>CAXAJV010000011.1:20836287-23239620 GCA_963969225.1 Xylocopa violacea
AGAGAACGTAATCAGTTAATTAACACAATTTAAAGTAAAATACACTTGCTATTTTTAATACATTTGCTAATGCGATGATTTCTTTTTAAAAAAGGTTTTTAATGCTCGTGGCGCCATCTCTGTACGAAGTGCTCAAACTGGTCGCACATCGTTATCGACAGCGAAGTAAACTACTGGTAGACTGGTGGCGCCATCTCTGTATAAAGTGTGGAAACTGGTCGCACATCGTTATCGACAGCGAAGTAAACTACTGATAGACTGGTGGCGCCATCTCTGTATAAAGTGCCGAAACTGGTCGCACATCGTTATCGACAGCGAAGTAAACTACTGATAGACTGGTGGCGCCATCTCTGTATAAAGTGCTGAAACTGGTCGCACATCGTTATCGACAGCGAAGTAAACTGCTGATAGACTAGTGGCGCCATCTCTTTAAGCAGAGCTGAAGCTGCGTTTCGATCAGTTTGAGCAGTTTTTACAGAGATGGCGCCACCAGGCTGATTTTCAAATATAAAATTATAGATGGAATAAAATAAAATTAAGTGGAAGAAGTGAATAAAATGGTACAGATATGATATTATCAATAAATATCAAGTAGCAGGCAAGTGGCAATAAATGTAAAAATATTTTTTAAAATTTATTTAAGAAGTGTAATATGTATTTAACATACATTATATCTTTATGTCATGCACGCACATAGCCACGCTATACTTAGAGTTATATGGCGAACTGTGAACTCACATACTCTCATGTAGCTAAAAACTCGCACAAACGGTTGAAATATAACATTAAAGAATAGAAAAAGCACCGTGCTAGCACTAGGGCGACATGCATGTTACGACATTGGGGCGACACCGTGTGCAAAGATACTATCACACATTGTAACAGTAGCGCAACTCTCCTGGTTCTGTTGCCGAAAATGGAGCGCACATGCGCGAAATAAAGAAATATTCTTGCCACCTGAACTTTTCTCCCTCACTTGCTCTTTATTTTTTGCTCCCTTTCTTTCTTAGCATTCAAAAAGCCGGTTAAATAACTAACCAAACTTGAAGCTGAAATTGGAGGGAATCCAATATTGAGCGCTGCTTGAAAGCTGTTCAAGTTATTTCAAAGATTTTGAAAAGTGGAAAAGTAAAGAAAGTGAAGAAAGTGAAGAAAGAAAAAAGCGATTTTAAGGGAATCGTTAACTTATATAAATATTATGAGTTACATATTCTCTTGAAAGCACTTCGATCTTGGCTTTGTCTCAGGTGTTGCTGTATTAACTTATTGATTAAAAAATGAACACAAAAACGAAGAAAAGCTGTGCAGTACCAGAATGCATCCAAAAATTTAATGTGGAACGACACTTTTTTGGATTTCCAAAGGAACATGATAGGTATAACATTGATTTATAATTATTACTTTTTATATGCATAACATTTTTAATAACATAACATAATTTTATATTACAGATGGTTGCAATGGATACGAGCATGTGGAAGATTGGATCTAGAACCTAAAGGTCCAAAATATTCATATGAAAATATTCGTCTGTGCCATTTACATTTTGAAAGAAAATGGTATAAAATTAATAAAATTAGAGCTCGTCTTCACCCAGATGCTGTACCAACAATATTCTTTGCACCTCACTTTAAACAACAGTAAATTTTATAATAATTATTAGTTTAATATAATTTAATTTAATGAAAACAGTTTTTTCTCATAAAAAGATCAAATTTAATGATATTATAACTTTATAAAATGATTGTAAGTAAAAAATAATTTAATAATTTAAATGATTATTATGACAATTTGACACAAAATTAATATTCATGTTACTTATTATTATATATATGTAAACAATATATAAAAATAGAAAATAAATTAATTTTTTTCAGAGATAACACAAATGAAATTGCAGAAAAAAATATATCTAAAGAAAAAGAAGAGCTACATAGGTATGCGAAATTATATTTTATATTTTTTCGTAATTATTTTATAGTTCTATAATATATATTTCTTTTGTTGTAGAAATATATGTGTAGAACTGGCTGTACAAGTTGAAGAAAAAAATAGGTAATATATATATATTAATAGAGTAATTAATTTTTTTATTTTTAATATCTAAATTTATAAATTTTACCTAAATTGTTTCCAGCAATGCAGAAACCTCTGAAATAGTTCTGTCAACCTACCACTCTGCTACCAATAATCTTCAGATAGAAACAATTAAACCGTAAGTTTATCTTCGTACTGTTTTTATAATAAATATTTCCTTTTAAAATATAACTATTATTAGAATGTGTAATGTAAATATTAACGCATATTTTATTGTTTATTTTGTGGTAGCTAATTTATAATCAATATATCATATTTAAAAAAATCCTTTTTTGTATGAATCTAACGTATTTGAATATTACAGAGGCACATCTGCTGAGAAGTCTGGAAACGTGACGATTAGTACAAAGAAATTATTAGATGATAGTCCCAGAAAAAGAAAATTACATCAACGAATTACAAAATTAAAAGCGCAAAAGAAAACATTGCGTGAAACAATCCGTCGACTTCGTACAAGGGAAAAAATATATAAAATAATGTATAAAATAATTTTAAAATAAATTTTTTAAATAAAACATTGATAAACATTTGTTTATCAATGTTTAAATTGTATTATAATTAAAATTTTATATTTAATTTAATGTAATAAAACTATTTTGTTAAATATTTTTGTAATTATTTTTTTAAATATAATGTGTATAATATAAATCTTGTATTTTTCATTACATTTTGCTTATCTTGTTATTTATCTTATATAACATTTATAGTCAAATATATTTATATAGTATAATATTTAAATTATGACATTTATATTGTATGTTATATTATATAACATATGTATGCTATATTTTTTTCGACTTCGGCTTTTCTTTCCTTATTTTTCAGTGTATTAGAAATAATGTATCTATTATTTTTATGAAATTTATATTAATTGGATGTGAAAATAAGTCAGGGAGACATAGAAAGAGAGTAGAGTTTCGCTACTACACTCTGTACTGTCTGGGTACTTGTTTGAGTTTATGATTCTACATTTCATGAATTGTCAAACCGCACACCTAAAAAACATGGATTACGTTTATATAATTGTTTTGTAATTCCAGATTTCGCTGATCACACTCAAAATGATCTGAATTTTATTTACGGATAAATTCAGGCACTTCGATTTCTTAGATTATAAATACAGACACTATATATTATAGTGCATTCAGGTTACCCTAACTGTCTAGAAAACACAGCCTCGACACGGTACCGGAATTATGCCGGCACTGCGGACGAGTGTTAGTACTTCCGTAGTCATCTGGTGCCGGATACGTGGCTGTGTTGACTGGGTGGTTACACGTATGAATGCACTTAAACAATGATATTGAAGAGCAAAGTCCTTGCTCAAATTACATACGTAGCGTTGAAGCCGACAAAAATATAAAATATACAGATAATTAATTGCAATTTTAGTTCTTGTAGTGCAGTTTCTTTTATTGCTATGCTTTCGAACACGATACGTTCTTTATCGAACAACGTAAAAGCAAGTAAGGATTTATTTTATTCACTATCTCTTAAATGTTTTATACAAGTATTATCTTAATATAATTTTCAGAGATTCAACATCATATCAGAATGAATTATTCTAATGTTAAAAATATTGATAAATATAAGACGTTAAAAGTATCAGTACCAAAAGATTTTATATATCTGGTACAGCTAAACAGACCAGAAAAACTTAATGCCTTAAATGATACTATGTGGAAGTATGTATTTATATCCTAAATTTTCTTTTATATTATACTTGATTAAATATATTTGTTTTAATGACTGTATAGAGAAGTTAAGATTTGCTTCAATGAATTAGCCATAGACTCAGAATGTAGAGTAATAATTCTTTCGGGTGCTGGTAAAGCATTTTGTGCAGGTATAATATCTGTTATATTATAAATATCTTTTAAACATACAATTCATCTTTGTTTTTTAATATCAAATAATTTTCTTAGGTATCGATGTAAGTGATGCAATGAATATAGCTCGTGAATTAGCAGAGCATGAAGATGTTGCACGGAAGTGTAAAATTTTGAATTTAAAAATAAAAGATTATCAAGAGAGCATTAGTGCAATAGAAAAGGTTTTTCATTTTACATCATAAAATCAAACTTTTTGTTATGTACATTGTTTATCATAAATACCTTTTTTAAAGAAGGAAATTTTTTTAAAATTATTTTCTAGTGTCCAAAGCCAGTGATTGCAGCTGTACATGGTGCATGCATTGGAGGTGGTATAGATATGATATCTACAGCAGATATTCGTTACTGTTCTGCAGATGCATGGTTTACAATAAAAGAAGTAGATATAGGCATGGCAGCTGATGTTGGTACATTGCAAAGATTTCCAAAAATTATAGGCTCTGATAGTCTAGTTAGAGAACTTGTATATACTGGAAGGAAGTTTACAGCTGCTGAAGCTCTACAACAAGGTTTTGTAAGTCGTCTACTTGATAATCAAGAAAGGTAAAGAAAAAACAATTTTGTGTCTTATATAAAATGAGAGAATTTTAACATTTCTTATTTTTGAGAATAATTTCTTAATTTAAAAACATATTTTTAATTTTCTAGTTTAATGAAGACTTCAATGTTACTTGCAGAAGAAATAGCAAGTAAAAGTCCAGTTGCGGTACAAGGTTCAAAATTAAGCTTAATTTATTCAAGAGATCATTCCGTCCAAGAGAGTCTGGACCACATTGTAAGCCTCAATATTTTTCTACCTGCAATAATACAATTGTTTCTTTACATATTTATATTTAATTTTTGTAAACAGGCTATGCACAATCAGGTTATGCTTCAAAGTGAAGATTTTATAAATGCTGCCCTATCACAAGCTACTAAAAGTGATCCACCAAATTTTTCTAAATTGTAAGACTTAAATTTATAAACATTTGAAGTAAAAATAATAATGCAATATGTCTGATAACTATATATGTAAGTGAAGTTGAATCATCTGTATTAATATATTTTCTAAAAAGGATATAATAAATATTTTTAATATTTTTGCAATTATTTGAATACTAACATATACATATATATCCTTCGTTGATTGTATTTTTTTTTACTAAAATTATTACTATAAAGTTCAAGCAAGTGTCATGTCGTCTGATAGGTCATAAGAAGACTTTCCAATCTACGTTTCTTAGGCATGGCTTCTAATTTAGCAGCATCCATTGCATCAACAATGGAATATACATTGATTTCATCAGGTAATTTTACCTGTGAATAGTACATAAAAACAATTTCTATATGTAATTTAAATCTTTGTTATGCCATTATCATATCATATTGAGATTTATAGCTACTTGCGTATTCTCATTTTCAATTAAAAAATGGTAAAAGAATTATGGAAAATTATGTTATTTTGTTCAAGTTTTAACCAATAATCTACGTGACTATTTAAGTAACAAGAAAATATGTAGAAAATCTTTTCTGAATAGTGATGTAAAAAATCACCTACTTAGATTAAAGTACTGAAAGTATTTAAAATGAATCACTTATATATTTTAAGGATTAAACTATCTTTTGTAATAATACATACAAGCAGTAAATTAATATAATGTTCGTAATTGATTTTTTTTGTTTCTGGGTCACATGCAATAGCCATCATATTTTCTATTTCTTCCTTTGAAAATGGTTCCCCAATTTGCATCATTGCTTTTTCTAAATCATTGCGCATAATATACCCTCGATTCTCAGGGTCTAGTAATTGGAATGCCTTTAATAAATCTTCTGGCTCTGCTGGTTTATATCTAAGTAATACAAACAAATTTTATATAGAAATAAAATTATACAAAAACGGGACCATTATATTTATGTCTCTCAGTAAAGTATAAATTTGTAAGTAACTTACTTGCGTTCATTAATAGCCTTAGACATGTATTCCAAAAATTTATTTAATGGTACACAGTTATTTGCTACATTTTCCACTTCAACTTGTATTTCTTGCAATTCTGCTTCAGTGACAACACATCCTAATGCCCTAATAATAGTCCCCAAATCTCTAACATCTATTTCATCGTTTTTTGCAGTATCAAATACATTAAATACTTCACAAAGTCTTTTATCCAATAATGTTGATTCTAATGCTGCCACTACATGCAAATTACAATTATTAAGTATGAAAGTATACCAAAATTTTCATTAAAATCTATAATGTAAAATTAAAACAAGCTAGTGATATGATTTAAATTAATATAATTACAGTTAAATAGATATAATATTTCATTGTTATGTGTTGTTCTATTCTTATATTGTATGGAAAATGTATGGAAAATATATGGAGAATAATAATATGTTAAATATATCTAAATATATGTTAATATTGAAAATAAGTTATATATCTTACTTATTAATGTTTTTAAATATTTGTATATATTAACAGGTATACAATTAGTATGTACGAATTATTGCCAATGAATTGAACTATATGTACACTTGTTTAATCAATACACATTATAAAAGCAAATACATACATAAATCCTCATTTAATTGAGAGAGAGAGAGAGAGAGAGAGAGAGAGAGAGAGAGAGAGAGAGACACAGACAGACAGATAGACAGAGAAAGAGAGAGAGAATAGGAAGAGTTAACAAAAAATAATCTCAAAAATTTTAGTACATGTAATGAAAATATAAATTCTGCTAACACCATTAGTAAATATATTGTCAAAGTAATTGTTATGAAATTTTTATGAAAGAATTTATATTTTTATATGTGCAATATAAATCTCCTTCGTTTTGTCTATTAATGCAATTTCAGATTTGTGTTAAATAATACATACTTCGTATAGATTGACTTATTCTTGTTAAGCGTTTTGCCATAATACTTTGTCTAATAGAAATTCGACTTAGCGATTGTGGAAATCGAGATACCCTCTGTAATGATCCCATTGTATTATAAATCTTAATTGAAATTTATTTCTTAAATTAATATATACGTTTCCGTGATAGAAAATAACTCGTGAATTTAGCAAATTAAAAAATTAACAATACATTCTTCATCTGTACAAAATTCATCCTATTTACTTCATATACATATACATTCATATTACTTATGTTTCGTATGTACTTATATTTTCCAAAATTTTAATTATGTTCATAAGATGCTTAAAAATATAAAAACATACGGATATAAGTATAGAATTTTTACGCGTGTAAAAAATAGTTATTTATGATAGAAAAAATATTTTATTGACTAAATATTTTGCTATCTATAAGAAATCGATAAAAATGTTTTCAAAATATGTTTCTTCTTCGGAATGATCAAAAGATACTAGTTTAAAAATGTGCTGTTTGTCGATCTATTTCAGTAAGATCTTCTATTATTTCTTGTACACGTGTCCCGATTTTCTTTGCTACATCTATTTTTTCATTGTTAGGCAAATAGAGATAACGCCAAACTAAGTCACCATCGATAATACCTCTCGCAGGATTACCCTGAGTTCGAATGTAGCTCTTGTAAGTACTAAAAAAAGAAAAGTAACGAATTACAATGAATATAATATACTTGAATCTTAATAAATTATCCTTTCTAATATGATAATTACCGATATGCTTTGGGATTTAAGCCAGCAATGTGACAAATGTGCGTTACTAGAACATTTTGTAACATAAGTAATCTTCTATAAGTTTTTTCTGGTACAGGTAAAATGTAGCCAAGATTGCCGTCAAGTGATGCTAAAGTTATGAATATTTAAAAATGCGGCACAAAATGTTATTACATAACCAAAAGGTTAATTCAATTTGCAGTCTTAAAAAAAAAAATTAAACTCACCATACATAGTAACGTGTCTTTTATCCGCGCCACAAAAATGTTTTTTATCATTTGCAGGATCTGAAATTCTGCATCTTATACGAAAGAACGTATTTACTTTTTGTCCTAAATGAAAATCAGCTTTCCTGATTAACTTTTGTCCTCCAAGACTTTCTCGTGATTCTGGTTGATACATAAATAAAGCTACATTACTTTCACCATCAGCCACGAGAAAGCCTAAGTTAGAATTGTCAATTAAATATTCAATAGTGTAAACTTCAGCTGGCCTAAAATCCTAAAAAAATTTAATGTTGAAATATTCTCTTTATAATGAGTCCTGAAATTCAAAACCAACAACTTGCTTACTGGAAAAGCATAAAATTACAAAGAACTTTTACTTACTCTACTGACAAGAGATAATGTTCTGTATTCTTCCTGAAACCTTAATAGACTAATAGACTTATATACATCAGCTATTAAAATCAAACTTTTAATGCTTAACATTTGATGAATGTATATTTGTGTATCTATGAAAGCAACACCAACAAGATCATTGTCCTTCAATTGCCAAATGTAAATTTTTTGACCAACTGCTGAGACTAGAAAACCAGATACTTGCGTGATGGCAGTTATTGGGCCTTTTTGTTCTTTAGCATAAATTTGTTTGAATCTATTTTTCGTTAATGGTTGGCCAGGTTCAGGTACAACTTCGATTATATCAAATATAAGTATCTACAAAATAAATCTAATGGGTAAAATGAAATTCAACATATTCAACTAAATTTAATATGCAAAAATGAAATTTACCCTCCCTCTGCTCGTAATATCTTCGCCATAGTTATAATTTGTTCCTAGTACTATGTAACCTTTTAAACCAGATCGTGTACCTTCGTAAGCTAAAGAAACGTTTTTTAAACAAGTGACGTGTTCCCATTGATCAAGTTCGATTTTAGTGTTGGGAATAGTTTCCCATGACACAGGTGAAAACAATACTATAGAAAATTGTTCTTGTGAAGGGTAAATAAATCTTTCTGGTCGTTCTTCTTCTGTGAATTCCTATAAAGAAGTGATTAACGATAAAAACATTATTATTATTACTTTTGTAAAAATTAGCTTAAAGATTACCTTATCTTCACCATTAAATCTGTAGTAACTTTTTAGTGGTTCAGCTATGCTCGTTATAACACAGTAAGTTTTACTTTCGAGATGATATGTAACAAAATGCGGTGTACAACGTAATGGTACTTTCCTAACAGGCCATGGTGCATCGTAGGATAAATGTGTTGGTAAAACACATATCCTCAATTCTTCCTAAAAATGAATCATTTAAAAAAAAAGAATTTGTCATAAAAATAATCGATTTTTATAGAAAAAATGATTATTATTTTTTTATTTTGGTATATATTGCAATATAAAATATTGTTCAGTTTAGCTTTTAAGTACAAAATTATAATGATGAAAGAGAAAAATCTCTCCATTATAAAAGTGCACAATGATACCTTTCTATTGAAATAGAGAAATCCTTGCGGACAATTTATATTATTAAACGGTGCAAACGAGGTAACAGGTCCGTCAATACCCATCGGATGGGTACGTAGTTCACCACGTCCTGTGAGAAATATCCAGTGAGGATAATCACTACAAATAAATACACCATTGTATCCAGCGATATTACTAAAATAACGCATCATACAATGTCGAGTTTCACTCATAACAGGCATATCTTCGTTCCTAAGTTTCGGCCTATAAAGTACATTGACGATTAAAAACAGTCAAGATTAAAATGTTAAAATTTAAGAAAAAGATAATGTATACCTTAAATGCCCTGGTATTATACTATGATCTAATTTTTTAAATCTTAATTTCAAATGGCCTTTTGGATACTTATATGCTTGATAAATTTGAAGTTCAGAGTCCAGTCGTACTAAAAGCATCGGCCTGTTTCCGTGATGGCCCAACGCTACCATTAAAATTTCACGTACCTAAAAAATACATTAATTATCCCATTAATATTATTTTACTACCAATATTAATTAAATACTAAAGTTACTCGATGTATTACAATACCTGCATGTCAGGATTTGGAATTTCATTAACGGGTGTTGTTTGAAGAGTTGTAGATTCCATACTATCGTGTAATACATATTGTCCATAACCAAAATTACGAATAAGGTAGGATAAGCGTAAATCAGGGAGTGAATAAATTTCTAACGTTCCACTATCTCTGTACACTAATAACCAGTATGTTGGTTTTATTTCTTGTAAATGTTTCTGCCACCTGTCAAAAATATATTTGAATTAATAATAACACATTGTTAGATTAAATGTTTTAGTTAGGAAAAACATGGGACAATTTTTCTTAGATATATCCATTTAAATTTGAAAAATGGAACATAAATTTAAGAAGTAAAATGTGTTAAATTATATTTCTGCTTCTTAAAGGAAGGCGAGAAGCGATTTTGAATTGACAAGTTTTACCAAGGAGTTCTTTTCGACGTTGCTTCAGACGATTTAGTATGCGATAACACAGGCATTTGGAAAGCTGGTGCATCACCATACAGTAAATCATCTTCATTGTCAATATTGCCAACAATAGGCGGTTCTTCTACGTTATGTTCTTCTTCAGGCACTTCATCTTCCACATTCTCAGGTAATTGTGTTGTAAATATTCCGCTAACATCTCTATAAGCACATAGTGCTTCTATTTGAGGACGCTGTAATTGGAATGAAATAATAAAGTTAATTAAAGACTATGTAAAGTTAATTACAAATGTAAGAGCAAAAAATTATATATTTATTTTTATTATAAACTTACAAATAATAAATTCGCTGTTTGAGCATGTAACCTTGCAGTTCCACGTCCTTCCCTAAGAGTCAGTAGCATAACTTGTCCATCTTCAGAAAGTAGTGTCACGTAAGGATCTGCACAACTTGCATGAACAATCGGGCATCCAAGATCGATAGGCATGTGTTGAATCTGTAATTATGATATAAACATATCTACACTAAAAATTAAATTAAATTAAATTATATATAGAGATGTTGATAACAGAATTTTATGTACTTGTTCAATTCCTTGTAAAAGACGAACACCCATTTGGGTAACTTGAACAATGTATCTGTTTGCACCAAGATTTCCAGCAAATACTGTACTACCTTGTGTACTAAATCCACTTTGATCCACTTCGTTAATTTCCTGACCAGTTTGTAATATCTAAACAAATTACACGATATTAAAAAAGATTCTCAACCGCAATTAAAGACAGAATATTGCCTTGGAACAAGGATGAGTATATATTTTGAGGCAAAATTCTAGGAGCGTAATATTTACGTAAAAAATATAATACCATTGTTGAATCTTCCTGACTTAATATCAAAAAGGCGTGACTTCCTTCTGCCTCGGGTCTTACTTGTTCATCGTTATTCAATGTACCAATAACAGTCCACATATCTTCACACCCTGGTAATTCAAACGTAGTTACAACCTGTTTTAAAATCAAATAATATCCTTATTAGATCATATTCAAAACGTTCTAATTTTAATCATTTATCAAATATTTAAGTAATCCAAAAAATAGTTACTTGAGGTCGAATAGAACGTTGAAGAACACAGAGTGCTCCATTTTTACCATATCCAGAAGTTGTAACAAGTTCAACATCAGGGTCTTGACTATGTGAAAATTCTTCTGATAGGAAAGCTGGTTCTCCCATAGATATATTACCACATGGTCCAATATTTAATAAACTATCACATACCTATAAGAATTTGAGAATATACTATAATAAATGTTTTATTATTTTTCATGTTTTTGTGTTTATTACATAACATATAAAAATACTTCAAATATATATGATGTGATCTGAATAGAAGTATGTGTTTCACTTCCATATACTTCTAGTTCTTCTGGGTCTTTTATATCTAATACATCGGATGCCATCCAATCTCCTATAAAATCATGTTTTATTTTTTTTGCTGGAGTTTCTTCAGTTTCATTTTCTTCAAGTATTATTTCATTTTCATTTGTATTCTGTAAATGTTCTGGTTCTTTTTCAGTGAACCTCAACAACAGTGAATTACCAAGACGTGATCCCAAAAACAAATAATTATCTTCACACATGCACACCTGAAAATTTTATATTAAATTCTCTCTACATATTTTAGATATATGAGAAATATAAGAGAAATATTTTACATATAATTATATTATGCTCACACATGATGTTAAAACACTAGCAGCAGCTTTATCAAAATGGAAACCTCTCACTGAACGCATACTATCGGCAAACAAAGACAATACATACAATTCTCCACTTTTTAATGAAATGACTAAACGATCTGAAGATATAAATGCAACTTGAGAACCTTCTAAACTTATTTTTACTCCTTCTTGTGGTTCTACAAGTACAAAAAAATATTACTAAATTGATCAAATGTATATTTTAATCAGTACATTTCAAGGATATGATATAATACCAACTTAATGGAAAATTTGTACTGGTTTCTGCTAAACTATTTAGAGATACTCCATAAGGTGGTATACTTTGATTTAAATAAATGAGAGAGTTAACTGCCATAATTAAGGTTCCACCAAGTGGTTTTTTCACTGGTACCGCTTGATAACAGTCAAATGGTAAATTTGATACAGACCAAATTATAGGATGTACTCTTTGTTGAATATTTAATGATATTGCAACCATAGCAGAAGTATCCTGTCGAACTGCAATGCGTCTAGAATTTCATATAATATTTTGTTATTTAATACAAGATCCTAGTATTATTAAATGCTTTGTATATATATTATGAATGTATACCGATCATAAAAAAATTCATTTAAATATTTATAGAAACTTAAAAACTTGTTACTAATTTTAATAAATACTTTGAACTGTTACTAATTTTAATAAGCACACTCATAGCTAAGTATCCTATACAATAGAGGTATGCTGACAAGTACTTTATTGCAACAAAAGGATTAAAATATATAAAATATACTTACCCAGAGAATGTTCTTACTGGTTCATATAATATTAGTAACGTTGGTTCGTAATAGCCATGTAAAAATTGTAAATCTATTATATTATCCATTTTCTCTTCCAAACTTTTTAGTACAATCATATACGATGATAATATAGGTGTTTTATTAGATGATGTTTTTGTATTATCTAATAAATCTCCATCATCAAGACTTGGATCCTTCTTAAAAGGTAGTACAACTAACTTTCTACCATATATTAACATCACTGCACACCTGCCTTCAGGATCAACTCTAACTATAGGAATATGGTGATGATTTGTCCATCCATCCTAAAAAAATGAATAATGATACTTCAATTATTTTCAAATACTTTTATTTTATATCTCATGTTATTAAATAAAAGTATTTATGATCTTTTCAAACGTTCTAACTATTCTATGTATGTATGTATGGCAATATATATGATATAAAAAATAATATTTCTCTATTTACTAATTTATAAATTGTTTTTGTAGGTTTGATATATATATATACACATATAAAATAGAGATACAATTTTTTACCTCTTACATACAGACAAATATTTACCCGTATTTCTTCTTCTTCGAAATAATGCAGAGATACTGTTCTTAGGTCGTGTGTATCTTGATCATATTCAACAACTGATAACTTTGCATCACGAAAACTTAACAGAAGAGAATCCCTTTGAGATCCGACAAGAGTTACAGCTTGCATTGACATTACGTTTCCATGTAAAGTATATTGGGATAAACATTCCAGTTTCATTTTCGGTGGACGTAATTCTACAAAAGGAAAGATCAGTTTCATAATTAGTCATTTCATTTAACTTGTTCCTCTCGTACATTTCAAGTAACTGACAATTAATTGAACGTACCTGTGTACTTCTCTTTTTTTGTTATATCCACATCTGGGATTAAACGAAATACTCTTATAATATTTGCGCCGGCTACAACAAGACATTTTTCTGAACGATTAAAGAAATAGCACGTTATCGCATGTTCTACTCCAGTAGCCGGATGAGTATTTTTACATATTGAGTACATTTTTTCTTTTATAATGTTATAAAATCATACTCTATAAAGGTTAATGTAAACAGTGTTTCCTGTATCGTTGCATGGACATGAGCGGTATGTATTTACTTGCTATTTAATACGATGTACCAATGTTAAGGTGACAAATCCACTAACACTTCTATTTTGAAGCAGTACTGACAATCTATCGAATATCACTTTACTATAAATCAACAAGTTTTTAAATACAAAAAGTAAATGCAATTATAATATTATTTCCTTTTCCAAATTTGCTTCCAATTTAATTATTTTTTTATACTCTTTGACAAATTTAAATATGTAATTTTTGTAGTACTAAATCCAGAATAAATCAATCTAATTGCTTATATTTGCAACACACCAATAAGATTAAAAGAAAGTAAGGTGTAATATGTAAACTGAATCGTGCATCTTTCCTATGTTTTGTAGATGATGATATAAAGTGTTGTATTTGGAAGTTTATGGTTAGTACCGCGAGTGCGTTTAATTAACGGGAAGAAAGTACGAGATTACGAGTGTTGATTTTATAATTATCGTGTAAAATGTGATAATTACTTAAAGTATACCACTGTTCATGTGATTTATTAAAATAATTTATGTTGTTGTCTGTATAGAAAGATTAAGTACAAATAAATCATTTCGTACTGTCGATAACAAATTTAAACTTAATGTTACATGTGTAATCGTTTGTTAAATATAAAAGACAATGTCAAATGCAATAAGTGGCAAGAACTTGCTACGTCCCACCGGATTGCAATGTAAAAATCTTCAAGAGTATTTAAAGTCACGTCCACCGGAAATATTAAACAAATTATATCATAACCCTCCGATTTGTTTGGCTGTGTTTCGCGAATTGCCGGTAATAGCGAAACATTATGTTATGCGATTATTATTCGTTGAACAACCAGTACCTCAAGCAGTTATTGCTTCTTGGTGTTCCAAACTTCACTTTGAGGAACATCAGAAAGTAGTTTCAATATTAAATGAATTATTTGTATGGAAAGAAGCATCGATACCAGGTGGTCTGCCTGGCTGGATTCTAAACACTACGTTCAAGAAGAACTTAAAAATTGTTCTCCTGGGAGGTGGAAAACCATGGACAATGTCAAATCAATTAGAAACTGATAGTAAACCTAGAGACGTTGCATTTTTGGATTCGTACGCATTAGAAAGGTGGGAATGCGTTTTACATTACATGGTTGGGTCGCAGCAACAAGAAGGTAATCTATACTGATTAAATTAAGTATAAATTCTATATATGTGTTTCCTGATATAAGCAATCAGTTTTTTACAAATTTCTACTACGCAATATTATAGGTATATCTGCTGATGCTGTTCGAATTCTGCTGCATGCTGGATTGATGAAACGAGACGAAGCTGATGGAAGTCCAGTTATTACTCAAGCAGGTTTTCAATTTTTATTATTGGAAACTGCATCGCAGGTATCTGTATATTCAGCATATGAATGTATCAGATATGTTAGTTATATCAGTTCTATAAAATGTGTTAAATATGTTGTAGGTTTGGTATTTTATTTTACAATATTTAGATACAATAGAAGCAAGGGGTCTTGATCTAGTTGAGTGCCTTACTTTCCTGTTTCAACTAAATTTTTCAACACTTGGTAAAGATTATAGTACAGAAGGAATGTCCGAGGGTCTGTTAACATTTTTACAACATTTAAGAGAATTTGGTCTTGTATATCAACGAAAACGTAAAGCTGGAAGGTAAAATGTAATGTTGGATATCTCTTGAGATGGAAGGTAAAACCAGGCAAGAGTATATAGAAATAAGTTGAAAGAATGTAGACTGAAATATTTTTGGATTACTTCCAATGGAACATGTTCTGTGTGGATGTTGACATATCCTATTTATAGATAGACATTAATGCTATATTGACGCATAGTGAATATTTATTTCTTATGAATTTAATTGATTTTAATCGTTATAACTTTATGTTAGAATTTTAGTACATAAAATAATTATAGTGTAAGCTGAAGATAATGAATCATGCATTTAATTGAGAAGTAGTTAAGTGCATATTGTAAATGACAAATACTTTTCCCTCAATTTTCTTGAAAGCAACACATCCATTTCATTCTATATTTTCAATTTATTTTTTACTGTTGAATGAACTGTTGTCCGGTTGTACCATCACTCACAGTACATCTTGTATACTTTTATTAAAAATGAAAATAAAATCAATTTGATCGTTTGAAGTGAATAATCTTTATATATATACATATATATATTTTTTTTAGGTTTTATCCTACAAGATTAGCATTAAATATTGCAACTGGACAAAACAAACCATTATCTAGAGATCCAGAAAAAGAGGGTTATATTGTTGTTGAAACAAATTACAGGGTATATGCTTACACAAATTCAAATTTACAAGTTGCCTTACTTGGTTTGTTTTGTGAAATGTTATATAGGTCTGTTTAAAAAAATTAAAACCTTCATATCAAATGACATTGGTATGAAATCGCAATATGTTTTTATAGGTTTCCAAATTTAGTTGTGTCAATATTAACGAGAGATTCTGTACGTCAAGCCTTAAAAAGTGGAATCACCGCTGCGCAAATTGTAGGGTATGTTTTTCAAAATAACTTTTACATGTATAATATACCAAGGTATAAAGAAAACAGTTAATTTGCACATTGCTATATTAACAGTTATTTGCAGCAACACGCTCACAGTAAAATGATAGAGGCAGGTCCTCCAGTTTTACCTCCCACTATAGTAGATCAAATTAAGTTGTGGGAGAATGAAAGAAATAGATTTATATTTAGTGAAGGTGTCCTATACAGTCAGTTTCTTTCACAAACTGATTTTGAAGTACTCAGAGATCATGCTCTTTCAGCTGGACTATTAATTTGGCAAAGTGAAAGGTTCAGTCAGATTCTTTTATTTTTATATATTTTAAGATTTAACTACTTAAAACATTTATATTATTTAATATTTTATTTTTATAGAAAACGAACTATGGTAGTCACAAAAGCAGGCCATGACGATGTAAAAAAGTTCTGGAAGCGCTATTCTAAAAATTCCAATTAGTGCAGTTAAAAAAAAAATAGTTAAAAATGTGACTGAATGTGATCATAATCTACAAACAATCTATAGTAAAATTTCAACAATTATAATGTATTTTTTCAATTTTAATATCTCTGTAAGATAAGTGACATTACTAAATATAATGTCATATACCAGAAAGTAGTACGTAAATTATAAATTCGAACATAAATGAAAAACTCTATAAAGATAATGAATCATTAAACGCAAGGAATAAATACGACTAGTTTGTATCAATTCATACTAATTATTTGCTTATTAACATTCCACATTGTGTTAATGAGGAAATTTTATCACTGTCATGTAGAAATTAATAATTCTCTTAATAATTTTTCATTGAATTAAGTGAATAAATATTTTTTACGATAAAAAGTAGTGTGTAATAAAAAAGTAATTTTTTATTTTTATTATGTATCTACAATTTACCCCAATCTATGGGTCAATGTTCATAATTTTGAAATGACAATGTTTATATTTTGTACTTTAATAAAAATAGTATTTTTTTTAATTTTATATGGATTACACAAAATATATAAGATATTTCGCAATTTTTATTTGTTACACAATGCTGATTAAAAGAATTTATGGCAAAAATACGATGTAAATATAAAAATGAACATTCAATTATAAAAATAAATCAATTCATAAACAATACATTTAACAAAACCTAGTGTTAAATGCACTTAATCATATTCTACAAAAGTAGAAATGTTCACTTTTGTTGTAAAATATCAGTCCCAAATGTTAGATGATATAAGAGCTTGCTGTCAGTGCTGTGGTGGTGATGGTGTAGGTTTTGGCATTTTCGATAACAAACCTTGGATCTCTTTTTTCTCATCATATGTTTTCCACAATTCATATAAATTAATGATATAACGTGCAATTTCTTGAATTTTTTCCATATCAGCATTTAATTCAGCAAACCATGATTTCAAATCTTTTTGCAGTATAACGCAAGCTATTTGCAAACATCCTACAATTAATTTCATTTATATAATATTTATGTATCTTGTAATTTTATTGATTCTAATTACTTTTTGTTTTAATATTTTAATATACGAATTATTTTAACTCTTGATCAATTGTATGATGTGTTATACTTGTCCTATAGACAGTATATAATTCTACATTTTCTTACCAATGGCTATTTGGTATGGCGGATACAATAAACATACATCCGTACGTAAACTATCATTAATTATACGCCAGGCAAGCGTTAGTAATTGTTCATCTGGACCCACGTCTTGGATAAGAGTTAATAATGGTCGATATGGTTGGTATACTATTAAACAACAATCTAGGTGTTCCAAAAGATAAAATTCACATTCTGAAATATGACTTCCACGATAAGGAAATTCTTGTGAATAGGCATAATTGAATTTATTTTTTACTGAAATGATATGATGAATTAATATAAGTTTATATTTTCACCTTGATTCATTTTTCACCTTATTCATTAGACAATTTATCTATTCAATAATGTAAAGCGTACATACCTACTGTTTGACAAGCTGCAATTAATCTATTATGAGAAATAACGCCAAATTCTTCTACCTTTGAAGCTAGAAAAACTGATGTAGGTGCTAATAATAAAGGATCTATACATTTTAAACTATTGCGAGCGTAAAATCTTTTAAAATAAACAGTTGCTGTAGCTATAACTTGTTGTCTCAGTTTCAACTGTTCACCCAATACTTGTATTACTGAAAAATACAGAAGATTTTTATTAAAGTTATTCGGTAAACAAATGTAAACATGCTATGTATATAAATGATACAAATACAGTTACATTAGATTCATGGTAAAACAATTCCCTAATCTTGACGATATTAAGTCACACTGACATTTTCGATTAATTGTTTGATGATCGGACGTTTAGCTTACAATTCGAAAAAAAGATGAATAACTTTTGATATTCTTCTTCTGTAAAAATTGAAAGATCATGTTGTCGTTCTCGTACTAAGTCCTGTTTATCTAGAAGCCATTGTTGACTAAATATGAAAGATAAATACATAATAATCATTTAATTATAAATATACAACATACATTTAATTATTTTATCAAATAAAATTCTCAAACAAAAGAGAAGTTTTATAATGATATCTTACTGATGTGAACTTTGCCAAAAATTGCCAGCCATATTACTGTCAAATTAACTTTCGTAACAATGAACAAGATTTGTATCACTGTAACAGTCACTTGATTATTTTCAAATTCTAGAATATTCCTTTTTACATTTATTCATCTGACTGTTATTTACTTCAGTCACTGTGTGCTTATAAAATTTAACACAAACATTGCGAATGTCAACATCTTTTTCGCGGTTACAAGCATTATTTAAATTTATGTTTTCTAAACCAACTTTATATATATATATATAAAAGGTTAGCAATTGTGATAGATATAGAGGTAACTATGTATACCTGATACAAGATTACTTCGTGGTTTATTGCTTGAAATTTCCCTATGTTCGCTGCGATGTTATTTGTCACAAGTTAGTCTTCAACAGGTTAGACTGTGCAGCAGTATAATTTTCTGGTGACTGGATTTGCTTCCGATGTTTTTCTGAACGCTATGCAACGCAATATATACACTTACGTGCGCGCGCACGCGCGCATGCATACGTATGCACGTATACGCACACACACAGTTAGAGATTTTAATATCACAAATCTATATATACGAGTAAAAATTTGTTAACATTTTATATGGTAAAGTATATTATATAGCACTTATTTTGTATAAAATAATTATGCATGAAACAATTTAACTGAAGGAAAATATGGATCAATGTTTCTTTCTATGCGTGGGAGCATAAGAATGAAGTAAAGTATAATGTTTCACATCGTCAACACTTATCGATCACACTAATTGTATTATAGTTAGTAAAGTTTATAGATATATAATAATTAAAAGATTATTTGTGTATGAAATGCTCATTATAATTTAATATACTACAAGATTACTTATGTATCATATTTTAAATATATTGTGAATCAGTGTCCTTCCTACTATTGATAACATCTTTTTACTTATAAGCGCTGAAATTGAAAATTATTTAGATCAATTTAATTAGAAGAAGTTATATAATATTTTTATTTTATATCGTCATATGTATTTTTATTTTCTTTTTTTCTGATATAACTATATTACACAGTTCAATATTGTGTGAATTATTTAATCATTCTATTAATATAACATATTATTAAAATTACTTATTCCTATCCTTGAACTCTTTTACGAAAATAGCGTATATGTATTCTTTAGTATACTTCAATGTAATTGTTAAACTATAAACGAAAAATAGTACAATATTTTCGGCAGAAATTTGTTTTATTATCGGTTTATAATTGCGAGTTATCATCGGCCAGATAAATGTACTGGAAAATGAACGCTTCAAGTTCAGGGACGCGTTTAAATAAGGATACGCTAACCGATAGAAGTAACAAAGTCAATACCGTACTATAGATAAATACAATATAACTTTATAGACTAAGAAACATATTAAAATTACACGATAGCTTTAAATGATATGTATTCTGTTATATATATTAGCACAATTAGTAAAGAAAACACTTAAGGAATTATTGCGGAAGCCGATTTTGATTTAAATTTCATTTAAGAATGATGTATATATCACATGAGAATGTTAAATGATATAAAATACAGTAAAATTATTTGTTAAAAGAATAGTAAGGATTATTACAGAATTTTATATGTGCGATAAAGCAATCACGCAGGATTATGAGTGACTCAAACGTGCATTGTCCGCCATAGAGACGTTAGCGCGCTTAATTATTAACAAGACTGTATGGGCAGCATCGATGAATGAATCCTGTTGCGCAGACCGGTAGCTTTCATTGTAAAAGCGTCGATAGCTACCGTATAGTCAGTCAAGTTCGCGGGGTGAACGTCGGTGCGCGAGTTTCGCCCACTAATTTTTTGTTAGGATTGTACGACATTAAAGATCGCACGACACGATTATAGTTGGACAAAATGAGTGGTGTTTCAATTGAGAATGGTGTATCGGAAAATATGCAGAAGAAGAGATGTTTCCGAAACGAAAGCGACGGTCGGTAAAACCTAAAGGGAGCAGGCGTGGACTGTCGGTTCGAGTCGGGCGTGGGGATGAACTCTACGGGGAATGCGAGAGGGAGGAGGACTGGGGCGCTTCCTGTGGTTGGCACTAGCCTAAAAAAGCTCCATAAACAGAATCGCGGCCGAATGTCTTTTCAATGCAACGAAAATGGTGAAGTGTGGGAAAAAGTGGGCATTGAGTAAAGGCTTCGACAGCTCGAACCATGACAGAGGCGTCGGAGGAGTAAGTAGTATTACAATGCCTGTGGTGCTTTCCGACGATTGTTCCGCTCCGGAACCTGAAATGTCCACGACTATAGCTTTAACTTTTCTACTCCTTCTCGATACTATATCACGCTTGCAATTCGACACCTGACAGTTCTGTCTGACTCCATCCTGCTCATTCTCCTGTCAACATTTCCGGCACCTATCAGTTGGTTCATTTCACATTCCTGGAATTATCCACAGGATAAATTTTCTCTGCCTCGGAGACGTGTCATGTTCACTGTACGCCTATAAAAATTTACACAAGTAAACGTATGATTTCGGTCGAAGTGTTGGTGTGTTATCCTGTGTCCGTGTAGGGGTGACCGTTCATTCATTAAATCGATGTCAGCGCGTAACATCTGCTATCTCGTTGTATATAACAGCGATTCTTCGCTTTCGCGTACATGTCGGTCTTGCGCGTTTTTAGATTATTTTTCATGCAATTTCGTTTCTTTAATGTCCCTAATGATTTCGAAATTTTCCTCCTGGTGTTAAATTGTGACTAAAATTCGGTTTTTTACATATCTTGTGTGATAAAAATAAATTTTAAATAAATTGTGTAATATTGTTAATCGACGTTAAGATGTATAATCAATTTTGTTCGTGATAAAAAAGAAAATAAAACTCATGAAAATATTTTCACTTTGCATTGAGTAACAGTATGTAAGCCTTAAATATTTTTTGAAGTTATCACGCTTGAGTGACTTTTAATGAGTACGTTGGTATTAAAATAAGTGCAATGATAAATTGATCGTTGGTTTGTAGTGTTAATTTATGACATTTTATTTCTATTTCCAGTGGTAACTATCTGGTGAGGGTTCGTGCCCAGGTAATGACAAGGGATGACAGTTCAGGTGGTTGGGTTCCTCTGAGTGGTGGTGGTTTAGCAAATGTTTCGGTTAGACGAAGACCAACTTCTTCAGGTGGATATCAGTCTAATAATACTAATGGATCTGGTGTTTCTACTACGACTGCCCCTACTACCAATGCTACCCACTCTGTATCAACTACATCTGTTGGTAATACCCAAAGTCATGGATCTTCTAGTAGTTCCCCACCTGGCGCACCTAAGAAGAGGCACGAGTATCTTATTTATGGGAAACGGATCACTGATCAATCAGTAATAAACATACTTATCAATTATTTGAATACACTGTCATTTATACATTTGGAAATGTAAGTTTGTGTATAATATTGTTGTTCTTTTTAACAGGTTGTTCTTAGCTGTACAATTAAAAAAGATTTTGAATATAATAAGGTAATGCCAACTTTTCATCACTGGAGGACAGGGGAGAAAAGATTTGGTCTGACATTTCAAACAGCTGCGGATGCGAGAGCTTTTGACAAAGGCGTTCGTACAGCTGTTGAAGAATTGTTAGAAGGTAAATTGTTAAAAGATTTAATAATTATAATATTAATCCCATTAGTAAAATCCAAATATTAATTATTACAATATTAAATCCCATAAGTGATGCATGTTTTTCTCTGGTTTATAAAAGAATATAAAAATAGCATGATTTTTAAAAAAATTAGTGTCCAATGTATTTTGCATCCTATGTTATTTACAATCTTTGTTCTCCTACTTTATGATTGTCAAATATATTATTCCACAATAAATTTTGTAACTCTGTAAAAGAAATTGCTAAAGAGATATGGGTTTAATTTCTTCAACAGAAGTTAAATTTGTTTTATTTAAATGGTATAAACTCTGAAACAAATGATCTAAAGCAGTGATATCTAAATTATGATGAATGAGGCATGATTTTTCAATCAAAATTCTGTAATGTGTAAAATGTGATTATGTACTGTCTACAGAAAATCTTCTAAATTTTAAACGAATGACTTTATTTACATCATTTTTACGTTAAATGTTCATTACTTATGGGATGACCCAATATACAATTACAGTTTTTTATTACTTTTGATTCACTTGTTGTTATTTGACTGCTACTTTTTGTGGAATGTGGAAATGGTAAGAATGTTGGCATTTTATTGAATATTATTAATCATAGTGATACTTCTTTCTTACATCAGTACATAACAATGTGTTTTTTACTATAATTACAGGATTGACTAATTCTACATTATGTGGTAATTCATTAGATGCTGGCGATGAGGATGTTTTTATGGTGCGTATTTGATAAAAGTAAATAAAATACAGTGTTTTCAAAACCATAGTACAACTAAAAAGGAAGCAATTGCTTGTGCAAAAGTAAGTTGAAAGTGACAGAATGAAATTTTTTCATACAAGACTCCATTTTCAAGAAATTTGTGCATGACAGTGATGAGAGCATAACACATTTCACAATTTCAATTTCTTAAGAATGAAGCACTATTCGAAAAAATGTCATTTTACAATTTCAATCTACTGTTGTATATAAAATTTCCTTTGCAGTTGTATCGTGATTTCGTGCAAGTAGCTTATAATATCGTGTATAAAGGCTGATTTTTCTTTTTAGACTTTGAATTTACCTGTGGAACCACCGGAACCACGTCCATCATCAGATACACCTCACGGAATGCGAGTGCCCAATTATCATTCCCAGTGTTCAGATCTTCCTGATTCACACAAACCTATTCATTACATCGGTGGACCGTCTATAAAAGTGCCACCATCTCAACATCCTTTGGCGTCAACTGAAGATGTTGGATCGGATAGTTATTCCTATGTGCAGCTCACAACGCTTAATCATGAATATTTATATCCCATTATCGGTGATCATAAGGGAGACCGGTTAAACAGACACAATACCTGCAGTTCTTTGAAGAAACCTGATATTATAGTATCTCAACCCTCTAAAAATACTATGAAACGTAATGTTCGATTACGATGTAAACATTGCCAAGAGCTGTACACAGAACAGCACAATCCTAGGGGATCTTGTGAATATGCACCTGATCCTATTAGACGAGGAATCGCAAAAATTTCGTGTCTGTCTTGTGCTCAGGGTATGTTATACCATTGTATGAGTGATGCGGAAGGTGATTTTTCTCAGAATCCTTGCAGGTGAGTAAAATTTGTTAAAATATTATATTCCGTTATTTTTGTTCATAATAAACGTTGAAAAAATATTATATATATAAACGTTTTCGATCCAGATATATCTATCATCGTTTTAGAAGGATAATTGTATCTGTGCTTACTGATGTTTAACTTGATGACTAACTAATACTGATTTAATTCTATTCTTTTTGAATTATTATATTATGAAAGATGTAAGAAAAGATAACTATAGTAATTTTTTTTTAAATAATAGAGATTAGATTCTTATCACTTTGCTCTTGACTCTTTGTTCATAATGTATGCAACAATTATTAAAAAATTAAAACATAGATATTTTTTTACTATTAAAATGTTTATCAATGTGTAAATAAGGATATATCATAAATCAACATTTGTGCAGTTGTAGCACAGAAGAAGGATGTGGACGCAGGTGGTTTGGTTTGGCATTATTATCACTGATCGTTCCTTGCTTATGGATTTATCCTCCACTAAGAGCTGTTCATTGGTGTGGCACGTCCTGCGGCATGTGTGGAGGACGTCACCATCCGATGGAATAACTGGAGGAACCCTTTGATATCTCTGCTCCATACTCAGTTGAATCAACCAACTTTTCTTCATCACGCAGTGCTGTCGCTAATGTGTATGAATGTCACGATCTGAGTATGGGCCGTTGTCAGAGGTATCAAAGGGGTAGACAGCTACCAGTACATGCACTTATCCATCAGCGTCATCTTTGAAGTAATTTGTTTCTGAAAAAATTTAAAAAAAGAAAGAAAATACGAGCACAAATTGTCGCATTTAACCCTGAAACCATGTATATTCCATACATTTTGTATATTTTATTAGCAAAATGCATTATTTAGTCACATCTGTACTTTAACCAATCCAAGAATGGACGTCGTTTAATATCTAATCTCAATGATTGGTCCATAATAACTTTATTTGGACTGATCAGTTATTTGTGATACATGGTGCACACTATAAGGATCCAATCGAGAAATGAGATATAATTTATTATTCCCAGTTTGAAAGCTAGTTTTCGCCTCGTATACAAAACAAGGAAAATGTTTGTTAAATTATAAGATTAAATTTTGCTGCGACTGTCAAGGACGGGGATTATAGAGAAGAATAAATAAAAATTTTTTAGTTTTGTTATAATTAAATAAAAAAATACTATTTATTATTCGTTTTTTGTGCTGCGAATTTCGTGTCGGAAAATTAAAAAATAATTAAATTCTATTATTATAAGATGTATTATATATTTGAACTTTTTTTTATTTTTTTAAGTATAATATTTTTTGTATATTTTACTTGTATATATATATATTTGAACCCAGTGTTGACAATATTTGTCTTGTAGTATTTTATATAATTTTATTAGGAAAAGAAATATTTGGAGTTAAATTTAACATAACTACAAAATATGCAAAATGTATGTTTATAATTTAAACTTTATATGTTTAATGAGAGAAAAGTGCAGATTTTTAATCTGTTTCAATAATTAGCACAAACCCGTTGAGCAAAAGCTAGTTGCACATTCAGAAGTATGTATCAAAATTAATGATTAAAAATTGTATAATATTTTACAAAGAAAATTATACACAATCATTCAGGAATGATTGTGAATATCTGTAGTAAATAACTTTGTTTGTCATTAACGCGCAATTTTGGTTTTAAGGCCCTTTTGTATTGTGCTCTTTGTATTTAAAACTATTGATATTTATATAAAATATATAGTCGGTTATCTGTTAAATGGAATTTCTTATGCTACTATGTTGGCACAATGTTAAATGCTAAATATCATCAGTATTTACTATTTACTAGCATGGTACTTTTAGTACTATCAATCTTATTGTTACTTCATACGGAATGAAGATAAGCTTAAGGAATTTTAAGTATATGTATTATCAGTGTTTGAGGCTTATTATGTATTGGAATATATTTTCAGATTAAGTGATAAACTCTCTGAGTTCTATAATATTATAAATATGTACCTATATTGAAGTATAATTTTATGCAAATTTGATTTGCGTAAAATGGATTGTTTGCTGATTTAAATCTCTCTCTATTTTACAGTGTATTATATTTCTGTAACATATATATATATTTTGCGTTTTTAAAGAAATTCTAAAATTTACTGTATTCTTTGTATTCTCAATTATTTTTCTAATTATACTAGTAATTAGCGAGTAACTCTCATTTCATTCTATGTATTCTATAATAATTGAACAATGCGCATACTATTTGAAGGTCTAGAAAATTAAGATATTTTTGAAACAGGGATGCTGTTGGTTTTTAGCAATAATTCTGCTTATTGATGATCTTTGATGAGTAATTAACTTTATAAAACCATAACACATGTGGTGTTAGAGCTTTATTCATTTTAAGAGAACCTGAATTTTATATTCAATTTTTAATTGAGAGAAAATTAATTCTCCATAGTTATTAAAAATGTTATGAACAATTAAGTGCAACATGAAAAGCATAGTTATTTTCTTCCTCATTGTACGTGACCATAAATAAATATGCAGGAAATAATTAAAATATAATAACAATAATTTTTAATTAAAGTTTGTATAGTGATATAGTAATAGAACCAATCAGATATTATAAATGTTATAGAACATTTTTATATTATTTTTAAAATATAGCTTTTTACAAATAATACATAAATGCAGTTTTGAAATAACAAAGTAAATTAATCAGTGAAATGGTTTGATCAACAAAATTACTGCACACTTTTAGTTATCAAGAAAAGCATGAAATATTTTAGAAACGTACATAAAGTGAAGAATTAACTACGTGTTATTGTTCATTAGGTTTTGTTATGCCTTATGTTTCTAGTCCAATAATAATAACGTATTTTTAGGTCATTTTTTAAATTAAAATACTTTTTTTATATCAAAATTGTCTTGTACCCAAAATTTCAAGCGATATGTCTATAGATCTTATATATCAATGCAACTGATGTAATTTTATCAACAATTAGTTAAAACTATTTCATATGTAGTAGGAAAATGCTTTTAGAACATTTTTATAATTCTTGTTTGCTAAACTTATAACATAGAAAAATGCTTTAAACTGTATTGGTATACCAAGTTTTATGTCTGCTTTTATGTCAGTTTTTTCACAAACACATTCAATGGCATTATAATACTTTATTTCTCTCTGAGCTTAACATAATTTTCTAACACGGATATGAATATCGATGAATTTCAAGTTTCTTTGATAATTCGATTATACATTTACGATATTTCATGTTATAGAAATAAATTGTTATAAAGAAGTTATAAAATTTAAACTAAAAGATGCAAAATAAGGATTACTACCTTTATGCAAATATATTAGATAGCAATATAATTCATATTTGTTTTTTTCGTGCATATATTTTTAATAATAAGTATGATGTATAGCTTTTGCGTGTTGTACTATGAAAAATATGAAATATATTGTATATTACTGAAGATATTAAATTAAAAATAAATATGTGCCAGTGCTGTTAACAGCAGTACCTATATATCAGGACAGTTTCAGAAGTTTTATAGACAGTTTCAACAAAGAAATTATAAAGCAAAATTTCATTTTGATAGTATAAAAAATTATATTTACACATTCACATAACAAGCTCAGGGAGATATACAAAAATTATATAATTAGGCTTCTTACACAAATAAATATATGTTAATTGTAAATCGGTTAAAAATCAGTCAAAATTTTTATTTTTATAGAAAATTCTATAAAGAGATATTTTTTAGAGATATAAATTTGCAGAAATTGAAAGAATTTTATTTAAAAACTTACAAAACTATATATATGTAAATATTAAATTGTTTACTGCCATAAAAAATTGATAGTTTAATTTTAATATCAAACAAAGCTGTTATGTTTATTCATTCAAGCTATTCTGCTGATGCACATGAAATGTAGACACTTTCTTTTTGTACAATATTTAGTTAAATGTCATGACCCGTTTTTAGTTACAAATAAGTACAAAAAGTTATTTTCTCAATAAGTCCGTTGTGATGACTCATACCAAATGAGAGGATATGCATTGTAATCATCGTCACAGGTGTAGTTTTGTATGAAATTGCGAGGCTGAGTGAACGTACCTCCATTTAAATTCTTTTAATTACGAAGTATGAGTGATAGAATGCGGTTGATCTGAGATATTATAACGTGTCTATAATTATAGTGATCAATAATGAACAGAAAATATAAATAAATATAGTTTGTACGATAATTATGTGACAATGTTGATGATAATAATTATCGACACAGAGCCAATGTGTGGGTGCATTAAAAAAAACGTGCAAGTTTGCATATACGAGCTGACGTGAACGTGGGAAAGTATACACATATAGAAAATATGTATGCATAAAGTTATCGTAAAAGTTGTCAAACTGGGAAAATGCATAAAGGTGCCTGCCCGATATTGAAAATCTGTAAACAACATTAGGTGGCAGAGCTCAAACGCGAACAGTTTGAAGGAAACTCATAGGGTATTTTCATCGATAATGTAAATGCTGAAAAGGTTAACGAATACGATTTTAATTCACAGATTCATTATATCATAAATGTTTAAATCTTGTATCATTGTAATTAAAAATATGTATCATAATCCAAATGTATAAGAAAATAAATATATTGTATTATGACGAAATGTCATATAAATCAAGTTTGTTGTTCTAAAAGTTTATGAAATACATTAAAGTACATTCTGAAAGTGTTACATTTTCTTTCAAATCACTCTGCTCATTAAAAATATAAAAAATACTGTAACATTTAATTTATATTATACTTCAGTTTTATATACATAACAAAATATAGCTTACATTATGCTAATTATGCAAACAAAATATATACATAATTAACTTAGATATAAGGTATGTTAATGTGGAGTTGGTGTATGACCATCTACATAAAAGTTTCTTGTTGCTTTTGGTAATTCCAATTCTATACCATCTAATTCTTTTGTTAATATAATTTGACAACCTATAAAGCATAAAATTATTTTAATACTTTGTCAACTGATTACCAGATATTAAATGAATATACAATGTTATCTTTTATATACCTAATCTTGAATTTTCTTTTAAAAATGGTGCTAAATCTAATAGATCTTCTTCTTTCTCGTCAGCTGTTGGAAGCTTGTCCATATAGTCAAAATGTACATATACATGACAAGTGGTGCAAGCAAGCGATGCTTCGCACGCACCTTCCATTTCAATTCCATATCTATGGGCTAAGTATAATACATTATCTCCAATTTTTCCTTTCACAGGTATTCTCTTCCCCGTCTTGTCAATAAAAGTTATATTTACTCTATAACATTTATAAATTTGTATTGATTAAGATCTACAATATGACAAAAACGCTGTACTTTTCTTTTTTGTGTAGCAAAATTATATTTCTTTATAATGATGCAATTTATGTATCCACTTTTACCTACATATCGGCTTCTGATTTAGGATCTTGCATTTCATATTCACCGTGAAAAGAATCTGAAAAATGTTCATTGTTGATGTATAACAATTTTATTCTAAGCGATCAAGGTATATACGTAAGCTATTTTTATTTCGTTTTATTATTTGTTTGTTATTTTTAGTAAACGAGTAAATATGTGTTTCATAAAAGTATAATGCATTTACATTTAGACGTGTGGATGTCGAAATTTGATTGATTTGTTATCAACTGATTCACAGGTAAAAGTGATTTCCTTATCACATTTTTCCATATTAACGGTCTCAAAATAAATGTCATTTTTCGTACGACTTCAGTTCTTGTTCTTACAGCACTAAAACGTCAAGATCGCGCACATTTTACAAACAAAGGCGGCCATTTTCGTTTCAATGGTTATAAAAGATAACGAGTAGAAACTCGATACAAATAGTGAAAACATCGATCTTCTGCAACCAATCACTAATAAGTCGTGTTTCTATTGGATAATACGAGAGAGGTGTCTCCTCATAGGTTAAGATATATTTAAGCAGTTGGCATCGCCCTCTACGTATGCTTGTGTATATCTGACGATGCATTTATACGTGACAAACACATACGCATAGATCACCGACTAAATTGACAGGCGCTTCGCATTACGAAAGCACAGTGATCAGAGTGTTGCATTTTCTCGTGTATTTCGATTTTTTCACTGTATTATAAGCGTTTCAAGAGTTTTCGATCATTTTAGCGATGCAATGTATCAAGCTTTCATCAACGGATACCGTTTGGCCGAAGTGCCACACGGCAAACCCTATTATGTTTACTGTGTTGAAGTACTGGAGTCGGAAACTGGTACTCGGTACTTCATCGAGAGAAGATACAGCGAATTCAGCGTGTTACATCGAACGGTATATTATTTACTTATAATACTTATAACGGTATATTATTTACGTATAATAAGAAAGAAATGAAAAAAGTAGTCAGATGCATATCTCGAAGACTATATCGCATTTACTGTTTTTATCATCGTTTTTCTAATTTAAAAATGAGATAATAGTGATATCGTTTTAAGAACGAGTGACCATCTTTTCTACGTAAAATGATAATAACGAGTACTTACCTACTTCGTAGAAACTGTGTGTACATAAGTACATATATATGTACTTTTAATTAAAACTATCTTCGTCATGAATCTTGTGTCGCACAGGAAGAGAGATGGATATATTCGGGAGGGGGGAGTCTGTGCGAGTACGGCGATGGTAAAGGAGAGAAAGAGAAAGATACATGTATCTTTATATTTGTCTACAATTTTCTGTTTTGTAATGGTACTCTTGTTCTACTTTCTTTTTCGTTTCGTTTGTTTACAATGTTCTGTTCTCTAATGGTATTCTTGTTCTACTTTCTTTCTCTTTTCAGTTCCCCTCGTGTGAATAAATACGTAATTCGAGTCAGCCTTCGCTAGGATGTACATATCATAAAATATTATCTACAATTTTCTGTTTTGTAATGGTATTCTTGTTCTACTTTCTTTTTCTTTTCATTTTCTTTCGTGTGAATAAATGCGCAATCCGAGACAGCTTTCGCGAGGATGTACTCGTTACAAAATATTGACTAACGCTAACGCATTAGACTGTTATACGTATGACTGTGTTTACATCACAGACTAATTTAAACTGTATTTAATTAGAATATTACGGTAGCGTTCGTCTCGAAATTTCTTAATAAGTTGAACAAGTAGAATAAGTTGATAAATGGAAAATAAAATAATTCTCGTCGAACAGTATAACACTGTTCCGATAATGCGTGATTAGTTATATCAATAGGGTGTTTAATCAGCGTTGATACGATACATGATTTACGTAGCTGGCATTCTTTAACAATTGATTCACTAAACATAAAACATTCGTGAAATTTATGCATGCAGTTATGGAGTAGTTTCGAATTCTTTTAGAGCGCAACCAGATTGCTTGAAAGTTGCACGCGGAATAAACGTTTAGTGCAAATATTACTTTATACGTGTATGCAGTTCCTATTAACTCGTAGCTATGTTTCAAATTGTAAGTTAGAAGTGTATAAATATTACTTAGGTCAGAAAGTAACGTTTCGAGATTTTCTATTACCAGTGGTTTTGAAACATATTTGTTATTCGATATTTTAAAACTTGTTAGAATTTTAGGAGTACATTTATAGTGCAGAAAATGTGTACTTTTTTATATTTTTTAAGACAGTGATGAGATCGATCTGATGTCGAGTGATGAATCGATATAAGATCGATTATATTTTGTACGTGTGTCTGTGTGTGATAAATATGAATTATTTTATTTATATTACATTTATTTATTCCGATAAATTGTTCGGTTTTATGGAACGTTTGTTGTGGTATAATTAGTGTTTCTATTCTGGTCATATATTTCAATATTACATCGCTCCTGCAATTATTTTTAAACGGAACCTTACACTACTCGTTTGATATGTTTATTTTATTTAAAGTTTAAAAAATTATCGTACGATTCCGTACAATTTGATTGTCACGAAAGGGTTTTAGACAGCGGAGTTATATATATTTTTGTAATATTAATATTGTATTATTGCTGCACGAAATTTTATCGGCGCCTGTTTGAATTTTTTATTGCAGCTGAAAAAAGAAAATGCGGACGTTGCGCCATTTCCGCCAAAGAAAGTAAGAAATTCCCAGCCGAAAGTGCTCGAGCAAAGGCGAGCAGCGTTGGAATTTTATATCCAAAAAATGTTAAGGATTTCAACCACGAAGCAACAGGTTTTGAATTTTCTAGGCATAGAAGGTCGAACACCTGAGGCGTCATATAAAAGGTATGCGTGTACGTTGAATCTCGCTAATTCTGGCGCAATATGCGACATTAATACCGACTGAGTGGGAAGTGCACGTGACACATGTATTAATATTGGTAAAATAGTTGCCTATTACTGGTAAATAGGTAACCAATTTATCGACATTTTAGTTCAGATTAAAACATTAAAATTGTATTCATGTCGGTGAAAAATATGTGAAATTACGACTATATTCGCTTTAGCTGGCTGAAAAATATGAAAACCAAATCCAACCTACAAAATATAATAATAATAATATTGGAGATACATATTTTGCAGGTCTATCGTGTCGGTAACGTAGGAAATAACATTACGGCAGTAAAGGATTTTTCCCAAAATGTTGAGTCTTCTTTTAAAATCGCGGAAAATCTTTCTTCCAACCATTGTTTTTATGTAAAATAAAGCTAATCGCAGAATTACAGCCAAACTGAGCGCGATAAGTTTTCATGCAGAAGATAATTGTTTCGATTATAAGTTTATGTATTACATAGAAGAATAGTACATAGTACAATTAGTTAATAGTACATAGAAGAAGAATAGTCTTCGTACATCCACTTTTGCATTCGTTGGGGTCCAGCAACCGTTTTCTGGTTTCTGAGAGTTTTTAGTGACTCAGTTTCATTTTTTCACTTGTTAATATCTGATGAAATTTTACACGTTTAAGAATATTTAATTTTTGTAATAAAAATACACGTGAACGCGTAAGATAAAGTGAAATTATAATGGAATTACGCCAATGGTAGCCCCATCGCTCGTTTCGTATCAACGAGTCATATCTTCTTTTACCAATAGTAGAAAGCTGTGATTGATGCACCGCGGTTAGACGTACTCATCTCTGCATACCAAATAACAAAGATCGTGGTGAAGACTCGAACGAAGTGACTTCAACGGAAATTCATCTCGTAAAACGATCAGAACTGCTGCAGTTCGATCGCATTATCAACGAAAAGCAATTTTTCGCTAATATTCCAAATGTAACCGAGAAACTGTTATTCAGTCTCCTCTTGTTGGAAATGGGTGCGTGAAATAAGAGTTTCTTAGAATTCTTCAAAGCAGAATTCTTTATTTTTAGACTCGGAAGAATGTCTTTGCGCTACGAGAGCTATACGAACTGTGAGGACACTCGACAGAATATTTGGGCTCCTCTCGCTTAGGAAAAATGAGGACGCAAAGTCTGCACGGGGTTTTTATTTCAGGCGCTTAAATATAAACAGTTGGAGGTCCGGTCCAACCGATAGCTCTCTTTCACTGTTCATATCCAGGATTCTATTTCACAACACGAGATTCATTTTTGTTTCTACGTTGAAATGTTGAAATAATCCGTAAGAAATATCGCGTCAGGGTGTACGAGCGGCCAAAGAGGGCCATGTACATTTCTTTGCGGCATCACCCCTCTCTGGGGTCTTGTCTAAACGTTCGGATGGGCCATGGCATTGGGGGTGTCTTTGAGGCTAATACGAGTGGCCTAAAAAGGCATTCTTGTACGAATCTCCGGGTTGAAAGCAAGGCTAAATTAAATTATCGCAATACGTCAACGAACTACCACTCAGTCATTCGATATTTAATCCATCTTTTTGAACTTTATTAAATTAAACCAACACCTTAAGTTAAGTCCAACACCTCTGATTGTGATTCAATTTAGCAGAAACTGAATCTGTAAAATACTCTGCTGCAGCGCGTGCAAGGACACGGAGGATCCGCAGCAGGTGGATACCAGCACTCTTGACCATCAGCCTGTGATAGCCTTTCATTGCGATCCATACGTTCGATCGAGCGCCGCGTGGAATAGTCTTCCGGATATCGTGATCAACGGGGTGCTCTTGGGCGTGTACAAATCGTGAGAACCTCCGCAGCTGCTAGTACCGACGTCCTCCATGAAAACTGTCGAATGGATGATGTCGAAAGTTCGAATTTGTATCACTGTAATTCCAGCAAGAGTCAACGAAACGGTGTTTGCTCGTACCTCCTTGTCTCGTCGAAGATAAAATCATTGAATGAACATATAGAAAGGCATAAGTGCTTCCATTTTGCAAGTCTTCCAACGCTTTGTTGTCAGAATATGCGTTAGCGTGCTTTCTGTTTTCAAACTCGATTGGAGATAGAATGTGCAGCTAGTGAAAATGATAATAGCATAGTTGTAAATTGAGATAGATAACTGGGACGTTTATTGGTGAAATTGAATCTAGCATCGTATGCGTTTTATCCTGGTTTTTTCAGGGTAACGCAGGCATCTACGTTTTTGTAGCATTTTATAAAAGAAGGATATTTTAGGGTGCAAATGGTACGTTAATGATAAGGTAGCATCGTATGGTTTTGATAAAGGTCGAGCACTCGCTGTTAGGAGTTCTACTGCGTCCTCCTAAAAAGCGGGGAATCAGGTTCACTTGTGATACGATTCGTTTGTAATTTTCTACTAACAAACTTTTAATGCTCCATTAACACTGAGATATCTATTTATATAACCAAAAGAAGCAAGAGAAATATATGCTTTGATATATTTGAATCATCGTCTTGTTTATTTCATCTCATTATTCTCAGAGTTTACATGTGACATTCATCTTAATTCTATTTTAACCTTATCGTACTGGATATCTAGATTGTAAATGTAAATGTAACTCATAAGCGGATCTCCTGCGGTAATTCTCTTTTTGTTCTTTTCATTTTATTCGCATTTAAATTCGTTTACTACCGTTTAGAGTCGATATCACGGACACACTTGCCAAAAAACCCGCGCTGTGTATCGCGACAGGGTCCTTCTTCCGTGCCAGGACACAGTGCGCTTCTTTTCCCTCGTCCTTTGGGGATGTGTTCGTTTTTCAAGCAACGATTATACAACGTCGAACGATAATTATCAGTACGAAAAAAGGAAGAGATACAATTCTACACCCGATTCCATATAACAATCAAGAGACCCTCCTTGTTTTCTCTCGGTTTCATCCCTCGTTTTTCCTAACAGGTGATTCACACGGTTACGGATGACTCAGCGGGTGATTTATCCGTTCTTTCAATTAGAGCCAACGAGATTAGCCTGTCTCTGCCGTGTAATCGTCCCTATCGATTCTCTATCTTAAATTTCCCCTATCCAACGCTAAATGATAAATGGCCAGAGGGCGTGAAAACGGTTGAGACGGGCGAAAATTCAGGCGGTGCGGTAATTCGTTTTGGTCCACTGAATCGATGCGCTAAAGGGTTTGCTGGAAAACACGAAATTCCTCCCTTCTCCCCTCTCTCCTCTTTCCGTCTCGCGGTCGCGACACGTTTCCTCTCATCTCGCGGTTTAAAGAAAAAAAAGGGACGAACGCACGCGCGAGCCGTGACACAACGGTAGTAACATGTTATTACGCGATAGTAGGACCTTGTTTCGTATGTATGTACACCTTACTCGCTTACAGACACTCCTCTGTTTGTTAATCTCGTTATACAATTATTATGTGTCGTGGTAATAAACTGAACATGCCGATGAACGCCTCGTATCAAATGTACTGCATTAAATGTATAATTATATACAAGCTCCTCAGTCTTGTGCGAAGTGTAAGACGATTTCCGGTTCCTAGCACCTCCGCCACGGTGAAAACTAATCGTTACGCGAACATTGTATCGTTCCTCGGATCGTTCTTCCTGTCGAACGTTTCGTCCATTTCAACTGTCCCGTTTCTGCCTTCCCAATTTCCTCTTTCCACGCGGCCAAGTAGTCATGCGTCGAGCAAGCGAATCGAAAGACAAATGCTCCTCCCGTTTCCCGTGGCATGTCCTTCCGTCGACGCGACAACACGTACAAAATTCGTCGTTGATTCGCTTAGCGGCGGTGAACGGTAGAATTTCTGCGCGATTTAGAAGCTTATTGCCCGTGCGTGGCAGTTTTCTTTTCCTCTCGAGTCACGAGTTCAACCCTTTGCGCTCGGATGTCCCCTCTGAGGAGACATCAGGATTGATTGGCGATCGCGGAGAGTAAACTTATTCCACCGCAATTTTTTCAGAAACGCGTATTTCTCTGAAATTTTCTATTGTTGGTAGACGTTGGCAATAGTTTCTATTGCTAGTAATTATTGCTAATCTTTTAGCAATACTTTCTATCCCTAATAGCTTCTATTGCTAGTAACCATTGCTAATTTTTCAGCAATAGTTTCTGTTGCTAATAGCTTCTACTGCTAGTAACTATCGCCAACTTTTTAGCAACAGTTTCTATTGCAAATAGCTTCCATTTCTAGTAACTATTGCTAATTTTTTAGCAATAGTTTCGATTGCTAACGTCTAGGAACGCGTCGAGTGCAAAGGATTAAATTCGACTCGCGTTTTTAGAATCGGAAACGAAACGAGAACAATCTAAACGACGGGTACGTGTGGTTACAAGAAAAAAAAAAAAAAAAACGCAAAGGCGACTTCTCGCTCTTCTTAAAATTTTTTCTAGAGTGATTTTGATCGTCGCCAGTACTCGATGTACTTCCAACACCCAACCGATCACTCGCATCGTACGAGTCTCGAAGTGTTCGCTTAAGGGTTGAAGCGGGGCTGATCGATGTGATACGCGGACAGTTTGGGTCAGCGCATCGTTTCGCGAAAGGCGATCTCTCTCGAAAAACGAAATTGTTTCGTAAACGTAGCAAAAGTTAGCAGCGTTAAACGGTAGTAAATAATACTATTTGTAGTACGTCGTGTTACTTAAGATAGTATCGTCCTCTCCAACTCCTATGTGTATATATACGCAGCGTTACAACCGTATGTGTACTGGAAAGAAGCCTTAGCTTACGGGTTCGTTCGCAAACGAAATGAGTATTATCGTACAAATTTCAAAGAAGTTTCACGCACTGTTCAATATGCATACGAGTCCCACGCGTGCAACGTACGATCTCAACCCTTTATTTCGTACCTGTCACCCTTTAAGTCGTGTACGACTTTTCGTACACGTTCATGCTTTGTTATTTCAGCTTTGATGCTTTGTTATTCTTTTTTTTGTTATTATTACACTTGTTATTTTTGTTGTTTTTATTATACAATACTATACCACGAATTCTGTTCACGAAATAAAGGGTTGAACGTACGATACCGTGCTGATCGCAACAGCAGAGTACACGTTACAATCGTGACACTCCGATTCGTTCAGGCGTCAACTCATCGGACTCTCTCGTCGACATCTTCGACAATAACTTAGATAACTAATAACGCAATCGCTGGAGATACAAATTGGTTTTCTTAAACTACTAAAAATAGTACGAATATAGTTTTTTTTATCAATTTTAATTGCTACAATCGCCAGTGCTGTCCAAGCGCAGAATCTTACATCGAATTTGATGAGAAATTCTCGAATAGAAACAATTGGAAAAGTGTTTTTTAAGGTGCTCGATCGAAGCTTGCTGTGTTTCGAAGTTTAACTCGGACAGCATTGTACTACAAAGTAGTTTCCTCTAATCTAATTTCTCTTTGCTTAGGAGAACTCGTGTAATTGGCCGCAATTTTTCACAATCATTTCACTCGAAACGCGTAAAACGAAATCGGCAATGATGGCCGTGCGAGCGCGTAGATTGAAGAAAGGTGTGCGCGTGCACCCTGGGTGCGGACTCGTGTGCCTTTATCGAGTACTTCTCTATTTGCATGCCATCGCTTACGTCAACGCGATTCCATCTACGCTCTAACTAACGTTAATTAGGACTATGATGCTATGTACAGAAAACGCATCGCATTGGCACAGCAAACGTGTGCGCCTGGACTGCCGTCCATCGTTTCGACGCGTACACTCGAATCCACGATCGGTAGCACTCAGCATCGTGTACTCGTACAAGTACTCGCTGCATTCGTTATGTTTTCTGAAAGAAAGGATTTTTCGAGTTCGATAATATTCTTCATCGATCTCTTCCTCGAGAAAATCAATTTTTCCACGAGACTTTATCTCAGTTGGTCGATAGGAATTTTTATTCGTGCTGCACGAGACGATTTTCACATTCTGATTGAGATGTTTCGATTTTTACATACTGCTTGAGAGTTTTCTGGGTGTACGTTCTTTTCTGAAGGATTTTTATCCTTACGTTTCGTCAATATTGCAGTTAGATTCATCAGGTTTGACGACGCGTGTTGCAATGTTGGTGAAACACAGAGATTCAAATCCTTCAGAACACGGTTTACACTCAGAAAGCTCTTCATCTTTAATTTTATTTTTTTATTGTCAGATTGTGGATATCTATGCGAATTAATATTTCGCAAACGGAGCTAACGAGATGAAATTTAACTGCAGATTTGTTCCGCCCTTTAAATATCGTAACACGCGCCTTATTTTCCGTATTCTGTACGATTTCACATTTAAACGTAAATTTTGCGTTAGCATCTATAATTTAAGAACATAAAATTAGAATTAGAAGATGAGGATATTGCCAGCGAATTATTTTGAAAATCGAGTTATCTTGATGACTGAAATTAGTACGAGGCGCTTTTCTCCTAAGGCATTTACGCAATTTTACTTTCTACCATTACTGAATAAAGAAGTTCCATACTGTTGAGCGTATGCAAATTAACGTAAACTCGATTCACTCGAAACTTCATATTTTCAATGTAACGTTTCATCTTCTAAGGCCTTCAAACCGCAGGAAGAATCTTTTAAATAGAAAGAAATCTGTTGCTGTTTCGCAAAAAATAATTAACTTCAATTAACTTAAAGTTGTTTTCTAAAATGTATCAGAAATATATATCAAAAATCGACAAGAATCAGATATAGCGAAGAATCCATTTTTGTAATTCAGACATCATTAAAAAAAAAATAAAATAGTGAAATAGTAAAAAGTAACGAAGAAAATTAACGTTTCTTCTATATCAATGTAAAATCCTTCTAAATTGTTGATATATTGATAATTACAAAGTATCCTCGTTAATTTTTCCCAAAGTTTCTTCCCAAATGTCGCGAATAAAATTCAAACGTCCGTCGCTGAAGCAGTCATGAAAAGCAATTCATAACTGAGAACGTTTCAACTAATTATCGTTATTAACGTTACCAGTGTTCTATTCTTATCAGTGGTAACAGCTGTTACGACGCGCAACTATTAACACTTTGACGTAAATACCGTCTATACACGTCCAATGCTTGGGATTGCAGACTCAAATGCAAAATTTGCTTCTGTAAGTAATTTTGTCCCGTAAACTTTTTTTTTAAGTCCCCAAGAATCAACTGATTAAAAAAATTTGCTTCTGTAAACTTTTTTTTAAGTCCCCAAGAATCGACTGATTAAAAAGATTTGCTTCTGTCGTCCATCATCGAATTCAGAGTGAGCGTCAACGCGTGAACGTTATTAACAATGTCCTGAGAGACGCGTAGGCGTTGCAAATAATAAATTACGCGTCGTTTAGCTGTTCAATGTAATCGCCTACATGCAGTAACTAATATTTAACCGATAATAACTTTGCTCACCGCGTTTGCACCAATCGTACGTTTAAAACGATTATCAAAATCGAAATTGGCAGTTGCTCGCGCTTAACGCTCGACAAGTCCGCGTTTCGACTTAATGAGATTTATGCTCGCAAGGATTAGTCTTCTTTTTATTGCGTGCAATAAAAATCGGTATTCACCACCGAGGAAGCTTATGGGTGTACAAATATCGATATATCCGAGAAACTCGTGTCGATTTTCGATTTGAAGCTTTCAACTTTCCGAATAAAAGCGATTAAAGTAATTAGGAAAATTCGTTTTGGTTTTATAGAATTGTCGTCACTCTGTGCTTAAATTGTTTGTATTTCAGAATTTTTAATCATAGTTGCGAGGAAAGATTGTTACGGTTTTTCTGGACTCAATAAATTATCGTTTGGACCGGTGTTCGATTATTTTTAGAGCGATTTTATTCAAACCATCATGTGATTTCAAGGGGGAAGGGAATCACTACACAATTACAGCATATAAAACGAAGCTACATAACATACAAAATAAAAGATTGCTAATTTCACGCACAATTGTCATTTGGGGTCAGTTGCGCATAACACGATACGTCACATATTTCGAGAATCCTGTTTTTGTTTGTTTCAATTATTGAACATTTAAAGAGATTGCACCATATGTTTGTAAGAAAATGTTAAACTTTTCAAAAACCTTTTCGAAGCAATATTATACATTATATATTATAAATATATAATACTGTATATTACCGAGTTACGTTTCCATCGTATATATATTTTTTAAATATAGTCTACGACGTCTTCATAATTATCAATACCAATTTGGTTATTGCAATATTCTCGTCAGATACTAGAGTTCACAATAAAAACGTTAAACGCTGTTCAAATCGCCATTACTAACCTGTGGCTGCCTACGCAAATTCATATTCTTACAAGAACAAGTATAAAGAAACGAGCTAATAAACATTCGTTTCACCGCGTAAACATTGCCACGCGTATTTCAATTCATTTAACTATACTTCCGTATATTCATTTACCCGCACAATTCAGGTTCTCGTAAACGCATAAAACATCTGCAGCCATTACACTTTCCCCGAACGAAAGAGTGTCGCAAGCAATTTACAAACATACAATGTTAAAATTCTACACAAAAGTTTCTAAACAAAGTACTCGAGGAAGCATGAAGTTCCATATTAAGGCAACTGACTCCGTTACATATATATAAATCAAACTAACAATACTTAAAAAAAAAAAAAAAAAAGAAGAAGAAAACCACGCGTTTCACGACGAAGAAACCACAGGACTTGCCGGCTTTGCAATCAACTTCCTCTCTCCCTCCCTCTCTTTCCGTTTGCCCACGTTCGATTGAAATCGTAACGGCGAGAACGACCCGTCGCAAGGTTCGATCGCCACCCCGACGGAGGGAATCGCGCGCGAGGAGGAACGCCATTCGACGAGCTGTCTCCAGTCTCGCTGTTCGCCGCCGACCGGTCGGCAGTCCCGGCTCCTACTTGGAATGTTGCATTTACTTTACCTAATTAATGCGCTCGTTTATTACGTTACACTCTGTCGATGGCGCGTGACGCGTTCCCGGTTCCAGTTGCGCGCCCGAATTCCCACCACCCGCTGCTGGAACGGAGCGCCGATTGGACTTTCAAATCCGGCCAGGGTAGGGCTTCAAGTGCGGAGAAGAAGAATCGGGGGTCGTCTGAGAATTGTCGTGCGCGGAGGAACGCCGCCGCGGCCGGAATAACTCGAATACTTCCAATTTATTCGAATCGTTTGAATACCACCGCCCATTGGGCGCGAGATCCCGCGGAATCCCTTCAACTTCCCGGCGATGGCTGCGACCGATTTCTGAGAAGACGCTGCCGACCACCCCCACTCCCTGGCGAATTCGTTTGCCACGGATTTCTACCCTCGCAGACGGCGCGGAAGATTGGCGGCGAGGCGACTTGGCGTCGATTCGAATCGGTTTCCGCATTGAGAATTCGACTTTTCGTTTGGTCAATGTCGTGCAGCGTTCGGAAGAGCACGAAGGGTTGTGCGATGCGTTAATGTTTGAATTCATTTTCGCGGTGAATTGTCGAATTGGATTTAAATAATTTCTTCTGTTTCCTGTTTCTGTTTGAGCGTTGAGACTTTGGGGTAGTTTAGCGAATGAGTTTTGAAGAAATTTTAACCCTTTGCACTCGGATGTCCCCTCTAAGGAGACTTCAGTGTTGATTAGTGATTGCGGAGGTTGAAATTCTTCCACTGCAGCTTTTTGAAAAATGCATGCTTTTCTGAAGTTTTCTATTGAAATGGAAATTTTCTATTGCTGCGAGACGCTAGTAACAGAAATTATTGCTAAAATATTATTACTTTGGCAATAGTGTCTGTTGCTAATGTTTATGAAGAAGCCAAATGCAAAGGGTTAATAAAATTACGCGGATCCGGAAGAATTTTCCTCTTAAAACTAGCTTTGTCAAAGAGGTTCACGAAATCGTGTACTGATTTCTCAGTAATTAATAAGTTAATTAATTTGCAACTATATATACCTCTTTCTGTCGTCTCTTTCCATTAGAACCATAAAAATATCGACAATAATCTTCCAACGAATTCAAACAAAAATATTTTGTGTAAAATTGTTTTCTCTCCGACAATAGAAGCAATTTCATCGTTTTAAAATAAAATTCACTGCGTTTCGCGTCGAATAAAGAAGGAATTTTCAGTTAAAACCGATTCGAGAGACGCTTAGCCCCGAAAATACAAGATGGAGGATTGATATGCCACGTCGACCTTAGATCTGAACGCTACAAACGATGAAGATCGCACACGCACGTTCGTTCGAATCGATTCCCGCATCGAAAGCCTGATTCCCATCTGAATTAAATTGCTAGCTATTAAGATACTTGATTCAATGCTATCGAACTGGACATTTCTATGCCGCGCGATACATACAGACACCATGCGCGCGTGACTCTCGTCGCATTATCCCGAGTAAAGTCTCGTCACATGCTTGCCTTAATGCGAAGAAGAATCGTATCTTTTACAATATCTGTTATTTAAAACGAAATCTGATTACGGATGAGAGAACGCGCATGCTTATGGGGTAGGGCTAGCGTGCAATAGTTTTCTGTTACGCGTAATAAAACGAAAGACGCACACACACGTACGCGCACGAGTTACACACGCACACACAGCGACACGCGCAAAGTAAAAGATAAAATGGAGAAACGCGGTTGAACGAAATCCGTCATACTTTTTTTTCTTTTTTTTTACGGAGTTTCCGTGCTAAGTGTAACGCGACGAAGTCTGCTTTAAACGTAGTAATAATATATATGTACATTCTGTTGTCATTACGTGTAATTAATAACGTAAACTCTAGTAAATCGATTTTGTATACATGTACATTCATAATATTTATATATATATTTATATGCCTCCTCGGTTCGTCTAATTTAGAAATATTATAGCATATAACAATCTGCTAGTAATATTTATATATATATTTATATATATATATATATAATTTCTCATCTCGACATAAGGTACCTAAGTTGGATGCATTTTTTTTCTCTTTTTTTTTCGTATAATATAAACATCATATTTGTAAAATATTTTTTTTTTTTTTGCCGACCACCCGCTTCGTGGGCACCCCCGTGGAGTCGAACATTAACGGGGCCACCGCGGGTGCTCGGCGGTATTTTAATTAAAAAAAGGATGGCGGACTTTCACAAAGACCGCCGAAAAAAGTGTATAATTAGCTGCCTCTCTTGTTTAGCGCGTACTTCTCTCGTTCGTATATTTTATCTATGCGAATTAAAAAAAAAATATATATATATATTTTTGTATATATGCGTGTGTGTGTGTATATATATATATATATATGTGTGTGTGTATATGTACTAATGAAAATGCAATATTTACGTATACACGTATAAAACGTCCACGATAATTGTACATACATGTACACGTAAACACTAATAATGCGTACCACTGCTGTCCGCGTGACGAGTAGCGTTTAACGAATGAATCCTTGGATCTCGTTTAAATGATCTCAACGATAAAAAACAATGTCTAATTATTATATATATACACGACTTTCTCCTTTCTTCCAGCACGCAATTTCAGACCCACTCTCAACGCCTTCCTTTCGTTTTATTCAGACCGTGCCTCCTTTATTAAACGGTCTTCCTTTTAAAGCGCGTATATTATTATCTAGGTGTGTATGATAAGCTTCGATTTTTAATCCTGACCGACATCGTTCGTTTCTCTCTCTTTCTCTCTCTCTCTGTCCTCCTACGTTATTAGCGTTTCTCTTCGCCACGCTCAATGACAATCAGTGAAAATCGATGCGTTTCATCGAAGCACGTTAGAATTGGCGCGGCAGTGTTGGTTCACGAGAGCGGCCGGACGTTCGCCCATCGATGTTTCAATTGACGATGGAAAGAGGACAATAAGATTTGCAACATCCAACGAATCGAGTACGATAATAATTTTTAACGATCTAACCACTCTAAAATTTGTTAATCTTCCAAACAGTTTCAATACCATTTCCTTGCTCCTAGAAACGCGATCAAGAGTCTATTCGCAGATATCAATTGCGACGTTGAATTCGAAGGACGAGTATATATCTAAATACAAGGGAACCGAACAAACAGTCGAATAAAGGTATCACTGATACATGCAAATAGACCTTAACGCGATACTTGATGACGATATAAACTTTTTCTGCCAATTAACGCGATAACAATTTTCCTCGAGAGAATAGTTCCTCAAATAAAATTATTCTAAAAGTACAAGATCGCACCCTTCGTTTCGGTATGTTTGATCCAAATCCACGGTCAATGTGTCAAAGCTAACTCTAACTTCCTTCTAAATAAAATTATTCTAAAAGTATAAAATTACACCCTTCGTTTCGGTGTGTTTGATCCAAATCCACGATCGACGCGTCGAAGCAAACTCTTGTCATCGTTTAAACGTGTTTCCCCTCGAACACCTCCAGGAGGATATTTCGACGAGGGCCAGAAAAAGCGAATCGCCCTACTTTTTACGTTATCACGGTCACGTTCACCGATCTACGCCCCCGTCTTTTGTTCTCTTTCCATCTTTGCCGATATCTGGGACGAACGTTAACCGGCGCTTCTTGCAGGCACTCTATCCGCGGTTAAGCTGTGGAGGAAATACGCCCGGTGCTCGCTATTGTACGCAAGTAAGACCGATTTACGCCATTGTCAAAGGCATCTTGCCAAACACGCCAAGACCACCGTTCTTTCGAGCTCCCCCTCGACCGAGCTTTCTTCGAGAGTACTTTGTTGCGGAGAACTGTCGTACACGCTACCAAGTTTTCGCTAAGGTGTCGGATAACATGCAGTACCGGCTCTAAGGAATACCAGCTGAAGACGAATCGCTCGAATGCGTTTATCCGCACTTACGTACCCTTTACGCGCCGCCCTGTCGACCGCGAAACTGGCGGATCGATATTCGAAAAAGCGTCGAAAGTACCCCCTCGACGTTGCACGCCTTCCACTAATTACCTCCGAGTATCGATTCTACTTAAATACTTCGCTACGCGTATTCTGTCCCTTCTACGAAGATATTATTATTTGTTCCTGTGTTTAAATTTGATTAGGGTTGTGATATAGCGTATGTACATATGTACATAATTAAAATAAATTAAGGAAACGGGCTTCGTTAATCGTATCTTGTTTTTCTTTCGATGCGTTGCAAAAGGATGCTCAGAAATTTGTGTAATTGAATTTTTCTAAAGTGGAATAGCCGTAACGTGTTATTTACCTCTTCTACTTATATTATACAGATTTATATCGTTTCTAAAACGCGTAAAAATCATTATTAATTCCGACGTTCGAAGTTCTATCTAAAACGTCCGTGTTTCGTGAAACTTAAGCTGATCTGAATCTCGTACGTATCTTGCGTCTGAATGAAATCATCGATAACCGCACTCGATCGATTCGTTTACGACGCAGCGTCGGTTCTCGTTCACCTTATGAAATAAAGAAGAAGAAAAATACACCTCCACATCCCGCCCCGGAACACCGCTAAACAGTTATAAATCGATTTAACACGTCCCAGTCAAAAATACGTAACTCCTCGAAGACATACCGCGGCGCGGTGAAGTGTTCCTTCCTTATTTTCATCGAACAACCGCGTAATACGTGTCTCGTAACGCCACAATTCTCTCTTGCTAATAACCAATACTCACAGCACGGCAATAAGTGCACAACAATACTTCGGATAAGTCTTACATTAGTCTCTATTTCTCTCTCTCTCTCTCGCTCTCTCTCTCTTTCTCGCTTCCTTTCGTTCTAGCGCTCTCTTTCTCTCTCTCTCTCTCTCTCACTTCATATTCACCACCTAATATCGTCCACCTTCCTCTATCGAATACTCTTTTTAAACGAAACGCATAAATGAGGCACTTGCCCGAATCTATACCGGTCGCATTTTCCCGTTCCCGTTCTCGTAGATCAGAAATTTGCCAACAATTAATATACGGAAGGCACGCCTCGTCTCGCGCGAATGCTCGGGAAACGTCCCTCCATCGAGCCCACGGCCCTCAAACTGTTCACCGTCTCCGCTTATCTACGAGGACGAAGATTTTCCAGCGCCCCGCGTCGAATCTTCCTCCGGAGCCGGTCCTCTCGAGGATCGCGGACGGGGGTGAAATTCGAGCGGTGCTCGCGCGGCAACCGAGTTCCACCCTTTCAGTAAAACGAGTCTCCCTCGGCTTGGCCAAGTTTTCGTCCGTCGAGGGGGAATTCCGCGCGACTAGGAGCGAAATTTCGCCGGGAGACGACGAGATAGTTTGAGAAACGGCGGCCCGAGTGGGCAAGACGTCTAGTCTTCGTCCTTAAGTCATCGCGGTTCTAAGCACCTAAGCAGGCCACTGCTACGAACACAGTCTCTCCTCAGATCGTATCACATTACACAGCTCTACCTCGTCGATCCTTTGTCCCATCGTCGTTGTTGCTCGTCGTTAGAATCCTTCGTGTGTCCCTTCTTCATCTCCCATCATCCCTCCATTGCCGTACTGGTGAGAAACGGAAAGGAAGAACTCGAAAAGTCGATCGAATTCTGTACAAAATTAGCCCAAAGGTGTGCGGGGGTTGCGCGTCCGATACGCGATGGATGCCGCGCTAAAGACATATCGGGGAGAGAGCCTTTCAAAGTGATATTATACCTTAAAAAAATAGTCCCGAATTGTTCCGCGTGTATCTGTTCCCGCGGTTATACGTCAGACACGATGCGACACGTGACACTGGATGCACACAGCCGACGTGGCACACGTGCCGATCGTTCTCTGCACGATCGTGAACGACGACGAAAAAGAAATCCTTGCTCTTCGAGTACACCACGTCCTTTGAATGTCACGGCGTGAACCGCCGGCACTGGGTGCGTTCATGCGTCGTGGTCTTCTTCGCGGGGTTTGTTCCACAGGAACAGCGTTTTCGGACGAAGATTTCTCTGGTAATCTCGAAGGACAGTCGCGGTGGATCGAGGAACGCGGCTACCCGGTTCTTCCGAGATCCAGTCGATCTCTCGTTACAAGTTTCTACATCTTTTCGAACGGGTTCCCTTCATTTTCCCGACCACGAAGCAACGATCGTCGTCGATGTTTCCGTCGAGTCGCGTCCTTACGCATCGGTACGCGTCACTCGGTCGACCCAGCGTTGTATCCTCCGTTTGAATCCTAATGGGGACAGTCGGTGTCACTTGCGCGCCGCCTCGTAGGTCAGTCCGCGTCTGAAGAACATCGAGCCAGCGCCGACGCGTTTCTTCCGATAGCTCGAGCTCCTGAACAGTCGGCCCTCACCGTCGGCCATCGACCGCGATCTCGGTGGCGGGCTTCGTCTCGCGTCGTACTGGTTCGCCACGTACATGATCATATCGTTGAAGTTGGGCAGAAACTGGGGATTGAACAGCGAGAGGATCCTCTCGTTCAGCTCCCGCGGGTCCCTGGTGGGCACCATGTAATGGTCGCGGGTGCTGGCCGTCTCGTCCGCGTGATTGAAATCGCTCAGCATTCGCTGATGCCCGCGGCAGAGATCGTCGAGGCTGTTCGCGCTGCTGCTGCCGCTGTAGTCCTGAAGACCGTTCACCGGCTCCGTTAACGTGGTCTCGGTGTATTCCCGTGGCGGGAAGTTGTGCCGTAGATGATCGTATCTTCTGTTGTAGTCGGTGATCTTCGACATCGATCGTGAATCGTAGGGCGCCTCCCTGGAGGCGGCGAGGAACTCGAGGGATCTCTCCTCGCTGACCACGGTCTCGTAGGCGTCCTCGTCGTGCCTGGCCAGCTGGTCGAGCACGCAGCCGGCGCTGACGCGCGCCAGCCGGTTCTCCTCGTCGGCGTTGTCGGGATCGTCGTCGTCGTCGTCGTTACGATCGTCTGATTCCGCGAGTTCGGAGGAAGAGGAGGAAGAAGATATGCCGGAACCCGTAGGGTCCTGCGGCAAGCCTCAGACGGCCCTGTGTCGTCTTCTATATCATATGTACGTCTTCTTCACCTTCTGCACGGGCTTGTTCTCCGCCGACGAGTTCGCGTTCTTGCCGTTCGGGTTCTTGGGCGGCACGTTCAGCACCAGGTTGATGGACTTGTTGTTGAACCCCGGCGACTCGGAGCTTTCCGTCAGCCGGTTCAGCTGCTGGCGTTGCTCGGACGGTTCCGGGTAAGGAGCGCCCCGTAGCCTCTGCGAGAACCAGAAACCGGATGCGAACCCGGCTACCAGCGAGAAGAAGCAGGTCCCTATCAGAGCACCGGTCAGGGTCTGGGCGGAGTACACCACCGGTGTCGCGATCACGTCTGCAATGAAAGTTGAATGAGTATCGGGGGAAGACGATGGGCCGCGGCGACTTATTGCTTCTTGATCGGACGGCTGGAAGCTTTTTGCGGGCACGAAGAAACCGCGGAAACGGATGGGAAAGGAAACGGATTCGCTGGCCGAGGAATGTCGGTGCGTGTACAGCGGTTGTACAGGGTTTTTTGCAACTGGCGGCACGATTTGATCGAACAAATCAAAGAATAGAGACGTTGAAAAGAAATTCGAAGGTATAGGGTGTGATTCTGTTGTACGTGGCTTCGTTTTTTGGAGGAAAATGAACGGTTTTTAAGCGTACATCATGTAATACTTGCACTTATCTGCGTATATTTATTGCAATTCTAATTGCAATTCTAATATCTGCTTTAGAGCTTCTCAATTACTTAATATTTATAATATCTTCACAGGATGTACTATGTGTAACGTGATTTAACAGATTTCTTAACTTATTACGTTTTTCAATAACTTGAGTAACTTTTTATATAATAAACATGTCTGTGGCGTAGAGAATCACGTCTAAAATCGTTATCAGTATTGAATTAAAACTTCACCAGCATATTATAATTATACAATTATCATTAATTTCCTAGGTACAATATTTAATTTCGTTCCTAAGAACAGACATGTTGGAATTACACCATTGGAAGAAAATATTTCCTCGACAACGAAGCCTCGTACAAAAACCTTATCATTATCGATTTACTTTTACCAACAAAAAAGAAGAATCATCTGCATTTCATTATACCAACAATTACAAACTTTTTATAAATCCTCCGTCGCTATCAACTGGTCCTGGACCACTAGATATCTGTCGTCGAAAAGTAAACGTAAGCAAAACCAGTCGATTGCGGTTTCCTCCGCCACTGACGAAAACCACGCAATTAGCGTCTCATTGATGTTTCTGTCGATTCTAAACATTCCATTTACCACGGCGATGGTACATGCATCTGATAAGCTTATTCAAATTCTCGCGAGTCCCGCTTGTTAACGTTAAAACAGGCTGCGTCGATCGATCCCTTGGCTGCAATCCTCGAAAAAGTGCTCGGTCGCTGCGCGCCTTAACCTGGTGGAAAAATGCGATTCTATCTAGCGGCCAGAGCCGATCGTCCTATTCTCGCCTCGAACAGCGTCCGCACGATCGGACGTCCCATTCACCGTTACGTTTCAGCACGAAGAAATCGAATCACGAAACTGGATTGCCAGCCGGAGGATCTCGCAACGGCAGCGAGCGTCTCCGTGGCGATCCTCTTGGCGGAAGCGCAATTTCATGGTTCGAGTCCCGTTCGCCGCGGTCAATGCCAGCCGGAATCATGTTCACGGCTTTTTCTGCCCACCTTTTTCCCCCCTTATTCGAGCGTACTTTGAATGAAAACCAGCCGACAGGGACGCGAGTGGTTGGTGCGACTAGTTACGAACAACGGGGGTGAGTACGGTGCACAAAGTTAGGAGACACTGTATACGTGAAACATATACATATACATGAGGAGAGCCGCAACACTGTAACGAATAACGAGTGAAAGAACCAGCTTGAACTGTGTCTTGTGCGTGTATGGTAAAGAAGAAGAAGAAGAAGAAAAAAAAAGAAACAAAAAAAGGATAGAAACGGCTACTGGTGCCGGTGTGCGTGTGTACGTGTGTACCAGTGCGAGCCATAAATCGCTTGACAGGGATGCACTTAGATCTCGAATACGTCAGTTCTCCATCTCATTCCCTCGGTACAAACGGATGGTCGTGTACAATGCGAGGACTCGTCTACTAACCTGTTCTATGTAAGGATCCGAAGTGCCTTACCTCTTTTGCAATGCAATGACTCGCAGTCACAGTCCAATCCCGATACCATGTTGGTGCCTCCGCGGCACAGAAACACAAATTGTGTCATAAATATTTCAACGGCGCGAGTTCTCGAATTCAGGCTCCGCCGTATCCGTTCGAACACTCGAAGCCTTGAATTTTCATTGAATACTTTCGCGCCGAGAGATACGGCTAGGTGAGATCCGGTGGAACAGCCATCGAGTGTCAAGCTATTTACGACCCACCCCGTGTGTTCGCCGGTTGTGTGATTGAGAAGCAAGGTGGAGGTGGGTGAGGAGAATGGAGCGTGTGCGCGATCGAGAGACCGATGAACAAAAGAAACGGGGGGATAAATGTATCATGACGCGAGATGTGGGTGGACCATCTGGATATTGCGCAAATGATTACCTTGAGGCTCGTTAGCTCGTGGCTGCGTACGACCGTACTGATTTTCTCGATCCAGCTCGATGACGATTTCATTGTCCCGTTCACCGGGCAGCTCGCCTTGCCCGTTTTCGGGCAGTAGCGCTGGTTGCACGGGATTCGCCACCTCTGAAGCAACATTTCACTGATTTGATGACGGGGTCATAGATGGCAAGTGAGGTTCAAGGTAGACAAACAAAAAAGAGAAATGATATTTTCAGCGTAAAAAAAGTAACGGCTCGCGGGCAATGGCCAATCCCTCAGGCGAATTGGCCAAGCCGGGCCGACATTGCATGCTACTGAAAAGTACCAAATACCAGAGGCGGTGCAAACCCAAGTCTGCGATCGCGGTCCAACGACGAGCGACGGAGCTTACGTTTGTACGACCTCTGGGGATTAAGATTAGTGAGTGTGTAATTGATTAATACGATTAATACCGAAACCATTGTTACTTAACCCCTTCAAGATCACTGCCACATACATTTACGATTCCTTCTGAAAAGGAACTCGTGCTACAAGTTCATACAATCGCTAGAACTGACTGTACTTTATCTGTCGATTTAATTGAAAGCAATTGAACGTATGTGTCAGTGTCCTCGAAGAGATTAACGTGTCCACGATAATGTGTACTGTGTGCGTGTATCGTCCAATGATCATCGTTAATAAGACATTTCGTAGAAAAAACAAAACGGGGGAGAACGTAGTAAACGTACACATGGACGTGAACTCGTCGTTATTAATTAAAATGTAGTTGTTCAGACAGTTAGTGACACGGAAACGGAACATACTCGATCGTTTCGTCTCGATGAGAAGGGGGATGCTGAAACAATTTCGTAATTTCGTTGGCATTCGCTATTGAGCGCGCCACGTGGGCCTCGCGTGTAGCGAAACGCGTGTCGCACGGATGTGGGCACACAAAATGGTCGGGACGAGGCTGTTAAACGGTGTACGATGTCGCAGTATAGACAGCGTATGCGAGAAGCGTTAGTATAGGTGACGGTGAAAGGGTAAAGCGGTTTGCAACAAAACATAAGTAGTCGTCACGGTCAACGGACGAAAGGGAGCCATTGGAAAACGATATGCACCGTGCGCTTTTACCCGATCCCTGTGCCCGATATACGCGGGACATGTATCTGCGTCTATTTCAGGGCTCAGCCAGGGTTTACGACTCCAGCCTCCATTTCGAAGCTGCAGTTTTAGCGGCGCTACGTTTCGATTAAGCGAGGAACTTTCGTCGCGTGCAAAATAAAAAGCTTCTCCACTGTAGAATAGCTGCCGAGCGACTTAACAGGCATGGAGAGTCCGCTTTTTTCAGGCTCTAATTTCGGCGGAAACAGGCATTCGTTCGAGACTCGCTTGATTTTTAGCTGATACCAAGGAAAGTATAAAGTAGCGTTAATCGTGAGGATCAGGGACGAGCTTTCTAATTCTACTTGTTAAAATTGAGGGCATTTGTGCGTGGAAGTTGTTAAGGTTTATAGTTGGACATTTTAAGTTTCAGGGTTCTTCAAGTGTTGGATACAGATTTTTTGCAGACCCAAGTTCGAAAGAGTTATTCGTGGATATGATTCGATAAAAATTTCCCGAAAGTTAGATTCTTTTGTGTGGAACTAGGTATATTTATTGTATGTATCGCTTAAAAGCTATTTGAAATAGGATAGCGAAGTTGTGACGCAACACTTTAAGTGTACCTTTACGGTTCAAGTTTGAATATTCTTTAGTGAGTTTTGGCGGAAAACTGCGATGCTTTCCGTTACGTGTATTCCACGGAAAATATCTCTGGGAATATAATAGCATTACTGTTCGCATAGACGAGCACCCTTTGAAAGTTGCAAACTTCTAATCTACAATTTTTCTGAGAAACGTACACTTAAAGTTGCGTAGAAAAATATTCGTTTCTCACATCCGTGTCGAGCACTAATTCTAAAATGAAAATATTATGTCAGTTTTATTGTACGGCTACAGTAATATTCTAATAATAATAATAAATTTCTAAATCTACGTCACGTGCAAACTGCCTGTAAGGAACAAAGCATTTAATAGTAAAAGCATCAGAAATCTACGCTGCTATTTCTCAAATAAAAGCGAATGAAGGAAGAATCGTCAGCGTTATGAAATAAAAATTAGAAATACCAAGCTTGGACGTCATGTGAACATCGAACAACGAGAATCGCAATTAACACCTACAATTCTCTCTTCCTTCCTGTGTGTTAACAGCGTATAGAAATTCAAAACAGAGAAATGTCCTTTCGAAGATGAACGATTCAATCGCGAATACATATTTCCAACGATTCGAAATCCCGATTTTTCCTATCACGTATCGCGATATCAAGCGGATTTTTATTTCCATCGATCGTTCTATGTGGTTAGAAATATTTGCCACTGATTCGACCCATGGGAACGCGAGGTACCATTAAAATGAAAGGTATTATCGATTAGACTGCGTTATATAGGAAAGAATCATGGCTTTAATAGTAACAAATTCAAAATCATCATGGCGTCAAAGAAGAAGCAAACTAAAATATTGAAAAATAAAGTTTACATAACAAGATTTCATATATATAATATAAATTAACGTGTTTATATTAATAAGAGTAATTTGATTTACTTCTTCTAATGCCATTTGTTTCTGTGCGTTCGGTATAAAAGTGTCCAGATTTGTTTATAAAATCGTGGAAAGAACGGAATCGAGAAATATGAACTTACAAATTTAATGATTAGAATTAATTTTGAACTATTATGTTGTGAACAAAGATGATATGGTATCAATCTTTGTTGTCTGAAGCAATTGTAGAAAGTAATTTATTTCCTAATATTTTATAGTTTTAATAAAATATCTGAATCTAATTGCAACTTAATCAGAATATGGATTATTCAAATATTAAAAATAATAATATAAATTATTATTTTTTAAAAATTATAAAACTTTGGATGCGAGAATAAACTAAGTGTCATCCATGATATCTATTTTTCGTCGAAGTCATAATTCGGTTTGAAAGGGTGAAATCATCCCTTAAAGATATTCCGAACTTTCTTTTTCGTGAAAGTTTTATTGTGTTCGTTCAAACTTAATTATAACAGTACATTGATTGTTTTTATTAATAAAAAGAATATTTAAACAACTGCAGTCTCCTTTTGTATACTTTGAAACATCGAAGAGCTGTTTTTACATTCGTAGAGCACCCAGTGAAATTTAATATTTGTGAAGCTTTGGTTTTTATTCACGATGTGATGAATATTTCTATTTCAAATATTTCTGCGAGAAATATTATTATTGCTACAATTGCAAACCGGTGTTTTTCACTGTTTTTATCGCTTCTGCTTTGCTTGTATAAATTTTCGATATGCAAAAATATACAGGAAACAGAGCGCAACTTTAAATATTCATTTTATTAATAAAAATTGGCGTATATGGTTATAATTAAATTTGAATGAACACAGTAGAAAAATTGTTACGGTCTAAAGTTGGACATTTTAAGTTCCAGAGTTCTTCAAGTGTTGACTACAGATTTTTTGCAGTAATTGCAGCGATATTCAATTTTTATTTAAATATTTTTCGATTTATATTCCAATGTTCTCGAAATATTTCACGTGAAAGAAAATTCTGAATCTTTTTTTCAAGGGGTAAGTTCATTTCTTCGAACCAAATTATGACATCGATGAAAAATAGAGTCATATTACAGATGATCCACTTTACTTGCAGCTGAAGTTTTATAACCACTTTTTCCACGTTGTCTAATCCTTCTTATTAATCCATCAATATTGTTCAATCAACTCATTCATTATTATATTGACAAACTTTTTGTTAACACGTTCCGTGCCACGTTCAAGCTGTTTGGAATTCTCATTGTAAATCGAGGAATGTAAGCAAAACCTCTTCAGAAATTAAATTTATTGTTTCGCTGTATTATGTATCTTAAATTTTAGACCCTTTTTTTGATAATTATGGTCTTTATACTGTTATAAAAATTATAAAGTACACGCCAGAAGCAAAACTATTTAATCGTAAAGCATGTACGCATGGAAAGTGTTAAACAAGAAAGCATACATTTTATGCTTAAAATAAAAACAAACAACTGTTTAGTACACGAATTTTACTTTATCTTTCAAAATTGCTCATTTTTGTCCACAGCTCTATCTGTGCAACGTGATTCAATTACAGAATGCTATTAACCCTTTACACTCGGATGTCCCCTCTGAAGTGACATCAGCATAGATTAGTAATTACGAATATTAAACTTATCCCACCACAGCTTTTCGAAAAATGTCCCTTCAGTTTTCTGTTGAAATGGAAATTTTCTATTGCTGGTAAGTAATAGAAACTATTACCAAAATATCGCTAAAACTTTGCTGTTTCATCATTAGCTTCTATTGCTGACGCTCGAGAAGGAGCCAAGTGCAAAGGGTTAAAGAGATTTCGCGAAAGTTCGTTCGCTGATTTCTGCATACGGTTTCTGTTTCACCGTAAAAGCACTCGGAGCGGAAAATCTCTGCGTCGAGCGAGTTCGTCAAGGTTTCTCTCTTTCTTTCCGTCCGACGAGCCGCGTAAAAATCTAAAGAACCGTACATCGTACCGGTTCCCTACGATTAATGCTTGTTAGTCGGGCAACCTGCGAGCATGATAAGGTGCACAGCCGGAATAAGTTCCGTACGTACAGTTAGAAATTATTCCGCGGCGGGTTTATCGAGGGCACGTCTGCGCAGCAAGAAAATTATATATGTCTCGTTGATAAGCGCACCGTGCGCGCCGCGTTCACTTGCATTTACGGGTAAAATGTTGGCAAATCTTGCGGCACGTGCTTTCTGCTTTCTGGGAGAGCCTTGTCTTTCGCGTTCCAATTGAGCATTGGGAATCGTGTCTCCTTACGAATGGAAATCTCTCGTGTCTCGCGTTATTTGGTAGCAAGCATGTTGCACAGCTACTTTGGAGCAAGTAGAGAAGCTGATTTTGTCAATAAAATTAGTTCTATGAGTTTCAAATTTGATGGAGGAAAGTGTGGATGTGTAGGTTCTATGAATATTTAAATTCCTGCATTGGTTATTGTTAAAGAAGTTGTAATTCGATAATAAAGAAGAAAATGCATGTATGTGTCTGTTGGAGGGGTTATTTTCGAGCAGAACTACGCTTGAGCAAGTAGGGATGTTGATTTATATCAATATTAACCCTTTACAGTTGGATCTCTTCTCTGAAGGGACATCAGTATTGATTAGTGATAACAGAAGTTAAACTTATTCTATCGCAACTTTTTGAGAAATGCGTTTCCCTCAAGTTTTTTTATTGAAATGGAAATTTTCTAGTGCTGAGAGACGTTAGTAATAGGAACTATTGTTAAATATTTCTAAAACATTGCTATTTTAGCAATATTGCTAGCTTCTATTGTCAACGCCCAGGAAGGAACAGAGCACAAAGGGTTAATTTTACGATTTTCAAACTCGATAGAAGAAAAGGGAACGTGTTCTTTGAATATCTAAATTCTTGCATTGATTATCGTAAAAGAAGTTGTAATTCAATAATAAAGAAGAAAATGCATGTATGTGTTTGTTGTGGAGGAATTATTTTCGAGCAGAGCTACACTGAAGAAAGTAGAGATGCTGATTTTGTCAACAATATTAATTTCACGATTTTCAAATTTGGTAGAAGAAAATGTGAACGCGTAGGTTCTCTGAATATCTAAATTCTTGCATTGATTATTGTAAAAGAAGTTGTAATGTAGATAAAAAAGAAAAACCTAATAACTATTCAAACAAAATTATCAGAGTATTTCATACGCTGCGACTTAATAACAGTTTCAAGAGCGGAATGCAAATGTCGGCGAAAAACTTGGCGGACTTCCGCGAGGAATTTCACGGAGTTAATATCGGGGGAGGCATTTTTCACTCGATAGTTAAGTGGCTAACCGTGGGTATGCGCCGTGACCTCGTCAAGGATCGATTAAAATTAATACCGTCTGGCTGGTCAGTTTCTACCCAGATTTAAGGAACGTGTTGTGCACAGTCAGTGCAACAAGTACGTCTCGTTGCATTCGAGATCTCCACCGTTCGACTTTCACCTTGTTGCAGAGGGCCGACATCAGCGTCCGCTGGAGCTTCTTTTACGCGCGATGGCGCGACGAAACGTTACGTGTAATAACGGGTACACCTTCAGCCTTAAGAGGCAACTTTCTTCCACCGTAAAAGCACGCTGGGGTTCCGGTGAAACCTGCCTCCGCTGCAATTTCGTCTCGTGGATAATTCATGCGACCGATAAAAGAGTAGTAGGTCAAACTAGCTCCCGAATACAAGCGCGCTCGTTTCGCCGCGACGCGCGATCGGTCCCGTGTCGAGGAGTATCGAAACTTGTCGCACAATTTTACGGGAACACGATTAACGCGCTTTAAATCCAGCAGATATTTACCTTTTACGCTCGACGAATTTTTCCGGCGAAGTTGCAACTCGAGATGATTTTGTGAAGCTTATCTGATGAGTGTCTTATAGGTGACATAAAGTGATTTTACATACAAATTAACTTATAATGATGTAAGAAAAAATTCAAATATAAATTTACAAAATTAATTTAATATTTTAGCTATTTTGTTTCGTTTTTATTTCGCTGAGTATGAATTTTATTGTTGGTTGCGTTCCACTGGATTGGTCGCAAGGTGTCCATTTTGAATTATTAGAGTCTTGTAGGGCAACACTATCATTTTCAGAGAGTCTCTTACTCCAATTTTCTGATTACTTTCACCTAATACTATGTCACTATTTCCATCATTGCTTTCATTTTCTTTATGGCTAATTTGTTTTGAATACGATCGATCTCGTTTTTCAATAGTTCAGAATCAAATTCATTTTTACTCGAGCTAATTTTACGTCTGAAATTCATTTTTGTAGAGTTTCGAAACTAAAATAAGTCGATGGAAAACTCGAATTGCTGCGTGAAACGTCATGGCGACTGAGAGTCGCCTCTCAAACGCGAAGGTTTAAGAATCTATGGATTTTTTAATTTCCTTTTTGGATTCTGATGATTCTATTCGCTACTTAAAATAGGATTTTATATAGAATGTTTCACTTCTTTCCATATGTATGTATATTGCTTTTTATACAATGTTAGTGAAGTATACGAATTAATAGCAATATTTGACACTATATTGTGGATTCATAAACATGTAAGAAGAATTATTAATTGAATTAATTTGGAATAATATCTTTAGCTTAGAAGAATTTTTTGTTTTATTGAAACTATGAAAATCTAACAAAGTAAATATGTACAGTTTCAAAATAACAAAGCAATATTAATATCAATCTCATTATTCTAATATTCTATCATACATAATTATAATAGTAACAGACATGTCGATTTAAATAAGCGAGGCTAAAAGAAAAAAAGAAACGAAAATTAAACGAGTAAAAATACATTTTTATTACCATTACTTTATCTAAAAAATGTGATATCTTTCATATATTTAATCAATTCTATTTAATGATTCAATTTCTGTTGAATTTAAAAATATCTATTCACGATTTATTTACGTTTTGCAAAAATTCCTCTCGAGCACCCACTCCTCGTGTTATTAAAATTCCATGGAACCCCCTCAGGCTTAAATGATGCTCCTCAACTTCCGCGGAATGGCGTACAAACCCACCTTCCGTTCTACCTACGAGTTATCTTAACCGAGCCTCAAACAGAATCAACCGTACACATCAGGTCTCCAAGCAGACTGCAAAAATCTTAAACTGGCGTCTGATTCACCGGCTATCTATGCTGGTAACAAGCGCGAAGCTTTCGAGCTACCAGTGAATTCGCCATTTTCTCGTGACACGGCGGGTATTGTGAGTCACCAGTGATCTACGCCTCGTAGAACGCGTTAAAACCCTGGTGTCACGCCATTTCTGCCCGTTTCTAGGGCGTTTGCAGCGAGAAATCCTTTCCGTTAACGAGCGAGAGGGGTAGCTTTTGCGAGCTCGTAAATTCCAGCCAATTTCGGTAGAAAAAATTTGATTTCAGGGACCCGAATTTTATTTTTATCCGAAGATCGTTTCACCAGTAGGCATTTTATATTACTGGTTTATTGTATTCGTTTGAGAAGTATTTGGATTGCGAATCGATACGTTAGAATAAGCTGCAGGATTTAATGTCTTTAATTTTTTGCACTCGGATGTTCCCTCTGAGAGGACATCAGCATTAATCAGTGATTATGAAAGTTAAACTTATTCTACAGCAGCTTTTTGAGGAATTCATGTTTCATTGAGGTTTTCTATTGCTAAATATTGCTATTTTATTTATTTAAGCCATATTTTAGCAATACTTTCTATTGTTAACGCTTGGAAAGGAGTCGAGTGCAAAGGGTTAACGTTAAGAAATGTTTTGAAGTGTGTTAGCGAGATTCATCGATGGTGATGTATATTTTATGGAAGGTTGAAGTATTTTATGGAAAGTAGAAATTATGAAAGTTTGTGGAAAACAAATTTTAAGTGTGAGAAAATGCTGGAGTAACTTTAATTATAAATAAGTGACTTTTTCAGTGTGATTATATGGCGTCTTCGTTATTCTTGATTGAGAAAATAAAGGAAGACACACGATGAAATATCATCATCACGAGGGCAAATCGTAATTGCAGAAGATATTTCTCATGTGTTTCATGTAATTTTGAGTTCACTTGGATACTTGCGGTGGTTTTTACGCCTCGTTCAAATTAATCAGGTTACTCTAATTCTTGAATTGTGGTAATTCGAAACCACTTTACTAATTGTGAACCTGTTATTAACTTGACTTCTGCGATGCTCTTGATGAAGTAATTTGAAATCATTACACCGATGGTAAATCTGTTGTTTACTTATTTCTGAAGTATCCTTCAAATTTTCTACGCCTTTATCGTCACTAATCAAATGACTTGAATTTATTTGAACTTCATTAGCTGAGCTTATTACATTTATCAATGTAAATTTGTTATTTTTTAATTAACTTGAAACATTCTTTCAAATTTCAAGCGAATTCTGAGATCTTTGCAACTATTTCCTGACTCGAAATGCATTTTGGACGCTGTGAATTGTAATTGTACAATGTAATCTTTAAATAAATTTATACAAGTATGTACTTGTGTGTGAGAACCGAAAATACAACTAAAAGAACGAACACACACAAGTACAAACAAATTACAATTTCAAAAGAACCAGAATATCAAAATCAACGCTATTTTAGGCAAACTATTTTTGATCTAGAACGATTTTAAGTCAAGTGTCTTGATACATATGGACACGAACTTAAAATTAAATTAATCGAGTTCAAGCATGATTTGATTCAGAAAAACTAGACTAATTTGAATAATATTTTCCTAAACGTTCATTGGTATATCATTTACATCATTTTCCATAAAGATTCGATTTGATTTCCATATTATTGTCTGTCCAAAGTAACAGTACTCGTAGTTATTATTTGACGTACGTTTGATCGTTTCATTTACGATGACACAAGTAAAAGCACAGCGCGTATCCATTCATAGGACTCTTCTTTGCGATTTGCTTGCACCCTGGGTTGATGAAAACGCCGGTATTCCGCGGAGAAATGACTACTTTCGCGTGATCGAAGGTCAGCTGAGTCACAGGGAATAACTGAACCCCGTTAGAGGATGATTGCTTGCGAGATGAGAGGCAAATGTATAAATAAATGCGTTTTCAAGTTTGTACGAGTCGTCCCGCAATAACGGGTGCTTCGTAAGCCAGACGCTGAATAAAGTTTGTATCTGCGACTAGAATATCGTCAAAGATTTAGATCGTTACTTTCGAGTTTTTCTGTTGTACGCGTACACTCAGCTCCATTTGGAATACCACGTTATAAATATAGAAGGTTGAGGTCTCTGCACAGACACCCAGCAGAGAAGAAGCTATAAAAGTAAGGAAATTGTGAGGGACGCTGTGGGTACAAGCTTTAGAGCTGTGTTGGGATGCTACAGGTTTTTAGAGAACGATTAACATTGTTTGGTACATCTTGGATGATAATAAAGAATAGAGCCACTAATTTCATGTACAAATCATTGGAAGAATTGATTAAAAAGCCTGGAATCTAAATGCATTTTATTGCTATTGGGGTTCCTCGAGCAAACCGAGAAGCTGAACGCTATGTTTCGTTCAGAGTAGTAAATTTGCTAACAGCTGAGTTGAGTAAAGCTGTTTTGCCAATTGGCTTGTCGATCAGAGGGTCTGGGCTCTAGATTTTCCGTGGTGTCCCTTCATTTTTTCCTTAAAAAGGATTTTGGATAAAGAAAATTTGAAATCGTCATAAAATGTTTGTTTTTATAAATTTTTCCCAAATATTATTCGTTCATAGAAACCAACAATTAATAATCACGATTCCATAAAAACTGTGGATCCTAATCAATTACCACTTTGTTGTAATTTAACGTTAGAACGCAATATTTAATTTTCATAATCCTAGTCGATTTTTTCCAAATACTTCTTTCCACTTCTCCATTTAAATTGCCCATCGTTAGCTTCGTCTAATTACACGCTAGAGTTTTCAAACAATTATTAGATTTGCACATTAATTACCCATGTTTTTACAGTGGCTGCTATCACCGTGCCCATCAACGCACCATTCACCGTCACTTAAACATCCATCCAGCTTGACAAGATAATTATCCGACGCAAAGCACGTCTTATTATTTCAGCCAGCTCGAACGGTTTTCAAGCAGCTCGTCAAAGCGACGAGTTTCCATCGAAAGTCGTGCGTCGTCGCTCCCCATCACGGGATTATTGTCTGCAGTTTTGTTGAACAACTTTAGAGACGCACAGTGTCGGCTCTTGTCGTACCGAGGCTTTCGTTTATAACCGACAGATGTTGGAGTAGCTTTTAAACCACTGCACGAGTTTCTCGAATGGTTAGCATCGCTATCATCGTCGTTTTTATTTCAGGTCGGGTTCGGGATATAAAACCGAAAAGGGCGAGCGATCTTTGACTCTGCTGGCTGATGGAATTTTATTCTACGAGTTTCAAGCACTCCCAAGTGGTTTATTTCAGATCTGATTTAGGGTTTAATACCGATTTTTTACTCTAATGGCTGAAGAAATTTTATTTTACTAGTTTCGAATACTCCCAAGTAGTTAAATACGCCATTGAGAGTGCTACACCCTCGATTCCTCATCATGGGATTATTGTTTACACTTTGTCGAGCAACTTTAGAAACACAGGGTCGACTCTTGTCGAGACTTTTGCCTGTAAACCACAAGTTCTATCATCATTTTTATTTTAAATCGGATTTGGGATATTAAAATGTGAGGCATAGTACTGAAAACTCGATCTTTGATTCTACTGACTGAAGGAAGGTTAACACTTTGCACTCGACGCCTTTCCGGACGTTAGCAATAGAAACTAGTAATAATATAGTAATAACGTCTCTCAGCAATAGAAAATTTGCATTTCAATAGAAAACCTTAGTGAAACATGCACAGTTTCGAGAATCTCTTTAACAAACATAGTTTTAAGAGTAAGATTCTTTCAGACCCGCGCTTTATTAACCCTTTGCACTCGACTCCTTCCCAAACATTAGCAAGAGAAACTATTGCTAAAGTAATAATATTTTCTATTGCTGTCTTCCAGCAATAGAAATTATCCATTTCAACACACCATTCCAAGGAAGCATGCATTTCCTTTAACCTTCGTAATCACTAATCAACGCTGACGTCCCCTTAGAGGGGTCATCCGAGTGCAGAGGGTTAACCATGCTACCCAAGGGTGCAGCACGCTCGATTCCCCGTCACAGAATATATCAAACAAAGCGTCCTTTTAATCTCGACGATGTTTTGCGTCTGATCGTCCGGGAAACCGATTTCCCCGTGACAGAATCGCCGTGCTCGTTGCGATCTTCTGGCGCGCCTTTAGCGCCGTCGGACGGGCAAGTAACGCTCGTTAGGAGCGTATCGGACGACGTGAACCGACGCATAAATTCCAATTTATCCTGCGGGCCAGCCAACGCGGGCTGCGACGGTGGTAGCAGGCCGTGTCGAATACCATAAATCGATTCCAGGATACATTTGCATCGGCGCGATAGCCGCGCTATCGCCCCTGCGTATCTTCTGGCCCACGGGTGTCTAATCGAAAGAAGTGTATCATCGGTTCCGCGCTGGCTGCTACCGGCTATCCACCGGCTGAATCATCGTGCGAGGTATCGCGGGGAAAAATCGACGATGGACGAGAGCCACGTCGCGGAAGAAAGGGTATCTGCCGCAGGAGCGACGGTAAAAATGACGGACAAGAACGGCGGATCGAAATGGCCGCCAGGGCGAGCGAGCAGCCGTTAGCTGCCGATGGGATCGAGCGCGTTCGCAAGTAGGCATCCGAATGGATGGCCTCTACGCGGTCCGCGAAACTTTGGAGAGGAGGATCGATAGCTTTAAGCAGATCTCGGATTGAGACGAGATCGCTTTCGCGAGGCGTCATTAAATATAATTGAACCACCGACAAGATTTGAACCTTTTACGAGCGCTTTAAGCAGATTTGCTCGATTTTCACGGCCCGTGTTTCGCCCGCGGTAGCTCCCTGCGTACAATATCAAACTCGAGGGAAATCGCAGTGTATGTTGTGCATAATGTATGCGGCACGGTCTTATAAATGGACCTGGCCACTCTGCGAGCTCGGTGAGCGTCATCTGGCTGAAGCTGCCAAGACGCGGGACCAATATGGCGTCGATTGAAGTGGAGGCGAACAGCGAAATGCAAAGTTTGTGTAAAAAGAAAACAGTTACATTTTGTACGACTTCAAGTTGTTATTGTCGATTAATTTCTTAGTTTAATTTTTTAGCTCTGGAAGTATATAATTGCAGACATCTTTTGCGATTTCTGTTTCAATCCGCTAAAATGCCTTGTCTATTAACTTTTCTTTTTTCAACAAAAAAGTTAAACAAAATTAGAACATTCTATAGGTTTCTCAGGACATAGGAATAAATCTAATTTATTTGTCCCAACTAATATAGACACAATTTTACTAGTTTATGGTACGATCTATCTCAAATATTTTCTAAACGTTAATGAAAACAATTAATCTAAGAAGAGTAAATTATTGCATCTTGTTTCTACGCAATTCAAGAAAACACATCAGCAGAAGAAATTCGCTAACCGAACGTTCGACTGATTTCAATCGAACCTTTCCCTGTGGAGTGTTTGTTAGTCCCTTAATACAATTTATGGTATGATTCCATGTACGGTTCAACAACCACCTCTACAATTTGCAAGGAGTGTGCCTTCTGGACACGTGTGTGGGAGGCAACACAGCATAGAATTTACAGAAGCAGATCTAACTGATAGTTTTGATCTACAATAGATCTAAACACAGTTTCTTGGAACGCGCCAATTGGAACTATAATTGCATTGAATAATCAATATACGATCAGCTTCTTTCAATTTCAACTTTGTTTAATCATTATTATTGCGTTTAATTATCATATTGCATAATTTACTTCGTTTAATTATTATTAAGCCACAAGAAGAACATGTATACGTTATAGTCTTCTCTATATTATCAATCACTATCGATTCATCGCCTATTTTTTCAGATTTCTTTAATTTTTTGACAGTAGTAGATAAATATATTTTAATAAGTGGTTAACCCTTTAGCTGCAAGTGTGGTTTATAAACCACCAATAAAAAATCTATTAAAATAGAATATCACTTTAGCAATATAAAATTAGAACGTATATACTTCTTTTCATTTTATTTTTCTTATCGATCGTGCTCAAAGTACCTCCAGTTAACATATAAACGAAGATTCAGTCATCCGTGTATAAATATTTATATTCGTACGCGCTGCAACAATTTGTAAACACATTCATATATAATTTAAGGTCTGTTAATATCGAATATGATTTCATACGTAATTGTCGCGGTCACTGGATCGAAGAAATCGCGTCTAAACGTCCGCGATTCAGCGATGCGAAACGTTGAATGCACTCCGCCGCTGACCGATGCGAATTTCATTATCCCGGAAAATTGATGGTGGATGATAACCGGATTGAAATATGAATATGCTGAAGTTTATAAGATCCTTCGCGCGTATCCGGAGCAAATGCAAGTTTGATGCGACCCGTTTGGCAGATGGAAGATACGAGGAGATTCTTCTGTGGTTCGCGCTGCAGATTCTCACAGTTCCTCCGACCATTTTCTGAAATTCTTTTTGGTTTTCTTTGGTTGAGGTAAATCAGAGAAGAATTGAAACGACATGGAAGAGAATAAACATAGCATAAGCGTAGCAGCGAAGTTTTAAATTTTTTAATTTGTGTAAATTAAAGAATTAATTTTCTTTATGAGGAATGAGGACATTTCTTTCATAAAATACACGAAGCATTTCAATTTCGAGTTCAGAACAGTAACAGTGGCTTTTAGTAGTTTTTAACACACTTTAGTTGGAGCACAATTTTTATTTTCAGTTCTCAGTCTTCTTTTTTTTCCATTATTCTATTAATAATGGCTAAAAATTGGCTCGTAATTGTATTTTATTTCAATTATGGCTCACTTTATTTGCTTCGATTATTATAGACTTTTTAAATTTAAATTCATTAATTTCAATATATAATAGTATTTCTTAAATTACCATTTCGAACCTTGCTCAGTTCTAACAATATTTTTCCAATTTTATACAGAAGTACATTCGAAAATTTTGAACCGGATGTTACGCTAAGGCAATCTAACTTCGAATAAAAAGGTGAATTAGATACATGGTACTTTTTTAAACAATGGCAATTTTATAAACTCGTTTAACTCGAAGAAATTTTTTACGAGCCTGTCCCTAGCTTTCATTTCGTTTTTGTTTGATGGAATTTCTAATTTCTTTCATCCGTGAAAAAGAATTTTCAAGTTCAGGAAGTTCTTTTGCCTACAAGGGGAACTGTATGAGCTCTTGAGAACGAGAGTGGCGCGCGTCAAAAAAGTTGGGGAAATTGTGTTAGTTCCGCACTCCTGCCTTTCTAGATCAAACCTTTTGATTCAAGCATTCATTTTTAATATACCTCAGTTACGAGACGAAAAGGGAAGATAATTATTACATGCACTGTGATTAATTCAACCGCGAAGTATATTAATTATACAGAGTTACCGCGAGATTTGTCATTTTTACTAAAATATCTACCTTTCCGATTTATTTAAAATATTTACAATTCTCTTACTTCTTATTAGAACGCAAAAAGCTTGCTTTATATTCTTAATTTCTTTTATATTTTAATTTCCTGCCCCAGTTGGACGATTAAAAATATGTATATAGTTATATATGTAGTCAAATTTATATATATATTTATTAATTTACTTATTTCTGGTTTGAAAAATTCTTGAAACTTTTTAACAAGCTATCCTAATAAAAGTTCTGACGTCATAAGTCCCAATAAGAACAGATATAGAAAAATCGCTGAGATTGCAAATTTTCATTTGAGTAGAATTAACAATTAGGAAAGCAAGAGTTTTTCTGTATTAAAAACCGATATTTTGTTTATCCAATATATTTTTTATTTCTCCCCTCAAGACTCTTCTCCAGCAGTGCAATCTAGAAAGTTAATTTCTGCACTCGGATCTTAATTTCAAATTTAATCTCCACCAAGCAGTTAGCTACAAACTTGCCAACGTTTTTTCCCGAATTTCGCGATACCGCATTCATAACTGTATCCACCATTGTACGGTTACGCGGTGGAGCAGTTGAGGATTCCTCTCTAACGTTTCATCCGCGAACGGAACACCTCCGCGGAGACCTCTTCGAGCGATGGCCGCGACGAGGCTCTGGGAACTGATCAGGGAGCGTGGCGGGCCAATTCTCGCGGATGGTTCTCTTTCTGGTATTTCACTTCGACGTGAACGCGAAAGTGCAGAAAAACAAAGTGCGTTGGGGCTAAGTAGTCGCTCGTCGCGCGAACGAAGCTGTTGAATGCGATTTCGTCGAGCTGCATCACGCAACCCCTCTTAGAATCGCGTTCTCCGCTGGTGAAAGTCGAATTAGGGTGGTTCTTGTTCGCGCTCTCTGTTAATTTTGTTTCTTAAGAAGTGGAAGAGACAGCGATATAGGATTGGTTGACGATGTGTTCATTAATCTGTTATAAGAATTTCATTTGCGTTGTTCTATATTACTTTGGGGGTGGTTTTAGTATTAATTTGTGGTTGACATGGTTATGTGAACGATATTATTTCTGAATAAATGTGTAAAACAAATGTAGATTTGATGATAATGAAATTGATCAGGGGATAAACTTAAATTTGGCATAAAAGGTTCAAATTAGTAAATAATAATACATTTTAAAAGATATTGGTTTTCGAAAGCGACCACTTCTTGAAATCATGTTTAATCACTGTTAAAAACGATATAAATTCAAAAAGTGGAAGACTTAAATCTAGTTGAATAATTAATTTTATAAAATATTTAACTCTCTATTCAATTTTCATTTGCAGTTCCTAATTTTAATGTTTTGTTCGTGTTAAAGAATATTTAATGCTCTTAAGAAATATGCAATTAATTTGCAAGCTGACAAAATATGTGAAAACGTCTAATCTACTTTGATTCTTTAGGCCAGAGTCTCTCTTGTTAAGAACGGAGCGAAAGTCTCCGTTGAACTTCCTCTAGTCAGAGCTATGCGGGCAGACGAGGAAATCGAGTTAACTGAAGTTTAACTAGTTGTTGCAAAAACTGTTTCGCGAGAGCGGGGACGTTCTATCCGCTGGTATCGCTGGAGAGGAATGAAGCTTTAATTTCACGCGATTCAGATTATATTCGGTGCCTTGTTCCAGGTGGCTCATGTTTCTTTAACTGCATCAGGGGGTGCGTTTGCTGTTCAGATATACATAGAAAAATTGATCAGAAAACAGAGTTGCCTCTAGCTTAGAGTTTATCTTCGCATTTGCGATCTGTTCAACATCCTCGTACGCTAGATAATCCTCCAACTAAATCCTAGATCCAATAAGTAAAATATTAATATTCGTGCGACAGTTCCCACATTTTCACAATCCCCAAGTGCAAAACAACTATTAATTAAAGAATCCAGCGATCGATCGTCTTCCTCGTATCGTAATTCCTATAAGATTCAAGAAATTAGAAAAAGAAAAGAGGCCTTACCAAATAATCTCATGCGGGTAGTGTTATCTTGGGAAAAATAACGACATTGAGAAAAAAAAAACAAATCAAACTGAAAAGCGGATTCGTAGAACGAGTCGATCCGGGGAACGGAAGAGTGGAAACCCAAACGATGGCTCCAACGCCGTGTAGACGTCTCGTAATCTCGCGAGAAATCGACCGTGAAAACATTTCGACTCCATTAAGGGTAAGTTTACGTTAACGAGAATTACCTGGCTTGTAGCCGCAGCCCTTGTGCTTCCCGTTCGCGATGTCTTGGAACAGGGTTTTGTCGGCGTCGCTGTCGTGCAGTTTCGTCGACACCGCCACACACAGGCTCTTGGTCGCGTCCCATGCACAGTGCGGGTCCTGAAGGGCGACGCAGGACGCGCAGGTGGCAGCCGCAGGCGCGTCGCAGTGGTGCAGGGGAACAGCGCGAATTTCGGAGTCAGCAAACACGACCAACTTGCTCGCCTCGCCGGCCAGGTGGACCACCAACAGATCCTTGATCGCTTGTCCTGAACGTGAACGGAATCGGACACTTTAATTCCCGTGTAGGGATTAAACGGGGCGGGCGATGCCCGCGGAGGAACGTATTTACTGCGATTCGCAGGGCGTAATGGTTTTCCGAGGATTTCTTGTGGCCCCAATGGGATTCTAAAATAATTTATTCTACCATGATATTTGATATTAAACGTTTGTCCGCTTTCTGTACCGTTTCGTGTATTTTTTTAATATTGTAGTGTAATGGTTTTGGAGGATTTCTTGTGGCCCCGATGGGATTCTAAAATAATTTATTCTACCATGATATTTGATATTAAACGTTTGTCCGCTTTCTGTACTGTTTCGTGTATTTTTTTAATATTATTGTGTAATGGTTTTGGAGGATTTCTTGTGTCTCCAATGGGATTCTAAAGTAATTTATCTATTAAACATTTGTCTGCTTCCTGTACCGTTTCCTGTATTTCTTTAATATTATTGTGTAATGGTTTTGAAGGATTTCTTGTTGCCCCAATGGGATTCTAAAATAATTTATTCTACCATGATATTGGATATTAAATGTTTGTCCGCTTTCTATACTGTTTCGTGTATTTTTTGAATATTATTGTGTATTGGCTTTGGCGGATTCCTTGTTGCCCCAATGGGATTCTAAAATAATTTATCTGTTATAATATTTGATATTAAACATTTGTCTGCTTTCTGTATTGTTTCGTGTATTTTTTGAATATTATTGTGTAATGGTTTTAGAGGATTTCTTGTGGTCCCAATGGGATTCTAAAGTAATTTATCTATTAAACATTTGCCTGCTTTATGTACCGTTTCATGTATTTTTTGAATATTATTGTGCAATGGATTTGAAGGGTTTCTTGTGGCCCCAATGGGATTCTAAAATAATTTATTTTACCATGATATTTGATATTAAACGTTTGTCCGCTTTCTATACTGTTTCGTGCATTTTTTGAATATTATTGTGTATTGCTTTTGGAGGATTTCTGGTAGTGCCACTGGGATTCTAAAATAATTTATCCTTTCTGTCCAATTTTGTGTACTTTTTTAACATTATTGTATCACAATATAATAATTTTATTTGGATTGACTAAAGACTATCAAAGTGCCAATATCAATTATTGGTTCCGGTTTGGAGATTGCTGAATAAAACTATTTATGCGTGTTTTGAGGTATTACTCATAAAAAAAATCGCATGTTGATGCAAATCAACGAATCGATCGAATTTCTGAAGATTAAAATTCAGATATGCGATTGTCCACTGATCAAAATCCTCTGTTTTGCATTATTTACTTGAATCGATGCATATCGAACGAATATTCCGCGAAGCTTTAAGCGTTTTTACTCGAGGACGAAAAAGCCGTGGAAATTCTCGCATACTTACCATATTTTAGCACTTGAACGTCGCTTACGATGACCTGGCTCACGTTGTTCAGTGAATCCGGTGCGCGGGTGTTCAGCGCTTTGAGAACTCGGCCGTCGTCTGCACATAATCATGGAATTGTCATAATTAAATCTGTGCTTTTGTTCGCCGTTCTGTGGAAATGACGTGAAATGACGTCTCACCTGTTCCGACGTATAGGATGTCGTAGGCCTTGCCGTCCAACGCCTTCACTTGAGGATCCACGGCGACTTTGGTAAATCTGTAACTGCAACAAAATATTTGAAATTAATATCAATCTCTGAAAAAGGACATTGCAATTTGAAATTGTAAAAACAGTGTAAATTCTTAGTATTTATAATTTTGTCAAGTGGTAGAATTATATGAAGAATCAATATGGAGTCTCTTCATAAAGATTGCATTTTTTTCATACAAGTATAAATATACTTTTATTATTATTTACTATGATTTACTATAAATTATAATATTCGTACAAAATATTGGCGAATGAAGCATCAGTATATGTTAATTTTGTACGTCTACACTTGAAAGTCTCTCAACCGTGATAACTGTGTGATGCAGGACCGTGAAAGCTCCAAATCTTCAATTAACCTATTATTAATTAGATTACAAATTACATCACGTTTAATTAAATTCACAGTGTTACGTAATATTCGCTGAAATCATCGAAAACCATAATCCTCTAATTAACCGTTATTTCGACTAAATGGTAATTACATATTAAGGAGTTTAAATTAAGCATCAATAAATTGTTTTATCATAATCTTGAAAAATCACATCTGATAAGCTAACTCTGTGTAGCACGATCGAAAAATGGATATTAAAGCACATAAATACTCTCCAACACACTTCAAAAATATAATATTAAGATACTTGCTCAATATTTTTATTAACAAATTTTATTACCGCGTTCTATAGCGTTTATTGGAAAATTTTATTACGTAAATACGTGTTGTGAACTTCACCAATATTAACTCTTTGCATTCGAGGAGTTCAGAGCGGGGTTGTTTAAAATTTATCGTCAAATTTGAGGGTTCCTCGATGGGGATAATGCAAATAATTTTCAATTCATAATATAATGACAGAAAAAAATCGTAATAACTTCATTTCTTCTGTTAGCTAATTACAAACGAAAGACTTACTCTTCCTTTTGAGTGCACAGGGTTAACTCTAGAACACAACTTTCAATTTTGTAATTTTTACATTTTAATATTACTAGTGAAATTTTTTAGAAAGGTGAGGAAAGATATGGTTAGAAACAGTGTTAATACATTGCGTATGGGTCATGAGATATCTAATATATTGTCAGAATCACTGTACGCAATGTGTTAACCCTTTGCACTCGACTCCTTCCTGGATGTCAGCAATAGAAGCTAAAGTAGTAATATTTTAGCAATAGTTTCTATCACTAACGTCTCCTAGCAATAGAAAATTTCCATTTCAATAGAAAACTCGAGGGAAACATGCATTTCACAAAAAGCTGCGATGGAACAAGTAAAACCTCCGGAATCGCTTCTTAAACATTAGCAATAGAAGCTAAAGTAGCAATATTTTAGCAATAATTTCTATCGCTATCGTCTCCCAGCAATAGAAAATTTCCATTTCAATAGCAAACTTGACGAAAGCAGTAGATAATAATAATTCTCAAAAAGGTATGGTGTAATAAGTTCAATCTCCACAATCATTAATCAACGCTGATGTCCCCTCAGAGAGAACATCCAAGTGCAAAGGGTTAATCCATATTCTCCATCACTAATAGGTTTTCTAGTGCAAAAGCAACGACGACTTACTTGAAGCTGACTTTGGTTATCACAGGTAATGAGAAGAAGGACTGGACCGCGTCGTCCATGAGGGGGTGCGCTTTCACGAAGTTGACGGTCACGTCTGGAAGCGTCCTGGAGTCGTTCACGCATGCACCGGGCCTAGGCTCGGGCACCTTCTCCGGAAGTACTCGCAGCCAGTTGCTGTTTATGGTCTCCTGCTCCTTGAACGCACTCTGGAAGACTTTGAGGATGCTCTTCATGGAGAACGCGCAGACGGCTGAGCCGCCAATCGAGTTCACGGGGGTGGTAAACACCCCGTAAACCAGACGGGCGCGCTCGCCAGCGTAAACACCTTCCGTGACGTCGCTCGTCGACTCTGGAATAATTGTGAATGCCTCGATAAATCGCCCGTTACCAGCACACGCCACTTTCGTTCGGTTCATTTCACGCGTTGATCACGGACACCGTTTTCGACAATTGCTCTCCCGCCCCTATTCGAACAGTTTATCAATGTTTCCGTTTCGATTCTTGCTCTGTGGGCCAATTTGTTCACGGCGCTATGACGTTTGTGTATTTATTTCCCTGTTTTCCAATGTGTACTGCGCGTAAAAGATGAAAAAGTCGATTACCATCCGTGGTTCGGGTCTTTCATTTGGGGCGCTATCTGCATCGTTCCTAGGCTATTATTGTTGTTAATTATTGCTTTTTGTTGTCAATTTTTATTGCTTATCAGGCACGTGTAGATATGCCTCATCATATTGGGAAATATATGTTAAGTTTATTATTTTTCGACTCATACATCACGCAGATGCATTTTGGATTAAACGGTGTGTGTTGTTTTTTAAATAAAATTGCTGTTCGTATATTTTAATCTGCATTTAAGAAACTAACTTACTGGTATATAAAATAATAATACAATAGGAAAATAATGAACAAAGAAAAAGGAAACTGCCTCGTAGCATCTACATTATAGCACACTGGCATTCGTAGAATGGAAAGAAACAAAAGAACATTTTATAATTATCGTGGATTGCATAGATGTCGCTTTTTAACAATGGTTGAGCGGTTTTTGGGATGAATTTATTAAACTGTACGGAAAAAATATTCAATGTGAAAGGATGGTGCGTATAGAACTACTTTCGTTTGTCTCAGAGGACCCAGTCGAACTGTTAGCCATTTTCTTTTCTTTTGTCTTCGTGTATTTAGAACAAAAGACAGTTGTTCGATCGGATAATGAGTTTTCTAACAACTGATCGTCACACAATAACGGTAAAAAAATGATTATGATCACTTGGCTTGCAAACAGAAATGCCTACAATATTTAGTATATTAACCCTTTTAGTCACGAGACAGTAAAGTATAATTGTACTAAGTATCGTGTACCAAGAAGAATACAATTTTATATATATCATTTATACTAAATTTTGATTTTTAAGATTTTTCTGTATTTTTTATTTAGTTTATATATTTCTTCCCTTTATAATCAAAATATTTCTCATCTACCCAAACATAGTTGAGTAAACTACAACTTTTTATGTTCATTTCGTTACTCTTTCGAAAATGGACAATGCGTAACATACGAAACTTTGTTACATCGTATAACAATTTAATTAAAAAAATTTCAGCATCGATGAGGAAGGCGCATCGAGTATTACGATTTAATCAGCGAAACTGTTGCTTTCTAGTCATCCGAAGAAACGAATGTCCGCTCGCAAAACCCGCCGCCATTAAGGATTCAATTCCATTTACGGTTTCTGGGAGAATTCCAATTTTCGACCAACAGCTGGCTGGACAGAAATTATTAACCAACGATTATTAGTCAGCCAATGGTAGAAGCACGGTATAATGCTGCGTAAACGCGATACTCTCGTTAAGTGATAATAACAATCTCGTGTCTGTCCTCCGTAACGCGCATTATAAAATTAGCGTCCTTGTAAAAACAACAGTTCCAGTTGCTGGTACGTGCTGGAGATTATAATTTCGCGGCTCGTAATAAGGTGTTAATATTAATCCGAGGGGGCGACCTCTGGCACAATCTCGCGAATTACGTTACGCCGTGGTGTAATATCAATTATGCCAATGCGTGTGTACATAATAGGGAAACTTGTCCTTCTCGAGATTACAAAAGCGTCACGTAAAGTGTTAATAACACTTTCAAGTGCGGAGTTTAATCGAAATCAACTTGTTAGCCGAGTTATTTCGTTAATTAACGCATCATCGCGTGGACTGTTCCACCTGAACGTCCATTAACGTCGCTTGAAACGCACCCTCTGAAAATTAACAATTCGCATTTGCCAAATGATCCTTGCTTCGACTCTCAGAGAAATTGAAATTATAACGTTAACGATATAAAATAAATTATTGTGGTTATACATTTTTAGCGAAGGTTGTTGCGTTGATATTTATTTATATAATAACATGGATTCTTTTATCAGATGGAGGAACTTTTTTATTGCTTTAAATGCGTAGGTGTTTTTGTGATTCCAAAATGAATTATTTTATAACGGAATAAAATAAGTTTTTAATTATTTTTGCTATTCATCATTGAGTTTATATAATTCTTTTATCAGATCTTATGGAGAAGGTGAGTTATCTAAGATTAGAACCTAAGTATCTTCCATGCTTTTAATGTCGTGAGAAAATACGTGGAAAAATAAGAATTTGGTTCACAGAGATGAATAGCGTGTCAAAGAAGATCTTTTTCTCAAGGTATACGTATCACGCTTATGTAGTTCTCGTTCTTTTAAGTCTTCTGTAGAATTTAAAGAACGCGAGTGTACAGCAGAGCTTGGATAAAATGTCTTACTTTATTAAATAATATTATTCTGAGATAAAAGTTGCTTCTGACACGATATTTGTTTCCTCGAGCTGAATAGTTTCTTTATTACACATTTTTCGCGCTGCTAAAATTAATTGAGGGATATTTTAGATTTTACTGTTATTAAATATTAAATGACTATGTTAACTTGAAGTTATGAATATTAAATTTGTATCAAAATTATGCGAGACGATGTTTGGCGAATGTTGGAAAAAATATCGATAAATAATTTTTTTACTTCTTATAATGTGCGTTTATTGTTGTTCTCATTTTTTAATACGCAGGTAATTTTCCATTGCTAATTATGTAGATGTTTTTGTGCTTCCAAAATGAATAATTTTGTAACAGAATAAAAGGAGCTTTTAATTATTCGTGTCATTCATTATTGAGTTTTATACTCTCGTATTTATTATATGCGTAAAATTCGAGCTTATGTAATATTTAATTGCATATTTAAAATAAAAGATATAAAATTGCATGAATGAATACTGAAGAATGGAATTCACAAACAATATTATGTACTTCGTATTTTATTTTACGCGAAGAAAAGCTTGGAAGAGACTACAATTAAAATTATTTCTGCTTATTAATTTCTTACATTAATTCTTATAAAATCAGTGAGCTTGCTCAAAGGAGAAATATTAAATATCTACCACTGGAACCTTTTAAAAAATTAATTTCATTAAGTAGAAAAATATGTACAAACATTTTTCTGATTCATGTCCTTCATGCATTAAAAAAATAAAACAAACAGAGAAGAAGGAGAAAAATGACGAGAACACTTCGATATGAAGAATAAACGAGCAATCGTTTGAAACACGACGTTAACGAGGCTCGCCTAACGAGTTACCATCACGACCCGCTCTCATAGACAAAAATAAGGGTTGGTTTCGCAAAGTGTTCCCACTCATCTTACATTCAAATTTGGCCTTAATGTATACAGTCCATGGGACATCAACTGCGCCTTAACATTAGCTCTTAAATCGCAGCCGCTCGAGATCGCGCGTGCAGCAGCCGATGGCTATTAATATTAAAAATCCGCTGGGAGAACAATAACGTTGAAAGAGAAAAGGGGGTGCGATCCGAGCGAGCGAACCCTGAATGGCGGCTGCTGAAAGAAGACGCGGGCGAAAGTTTTCTGTCGCCATCGCGTTAATTCCGTACGAGCGGGACTAAAAACCATTAACGCGGCCCATTCTTCGGCGGACATTAGCGCGAAGAAAAGGTAATTCGTGTCCGATAAAACATTGAATAAAACGCCTGCCTGACGTCCACCGTGGAATCGGGAGAATTGGAAGACGGTGGCTTTCAGAAACAGCGAACTTTTTGCTGCCATCAAAGTGGTTATAAATTATGAAGCCGGGTGGAAAAAGTGCCGCGCGTGATAGGAATCTTATATTTGAGGAAACGGTGGATGAAGTTGAATTTGGACAAAAAATGCCTGTACACGTGAATATGGGGCGAGAGGAAGGACTGAGCGTGTTATCGTGGATCTTTTTTATTCCGTTTCAGTGGAGAAGAATACTTTTTTCTAATTTAAAACAGTAAGGATCCTAAATTCCAACGCTAGGTCCCTTTTCTCATTTTAGATCACATATATAGGCACTTTTAAATGAGTATTGTGAAATATATTATTAGATTTATTCATAAAGGCTTGAATATTCATAGCAAAATATTTTAGATAAATGATTCTAACGCTTTTCATAAATGGCATTTGGTGTCATCGACGTCAAATGAGAGGCCAAGATTCTGTAGATTCTGTAGATAGTTAATAAAAATACAATCTCGTATCTACGCTTTGACTTGGAAACTCATTTTCTTGTTGATGTTTCTACAATCACAAAGAATTAAATCAATACTGAGAAGAAACAATGACAAGCATCTTAAATTGAAAATTCTACGTGGGACCACAAAATGGCGACAACTGGTGAACAGCGTAGTCTTCTTTTTCTTTGTCTACTTGGCATTAAAATTTTCAGTTTTGAAGCTCGTATTTTACAAATGAAATAACTAATTTGGACAATGATGTAAATCACAAACGTAAATTCTAACATCATTTTTAGCGTCTACTTTGTTTTTTACATTCTATGTAAAATAGCTTAGCTCGTAGAGAGTCAAAATTTAGTTCCCTCTCTTGGTTTCATTCTTGTGGAACAGTTATCACTCGTTGCTCGCCATGTTTACAAATTTCTCAATTTTTGCTACACGGGATTTACGAGTTTATTACTCGCAGTAAAGTTCCCGGGCAAACTAAGCTAATTTCACTGGAAAGTTACCGCTGAAGGGCGGCCGTCCTACTTTTTATCAGTTTAAGAAATCGCACGGCAGAAACTTGGGAAAACTTCGTCAGACTGGTAAAGGAATTTTCAAAAACGCGTAACTCCTGTTTGTGCTCCCAGTAAAGATTTGCTCTTCGCATTAGACAAATTCTGAATGAAACTTTAATTGCAGTGCTTTATTTCACGGTGTGACAACAATTTTGTTCTTTTCTATAGTAACCCTTTGCGCTCTGAATTATTTTTCAATTTTGTTGTCAACAAATCCCTACTATTTAAAGTGCTGAAATATTATAAATATAGAAGTATTATAGTACTAATTTTAATTTTATAGTATTAATATTAAAAAGTGTTAAAGTAAAATATTATAAATATATATAAATATAAAAGTATTTCAGATTTACTTCAAAGGACAGTTTCTAAACAATTTTGTTTACTAATTATATTAGATATAGCTCTGAAACTTTGTTGCAATTTGTATTTGTTTTTTATTTACTGATGTCGAGTGACACTCGACAAAGGAATACAAAGGATTAAGATTGTACGTATGTGCGTGTGTCGATGAAATGTATAACATTTTCAATTGTTATTCTACAGCGCGAACTTGAAAACTGGTGCCAGTTTGTGGGTTTATTTGGTCTCGAGAATATCAAACTGAGAACTCCCGTTATTACTACAGAGTGTTTTGACAGAAAAGAGTAGTGGCAAGCTTCTGGTTCCCTATGCACACATATCTCGTTTAATAGTGTTTATTCAATCAACAGCAATAGAACGTGGAACGCTTAGATACTGCTTCGTGCAAAGTACAATAGTATAAAAGGTGTGCCATTTATTTTTTAGACTTTCTTCATTATTTTCAGCTCCACGAAATGAAGAGTTACTATCCTAACAATTATAGAAGAATCTGTATATTATTCAAACGCGAATTTACATAGTTGCTCCAAAGTAATACAAGATAATTTAACAGATTAAAATTGCAAGGAATGTCGCTATTACTAATTAAATAAATTTAAATTTATTACGTTTCAAATACTGTCTACCAATTAAGCTTGAAAGATATTTTTCGAACTAAATAAAACTCAAGTAACCTTTTTCACTGAAGAATGCATTGTTTTTGAAATATAAAAAATAAAACTCAAGCAACCTTTTTCGCTGAAGACTGCATTATTCTTGAAATATAAACATAAGATATGAAAAATAAAACTCAAGCAATCTCTTTCACAGAAGACTGCATTATTCTTGAAATATAAACATAAAATATAAAAACTAAAACTCAAGCAACCTTTTTCATCGCAGACTGCATTGTTTTCCAAAGATAAATATAAAATATAAAAAATAAAACTCAAGCAACCTTTTTCACTGAAGACTGCATTATTCTTGAAATATAAACATAAGATATAAGAAATAAAACTCAAGCAACCGTTTTCACTGAAGACTACATTATTCTTGAAATATAAACAGAAGATATAAAAAATAAAACTCAAGTAACCTTTTTCACTGAAGACTACATTATTCTTGAAATATAAACAGAAGATATAAAAAATAAAACTCAAGTAACCTTTTTCACTGAAGACTACATTATTCTTGAAATATAAACAGAAGATATAAAAAATAAAACTCAAGTAACCTTTTTCACTGAAGACTGCATCGTTCTCAAAAATGACCGCTGAAATACGCAGGCAAAGGCTTCTTAATAAAAAAAAATAGTCCACACCACGAGCGCAAATAAACGCTGCAAGGGTGCGAAAAGCGTCAGCGAACTCGCAGCGAGAGATCGTCACATTTCACCGCGACGAAACCATCCCTGCGTCTGCTCGACGAATCCGAAAGTGAAACCCGTGGCGCGAAGGCGCGAAATGTAAATCGCGTCTGAGGGGTGTTAAAAGAGCTCGCGACTCCGCCTCGCTAAGCGGAATCATGTAATTAGAAATTCGTCAGCGAGAATCCAACGGAACCGCCCAGGATGGCTGAACAGAGGATCAACGGGCCGGAAGCGGCGCGTGCTTCGCGCAGCGCGAATTGTTGTTCGTTTCTTGTCAAAGCGGGAAGCGCCACACTTTCAAAGTGCCATCGTGCTTGCGAGAGCAGTTTCCGGTAAATACTCGGCCCGCTTTAATAAAGCTGCGGGTCCTTGATCACGAAAACACTCGACAAGCATGAATAGAGAGACGCGAGCGGGGCTGCGTTCGATGTTACGAGGTCGAGTTCCTTTAAAGGGATCGGGCGAATGTGTCTCTTTTTTCTCGCAGAGGCTGGATCCGCGAATTACGCCGGCCTGGCGCTTCTATTTTTACTGGAGCGAATCTTTTTCGCGAATTTTTTTAGTTTATCATCCCGCGCGGTGCGTTTCTGAACCGCCCAAATGGAATTTAAATGTCTAATGGGGGAATATAAGTGTATTTTATAATGAGACTGTTAAACGGAAGTCGTAACGAGTGTGTTTGAAAAAATTGCGGTTTGCGGTCGCTTCTAGTCGAGGTTTCCCAGTTATTTTGCAACACGCATGAATTTTAGGCGCACGAGTTTTTTTTCTAAAGTAGAAATGGTGCGGACAATTCATTAAATTCCTGCAAAAATTAAAAATATTTCGCGTGAACGCGTGCAGAGTTTTATTATACGTAGAGTATCTATTTAGCGAAACAGTATGAATAGTTTAATGAACTGCAGAGCTAAAAATGTTAGCATCTGGTAACCAACTGTTTCGTTCGCTCGACGCGGAGGTAAAAAAAGATTGCTTTTAATCCACATCTCGGGGCTTTAAGTCTAGATGTTATAAAAATATAATTCTTGCAATAATAATACGTATAAATTCAATCATCTTCGTTTCATATTAAGTAGCATTTCATATTTTTATATTTATGATGTAAGAATAATTGAATTAAATCTTTCTAATGGCACGTATCAGTATTTCCAACAAAATACTTAAAAGAGTATGAATTAAGGAAATTTCATTTATATTTTAAGTACAGGACGATATTATAAATTAATAATTTATAATTTATTACTAATTTAATAATTTTTGTTTGTTGAAGTAACGACTGGGAAAATAGTATTTTATATTTTCTTTTGCCTATACGTGATACATAAACAGCCAAAATCAGTCAAATTTCATTGTATGAGTGGTATTTTATAATGTTTCGTATAAAACTCAATAACGATACATACCACATCCCTCTAGTTATATAAGGTTCATACAAATATTTAATAAAAATCTATGTACGAAATAGTATAGCTGATGTACAAAAATTAGAAACAACAAATTCCTATTTGAAAATTCATGAAATACCAAAAACGGTCATTAATTATATCATCTCTACATTTTTTCAATCATTTGTTAAAATATTTATGACGAAGGAAAGATATCGATGAAAATTCATCTATATTGATAACATCAGAGTCGATAATATCTGAGTTATGCAGATAATTAAAAAACAATTAAACTATGTTAGTTGCTGCGGTCTAACGATAAATAATAGCTGCATAATACATAATAATATCTCCTCTCGTAGTCAAGCATTAAATATGTTACTTCCTGTCGCTACAAATATTGATTGCTACTTTTCGTGACATATTACTCGAATGCGTTAATTCTCCCAGCGATTGGCCAAAGAATAATTCTTTCCGTGGTCAATAATAAATTTCGATACACCGTTTCACCGCGTTGCAACGTGATATTTCACGTGGTTAACCATTCAAATCGGTAGCCATCCGCAGCGGAAAGCTAAATGTAATATTTTCGGTGACAACGAAGACAAATGTCCCCTTTCTCGCGAGAAAAATGAAACGACTTGCTTTTTGTAACGCACGCCGATTTAACGACACCATATATCCCGAAAGTACTTCTTCCTTACAGCGAAACCTTTACTACCCTCAAGTTTTTCACTTGGCAGACACCTGTCCATTGGGCGCAGATAAATTTTGCTCGCTAATTTTTTCTTTCACGATACATTACCGCAAACGGTTGAAAAATGGCACCGTTGGAATGGACACTCTATAAATTACGGCTTCTACATTTACCCAGACCCCTTTGAATGTCCGACACCGATAGAAAAGCATTTCTTCTGCCCTCTCTTCCAGCGTGGAATATTCAACAAAAATCGTTAACGTTCTCTGGCGGTCGAATCCCAGAGAGAAGGAAGTCGCATCAAACTTTGACCTACGACCATTTTCTTCTTGAATTTCCGTTCTTCAACTTCTTTTCGGAATACATGTTTCCCAAGTCTGTGCCTTTTTCAGACATCCGTGCGAGTTTTCGATCCAATGTTACCTAACAAAATGTTTTCACGACAACTGAATGGCTGACGTTGAAATTCTTAACCAATGCACGAGCTGTATTTTGGAAATCTTCCAGAAAATTCGACAAACTTCTCGCGAAAGCATCGAAATGTGCACACGCGTCAACTGAGCATAAAAGATCTTTTCTCTGAGTGTTCCTTTTGGTGCAGCGTTCGAAATTATTGGCGGGGACTTTCATTGACCAATGGGTTTATTAAAAAGAAATAAAAGTACACGAAGAAAATGATTTAGGGGTTTTTACGAATTGATAATCGCGTGGAAAGATGTTTTTATAATTCAATTTTCACGATCGTTCGATTTATCCGATGAGCGATGCTTTTTCGAATGATTACAAATGCAAACGCAGTGATTTACGTCTTGAAATTGCAGCGCATTAGCAAGAAATGGTTTTCGAATTGTAAGCGCATTTAATTGCAGATCATCTCGTATTTTCGTTAACACCGAAATTCCGTTTCATTTAACTCTTGGTACGATGTTATTGCCGCGATACATGAAATTACGATAATAAGCATTCCGTTTTAAAGGGAAATTAATACGTTTTAAAAGTAAGCAGATTTGGGGTGGGCGTATTTAAACAATACAATTGAAACATTAATAATTACTGTGCGTACATTCTCTGTAATTGTTCGATTTTTCAAAATACTTTTTAAGTGTTTATATCATTTTTATCATATTATTTAGTAGTCAAATACTAATCACACATAATAGTCCTGCTCAATTTTTTACAAGATTAGTTAATCTTTATGGATATAAATATTGTTTTAATATTTTATCTCTAAATAGATATGAGAAATGACTAATTCTGTATCTTTTTCTACGTTTAGTACAATAAATATACTATTATTAAAATAGTTAACTCTTTTATATAGAACACGGTACTCTCAGAACACAATTTCGATATAACATGGTGCAAAAATTGAGGTAACCCTTCTGTAACACAATAGTCTTATAACAAGTTAAAATAAATACGAGGTTCGAGGTTTGCAGTCTTCAAAAAAGTTAATTCCTCGTCCTCACCACCGTTAACCAGTTAACTGCGGAATTTAGTTTTAAAAAACCTATACAGAACGCGTGATTGGATCAAACAGTGACGAGTATACGCATCGAACACAGGACAGATGCTTCTATTACAAATTTTACAAAAGAAGTAAATCAAAACGAGGAAGAATTGCTTTTGTGTTCGATAAAAAGTTAACAATTGTACTCGTCAATCGCAATAAAGTATTGGATTGACGCCTATACACGTCGAATGCAGTTTATTCATAAATCAAACATCAGGATATAACAATAAGTGTGTTAGTAAGCCACTGGCTTTCGAGACGCTCGCGAGCAACAAAAAAATCGGCTGCAAACGCCAGGGTGGCAAGCAAACAGTTCGCGGTTCGCTTCCATCACCTGTCGCGAGTTTTGAAAGTCGAACGAGCTAACCAAGTTTCGCTTTCCGCCCTTCGAGCGCCGCGCTGTGGCTGGCGGAAACTTTTATCCAAAGATCGCTCTTTATCCGTGCGAAACGAGCTGCGATTTTTTAACTTGTTCAGCTTCGCTCGAAGACAAAGCGTGACTGGAGGGAGTTTGTCAAATTCGCGTTCTCGTGGTTATCGATGGGAATCCTGGGTCGCTCGTTCGTGGAACGAGCTTCGCGATCCTCGCGCTTTTTCTTTGCTCTCTGAACGGATATGGCGGACGCTGAGGAGCGACGGTTTAACCCCGCGTAATGTGAAGGAAGAAATAATTTCAGTTTCTTTCTTTAATGATTTGTAGGTTTGCGTGAGTTCTTATTTGTTCAGTGCGCGCGAATAGATAGTTTGTCTATTTTGCGCTCTATTTTTTAGCTACGCTTGAATATTTTGAGGTCTTTAAAACATCCAGGATAAAATGAAATTAACTAAAAACTGCTTAAGCGTAAATTAAAATGGTCATAGAAAATATATGATGATCGATGACCTCATAAGCTTATTGCTGTTACGGGTCAGATTAGAGTTTCTTCAAATATTAAATACTATTTGAGGTTGGTGTAATAATATGCACAGTTAACTGTTGATGTTGAAGCGATTGAATGTGCTGCTTCGTTTGTTGCCTGCTGTAGAGTGTGTGTGTGAGAGGGAATGAAGGAAAAAGAGAGGGAAGAACGTTTCGTCCTGGGCCTGCTAGTGGACTCATCAGTAAGGCTACCAAAATGGCGGAGTTGTGCCTTAGACGCTGGAACGTTAAGGATAGCTCGAAAATTCTATTACATAGAAATTGGGTAGGACATGAGTGCTCGAGGGAAGCTGACGAGTGTGTTGTCCCTCTAATGGCGAGGACCGCCACAATGTCAGTTTTAATAAATGTGATTCAATGTATATTTAGTTATGAACTATACTGTTGGTAATGTTTAAGAATGTATGAGCCCAAAGAGTCAGGCAAGAATGCTTGTTTTAAAATTCTGGTGTTCTGTGTAATTCCCATCAAATATAAACTATCTGATGAGAGTGGCTTATGAGGCCAAGACAAAATGTCACGATTTTTGGCGAGGGAAGCGGACGTGAAAACTGATTGGTTACATAGATTTGTTAGAAAAATGGTTAAAAATGACAAAGAAAAATGAAAAACAAAGTGTCACTCGCAGGTACCAAGTGCACCCTTGAGTGACGCGCACGGAAATTCATTTATGACCTTGACCTTTCTTTAAAATATCCAGGATAAAATGAAATTAACTAAAAACTGCTTAAGCGTAAAATAAAATGGCCATAGAAAGTATATGATGATCGATGCTGTTACGGATCAGATTAGAGTTTCTTCAAATATTAAATACTATTTACAAATTTGAAACTCTAATCTGTTTTATTATTATATTGAAATGGTATGCTGAATAACGATGGACATGTTGTTACGGAAGTTTACGAATAATTTCGAAGGATGTATTGTTATTTATCTACGAGCCAAAATTATTTTATTAATATTCTGAAGCTTTTTTTAAAGACTTGTAGGTTTGTGTAAGTTTTTGTAAGTAATGAATAATTTCGAAGAATGTATTGTTATTTATCTACGAGACAAAATTATTTTATTAACATTCTGAACCATAAATTGTAGATTTTCGTAAAATTCTATGGATACTGAATTGTCTTCTTTCTATGAACTTTAAGTTCATTATTTTTATTGTTTTCAGTGAATTCCTTAATGTACTGTTTTTAACATATGATCATTTATTTTGGAATTTAATTTATGGAATGTTCTATCGCTAGGCTTCGTTACAGAAAGAGACAGAGCACATTGTTTACATGCCTGAAATCAATTTTGTCCTATATCCATGAAATACCTTGCTTGCATTGTGCTTTACCTAAAAAGAAAAAAAGAATGGATATCTAAAGCCATTGAGAACCGAATCCCAGCATAATGTTTAGCCGCCTCTCGGCTTTATCCCCTTTTTCCTCTTCCCATATTTATCCTGGCTGTGTTATGTGTTTTAAAGATAGAAATAAAGGAGGAATAAATCCTAAATTTATTTCTGAACAGTTGAATCACGCGGTATAGCGATCAAAAAACTTGAAATTACTTGTAGCTGCTTTACAATATGGAAATGAGAAAATTGTTACATCGAGGTGCACAAATAGATATGATGCGTTGAATAAAATATACAATTATTATCTTTTTAACCCCTTCACGTCCTTGGCTACACATGTGGATATTTAATTTTTTATTATTATTAACGATCAGTGGCACAAATGCAAACGTCATGGTTTTTTGTGCATTTTTATTGTTTTCTACATTTTTCTTGCTTTTCGAATTCTTATCAAAAAATTAAGTCCTCTTTCTCACTATAAAAAATCGTCCCTCAAAGGTGAAGCAATACAGATTGAATAAATTAACCAAAAGGACTCTTCTAACATATTTGATGCATCTAAAATTTGCTGCCAATTATTTACACACAAAAAAAAATAAAAATTCTAAATAATAAATCTGCATTTTCTTTTTAGAAATTTATTTTATGTTAACGTAGATTATATTCAAAATTGAACTAAAAAATTCTAAAATCTAGAAACAAATGAATTGAGTAGGGTGAGTGTCGCGTCATAAAAGTGATCTCTGAAAATAGCTGTATTGTGCAGCACGATTCGAATCTAGTTATGCAATTGCGGATCACCAAAACGAAAACGATGTTTGATACGACGTACGAGTGGGTACGTGGCCTCGAGCGATGAAATTTTCGTCCCCTACTATAATGAAGCAGGGTTGGAAGGCTCGAATTCAGTCAGAGGGAAGTTTAATCGAGAGAAAATCGCTGATCCACGAGCTTCTCGAGCGGCGATGCTTTTCGTTAGCTAAGTTCAAATAGGTCGAGGCTTCCTTTGAAAGCGTAGACAGACCTTATAGTTATGATAGTCGAGCGGGACCAGTCTGTTCTATCGAAAACGACATGTAAATGGCGATTGCTCGCCAACTAAATTGCAGCCAGCCGTAATTTGGTCGAGATGGATATTCTTCATCCCGACGCGGTTGCTCCCGGAAGTAGATTCGATCTTTTCTAAATTAAGCTCGCCTACAGTGAATTAAATCGCTCTGAAAATGTTAATTAAAGAGCTGCCGGCGCGAAGACGTTGATGGGACGTTGAATCATTTATAAACATGTCTGTTTTCTTTTCATTTTGCGCGACGTGTCATTTTCGTGCAAATTATATTCTGAAATTGAATTGACTGTTCTAGCAGAATTATTATTTAATAGAAATATTATTATATCTGTATATTATTATGGAAATATTTTATTTAAATATTCATGTAATTATTTACTAACATTTATGTTCCCCTTCTATTTTTATGGACAGCTTTTTTCTTGTTACAAAATGTATTATTATAAGCAATACAATTTTTCGATATTTTATGTTGGATAAATTGTAGTAAATTGTTAAATCGATGGCGTGCGGATGAGTTTTAATCGCGATACACGCTATGGTGGATCGCGGGTGCTGCTATTTGTTTTACACGTTTTCAAAGGGAAACTAATTAACTAGAATGAGGGTGAACGGACGATATCGAAGCTAATATGTGCCTTATAAAGTACGCTTTTATTAGTCGTTTGACGAGCTCGATGAACTTCAGCTACCTGAATAAAGTGCATATTTTAGCATCGCCTAAAACGGTTTAGCGTGTCTTCATGAACTCTGCGAGACACGAGTTATTTCTTTAACAAACTCATCGTTCAAATTTTTCGTTTCCCTACTTTTCGATCGTAAAAAATTTTACTTGATTTTTGAGTAACGAAACTTGATAGAAACCATTGTGAAAGTTTCAGTTTAATTACAAAAAATTTATATTCATTCGTTTAAAATGTTACACTTTGAATTTTCTGGTTATAATTCAAATATAATCACAGAATCTGATTTCTATAATTAAAAAGTATTTCCGTGTTCGGAATTCTGAAATCCTTCGTGCGATATTTGGATAACAAAATGCGACAAAAATTATTCCGTATCGTATGTGCAAAAAAAAAAAAAAATGGTAAAGGGAATTACGATATTTTTTTTTATATTGTAATCCTTCGTTCGTTGGTAGAATTTTTCATGTTTCCTGTTTCTATATTTGCAGTTACGAAATAAGTGAAAACATTTCAGCGTAAAATATGTATTGAAAAATTATTCGTGTTTTAAAAATTAAAAATATTATAATTATGCATCTTCCATTTCATAAATCAATTTTCATGTTAATATTACAGCATTGTAATCTGAATTATAGGAACAATTTGATACTGTCAAAAAAAGGAAATACTTTGCAAGTGATATAAATGTCGATTGGATGTTATACTGTTCATCAACTAAGATTATAATGAATTCATTGGATTAATTTCTTCACTTTCATCACTTACTGTGCTCATTGTTATTAGTATCCAAAAACTAACACCACAATCGTTAACTCAATCGAGGAAATAACAATTATCAGTAACTTTGATTCTCAAACTAACAAAATAAAATATTATTCACGAAGATTAAAATAAAGATTAACAAATAAAAGTATAAAGTATTCACACAACATTTAAAAAATAAAATTCATTGTTCTAATTTCATATTTTTTACAATTTTGCTCTTATTTTGGTTCTTTCGTTTTCAATGCGATTGTTTTATCAAACGCGCACCATCGTCGTTTTATCGAAGATTTGACACGAGTTTGGAACTGCTCCTTTGTTTCGTTATCTAAAAATTCTCTTGGTGAACCGATAGAACGCCAGAACAAGTAACAAGCTCCAGTAACAAGCCTATATAATGCCCGATCGGTGGTGTCGCGTGGCGAAATGGCGACCCAAATTTTCCTCCTATTTTCCCTTATAGGGTTATTTCGTTAGCGGCTGAAATTTGCCCAGAACGTATCGAGTTTTCGCGCCAGGCGAACGAGCATGCATTCCGCGTGCTGCTCGGTTTCCGCGCGAACAACGATCAATAAACAACCGAATGCTCCACGCTGCTTTGCATGCGGCGAACATACTAACGATCCCTTTATTTCGGTTCGTATTTGCCGCGAAACTGGTCGAGGCGGCTTCATCCGGGTGCAAAGAGCGCGGGTGAATTTCGAAAAATTCTTTCGAGGTGGTGCTCGATTTAACCGGAAGCTACGACGCTGCTAGGACGCTGCTACTTGCTGCACACGATTTTTGCGATCTTTGAACGAATCGTATATTCTTACGCGAGTTTTTTTTTCTACTTGTTCGATGTGGAGCAGTCATTTTCTAAGTGGTCTATGTGGAAATTAAGGGGTTGAATTTGGTCTGCAAGAGGTGATGCGAGTGGAAAAGAAATTGGGGGTATGAGATATAAATGAGAGTCCACGAGAGTGGATCTTATTCCTATTATTTTGATAATAATCTCAATTAGAAATGTTTCTAGATTATTTGTTACATTCTCATTTTATTCCCAAAGTAGAATATCCAAATTAGTTCTAATTTCAAATAGGAATTCTACTGTCGTTCTAATTAATAAATGTAAAGCTATAAACTTAATTATCTTTTTATTTTAAAATTTTCTGCTCTACAGTAAATCCCATCAAAGTGAGTAGCTCTGTGTTAGCTTCAAAAACACAGTAAAAGTCGGTGAATTTGAAAAATCAATATTAGGGAAGGAGAGGTTTACCCATAACAAAAAGGGTCGATACGTTAGTTACTGAAAAAAGTTTGGGAGCTTCTGATACAGAGGATGTTCGATAATTGTTCCAGGAAAAAATTTTTTAAAATTTTAATTGATAATTCTGGGTACTGCTTTTGATAAAGCAGCGTTGGCTGAGAATTATGAATTTGTTAAATTATTTTTCTTGCAATTTTGTTATTTCTAGTTTTCATTTCATTTTGCTTTTTAGAATCATCCCCTAAAATGTCTGCAGAGGATACACTGTGGATTATTTAACACAACTACCCCAGCCTTTTTTTTATTAATGGAATAAATAACAAGAAATGTTTCATTATTTAATTCAAAGTCACATGCACTTGCAGACCTCATAAAATTACTACTAATTTTATTTTCGTACCGCTAGGAACCAAAAGCTGAAAGGTAAAACACTGTAGGACTAAATTACATTAGTTTACATAAAAATATATATTATCTACACGAATAAGAAGTTGAAAAATAGTGATTTTGCAATTTCACGAAACAAACGATCGTCTATGAGAAAAGAAATTTAGATAAATCTGTTAATAATGAAAATAAGGGTGGTGGCCACGTTACGTGGTTCATCCCTCGATTCTTTGATCCTTGGTTGTTGAAAAATAGTGATTTTGCAATTTCACGAAACAAAAGATCGTTTATGAGAAAAGAAATTTAGATAAATCTGTTAATAATGAAAATAAGGGTAGTGGTCACATTACGTGGTTCATCCCCTGATTCTTTAATCCTTGGTTGTTAAAAAATAGTGATTTTGCAATTTCACGAAACAAACGATTGTCTATGAGAAAAGAATTTTAGATAAATCTGTTAATAATGAAAATAAGGGTGGTGGTCACGTTACGTGGTTCATCCCTTGATTCTTCGATCCTCGGTTGTTGAAAAATAGTGATTTTGTAATTTCACGAAACAAAAGATCGTTTATGAGAAAAGAAATTTAGATAAATCTGTTAATAATGAAAATAAGGGTGGTGGTCACGTTACGTGGTTCATCCCCCGATTCTTTGATCCTTGGTTGTTGGCTGAGAATTTAATCTCGTATCGATTTCGCGATTTCTCGGCTCCCGACGCTATCAGTGTCGCTGGATCATCTATTATTTGCAGCACAGTTGCACGCCAGGAAGAACAGATCCCTTAACGGCGATTAAAAATTGACGAGCAGTAATTAGCCGGCTGATGGATAGCCTTGGCGCATGATCAGTAAGTCTAAGTGGCACTGGAAGCTTAGGGTGAAAGATTGAACGTGGCTACTTGAAAACTATGCCGAGGTTATAGTATCGCTTGAATAGTGTTCGCAACAACGTTGAACGCTGAGGATTATTATCGTCTTCAATGGCGGAAATATGGAACGAACGTAAGTCGAATTCTAAATGATAAACACAGTTTTGAAGAAGATGTAGTTGTCTTATATGATCTTAGCTTTGAAGAAGATATAGTCACCTAATTTAACTTATTTCCAAATACAGAAGTCATAAAGAGTTTGTTAAATTATTTTTTAAACATTTGAGACAAATGTAAATCGAATTCTGAATGATAGACACAGTTTTGAAGAAGATATAGTTGTCTTATTTAATATTAGCCTTGAAGAAGATATAGTTGTCTTTTTTAATATTAGCTTTGAAGAAGATATAGTTACCTAATTTAACTTATTTTCAAATACAGAAACCATAAAGAGTCTGTTAAATTATTTTTTAAACATTTGAGACAAACGTAAGTCGAATTCTAAATGATAGACACAGTTTTGAAAAAGATATAGTTATCCTATTTAATATTAGCTTTGAAGAAGATATAGTTATCTAATTTAACATATTTTCAAGTACACAAACCATAAAAGTTTGATATTTTAGTAAAATTTATTAAACATTTTAATTTAAGAAAAAGATAACTATTATATACTTCCTTTCTCTCTTTCATATCATTTCATTTTTAAATTCTCAATTTGTTATTGTATTTAAAAGTAATAAAAAAATGTATGAATATGTACAGACTTGTGTATGTAATTGCAATGTATCCACTTTGCGTGTAAAACTGTACAATTTCAAGGTAGTAAAATTAAAAGTAACAATGCGATACGAATGACATTGTTCTATTTATTGCTACGGTATTAGTTCATCTGTAATGATTCTAGACCAAACGGATCTATGCTAGTTGACATGTCAACCGTGTCCAACTTCTTCTGACCGATCTAATGTCTGGATTGACATTTTGAAATGAGTTCAAGGATATCGATGAAAGTGGCGCGAATTCTTGAACGCTTGAAAATTCACCATTTTTTACTATTAATCTTATTGTCAGTACACTTGACTTCTAATTATTAATTATCTAGTAATAATAATCTATTATTCAATAAACTCTGTTCCTACACAGTAGAAAAATTGAACAAACAGTTCAAGAATTATTAAAAATTTGTACTGTTTGGGCAAAAAAAGATTGCACTTAAAAGCTCGAATTATTTTTTTTTACCTGAAGACATTATCTTTTCCAACTCAATAATTTATGACATTGATATTTTGAAGTGAATATTTTTGACAGAGGATAGCTTGCTTTTAGTCTTTCATCTTTAATGTAAAGGGTGTAATATGTAGGGTTGGAATATTCTTTACAAGAGGTTGAGCATTTCGGCAGTTAGTTGTAACTTCTGTTTCTGCTGCTATTGTGCGAGCAGTGAGTTCTGAATTTGGTGGAAGCCGTAAAATTGCTCTTCTCTCCCAGTTTGTCAGTGCGCTTGGTATCCCAGGAGATTTAGCTTGAGAATAATCTTCAACTCTCTTAATGAACTTGTTAATCAAATTCAAACTTTTCTTAATTCTTCTTGAAATTTCCCTGCAGAACAGGCTTATTTCTTTAAAATGCATGCATTTTTCCTTCCTCTTTCAAGTTTATCTTCCTCTTCTCGTTCTGGTTTACAACTCGTTTCATTTCGCATTAATGGTTCACAGCAGAACCATTTGTTATGCAACAGCATTATTGCAAAGCAACTGAGTTTTCCAAGGAAAACTCTACATCTTCCAGATGGCCAGAAGTCTTCTTACGATTCAATAAGGGGTGCTTTTTTCTTGTGAATTCTTGTGAAAAGCAGATGGTATCGTTCCAAAGACTTTCTCTCATTAATAGCGTTGATCTGGATGAAGCATGGCGGGTGTCAAGGACAGGGAAAGTCGAAATGTCTGCAAGGGTGAGGGCAGTATAAAGAGCCCTCTTTGACTTTTCCTTGTTCAGTTCAGTTATGGTCTGCCAGGCATAGAGACAAGTTCGATTGTTCCACAAAGTTATTTGTTAAATAAAGTTTTGTCACGTGTTCATTACTGTCTTAATTTTCCCTTTTTCAAAAGAGAAAATCTCAATAAATAGAACAATAATAGAAAAATGAATGGACGATGAAATTACATTTCTGTAGATAATTTTTTTGTTATATTGTAGTGGTGTGGGATACCTCTTGTTTGAGACGCCATATTGCTGTGATTATTGTGTGATGGCGCATTTACTTTTAATGTAAAATTTTGTATAATCGCGTATGATGTTTTTTAACGATTATTCACCCTTTATTTCTTTCACCTTTCTTTCATCTTTCATCTTTATCTTTTCATTAAAAATAATAACAATCTTGAAGGATCCTTTTGCAACACCGAAAACACAGAAAGTAAATTATAAATTAAATAATAAATCTGCGAACCACTTCGCAAACTTTCCAAAACTGACATTATTCTAAGTGAAATAAATTCCTTCAAACACTCTCCGAGGTCTATTACGTATCAAGCAAGAAATAATTCATCCTTCACGGAGCATCGGCTGAAAACTGCGTGCTAAAAACTTTCCAGAGAACGAAAGTTCTCAATTTCTGGCTGCGAATGTAATTCAAGGAGTAACGCGGAACGCTGAAGGATTAAGAGAAACAGGCGCAACAAGAACAACGTTCAATGTTCATGAATAAATCAGTTTCTTTCATTACGGTAGTCGACCAGAACTTTCAATCGAAGCTACAAACGTTTCCTTTCCACCTTGATTCATGCACTTCCAGTCGAAACTTTTTGTAAACTCCAATTAATATGTTTCTTCGTCCAACATAAATCTATATTATCCGTGATAAATTGTAGTCAAAGTAAACGAGCTGTGGCTGATGTAGTGATTAATTACCCCGTGCGAACGATAGAACTGCCAGTTATTTCCAACAAAACACACATTTCGTTATTGATTTCTCGAATTATTAGTTTGCCTTGCAATTCTTAAAAGAAAACAATTGCGAGTGTCGATAAAATTGTTTTTTAAAGAAATTTATTTAAGTAAGAAATAGAAAATTAAGTAATAAGTTTATTTTAGTAAGAAATAAAAATATTGATCGATAAGTGTTCTCACTTTCCATAAATTAATCTTTTTCGATTCCACGGTTCTTCAGCCTCTGTTCTTACAAGTCAATAACGAGTGCTTGAATGTTTGGATAAAAAATTCTTGAAAATCTCGCGAAAAGGAGATGGTATTGCACTGAAGAATATTATCCAGTGGGTACCAGAGCTGCTTTCTTTCTGCTCATTTCTAGACCGTAGTAGCAGAAAACGTCTTTATGTTAATTCCACGAATGCCTGAGGTATATACCCGTTACGGTGCTATAAAGGTCTCAAACGTTTGCGTTCTCCCATCTGATATTTTCTTTGAGTACCTACTTTAGTTTCTTATACTTCTTATTACATATCCCCGGCTCTGCAAACCCGTAACGCGTTATCCATGTAATATTCTGTAACTTTCTCAATTTTGTTTTATATTTCTCATCGTGCATTCTTATTGCTGGTCCTTTAGAAAATAACGTATTGTCTGCACTCGGATGCGTGCAATTTATTAAATGTAATATCAAGTTTTTATATTTTTATTCATTTGAAATAACACTGGCAAAAATATGAGTAACTGTTGTTAAAGCAATTTTGCAAAGATAAAGAAATAGTTTATATTCAAAGACGCTTCAGTTGATTAATTTGAATATCTTCAAATATATAGTATAATCTAATTTCTCTAATTTTCTTCAGATAAGTTTAAAGTTCATCATTGTGCCAGTCATTCTAAACATCAGTCAACTTTATAAAACTATTATACTTGCCAATTAATCAATTAATTAAGAATTGGTATAGATTCATTTCTTTTTCTTTCGTTCAAAAGGAATACACGAATGAAAAATATCAGTTTTGTCGATATTAAAAAAGGAATTCTTGTTAAAATATTTATAACATATCTAAATATTTTGAAACCTGAGCCTCAGTACTGAAAAATAGTGGAGACATTGACAATAACATTGAAAATAGTTTAAAATATCAGCTACTAAAGTAAAGTTGAAACGTGACTTATTGAAATTCCAATGTTTGCTGGTTCCAGGCCTGTTATGGAAAGAAGGATAAAGGAAGCTTACAAATTGACCAATAAAGTCGAGGAAGAAAAACACGGATAGCGTTGCCAAGAAAAAAGTGGATGGGAAAGCGTATACATATCTAAGGTTTAGATTCGAAGCTCTGGAATGAAGAGCGCATATTGCTATAGGAAGAATTACTGAGAAGAGATTGCTATGGTCTGGAATAGATACAGCACTGATGGTACCAACTTTGATTTATCGAAAAATATTACCTTCTATCCTCGATTTAACTGTTCTCTAACATAAAGAAACATTAAACAAGAGAAAAATAAAATAAATCCCATAAAACCGTCCGTAAAACGTTTAGGACAAACAAATGAGAATCTGCTTATACTTTCATGAAACAACACTGAGATATTTTAACCCCACTAAGAGAATAAGGAACGAATAACACTCTGATAAATGAAAAATTAGTAAATCGAACATTTTAATTAAATATTTATAAAAAATCAGAAAGTAGAGTCAAATATACAAATATATTGCTAGCGTCAATGAGGAATAATCAATTACTATGTAACAGCTAATGTTTAAGTGATACCAATATGGCGTCATCGGCCACTGAAGCTTTATATACATTTTTTAAATATTTAGAATATTTGTAAAAAATCAGGAGGTAAAGTCAAATATACAAACGTATCATTAGCTTCAATGAGAAATAATCAATTACTATGTAACAGCTAACGTTCAAGTGATACCAATATGGCGTCATCAGCCACTGAAGCTTTATATACATTTTTTAAATATTTAGAATATTTCTAAAAAATCAGAAGGTAGAGTCAAATATACAAACGTATCATTAGCTTCAATGAGGAATAATCAATTACTATATAACAGCTAACGTTCAAGTGATACCAATATGGCGTCATCAGCCACTGAAGCTTTATACATATTCCTAAAACATGTAGAATATCTTTAAAAAACCAGGAGGTACAGTTAAGTACACTAACGTCAATGAAGAATAATCAATTACTACATAATATCTAACCTTCAAGCGATACCAATATGGCGTCATCAACCACCGAACTCTCAAACCGAATTACAAACATTACCATCAACCCAGACCACATAATCGATCGCTTTTAATCTCTTAAAACAGAAATACACCTGCACTGTTCTCGTTCTCCCAGACACAAACGTCCACCACCCTTCAGTCCAGCGATCCACAGCGGCTTGCATTCCCGCGAACCTTTGTCCATCCGTCCCAGTACGTTTTCCGCGTTCGACAATTTTTTTCTTTGCCCGTTGCAGCCGTCATCTGGGAAGGGCAGCGCTGGAAGGGTGAGAGGAGTACCTTCGCCGTGGGACGGGGCACCACGTAGACGGAGGCGGGCGTAGGTTGTCCGAGCAATCGGCGGGATAGTCCGTAGCCGCGATTTGGCAGCGATCCACCGGCGGCTCTCCGTCGCTGGACCGCAGCCAACTTTCCTCGGTCGGATAGGGATTTCGGTTCGATGTGCGGCGACAATATTCTACGTTTATACGAGAACCAGCAGCCTCTGTCTCTCTGCCCTTCCACGGCCCCGCAGCCACCCTCGGACCCCTAAGCCCGTCTCTCGTCGACGTGTCCCCCGTCCACGGTTGTTCGTTCGATCCTGCGGGTCGACGGCGACGGTGCGCGGAACAGCCATTGTGTTCCGCACTCGAAGCTGCTGGTTCATTTCGCCGCTGCTCTACAGGCAACCCAGTCGACTTATCGAGTGACGAAATATAACGGGTGGCCCTCTGTAGCCGTTCTTCGCGGTGTGGCTAGCGACGAGGTACAATGGGAAACCCTTTTTCCGTAGGAACAGCTGGCGCGGTTTATGGTACAGGCGACAGTAAAGCTGTTTGCGAGGAAACGTGTCTAGTTTCTAACTTTCTTTTTAATATGTTGGTAGTAAATGTTAGTTGATGGCCTTGGTGGCACATGCGGACCCCATGAATCGGAGATTTCTGAGTCATGTGGGCGTAATTTTGATGTAAGTGATACCTGACCAGAAACAAGAAAAAGGATAAAGTATTGAACTCTACTAATTTATAAAAAAATAGCAAATGTATAGCGTGAAAAGTTACTTCAGAAGCATCGAAACAAATAGCACCATCAAAATGCAAAGGCTCTTTCGTAAATCTCCAAAACTAAACGCCAAGTATCTATTCAAGAATTAAAGCTAGGGCAGTGCATAAGAAATAACCATGTCAGAAAATATGAGAAGAAAAAGAGTCCAAGGAAACGTCTTCCCAGATCAGTCCAGCGGAAACTTCGCCACATCGCCAAATATTTATCAGACAGAGACACCCTCACTAAAGAGGGTGTCGGTCTTCCAAGGAAACGCGCTAAGGGTGCAAGAAGGGGCTGCACCAAAAACAAATACATGATTGGCTAAGACCAAAGCACTGGTTCAGCCAATTGTGCGATACGAAATTGTAAAAAAGGCTTTACCTAATGACAGACGTCTCTGAAGGATCTTTCGTGCCAAGAACAGAAAATAAACACAGCCCAGACAATATCTCGAGTATTTCACTCGGAAACAAGACCTATCTTAATCTCCACGATAAAAAATATAAAGATTGTAGATTGTACACGTAGAAACAAAATAAAAATCAAGGATGACAAATTTTCGTTCGACGCTTCGTTTTTAGTAGAAATTAATTCGAAAATCTGTGAGCATGGCTGCGCCAAGGGTGAGATGGTGCACACATTGCGACAAGAATCTTATTCATGTAACCATGATTTAAACGCGAATTTCTTATTTCTCATGTTCGTCTTACTTCGATTCATAGAACGAGTCCTCTAATTTTCTGTTAGACGTTCATTGTATCGAACACCCTGTATGCGTGGGCGCGCGCGCGCGCGGACCCTGAAAACCGCTGAACGTGCCATGCCAGTGAATACCTAGCTGGCAGTCGTGAGACGTAGAGACGGTGATTCTGAGCGTGATCGAGAAACTAATGGAGAACGGAACATGCGTCTCGCGCTACGGGAACCGAGTTTGACGCGTCTTCCTACCTCAGCTTCGAGGTTCGCTACGTAAGATCGTTTCGTGGTGGCCCGCTTTGATGCGAGGGACTCCCTTTTTTCGTTTTTGAAGGCGGTTCTTGCGTGTGACTGATCTGGGACGACGTTTTCTTGGACTCGTTTTGTTGTCACATTTTCTGACATCGTTACTTTTTATTCATTGCCTTAGCTTTAATTTTTGAACAGATACTTGACGTTTGGTCATGCAGGTTCATAAGAAGTCTTTGTTTTATTTCACCTTGATGGTGGTATTTGTTTCGATGCTTCTGAAGTAACTTTTCATGGTTACGTTTGCTAATTTTTTGTTTAAATTAGTAGAGTTCATTATTTTATATTGGTTTGGTTTTTAAGCCTTTTTTATAGTTTCCTATCGCATAATTGGCTAAACCAGTGCTTTGGTATTAGGCAATCATGTATTTGTTTTTGGTGCCGCCTTTTTTGCACCCTTAGAGCGTTTCCTTGGAAGGTCGATCAGTGTGACTGATCTGGGAAGACGTTTCCTTGGACTCTTCTTGTTCTCATATTTTCTGACATGGTTATTTCTTATTCACTATCCTAGCTCTAATTCTTGAATAGATACTTAGCGTTTAGTCTTAGAGATTTATGAAAGAGCCATCAGTTCTTTTTATACATTGCATTTTGATGGTGATATTCGTTTCGATGCTTCTGAAGTAACTATTCATGGTTACATTTGTTAATTTTTTGTTTAAATTAGTAGAGTTCATTATTTTATTTTTGTTTCGTTTTTAATCGTCTTTTTTTGTGATTATTCGCGGTGTTAAGAAGGTTAGTGAATCGTTGTTATATCCCTGATGAGGGTTTAATGAGGTTTTGCTCGGTATGTAATTAACGAGGCTATTAATGAAGCTTGATCTAATGCATAGATCAAAAGATGTGTAGGTGATTTTAAACTTAAAAATTATTAGTTAATCTAAAATACTAATATCAATAAATTACTGTGAATAATTATAATTAACTAGTACCTGCTAATCAAGTAAATTAGGTGAACACTTTGACACAAAACTAAATTTTGTGTACTTATATTTCGTCCATGCTATAATTACAACTATAATTGGTTATAATTCTCAATGAAAATCAATGAAATATGTAAATTATTACTGTTTTGATATTAATCGAGTGTATCATACAAATACGTTCCATGGTTTTGATATTTTTATGTCAATATTAAGCTATAATTTATTATTTATGGAATTTAATGAATTATATTCTTTTAAAAAGGGGCACTGAGCAAATAAAAAATGTGGAAGATATACAAAATTATATCATTTGCACGATTTGTGCTTTCGTCAAGTTCAGTGCACTTTACAAACTAACAAATTTATATATATATATATATATATATATATATATATCACAATAAAACCTAATGTTTCTCCTTTGCAAGAAAAATACAACAAATTCACTTTTTAACTACCCAGTTGGCGGAATTAAAATATTCCCTGAACGCGAAAAAAGTTAAGCAACGCGCGAACTGATCAAATTGCTCCGAGGCTTTCACTTTTTAATCCTTCCTCCCTCGATTCCGCTTCACTTTTGCATTTCGTCAAATGAATTCCAACGTAGGTTCCAGTTAACTCCCTGAACGACGTGTCCGCTGACGTCCCGACAAATTCGCGGGACCTCCTCCCATTCAATTAACTCTTGACCCGCTTTTGGCGGACTTCGGAAATTCGTTGATTAAAAACTTTGTTTATGACACGGGATGCCCGCGCGCGAGTGGCTATCAAAAATGAAAGCCACCGCGGCGCGTTTCCGCCGTTTATCCGCTTGGTCGGCTCCTGGTTCGCGCGACAAACCCTCAAACGTTTCGACGTTTCGTTCTCGATATTCGACGCGTGCCACCCTCGACATCGGCCATTGTGAGGGTACTTATATACACTTACGCCACTTTCTCCGGAGAATTCATCAATTTTTGTTCGATGGAAGGATCTGCTTCGACGTGAATGGATCGAATTGGACAGAATACGGAATACTATAGTCTAACTATTTTTTAGTTCTTTTGTGCAAACTGAAGTATGTGTTAGATGTTAATTCAGTATTTCATAGGCCATAGTTATCAGCACTATGTTTTGTAAATACCAATTTATCTCGAATAGTCATATACGTTGGATTCTAGGTTCAACAGAGTCGAGGGAGTCATGTAACACGTATTAAAAGACTTTAGAGGTTTTATATTGACACAGATTCTTCACGCTAGTAGTGACTATAGTAATATGTGGGGTATGGCGAAAACTATCTACTATTTACATGGTTGAGGGTGAGTAAGCTGAGGGACAAAGGTTAGCGGATAGGCGAAGGGCAGAGGATAGGATGAGTAGTGATGAGTCTTAAGGAGTTTATATTGCGTTGTCAATGATATCAGAGAGTTGGTCGTGCAACATATATCCTAAATACTACTCATCCTTTATGTCATTTCTAATTTACGTCTCATCCTTGAACCTTGTCTACTCCCTCCAACCTATGAAACTACCACTTTCCAAGCTCCTTACAAATTCCTTTATATAATTAGTAAACAGAACTGTTTACAAGTAGCAGTCGAGTGCAATTTCAATTCAAAGTGCAAAGGGTTAATACGGTAGCTGAGGAACTTTCACTTTAATCAATAACAGGAACCAACTACGCAGTGCAACGCTGACACCAAAATGGCCTCCGGCTACGAAAGCACCGTAATAAACGCCAGGCCAACTGTTCCTCAAAAAATCCTCGCGCCACTCCGTTTCTTACACGCCTACCCGAAATGCATTTCACTTAATGGTGAGGGCGAAATAAAATCCATCAAATCGCCAATTGAATCAGACGGGGGAGAAAAATCGTTCAATTGTTATTCGCTTGGCGCAGCAGAAAGATATTAGGGGCTCGAGGAGGTTCCTGTAAAGCCTGGCCCACGGAATGATAATGTAATAAGTGGCGGTGATAAGGAAAACTAGTTTGGCCGAAGGAAATCGGTGGGTCAGCAATGTAAAATCGCTGAGCGGAACCGAAGAACCGGAAAGAACAAAGAGAAGAAGGGTAGCGGGGGATAAGGGCGCAGTAATGGATATTGAACCGAGTCTGCCGCGGCCAAGTAAGGGATCAAATCTATTTGCTCGTCACCTTATCGTTAAGTCATAATTGCGCGTCACGATTCCCATCGTTTCCCGCGCCTTCTTCTTTTTTTTTTTCGGCTCGGTACACAAGGGTGGAGGGGGTGAGAGTTTGGAGCGATCCAACCGCCGCTGAAGAAGAATTACGCGAACAGCCGTTGATACACGGTTAGATAGCCAGCTGAGGGAAGGAGAGATCAAGTTGAATGGATTTCTGGTGAGCCTGACGTGGAATATCGAGGGCGTCTTATCAGCGACGAAATTTCTAACCGGGTTGCCCCGTTCCTCGTCGGTTCGCGTTGCTTTCTCCTGGTTGATCGAGCTGCAATTACTCACGCGTATTGACTTAAGAATGGGGGAGGGAAGCTGGCGGGTTCGTCAAGTTTGCAGGGGTTGGAAGCTCCTCATTTATCGGTAGATTGCGAGAGCGAGGAATGAAATTTTTATACGCGCGACCAGACGAATGTTTCGCTCCTTTGAATAATATTATAATTCCTTTCGCAAGTTTAAATTTCTCAGAAATGCATAAAAATCTGTAATTCATTTACGAGGGCGTAGCTGGAGCGACAGTGAATCGAGGAAGCTCTGGCGTGTTTTTTTTTTTTTTTCTTTAATGCACCGAGTAAATTGAAATTGATATTTTACTTAGGCGGAATAAAGAAGGAATATGATTTGTATCCAATTTCTTCCGCGAAGCCATCTTTGCGTCGGTCTGAATGAAGTTGTCGGAGAGAAATTATATTTTTGTCTTTTTATATTATTAAATGAAACGTAACAGTATCTCTCCGCGGTTGAAATAAAGTTTTCATTTCTCTGAGCAATTTTTGTTACGTAAATAAATGTTTATGAATGAAGGCGTTCGTTGCATTAAATTAGAAAATTATTAAAATCTGTTGATCGCTGCGATTCGATGGTGCAATCGAATTGTTTCGTTCAAGATTCGCTAATTTTTGGTATACAGCAGTGAAACATTAAGCTCAGTTTGCCTCTTTATTAATGAGGTTGAATAATGGAAGCATAATGAAACTTCTGAACTCAAGTTGTATTATGTGCATCGTATACGAGACGCAAAAGTGGAGAGCATGATCGTTGAGAGTTGTTAGACAATTTGGTCCTTGGACTCCAGCCCAATTAGCCTATGCACACATTTGCCTCTGCTTTTAGCCAAAATTTGATCTCAGTTTAGAGATTACACTGCCAGGCACTTGTATTTATGAGGACCGTTTCAGATTCTTCATTTAGGAATTAGATACATTGGCGCAATTAGTTTTTCTCGATGAAGTTTGATTAAAATACATTATATAGTTTTTAATCATTTCACGTGCGATATAATTGATTACACAAAATGTGATTTTGTGGAATATAATATTGGAAATATATTGTTTGATTATCTAGGCATCGTTTTACTTTCTTCTTTAGTTCAAAATGATACAGTCGTGAAATATATTATGTTGCTTACCTTGTTGATTTGATTTTCATTCTAAAAATTCAGTATTTTTCTTGATATGTAATTAGTAGTTATATAGTCTTCAATACTTTATGAAAATAAAGTTAAAAGTACTGATAAATATATTTCAATTCAAATGGCACATCTTTTGATGGTCAAAGCTCTATTAACCAGAAAGTGTAACATATTTCCTTCCACTACAAGAAGCTTAACAATTTATAAACAATCTTTTCGCGACCAAATCGTCACAAAATCCTGCAAAATTAAGATTCCAATATAACTTCAACTTATACAATTCCAACAACACATTTTATCTAAACCAGTAACAGTAGTTACTGTTTTAAGTCTCAGAAGCCTATTTCAAAAACAAAATGGAGACCATCCCGATCACCTAAAGATACAATAGTATTTTCCAAACATTTTATCCCCCAATTAACCACTAAATCGAAACCAAAGCCTATACACAACCCTCACAACCCTTATTTTACATAAAAGAAGCCATCGAAAACAACGTTCTCCAATCGTGCCATACCACAAATCACTATAAAAGTTCGACTTTCGTCGCGTCTTGTCCCGATAGCCCACAGTCTCTGAAGGTAAACGATAAATCCCGCGTGCCTTTCGCAACGCAGCAGTTTGTTTGCAAAATTGGCTCGATCCGGCGACCACACTCGATAAGTGCGCAAGATGGTGTACACTGGTCGGTGCAACCCCTCTGTCCAGCGTACAGGGAGCGTAGAAGTGCACTCTCGACGAGAGTCTCGACAAACGTCATAGCACGGCGAACTTACGATCACATATACGCGGCGTGCATCTGTCTGCTATCCGTGTGCACCACGTACGAGCGCGTATGTATGTGGATGGAAGCGTACTCACGTATTTCATTGAAATAGAAAGGGTATTCGCCAGGCACGGAACAGTTGAGCCTCGCTTTCAGGAAGCTCGTCCATCTGTCGCTGAACGCATGAGGCCCGCCCTTGTCGTGCTGGCACACTCTGCCAACCCGCGAGTACACCGCCTAAAACACAAATGGCTCGTGAGCCTTCGAACAATCGCCTCCTTCGATTCTTTCTTTCCTGGGTGAAAGTCTTATTTCGACCAGCGCTATTGTCCTTCGCTGTTCAACCCTTTGACTGTGAAAGATGTGTATATACGGTCTCACGAGACTATCGATATCTAGGAAAAACGTATATATACGTCCTCGAGAATCTTTTAACCCTTTGCACTCGGATGTCTCCTCTGAGGGGACATCAGAATTAGTGATTACGGAGGTTCAGCTTATTTCACTGCAGTATTTTTGAGAAATGCGTTTCCCTAAAGTTTCTGTCGTTTGTAGATGTTAGCAATAGAAACTATGGCTAAAGTATTGTTAAAATATTGCTATTTTAGCAATGGTTTCTATTGCTAATGTCTTGGAAGGAGGCGAGTGCAGAAGGTTATACTTAATACACCTAATTCTGTTTTTACACGATTTTGATTTAACACGAATTAGAAAAAATGTACTGATAATTCTCTCCGAGAGTAGTAGTCAAAGGGTTAAGCGAAGGAAAATTTGTGGCGCGTGAAAATTCGCTCGAGAGTGTTTGAAACTCGCGACGAACGCGCGATATGCACATCTAGATCATCGTTATTACCCTTTTCTAATTCGTTTTGAAATTACGTTTGATTAACGAATCGAAAATTTATTGGGTTCCAGTAGTTTCACGTGGAGGATTTGATTTTGGTGCGCGGTAACCGTGTTTACGCCATTTTTATTTCATATTACGAACGATTCTGTTTGACAGGCTTTGTTCGTTGCGTAAGGAAACGAATTTTATTCGTTATTTTTTTTCACCGTTCTGCAATTTTCGCTACAGGAAAACAATTGTCCGTGTGTAAACACGTACGTGCAAGTAATTGTTAGCTGGTGGTGAGCTAACCCACTGTTGCATGGCTCGATGTGAATGATCGCCAGTGGCGATCGAATCCTGCGCGGTAAAACTACCGCCACCGCCAATATGAACGTATTCATTCGTAATAACGTTTCTCTATCGCGTCTTTTTCACGCAACGATACGCTATCGATGTTATGAAACGATGAAAAACTGTTGGAATAATGTCGAACGAAGCGAAACAGTTCCGCATTTAGGTTTTTAGAGACACCGGAAATGCGCTAATTAAAAAGAACGCGGTATTTTACTTTTTTTATTTACGATCGCCGAGTGTAGCATTTTTCAGTTAATTCTTATAAAAATTAGATTTTTTAAAGACTTTGGTTATTAGCTTCTTTGATTTTTATTAACTCTACGCAGTTATACGAAATTAAAGCTAAAATTGCAGCGAAGAATTTTATTCGAAATTATATTTTGTGTGTTTCTAGTAATGCGAAGATGTTCATGAAAATGTGTATGAATGGTAGTTATGTGTAGAAGAGACTGAGGAGGATTTTTTAAAAATATTTGTATCGTTCTCAAAATTCTTAATTTCATTAATTTCCATCATAATCTGCATGATACATGTATGATATCTCCCTAATTGGAGAGTTTTTAAACAACAATTCTAGCAACAATTACCCTTGCATTGAAAACAACGAGAATTGTCACATGTTTCTAACATTCTCACGCAAAATTAATTATGTTTCATAGAAAACTATGCACAGTGACTAAAATCTTACACAAATGAATCAAAAACTTATATTTCTCACCACAAAAATGCGTTTTCTTTAATCAAATAATTTTTAATTAATAAATTCAATCATGACACAACGCGATCTATAAAAAGCATACTCAATACTGAAGTATACATTCTTCCACGTGAGAAATATAAAGATATACCAATCCTCCAGCATCTCTTCTGTATCGCACACATAATGTACACAAGAACACACATTTCCCTTTTAAAAGAAAGTAAGAAAAGCCTAATTCTACAAAATTATACCATTACCTTGCCACAGTTCATGTACTCCACAGCCGTTTCGCGGTAAAAGAAGAAGACGTAATCTTCATACGCGAACGAGCTGACGAAGTTCGGCCCTGGAACAATAACAAACGATCTCATTACCAGGAACAACATTCGTCCAACGGTTAAAATTGATCGCCATCGTTTCCGACCGGCTTCCGGGAGCATCGTTTTCAATTTCAACCGTCGCTCTTTTTCTCTATTATTATTTCCTTCCATCCCATTACGCTCGACGTATCTTACGATGCGGAGGAAATTATCCGTTCGCTTCGTGCAACGTCGATGGCTCTTCCAATAACTTGCTAATTTCCAAAGAGAGGGCTTCGAGCATGATAAATTGCCAACGGGATCGTAACGCAGGAATTGCGATCGATCAAAAATTCCGGGGGATAATACTCCGCGAATGGATTATTTATGCAATTTATTGAGGACTTGCGCGGTGAATGCGCATCCGTCGCGAGAAGGGACGAAAAGCAGGGAGGAAAAGAGCGTGGCTACGCGGACACGCAAATTGCGGGGTGTAATTTATGTAAAGCTTCTTACGTCGTTCGAGCATCGTCCATTATATGTTAGCCGTGATTATAATAAATGCGATACAAGAGAAACCGTATAAAATCGTATATCGTATCTATTTTTTAATAGCCATTAAATAGACTGCGGTTATTTGGAATTATTTTTCACTGTGCAGAATGAAACGCGTGTTTTTTAGTAAATTATTGAATTTAAGCTGTTTTTATGAGTTCTCGTTTTGTTTTGGATTCATTTAGAAAGTATAGTTTGATGCTTTTGTAAGTGGTTGATAAATTAGATCGAAATAAATTAAGTGAAATAAATATTGTATGAAAAATAAATTATATGAAAATATAGATCGAAAGTATTTACTTGTCATTATATTTGAAAGATATTGAATATATATTTTTGTTATTTTGGCAAACGTTCGATGAACGCAACTTTGATTGCACAATTTGTTAATTATACAGTTTTCTTGTTTGTACAAATTTTTGATGTTTTGGGAAAATTTAATGCGGATGTAGCACGATTGGAAGATACGAAAGCAGGGGAATCGATGTTGCACGTTCTATCGCGAACGGTTTTCCGCGTGCGACCGATAAAATATGTCGATTAAATAAATATCGAGTATCTCAATTACCAGAGGCAGTTCTGGATAACCAATAGTGCGCGGAAAAATCATTTTTAACTTCGAAATCCAATATTGATTGCATAGGTTTCGCGACATTTCTTATTTAGAATTCACAGAATTTCACTCTTAATATTTTCAACAATTCATTATATTCATATTTTAAACTGTCGTAGAGTGGTGACCGCAATTTTCAACTCAGTTAATTAGTCACTTTAATTAGATTTTATAATATGAACAGAATACAATATTGAATTACAAAAATATGAAAAAAATTTTAAATCAGTGTGGAAATTGCTCAAAGTTGCAGGACGATTTATTGTTTAAATGATTAAAAGCGCGAAGGTTTCAAAGCAAATGATCTCTGGATCGTACAATTTTGATTACTGTTTCTCACTTTTAATCATCAATTAATTTTCTCACTGTTAATTATCAGTATCAACTAACACGCAAATTAATTCTAAAACCGGAAGTTACGTTCTCCAGAAGCAATTCTCTCTCATACAAAAATCGACGATTCACATGAAAGTCAGTTCAAGTAGTGAACAATCCAATAATTATACCCATCTTTTACACTAAATTACTACAAAACCTCTTTCAAATGCACGAAAATGGAGTTTAGGAGCGCGAATAAGCTCGAACCAAAATGGATCCACCATCGTCACGTGACATGGCGCTGCGCCCAACGCGGGAATATTCTAACGTAATTAGCGTGACTTCCATTACCATTCAGTTGGTTCAGATCCGAGCGCTCGGTGCGGATCTTCTCTCTGTGAATCAGCGGCTCGCCACCAGAGAAGTCGGCCACTGTCGCGGCGTACAGCTGTCCTTCTGAAACATGCATAAACGAGAGATGTCAGTCAAGCCAGGTACCAACGTCCGCCATTTAATCGAGCGATGTTATGCATATGCACAGTCGCGTTTAGAACGAGTAGAAACGAATACACGAAGGAGTTCGTTAACCCTTTGGACCACTATTTATTAACTATTACTATAAGGCAAATTAACCCTTTGCTTTTGTCTCCTTTCTAGATTATAGCAATATTTTAGCAATATTTTAGCAATGGTCTCCATTGCTATCGTCTCTCAGCAATAGAAAATTTCCATTTCAATTGAAGACTTTAGGGAAGCATGAATTTCTCAGAAAACTGTGGTGGAATAAGTTTAACCTCTGTAACCAATAATCAATGCTGATGTTCCACTCAGAGGGGACTCAGAGGGATCAACCCTTTGCACTCGACTCCTTCTCAGATGTTAGCAATACAAATTTGCTAAAATAGCAATATTTTAGAAACAGTCTTTATTGCTAACGTCTCTCAGCAATAGAAAATTTCCATTTGAATTGAAAACTTTAGGGAAGCATGAATTTCTCAGAAAACTGTGGTGGAATAAGTTTAACCTCTGTAACCAATAATCAATGCTGATGTTCCACTCAGAGGGGACTCAGAGGGGTCAACCCTTTGCACTCGACTCCTTCCTAGATGTTAGCAATACAAATTTGCTAAAATAGCAATATTTTAGCAACATTCTCTATTGCTAACGTTTCTCAGCAATAGAAAATTTCTATGTCGATGGAAAACTTTAGGGAATCAGTAATCAATGCTGATGTTCCATTCAGAGGGAACTCAGAGGGGTCAACCCTTTGCACTCGACTCCTTCCCAGATGTTAGCAATACAAATTTGCTAAAATAGCAATATTTTAGAAACAGTCTCTATTGCTAACGCCTCTGACAATAGAAAATTTCCATTCCAATTGAATACTTTAGGGAAACAGATTTTAAGGAAACATGCACATTTAACCCCTGCAATCACTAATCAATGCTGATGTTCCCTCAAAGGAGACATCCTAGCGCAAAAGGTTAAAGTACAGTCAGTCCTCGAGTTACGGGATGGATTAGTTGGTCTCGAAACTCAAAACCATGATCCTGAAGGATCTGCGAAAGTCATCAAAGCTGTGAATAATGATATTGCATGCTACACTTTAATTTATGAAGAACAGAATATGTGGAGTTCGTTTATAAATATATGTATGTAGATTCTGCTATATGCAATGTGTCCAATAAATATTTGCAATGAATCTTTAATGATTGCAGAAGCTTATATTTGTTTCTTCTTTTCATTTATTGATGTCGAGTCACGTTCGACAGGGTTAAAATAGTTTCGCAAAGGGTTAAAGACACCATCGTGTACGTCTTCAACGTTCAGCTCGCATCGCAATGGGAATCGTTCGCGGAATGCGTCAGCGTGCTTGCGCCTGCGGCTAATCACCGCGCATTGTCGCGTCGTCCCGGTTAATACCTGTAACGAGAAGCTCCCTCGGGGACTATAGTCGCGCTGACTTCGAGCCTGGCAATTAAAGAGTACTAAATTTCACCTGGGACCCGCGCGCATTCGTCCCCAGCGTTCATTTTCGCCGCGGAGATTATAGACGCGAGCGATGCTTGTCAGCGTACAAGATGACGCGACCTGGGATGACGTTCCGTGACAGCCAATGCAAATTGCGTAAGCTGCTGCGCAAGTAGACGTTCCAACGGTGCGAATTTGCCGCTTTGGTGCCATTTGAATTTAGGGTTGCGTGTGTACACAGCCGTTTTAATGAATTAAGACACTCGCTTATCGGAATAAAGAGAGGAAGGTTTAGTTTAAACAGAAAGCTACTAGCTTTTACTGTACTTGCATAAGTTTGTCGAGTACTCTATTTCATGTGTTGGTGAAGGTACATTTAAAGATTAGATGATGTAAGATTTATTTTGTTAGGATGATTCCTTTCTTTTTTATACGCTTAGATCTAATTTCTATACTGTTTATTGTCTGCGACTATTTTTCATAATTCTTACCATTAAAGTATAAATTCTTTACACTTTTTTAATCTACGCCACATTCATAATCGTTCGTGCAAACAGCAAGGAGACACGTTCCACGCAATCATGATCGACGACAGGGAGTTTTTCAACGCCACTGAATAACCGTGCGTCCAGCTACCTTTGATAATTGTTCGGTGTCCATTAACGCCGGATAAACGATAACGAGCAGCCAGCAGTCACGGTGTTACGGAATTTATTGGGCGCGGTTTAATTAAACGCGCCTTGAAAGGCGTTTCAATTAACCGAGCGGCAGGTGATTCCATCAAGAATCGTCGATTGCGGGCGGACGGGTTCTGAGCGCAATCCAAGTAAGTAGGTACACAAATTTTCGCCACCGCCGCAGTCGCCGGGGCATTAAACCGAAGAAAAGCCGGGAAGCAGAGCCTTTGTGCCAGCCGAGTGCTAACTAGATTGGCCTTTGCTGCAAAGGCTTCTTCTGCCGCAAAACTGCGAACTTGATTGGCTTTGTTATCGTTCATGTACGGTGGAAACTTGGCTAATGGTGTGATGCTGCTAGTTTTCGCCGCGGATCAAACGCGGCTGAAGCTGGACGGCAAAAATAACCGGGTAATGCCATGATTCAGGTATGCCTGTACAGCGAACTCGCACGGAAACGAGATTACTGTTCAGTGGTAATTAGAGACCGCCCCATTTTTAGCACCGAGTCGAACTTTTTAATGCGGAGAAATTTCGAGCGAAGCTTTTTTGCAAAAATCCGTGCAAATTTCCTAGGCTATGCGATAGAGTTTAAATAATTAGGTATTCTCTTAGTTAAATCAATCAGTTGTTTTTTAAAGATATTCGACAGCCCTTAATTATCCATCTACAACATCAAGAATCTCTATCTGTAAATAATAATTTTTATTATCAGCATAATCAGAAACTAAACCAAATAAAATTATTCCAGATCGCTATACTCAATATCATATTTTCGTTTCCCCCTATAAAATATCCAACAACACTTTCCCCCATTCTCATATCAAGAGAGTTTACCTAATCCTCCGTCCCTCGCTACATCCACCCCTAAATCTACTAGCCACGTAAATATCCTTCACCACGTCGCACTCACCACGAGCAAACATATACACACGAGTCTCCGCGAGATCGCGGGGAGGACCAACCAGGCAAGGATACAAGCGCGGCTTCCCTCCCAGCAGACACGCCAGGATCAAGAGATTCGACAAGGTCGACGAATCCACTCGAAAGGGTCCGCCGCGACGCTCTGTTCGCCAACGCTGGCTGACAACAAGCCTCTCTCTCCCCAGCGAACGCGCACGTAGCTGACCAATTTCGCCGTCCTGTCACGGAGACCGCGATCGCGGGATCCCGCAAGAATCCGCGGCTTCCTGCGCGCGCGTGCACAGCCACGGGGTAGAAACGGTCGCAGTGCATTCCCCCTGACACCGCCGCGACGCCAGGAGGATCCTCAGAGGCCGTGCACGCCCTCCGCGGGGGCGCGCGGGCCTTCCATATTTCACGTTCAAAAAGCACGATGGGATTTGAGGGTGGGCAACGTATGCGCGCGATAAGTGTATATAGGAGCCGGCTGGCCATATATAACCGGGCAAAGTAGACGTTAGACTTAAGGGATGAACGTGCTCGTTGCAGGCTACAAATCTACGCTGAGCCCTGCAACGCCGAAGCCCGCGAATACTGTACCGCCGCGTTGTCGTCCTGGTAATACCCGCCGGCTGGAGGAAGGTTTCCACTACGTGCCGGCTTCTTTGTGCCCCGACAACGGCGTTATTAGCCGGCGACTGGCGTCCCCTCGTCCGGGACCGGTCGTGTCCGTTCCGGAGGAGCCCAGTCGCGTTCGTTTCGGGGTAGCCAGTTCGATGGTGGGGTCGATGGTTTCGATCGAGCGTTTTTGGGGTGTTTAAAGACAGTTTTTTGTGACGTTAGTACACTTTGGGGTGAGCTTTTGGGGTGAACTCCTTGCACTCGAGGGCTCCGGAGCGCAGCCATTTTAAATTTCTCTTCGAGTACGAAGGCTCTCCGTAATGGAGGGAATGTAAATAATTTTTAGTTTACAATATAAGGGCAAAAAGAAATCGTAATAACTTCATTCGTTTTGTTAGCAAGTTACAAATGAAGTCCGTTCAGGATTCAGGATCTGTTCAGTTTTGTTATGTAACTGCAGAAGAAACTGGTACTTTTTCTTTCGAGTGCAAAGGGTTAATGTTTGATGTGAAAGAAGTCTTTCAGGTATGCTTTCACTTCGCGTATTGTTAACACTAAACCTACCAGAGCGATCAAATGACTGTTTTTGAAACTTTAATCAAAATTGTTAAATTCCAGGTTTTCATTTTTCTTGAACTTACGTGTACGTATATATATAAGTTATCAAAACCTTCGTTGGGTGATGGAGAAAGGCAACGATGAGGACTTGGATACCATTTGTTTTCTCCTATTTTTGTAAATAAATACTGTCTTTTCTTTCTGTTTACGTTTATCTGTGAAATTTCTGTTCTGTGAAACCCACGTGAGTTTTTCGTGGATTACAGAAATTCTATATTTATATACTGCCATCAATTTTTATTGGTTGTGGGTGTTTCTGTTAGTATCACGAATTTGGCAGAAAAGCACTGCAAAGTCCATAACATTTACTTTAATAATTTATTTGAAGAAAAAAACAGCAAAATGAATTTGCTACGTTTCATACATTCGTTTCCTTTTTTTTTTTTAAGGAAACAGAGTTTCAAACAAATGTATAGTGTATGATATTTCTCATAATAATAATAAGAATAACAAAATAGCATTTTGAATTGAAATTAATTAAAAGTTCGAACCGTTTTGGCTGAATATAGTTTGCAATCTGTTCGAATGAGAAGCGAGAGTGAGATTTTAGTTAATGTTATCTTGTTAACGAGGTCGAGGTTTCGTGTCTCAGAGGGACACGCCTCGATTGCAAATTTATGCATGTTCGTGCTTGACACGCCCGATACGCTGGCTGTCTACAGTACTTTCGTTATAGTTGTTGAAGCAGTGGATTTATATTGTGCCAGCCTATCTCGAAAGGTGTGTGCCGTTGGTGTTTTGCAGTTTATAGTGATGAATGAACAATGAATGTCCGCGTCAAGATTCCTACTCATTCGATCGCTGATTAAGCCTTTGAATCAAAAGACTACTGTTATTCTTGTTAACGAATTGTAACGTTTAGGAATTTGTTTATGTCGTACGTTCTTCTATTAATACAAAACTAAAATAAAATTTAATAGTATAAGAAACTATATTACATCCAATATATCAAAATGTATATTTGCAGAAATAGAATATTAAAAAAAGATATTTGTTTTTATTTTTGTTTCTGGTAGAGCTTTTACATATTTTAGACAATTTGTGTGTATAGTGTTTCTTAATGTTATTTAAATAATTTAAGGTCAATAGAAAAGTTTATCAATACAACTATACATGTGTATCCTTCCTATAAAAATTCTGAATAGCTTTAATATTTCTAATTCAAATATTCCTATTATTATATTATATATTATATTTCTCTTCGATTTCAAAATAACAAATATTTATATGTCTCAAATAAATAGAAATTGTAAACAACTAAATATATAAATTACAAATACTTAAAACAAATACAGGTTTTATGTGACGTACGAAACGCACTATCTGCAATGTTATCAGAACGATCGCCATTAACACGGACCTGTTAAGGTTCTACTAATTAATACGTCCCTCCTCTTCATTGAATCTGTCCAAAGATTATTTCAAATTAATTGGATAGCTCGATATTGGGAAAACTCGTGTGGTAGGCGTTTAAAACCGCCTTGCACACGTACGAGCTTTTGTCTGCAATCAAATCCACTTCCACGAAATCAATGCCAACTCTTGCTTTACAATGAAAAGCTCTCGATTCGATAGGCGGCTCCTTCAATCAATTAGAAGTGTTAAAGAGCCAGACGTTCTTTATATTAAAATTATTAATACGATACGTGTATCGTCATGAAGGATCAGGTCTATCGCGTGTAAACGCGAAGTTAATTAACGACTTCTGTCATTTGATAAGCGAATCGTGCATTGCAAGTTAATTGAACTGGTCGCTGTCGTAGCTGTAAAAATATTTATTGTTAATTAATTTCAAATCTCCTTTTATATGTTAAGCTCGAGCACTCTGTGAAAATATTAATTTTTACGAAATTTATTTTATTCCACTTAGCGTAAAAATTCTTTGGTTTAATCTGTATTTTTTCGAATTAATTTTGCAGTCTGCATTTTATATTTTATATGAATACACGTACACAGAGACACAGTAGGAATAATGTTTATGCTATTGAAGTATTATATTTGTAAATTATTTTAGCAAATTTGAAACTACTTTATTAAAATTAATAATCATTTAATATCAAGAAGTTTACCGTTTTCATTTGCATTCAATTTCTAAATTAAATTCAATTGAAATAGCGCAAGAAACGTTCGGATAATTGAAAAAAAATACGATTTTGAATAAAACCGATACGATATATTGTTGTTAACGTAACAACGAGCTCCAATTACGCGTACAAACGAACCATACGCGGTTCTACGTCCACAAATTTATCCTCGTTCTATTTTAGTATGAAACAGCTATTACATCGCGCGCTAGTATTAACCTCCATTAACTAATAAAATCACTGCCGCGCTAAAATTGATATTTATTCTCGTTTCTGCTGTAATCGCGCAAATAATCACGCGCACACGTAAAGAGATACCGTGTATACGGAAAATTACTCGGGGATCAATACGCGTTAATTCCAAATCGACAAGAAGCTTCGTGACTAATCTTCGTGGTGGATATATCCCGAAATTATATACTATAGTTCGACGTATAATAACGCGTAATGAAAATGCAACAGCGGATCGGACGCAGTTACTCGTTATGAATGCAGTCCGCGTGGTCGACGCAGTTGATTTTGGATTCGATGTTGGGGGCCATCGACGTCACGGCGTCCAGAAATATACGGAAAAATGTCACAATAATTATTCATAATATACCTACTGTTTTACATTAATTTACATTTATATTATATATTGAAATAATTGTCTTCCCTCGCGCGTTGACGCACGCGAACTTTTGCTTTACGGATCGAAGAGTTGTTCGTGATTTGATCGTTGTTTAATTGGAAGAACAATCGAATTTTCTGTAGCTCGAAGGAAGAACCGCGTAGTTTTTCGAATCTGTTGAGTTACTTGGATTTATGGCGATGAATTGAAATAATTTTAGGGTTTATTAACAATTTAAACTTGTACTTTACTTTTAAGTTTATTTTTAAGTTTATTAATTTGGAAGTTTGTTAGCTTTGCGAATTGTAGTTTCAGACAGATACTTTTTTAATTATTCGAAATTATTATTCGAATATCAAGAAGCTTGATGCAAGCATACGCTACGCATGAAATGTGAGATGTAATAGTGGAGAAATGAGTAAAAATTGACGCCATTTTGGGAGTTGACTACTCGAAGAGTTACATTACTCGCATTTAAACCAAACGACTCTATAAATCAAGTAATTAACAAGCTTGAAATCAAATTACTTGGGTTTGAGTGCTTCGAATTTAAATACCTCAACCTTACAAAAGTTGGTCCTGAGTGAGAGAAAGAGTCCTGACACCACAAATTAATTTAATACTTAAAACTAACTATATTTTACACAGTTGTTATTTTACTTATCAAATATTAGCGATAATATTTAAAAATATTAAACGTACACACGTGTGTCAGTGAACAACTTAATTAATTCGTGAACGAAGTTTCAAAAACCTAATTCGACTCAATTTTCACGTAAAATCAAGCTTCTTCCAAATAAATATTTTCCATTCTACATTTCCTCTTTACTTTTACATATAAAACCGCCATTTACCAGCTTGTATCATCTATTCTTCCATACTTTACGTATTCCTTACAGCAATTTCACTTATATAATTCACAGCAGTAACAGTATATCCCAGAATTGACGTTTACGCGAGTTTTTAATGGTTCCAGTGTCTTCGTTTAATATTTAAAGTTCGCTGCTCGAAACGGCAAGTATCAGACATAATTTAGAAACTTCACAAATTATCGGAATCGCGAGACGGATACTAAAACTGGGTTAAGGTTCGCAGGCTCGGGCGGAGTTAATACAAAATTAAATCGCCAGCCCTTTGTTCGTCTGGTAGTAAAAAATTGAACGGACATTCGTTGGGGAAAAAGGCGGCCGCGGCTCCATTGTGGTTAGAAGTTCAACTTTTAATTACCGACCGTTCATTTCCGAGACGATGCTGAAATAAAACCGTTCGAACGCTCGCCAGGGAGAAAAGAGCGCATCCGATAAAAGCAGACTGATAATTGTTTAAAGAGATGTTAAACAGCGAAGCGAAAAACTGATAAAAAGTGAGACCGCTGGCGGAAAACTGAGATTAATTGTTTGTTGGGTTTGTTTTTATCGATAACAGTTCGAAAGTAACTTTTTAATAAGAATTTCAGGTTTCAAATGGCCTCCTTGTTGGAGATTCACGAGATTGTGAATCGAGGAGTCAATAACAATTGTATGCCGCGTGTTTGCGCTTTTTACAGACGCGGAAACTTCGATTGATTCGACGTACAACTGACGTCTCTTTGTTCTCTGCATTTTTTGTTTAAACATCGAGTAAACTTCCGATCAATACGACATTTTCATTAGGATTCGATGTATAATGGACGAAACGTTTTTTAGACAGACACACGTTGCTGTTTGATGGGCTGTCTGAAAGAAAATTGTTTCTTTTGTCACCGTACAGTGATATGACTGAATGGAAATACTTTTATTTAAATAACACAATTTTATCAAAATCCTTGAATGGTTTGATTGTGTTTGCAATCAATTTCAACCCTTTGCATTCAGCTAGTTCCTGGGCGTTCGCAAAAGAAATATTCTGCTATTTTAGCAACAATTTGGCAATAATTTCTATTGCTAACGTCTCCCAGCAACAAAAAATTTCCATTTCAATAGAAAAGTTCAAGAAAGTATGCATTTCTCAAAAATGCAGTAAAGTAAATAAGTTTAACTTTCGTAATTACTAATCAATATTGATATCCTCTCAGAGAGGACACCCGAGTGCAAAGGGTTAATAATAATAACAGTCCTTTTATCTACTACATGAAGACATTCATGTTCCAAATATGTTTAAGAATTATTTTTACACAGATTAATCTTTGCAATTGCAAAAATCAAATTTTAAATCCAATTCTACTTTATCAAATTAATTGTTAAGCAGTTTTGATTGTATACATTATTATATTAGTAGTGATTCCTAAATAGTACATGTATTTTATGTTTCAATTAAGCAAATTACGATTATGAAATTATTGAATCATCGATATTCTCATTAATTTACAAGAACATTTAATTGTCTTATTTTATTGCTATAATTACTATACTTTACTGATTAATTTTATCGATATGACTACTAATTGCAGCTTCTCAATTACATATATTACTTTCCCGTTATTTTTTAATCGAGTAAATCGCGTTTACGAAACCTTCCCAAAGAGATTAATTGTTCGTGAAACAACGTAGTACGCCTCTTTGATTTGTCAACAGCGTATAATATTGGTACAATTAATGATTTCTCATAAAATAAGGGATATAAAATAAAACTAGATACAAAACAAAATAATCAAGGAGATTGCGGGAAGAAATTATATCTAAGTCATAGAGCCAATAAATATGGAATTGCATATAATATAAATCATAGTTTGTAACATAAAAACATGGAATTTCAAATTTATTGAAAGTTCATGATGTATGAAAAGTTAGAAGATTATGAAATTTGTTGATACTAAACGTTTCAATATTATTAGATCAAAATAATTTCGTCAAAATGGATGAAATGAAGGACCTCTCTATTAGATGGCTTTTGCATAATAATTCAGTGAAAAATTCAACATCCACGAAAGATTAAAGAACAAATAATATCGACTAAGAAGAACAAATCCATTCACAAATGTTTATTTTCGATCAGAAACGATTTCCTCAGCGATCCAATTTTTAAAACAAATTATCATCCTTCAAACCGATTTCGATTCGCGTTCAGACTTATTCAACTACCTAAACCGCGTATACCAAGACTAATTCGCATAATCAACGTTCTGTTGTTCAAATGCACGCGAGTCCCCTTGAATCGCGAGGAGACCAACCGCGCGATTATTATCCTTAATCGCACGGTCGGAAAGTTACGATTATTCGTCGAATTTCCACGATTCCGTTCGAAGTCGACGGGAACACGAAGTCCACGGTTCGATAACGTGCATGGCCGCGTTATTTGTGCCACTATTATTAGAACGGTATGTGGACATTGCACTTGGACCAACCGGAACGGTGGCAGCCATGTTGATTCGACTTTGTTAACGTCTAACGAACAAGGTCTGGACGGCTTTATTCCGTTATATAAATTGAACGCTTGCGTATTAACTCAGCCCAGCCACAATGCTGCGACGGAATGATTTGCCGTGATAAACATCGACTCGGTTTCGCTGTTTTCCCGACCCAGCCTTCGGATCGAATCGACCGCTGCGCCGCCATTTGGCGAACGGAATCTAGCGCGATGTTATTTCCTTCGCGTGTTTATTTTACGAAATTAGATTTAGTCGGTTGTCTCATCGATGAGGATGTCGCGTTGCGAGAGATAATCCGAATAGCATCCGCGACATCAATTGTTCGCGATTCTCGTTGCAAGCTGGAACGAACGAACGTAACTGTCAGCCATGTTGCTTCGAGTATCGGGATCGTCCGAAAGTTTGCCATAAATCGAAGGCTTCCGTTCTCTTATTGAGCTGATAAATCTTGAACAATTGCTACGAGTAGCAGATAGCAGAGGTATAAAGTAAGAGACGGTATAAACAATGAGATAGAGAATTAGAAATTGGAAGTAGAGGTAAAGAATCGTGGTACCAGCTATAGAGTTGCACACGTTGCAATATTTCAGAAAATTTGTTGTATTTCTTGATTATAATTTGGTGAACGTTTATTCTATAATTTATTTCGCAATTTAAAATTTATAATTCCATGCGTATTCAAAAAATTTCTTTATAAGCATTACTTTAGAAATAAAAATGATCTCAGCGTTTGACAAGCATTGCAGTGTCTTCCACAGGGGATGAAATGATATATTTGTCCAAGTACTTTGGTGTAATGGAAAGTTACAATTAAATTATTAGAGTTAAATGTCTAGTTTGTTTAAAGTTGTAGACATTTTTATTTGTAAACCGTGAGAAGGCTTACGTTAGCAGTGGCGAACCTATGGCACACGAGTAGCACAAAAAAATAATTTTATTGCAATATAAATAATTGTAATAATAATATAATAATTGTAACGCGATCGTGGCTCTTTCCAACGGCTGTTGCGTGACGTTCGCTATGAAAAAAACCCAAGATCCCATCGAGTGATTGACTTCTGTTACAAATACACAGAGAGCAAAAGAAGATGGAACGACTAGCAGTCTCGTTGGGCCCTCAGAGACAAACGGAAGTAGTTTCTTACAGAACACTGATTGACCATACTTTTTTGTATAGTTTAATATATTCGTCTCAGAAATCAACTATCCATGCAACATATAACTCCTTTTGCCACTTCTGGATTCCAGTTTCGACGTCTTAGCCTTGGATCTTCGCAGAATCCAGCAGATTTACAAGGCTTACCCCTAAACGAGCGATGCATGGTTGGATCCGTGATACCTAAGACATGGTTTCCTATCTGTTCTAGCCGGTGTTAGGCGTATCCGATACCGGTATTACGCATATTACACATGTCACCACTATTCAGGAGCCATGACGACGCGACGACGTCGCTGCTGGTTAAGGGCGATAGTAATTGCGGTGGATATTACGGCCACGTGTATATTAGCCCGTGGTCTGGTGATAAAACGTGGAGAAATAATAATTCCACGTGCAAAACAAACACAAAAATTGGAAGCATTGATATTTAAAAAATTTTTCTATGTCCTGTCATTAGATTATGGCGGAATCTTCGTCTTGTAAATTGAGAAAATTAGTTTTATATACGTTACAGAACTATTAACATTTTTCTGCGTCCACCACTATTATTAGACAATAGCGGAATTTCGTTTCGTAAATTGGGAAAATTAGGTAAATTTTGTAATGTTTCACAAACATTACAGAAGAATTTTTAAAATTTGTCTACGTCCACCCCTATTATTAGACAATGGCGGAATCTCCGTTTTCTAAACTAAGGAAATTAGGTACATACACATTTCAGAAGAAATATTTGTAGCGAACATTCCATAAAATCTTCAGTCGTTTGAAGAAATTTGATGAGATAACTTAATCGCAAGAAGTTAACGGGTTTATTATTTCGTGTTTCCCTGCGACGAGATACTTCGAGCAGGATGAGAGAACGAAGTTTCGAAATTTTCTAATAGGATTTAGGATTCTCGTGAATTGAACGCGAGCTACTAAAAGTGTGTAGTAAAGAGGTTAATACGGAAATGATATGGTTTTTGCATTTAATATCTTTGCATACATTATCCTTTTTCTTCATTAAAATTCGTTACTCTTCTCTACATCTTCGTTAACCCTTTCATCCCCCTTTTAGTCGCCTCTTACGACAAGCAGAGGATACTGTGGGTGCATTCTGATCCCCACCAGACAGTGACACAAAATGTATTACGGTTTAATATTTTCTTTTGGACTCTTTAATGCCAGTAGATGACGTTTGAAAGAGCATAATTGCTCTTATTTTACCCAACAAAAAACTTTCTCTCTCTCCTATTTTAAACAATCTTTTCCCTATGCACATTTGTTCTTTCCCATCTCATACTTTTCTCATCTATGCAGTCTCTTTGCATACGTTTTGCACTTAATACCTTCGCGTACATTATTCTATTTCTTAATTAATATTCACTGCTCTTCTCTACGTCTTCGTCAGCCCTTTCATCCCCCTTTTAGTCGCCTCTTACGACAAGCAGGGGATACTGTGGGTGCATTCTGATCCCCACCGCACAGGGATTAGTTTACTTTAATTTGGCGATATTTTCTAATTTAATTACTCTTTTCTTAGTTTCAACATATCCTCAATGCATATCAGAATTATTCCTTTTCTTAACTAAAATTCGTTACTCTTTTCTACTTCTTCGTCAACCCTTTCTTGCCCCTATTAGTCGCCTCTTACGACAAGCAGAGGATACTGTGGGTGCATTCTGATCCCCACCCAGGGATTAGTTTACTTTAATTTGGCGATATTTTTTAATTTAATTACTCTTTTCTTAGTTTCAACATATCCTCAGAATTATTCCTTTTCTTAACTAAAATTCGTTACTCTTTTCTACTTCTTCGTCAACCCTTTCTTGCCCCCATTAGTCGTCTCTTACGACAAGCATTCTGATCCCCACCGCACAGAGATACAAAATGTATTAAAGCGTGTAAATTGGAAATTCGTCAACAGGACGAGCAGCTTCCGGTGGCTGTTGCTCGCGATAATCATGACACATTTTGTCCGGAATATACAGACTCCTTACGGTATTATCGCTGGCACGTATATGCCGCGCAGACGTCATAAATAGTCATTATTCAAGGTACGTATTCATACGTCGGGCTCATTGCTCGTTCTAATGAACGAGAGCGCCGACATGCGCGGCGTGAGATTTTGAGGATTCACCGAAATCGTATTAGAATGATAAATCTCCACTCCGGCCAGCTACGCTCTAATAAAACGCTCGCTCGAGATATTAATAACGCGTTACACTTTCAAGAGTAAGCTCCTTAATTAAAAGTAATCGCACCTGTTATTAGGTTGCGGGCGTTTAGGCAAATTTATGTTCTCGCAACGCGAATTTATTTCGCCCTTTAAATATTACAATGGGTATCACTTCGTTTTGGATGTTCCACGCGTTCCTCTGTGCATTTTTATGCACTTTCCTTGCATTAATTAGAATTATCGAAGAATCTGAAGTTAATTTTTGAAAATCGAATTGAATTGGGTGGAGAGAAAGATGGTATTCTGTAAATATTGAAAATATTTATGACAGTAAATTGCTTTAATATAAGTAAATTATTTAGAAAATACTAGTTTGTGGATTCTTATGCATTTATGGGAAAGTTTAGGTTTCGTCCCTTTCGGTTCTTTTGTGTCAACCCCCATTGCACGAAAGATCAGTTCCACATTTTTATTAAGCCATTCAATTATTTTGATAAACAAATTCTATATCAGACAGAAAATTGCAGATACTACTTAACTATTAATGCGTAACGTAAACGTAAAGAAATTTATTGAAGTAGTCTAACAATAACGCGAATTGATTATTGGCTTGCAAAATCCATTCTTTCTCGTACCAATTCCGTTTACTTTCAATAATTATTACGACTTGGTCGTAAATGCAGAACCTCGATAAAATAATCGATAAACAGTCAGAGTACGCGCGCGTAATTCGATAAATGAGATAGGACCGCCATATTTCACGCGGAACGCAACGCGCTGGAAAGCGTCCATAAAATACATGGTGGCTGGTACGTAGCTTCGAAGAATCGCAAATACTTTAATAAACCAGGGGATCCACCTATTTTAAAGTGGACTTCGTGTTCACGGAAAATGCACGATCACCTCCCGGAAACGGATACGCTCGTTGCGGGGCCATTCTGCATTCTGACGTGGCATATACGTGAACGAAATATGCATCCGCTTTTTGTAATGTAACACGTTTCCTGTGGATATATTTTCACCGTGGATTCGAAGCGTAACGCTCGTCTGGACAAATCTTTATTAGCTTGTTTGAAAAATCGCCATTCCCGCGCGTCGTTGAAACGAACAAGCATACGCAAGTTCCATCGCGTTTTCATTGCGTTACGTGTTAATCGTTGAAAACGAATGGCGGAAGTTGGCTCTGCGGAAACCATTGAAATGTCTTGTTTATTAATTTATTAAAACTTATATTATGATAAACAAATTTAATGTTTGGTTATTGTGATTGTTGTACTGAGAAAATGGTACTTATTTCTTCAACTCGTTCCTTTTTTGCGAGGAATTATATTTTTCGTGTTTCACAACTTTTTAATTACGAATTTTTAATGACGAATACATTACAATCCTAATAATTCTGTGTCGTTTGTGAGTACGACGATCAAGCACAGACATTTTACTGTGTACGACTTAGTATGCGTGGAAGTTCAAGATGCAATTTGTGAAATTAGGAATATTCTAGAATATTGATTATTAATGAATATGTGTGTGCATGCATGTGAATGCCTGAAAACAAGGGAATGCATGAAAATCGAGAATGTCGACGAGTGAACATATGTAAACGATGTATGTGCGTAGCGAGAGTTCAGTTTTAAGGAGAACAGCAACAGCGTACGAACGTTACTTAAAATAAACAATTATTATCCGAATCCAATAAAATTTTTGTTCACTCTTTACCATATATCAATCAGAATCATTCAACTGCGTTCAACGTAACAATTCTCACATTCCTCTCGTTTCCTACTCCTTTTCCACTGGACTCTTCCTCAACTTCTTCCGCGCGTCTGCAAAAACTTATCAACCCCCGAGTCTCGCCTCGAATTCGCTCTCCTCGCGATACAAAAGCTCGAAGACCCGTTTCGTCGCGTTCGACAAACTTCGTCAGTGGAACGAAGGATAAGCTGGACGATTTAACGCGCTCGTAACCGGGTTCGTTATAAAATTAGCAATTTTCGGGCGCTCGAGCAGTAAAAAAGAGAAGCGAGTTGTTGGCGCGACCCACGCGATAAATCCGCGTCTATGAAATATGGATAACCAATCTCGCGCCCAACGAAAGGTGCTCGCTTGTTAGATTTTATACTTTGCTGTCACCAGTTACGACGTATGGATGTACACGTGTGTACGTACAGCCACGTGCACACGTGCGTACTCTGTTACACGTTGATCGCGTTGACCACGGCGCGGCTCGCGTGGAATTCCTTTCGAAGCGAGATGAAACGAGATTCTGAGGGATCAGCTTTGGATCAGACCAGTCAGTTGAACGTGAATTAGTTGAAGTTAAGGTGAATTAAATTTTTGCGCTTGTTCTTGTATGCTAAGCGATGCGAATTGAATTTGTTTAACGCATTCGAGACGGATGGCGCATCGTGGTTGCAGTGCATTTTCAAGAAGAAGGATTGCACATTGTGTGTGCAATGATGTTGAATTGAAATTATGAGTTAGTACGGAAAAAGTAGGTTTCAAATAAAAATTAAAGGTTAGAATTAAAATTTCAGCTTCTGAGGTTGGTCTTCATTCAAATGAATCATCTCGAATGGGTTAAATTCTATTTACTTTTCGTGCGTGGCATGTTGTTTGAATTGATATTGTTTGAGATCGAGTTGTGTCTTTTTTGATAATTGCATTTTTGTATGCGATATGAACTTATGAATGCTTATTTGAAGTTCATAATTTGCAGTACAGTTCACAGGTTTACATTTTAATTTACTGAAACTTAAACGAATTCAAGTCAAATGGCTTATTAATTTAAAGATCATACCTCAGGTTAAAATTTCAAAGAACTATTTAAGTCAAGTGAATAATAAATATATCGATCCATCTATCAAGCTATTTTCATAAATTTTTGCAGGTTATATTAACAATAAATTAGCTTTAACTTACACTTCCTTACGCGAGCCTACAATTTCCTTCGCTCCAAAAGAAATCCGTATTAAAAAAGAATGAAACAAATTCTGCTTTATGCAAATCTGCGATTTCTCCTAAAAAACTGTTCGTAATTCAAGATTTCCGGATCAATGTTTCCTGGCTATCAAGATTAGACGAAGAACACGACAAGTGTTTCTGACACGAACGTTTGACGCGGACTTCCATTAATCCTCGTAGATAAAAAAGATTCTCTGTGCTCGCGCAACCTGCACACACTTGCCGCAGGAATTCCTCACTTTTCACCCACGGCGCCCCACCCATCCCCCCCTTAATATCAGTGCAAACACCAAATAACCATCAAACGAAATTACGATCCATAGTTCTCGCAGCATAATCTCGGAACATAAAATTGCACTCAACTCGAGCCCAGCCGTATCAGAGCGAGCTGAACGATCGCAGGACGGTAGCGACGCTTGCAACGAATTATTTTTAAGGAAATATAATTCGTTAAGCAAGCTGCACGACGGCTGCTCTTTGTTAACCGAACACGCCCAGGTTCGTAAAATATAGGCTTCCGCGGAAAAGGAACGTTTGATAAAGATATTTATAAGCGTGGCCCACAATCGTATATCCCGTCCCGCTTTCAAGCTCCACGTTACACACGTCCAGAATATATCTTCTACTGTTTTTTCTCTTCTCTGGCCTCCGCTTTCTATCTCTTTCTCTGGTTTACGTTTCCTTCCCCACGGAGGGAGCAGAGTAAATCTCTCGCAGCACAAATAATAATATAAAGCGTTCCGGAAGTATTAGCAGAGGCTTCAGACGTTGCGTAAAGTTGCGCAATAGTTTCAGTCCTTCGTCCCGCGATTTTTTCAAATTTCGCGCGTGAAATGTGCGATCGCGAATAAACGCAATCGCTCGCTGCTGTTTCGCCAGTGTTAAATGGGAGTATTTTGTATTATTTGGGGAAATAATAATGACTAATTTGTTGTTTTTAATCATTGCAAGAGAGAAGACCATTTTTTATATCGACGAGAATATTTTATTGTGAATTATTGCTGATCGTTGTTTCAATATGAAAATTTAAAGGCAGCGAAAAAGCCAATGAATTAAGCGTTTATAAAGCATTTATAAAGCGTTCCGGAAGTATTAGCAGAAGCTTTAGACGTTGCGTAAAGGGAGCAAAAGTTTCAGCCCTTCGTCTCGCGATTTTTTCAAATTTCGCGCGTGAAATGTGCGATCGTGAATAAACGCAATCGCTCGCTGCTGTTTCGCCAGTGTTGAATGGGAGTATTTTGTATTATTTGGGGAAATAGTAATGACTAATTTGTTGTTTTTAATCGTTGCAAAAGAGAAGACAATTTTTTATATCGACGAGAATATTTTATTGTGAATTATTGCTGATCGTCGTTTCAATATGAAAATTTAAAGGCAGCGAAAAAGCCAATGAATTGTTGTTGCGCAGTTACATAAATTGCTTGTCCTCTACAGGATTCAAATAAATGCTGCCTCCATTGTAATCGATTCTATACATTTTATACATAACAATTTTTTTATGCTAAAATTGGATACATTAAAAAAAATGGATTAAAAAATTGCAGAATAAATTTCGAACCATGACCAAAATCAAACAGTATTCAATGAAATGCGAAAGCTTAAATAAATACACTGCCTTCAAATTTTCTTCATAAATCGTAATTCATTTTGAATAACCAAATTATTATTTTTAAATAAAATGTAAGATATCTCCCCAAATATTATTAGTAAACATGAAGAATACAATTTTTCACGAAAAATGAAACCTGTTGAAGAAATAGGTGTCATCTTCTCGATATAAAAATCATAATGATCAAAATGAAATTTGTTTACCGTAATATAAGTTATAATAAAATAATAAACAAGACATTTCAATAGTTTCCGCAGAACCAACTTTCTGCACTTGTTTTCAACGATTAAAACACGATAACTTTGAAAACGTAATTTAGATTTTGTTATCAGCTGATTAAAAACCAATCGACATTTTGGTTCGATACTGTTACAATATTAATGTAATCGTGGCTTCTTTGGCGCAGGAGTTCGAAAGAAATGAAAGCGGAATTCGCTCGTTTATTTAGCACATGCCAGACATTCGGATCACTCGGTATCTATCATTTATTTCCAACTCCATAAAACTTTCTCGCCAGGGAAAATTCAATTGATTTCGACTGGCGCCACCGTGGAAGCCGAGGAACTCTTTTATTGATCACTGTTTAACAACAATTTTGTTTGCCTATAAAGAAGAATAGTGATGAATGATTTCAATTTATCAGCTGGGGCTCGAAGATGTTAATTAAAATTTGAACTATATTAATTGATAGACTGCTCGATGCACCCTTTTCTTCTCCCTTTATGGAATTTTTGCAACCAGCTTTGCTCTCGTAAGCTTAGAAAACTATTTATGCATTTCTGAGTCGACGTGCAACTGACGTCTCTTTGTTCTCTGCATTTTTGTTTAAACAATGAGTAAACTTCCGATCAAGATGACATTTTCATTAGAATTCGATGCATAATGGACGAAACGTTTTTTAGACAGACACGCGTTGCTGTTTAATGGAATGTCTGAAAGAAAATTATGATAACACGATGATAAGAAGTTTTATCAAAATTGTGCGTGCAATAAATTTTAACCCTTTGCATTCGGCCATTTCCTGGGTTTTAAAAATGGAAACTATTGCTAAAATAATAATATTTTAGCAATTGCTAATATTCTCTCAGAAACAAAGAATTTCCATTTCAATAGAAAAGTTCAAGGAAACAAAATTTAACTTTAAATAAAAGATAAATTTTATCAAAACCTTTAAATGATTTGATTATGTTTGCAATAAATTTAATAACAATATACAATAATTCTCAATTATTATATTCTCGTTAAACAAATTTCAGTCACCATTCCCACTATTTCATTAACCCTTTATCCCCTATTCCAAAATACGTAAAATATTGAAACACCAGCGCAGAACGAATCGAGAAAAGCTTCGTTTCTATTCTCACAGAAATACTTCGCATCCAGACTCGATTTCTCGAACGATCGCAGCAAGTAGCATCGCGACAACACCCAACGAGACGTCGTTTTCAGCGGTTGGCGAACGCTCAGAGCGTTAATTCTCGTGGAGAAAGTGAACCGCGGTCTCGGTCGCAACCATGATTAGATTCGAGGTTCGATGAGGCGACCGTTCCGGTAAATAAGCTTCCGCGGTCCGCTGGATTTCACGGTGGATTCGCGTCTGCGAAACGCAGCCGTTCGTTCCGCAGCGATGCCTGTTGCGAACCTACGATCGAGCCATCCGCGTGAATTCCCTCGATTCCTCCTCGAACGGATGCGTACGGCTTTGGGGAGAAAACGAGGGGTGGTTTGACGCGGTTCTCGTTGCTTGTTCGCGCAGCCATGAGACTTTCTCTGCGAGTGGGCGCAAAGAAACGTTCGAGGGTGCTGCGATTTTTGCGCACGGATATTGGTGGCGTTTTGGTGCTTGGATTTTTAGTATTCTTCGAATCGAGGCGGTGGAGAACCTTTCTTGTTTATGCTCTTAAATTGGGGGTGAAAGTTGGTGAAGGTATGCTCGAGGGTTAGACGATGTAAGATTTTATTTTGGTAGGATGGTTTCTTCTTCTTCTTGTATTTTTTTAAGTTAAGTCAACCTGATTGAGTCATTGGCAACTACTTGATATTTACAGGTGGGTTATTAAGTATTTGTTTCTACTGTTTGTTTTCTATTGTGGTCAGGTGGCTGGATCAGACGCAGTATAGTTATTTCTTTTAAAAATCTTGAGACGCTGATGCACGAGTGGACTGTTTTGGTTGCTTCCACGAGGTCACTACCTACTTGGTGCTTTCTCTTTGGCACTTTATGCACGATATTATGATGTGGTCGATTGTGTTTACTGTGTTACATCTATTGCACATTGGTTTGTTTACTTTTTTGATGAGGTATGAATGAGTGATGTTGGTGTGGCCAATTCTTATTTTGGTTAATCTTGTTTGTGATCTTCTGTGAAATGAGAAGGCTTGATGCAAGATTTGATGTATGTGTGTGGGACGTGAGTTCCTCCATGTTAGATTCCAATGGTTCATTATACTTTTGTTGAAAAATTCCAGCACTGTTTTGCAATTTGGTCAGATGTGACATTTAGGGGAATTGTTTTACGTGTTTAGATCTAATTTTTATACTGTCTATTGTCTGCGATTATTTTTCACTACTTTCTCTGTATTCTTGATGGATTTTATATAGGGTGTTATTTCTTATTCTCTTTCAGACTACATATTCTGAATAGTACAGCTTCAGTATGTTTTATCTTGTTTCAACGTCTGCTGTTCATTTTCTTTCAATAATAAGAAACAGTGAGAAAGAAAATAAATTACGAAATAGATATGCGAAATTGGATCTTATGAGCGGAAGTAAAGCTTTAGAATATAAATAAAAAATTGTTTTACTTTATAAATGTAATACAGGCATCCATAGAATAACACGGTTAATTGATTTCGCGTTATTCGAAACCGTGTTATTCGATACTAATGATTAATACAATTTTGGAGTTAACATTTCGTGCTATTCAAAACCGCGCAATTCGAAACTCGGTCAGTTTTCCTTGTGAATCGACGTATATGTACGTACATACTGTGTGATCGAGTTAATTTTCGAAAGTATTATTCGCGACTTCGTGTAATTCGGATTCCGTGTTATTCGAGGGTTGTCGTAATTTTTAACCACGCTGTTCGCGACTTCGTGCAACTCAAGTACCATAATATTCGAAGGATATCTATAATTTGTGTTTTACTTTTGATGTTTTCTATATTTTTGCATATCATGTGCAATCTGTGCTATGTTTTTATTTTTATCAAGTCAATTATTAATATTATCGCTAAATATTATATAGACAAGCTTTTATCTAAAGTAAATCATTTTCATTAGTCGAATAATAAAAAGAATATTTGTTCGTTACTTTAAATAATTATACCTTATCAATAATTTGACATAGCAGTCAATATACAAGAAAATTAATTACAGCTCGAAGAGCTGCAATAACTCATCTACATAAAAATCCTTCTCTGATAACAATCGTCTGTATTACTATACCTTTTTAATTTACAAAATATTGAATTATCAGATATAACATGTAAACAACACTCAACTCAGTACATTTATTATTGCATAGCTATAAATCAGTCACGTATGCACTCTGCGTAACATGAAATAATTATACTCCTATAATACATCACGATCCCCAATAATTCATAGCATGCACATGCACCACAAATATAAATTAAAAAATGATGAAAATAAAGGATGATATTCTCAATTTTCATTTACAAGGTCTAACTTTATAAATATTTTTATTTACAAGTTCTAACTTTAGGAGTATTTTTATTTTCAAGTCCTAACTTTATAAGTATTTTCGTTCACAAGTTCTAACTTTAAAGTATTTTCATTCACAAGTTCTAACTTTATGAATATTTTCATTGACAAGTCCTAACTTTACGACTATTTTCATTCACAAATCCTAACTTTATAAATATTTTCATTCACAAATCCTTCTTTATGAGTATTTTCATTTACAAGTTCTAACTTTACGAGTATTTTCACTCACAAGTTCTAACTTTATGAGTATTTTCATTTACAAGTTCTAACTTTACGAGTATTTTCATTCACAGATCCCAACTTCACAAATATTTTCATTCACAAATCCTTTTTTATGAGTATTTTCATTTACAAGTTCTAACTTTACGAGTATTTTCACTCACAAGTTCTAACTTTATGAGTACTTTCATTTACAAGTCCTAACTTTACAAGTATTTTCATTCACAACTCCTAACTTTATAAATATTTTCATTCACAAATCCTACTTTATGAGTATTTTCATTTACAAGTTCTAACTTTACAAGTATTTTCATTCACAAGTTCTAACTTTATGAGTACTTTCATTTACAAGTCCTAACTTTACAAGTATTTTCATTCACAACTCCTAACTTTATAAATATTTTCATTCACAAATCCTACTTTATGAGTATTTTCATTTACAAGTTCTAACTTTACAAGTATTTTCATTCACAAATCCTAACTTTATAAATATTTTCATTCACAAATCCTACTTTATGAGTATTTTCATTTACAAGTTCTAACTTTACGAATATTTTCACTCACAAGTTCTAACTTTATGAGTACTTTCATTTACAAGTCCTAACTTTACAAGTATTTTCATTCACAAATCCTAACTTTATAAATATTTTCATTCGCAAATCCTAATTTTACAAATATTTCCATTTACAACAAAAACATACCAGTTACCATTCTTCCGTGCGGAGCAAATGCGCGATCCGTGTCATTGAATCTGAAAACGTCTCGTGGAAACGTCCAAGTCCCAGGACGCGAGCAGGATTGCCAAGAACGCGGGACGCATCGGCGATCAATCGGATCGTAAATTTGCACGTTCGCCCAGCGGGCACGTGACGTGCGTAATCTAATAGTTATCGGATGACTCGATTATTGGTTACATCGGTCGAACGATTGTTGCTCCGGGCTTTGTAAAATCCCTCTGTGTTTTGTTTCGGTACGCGCGCGGAATGTGGCCAATACGAAACTAGCCGACGCTTATTCGGAACGGTTTCTCGTTTGATCGTCTGCCGTTCGCAAATCGGGTTGGATTTGCATTGTTTGCGATGCAACCTTTCATTTAATACAGTTTCGTGCCCGCGCGCGGACCCGCATTTCATTTATATAAATCGATCTCGTTCGCGTAGAATTTTACCGTCTGCTCGGACGACTCGTTCGATTTTAATCGCTGCGTAGAACCCACCATTTTGTATCAATTTCTTTTTTTTTTTGCAATCAGTTGCCTCGGTTGGGCAATTGATTTATAGCGCTGGGCAAATAGAATGATCGAAATAAACGTGGATTGATAAACAGCGGAATTTTGAATGGCGAAATTTGTTTCACGTTTAAATGAGAAAGGCGTATAGGTGTTTCAGTGCTCGTAAATACTTGTTCCGCGCGAGTAAATCAAGCACTTGTTAACCTGTCCAATTAAAACGCAATTTAATATTTACCATTTTTAGTTCGAAAGGATACGTTTGCGATGTTTTCGTTGAATACGGAATTTTACAAAATGGTTTTTACAATCCCTCGCAAAAAATTGAACATCAATTTTTGCGCAATTTCGCATTTAGAGGTATTTTTAAAAGTATATCACACGCGTGTACTTTTTTTTATAAGAGCGTCACGTGAAACATGGTATTTTCGTCCCAATGCATGTTATAAATTATACTGTTTTTAAGTAATTTGGAATTTGACAAATTATACGTTTTATCAAAGCAATCAGAAGCTTGCAATTTTAGTCTTAGCAATTTTATAAATTGCTAAAAGGTATTGTAGGATATTTATTAATTAAAGATAATTACAAGAAATTAAAAAAAATTTGCACATTCACTGCACATTCACTTTCGGTCGCATTCCAGAATATTTTACACATAACATATGAATAAAACTATAATTTCATTATACTTCAACATATATATTTTAGTTAATATTTTCTTTTTAAAGTTTCGAAGTAAAAGATTTTCATTTCATAATCTAGTATATAAATTATCACATTTCAACTGCACTGCACAAATTACCATTACGTATTTCCCTTCGTCACCCTCTTTCGTAGAATTAACGAGGAAACAACACCCTTGACTTTACATGGTGCTCCAAGCGACAAACGAAGCTGTCGAGCGTTCCCTTCGCAAAATCGTAAAGATCAACGCGTTCATTTAATATTCACGAAACGACGTGAATACTTAACGAGCTTGCGTGGCTCGTGGAGTCCTGAAAGATTCACGTGGACTCTGATCGATTTCGAGCGAGGGAAAATCTGATCGACAATTGAAAAGAAAAGTTTGAAAAAAAAAGGGACGAGCTAAGTGAATCTCTTGGAGCTTTAAATCGGATACCAGCAAGGTCTCGAATAAACTTTAGCGTGGTTAGCGTGAAGCGTGGCTTGTTCAAGGTTTCCTGGATCAATCGCGCTTCTATTAAATAGTCTGCAATTGATTAAAGTTGAATAGCATTTGATAGGAGATCGTTGAAGAGGCAATAGCTTTCGTGGCTTTCGAGTGTTGCTTAAATAATTGTGTTGCGTTTAATAACTCGATACTGATATTAGCTAATTTCGCGAGAACGTTAATCAGAACGTCAATCTGCCATTTTGTAGTCTTCACGTTCTTATTCTTTTAAATTATAAAGCGATATTTTATTTACATATCACAGTCTGGAGTCTTGTTAAATCAATAGATATTAGCTAACTTCGCCAAAACGTTAATCGTTAATCCGCTATTTTGTATTCTTCACGTTCTTCCTCTTTGAAATTGTAAAGCGCTATTTTATTTACGTATGACAGTCTGGAGTCTTGTTAAATTCTTAATTTAGACGTCGAAATGACGCTTTAGAAGTGTTTGAGTAACACACGCAGATCTCGCAAAGTTGCAACAATGATAAAAAATTTGAAATAATGGTAAAGAAGGCCAAAGAGCACAGTGTTATTTGTACAAAAATTTTGTAGTTTGTAAATGTATCATTCGATGATATTATGTGAAGATGTTGAATAATTAGAACTGGAGTCGAAGTAGTATAAGTAACAATACAGATTTTTTCAGAAATGCGAGCAAAGGGTACGATCTTATTAACCTCCACGCGTGGTCTGGCAGTTCAATTGAGTCTACCTACTGCTATAATTGCTTATTGGTCGGTCATTGCCACGGATTTGCATTAGCAGGGACAGTAGAAGTGTTGGAATCGTTCTTTCTTTTATACACGAACAAAAAAACTTAATTACAAATTAACATTTTAAAAAATACATCACTAAAACTTGCTCGTAAAGATCGCAATTTGCCGATATCGATTTTATCCAGCATCCTACGATGCAAGAAATTTAATTCGAAAAATTTAAATTACCATCGAAGCAGAGATCGAACCGCATTCCAATCGATATTTATCACGCCCCAGGCACGATTTACGCGACGCGCTAAATTCGACATTATCATCGAGAATCGAGTGAAATATCTGGCCAAATCCAAAGCTAACGCACACCTGTACGCGCGCTCCTCCGGCCAGGCGCGATTAATAATCGGACGTGGCGCCATTTGCCACGCTAAAATCCACTCCTAGCATACGCCTTCCGCTTCCCTAATTAACAATCAATCAAAGTATTTCCCGAAATCCCAAACGAGCGTGATCGGCCGCGCGTAGTCCTGATTTATGACGCGGGAAAACGGCCGACAAATATTTCCCCTTGTTGTATTACAATGTGGCCGGGACCTACTTTATCGAGCGGTACACAGGCCACTTTCTATGGCGTATCGCTGTTTATACATCGAACGCATCGATCTTGTTTGCAGTTAAAATTTTAGTCCGTTTCGAAACGATAATACGAGGGGCGCTCGTCGATCATTCGTCGATATATCGCGTCGTTGCTCGGCTCCAAGGGAATTATTCCGATGGGGCGAGAGGACCTTTTAATACACACGAACCGTGCTCGTCCATTTTGTGATCGTTTATCGTTGCTTCTATCTTTAAATTGTCTTTTGTATACATATATAATAATGTATTTATTTATAATATTGTGTAGAATAATATATATCGCGTCGTTAGTCAGCTCTAAAGGAATTATTTTGATGGGGTGAGAGGACCTTTTAATACACACGAACCGTGCTCGTCCATTTTGTGATCTTTTATCGTTGCTTCTATCTTTAATTGTCTCTGTATATATATAATATTAATATTCTACACAATATTATAAATAATGTATTTATTTAGAATAATATATATCGCGTCGTTAGTCGGCTTTAAAGGAATTATTTCGATGGGGTGAGAGGATATTTTAATACGTACGAGCCATGCTCGTCCTTTTTGTAATCGTTTATCATTGCTTCTACTTTTAAATTGCCTTCTGTAGGATAATGTATTTATTTATAATATTGTGTAGAATAATATATATCGCGTCGTTAGTTGGCTCTAAAGGAATTATTTTGATGGGTTGAGAGGACCTTTTAATACACACGAGCCATGCTCGTCCATTTTGTGATCGTTTATCGTTGCTTCTATCTTTAAATTGTCTTTTGTATATATATAATATTAATATACTATATATATATATAATATTAATATTCTACACAATATTATAAATAATGTATTTATTTAGAATATTGTGTAGAATGATATATCTCGCGTCGTTAGTCGGCTCTAAAGGATTTATTTGTGAGAGGACTTTTTAATACAAACGAACCATTCTCGTCCATTTTGTAATGGTTTATCGTTGCTTCTATTTTTAAATTGCCTTGTGTAGAATAATGAATTTATTTATAATATTGTGTAGAATAATGTATTTATTTACAATATTCGATTTTAATTAAAATGCTTAATTCCTTTTGCGATTATCCGCGAAGATTACTGGTTGATTGTGTAAAGGGTTAACGATTGTTAAAGGTTGAGATTTTATGTCCACCAAATGAAAATTTTGTACTCAGTTCTGAATTTTCATTATTTCTTTGTTTTCTAACATTTCTGTGAAAAGATATTTTTATGTTTTTATATTACGTGATGTTTCTACACAATCTCATATTTTTTTGAAATTTTTCAATACAATGGTGCAGTGAAAATTGTTGAAACTGTATGTTCTTTTTTTCTTCTCTTTTGGTAATACGCATTATTGATTATGGTATACGACTTATATTTATTTTATATTTTTATAAAAAGTAATAGCAATATATAAAGGAAAACAATTGCAGTTGGAGTTAAATATAATTGTGGCTAACACACTGTATCCTACACTTCGACCTTTTTCTCTTTTGTATTGGATTGATGTGTATCTGCACAGCCAATACACATTACCTATAGTTCTCTCAGTTCACGAGGACGCTGATCAAATATTTGCAAGGTACAGAACAATTCGATATTGAATCGTCCTACAATTCGAACAATGATACTCGAATATAGACGCGAATTGGTAGATTTCATTTCTTTCTACGGCAGTTTTGTAAATAGCCTAGAATTTACTTTTTGTACCATTTATCTTTGGCCGACTTTAATATTGGTATCGGTTGCGGTCAAAAGATTCATCTTTTTCCCTTTGTTGTACGAAGAAAAATTGAACGATCCTGAAAAAGTAGTCGTACAGTTTGATTCACAACTACACTTCAGTGGATGAATTTGTTTTCACGGATTTCTGTTATATTTAATTTGATCTGAAATGGAATATATTAAAATATTTATGATATATATAATAATATTTAAAAAATTTTAATTTTTTAATATGTCAAGAAAAATTAGAAAATTAGAATAATCAAAAACTGTGTGAAATTATTTTGTAAAATTATTTACAAGATAATATGTTACAGTATAGTTTTGACATAATGTGTAATGCGTTCGTATAAAAAGAGATGTAGTACTAATTTATTATGCAAATATTCGATTGTCTTGCAATTAGTGGATGCAACTTAATATCGCGCCAATTGCTAACATAATGTCTGTTATGTGAATTAATTGCCAATTACACTTGCATAGTTGTCTAATTAACCAAAGAAGTGTACTACTTCGTAATTGTGCGAACTACAATTTCTAAAAATTAATATATAGGCATTATTTGATCTTAATTAGATCTAAATTATATTAAAGTAATTAGCACAGTTTTCGATAATATTATTAATTAAAAATGATTTATTATACCTGTTAGGAGCATTTCGAAACATTTCTAAATAGAAATTGTTTAATGAAAAAGAGAAATTTATGTACCTGCTACATTTTGATTTTAAAGTAATTTTTCCTCTCTGAAAAGAGAGGAATTATTAATTATAACTTAGGCATTATTTTCATTAGATATTATCGAGTTACCATAACTATTTCTCATTACGCTAGCGAAGAAGTTTCCACATTCTTTCTAATGGAATGAAAACGTGGAATTTTTTAGTAAAATTGCCGTAAAAAGAATGCATTCTTTGGAACCTCTTTATTAATTTCATTAATCCAAGAAAATTCCATGATAACAGGCTAATATAAAATTTTTAATAAAATATGAAAACTAATAAACTAAACACCCCTGAAGGCAAACCATAATTTCTTGCATTTTTTGTCGGAAGATATTGCTTTAAATAAAAATTCCATTTCACAATCTCGAAGGCGCGTATAAATTTAATAACAATTCCATATGAAATTCTTAGGTTACATTCTAGAATATCCTCCGTTACTGCAACAAAATGGCGTCGATATTGGAAAATTTATTTTACTGATAATGAAAGAATCGTTTCAATGGGTTTTTAACTATTTTTTGGTTACTGCGTTTCAAAACTAGATTGCAAATATTAGCAGTGAAATTTCAAATGAATTTAGCAGAAATTCGAGTGGAGTAACCTTAACCAATGTACAATTTCAAATGAAATTACTGATTTCCTTGCTGGGACTCGTTATAATGGATTAATTAATTACATTGGTAAATCAATCTATTAATTTCATTATTCCAAAGTTTAATTACATATACGATATTCATAAACCAATATTCGACACAAATATTTCATTAATTCCTAACAATATTGTATATCTGTGATAGAGTTACTCAATCCACGAAATACCTTGTTGATTATCAGTAATTTAAACCATAATTATTTCTAATTCTATGTTTTACTTAACAATAATAGAAAATTTTGCATATTTAAATAATTTTCAGAAGTTTCTTCGACACGTAATCTTTAAGAATATACTTCTAATTATTGTTTCTCCAACATAATTTATATGCTTCGTTGAACTCAAAGAATTCAGAGTACTTAGACCCTTTCTGCGTTAAATGCTAATTACATATGGCGGCCAACTTTCCTATATTCGTCATTATGGCGAACAATTATATGGAAGAACAATTTTCTTACATGTTCTCATTTAATCACACAGTTGTTACGTGAGAACTTTTTGACCTGACTTTACTAATTCAGTGTTCAATGCATAGTTCTGCTTGTTGCTACTTTTACTTCTAAGTTCACTATGTATAGATATGGCGGCGTGAAACGCTCTTTCACTATTTTCTTCTTTAGTGTCTTTACAGCTTTATAAATACATATTTCTCACTGTGAAAATTTTTATTATGAGCCACATATGAGTCTACATTATTAAAAATGTAGTCACATTTCTTTATATTACGTATTTTTAATAATTTCATAAGATATAATCGAAGATGGTTTAAAATAACAATTGTATGGGTGAGTAATAAACCATAATATTAACAAATAACATTATCCACCATTTCTATTTTTTGCAAGAAAATTCTGAAAACTCAAGGAAGAATATGAAAATTTTAAGTACCACATACAATTTATTAACATTTAGAAAGAGCTTTTTTTCCAAAAATTTACATATTTAGAAACGAAACACCAAGAGTACATTTTTACAGCTCCTAATCTACTGAAATTCCACTATGAAATGTCACAGGTGCACCCACTATGAAGCGGTTTCGCAGTAATCGTCATTAATTGGATTGTAAGGGTCTTGCAGTGCATGTATAAAATAATATATCAATGGATTAAGTTCGCGTGGCGCAAAGTCGGCGAATGTATGTACGTTTTGATATATGCAGGTGCATACGTAAATACACGTGTTAATTTACCGATTTGAATCGAAATAGTGTTTAATATCCGACACCAACATCGGATGTTCACATACGCGCAATTTAATTTGTTGAAAGTTTATACAAACAAGTTCACCGCAAAGCAGCGTGACATATTGCTCGTTAAATTAATTACAAATCAATGGCAACTGATAAGTACGAATTTTAACACGTCTTTGTCTTTATTCAACGATTACGTTGAATCTAAAGTAAATTGAACGCATTTTCATTTGCAATTCACATTTGTGGGAAACATTTCTGGCTAATTTCACCTATTCCTACAGCTATACTATAATACCTTCACTGTTAAATTAATGTAATTCAGATTTGTATTAGCTTTCTATAATTGGAATGCGTTTGATTATAAGGAAACTAAAATTGCAAAAATTTGAAGATTAGGTCTATGATTTTTTAAATAATTACTTTTAAAATATATTGTGATATACATTATATATATATATTGTGGTATACACATGTAAATTATTTCTAAAAGTAGCGTATTTCCGTATCGTATCACCACCGCGTATCAACCTGGACTGCAAGCGTTGCATCGTTGCGTATCAAAACGAATTTTAATAATAAAAAAAAGCTTTTTTTTATTATTGAAATTGACTATTATACTTTTTATACTTTATTTTATTCAAAGGCTAGGAAGAACGTCTCTATGCCACGAGAGCTATACCCAAAGTGAGGACACTGAAAAGAAAATCTGGGGTCCCCAAAGGAAAAATGACGACGCAAAGCCTACACGTGTTTTTCTTTCAGGCCCTTAGGTATAAACAGTTGGGGGCCCCCTCGAACCAATAGCTTTGACCTGTTGAAGTAATATCCAACATTTCTAAATATTAATGTTAATTTTCGCAATGACCCAATACTTCCACGGCCAATTATACTATTCAAGACAATGGGTGTCTGAAGGCACCCATTGAAGTACAATTGAACCACAACGTTGTATCTAAGCTACTTTCCACAGAACGACAACGATATAATTACCCAGACAGACACATAAATAACACACCACTGCCCACCACTGGAAGATCGTATCCCGTTAGCGTTACTAAAATCTACGGTTTCCGCAGGAACTTCCATTGAACATATCTCGCGAGGCGAGGAACGTGCAAGCAACGCGGTCGAGTCATCGCTCATAGCTACTTCCACATTGTTCCGATAATCGCAGCTTACACCCGAACAGCACACGCCACAACTGTTGCCTGGCCGCGATCAACCGGATCATTGCTTCTCGTGGCGTTTCCCTTCGCCTCCTTCTTTTTTTGCCCTCCGCGACGCCGATTAAAACGTACCCCGCGACGCGAGCCCCGCTGTTGCGCGTGCACGGTTGAATATTTATGATTCCGTTAACGTGTTCGCGCGGAACATGATTTACGAGGGCCCATTGTTCCCGTCACTCGTCAACGTGCGCGATAACGAGCCGAAGAACCAGCGGACGAGATCTTCCAGCTGAGCGTGGGACCATTTCTGCGCCGCCACAGCCGCTCGAACGACTTCATCGACGGGGTTGCACCATCGCGCTTAGCCGGGTATCGATGCAACTGAAATCGATATTTGCCACGGACAAATGCGTCGCTGTTCGTGTGCGATGGCTTAGCGACTGACGTGACGCGGAAGTTGAAAAACAACGAAAGGGAAGGAGCGTTTAAAGGGGCAAAAGGGGAGAGGGTAGCTGGTGATGTTTGATGCATAGAGGGATACATTTTTATCGAGGGAACTGCGGTTCGAAGGACTGAAACGTGGATTTATTGGGACGATATGAATGGAGCGCGGTGTTTCTTATGCGATCATGTATACCGGAAGTCTTTGGTTGCAGTCATTTGTGTGCATCCAGGGTGTCTTCTGTGGCGGAAATTTTTATTGTAGGAGATGTTTGGTGTGGAGGAGAACATTGTGCGGTATAAATAGCTTATATTTGTATTGTATACTGTGTTTTTCTACACAATTTGTATATTTATTATATTTTTTGCATGTGAGGAATTGAGATTGAGTGAAGAAGAGGTATATTAAAAATATTGATGCGTTTGGAATGAAGCCTTTCTTGGCCAAAATGGTTGAGACCGTCAAATTATACTGTTAGTATTGATTCTTCGATCAAAAGTTCACAAAATCTTTTGTACAAGATTTTCTTTTCGCTGAACGTGGACGCACTTCACCAACAATTAATCTATCCAATTCACACTATCTCGTTTCACAAAACCAAGCGTATGTCTTATTAACCTAACACAGAAATTATGACCAGTCCCTTATCGTTGCACCCTACGAACGTTTCCGAAAAACCATCGAAACTAAAAAACAAAATCGTCCCACATTTTCGACTTATATTTACCCAAAGAATCGCCTCGCTTCCGGTTGCGCCAGAACCCCGGAAGCGGTCCGCATAACACGCGCATCCCGTGATCGAAGCACGATCTTGCTTTACTATATTTCAGTCCGCTTCCGACGTACGGCATAGAGGGATAAAAAGGAGGCAAAAGCCAGAGGAAGCGCCGGTTACGACGTTATAAAACGTTGCTTGGTCCCCGCTGGTATCCTATTTACGACGTCTGTCGCGAGCAAGAGATACAGTCGACCTCAGCGTAGAGGGCGCCCTCGACGCTTCGCCCTCGACTCGGCGCTGTTCCATCGGATCCGATCCGTGCTGATAATTCCGATTAATTTCCCAGGCAAAATACTTGGAATCAGCCGGCGCTGCCAGCTGGATTCGCTGATCCGAATGGGAAGAATATACGCGATACGCATCTCGTCTCTGCCTCCGCGGGTCCAGCGAGTTTCTTCTTATTTGCCAGACGTCGAGCCTCGAGATATCGACGTGCCCACTCGCGCTGAGATATCGTCTGTTTTTGCGCGGGCTGAAGCGGTCCGCTTTTATGCACAGACGAGGCGGTTAACCTTGTGCGAAGGTTTCTTTTCAGGTTTGGTTCGCTTCAATTTTTTTCACGAGTATCGATGTTACCGGAGACGCAGAATGACGATTAATTAGAGGGACTCGAGTTGATTTATGGACCAGTTTCAGTGAATACTTTACGTTCGATGGATAATTAAAGATAGAAATTTATTGGTTAAATTGTCTGGCGATGATTAACGCTTTCCTTGTAGAGGATCGAGTACTGACAATCTTAGGGTGTTTACCAGCTGATGTTAAATTGAAGGAAATTCATTAACTTGAAGTTTATGTGAATTATATTATTATAGACTTGTGTGCAATTTTTGTATATGAGTTTGCTTATAGCTCAGTGAATGATTAAACTATTTTTTATGAGTTTATAGCTTAAGTTAATATTTTTTGGACTCATACAAGCATGCCTCACAATTGCATCCTGTTATCACACACACCCATCCAGATTAATTCCTTCATAATAAATATCCAACATTATTAAATTCTCTAATTTCCAGACTCTACATGCAACTTTGATAAACTCCAAATACAACGTGCTCCATTTCTGAACTAATTCAAACCAGTAGCTCCTAGAAATTGATCGTTCCAATAATGGTTCGATCATCTAAGCAAGAAACTACAGCGCGAGCCACGTAAAAACGAAGTAGAAAGCAGGAGGCTCGCTTTCGCGGATTCCTCTCTGGAAAAGAAACATCCGAGCGAACCAAGAAGGACTTCGAGCATTTCTTGCATCCCAACGTATCGGTGTGTTAATCAATTTCCACGTTCCTCGAATTTATACGGCGACTAACAGCTGAATAACCAATCGATAAGTTCGTTCCACTCGAAATGGAAAAGCGAGCCAGAAATTTAAACGCGGACGCTCCCATATCGCATCAGGCAACGCGGGGGCGGCGTTCGTTCCGCGGTATCTTTCTCCCCCATTCGTCGCGTTCAATGGCGAAATCAATTTGTCGATTCGAATCTCTTAACAACTATGCCAGGCACCGCTGCGAGCTTCCATTCTTCGCCTCCTCTCTCCGCTCCAATAACGAAGGCAATCGCGCGTCTCGAATGAAATTTCGGAAATTCCGCGACTACGTTCGAACATGGCCGCCTGTTATTTACAAGCCACGCAGCTTGCTTTGTATGGACGCAATAAGAACTGCAAACATGTCGCGAACTATCACGCGGAATACTGTCGCTCGCACTTTACTCCTTTCAGAGGCAACCTCGAAAAGGAGTAGAGGTTGTAAATCTCAGAGTCTGTCTGCCAACGTTAATATTGGATAGCTGATTGTTGTGACGAATGTTTCACAAATGGTGGATGATTTTCGAAATGTTGATCGCTTGGAATTTGTCTTGGGGCTGAGTTTTCAACTTTTTCCGCTCGTCGACTCTCTTCATCGTGCAGAGGGTGGATACTGATTGGTTTTTGTCGAAATACTGCGAATTAGCAATCAGCATGCCCTTAGAGTATCGTCCACACCCTCTCGTGCGCTCGTAGCGCGCCTTCGCTTAAAGAGGGTGCCATAAACGCGACCTTCGAAACCGCGTTTCTGTTTCTTCGCGACGAAACAAATATGTGGGATTGAATAAAGACAATTGAAAGAATAACAATATATTTTGAAGGCGGAAATAAAGGAAATGAGGGGTTTTAGGGCCCACATGTTCGAAAAGAAGCAATCGTTGTTATTCAATCAGATTCTATCAGGTGTAACGGAATGTTATTCCTTTTAGTCGTTTTTTTTTCTTTTAAGAAAACAAAATTACTTTTCTAAAGCAGTTGACTGTGAATTCTAAGCTCGAAAGCTGCATCTATGGAAGTTAATGTGGGATTTGTTCTGATTGTAGTGTGGAGCACTTCGTCATTGACTGATGGTCTTACTGATTTGAATTCATTTTTAAAAGAAAAGTAACCTGAATGAAATTTTGTAAACCATCTTTGGCATATTCGAGCTGTTATTATGGCTTCTTCAAACACTTCACACGAGTTTTCTGCTGCTTCTACCGCGTTATTTCCTTTTTGGAACTCATACAGTATACAATGTATTAAGTGGAGTTTTTATTCACTCGTATTAACGGGTTTAAAAGTGTTCCGTACCGGAACATTTAACAAAGGCTCTTGGGGACTTAGCCGGCAAGATTTATGATACGATCGACTATAGAGGCTATTTTTGAGGAACTAGTACTAAAATCCTTGGTCGCATGTGTTTAGAAAGTTTTTAAGTTTCACCCTCAATAGCCATTTGACGTACCATAAACGCGATGTTTCCGAAGGGCCATCAGCGACACATGTACGGTTTTCGGATCACACGCTGACCTGGACGAACACCGTGACCTTGTCGGAAAAACCCAAGTCCTCAAGACGGCTTGGGCATCACCCCACCCTTACTAGGCAAAGGCGCGCTTAGGGCGCATGGAAGGGTAGTGGGTGACACCCAAAAAGCCGTTGATTGGAAAAACGGATAGCCAACATCTAATGTTTAACCAATCAGCGGGCCACAAAAAAAAGGGACTCTTCGACAGGAGACGATCTCGTCCTGCTCGGAGAGACTCCAAGACAGTCAAAATTCAACTATCGAAAGGTCAACACCTCCAGTTTATTATATAGTCCACACTCACTAACATATACATTTTTCTCTGCGAGGAATAGCGGTATCTTGTCTTGGCGAATAAAATATTGTTGAGTTTACTAATCAAGGAAACTCCGTCAATCCGTTCCCATCCATCACGAACTACTATACGTGGGGAACAAAAAGTTTAAGGAAACTGAATAATATTCGAAAAAATGTAATCCATAAATTATTTACCATATGCTGATCTAACTACTAAAACCAGTTTTAGTTTGGTCAGAATTAGTACTGAAGACTGACGACGCATTGAATTGCACGTGTTCAAAAACGATAGAACTTTTCCTTACACCTAATACATTTCATTAACTTTTTCTACGGATAATTGTATTGAGAGTTAAGTCTCCTTCTTTAACAACTTAACTTCCATCTATAGAGTTCTGAAATTAAATAGAACACCTTCAAGAAAGTGAAGAATACCAGTTATTAACACTGCCATCCAGTGGCATATATATATCGCTAATTCACAGTAGTTTTTCAATTTTTTACATATCTAAAAAATAATATTATGAAATTTCTATTTTTTAATTACGAACGATTTGTAATTCCTAATCTTAGCTAAAATAAATTGGATTCGAATCATTTTTAACCCTTTGCACTGCGAGTTATTCTTCAATTCTGTTGCCAACAACTCTCTACTATTCAAAGTGTTCTTATTTGAAACTTATTTCAATGAAACAGCTCCGCAACCGCATTTGTAAACAACTTTGTTTACTAGTTGTATTAAGTATAGCTCTCAAACTATGTTGTGGTTTGTATTTATGGAACGTATTTCTTTCTTTCTTTTGTTTACTGACGTCGAGTCGAATCATTTGCATTACTTCATAAACCTATACGCAAGTTGTTGCATAAAGAATAAAAAATGTCCAGTACCATATTATCTACATGCTCAGTCTCGTATCTAATTAAAAATTAAATGTATCAACACTTGTTGATACTACTTTAACTTAAACGATATTTTTGAATTGAGTGGAACAATGAAATGGATCGAAATAAACTCTGTAGAGTCGCATACTCAATTTCTACGTTCTTGACACAGTTTTCACGTCTAGTTTTCTTTTCGTGTGAGACAACGGTAAGAAATAGATGGTGCCAGGCACGTTCGTTACTTTTTTTCAAACCAGAAGATGGCAAGAAATAGTGGCGACAAGCGTATCGAAACGTTGCCAGGTAACATTCGTTTCGTTTCGCGGTTAAATAAAGTTCCGGAATGCATGGAACAGCTTTTCTCGTGGATTGGACTGAAATTAGTGTCAGTTTGCGGTCGTCAAATTTCTCTGCATGCTACTTTCGAGTTTATGTGGGTTCTAACAGTTTTGACTGTGCGAAACAGTTCCATTGTGTCTTTTAATTATGCAAATTTGTAACAATTAGAACGTACCCTTGTATTATTAAATATTAATTATTATTCAATTAGTAATTAAATTTTTATTATTAGAACTGTAATTTATTCGCTTTTCTTTGAGATTTCTTTGGTAATTATTATATAAATATAGTGACACAACAATATTTTTTACAAACTATTCTTTTTTAAATATGTTGTGGTTTAAAAAAAGTATATAGTGAGTTTAATCATCTATAATTTTTTGAACATCAATTTTCAATACATATAATATCTAATTGGATTTTTAGTAATTATACTTAACACATTTAAGGTTACAGAGAGCGAGTAATTATTTTAAATCACATCGACGCGACTGTAATGCGAGTAAAGTACAAATTTGACAAAATAAATGCATCAGTATTTGTATACTGATTAATTAAATTCAAATACATTAATTTCGCGGTAAATTCATACAATTACAAGAATGTGCCACTCTGAAAATGAAATGCAAAACCAAATAACAGATCGTTTTATTGGAGAACATAGTTGTGCTCTAATAATTTTCACAGTCACTGTCGATTATAGGTAAAAAACCTTGCAATTTTCTATTTCTAAGCAATTCTTTTGCTTTTCCATGTAATCTGTATACACGAGTTATATAATAGCTTGCATACCTACGTAACGAGTGATCCATCAGAGTCAGGATATCTAATTATCTTCTTCGCGGTTAAAGGTGCAAAAAAATGTTGCAAACGAAAGTTGGCGATGCATTTTCAGCTGCGAACGAAGCACAAAGATAATCTCTTCCAAAGCGAATTTTCGTTCAGACAATCAAGATCGACTATGCACTTGTTTCCTAATAATAAAACATGGCTTCCTACGTCCGATTGTGCACAGATTTCTTCGTGGCGCAACAACGTATTCGAGTGAAAATAAAAGATTGCATTTCAGATTATAATTTAATTAATTAACGTATAAATAATTTAGCGGTACAATAATGGTAATTAATTAACATTATAAATCAGAAATATCCATTCGAGGCGATCTCGATTATAGCTGATTATGAATTCACCAAGTAAAGATTATTGAAATAATTAATTACTTGTTGCATAATTGCGTTTTCTGCGACAGAGGAAATGCTAAATAATAATAGTCGCGCAAATATTTTAGCCGTTCTGGTTATATCCACCGCGTGCAACGTTGTTTTTAAATAATTTCCATCGCACGAGGTTGGTTTCCCTCGTCCGATTGCGCCAGTGTGCACCAAGAGAAGTAAAAGTAAGAAGAAAACGTTGTGTTCGACACTCGAGTAGCTTTATATGTTACTTCATTATTTTAAACGCTGTGTGAGAAATATGGAATGAAACGGTTTCGTTTTTCACTCGATACAGCGTGGGAACGAATTGTTGGTGGATTATTACTGTATCGAATATTACGAGAGCCAGTGAAATGGAAAAAAAGAAAAAAGAAATGAACGTGAAAATTCGTAATGTAATACATTATTTTCAAGCAGCATTGGAAATAAAGTAACAAGTTAATGTTACAACCTGTTATTGGGTAATATCAAACGAGAAACTTGACTGTTATTCTTATTTAATTAAAGCCTACTCGATATACAAATTATTTTATTTAATATTTCAATATATAGGAAAAGTTTCTTTTGATCTTTTAATATTTCTATTTATCAAATTTATTTATACGTTATTCTAATTATTTGTTGACTTGTCGGACATTGCAGACATTGTTTTGCAATTATCAAGCACAGAGTATAGAAACTAATAATTTATGTGATTTATCAGTCAAAAGATGGGATCAATAGAAATGAAAACAAACCCAATTTCCTTTATTCGAATGATATCTCGTATCAGATTAATGATTATCTAAAGTACAAATATTCGAAAATTTATATAAAAAAAGTATTTGTTCTAGCATGAGAAAAACTAAACATTAACGCATGTCTTGTTAGAAAATCGGACACAGAAGATTGCACTATTCAAACTGTTGTCGTTCGACACGAAACATCTGAAACGCTCGGTAAAAACACGCACGTCACCGTACGCTTTCCATGAAAATGATTTAATAGCACGGTAAATAATATGGAAAGAAGGTATAGCAGCCAGCCAATTTCGCTACACAACTCCGTGGAATTCGCAGCTTTAATCGTTCCATCGCAATCGATGCGAACTAAAAACGCCAGCAAAAAACGGGTGGACGAGAAGTTAAGGGGCGATTTAATAATCGGAAGAAATATTCATACGCGTGCGTACATATGTCAAGGAGACGGGGGAAAATCTTTGAATAACCCGCGTGACGAACTATCGTGCGACGATGATACAACCGCGTCACGCTTCTGCATATTTCTCTGTCGTTCGGGGCTGAATTACACCCCGGCTCGGTATCTTTCCTTTTTCTGGAGTAGGTCGCTCGACATGCGATTCAGTCACGCGAGCAGGCATTATATGCGTCAGCCTCCACCTATCGCGTCGGTTAAATACAAAAATTAAGACGTATTACTTGTAAACAAGATATGCACGATAACGCTGTCACCGAAACGAAAATGATTACGCGATTACCCGTAATGGTAGACGATTTTCGATGTTTCTACGCTTCCCGCCGATAAGGAAGGTCACGTACGTATCGCTCGCGCATTCCTACTCGTATCGGACGACAGAAATTTATGCTGTCATGTGAAATGACTTTTTATTTGATTAGTTAGTACTTTTTGTTTGTTGAGATGGCTTCTTCTCTTTTTATTTTATTGGAGGGATTACAAATTACAAATTTGAGTGATCTGAATAGTTAAGAATGATAATGGACATTTTCTTCTTGAATGAAGCAGGTTTCTTTTTTAAGTTATATTTTAGTTGTTTACATTTGCAACACGAGAGCTTTATTGTTAACACATTCGCGATTAGCAAATTTTTTATTGAGTATCTTTGAGAAATAATGAAATTCTGAAGCTGCTTGTCGCCAACTTGTATCGTTAAGGCGAGGATGAAAATGATAAGATTTATGTTGAAATATCTTGCTTTTTAGACAGATAATAGACCACTTGTTATTATCGTGCTAGAACTCGAAGTAACGTGAATTCACGTCGGCGGCAATCAGGAATAGAATTTTAAATGACGTGAATTCACGCGAATGTATTAATCAGGTTAATTCTAAGTTACTGTGATCGTATGCGAGAATCTGTTGAAAGAATTATAACTATTTGAAAGAAGATTATTTTACTCATATCTGTGCATTTGTTATACAACGATCGTGCAACATTCTCTCAATTACAACAAAAGTATTATATTCAAATACACACAATACGAATACAATACACTACAAACAGCAATTTTTTTATCCACAATCAGTCACAAACTGCTGATAAAATAAAATTTTACATTCAATCCGGACGCTTTTTCCATACAAATTTCTATTACTCCACTATATTCTGAAAAGTTTATTTATAACGTGGAAATATTTAGTTATACATTCCCACGCGCAAATACAGTCTCTCAAAACACAAACTCGCGGAACGGAAGTTAATTAATTCACTTTTCCACGAACACGCGTGTCGCGACACAGAAGCAGCGAGTTAAAAAAAAAAAAAGGGGTAGAGCTCGTTTCCAGCGAACAGAAGAGCGCCAGCTCAGGAACGGCTCTGTCTTAGTAATTAGATAAGAACGGAAAAATGGAGGAAACTCGCGGTTGGCCAGACTGTTCGCGGCGAAAGTTTCGCGACGCGACTCGGTTAAAGCGACCCTTCCCAAGCTTTTTGGAAGTTTCCTCGCGGGGACACATAATTGTTGGCCGCGAATAACTTCGTTGCCGCGAAAAAAAGCCTCGCTTACATTCGCGATGATATTTAAATGGCGCAGAGCCCGTGTCGACCGCGTTTGGATCGAATAAACTCGAAAAATTCTCGGCAAATAAATTCCTGGCGAACGCGCCTGCGATTTCCACAAACGCCGCCAGTTCTGTCGACGTCAACGGTTCCATCGAAGCTCAACTCGCAGGTATCCAGTGGCCACAAAGAGTATTTCCGCGTACTCATATTTTCCAATGAACCACTCTTTTTTTCTACGCGGTTCCTACGTTTCGTTTTCACGGTGTCCGTTTTTTTGTTTCCCGTTTTTTTCGTTGCAGTTACGCGAGTGTATTTTGCAAGCACGTCGAAGCGGAGATAAAATTTAGCGATCGAATGAATATTCCTGCGAGCGTTCTAAGCCTTTTATTAGGTTAATCCGACGCCTTTCTTAATTGCCACTAATTTCTAACTCGATTTCGCCTTTCGAATTTGAAGCGTCCCCTTCTTCTCGTCAGACAAGCTAGTTGTGACTTTAAATTAGTTGAATTTAGGTAACTTGAAATATTTTGAGACGTAAATTTATTTCAAGTCGTTTGACAGGCAATTAGCACTCTTGGGCGCAATTAACGAGCAGATACGTACAGAAACGCTGAAAGGAATCCATTTCTGCATCAAGCAGTTCTTTTTTAGTCCCCGTGGGCTTAAAATGCCTCTAAACGCTGCTGCGAACAATTTCCAGCTGCAGTCGGAGTACAGAATGCGGATAGATTTCGTTCATTACAAGTCTAATTCATTGTTCGAGATACGCGCCACGTTGTTTCCTCGGTTTCAAAGCGAAAAGCAGACACACGGGGTTCACAGTTCGTTATTCCAGCGTTTCGCTGCGCGCCAGGCAAGATACGGGCGCATAATATTTCTGCATGCCTCGCGACTGATACGATACCATCGAAGGAATGCATACTTTGCACGCGCGTATACAGAAACCAGTTCATTTATCATAAACGTTCGCTTTTACTTAGCCTGTACACGTATTACAACGTTCGTTTCGTTTCACCAACCATTTTCTCCCTTTTCTCTGTCTTTCCGTTGCCTTCGATTAGATACACGTGTATAGTACTCCATTTCGCTGTAATCTACTCGACATTAACGTTCACGATTGTATCGTACAAGTGAAATTTCGAACAACTCGAATTTAAAATTTATTTATGCGGGTTCAGCGAAAATAGCAAAATGTTTTTCATTTGGCGACGAGATCAGATGAAATGGGATATTTTGTACGAGAACAATTTTATATTAATGGTAAGGGTGATGGTAATTTTGTTTTGGTTTTGAAAATTGTTGCGCGACGTCTTCTAAACACGAATTTACACGGTCCTTTTTGGATGGAATCGATCGAACAAAACTGGGAGCAAAGTGAACTGCGTCAATTGCCATTCAATCAAAGTGTTCAATTAAATTGTAATTTACACCGTTCAGTTTGCCTTCAATTTTGTTGAATCAGCTACGTTTGCAACCAAATCTGCGCGTGTAATTTCACTTTAAGCCTTTCAAATACATAGATACTTCCGTCGATTTGTACCGACTTTATCGAAATGAGTAAATTAATGACAGAACGATGATTAACGCTATTTGTTACCTTTCTATAGATTCTATGTTGCAAAATTCGATTACTGGGGCTTGAAAAATGTATCGGAAAAATTGAAAATATAATTTGTCAATCTAGCTGCCTAATTTATAAATTATCAGAAGAAGTTTCTCTATTTGTATGTTATATATATATATAGAAAGAAATTTTAAATTAAACTATTTGAAGATAAGACGCTTTTCAAATAACAAAACGATTTTACAAGATTCCTTAATTAAGAATGCTATATTTTCATAAATATAATTAAAGAAGTGGTATTAAAATAGATTTTTTATAGTCGCATAGTCTAATTTATAAAAAACACCTAAATTTCAAGATAAAATAATAAGAACATTAGCAAGTTAATACAGAAAAGAAATATATGTCATTGTATCCAAAAATGAAGTCTCTAATTGTATTCATTAAAAATTACGTCCAGTCGATGCATTTCCATAATTTCATGAATTTATGCGTCTCTTTCTACGTCTGTTCACGAAAGCGTAGCAGACTCTCCTGTTAGAAACATTCTGCATAATAATAATTAGCGTTTATGCATAGCATAGGTGTTCGTACGTGTTCATTCGTGACGCGACTTACACGCAACCTATCGATATGCCACGAACGATGCAACCGCATTGTACTTCCGCATATTTCTTCTTTGTTGGACTAGACTGACGCCACACTATTCAATATGGCCGACGTATCCGCGTACACGTCTCTCTTATTAATGACAGAAGAGATTTGAATATTTAATCGCTAAACAACTAACGCGATGCTTTCTAATGGCCTGCTGTAAACTTACGAGCCTTTCGAAACTGTGTCGTTCGAAATATTCGATGAAAGTCACAAGTTTGCAAATTCTAGCAGAGAAATAATAATACTTTGTTTGCTTATCCGTTCTCTAAACATTTCGTGTTCTTGGAATTAAAATAAATTGTTATCAGTAATGTAGATCGACAAATGTTAAGCTGTAGATGGATTAAAATGGAGATGGTGATTCTGCGAGTTAAAATAAAGAAAGAATATCTTTTAAGTAGAAAAGTACAAACTTATATTAATCCACAAAGTTCAATATTCCTTCAACGAAAAAACATATCTTTCCACTTATAAAAAGGAAGTAGACCTCGAAATTTCGAGAACCACTTCGCGTGCAACAAAAATCAAAACGCCATCAAACTTCCTCTTCGAAACCACGCAACTATTGTCCTTAATAATTCTTCGTCAAATGTACAGTTCAAAAATTATACGAGCATCTACAGATCATACGACTCGCTCGCATTTAGGTCGAGAACGGCTGAATCAATCCCTCTTTGCCTCACAACGCCGCTCTCAAAAATTAAAGTGCCACCGAATTACCCCAAAGCATTAATACACCTGCTTTATCCTCGTACATTCGCCGAATTAATTCTCGCGTTTCGTGACGCGTAGCTCGCAGAAGGCCGATAAGGACGGGCTTCGATTAGCATAAATTAGCTGGACGAGGGGCGAGTAATACGCGGGGTGTTCTTAAACGAGACGACGAAGGTTCGGCTCGTTGGCGACGCGTGACGAACGAACGGTGACCGTGTCAAAGGGTTATGCATATTATCCCAGCGGTGTTGAAATAACTCCGCTGAAGCGGGGCGCTTTTAACCCTTCCGGCGATCGATTCCTCGTGGCGTACTTTTCTGCTCGTTGCACGCAATTCCGCGTGGCTATTTAAACGATCCACGCGTGTGGTTGCTGATACGTGTAATAACTCATCGCAATGATTCTTAAGCTTTTAGGTACGACTGAATTTTACGCGCGTCGTTTATGCGTAAACAATAGAGCACTGCGATGCGTGACTGATAATGCTGTTTTCTGTGTGAGTGCATTGGAATGCTATTTTTGGTAATTGAATTATAATTTTTCTTAATTTCTATGGTAATAATAGCATGTGCTATTATAGTGGCTTTCGAAGATGTAATTTTTCTGAACGACGCGCTACTACAGTAGCTTTCGAGGATACCAGCTTTTTGAACGACGCGCCACTATAGTGGCTTTCGAGGATGTCATTTTTCTGAACCACGCGCCACTATACTGACTTTCGAGGATGCCATCTTTCTAAACGACGCGCGACTATAGTGGCTTTCGAGGATATCAGCTTTCAGAACGATGCGCCACTATAGTAGCTTTCGAGGATGTCATCTTCTTGAACAACGCGCCACTATAATAGCTTTCACGGATATCATCTTTCTGAATGACGCGCCATTATATTGGCTTTCGAGGATATCATCTTTCTGAACGACGCGCCACTAGTAACTTTCAAAGATGTTACTTTTCTGAATGACACGCTACTACAGTAGCTTTCGAGGATATTAGCTTTCTGAACGATGCGTCACTATAGTAGCTTTCGAGGATAGCTTTCAGAACGATGTGCCACTATAGTAGCTTTCGAGGATGTCATCTTCTTGAACAACGCGCCACTATAATAGCTTTCAAAGATGTTACCTTTCTGAATGACACATTACTGCAGTAGCTTTCGAGGATATTAGCTTTCTGAACGACGCGCCACTAGTAGCTTTCAAAGATGTTACCTTTTTGAATGACACGCCACTAGCAGCTTTCAAAGATGTTACCTTTCTGAACGACACGCTACTACAGTAGCTTTCGAGGATATTAGCTTTCTGAACGATGCGCCACTATAGTAGCTCTCCAGGATATTAGCTTTCTGAACGAAGCGCAACTATATTAGCTTTCGAGGATGTCATCTTTCTGAATGACGCACCACTATGGTAGCTTTCGAGGATGTCATCTTTCTGAACGACGCACCACTATAGTAGTTTTCGAAGATCTCATCTTTCTAAACGACGCACCACTATAGTAGTTTTCGAAGATCTCATCTTTCTAAACGACGCGCCACTAGTGGATTTCACAAATGTTACCTTTCTGAACGACACGCCACTATAATAGCTTTCAAGGATGTCATCTTTCTGAACAGCATTATCCGTCACACATCGCAGTGCCGTATAATTTACGCGTAATTCGCGTAGAAGTCTGACGTACAGAGAAACAGTCTCGCGCAAAGTTCAGCCATGTCTAAGAGGTTAAAGATATGATGCATATACTTCAACTTGAATAATTTGACATCCAATAATGACATCCACGAAAGCCACTATAGTGGCGCATCGTGCCTAGGAGGTTAAATTAACATTAATGAACTCCGTTGCGGGGCTGAAACTTTTCGGGTCGCGGAGTTGAACGCGATCTACGCTTGTTAACGATAAAAGGAATCAGACCGCGGAGGATTTCGCGCGGTTTTCCAGCTGGAAACGCGATCGTCTTTTGCACGGCCGAGCGTGCAACGAAAGGCTTTTTTGGTACTCTGTTATGGATTTTGCGGGAATAAATTAGAAGTAAAACAGTGGCTTGAGTTGGGAGAGAATTGTTAATCCTTCGCATTCGGTTCCTTCACAGACGTTAGCGATGGAAACTATTGCTAAAATATAAGTCATTTAAGTTTTCTATTGAAATGGAAATTTTCAATCACTGAGAGACGTTAACAATAGAAAATATTGCTAAAATATTTCTATTCTAGCAATAGTTTCTATTGCTAACATCTCTCAGCAATAGAAAACTTCCATTTTAATAGAAAACTTCAAGAAAAAATGCAACTCAAAACTCAAAAAGTTGCGATGGAACAAGTTTGTCTTCTAATCAGTAATCAATTTTGAGTGATGTGCCAAACTTGCGATGTCCTCTCAGAGGGGACATCCAAGTGCAAAGGGATAATGAAGTTATTGCTTGAATAAGTTCTGTTTGTATTGGTTGTGTAAATCGCTGTCCTAGAATCGTACGAGGCAATTTTTTATGGTATATTGTAATTATTTTGAAAATTGCTGTGGAAATGGTTGTAAAGTATTGTTACGAAATATCGTGAACATAATTGTAACGAAGTAGCGAAGAAGAGGAGGAAGTAAAGTATACTATGGATAATAACTTCGAAGAATATCTACTGTATGTAAGGCATTTTTTACTAATTGCACAGAAAATTATGGGTAATCTTGAAGACGTTTCTTGACGTCTGTTCAGTAAATTACAGATGCTACACCAATCACGTCACGATATAAAAGTATTCTCAAATCAGATGGATTATTTCTGCGATGACAACGCAGTGAGCAATCTTCTTTTCTGATACAAAATTGCTTTACATCAAGTAATAGGCATACTTGATCACACATCTTTTATTTTCGTGTTCCTTTAGCAATTAAGAGTAAAGAATTATTAATATCATTTAGAAGTACTGTATAGTACTATTGATCTTTCCTATAAGATTCTATTTTGATTTTAAATGGAAAATTTAATTAGACTGTTCAGTACACTAAAAAAAAGATTTACAGAGAATTCATTTAAACACGCATATATTTACATTTCGTCAATTTTAATTGTTTTTTGTTTATTATTATAGCTGCTACTATAGTTCCTTGGTGTAGCGTTTTAATTGCAATTAATTTAGTTCTAACAAAAACCGTTTTCTATGGCTGAATTTGTTCACTTGTATTATAAATTGAACTAAAAAAATCAAATATTGAGGAATTATTCAGGAATTATGAGTCAATAGTGGGGAATTAGCAATTCCCTATTGAAAGTGATTGAGACTTTCCTCCACGTTTCTGGTACAAAATCATTCTATCCCGATGAAGGTTAAAGTAAAAACCTGTAATCAATTCCACTGATGACTCAAACGCTCTCGGAAGCAGAAAACATCGAAAGCAATTACGTACAGTCCAGTCATCGTCTGCCTTCCAGAAAATGAGAAACAAGATTTCACATTTTCAAGGAACTTCATTACTAGTCTTAAATTGTATCGTAGGCAAGCATTAATTAAAGCGAATTCAAAGATAGAGGAGATGTACAGTTTAAAAATCAGAAAAAATTACGCGTATCAATTTCCTTTCGACTTTCCGATCATTTTTTTTACTTACAAAATGCGATATATGTATATATACAATAACAAGACAAACAAGAATTTTTTTATACAGGAAGTAAGAACTCTAGAGAAGCCACAATTGTTCTTTAACAATGTTACATCCGTAACAACATGTCTATCAATATTTCAGCGTACCATATCAATACACATAACATAACAATAAAACAGATTAGAGTTTCAAATTTGTAAATAGTATTTAATATTTGAAGAAACTCTAATCTGATCCATAACAGCAATAAGCTTATGAGGCCATCGATCATCGTATATTTTCTATGACCATTTTATTTCCAACCTAAGCAGCTTTCAGTTAATTTCATTTTTATTCTGGATGTTTTAAAGAAAGATCAAAGTGCGTCATAAAGTTATTACCTGTTACAGTCGAGGCTTAAGACACGCGGAAGGGTGCACTTGGTACCTGCGAATGACACTGTTTTCCATTTTTCTTTGTCATTTTTAACCATTTCTCTAACAATTCTATGCAACCAATCAGTTTTGACGTCTGCTTCCCTCACCAAAATTCGTGACATTGCAATCAACGAATCCGTTTGTCTTGGCCTCATAAGCCACTCCCATCAGATGGTTTATATTTCATGGGAATCACACAGACCAGGAGAATTCTAATCAGACATCCACCCTGACTCTTCAGGCTTACACATTCTTTAAACACATTCACAACAGTATACTTCACAACTAGTCATACATTCCAATCAAACATATTAAAATCAACAAACAACGATTACCTGCACCTATTATTACACCTACCCCAAAATATTCAAGCGTAACTAAAAAACCGCTTGAAGCGCATAATAGACAAACTATCTATTCCGTGCGCACTGAAAAAACACTTATATCATGAAAAACACATATAAAATACCCAAACCAGTAAAAAAATACCCACACTAAATACCCAAGAACACCCACATAACACATCCAAACAGAAATCCTCCGCCATTAAAAACCAAAGCTCCTCCATTCAGACTCCTCCGATTCGCAAAAACAAAACGCCCTATTATTCATTCTATTATCGTCGAAAATCCGGTAACCGCCGTTTCCCCATCAGCAGCAGCGTTGGGAACGCGACGCATAATTATGTCAAACATCGCGTCGAAGCCGCGGAAAAGGAGCGAAAAACGGGGGAAAAAGAACGAACAGCTGTCGCGGTCCGTCCCAGAAACTGGTGTCCAGCGTTCCAGCGGGAATTCACGGTGACGGGTGATGACGTGGTCGGCGTGTTTATCAAATTCGAGACCAGGTCGTGTGTCGTCGTTGTGTATACACTGTGTGGCGCGCAGTGCGGACGAGAAGTGGGCTCGCGGACTCGGTCAACGTCCACGGACGGGCGTGCACGTCCGGATCCGGTCACTCGAAAGCACGCGCCTCTTTACTCGTCTCGTCAAAGCCACGCGGCCGCGCTTGTCAAACCTGCGCCTCCATTACGCGGTGGTTCGGGCCAAGTAATAAAAGGGTTCTCGAACAATGTTTTCCACGGGACCGAAAACGCTCCGTCCGCGCCGGATGGGACGTTGAGTGATCCCTCGATGACACGCGAATGGGTTGGCGGCACTGCTGCGAGTCGATGTTGCGAGTTCCGCGCGTTTGCGAGCTGGGCGACGGGGTGTCGTATTCTCGTTATTTTTTTATAAAACACGGTGGACGATAAAATAGTGTTTTGTTAAATTGCGTGTGTAGGAAATTTGATTCGATTCTGTTTCGTTGCGATGGGTTTGATTTAGGTTTGTCTGATCGTGTAGAGTTTGCTTTGATTTTGTTTCATTGTGATGGGTTTGCTTTAGGTTTGTCTAATCGTGTAGTTTGCTTTGATTTTGTTTGTTTGTATGAAATTTGTATTAATTATGTAATATATCGATGGAAATAACATATCATTTCTGGTAAAAACACGGTAGACAATAAAATTGTGTTTTATTAAATTGGGTGCGAAAGAAATTTGCTTCGATTTTGTTTCATTGTATGAAATTTGTCTTAATTATGTGATATATCGATGGAAATAATATATCATTTCTGATAAAAACATAGTGGACAATAAAATTGTGTTTTACCAAATTGCGTGCGACGGAAATTTGCTTTGATTTTGTTTAATTGTGCTGAGCTTGCTTGAAGTCCATCTAATCGTGTAGAATTTGCTTTAATTTTATTTCATTGCGAAGAAAATTCTGATTTCTTTGTGGCATTCTTTTGTTCGTTGCGTCCAAACAAGGGTGCATCAGATAATCTTAATTTCAACCCTTTGAGGATCAATTAAGTGAAATCTGTTAATGCAATATTTCATTTTTGAAAGGATGCAGCTGGGTGAAAAAATCAGGAGTTCTCTTACGTTCGCTGACATGGAATTTCAAATTCTTTGCCATACGTAAATTATTCAAACGTGGCTCGTAAATTATTCAAAAATATTCATGGATTGGTTAAGCTTTTCACGCTCGATGTTGCGTGTACGTACGGAATATTTTATTTTAGCTCGCTAAAACTAATCAAGTGTGTCTGCATCCGATGAAATTCGAGCGTATTACTTCTTCATCGCAAAAGCACGATAGACGTACGTATGTTGCGTTTATTTAGTCCAATATAAAATCTGCTCAAAGCTGAACGTTCCTCGTAATAATCGTAACAACTCGAATGAAATTTTTCAAAGTCCATTTTAATAAAATCAAATGTAATGCTATTTTAATACCATAAAACAAAATGCAAAAGGTTCAGAAAAAAGTGTTTCACAAATAATAGTCTGTTGGAAAGATGAGAAGTCACGATTTCGTTGCAATCATCGCTATAAAAGAAAAGCGATTCTAATTAAATATATGTACACACTCATTAAATTTTTCACTAAATTTGTTTGTTGAAAGACTCTTTCCCAGAGCTCGATAAAAATTAGATAACTAATTAAATATTATATTGATACTTCGATCTTCGAACAAATTTTTATAAAATAGTTGTCGTATCGCCTCGAATTTGTCTTCAAAAGAACCAAGAAAAATCTCGACTCTATTCTTGTTAGACGTGCGAGCACGTTTTTGACATTAGAACGCGTCGAACGTTTAGAAAAGCGCGTTTTCGAACGAAAACGCGATCCAACGGAGACTTACCTACTTTCCGTATAAGCTCTTGAAATTCCCAGAAGAACAAACTGCTTTAAAACTCGGCCCCTTTATGCATAAAAAGGTATTTCCTTATCGTTCCGTATGATCGCGAAACCGAGCGAAATTGTTACGCAAAACGATCGTATCGTCGCACGGCAGCCCTAAAATAGCCCAGCTGTTCTCCCTCTGGACAGCTGCTGATTTGCATATTTATTTTTAATGATAATATTTCCGTTCAACTTGCGAACGGATCGTTCGCCGTGGAATCGCGTCGATGCTCGATTATCCTTTTCGAGTAATCGCGCGGAACGTTAATATCGATCAAGTATAATATAATGGCCGCTATTCGTGTTTATTCAAATTTTCAGCGCGTCGAGTACTGCTGTAAAGTATATTTTATGAGAATTTTGTACGTTTTTTTAGAACAATTTATTATACTATATATGCTTCTATACGTTATTATTACGGAGTATTAATTGAATAAACAGGGTCTGAACACTGTTCACATCGTACTTGTATTTTATGGGAATTCTGTAGCTTTTTTATAAGAATTTATTATATATGTTTTTACGCGTTATTATTATACAGTAATAATTGAATCTTTTTGGTTTTATTTTAATCCTTTGCACTCGACAGATGATTCTCAGTCACCAATTTGAATCATTTTTGGAAAGTCTTAATATGTGTGAATAACAAGTTGAATTTGAAACATTCCACGATCGCAATTAGTGGCACTAAAAATATTATTTTTCTGCTGAATTTTTTATATACGATTTTACACGTTATTATTATAAAGTAATAATTTAATTTTGTTCCATTTTAGTATGTGTGAATAAGAAGTTGAACTTGGAACATTGCATGATCGCAATAAGAGGTACTAAAAATTTTATAGTTCTGCAGAATCTATTATTTATAAAGTAATAGTTCAATTTTTTTGGTTTTATTTTAATATGCGTGAATAACAAATTGAATTTGAAATATTCTACGATCGCTATTAGAGGTACTGAAAATTTGATGCCATGTGTAAACCATGTATGCACAACTATTGCGATAAATGTTAAATTTGTTTTTGATAAAATTTGCATAACATCGATGAGTTCTTTACTCAAGGGGTTGAATGGAACTGCGTTCAAGCAATCTTTTATCATTAAACATAGAGTTAAAAAATGCGGGAAAGTTAAAAAAAAGGCGTGTGAACTCTCACTCAGTATTAAGAAAAGACTACACGTAGATCTGAAATAAAAAAATTGCTGATTCCAATTTTAGACAGAATTGCATGCACACGGTATGCACAAACAAAACGTACTTCTTTTGCATCAAAGCACAATTAATCTAAATCTCGAACGCGCAAACAAAATAAATTAAGCACGCTTCCAATGTTTTCCACAAATCGAAACGCTGTCAACAATTCTAAACTCGATGAAAACACCCTCAACGACTCTAAAACAAATATTCAAAAGTGGAGTCTCGTTTTTCAGGATGGTAAAATGTTTGCAGCTATTCGAAACGATCCAAATTCATTTCTAACAAGTATTTTTCAACTCACCAACGAATACTGCAGTGCTGTTGTGTCGTGGATCGTACGGGCAGAGCCCCAGCCCATCCATATCGTCCTCCTTCACGTATGCGCCATCCTGGAACACGTATTGCAAATATCAACGTTAGAAATCGCGTGAGAAACTCGCACCTCTTCGCAAGGTGGTCAACAATCGCACAGGCAGTTAACAACGTTGCATGCGGGCCAACTTCCACGGCGACTTAACCCTTTGATCGCTTCATTAACTTACCTGGCCCGCGATTCGAAAGATATTTCTCGTTCTAATTAAGGCAGCGTTGGTTACAACATTCTGGACGTTGCTATTTATAGATTTTCGCAGACTTTTTATGTTATATAATAAAATAAAAAATATAACTACGTGTGCGTTTAAAAAGTTGCATTATTTGTTTTCGAGATCTTTTCATGCTCATGAATATTTAATGACGATGATGTTGATATTTCTCGTTCTAATTAAGGCAGCGTTGGTTACAACATTCTGGATGTTGCTATTTATAGATTTTCGCAGACTTTTTATGTTATATAATAAAATAAAAAATATAACTACGTGTGCGTTTAAAAAGTTGCATTATTTGTTTTCGAGATCTTTTCATGCTCATGAATATTTGATGACGATGATGTTGATATTTCTCGTTCTAATTATAGCAGCGTTGGTTACAACATTCTGGACGTTGCTATTTATAGATTTTCGCAGACTTTTTATGTTATATAATAAAATAAAAAATATAACTACGTGTGCGTTTAAAAAGTTGCATTATTTGTTTTCGAGATCTTTTCATGCTCATGGATATTTGATGACGATGATGTATTAATTAGATTAGAGTTTGGATATAATAAACGCAATTTTAGGAGAAATATTTACATACTAAGGTTTGATTTTAGTTATTTCTTTTTTACCTATTTGGGCATTTATTAAGAAACTAATTTTGGTATATAATTTTAACGTAAGATTTTGGTCAAGTATTTTTTATAAATTGAAATTAGATTAGAGCTATATCTTTTTTAGTTTTATTAAGTTCACTCAAAATTTTCTGACATCGCGTGCTTGTCAGAAAGAAAAGTGGAACTTTTAGAAAACAATTCATCACGAAAACGAATTTTCACGTCAGGATGGAAAAAAAATAATCCTTTGCTTTCTTATCTCAAGAATGAATCGTTGTATATTGTAACTGATGAATTGAAACAGGGCTAATGGTACTTTTCCCATTTAATATGTAGACACTAATGCATAGATACATCGCTCAGGGAAAACACGATGCATATTTGATTTCACTTTCCAGCATGAATTTTGTAACAGTGTCTAGGTGATGCATACATTCCAGAATTTTATAGTTCGTTGACATCGTACGCGACTGGCCAAAAGTTCGATCAGTAACATGCAGAAAAAAAACAAGTTTACAATTATACAAACAAGTTTTCATTTAAAAAAAGTCTATGAAAATGAAGCAAAGTGTTGTTAATATTTGTGGCGCTGATTTTAAATTAATAAAAAATCAGAGAGAAATGTTATTAAATGATCTCAATGTTTTATTTTGAAATATATAGATGTTGACCATTTTTGTGGGAATTTTGAAGAGGTGCGTTTAGAAGCAGAAACAAATAAAAAATAAGGAGTATCGAAATTGTGTTTAAAGTTTCTAAGAGAAGTGACTTTGAAAAACCACAACATCTGTGCAACATCAATGGCAAAAGTCTACAAGATAGTCATTTTGTATAAACATAATCCTGTTATTCTAGATTTTCATTTTAATTTGCATTTTAAAAGAAATCATTAACAGGATTAAAAAGAAGCCACCGTGTGCATTATGGGAAAAGATAAAATTGTAGCGTCCGGTGTTTAAAGATAGCAACAGCAACGTCGAAAATGAAGAAAACGCAACGGAGTTCGAGTCACGCAATTGGAAGGAATCGTGTTTTCCGTTTGCACAACGGCTTATCTTTCCAGAACTTTATCTTTCCAACGCTGTGTTTACAGCGTTTCGTTGCTGTTCTTCCCTTGGTCTTTCCCCCTTTAACGAACCCAGTTTTGTCTTGTCGCTTTTTGTCTTTTAACGAGGTCAGACTATTTTGCGTGAAAAAGAATCAGCGCGGGGGATGGAAGAATGAATACTTCATGAGACGTTCGGAACTTCTTAATGAAGTGTAAAGGGTGTGTTTTCCGAGTTTTTCTTCTTGCTTATTTGTTTGCACAGAATAAGTACTCGCAGAACCTGTATATTCTTCTGTTATTTATAGAATTTTAATCATGTTTTAAAATATTTTGTATAGACAGCTGTACATCTTTTTATTGGATATTAATTAATACTTATTATACGTATATACGTATGTTTTGATTGGATATTAATTATTATATATGCACATCTTTATATTTTCTATTGGCTATTAATTATTATATATCTCATACACTGCACAATAATTTCTAATTATTCATGCAATATCTGTGCGTTAACACAGTTAAGAAACAGTTAATATATAAAGCTTAAATTAACAGCTTTAATTATATAAATTTTATGATATACGAGTGTCTGTCAACCAAGGATTAAGCAAAGTTAAAACGAGTAAAATACAGAGATCTATAAATAAATGGGTGAAAAAGCCTTAAAAATTTCCGGGGCGGAAACCAATAACTTGTTCGAACGTCAGCTTCCGGTGCTTTAACTTTATTAGCTTGCTTTCATAAGTTCTTTCTTTACGAGTACGCAGAGCAAACTAATTTATAATCAACGTAAAGAAAGTAGACTTTTCCATCGATTCGAACGTTGTTCAAATAATTCACTTTTTTGGAATGTGATTTTAGATTGCGTTTTACGAGAGTAGTTCGCAGTTTGGTGATGGCGTCGTGTGAGAAACGCGCTTGATAGCAATAATAATGGGCTATAAAGAAAGTATTTTTGGTTTTATAGTGTGAAGTGAAACTCATTTTTTATACGCAAAGCATAAACTCTAATCAATTATACATTTTCCATTTTGTTTGGTGATCTAGTGATTGATACCAAATGCCAAAAGGAAAAAGAGTCTCAACGCTATCTATGTGTGAACATCGAAAATACTTTCATATAAACCTAATAATATTAATATAATTATAATAATATACTAAAATAATTATAATAACACAATAATATAGCAATATAACAAAATATAATATTAATACTTTGATCGATTTACATCAGCTTCTATACTCCATACATTAGAACTCTAATAAATAAAATAAACAAATAAATGTGTGATTAATGAATAATAGTATAATCAATCGATATTTCACACGCATTATTATATCAAAATAATTACTAATATACATTTATTTTGTTGAGGGTTAATTCATATCGCTCGATAAAACAAATTCAATTAGATTCTAATTTTTCAGCTCTCTCGAATATTACAAGAACATTAGTTAACGCCAACGCGATCAACCCGATTCGCTATACCATCCAACTATTAACTGATGTCGATCGCAGGCTACAGAAACGACTTCACGACGTTAACCCTGGCCCAAGGCGGCTTAACCAGGTCCCAAGGGAAATTTCTTTGGCAGAAATTTCCTGCAGGAAAGTTCCCTTCCTATTTCGCCTTTTTATAAAAATAAAACAACCAATAAAAATCCTGTCTAGCCTGTTCGCCTAAAACTCGATTCAACGGCATCGTATTTCACTTTGACGCGTTACCGTCGCATCCTTCTTCTTCAGCGGTAATAATGAACAGGAAGGTTCCACGAGAGTGCTCTGCGTCGCGAATTGTCGCTGAAAAAATGTTTAGAGAGGAAACGAATCCACGTTCCGGATAGAAACGAAGAGCAAAAGAAAGACTGGATTCTCCTAATCAAAGATTAACCCTTTGCACTCGGATGTACCCTCTAAGAGGACATCAGAATAGTGATTGCGGAGGATAAACTTATTCCACCGCAGCTTTTTGAGAAATGCACGTTCCCCCCAAGTTTTCTATCGAAATGGAAATTTTCTATTGCTGAAAGACATTAGCAATAGAAACTATTACCAAAATATTACTCAAAGATTGCTGTTTTAGCCATAATTTTTATCGCTAACGTTTGAGAAGGAGCTGAGTACAAAGGGTTTTATTGCACAGCAACTTTTTGATAGGTGCACGTTTCCCTGAAGATTTCTATTGAAATGGAAATTTTCTATTGCTGAAAGACATTAGCAATAGAAACTATTACCAAAATATTACTCAAAGATTGCTGTTTTAGCCATAATTTTTATCGCTAACGTTTGAGAAGGAGCTGAGTACAAAGGGTTTTATTGCACAGCAACTTTTTGATAAGTGCACGTTTCCCTGAAGATTTCTATTGAAATGGAAATTTTCTATTGCTGAAAGACATTAGCAATAGAAACTATTACCAAAATATTACTCAAAGATTGCTGTTTTAGCCATAATTTTTATCGCTAACGTTTGAGAAGGAGCTGAGTACAAAGGGTTTTATTGCACAGCAACTTTTTAATAAGTGCACGTTTCCCTGAATCTTTTTATTGAAATAGAAATTTTCTATCGCTGAGAGATATTAGTAATAGAAACCATTGCGTCGCTAGCTTCGTCTTGCGTGTTCGCTCGATTGAGAGGAGAGTTTTCAAAGTACTCAACTCTATATATATGGTATAATAATGTTGTTAGATTGAGACTTAGCTTTTTCTTGATGAATAAATGCTTGGTTTCAAGAACTTGCCTTTTTCTAACTGTTTATTTTACAATTATACAGGCTTATGTGGCAGCTGCTTTGAAGCAGCATGAGCCAATCCGCTTGCTGCTGCTTTTTGGGTGTAGGGGTGGTCGCTACTCGGTAGCAGGAGTATTTGTGCGCGAATCCTTACAAATTCCAAAACACCCTTAAGACCCTGATCCCTGTACTCATAAAAATTCAAGTAATAAAGAAAAAGGTAGGTAATAATTGGGAGTCCTCAAAAATAGTCAGCTATGCGCGTCCATTTCATAAACTTGGTTCTACAGTCGGAACCATTGTCGCGACACGAAAGAAACTGTTGTAAAATATCGCTAAGGTATTGCTATTTTGACAATAGTCTTCATTGCCAAAGGGAAGCAGTTGAGCGCAAAGTTCGTAATATTTTTAATTCGAGGTATTAACATCGCGCAATTAGAACCACCCTTACGATGGCTGCTGCGAACCGCATCGTGCAATTTACTCGGTAACTGCGCTTCTTTCGCCGTAACGTTGCTTCTCGAAAGGATTATCTCGTTATGCACACCCCACCCATAACATCCAGCCAACTTCTACTCGCGTAACGCTTTCCGCGAACTTTTTGCCGTTACAAGATCGCTTCTTCCGCTGGTGAACGCGATCGCGTCGCCCCTGCTTGTTCCGAAATTGGCGCACGTTTCGTCGTAACGATGGGACCATGGACATTTTCGACGATTCCTCTCATCAAAGCGTTTCCTGTCGCTGCAACGCGTCATCGAACGTCAGACGCGACTTGTCGTTGATTACATCGCGCAAAAACGAGGGTCGTCTGTTATCAAAACGGATATATTTTGAAAAGAATGATATGGCGGTCCAGAAGGAAAGTACATTTACTACTTTCTCATAAGCAGTCGTTTCTGACTCGGTTCTATTTTTTGTAAAATAAACGAGGCTGTGGTGGTTCTCCAATAATCGCTACTAAAGGAACAGCAATCTTAACACTCAGAATACAGTTTTATTATCCATTTCTGCTTCTGTTTTTGTATGATAATCCTTGGTGTCTGCGCGTCTGAGGCGCAACTCCGCCATTTTAGTAGCCTTACTGATGAGTCCGCTAGCAGGTCTTTTGTATGCACTTACGTGGACAATTTATGCTCCTTGCAATAAGTTTCAAGAAAATTTTACTATTGACAATAATAGGTGTATTAAAAATTATTATTTCAAGATTTAGAATATTCAGAAACTATTATATCTAACATTAAAAGAAATTTGTGTTTATTTACTATTACACACGATTCAAAATACGATATTTAGTATCATATCATTTAATTCCCTCTTAAATTCACCATTGTAAGTTACTATTCTGGTAAATTAGTACAAAATGTGTTAATATATACGTAAACACGTGTTAAATCGCTTTGAATCATTCGAATGGCGATACAACGACATTCTCGTTCGAGCACCATTACTTCCTGACTGCGAATAATTGTTTTAATATGGTCTTACAAGCAAAAATCGATAGTTGTTGGACCAGGGGAGCCATGGTAATCGAGATCGAATGAATATGTAGGAGCTTGTCGCGACCAAAACTGCTGTTCTCGAAAACATACATTTTTCCAATAAAAAAAAAAGTATTATTCCCGCATTCATTTCTCGTTTTTCTCTTGGGGAATTAGTTTTCGCTGACACTTTTATATGTGCACTCTATTTCATACAGTTAACCAAAAATGAATGCTTTTCTGTTTCAAAGTTAAAATTCGCTGACAGACACTTTTTCTATTTAAAAAAAATTATTAAAATTTGCTTACTCTTAAGCTTGACAATTTTTGACAATTTTTTTTGATACTTTTAATTAATACGGATAATAGTATACGAATTAGCCTTTTTTAAAAATTTTAACACGTATACTTGTTTTCAATTTCTAATCGATATCGTTAGTTTCTATTCGAACGACTAATTTATGCACACCACTGGTTTAATTTATCTAACCGTGTTTCCGTTCGCTCGATTTAATATCTAATTTGTCCATTTACCATAATGTGGTTCCACACAATGTAATTTATTGTCATGGCCGTTTCATTGAATAATATTTGCTGTTCCTAGTCGAAAGCAAACACGACAAGTGATTTCACAGGGTTGTTTTCCATCTGGCAATTCCAGTTCGTTCAATTTTATCGCGATTTTTTCGCTGATTTCATCAGTTGTCCATTAACTTTAAAACGCATAATAATTTCACGGAATTAAAGTCACAGAATTGAACGAGCAACAATTGGCTTTAAATTTTGAATGCTACAGCATTCGCGTCATGCTGCGTCGCGATGAAAATGAACGCCATAGCGTTCACGCCCGCGTTAAATCGTAGCAGATTTCATTTTTATTATCTGCCACGTTGCACGAGAAGTCGCGCCACGCGAAAACAGCAGTCGCGATATCTCCTGTACGACATTCCCTGCGCTATTTAAGAATAAACAAAGGAACCCCCGCAAGAAACTATACGCGAAGCATTCGCGCGCATCAGAACGACGAGGAGCAAGGAGAATCTCGCAGAAAACAATCGCGAAAGAGAGCAGGTCAAATGTGACCATTGTGCGCGCAGAAGTGCCGGGTTAAAGGCCAACCTCATCGCCCTGATTCCGAATTCTCGACCTGTATCAATAAGACAGCCGCGCCACAGAAGACCCGCGTGCACACAAAAGGGTCGCGCGAAGAAAAAGGGGAAAAAATCGGGGAAATCGTCGACAACCGCCGAGAGGGTGGCCCACTGCTTGGCCGCGCACAATCGATACATTGTGTGCACACGAGGAAGCGCTGTCGAGATTGGTCCGTTCCGCCAAACACTTTATTCCCATCTCGACTCGTCCTTCTCCGTATTTGTGCCCTCTGTGACGTATCCTGGTCACGGGCGAAATGGCAAGTTCAGAGAAAATTCCCACGCTCTGAGAATAATTCGCCGCCTTTTATCTGGAAGGGTTAACGCCTGGTTTCATCGAAAATCGAGCGAAGTTCGATTGTTTCTACATAAGTAGATTGTTCATGTGAAACATGGATAATTTAGTGGCTTCGAAAACCGATTTTTGATGCACGATGTGGATGTTTAAATGTGAAATTGTGGTGTAGATTTTTTGGTGAATTAAGTGAGTAGTTTTGGGTTGTTTGTGAGTTGATGGGTTTCTATGAGGTGTTTGGTTGAATGTAGGTCAAAAGTTGGATGTGTTAATGTTATAATTTATGTAAATAACAGTTAAAAAATTCGAATATTTTTTCAAGCTTCAAATTATATTTACTACATTATTCAATTTTATTATATTAATTTTTTCATATATTGTACAATTTATGTTGAAAAATATAAATAAGAAATCTGTCAATTAAACAATATAAAGAAAAAATCAAATATGTAATCTGGAAAAGTATGAATCCATGAGTTTCTAAAATTATAATTTGCAATTTTTGCAATATTAGAATTGAAACGCGTAACACGAAATGCAGGGCAATATACGCATAAAAGAGAGTGGGAACAAAAAACGTGTGCTCGTATATACGTACACAAGAAAGAAAAACCCCAAAGAGAGAAGCATACTAGAGAAATGCATGAGAAAATTGGAGTAGCATCGTTATTCCATTCACAGCGACACCCTTGAAACTGAAAACGCTTGCGGTGCAAGGAACAAGACAATTGTTATTCTATCCCACCGCATGCATATATATATATATATATATATATATATATATATATATATATACATTCTGTATTCAAGCACTTCGTATAAACTAATTAATAATATCAGCGTGTATAGAATAATAATTACCTACACATCGAGAATCTTAATGAAAGGTAATAACATTGGGTTATACGATAACAATAACAAAATAATTTAAACGTTTGCACTCGAGGGCTCCTCGATGGAGTCAATGCAAATAATTTTCAGTTCTTATCATACGAACGAAAACAAATCGCAATAATTTCATTTATTCTCTTAGCAAATTACAAATGTAAATAATAATGCTGTTACTTTTTCTTCCGTGTGCGAAGAGTTAATATTAATTCTCCAATTAGAAGAAAACGAGTGTTTAAAATTCGCCATATTGCATGTGCAAATTAGATTCGTTTTCCATATTAAAATAAGTAAAAAAAAGTTTCTATGTTACTAACATTATTTAATAGTGAAGGAACGAGTTCTAGCATCTGTGCATGTAATAAAATTATTTGTAACAATTGAATATCTAGTCGAACATTTGTATAATTTTGTCCAGAAAATTGTAGCGCAAAAAGTCAAGTTTTCCATCGTAGAGTTTCAGTTTAAGGCAAATCCCCTGGTTTGAGCGAGAACATCAAGATGTTAGGTATTATTCAACGCACTTTAATTGCACCAACATATGTACTTAACCCTTTAGCGACTACGGAACTGGCGGTGAAGATGTACCGCCTGCACAGGCAGCTCTGCCATAGCTTTACTTGTAAACACCGTGATCAATCATGCATTTAAGCGTACTGCGCAGAGACGTGCACCCTTAGCGATACCGCTTGGTGTTATTGCTAGAATATTTTACAAGAAAAATGTCTTCATATGCAATGTATGAATATATTTTCACGTTACATACACACACGCTCTTCATCGTGAAAGAATAAACGAGTCTCTGTATATATTCATCCTTTGATAAGAAATCGCCACCTCAAAGAGAAGCCATTACGGAGCTTTGTTAAAAAGAATGACTTACGATTAGCAAGAAATCCATATAATGGCGCGTAGTAGTTAAAGGGTTGAAGAACGTTTAATATAAAGCGTATTTATGAATTCGATCGATCGAGGTGCTTAACATGGCTGAAACTTAGGGGTAAATCGAGCGTTGCGTTCCTGCGTCCACCCTCTTTGAGGGTGGAATGCTTACTGAATTTGGAACACCTCGACTACTGTGTTCCTGCCTCTATTAGCGAACCTAGGACAATTATGTTGTTCGCTTTTGTTTCGTCTGAGGAAGGTAAAAGCAGCAATATCGTTGAAACATCGATAAAACAATTTTTTTATTTTTCGTTTATTGTTAATGGAAATTATATTAACTGATATATTTGTATATCGTGTTTACTTTTGTCTGTATTTGTATTGTAATACAATAAATAAATATAATTACTAGTGGGATTTTTCTAATTAAAGTGAGATTGAACGCGATATAATTTAGTTTATATAATTTATCAAAAGTGATAACGAAAGAGAGTAAATTAAAATTATGTTATATTTGCTGGTATTTTTTAAATAGAAAATTCTCATCAATTGTATTAATAAAAAACTTGGAGTATAGAAAAGTTTTATTATTGCGTTAATGGTTTTTATCGATGAACAGGCAGTTCTTCTCTCTTCCGGTTTGCGAAAAAAAAGTCGATAACGTGTTATATTACACGCTCGAACGAATCCAATGGAAAGTCACCGCCTGTCTCTAATAGCGGGGATAACTGGATTGTACTCAACGTGGGTCTTGTATTATACGATGTAATTATAATTTATTATGGTGGAAGATAATATAGAGTAATTACAGTAATTAGCGTAATGCAGTAATTGTTTTAGAGCAATTAAAGATTAACGGATAATAGAAGCTGTGACGAGAGTTTAATCTACAATGAAAATAAGGTGGAAACACTATAATAAAGAATGTATAGCGTAATCGTGATTGTATTAACAAAAATATAATAAACCTGTTTCCATTTCAGTGAAACCGAAATTTACTGAAAAAATCTAATTTTATATTGTACTTATCAATTTCTTCAACGCATTTTTGTATGAAAATACTAATAATTATATTTATATTAACCCTCTGCACCCTTTGCAAAATATTCTATTTTAGCAATAGAAAATTTTCATTTCATCAGAAAACTTTGAGAAACCATGCATTTCTAAAAAAATTGCGTTGGAATAAGTTTAACCTTCGTAATCACTAATCAATGCTGATGTCCCCTCAGAGAAGCCATCGATTGCAAAGGGTTAATATTTTACCACTCTTCGTCTATTAATATTCAAGCATGTTTCTTTCATAATATTAAAAATTTGCAACAACTTCAACTTTACTTAAAAAAGAAAAATCCCCAAAATCACCAACGATCGACAATCCCAATAAAAAAATAGCAATTCTTAAAATATATACGCTCAACATTAATTGAAAGAATCAAAGAGAAATTAATTAAACGAACGAAAGCTTGCGACACGAATTAAAATTGACGAGCGAAACACCTTGTCTTTTTCGTAACGAGCACGCTAATTTACAAGCATTTATATCCATTACTCGCGTATCGTTTCCGAAAAAGGAAAGGTGGGGCGGTGGCGGGAGACTCTCAAAGCAGAATAGAATCGCGAGCGAGCCGAACGGGCGGACAAGTTTTCAGCGAGTAACTTATCTTGCAAATGCACGCACGGGGTAACAAACGGAAGAGCGTTACGAGGGGTTGGAAATAAGGGGCACCGGACGGCGGTGGCGGCAAAAAGAGGAAGGCGAAACATGAAGCCGCTGAAAACAGGGAAACAAGGACTTTTGCTACGAGAACAGACAACGTACAGGGAAAAGGTATAAACGAGATATAAGGGAGCGCGTGAGAGGGTGGGAGAAAAGTTGATCCCAGGCTGGTATATACGTGGGACCCGGGACAACCGCGGTGCTGCTCGAAAGAGGACGCGGAACCAGCCTCGCCCCGACACGGTGTGTGGCGTTCCAATTTCTTTATATGCATGACGCTTAGAACGCGGCCACGTTCGCATATTCCGCGGCGTTACTGCGGTTGTCCACGCTGATCCCTCGTACGCGAAATTTTTCGAATCACCCCCGCGAGTTTCCTCGAGGAGAAATGCGGCGCGCCAGCGAGAGGCACGCGGCTGGTATGCGCGACGAAGAATGCGATAATCGAGGCGAAAATTTTCATTCGACGATTTACCGCCTTTCGTCCGTTCGCTTTGATTCCACGCGAAGCTCGGTGCACGCGACCATTTTGTCAAAATAGAATTTGGAAGGTTCGAAGAACGTTTGCACTGTGCTTCTTCTTGGACGCTGGCGATAGAAGCTAGAAGTATTGCTAGAATAGCAATATTTTGGCAATATTTAAGGATAGTTTTTATTCATAACGTTATTCAGTGATAGAAAATTCGAGGAAAATTTGAATTTTTCAAAAAGCTAGGTAGAATTAGTTTAATCGCCAATCGATTCTGATGTCCCCTCAGAGAAGCTAGAAGTATTGCTAAAATAACAATATTTTGGCAATATTTAAGGATAGTTTCTATTCATAACGTTATTCAGTGATAGAAAATTCGAGGAAAATTTGCATTTTTCAAAAAGCTGCGGTGGAATTAGTTTAATCGCTAATCGATTCTGATGTCCCCTCAGAGAAGCTAGAAATATTGCTAAAATAACAATATTTTGGCAATATTTAGCAATAGTTTCTATTCCTAACGTTATTCAGTGATAGAAAATTCGAGGAAAATTTGCATTTTTCAAAAAACTGCGGTGGAATAAGTTTAATCGCTAATCGATTCTGATGTCCCCTCAGAGAAGCTAGAAATATTGCTAAAATAACAATATTTTGGCAATATTTAACAATAGTTTCTATTGCTAGCGTCTCCCAACAATAGAAAACTTTAGGGAAACATGCATTTCTCAAAAAGCTTGGGGTGGAATAAGTTTAATCGCTAATCGATTCTGATGTCCCCTCAGAGGAGACATTCGAGTGCAAAGGGTTAGAGGAATCGTGGTTTTGGCGAATTAACACTTTCTTTGGCGAAATATGTTTTAGAATGTCGTTCAAATTTTAACGCTTTCCTCGTCATTTCTAAACTATTCGTATAATTGCTCGCGTCTCACGCATTCGTTCATCCATTCCCATAATACATACAGTATAGTTGAACCTCTGGCCCAGAATTTCTTCCTAATTAATTCAATTCACGTAAAATTACTACACGAACTTCCCATCTGTTCGCCTTTTCGGAAAGTGAATCTCAAAGAAAGAGGGTCATTACTTTCACTTAGGATGAAAGGATGAAATTGTAATTACGAACAAAGCAAATGCGTGTACGAAGATGGTTCTTCCGCCCGTGAAACCACTCCGTAAAGTACTTAACATCCGTGAAATATTCGACTCGAGGCATTTTTAAAAACGTGATCCATCACTTTCGGAATTATCCTACTTATCCTTAATGCTGACTGACATTAGCATAGAAAATTTGCGCGTTTGGCTCGAGCTTCATCCGCGAAGCCTGCCCCTAGAAAATTACCCTGTTCTCAGCCGACTAACTTGGACGTAGGAGTTGATAGAGGCATGCGAGGCAATTCGATGCACGAAAAGGGAGAAACAGGAAATAATAACGGGGGCGTAATAGAAATTGGTATCTACCAGGGGTTGCAGAGTACGGTTTGACGTGGGGGTGAAAAATGTTTTAACCAAGTCAAGGATACGGGGTAGATGCTACGAAGGTTTTATTTAAGCCAGTTCTTTCACGTCTATCAGGTAGATTTTACTGCATATATTATTTATAATATTATTTTTAAGGGAGATAAATATTTAACACATTGCTTAACGCAGGGGGAACTGTGAGGATCACAGTTCGGAGAAGAACAAATGTTGAAAGCAGGACACTGTAAATTTAGTTACGTGATGGATCACAGTGAATTAAGTTCCTTCGTATTAATAATATTTGTAGATTATCAAGTTGAATAGCATGCGAAAAAATGGATTTCTCGTTAGACATTCAACAACGTGGAAAACCGCATCCGCGTGCAATGTGTTGACATGAACGCATTGCGTCAAATTTGCGTCACTTTCAATTTTTCTATATTCACGTGGGTCATTTAAGGATAATCTACATTATTGTATTTATAATTTTTTTTTAGAAGAAAAGGCGTATGTTATAAAATAAAATATATACAATATATTCCATTGATAAAAATCTGTGCCTTTGAAATTTAACTAAAGAGGTCTGTATAAAATTACGTTTGAACTCGATTCTCCATTGCATCGTGTTCTGTGTTCACTCATTGTGAGGGTGAAGTTATGAGTTTAAATTCAACCATTCTTCTAAAAAATAAGGTTAAAGTCTGAATAATGATTAAGCTGATTTTATCCACGTTGCGTTTAGATTTACAATGAAAAGGCATTATAAATAGCGTGTTAGTGACGAAGCAACAGGAAATTAGAGACTGACTCGTGAAATACATCGGAGTCCAGCGTGGGATAATAAATTAAACTCCAACATCGTATTATCCGATCACAACATTACTTTCTTTGAATTTTTTCGTCAATGATAAGTCCATTACTGTACTTTCCTGGCGTCTCATTCCTCTTGCAATTCTTTAGGAAAGTATTCTTTGCCTCAGTTCTTCCTACTTTTACTGACCCCCCCACCAAAAGTTTGTTCAGGAACTTCCACGACTAATACTGTAAATTAGAGAGTTTCGACTTTAAATACTTTTTACCTGCGAACGGTTAAAGATGTTACTTTTAACTGTATTAAGTGAAAGTAATAATCTTCCTTCTTTAAAACTTACTTTATGGAAAAACGAATAAATACTCTGTTATTGTTTGGATGCACGAAGTATGATTCGTTTTATTTATTTAGTTTCGAGGAATTATATCGATTATTCTTGTGGCTTGCGTTTTGATTAATTCATTAAAAAATATTAGTTCGTGGAGTAAGTTTGCGTTTTTTTGGAGAGTATAAATTATTGCCAATGATCTTTTACCTTTTGCTTTCAGTGAGTAACTTATATTTCCTAAGAGGTGCGAATTTATTTCTCTTTTCTTTTTCTATTCCTCGTGAAGAGGTTTGCAAAGATCAACCAAACTGTATTAATTCAAATTAAAATAGTTAATAAAATAATAATTTCCTATCGTAATTACACTTTAGAATTTTTATCAGATGAAAACTTCACCATCAATTTTATAATCTATTGTCATCATTTTGCCATCAATAAGTGGAGAAAATGAAACTTAATACTTGAAAACAAAGTTGTTTAATCGTCTTCCTACTTCGCTATTTTAAATTGCAATTATTTAGTATTAACACCATAACTATGAGATCCTAACTGTTTCGATGCATCCAACACTTTCAACAGCGAGAAGACAATTTCAATTTTTCAATCGAGCCGGTCAATTGCGATCAGCGTTGGCACTGTTGATAATGCTAAAAGATCTCGCCGCTCCTTTCATAAGCCGGTATTGTCTTACCCTAATTGTTCCCAAGTTTCACAATTTAAAAGATTAAGGGCGCGCAACTTTCAGGACAGGGAACACGAAGACTCCCGGGCGTTCAGAAGCTGAGGAACACAACGCAACGTCAAGTGCTCTTTAGATTTAACTTATGAAGCAACGTAGCGCTACGTCAACAGCTTTTAACTTCCACAAACTAAGAGATCTAGCGCTGCGCGGAGAACTTCTAATTTTCACAACCAAAGCACGCCGTGTACACAACCCCACCCGCGCTCCGCGCCGAGAAAGCTTCTAATTTTCGCATTTCAAAGGACATAATAGAGGACGTCGAGCACTCTTCACTCGAACTTGTGAAATCATGTAGAACTACTTCCACCTTCCTTAACTTCCAAAGGTTAAAGCATATATCACTACATCGAGGGCAGCCGACTCGCGCAAATTAAGAGACGCAGTCGGAAGGATTTCCTGCTACCAACGGTCCGAAACGTGGCCTGTTAATTGCAAGTTTTCGATGCTTCAATTTCTCCAGGATCGTTCTGGAAACTGACATCCAAAATTGAACGATTGGATCGTGCTATTTCATGGAAAAGTACTTTTATTTTCTCCTTTAATTAACCAAGACAAATTAAAAACTCTAGCAAAGTCAAGCAGACAGATAATCATGAATAATCTGAAGATTTCATGAAAATATATCTTTACTTCTTCTTTTGATTAACCAAGGCAAATTGATAACTGTAGCAAAACCAAACAGACAAATAGCTATGCATAATCTGAAAATTTCATGAAAACATACTTTTTCTTTTAATTAATCAAGATAAATTGAAAATTGTAGCAAAACCAAACAGACAATTAATTATACATAATCTGAAAATATAAAATTTCTATTAAATGAAACAAATTTTTAAAATGCTTTTCATATTAAATGAAGCTCAACTTTGTTATTTTTAAATGCCAGTTACATAATTATTCAGTTTCGTTTGATTTTGCAGTTATAATTTTTTAAATCTTCATTTAATATTTGCAGTGCTTAAGTCTTATTCAGGTCAACGAGGACAAATTTTACGAAAACGAACCTGTCTCGAAATGTCATTTCAAGTTTCTACCGTCGTTCTCTTTCCTTCAAAGAATTTGAGTTCGCTTTACTTGAAACCACTTTAGCAGTATGAATTTCTTATTCTACTTGCCTCGCCTCCTCGACTTCCTTTTCGCCTAGAAATATATTTTCAACGATCTAAACTATAATTAAACGACGTCTGTTTTTTAAGCAAGCTTTAACACTGCTCGCGAAAAGTGATATTAGAGCCATTCATAGCAAACAAGTACCTTGGTACCTCAATTAAAACTGCATCGAAACAAGTAATCTGGCTTGCACGAAACTCGGACTCGGAAATCGAGCTACTCGAATTCAGGTAACATAACCTTAAACGAGGCATTAGACGCGAGGATAATAGAGTCAGAGCAGAGAGTTATTATACAGAAACTGGGAGGTTAAGCGAGAACTTGCGAGAAACTGTTATGATACGATCCTTCCAGCGCCGCTATGCATCCAAACTTACGCGTCTCTGAGCCCCACCAATGACTCATGAGTCGCTGGTTCATTCTGTGATGTTCGGTTCTGTTTTACTGCCTCGGGATTGAAGCAGATTTTGGGGTAGCGTGAAGATCAAGCTAATTAAGGATCGATGTTTCGCAGAAAATAATGCTTCATTTTTCCAAAACTGAGAATTAGAAGCTTGTAAAGTACTTCTGTCGAGATGAAAATTGGTGAAACATGGGGAAGAAGGGTTGTTTGAGGGTGTGGCAACCATGGCGCAGAGTGGAGACACTTTAACCCTCGAAGTGAAGAGACAGGAGACAAGAAACATATTTTCTCTTCATCTTTGAGAGCCAAGACGGATGTTTTTGGAAATTTCTTCCTCCTTTTCGTCATCAAATCTGGGGGATGATAAGAGGAGGGAAAAGAGTAATATTTCATTAGTTTTCAATCAGCGATCTTGCACGACGCATGTTCGCGATTGTATCATAGTTACTTTTTTTTTTGTTACGTCTTTATTATTAAAATATATTATTTTGTTGTTGTTAAACCACGACACATTCCCAAAAAGGTTTAATTCCGTTCGACGACTTTTTCGATCGTATATCGTTTCCTCTATCGCTAATTTTTCGCAAATACTTTCAACAGTTTAAAAATCAATTTCATCTTCGCGCGAGCTAATTTCATTTTTGAAATCTATTTTTGTAGAGCTTCGAAACTTAAAATTAGTCGATGAAAAGCTCGAGTTACTGTATGAAACGTCGTGGCGACTGAAAGTCGCCTCTTGAGCGCAAAGGGTTAAGTAAAATGAACTTTGAACTATGACGGTACAGGAGGGTTGAGCGGAGAGTTGAAAGGTGAGAAGTTCAGCATGAGTAAAACAAGTGAAAGCGTGATGATTTGTTGGATTACATCAACATGTGAACGTAGAAATAAAAATGAATCTTGTGTTGAGAAATGTAAACAAACAGTAAAAGAAACCTATCAGTTCAAGCGGGTCCCCAATTGTTTATATCTAAGGGCCTGAAAGAAAAACACTTTGCAGACTTTGCGTCGTCGTTTTCTTATAAACTGAGGACCTCAAATTTTCTCTCGAGTGTCCTCACTTTTCGCACAGCTCTCAAAACAAACAGACATCTGTCTAAATCTCAGAATAAAGAATAATTCGTATTAAAAAGTTCAAAGAAACTTTTATTAACCAACACGATTAACGAGCGATAATAACGACCTAAGATAACTTAAAATAAGCGCGACAATTCGAAAGCAGCTGTCTCTTTCGTCCAAAAGAAGACGTATCTCACGATCTGCCCATAAAAACGAACACACAAACGTCTAAAAATCCATCCGAAAGAAATTTCCGTGGAAATTCCGTTCGAGCGCCATCCGCAGCACTCCATTACAAGCTGCCCTAAGCGCCCTCGCGCTGCCGTTCGCCTCTGTAACGACACATTGTTTTGCATACCAAGGCTGCTCCTCCGAGGGCACATCTTGGTAGTTCGCGAATAAGCTGGGGAAAGAAGACATCGCGTTTAACCGGCGGAAGGGTAACGGAGCCTTTTTAGACGGAATTCGTATGCGAGCCTCGCGCAGGGGTTCGCCTCTCGCAGTTCCTCGATTGAGTTAGCCGAGGGCGCGGCGCGCGCGAATCGCTCGTAAAATCGGACGGTTCCCAGAGCCTCCAACGATGAATACGTGATATCGCCGTGCTTTTTCCGCCTCTGTCGCGTCGTGATATCCTCCTGCACGCTGCTCGACGAGCTAAGGAACCTTCTGGCGTCTGCAGCGATCACCCTGACCGCCATCTTCTTTCGTACCGCCCTTCTCGCGCTGCTCTTCTCCCTGGTCTCGGTTTGCTACCTCGAAATGCCAGCTACGCAGCGCTCGTGGGCTTTCAGGAATTCATTGGCCGCCATTATGGTTCCGATTCGATGGTTTCGTGTGATTGTTCATTCGCTACGCGTCTGCGTTACGTATGGAACACCCTTTACACTTCTCTGCGGGAATTTATTGTTGGCTTCTTCTTTTCTTCGAGGTTCTTGGAAAATTAATTGGTTTGGGGATACGCTGGATCGTTTTTAGTTGGAAAATGTTGTTGTTGATGGTTGCTGCTTTTTGTATGCGACGCTTTTTGTTCAGGGATGACCTCGCGGAAGATGAAATGTTTCGGTTGTAAAATGGGGGTTGGTTTGCGAGGTTTCGCGTGGATGGAGATTGTTGAGATAATTTCGTTTAAGGAAAAGTGTGATACACTAAGGTTCGTTGGTTTTGTAGAATTTTTATTATTACAATAATTAATGTTTCTGTCAATTGCTACGTGGAAATAAAAATATATTTTTAGAAAAATGGGGAAAAACTTTCTACTGAAAACAAAGTACGATCATTCACACAATTATTTGAAACTAAAAACACCATCTGTTGCAGATAAAGCAGCAGAGCGATTAAACCGTATAAAATATTTGACGCGCGGTTTATAAAATTTTCATAAGATGAATCCGTTTTTCATCAACGTTCACGCATCATTAAAAACAATGGCGTCAAACTTATCTCCCGTCAGAAATGATTTTTCAACCGAATTATCGCCGTTGATATTATTATTTGATTTATCTGACTGCAACGCGGCAACGCGTTAATCCGAAACGAAAGATAAAAACAGTCATGAATCCTGCTCTTCACAATAATCGAATTATACCACGGCTGGTCTGCGTTCGGAAAATTGCCACCGAAATAATGGGAACGTCGACCTACTGGCGTCGATGATTGATACACACCGATAATTATTCGTTCCGTTTCAAACCGTGAAATGATTTTCGTAAACAAACGCCCGTTGCGTCTCTGCGTGCGTATATTTTAATGTATTCCACACATCGTTGACATAAATGCGCGTCACGGAAGTGCGAAAAACTGTCAAATCCGCCTGGCTTATCGTATCGTTTTCCAATAAACAAAAGTAGTCTGTGTGAACATTTCGAATTCGTAATCACACTTTTTATGAGCATGGTTCTTTACATTGCGCAAAGTAGCGAAAAGCAGATATTAATTTTGAGTGTAGTTTTTCTCTCAGGTTGATTAGTTTCTTGATGGTTGATATATAGACTGAGTTCCTTTAATATGGAATATTTTTATGGGGAATATTATGGTTTTATGGGGAATTTTGTGTCCTTTCGATTGGCAAGTGTTTTAGATCATGTTTGTTATTTTTAATGAGATTTAATTAACTCATATTTCTTTTAATATGGAATGATAGAAAATATCGATTTTAGTCTTCTGAAGAAGGTAAATTGTGTGATAATTACTATTTTTTAACCCTTTGCACTCGGATATCCTTTCTGAGGGGTCATCAGAATTGATTAATGATTTACAGAGATTTGTTTCCCTGAAATTTTTTATTGAAATGGAATTTTCTATTGATAGTAGGCATTAACAGTAGAAAATCTCCATTCCAAATTTCTATTTCAAGTTTCAATTTTCTATTGCTAACTTCCAGGAAGGTATCAAGTGCAAAGGGTTAATATTCTTTTATAAACACATGCTTCTTCAGAATTTCTCCATTTATTAACTGATTAAAACAAATGACAAACATAACCAATACACAGCAACGTCAGAATTTCTAATAAATTATGGTATTGCTGTCTATCGATTACACATTTGTCATTCGTTTTGTATTAATGAACACATAGAGAGATTTTAAAGAACCACGTGCTCGCAAAATAATATTAAAAAATAGTAATTATCAGTTTACTATCTGCTTTTATCATTTACAAAATTTATATAATAACTCCAGTACTATACATATACACTGTAACCAATATAGTGCTGGACTTATTGGTGTACTATATGAGTCACTAAGCTGGAGTGCAAAGGGTTAATCCCAGCACTCGCCGCCACAATGAAACAAGATTCGAGGACGTAACGAACACACTTGTCTCATCGATCCAATTCCACTTCTCCTCAGCAAAAAGAAAGCTCGTCCCTGCCTCTCGTAACGAACGCCACGAAAAAATCTCAATTATAATTTCCGCGCGTTCTTCATCATCCAGAACAGAGTCGAACGGCCAATTGTCTGTCACGATCCGCGCGCTTCCTCCTTGCCTTTGTCCAATTCGAAAAACCGGCGACGACGAACAAAAGGACCGCTCGCGATCGCCCCGTTATCGATCGTCCAATGATTTGTCGCGGACGCCATGGGCGCGACTGGGTTCTAAATGAAATATCGCGTCTGCCTGCTCGTAAATTCGATTCCCAGGCACGATTATTGCGGCTAATTGATGAAAAACGCGCGGCTCGGTGCCGCGCCGCGAGGTGCATTAATTATTTAAACATTTTATCAGCGCGGGGTGGTTGCGTCGCAGGGTTGTGCACGCGTGTCCGCGAGCGCGCGAATGACGAAAGGTGACCGCGTGCGGCGAATTCGAAATCACCCTGTAGCGTTCGTTGCGCACTCGAGGGATATCGTTGTGCGTTGCTAGCTTCGCCTTGTGTATTTGTGCGTTTATGGTTTGGACTTAAGGATAATAGTAGAGTTGTCGACACTTATCATTTGACAAGAATACTTAAATGTTGAAATGAAGGAAAGAATTTCTTTAAAGCTATATCGAAAACTCCTAAATATTTAGGACAGTAATGATAAAGAAGAACTGAATCACTGAATCATGATATCGTTGCGTTGCTAGCTTCGCCTTGCGTATTTGTGCGTTTATGGTCTGGATTTAAGAATAATAGTAAAGAGTTGTCGACACTTATCATTTGACAAGAATACTTAAATGTTGCTAAATGAAAACTCCTTCATTGAAAAGAATTTCTTTAAAGCTAGATCGAAAAGTCCTAAATATTTAGGACAGTAGTGATAAAGAAGAACTGAATCATATATGTGAGAATAATTCGAAACAGAATTCGAAATCACCCTGTTGCGTTCGTTGCGCACTCGAGGGATATCGTTGTGCGTTGCTAGCTTCGCCTTGCGTATTTGTGCGTTTATGGTCTGGACTTAAGAATAATAGTAGAGTTGTCGACACTTATCATTTGCCAAGAATACTTAAATGTTGCTAAATGAAAACTCCTTAATTAAAAAGAATTTCTTCGAAGCTATATCGAAAACTAAATATTTAGGACAGTAGTGATAAAGAAGAACTGAGTCACACATGTGAGAATAATTTGAAACAGGTTTGTATACCAAATGACGTTTCTATTTTAGTATAAACGAGCAAGTATGATTGAAAGGACCCAAAATCAAATTCTACAGTCAAAAATATAGCAATACAAATATATAAATGTTCTTACAACTCCAGCTTCATCCCATTCGACTACATATTTAACAAAACGAACCTCTCAATACTTGCACGCAAACTCCAATGTCCGTCAGAGAATTCGCGAACAAAATTCTAATTCTCACTGTGTGCTGCATTGGTCTTGCGTATTTTCTCAGCTAGAATGTTACAAATGACTTCTCGTGTTCATTGAAGGAAGAAGAGTTTTTAAGAAATCACATCGTCTGTCTGAACGACGCACCACTATAGTGGTTTTCGAGGATGTCATCCTTCTGAACAGCACTGTTCGTCACGCATCGTAGTAGTAATTCGCGTAGAACTTTGTCTTACAGAGAAACAGCCCCGCGCAAAAAACAACCCTGCCTAAGAGGTTAAGACAACTAATCTCAGTATTTAGAAAAATTCAAGTAATAAGGAAAACCATAAGTAATAATTGTGAATCCTCAAAAATAACTAGTTAACTGCATCCATAAACTTGGATTTATAATTAGGAAGGCGACTATTGTCGCGAAACGACAGATATTACACCCCTTTCTTCCGCCTGACGAAACAGCCGACGCCATTGTGGACTCAGTTTTCGCGATGGTCGATGAATTTTTCTTTTTTTCTTTGCCTGGTTTCGAATTAAAGAAGTTTGTACGTCGCTTTAGAAATTCGTCGCTCTTCTCTTTTGCCAGCAGTCGAGTTGTGTCTGCGTCGCGGTGGAAGCGTCGACTCAAGCGAATGTACACACAGCAGTCGGTGTGTACACACGCTAATTTGTAATGTAAATGCATTCGCGACCGATCAAATGTAAACTTTGAGGAGGGAATGCATAGTTTCATATCTGGTTTGGTTAGTTGTGGGGTTGCGGTCGCGGGTTAATGTATGCGTTGTTTGGTGAGGGTGTTTTTACGTTTATTGGGAATGGAAGGTAGTTTTGTACCGACTTGGTGGGCTTCATTTAGATCTTGGGTGAGTGTAGACGTCGACTGGTAAGTGTATATGTTTAACCCTTTCGCTGGCAGTAGAAAATTTTGTGATTGCATTGGTACTGCCATTTCTGTTTCAAGTTTTCGCGTTTAAGTCAATCAGTCATTAAAAATATTCAATCGCGAGTGGTTGGCAGCGAATGGATTAATACGTTTTATGATTTTATTGTTTCACACAATCACTCTCGAAATTTTGTAAAAATATAATTAGTAAAAAGATTCGTATCTAATTTTGTAGAGACAAAACAGTGAATCCTTTTAGACTACGGCAATAATTATAGAATAATATTTTACTGATATTAACAATAATTTATAAATGTTTTCCTGATGTTTATAAGAATAGTAAAGAGTCGAAGAATTTTATAATATATTCGAAATATTTGTTTCTCGATACAGTTGAATTATTTATGACTTTCTCGAAATTATATGGATTTAACGTTCATTATTTTTAATAGCAAATTTAATAGCGTGTGCATTGTATACTATATGCACGTATAATTTGTTTGTTAAATTGGTTGATATTAGATATCGTGTTTTGTGGCAATAATTCACCGATGATAAGATCTGTATGTTCTCAGCGAAACAAGTCCTCGATAGCAGAGGTCCATTAATCTGAATATTTCATGAACTAATTTAGTAATAAAATATTAATGTATCAACCATTTTTCTCTCACGGTTTTACATACACGCAAAATTTACTTAAATGTTTTCGTAACTTAAACAAATTAAATCTCGAACAAAATATTTCATCATAATTTGATAATTATTTTTTTGAATGATCGAATTGATATCTGTTTTATTGAAAATTAGTACATCTTTGTCGTTAAATTTATCAAACAAATGCACTCGATTCTCGTACAAAAATGCACATCCGAATACTTTATAGAACATGAATGTTATAGAATGATTTTTGAAGTGTCCTATTTGTTATTGTACAAAACAAATAATACCTTGTTAGCTCATTAAATCTAGTAATTAGTAAATTAATTGTCAGTCAATGAATAGTAATTGATTCATACGTAATATTAATATAACGGTAGGTAGTGTTGGACCACAACACAATTCAATCAATCAATGTTGATTATCTAATAATAATATGATCCTCATTATGGACTAATTATACTACATCAAGATTACGTATATAGTGACGAATTATTGTATTGTTCACTATCAACTGAATTAATATCTAATGCGTTTAAAAATTACTCGTGTAAATTGTCACGTAATTATCATTCATATATTCGTTGTAACTAAATGCTGTCTGCTTGTACCTTTAATAAATAATGCAGAAATTAGTTTTTTGCAATCACGACATCGCTTTTGGATTATTATATAAACACGATAACCAATTTAGTACACATTTTACATTAATACAATATATTCAAAAGGTGGAACATTTTAACGCAATGTTATGTGTGACGTATTAAATTAAAAATATTCATAAAGAAAAATTAGAAAGAATGTGCTTTTTGCCACCGCTACAAACAAACTTCTGCTCTGCTGCGATCATCACGTTTTATGAAAAATAATCGAACGCCATTCGACCTCGTTACGATGCAGTCACAAATACAAGTTAATCCACTGAAAACTCTTAAACTAACAAAATGTGTTTATGGATTTTGAAAAATTAAATATTAGTACATAGAAGCACAGTATAATTTTACCCAGAATCAAATGTTGCACTCAACGCAATCGAAGAAATGCCAATTCACCCCGTCAACACTCACCCCCACTAATCTTACGTTTATCAATCTTTTTTGGAAACGAGTGTGTGAAATAACACCTCGATGGTATTCTATTGCAATGAAACTCTTTATTATTTAAGCTTCAAAGAATGTCTTAACGCTACGAAAGTTATATGCAAATCATACAGAAAGCAATACTAAAAATCTAGACTCCTCTCGCTTAAAAAAAGCCGACGACGCAAAGTCTGCACGCGTTTTTCTTTCACACTCTTAACTATAAACTTTTTTTAGAAATGGGTGCGTGAAACAAAACCTCGATGGCATTCTATCGCAACGAAAGCCTTTATTATTTAAGCTTCAAAGAATATCTTAACTTACGAAAGCTACACACAAATAATACGAAAAGCAATACTAAAAATCTAAACTCCTCTCGTTTAAGAAAACTAAGGACGCAAACTCTGCACGCGTTCTTCTTTCACACCCTCAGCTATAAACAATTAAAAACCCACTCGAATCGAAAGCTTTCTTTCACCTTCACATCCAGAATTCAATCTCTCACCCCAAGATTCATCTTTGTTTCCACGTTGACGCGTTCAACTAATCCAACAGCACTCAACAAATTCCATCGAGCAGCCAAGCCCACTGCGCTTCTGAAGGCGATTGTTGCGTTCTCCGTTCGCGTCCGTGCAACGCGTGCATCCCCCTGTTCGCGGAAGCACTTTGAAAAAGGAAGGCTCGATTCGTTTCCTTTCATTTTCCACGAGGATGGTCCACGGGCCGTTCGTGCGGCAAGCATCGCGAGCCACTTTAGCGGGAGCCGTGTAATTGCGACTGGTTCAAGAAACAGTATCCAGGAGGCGGGCCACGAGGGCGAGGGGATGCTACCACGGGGGTTAGAAGAACGAGAAGGCGATCCGCGATAAGAATGGCGTACGCCACGCGCGCCAATTTCCGCGCCACCAGCGAACTCTCCACCCCTTTTCGATTTCCGAGCTTAAAAACGGAATAACCCGCGGGGAGCGTTCGCCTCCGGATGAGCAGCGATTTCGAATTCCCCTGGCGTTCTCTGTTCGCCAGTTACCGATCCTCGACCAACTATCGGATGTTTATTAAGTGGTTACTGGTTGGACGATTTTTAAATAGGTTCCGCAAGCGTTTTATGGCAATATCGATTTATGTAACGCGTTACGGGGAGAATACGCGCTGTTTGTTGGGTTTTGACGAGTTGAACTGGGGGTTGATAAATGATTTTATTGCGCGCGACTTTGTGTGCGTGGAAACGCAAGAAGTGGTTGAGAGTATTATTGAGTGTTGATTAGTCGAGAGGGTTGAAAACTGTGTGCATAAGAGTATGCGTGTGTCTGGAGAATAAAGTAACGAGAGAATCGAGAATGATTCGATGGGTGATTGTGTGGAAGGATGTGGGTGGAGAGTGTGAGTTTAGTTTAAGAGCAACGAAAAGTGTACTTTTCTGTGTGTACTGCCCTCTGAGGGGATATTAGCATTGATTAGTGATTACTTATTCTACCACAGAGATGCGTTTCTCTGAAGTTTTCCATTGAAATGGAAAATTTCTGTTGCTCAGAGACAAATATTGCTATTTTAGCAGGAGTTTCTATTGCCAACTCCCGAGAAGCATCCGAGTGCAAAGCAAAGAACGCAATTTTTGTTTAATATACGAACTTTGTTATATTTAATAAAGCAAACAGCGTTAGCAAATAATTAGAAAGGTATTCGCCATATACTCTAACTCCCATAACATTACACAATGTGAATATAACATAAAATTAGAATTCCTCCTGAACGACTAAAAGAAGCTAAAAAACTGCAGTAAATAACGCGTTCGTAAATACAGGGTTCGTTTCGAGAAAAGCATCGTTTCATAAACTCTTGCACGTGTACAAGCACTGACATACGCGATAGTAACGCAAGAATTTAGGACATCTTCCATTATCTGTTTTTGCGCGTCTTAAATAGTTTGCATAACACAGTCCATCCCCATCTCGCGTGACATTTCGTAAGTTAGAAACTGAGAAACCATTTGCATTCCGTAAAACATTCTTCCTCCGCTTTGTAATTAAATTATTCTCCCTTTATCACTAGATAATAACATAACCATCGCTATTTCTGTTCGTTACGAATGCAGAAATGCTTTTGGAATTTAATTTCTTCCCATTGCGATTAAATTAAATGATATTTCTAATCTTACCTTATAAAATATTTCCAAAACGGAAGTTCAGAATTCAATTACGATTTGTAGGAGTTTATACTATGATAGTCTATAATTATACATGGCAAAATTCATTTATTTCTGCTAGCTAACGTTGACGTCCATATGCACATAATTATAAAAATTATTAAAAGAACAAAAACGCAGCTAACTCTTGTTCGACGCAAAACTAACTCGCATCCAAGTTCTCTGCAGCGCCCTCTCAGAAAGCACGCATAATGGCTGCTTTCAGATTAAGTATTCCTTTATATACTTAGTCATTATGTAAGTATATTATTTTATTTGTTTATTAGGAATGTAATAAAAAAATTTAAGCACTTCAACATTTGCAAATATAAAACTTTTGAAATAATCAACGAAGACAAAAATTGTCGATGTTCGCAAAGAAAAGTCTTGTCAAGTAAAAAAACATAAATGTTCAGTTTTAAGCGCGAAATTCCGCGAAAAGGAGAGATAAGTACACTTTCAGGGACCAGCAAAGCGTTAGTAAAACATCAATTTATGAATTTAATTAAATAAGATGTCCCTTTAAATTTCTAAGGCTCGTCGGGGGGAAATTTCACGGAACTTCTTTTCCCACGGTTTCCACCTCGAACGCACTAACTCACTCGTTCCACTCGGAAAATGCGGCAAACTAAATGGACCTCTCGAATGTAGCTCGAAGCTAATCAAAACCAGAAGCGCTGGCCTCGAGAGAACACTCTAAAATGCATTTCTTAATAAAAAGATTGCCAGCATCGCGAAAACAAAAATATATTCTTTGTCGTAAGACCGTTCTATTAATTAACCGTTTCTTTTTCGCCAAGAATCTTTCAGAAGCAGACATCGTTACGATAAAGAGAATTTTTATTAGCATCGCAGAACGATTTCTTCCAATGCTGTTGAAGAAATATTTATTTAATGTTTCAGATTAAAGGAGCATCAGAATTCTTTGAAATAAAAGAATATTAAATTACGTTGGTCGCTTTCAATGAAATAAAATGTTCTCTCGATTCAAAGAATTAAGATCTACCACGTTGAATGCCACGCTAATTTTATATGGACTGCTTGTGGCGACGACGTGAATTTTTTATTATGCGACATGCGCGCACAGGTGTATCTTTTATGTATAAATACAATTGTTTTTATATGTTTCGTACTGTGTTAATTTCTTCGTACAATTGTGGTAACGCTGGAAGTTTTGACAAATTTATAAGTATTAAAAATTAAATATTAAATAAGCATTAAATTTTGCAAAATTTACATTTATTTTAATTATGTATTTCTACTAATATTATCGTGTCGATCATCGATGGCCCCTATAGAATTCAACGCGTTAAATTTATACCAGCACTTTATAAAAATGCAATTTTTTATAATAAATAAATTATTCATCACTTGGATTAAGAATACAGTTACTCAAATATAAGTAAATGGAATTTTAAACATAGTTAAGTAAATATTTCTTCAATTCGGAAACAAATAATAAAGAAAATCCTTATTTGCCCCAAGTAAATCTTAAATTTTTAATTTCGTCGAATAAAAAAGATTTATTTAACTCGAAGCCAAATTTACTTGTATTCAGCACATTCTTCTTCGTTATAACGATCCAGTCAACACAACTGTGGAAAAATCGCGCGAAACAACAGCGAAGTTCAATTTCTTTCTCAAGGAAGATCGACGAGTTTACGAGGTTACTCAAGAAAAAAAAAAAGAAAAAAGAAAGTACCACCGAATAAAACGCAAGAAGTGAGGAGCAGTGGTTTTTTTCGACGCACGGAAACGTCGCTATCGCGGCGCAATTTTCAGAACGAACAATTCCCGCCGTGGGGAGAAATGTGGGATCGCTAATTAAGGGATGCGCGGCTCGGGTTGTTCCTTCTTTTTTTGTTGTTTTTAATTAAACTCCGTAGCAGCCTGGATAGAGTCAAGATGTACCGTCGAAGGAAAGTTCGTGGCGGGAGTGTAATTGCAACAAGGTAGCAATTTGTAGCTCGGTGTTAAACAGCGAACCCGCCGCGTTTTTGTCACCGTTTCCGGGTGATAAAAGTGGGAACAACCCGCGATAACGCGGCGAGGAACGCGGAGATGTACGCTCGTGGCTCGTTTCGACGATGGACGCTCGTCTCGATGACGTTTTCGTCTGTTTGAAATACGGAATGCGCAATTGCACGAGCGACTTCGAGTTGCCTGAATAATTGGACGACACGTGCGTTCAAATTTTTGTATAGTCGAGCATCTTTTAAGGTGTAAAATGTTTAAGGGTCATTGGAGTAAATTTGGGTTTCTAGTTGTAATTTCTTCTAAGAGTTGTTGCAAATTGTGTTAACAGATAAAAGTACAGTGTCTAATCTCAGTTTCGTAATTGTTCGTGGAACACTTAGCGACTGTTTGCGAAACAGGTGGGGAAATTTTGACATTTAAACTTGCGAGGAATGATGTCGAAAAGGTGTGTGTACGTAGAAGATCAGAAAAGAGCCTAAAATCAGACGAAGATCAAGAGTAATCAAATTGGTGAAAGTAAAATGAAAGCGAAACGTAGCTTTGCATTAGCAAGCAAGAGATACCACATTTGTGTCTCCACTTACAAAAAAAATAACGTCCTAACATAATCCACAAGCAACACCCTAAAATTCCACCTGTAACTTCAAACAAACAAATAATAAGTCAAAAAAGTAAAAGAAAAAACATAAAATCACACACATAACACAATCACATAAACAACACCCTAAAATTCCACCTGCAACTTGAAACAAACAAATAATAACTCAAGAAAGCAAAAGAAAAAACGAAAAATCACATACAGAACACAATCACATAAACAACACCCTAAAATTCCACTTGCAACTTGAAACAAACAAATAATAACTCAAGAAAGCAGAAGAAAAAACGAAAAATCACGATCCCATTTGGAGGTAACGTCGGAACAATGGCTGCTAATACATTAATCCCGTTTACGTACGATCCGCTTCTTATCGCGGTCTTAAAACTTCCCCTCGCGCCGAGCTAATTATCATTAATTAGAAAAGTTGCGGCCGCTCGCCTCGCGGGGTGGTATAAGAAGAATAAAGAAGAAGAAACGGGGGCTGCTCGGTTCTCGCGTGGCCTTGCGAGAAGTTCCGCGGGGGCGGGGGTGGCTCTGGTGATAAATTTCATTGTGAAACAATAATTGCGAACGCCAGCGGAGATACCCGTGGCGAGCTTCGCTTCCGCCGCGGACGAGGCAATTTGTATCGCGCGGGGGTGGAAAACTGGTGGCGAGGATCGAGCGAGCGTGCACAGGAGGCGATGCGCATTTACGACGGTGTTTCTTTTCGGTTTTGCGAACGATAAACACCGGACGTGATTAACGACGTTAAATATGCTTCTGGCTGTCGTGCTTCAACGTGGATTTAATCCCCCCTGGGCTTAATATCGCCTGGGGGGTGAACGGCTGTCTGACGGAAGCTACGCGTCCGACCCTCTTCCTTTCTATTCTATTCGCAACTTGTGCGTGCGTTTCCTACTTCGCGGATTGTTACGCGTTGAGTTTCGCCTCTGTTGTTGGAATCGTTTGCTTTTTTTTACTTTCAAGGTTCCTTTGTTGGGGAGCAAGTTTCGGAAGCTGTCGCTCGAGTGATGAACTACTGCTGGGTTTCGAGGGTAATTGTTGTACCTTGTGCGGGTGAAAGTTGTAGTTTTGGTAGGAATTTCTGTTGGACGTGTTATTAATGTTGTGTTAAATAATTAACACTAAACCTGCCAGAGTGGTTAGATGAACACTTCTTAGATTTTACTGGAATTTGTTTCCTAATTATTGTCTATGTTAAATTCTGTATTATTTATAATCAGCTGGGAAAGATATAACGTTTATTTGAAAAGCGGTTATTTAACCACATCTTGTAGAAAGAAGTATGTGCAAAATATCGATAAGTTTAGTATTAATTTAGGTTTTTTGTAAAGGAACGAGTTAAGTTGGTAACTGATTTGTGGAAAAAAGCTTTGGTAATGTCGTTAGAAACTTGTTCAAAATAGGGAAATGAGTCTTTATTTTCGTTTTATTTTAATAGTTTGATAATAGTTTAATAGATTGTTCTGCAAGACTTCTATAAAATCATGAAAGATTTTTATAAAATGGAAAATATATAACTGATTCACGTTTATTCTTTGTATATAAAAATGAATTCTATTTCACACTACAACATTTTCTTGCTAACCCAATATTTGCACAAACATCTTGACTCATTTGTCTGCAAGGGTAGATTTGCAATAAGGATATTCATTTTTTTCATATCAGATGCTTGATTGATAAATCATTATAATAAAAAATGTACGCGTATTACGTTAGTTACAAAATTTTGTCGTTAATATTTGACTTCTATCAGAATAGTACACGAGGAAACTCGTGAAAAAAATGGGTTATGCATGCCTGAACGTCCATGAAAATCGAGGAAAAAAAAAATAAACTACTTTGTATGCAACGCGCGCGATGCAATCTATACTATCTGTAATCGCATACAGATTGAATGATTTGCAAACTGAAAGTCCGAATATTTTCCGAATGATCAATTTTTCGAACGCACGTTCCGAGCGTTCGTTTACGTCAACATTTAACATACACGTGAAATTCATTTTACAGCTGAATGATCTCAAAGACGAAACAAATTTTCAGAGCATTGTGTTCTGCCGCAGAATCGAAATCGCGCTAGATTTCGTTCGCGCGCTACAAAAGTGAATTGAAAATTCGAAACGTTCCATCGAATTCGCGCAACGCAAACATTATAGCCGCTCAACTTTCAACCATTTGAGATTACAAAACAATTCTAATTATTCAGACACTCGAAATTATGCCGCGTAAATTGCAAAACGCCGTAAGCGTTACGTTATTTATTTGCTTTTTCATAATAACAACGTGTACCATTTACGTGCGACGGCATCCAACGAACGCGAATCAATTTCCGTCGTGTTATTCGCGACAGCGTCACGATCGCTTTAACGCCGCTTTCCCTTGGACCCAGCCAGCGATTTCATAATTTCATCAAATTCGCCAGCATCGTTCCATTTAAAATCACGCGTAAACCGTGTCTACATTAATATCCGATTAATTAATCCTCGCGTATAATGGACGCCGTAAATCTCGCGATAAAACAGCAATAATCGCGGCAAAGGACATCGTACCTGTGTTAAAATTACCGATAGCGTTTACAATAAATTATAACATTGCTGCGAATCTGGTGTTTCGCACGCGTAAGACGTTTAAACGCGCTGCACAGTAAAAATTAGGCGTCAGTCGGTAAAAAAAAGAAGGTTTGGTGATAAACGCTTTCCTTTCATGTTTTTTTACGATGCAAATGGGTTAAATGGCTGAGGAATACCAGATTTGCAACATTATTAACGATAAATAGAGGGGAAGAGACGAAAATCGAAACGAAAATGGCGTAACGCGTCGCTGCGGTGGATGTCGCCAGGGGTGGCTGTCGTGCGAATAAAGTTGACGCGATATCGTCGGCGCGAAACGAACGCCGCCAACAATTTCGCCTCGAAAAATAGGCTATCAAAACAGAGAAATGTCCACGTTTCTATCGGGGAAAATATTTTTGCGCGGTATAAACTGCGCGAAAGAGACGAGGATCGAAGAGAGAATGATAAAGACGTAGTTTGCGCTATGGAATTTTATATCAAGTGATCATTCCTGCTTACGTACTGTGTTTTGATTAAAACAGAAAGGCTTTCGATTTTATTTTATAGGAATTTCCTGAATGAGTTTTCATTTTTTATGTATTTTTATTTAAAAGTGACACATTTTTTATGCTTTTAATTGTTTGTTGTGAGAAGTTTGAATGAAACTTGGTAGGGTTTCTGAAATTTGCAAGTTTTAGATAGAAAAATTGAAGTTTGAGCAACTATAATATAAATTAACTATTCATCCACGATATAAATAATATTATAAGTGATGTCTTTTAATTTTCATTCAAATATTGATACAGCTATTAATTATAAAACATTAAACAAATTCTCACAACTGCTAATATAAAAACTCATAAATAAATAAGCTCCTATAAAAACTGGAACACGAACCATTTTAATATCAGTTAATTCACAAATATATAGTCAACATGCAACCAATATTTGATATTACATTTGTAACATCAGGTTTCATAAATGTTTAATTCAAATATAACCCAATGCAATTAGTACTCATTTGGGCATTTGTTTCGATTTAACGATAAACGATATGAGTTTAAAATTCATTTTCTCGTTAGTTTTTAGCCATTATACAATTTACATAGTTCTCTATATTTATTAAATTAACTATTCTTTGACTAATGTAATATTAAATCCTTTTTTTAAATGGAAACGAAATTTCGATTATATAATTGTAAACTTAAAGTTTTCTACAAAACAAGATTAAATATAGACAATTTAGACAAAAACATTGTTGCGCAATATGTAAATGACTAAAATAAAAATATACGAAGGACGATGTTACAACTTTTCTTTAAAACTCTGACCAATTACATTTTTCTCCTCAACTTAATTGCCATCTTCGTAACGTTTCCATTTAACTTTAATCCATTAATCTATTTAATCATCCAAAACGCATATTGCATGCCTAATATCAACTCAGCGATCAATTAAATAACACATTCTAACTAATACCTACAAAGCCAGTTTAACTACCAAAACCACCTCTAAATTTAAAATCACTTCCCCCAAAAACCGCGTGAAATCCACCCCCAATTTAGCGTTCGTTCGCGACCCAAAAAACGAAGAGGAGGCGAAAAAAAAAAAAACAGGGCAGGAAACAAGAGAAAAAGCTTCGAAGTGAATTTCACCGGGTGGGCTGCAACAAATTACCCGCGTCACGGCCGCTGTCTTCCCTAATTTGGCCGAAATCAGTAAACGGGGCAAATTATAGGGGTGGCTCTGTGCTCGCGCGCGGACAACAATCCGCCTTTGTAAACAGCGTTGCAATTATTCGAGTTGCAGCCAGAAAATTTCAGCCCCACCGAGTATTCGGTTCACGGCCTCATAAATCTCCCGATAAAACGATGATTATTCCGAAACGGGGGACGAGGGGTGGACGCGAGCGCGCTGGCTCGCGTGGCTGCGAGAGACAGCAGCCATCTTCTCTCGCAATTTCAGCTAAGTACGAAAACTCCGCTACAAATTGCGCGACCAGCCACCCCCTGGCTTTGTTCAGCGACGATCAAAGCGGCGACACGGGTCCGCGCGATAACATATCATTAATAACGCCAGGAGCGGGGCCACCCCCTGGCGATTCAACTGTACGACCCCTTTAAATTCGTACACGGCCAAGGGACAGTTGCACGCGTCGCTCTGCTCGCTGGCTGATGTATGGCCAAACGAGAACGATGCGTTCTGCAATCGTCGAAAACGAATTTCCCTGCGAAAGACGACAGAGGGTGGGCGGGGGTGCGTTCGCCCCGCGTTGGACGCTGTGGGTTTCGAGCGTTTTGGGGAAGGTGCAGAGTTTTGTCGGAGTCTTCGTATTAAATTATAAAATTGTGGTGTGTTTGATTCTTCTCTAAGTTTTAATTGCGTTATTAAAAGTTCGAGTTTGATTATTGCGATACCATACTCTCTATTATTTTCTATACTTTTATAGAACTTTTTAAAAATGTAATTCATATGTGATTATCTCTGTATGTTATTTGTCTATATTATTATTATATTTGCTTTGTTCGTGCATTGTGGTGAACAAGTTCATTCGTTATTAAACGAAGATGTTTAAAATTCGCTGACTATAATTTACTAAAATTATTCAGTGTGTAAATTATTTGAAGAAATGTTATAAAAATATACTGAATTCAATTAAAAAATTGTGTAATATAAAATTTAATTGATATTTAATATTAAACATTCGTATTCCTATATTTTTGGAGAAGGTCGTACTTATTTGACAAAATTAATTCATTTGCTAAAATCACTTGGCATTATTCGTTCTCTGCATCGATGGACGCAACATTTATAATGTTAATTTATCTTATTATGCTTCATGTTACGTTTCTACTCGAACAGTGGTATATATACGAGCGTTCCATTTAATTTACCTCGATATTTCGTATTTAGCCAAAACGAAAGAATGTTAATTGACCAATTTATAATTAGCTTCGTGACATTTTGTAGATCTTTCGCGATAAATAAATAGCGAACTAAATAACTGCATTTGTCATTCTTTATCTTGACAAAAAATCTATAAAAATAATTATGTATAAGTAAAAACTTTTTCAAATAAATAAAATTCTTAAATCAGTAATAATAGTGTTACGTATAAAATATTCTTAGCGACTCGTATTTTACACAGTTTCTAAATTACCAATTTAAACGGAAGCAGGTGTTATTAACTCCGTGTGTTAATGATTCATTGTCCCTGTTCGTTATTTTATAAAAGCTGCGTAAAACAGGATTAAAATAACGCGCTGATATGCAGTAGGAAGTGGAGGTGAAATATAAAATATTATAGTTTCATATTACTCTCTGTGCAAGTATTTTATACTTCATATGCACGTCCCTCGTGCGACGTGCATTACAAGTTATACACCCTATACCTTGCACACGCTTAGACGACCTTTTCGCAGTGTTGTAATAGTAACTATCGCCATCTTAATACGTGTCTGTGAGAATCGAAGAAGAGTTCGACGGAAGTAGCAAGCGAACAGGAATAATTATTCCCTCGTATAAATTTCTCTATAAATTAAATCCTCTTTATGGCATTAACTTTTATAATTTCCATGCGTGTCACTTTTACTTTATGCTACAAATCTTTTACGTTCCTGTATAATAAAAACGTGACGTATATTTCTGCGAGTTTCATTGAAATTTTGTAATTTTCTCAGGGAAATGAATAGCTTTGTTTATTAACCCTTTTACTATTTTATAGATAGCTATTCTGGGATTAATATCAATGCTCTCTATTAATATTTCTGATAATTTAAATTTTCAATTTATTGAATCTAGAAAAACTCGACAATTTTATTAATTAATCAAATATATTAATTAAAAAGTGTCTAGATATCTATCAACAGAGGTACAATTATTAATTATACAGAAAATACCTTTCTTTAGATTGAAAAATAAATAAATAAACACAATTTACTATGGAAAGATAGTTAAAATCCCTTCGTAATCAATTAACATTTATTAATACCAAATCGCTATAAAAAACCGCTAAAAATTACCAGAAACGCATCGTTTCCTCTCGTCCCAAGGATCCCGCTATTTCGTTTCACTCGAAGCTCGCCAATTTTTTCGCGCGCGACCTCTCCATTATACATTTCCGCAATTAATCAAAAGGCAACGTGTCCGTTGTCGCGGAAACGGAGACGACGCGTTCGTTGCCGGTGCAATCACGGATTATGACGTCCAGGACAGCTGGTGGAGTCAGCGTTTGTCTTCGCGCGTGATAAATTTCCACGGTAAAATAATAATTACGAAACGCCAAGGTTGAGGCGCGCCATCGCGCGCGCGCAGGAAAACAACCCCTTCCGGAACCTCCGTTGCGATTCACTCTGCTTGATCAAAGCGAATACGCTCCAGGGTAAGCCTATTCGCGTTTGTCGCCAAGAAGGAAATGCTGGTATTACGTTTGGAAGTAAGAGCTGCCATTAAGTCATAAATCTGTCACGCGGAGTGGAAGGTACGATCGAAAGGCTTTGAGTGACTGTTGAATCTTCATTGTGCTGGATGCACTTTGAGTCGAGCGGGCAAGGTTGTGTGCTGTGAATTCATTTTAGTAGCGTGATTTTTAACGTGTTGCGTGCTGAACTTTCCGTTCAAGTCAGTTGAAATTTTCATTGTAAAACGAAGAATGCAAGCAAATTTGTAATGTAAGCTCTTCTACACCCTTTTCTTGCTAATTGTGGTCTTGATAATTGTAAAGCGTGAGAGCTACACGTCATCAACTTGTAATGTAAACTCCTCAATAATGAAATTTATTGTTTTGTCCTACTACTAAACTCTGTACCATTTTCTTGATAATTATGGTTTTTATACTATTGTAAAGATTGCAAAGTATATACCAGAAACAAAATTATTTAATTGTAAAGCGTGTCGGCTGCAACTTGTAATATAAATTCCTCAAAAAAGAAATTTATTGCTTTGTTGTATTATGCATCTTAAACTCTGCACCCTTTTCTTGATAATTATGGCCTTTATACTACTGTAAAAATTGCAAAGTATATGCCAGAAGCAAAACTATTTATTTGCAAAACGTGGAGCCTACACGTCATCACATTGTAATGTAAACTGCTCAATAATGAAATTTATTGCTTTGTCCTATTATGTATCTTAAACTCTGCACCCTTTTCCTGATGATTATGGTCTTTATACTATTGTAAAAATTGCAAAGTATATGCCAGAAGCAATACTATTTAATTGCAAAGCGTGGAGCCTACACGTCATCAACTTGTAATGTAAACTCCTCAATAATGAAATCTATTGCTGTGTTTTATTATGTATCTTAAACTCTGTAGTCACACTCGTGAACAGATAATCGGGTCAAACATAAACATCACGAGCCAAGCTCGCGAACAGAAAGTCGAGGTCAAACATAAACATTGCAATATAACGATCGTAATTGTCGCTTTGACGACTATCGCTTGGACCTGAGTTTCGTCGAGCTAAATGGCACGAATAATTGCTGTCTTTATACCATTTAAAAAATTATAAAGTGTAGGCCAAAAGCGAAACTATTTAATTGTAAAGTATGAGGCGTACACGTTGTATAGAATAAGTTCGTGAATTTAGAGGAAATTATGGTTTTCTAAACAATCTCGTGGCTTTTCGTCAATGAAAATGTTCTATCGAAACTGAGCCTCAATGGAATATAGATCATTTTAAATTTAACACAAGCGATAATAAAATTAACCCTTTGCACTCGATGACTTCTTTGCACATCACTTTCTCCATCACTAATTTCTACATGAATGCAATCAATCTCGTGTTTCAATAGTTCAAAATCAATTTCATCTCTACTCGAGCTAATTTCACCTCCCAAATTCATTTTTGTAGGCCTTCAAAACTTAAAATTAGTCGATGAAGAACTTGAGTTGCCATATGGAACGTCATGGTGGTTGAAAGTCACCTCTCGAGCGCAAAGGGTTAAATGAATTACATATTAACCCTTTGCACTCGAGATTTTCCAAAAATGGTTCAAAGTGGTGACTGAAAATCACCTCTCCAGTGCAAAGACTTAAATAAATATCAAAATACAATCCAAATTACATCGTATTTGGCCTCATTTTCATTAACAAACTCGCTAAAACATCCTATGGAAATATTTATTAACAAAAGTAAATAAATTCTATCACTGCTAGCTTCTATCTTCTTCAGTTTAAAACGAAGAAGTGGTTAGGGTGTTGCATTAGGCGTTCGACTGGGTTCGAGAAAGAACTTCTCAATGCGGATAACTCGATCGCATTTAACATACACAAGTCTCGTTCGTCGTGGTTATTCAAGGTTTACCGCAGAGCATCTACCCCATGGAGGGCGATAAACTCGGTAAACAAAGTGGTTCCGTTTTGTTATTAAATCAAGCGCCACGTTTAGATCGCGTAATTACGTTCTCGTCGTTTTACATACGAAAGCACGGTTTTGATTAAACAATTTATGTTCTACGAACTAAAAAATAAATAAATTGTAGGTCTGCAACTTTGTTGAATTACACAGTTTTGTGTAAGCTTTGAATAAAGTTACTGCAAATTTAGAGTTTGGACACTGTGCGCAGGAGTTGGCTCGCTGAAACAAAGGAATGCTCGTTTCGATTAGTCGTGGCATCTGAAAATGAACGGTGGTCCTTTAACCCTTTGCTTTGCGATTCAAGTTCCAATTGCGCGTGCCATAAACAATAAGATCAATCACACTCGAGCCATTTTGCGATTTGATATGTCTCAAATACAACTAATATTATTTTTAATTTTATTCTTTGCTTCGTTAGTTACTTCTTTCTGAATCCATACCTGATTATTGATGACTACTGTAGTCCTCATCGTCAGGATCATCCTCATCAACGAATGGCATCCAAAGGTTTCGTACAGGAAGTAAAATATCGTTTCTGTCACTGTCACTATTTAAAATATCTATCGAATCACTGTTTGCGATGTTAACAGAACTTTCATCGTCCTCGTCAACGCTTAAGATTCTTTTCGAAGACATTTTTAAAGGTAACTTTCTAGTATTTTTCAAGAAACTATATCTGCACGTTCGACTGTACGACGATGCGTGTTACTCGAACGACGTTCCACGCCTTACTACTTATACGTACTATTTACAATTTGCCTGAACGACGTATCGCGTCTCTTCCGAGTATTGTTTATATTCGACTTGGACGACGTACGCGTCACTCGCACGATATTGTAAGGAGTTAATGAAATTACGAAGACGAAGATACACGTGTTTTTATTGTGAGCAACTTCTACGAAGCGGATGACGCAGTCAGTCTCATAAATTTCAGAACATGCTGCAGTGTCTCCGAGTGTCTCAAGCAGGATTACACGAATATCCGTTTTGTCTTTGCACCATTCCCAATAGCCATCTTTTTATCTGTGTATAATACGTGATTTGCAGTATCTACTTGCACAGTTTTGAGTGTTTGATAGAAATAAATACATAAAAAGGTATTTATTAATTTTATTAATATTTTATACATTTTATTTTATTTTTTTATCATTTTTGTATAGCGAAAGTAAGAAATTTATTCTAAGGGAATGTATGATGATCTTTTTATAATTTTTGTATAGCGAAAGTAAGAAATTTATTCTAAGGGAATGTATGATGATCTTTTTATAATTTTTGTATAGCGAAAGTAAGAAATTTATTCTAAGGGAATGTATGATGACCTTTTTATAGTTTTTATATAGCGAAAATCAGAAATTTCTTTTAAGTGAACGTTGTTTATTCTCACAACTAAGTTGTCAATCAATTTCCAATTATTCAACAATTATCCAAGTTATCTGACTAACACTAAAAAATATATAACACTAATTACAAAATATTAAAATACATAACACTAATTCTTAACAATTAATCATTTCTTCCGAGAAAACAAATAAAGCACAGAAAATCAGTAAAACAGTTCACGTGACAATTATCCAAATTACACAACTAAAAATAAAAAATATAAATACCACATTAATTCTCAACAATGAATCGTTTCTTCTTTCTTTCTAAGAAAACAAATAAATTCCCAAAAAATCAGTAAAACAGTTCACGTGGCAATTATCCAAATTACACAACTAAAAATAAAAAATATAAATACCACATTAATTCTCAACAATGAATCGTTTCTTCTTTCTTTTTAAGAAAACAAATAAATCCCCCAAAAATCAGTAAAACAGTTCACAGTATGGCTATTATCCAAATTACACAACTAAAAATAAAAAATATAAATAACACATTAATTCTCAACAATGAATCGTTTCTTCTTTCTTTCTAAGAAAACAAATAAATCCCCCCAAAATCAGTAAAACAGTTCACGTGGCAATTATCCAAATTACACAACTAAAAATAAAAAATATAAATACCACATTACTTCTCAACAATGAATCGTTTCTTCTTTCTTTTTAAGAAAACAAATAAATCCCCCAAAAATCAGTAAAACAGTTCACAGTATGGCTATTATCCAAATTACACAACTAAAAATAAAAAATATAAATAACACATTAATTCTCAACAATGAATCGTTTCTTCTTTCTTTCTAAGAAAACAAATAAATCCCCCCAAAATCAGTAAAACAGTTCACGTGGCAATTATCCAAATTACACAACTAAAAATAAAAAATATAAATACCACATTACTTCTCAACAATGAATCGTTTCTTCTTTCTTTCTAAGAAAACAAATAAATCTCTAAAAAATCAGTAAAACAGTTCACAGTATGGCAATTATCCAAATTACACAACTAAAAATAAAAAATATAAATACCACATTACTTCTCAACAATGAATCGTTTCTTCTTTCTTTCTAAGAAAACAAATAAATCCCCGAAAAATCAGTAAAACGGTTCACGTGGCTGAACGAAACTCGATTAATCGCGAAAATCGATAACTCGAGGAACGCGTACCCCGAAGAAGCGAGTCATCCATCGCGCGCGATGATTTTACAAAAGCAATCAATCAGCCCTCCGCGGCTGGCCATTTACCTCCGAGTGGTTCGCGTTTCAATCTTCTTCGCGCGTTATCAACCCGCGGATTCAACCGTAATCTCTATTCACAGCGTTCCACGAAACTTCCCTCTTTCCCTCTCAAAAGAGAAACCAAAAGAAAAACCAAAAGAAAAAAAAGAACGAAACGCGCTCGCCAATTGTATCCGCGTCTCTCATCCGCGCGATTAATCAAACGAAACGGGCGCCTAATAACGATTAACTCGGAAACTCATGCCATGTGTCATGCGAGCCCCGAATCCGTTCTCAAAATTACGGAAACCCGCCAGGAGAATTACAGGAACGAGGGGTTGGAAAGGGGTGGGTCGCGCGCTGGTACAACTGCAAAAGCCGGAGGGCCGTCGGAATTGTCGGTCCTTTGTTAAACGCGAGGAGGGCTGTAATAAGCACAATGAAGTAGAATCAAGTATTATGTCATCTAATGCGTCTAATTAAATTCCTGCCGGAAGGGCGACGACGCGCGGCGGGGAGGCACGGTTTAATTGCAAAATATAATTCAAATAGCACTTAATATACCTCCGCCGGCCGCGTTTATGCACCCCAAGTAATTACGCGCCCTTTAGTCGCCTGTGAATTATAATGTCTCGATAAACCGCGGTAATTCGCTGCCACGGAATTTCGAGCAGCTGATTTCCCTCTTCCGCTGAGTATCTCGCGTTCTTTCGGTTCTTCTTTTCGGCTACCCGTGTTAGGTGGTGGAGAATCGATGGAAGAGGGAGACCATTTACCCTTCGCACTCGACGCTTTCCCAGCAATTTTTTATTTCTGGTGAAAGTTAGCGATAGAAACTATTGCCAAACAATTTTGTAGTAGTACAAAATCTCTATTTCAATAGGAAACTTGAGGGAAATATATATCTCCCTCAAGTTTCATAAATATATTTTTCAAAAAACTGCGGTGGAATAAGTTTAACTTCCATAATCACTAATCATTGCTGATGTCCCCTCAGAGGATTAACCCTTTGCACTCGACGCTTTCCCAGCAATTTTCTATTGCTGGTGAAAGTTAGCGATAGAAACTATTGTCAAACAATTTTGTAGTAGTAGAAAATTTCTATTTCAATAGAAAACTTGAGGGAAATATGCATTTCTCAAAAAACTGCGGTGGAATAAATTTAATTTCCATAATCACTAATCAGTGCTGATGTCCCCCAGAGGATTAACCCTTTGCACTCGACGCTTTCGCAGCAATTTTCTATTGCTGGTGAAAGTTAGCGATAGAAATTATTGCCAAACAATTTTGAAGCAGTAGAAAATTTCTATTTCGATAAGAAATTTCTCCTAACTCGAAGCTTTGGGGAAACATGCTTTTCTCAAAAAGTTGTTGTGAAATAAATGTTTACTTTAGCAATCAATTCCCTCAGAGACGACGTTCCAGTGCAAAGGGTTAAGAGTTGAAGGATCGTTTTGCCGATTTTGTCGACGAAATATGTGCTGGCCGATTGTGGATGGAAATTATTGAAATTGTGTGATGCAGAGTTGTTTAAAACGGACCTGTTTGATTCGTTAGTTCAATACGAGTGTTAATTATTTGCCTGTGTTTGTAATCCACTGCAGTTCATTATTCCTTCTCGTCGTTATTTTATGGTAATTTAGTTTTTAAATGTGTTAAACAAAAATCGTGTTATCTAGTGCTGTAGAGAGTACAGTGTTGTACAAAGGTTTTCGCAATCTTTTAATCATGTTAGAGCGAAATCGTGTTGCAAATTACAGTGTTATGCGAAGGTTTCCCCAATGTGTCTATCGTGTTGTAAGATGCCGTGCTGTAGGAGTGCTACCTGTATACAATAGAGAAACAAAAAGAGAAAGTTGTACAAAGGGATTGCTGTCCTTGTCACAAGCACAACTAACGTTGATGTACAATTATTAACGCACCATCGTTGATACTCGTTAATGTGCAATCGCGACTAAACAGAGAGATAAAAGTACTTTTATACAGCTTTCACTTTTTATTACTCCATCGCTTTCACGTTCACGATGGTCTATTCTTACATGTCTGTGCTTTTGGGGGTGTTTCGACGGGAAAACATGGCGTCGCGCTTACACGCGACATTCTCCCGCGAAGGGGAAAGCGGTGACGCTTCTAATTGTGCCACCGTCTGTTAACCTATTGTTAATAACCGGCTGTCGGATCGAGGATGCGGTGTGTCAAATTAACGGACAAAAGAGAACGAACAATATCGCCTGGCGCACAATGGGCACGCGGGTTCAAGAACGGCTGGATGTTTCTGGTCCTGGGAAGCAATGGCGGTGAGTCTTGCGGGTTTCTGGGATTATTGTCGCGGTTGAATCGAGTTAAAATAACGCACGCGATCGCTGCAATTATGGCGAGAGGTAACGTACCGCTGATTGTACGGAAAAACGTGATTTCTATTGTGTTTCTAGAATGATTTGCGTCATTTGAAAATAATAATTCGTGACAGTTTTCTACTGAATAAATTTTGGTTTTGAATGGAAAAAATAGGACGATGTTATCGATGTTAATATTGTTAATATATTAGATTAATGTCGTTGACAGTTGAATTCTGTTTTATTTTATTTACGTATAATGATATGAAAAACTGTGCGCGATGGAAATTTGATTTCCATTGTGTAATAGACGGAAATTTATTTATTTGCACAGTTGGTGTCTTTCAATTTTTCGGATGAATCGCTAGCAGTTTCAGTCGATGGCGAGAAATGTTAAATGTTAATTTTCGTGGCAGAAAAAAATTTTACTGTTACACATATTAGTGATGGACAGAAATTTCTCTTTCTGAAGACAACAGTAGCGCTTATTTTTCCCCACGAAATTTTAAAATCGCAGTTCAATCTTCCCTCTGAAACGTACAGTTTCCTGATTTTCAGTACGTTAGCAATTAATGCACAGTCTCTATTTATTTAAAATGTACTGGCGGCAAAATTGAACACCGTTATAAAATTTATAAAACAGCATTTGGCAAGCTTTATCAAAGAGAACTAGTTACCTGCGCGCTCGGTGAATAAAAACAGCATAATTGATATTTTCATTAATACACGATGTCTCGTATAGCAAGTATGTCGAGTATCGAGAGATAATTTCGTATCGAGCGATGCTGTTCGAATTAATTTTATTTGGACGAAATATTTTAATCAAAACAGCACGCCATAATTAATGGAACTTTAATAAGACCGTAGATAAAAATTCGACGGACGTTGACACGCGGAGTCTGCAGAATATTTTACGAAATTATCGCAACGTATATAGAATAATATTTGAAATAGAATTGGTTATTTAGATCGTTAATTGAAGAATAATTGCGAAAATTGGACACAAAAATAAAACGTTTCCTCCATTACTCAATATTACTGGGTACTTATGGCTTGCAAATTTAGAAGTCTTCAACGTCGACGATTGCAAATATACCACACAGAAATCTCAGCGTGTCCTACCAAAATTATTCGACATGAGAATAAAACATTTCCTTCATTATTTAACATCACTGGCTACTTATAGCTTGCAAATTTAGGAAGTCCTCAACGTCGACGATTGCAAATATACCACACAAAAATCTCAGCGTGTCCTACCAAAATTATTCGACACGAAAATAAAACATTTCCTTCATTATTTAACATTACTGGCTACTTATAGCTTGCAAATTTAGGAAGTCTTCAACGTCGACGATTGCAAATATACCACACAGAAATCTCAGCGTGTCCTACCAAAATTATTCGACATGAGAATAAAACATTTCCTTCATTATTTAACATCACTGGCTACTTATAGCTTGCAAATTTAGGAAGTCCTCAACGTCGAAGATTGCAAATATAACGCACAGAAATCTCAGCGTGTCCTACCAAAATTATTCGACACGAAAATAAAACATTTCCTTCATTTTTTAACATCACTGGCTACTTATAGCTTGCAAATTTAGGAAGTTCTGAACGTCGACGATTGCAAATATAACGTACGGAAATCTCAGCGCGTCTGACCAAAATTATTCGCTCATTCTGAAAATCGCAAAACTCGCGCTTAAAGTACGACCCCACGGCAGCCGCGTCATAAATATTCAACGCCATTATCAGCGCAACTCGATCTCAGATTGTGTTATCACAGTCGAACGGGGATCTGCGAAATTAACTCGAAGGGCGGCCTTAAATTTAGCGACGATCTAATTCGAGCACTCCGGCGAGGCGCTCTTCGCGCTCTTACGAGCGTCGTCGTAATGGCGGCCATCAACGGTGCTCCCTCAAAGAGCGAGCGAAGCCCCGTCGCGAATGAAACTGAACGCCATTTAGAAGTGGCGCGTAATTCGCGATAAGTCCAGTCTGACGCGCTCGAGATTGTTTAATTGCTGGCGACGTTTGTCACGGAGCCAGTAATTTTTCCGCCTCGCTGGTCGACGTGCAAGTATTTCGAAAATTTCTCACGAGCCCCACCTCGACGACCCTCGAACCGTGTCTGCGAAATTCGTTAAGGCGGATCTGCGCGTTCTTTCTAGTTAGGGACGCGATTTATTAGACAGACGCAATTTGCTTCTTTACGTACGCTCGAACAGACGCCCTTGCGCGCCATCGCGCACCCTTCTCGTTTTAATGTCGCTCCTTTAATCGCGATTTATGCATCGGCGGTGTTTCAGCTTCTCGTCGTTTCCGCCGCCAAATATCATCGCGAGGTGTAATTTGCGGGCCGATTCGACAAACCCGATCGCCTCTAAATTAGTTACCAGCTGCTCGTTACGTCGACGAACTCGGGGCAGAAGTTATGCGATTTTAAGATCGTTGGCGGGCTCAAATAATTTGGTTGTAATCGAAGTAACGACAGAATTGTCTTAATTTTTTTTTAAGTAGAAAGTCTTGGATATTATTCCTTTTGTGAAGATTAAAATAGCATCGAAAATTTCTTGTTACGAATAATGTATGAAATCCCAATAAAAATAAAAGAGTGGATCGATAGAAATCGTATAATCGAAACTTGTCTATCAAGGTGTCTCAGAGTATTAAGTTTTCTAATTTTCTTTAAATAGAAAATCTTGGATGTTTTTCTTTTTTATGGAAATCAAAATAGCATCGAAAATCTCTCGTTACGATTAATGTCGTATGAAATTCAAATAAAAGTTAAATTGTGGATTAGTAAAAATTGTATAATCGAAATATGTCTATCAAGGTGTCTCAGAATATTAAGTTTTCTAATTTTCTTTAAATAGAAAATTTTGGATGTTTTTCTTTTTTATGGAGATCAAAGTAGCATCGAAAATTTCTCGTTATGAATAATGTCGTACGAAATTCAAATAAAAGTTAAATTGTGGATCAGTAAAAATTGTATAATCGAAATATGTCTATTAAGGTGTCTCAGAATATCAAGTTTTCTAATTTTCTTTAAATAGAAAATCTTGGATATGTTTTTCTTGTGTATGTATGAATGTCGTATGAAATTCTAATAAAAATAAAATTGTGGATCGATAAAAATCGTATAACCGAAAAATGTCTACCAAGGTGTCTCAGAATTAATCAGAAAACTTTACAGTAGTCGCATAAATCGTGTTCTCGAGGAATCAATCTGTCTTTGGCACGTCGACGGATCGGTATTTCATACTTTCCACCGTTTATATACATACCAGCCATAGATTCGTAATACACGTGAATTACTGTGACCATCGCGAACCTTATCGACCCTCGAAGAATCTATAAATCATCACGACTACTTCGTTCCGCTGGATCCAACAGATCCAGGACTCTCCTCTCTCGCAAAACTACCAGCTCGACTTTATTTTTCTTCGTTTCATCCTTCGCCTCGATGAAACTTCCACTCGGCACAGAATATTTTCGAACAGTCGCGATGATTCATCGCGTAATGGCTCGATAAATCTAGCGATTCTGGCGCCAAATCCAACGTTTAAATCAATTTCGCCGCTGTTTTGTAAGCGCCACGCTTGCCACTGCGAGTCGGTTAAAAAGATTACGGTGTTATCGCTGTTATTTTTGAGACAATGATGGATTTTATCAACCGTGTCTGATAGATGGACGGTTATCGTTAATATTTGGATTTGAGACACGGAGAAGTATGGCGGTCGTGGATAACATTTGCTGGCGAAGGAGACATTCGTTTCGGTGGAACGCTTCGTGCTCGAACGCGTAAAAGATGAAAACAATATTTTCCAGTCGCCTCGAGTGAGAGGAGAAATCGTCGAAGGTATTCTGCAGCCTCGCGAACTGAACGCTTGTGTCTAATATTAATGAGAGTCACCGGGCGTAAGCTGCTTTTGTTCGGCAAATGAATTAGACTATTTCGAGAGTATTACATCTACTTTCACAAAAGACCCCTGGAACCATACTAATCTCCTTCCCGTGGTAATAAGATTTCTCTTTGTCAATAGCGACATAGTTTTCCTACCTGTTGCCTGGCTCTCATTAATTCTACAAATGTGCCTACGACCATCGCTAACATCTCGTAATTGCAGTTACAGACGAACGGAAAGAATTAGCCGTGTGTTTGTCTAATTTATTCTATTAATATTTCTATTTTTAACGTTTCCACTCTGCTATTTTAGTAGTGGAGAACAAACTGCCATTTTATGATCTTCTATAAAACAAAATGACGTGAAGTGATGCCTCGTTGAGGTGTCATGTTATAACTTTAGACTTTTAACTGTTTTAGGCTTTCAATATTTGTGCAGATTCGTAATTTTATAAGCATAAATGTTCGAAACACAACGATGGTGGATAAAACCTCCACTCGAGGATCTTCCACGTATCTTACGATAATTTTTTCTACAAACGACCCAAGGAGAAGGGATAGAGAATCACAGTTCAGTCTGAAAGCAACAGGCATACAGACTGCATTAAGCACAACCCACTTTCTAGGGTATATTTCCTTCCAACAATAATTAAGAACACGGAGTATCCACAGACCCACAGAAACTCACATCTCTATATAAATATTCCAACGCGTCCACGTTATTTTTGAAACTTCGTTCTCAAACAACAATGATCACTTGTGCCTCGCGTTCCTCGATCACAGAATCGAAATCAAACACCAGCGTTTTTCCATCGATCTGGCGTTCAAAGATTCGTCGAGACCCAACCCCCGCGTTCTCGCAGCGTTTCGCAAAGTCCACGCGCTGGTTAATTAATTCGCAATTTCGACACGGCGTCGGATACGATGCGAGATCCACTTCTCCTTGGAAGTTGTCGTCTACTTCGCCCGGGAACGTCCTCGCCCCCGTCACGGATGTTACGGACGCGAAACCGCACCCCGGGTCTATTTCAAAGTCACGAGGAGTTCGCCGCGCTGCACAGACGACCCGATTAACCGGCAGATCGAAATAAGCTCCGGCGCTTAATTAAGGCTAATCGAGTTAACGAATATACTCGCAACCGCCGCCATTCCCCTCCCCTCCTGGAAACCTTCCCGCCAGCTTCTCGCCGATGTGTCTTGCCAATCTGGAGTCGCAACCCCCTCGCGTTGCGTCGAACCCAAGGCTCACCCACCGAATTACCCTATCCTTCCCCTACCCTCTCCTTTTCTGTTTCTCTCTGTCTTTCTCTCTTCCTCTCCCTCTCTCTTTCTGTTCCTCTCTGTCTTTCTGTCCCCCCGCTCTCTCTCTGCGTCTCTCCCTGTCTCTGTTTCTCTCTGTCTCTGCCTCTCTCTCCCTCTCCCCCTTTCTCTTTCTGTTTCTCTCTCTCTATCTCTCTCTGTTTCTCTCTGTCTCTGCCTCTTTCTCCCTCTCCCCCTCTCTTTTTCTGTTTCTCTGTGTCTCTGCCTCTCTCTTCCTCTCCCTCTCTCTCTTACTATTTCTCTCCCCCTCTCTTTTTCCGTTTCTCTTTCTCTCTCTCTGTGTCTCTGTTTGTCTCTGTCTCTCTCTCTCTCTCTGTTTCTCTGTCTCTGTCTCTCTCTCCCTCTCCCCCTTTCTCTTTCCATCTGGATTACCGACCGTCCTTCTCTGCGACGCGATTCGACGTCGCTCTTGTCCGCGGCCATTTCGTCTGTCATTACTCACGATGCCGCTTAGGCTCATTTTGATGAAACGAGGGAATTGGCCGCGTTTTGCTGATTGGGATTAAGCTTCGTCCTGGTTGGTCGATTTATTTGAATTGCAGCGGTTTGGTTGATGTGGTCCGTGTTCGAGCAAGGGATATATATATATATATATATATCATTTTGTTGATACGTGTATGTATAGAGTAATTTTGAGTTCTAGTTAACCCCTTCGCTATCAGAGTTTCAGCGGAGAAACGTCAGAAAACCACAACTCATGATCTTTTTCGGAATTATGTGATGCTAATTGGAATTGACTTTACGTATCTGTATTTGGAATATTTTAAGGAAGTAAAATAAACGTTTTTTTAAAGTGGCACACATATGTGTTGCTGGGCTATAGATAAAAGCTGTGTTGTAACCCATGGGTTATATTGTATATGTGACACATCGAATTAGGAGGAACTGAATAGCATTGGGAATTTTAATAATTTGGCTTTATAAACTGTTGTTTATGAACTGACCTATTCAACTGGTGTATAAACTCTAAATAATCTAATATTATTGCAGACCAACCACATTCTTTATATATTTAATCGTTTTAGAACTTAAAACTTCTGTTCAAAACACAAAATGTTTCAACATGTCTTCATAAATTGGCCAAAAATGTCTGTCACATACATGTGACTCGCTGTTAGCGAAAGGGTTAACACGAACACTGAAAATAACTAAAAAAGTTAACACAAATACCGAATACAAGAGCCGTAACTAACTTTTTTTGGTGTTTATAATGAATAATGGTATTTTAAGGAGTTTGAAATGCATTTCAAGTGGAGGTAAAGTGGTTTCGAGTTATTTAAATTTGATGAGATGAATATAATATTACATTTTTATATATTTTGTATATTTTGCTTGCTAATATACAATAGAAAAATAGATTTAGAAAATTAGAATCCTGTGCGTTTAAAATTTGTTAAATCTGATAGAAAATTTGCTTTCTTTTCGAGCAAAAAAAAAGAACCTCCCAATAGTTTAATTAATCTAATTGACACAACAAGAACTTTTCACAACAAAGAAAATTCCTCCGTAAAACTTGCCTGATACTGCAAACATTTTCAAACTGAAATCTTTTATATTACACTCATCTCTTTCATGATAACTTTCACCTAACAAACTCTTAATTAATTACTTCTTAAATTTAAGCTCGTTAATTTTACGAATTAAAGTAAAACGAACAGTGCTAAACCTTCCACCCTAAAAATGATCAACGAATCTATTTTCACCAACGCGAACGCGTTGTTCATCATTACCAGAACACGCTCGTAATTTAAATAAAAATTACAACGCATCCACTTGTTGTAAACCTTTAAACGATGCGATATTCGCTTGAAAAAAGGAAAAAAACAGAGTCAAGGGTCACTCGGATAGCGGCAAAGTGGTTGTAGTCCCGCGCAAACACGTGCTGAAAATGGCGAAACGTTTGTTTGATTGATTCGTTTTCGCTATGAAATTGGAAGGCCGTTTTAAAATTGACTTTCTGCGTGCCAGTAAATCGAACGCGGTTGGAACAGCTAGCGAACGACAAACGAGAACAGCTGATTTAATTATGACGTTCTTCTGCAAAACATATTTGCGAAGCAATACCCGATTTTTAATCATCGATCTGTGAGAGTTTTCGATGGATTAACCTGTATTTTTAACCGCGTTGCGTTCGATTGTTTTTCATAACAAATTACGATCGCGACAAACAACAAGTTATGTATACAAGTATATAAATATGTTTTTAGATTAACCCATTAGTGCTGATCGACCTTATTTGAGAACGGTTGGGATTATAAACATACAACAGTTTTTATAAATTATTTATGAATTCTTTTCTTGACTTCTTGTCATATAAATTCTTCCTTTGACTTGACTTCAAATTTAAATAACTCCACGGTATTATTATTCCACCGTAGCTTTTTAAGAAATGCATATTTCCCTCAAGTTTTCTATCGAAATGGAAATTTTCTGCTGCTGGGAAATGTTAGCAACAGAAATTATTGCTAAAAATTGCTAAAATTGTAGCTTTTATTGCCAATATTCAGGAAGAAGCAGAGTGCAAAGGGTTAATAAATCATACGTAACATTAGAGATCCAATAATTTCACCAACCGAAGCATCGCGTCTCGTATCATCGCGATTAATTAGAAATGTAACGAGGCGGGAAAGCGAGTCGAAAAATTCCTTCAACTCCATTGAAATTCCCTTTTCTCTTCTCCCCTTGTTCCATTGTACGTGTCAGTTATCAATTCAGCTGATAGACCGAGCGTAAAAAGAACTCCGCTCGTTTGAAGAGGCCCTTCTGCTCGTTTCAGAAGAATTGTTTTCGAGTGCACATCATATTGGATGCACAGAGGGAAGACTCTTTGCGAGCGGGGATGGATTCTTTGCGTTGCAAGCGCTGCGAAAAATGCTACCGCCTTGGAGAGGAATCAAGAAATGATAGAGGACCAGGTAGCCTCATGCGATTTCGTCGTAAACAACGTAAACGAAATATAGAGCAGACGAGAAGAACGTCTCGCAGAGGCGGAAAGCTTTCTGTTTCTTAACGACTGATCTCGTTATTCCCCCTTTGAAATCGTAACGGTGAAGTTCCGCCACAAATACGAATTTTCATCCTGATAATAGTAGGGTTTATATAATTAGTACCTTAGTTTTTTATGTAATTATTATGGTTCTGAAAATGTGATGTTATATTCATCTTCGTTAGCTATTGGACTTCAAATTACTCGAAACTACTTTAGTTTCACTAGAAATGCATTTCAAAATCCTTAAAATGCCATTATTCATCATAAACACCAAAAAAAGTTAGTTACGGCTCTTGTATTCGGTATTAGAGCGACAGTTGCATAAGCTTGAACTTAGTTTCTTTCAATTTTTTCTAATAAAAAAGGATTATTTCTTCTCTGATTATTGTTTCTTGCACGCTGCAATTATACGATTGAAATATTACAAAAAAACTGTTATTTGTCAGACGATATTTGAAAAATTAATTGTAGCATACGAATTAAAATGAGGAAGCTAGTGATAGAAATAAAAGTAACAAACGTGTAGTTTGGAAAATGAGAATTGTTTGATATAACATTTTGATTATTCAGCTTGGTATTAATTTCAATTAAAACATTATTATTTATTAAGTGGATATCTGAAATTTACAGAAATTTATTTATGACAACGATTTGTGTAATAGCGAAATTCATATTTAATCACAGAAGCACATCTCCAGTGATTATTATACAATTATGCAGGTTTATACTATATTACAATGTTTATTATTCAAACACTACTAATTGGTTGGCATCAAATTTCGCAGCAGCTTTAGAATGCTACGTTAGAATTGATTTCAATCGTGAAATTTGGTTTCATGTTTAACGTTGCTATTTTTGCGTCACCTTAGTAAATATTTAGGTAAAAGTACACATTAATTGACTTTTAGCGAATATATATTTAAAAAATTTCGTGCAAACAACTCGTTTTTTAATACATATTGGTTACGTGTATATTGCAAAATATTTTTCCGATAAATGTTACAAAATATGAATTTTACTATATTTTAATAATAAATATATACCGAGCTTCAAGTTCACTTGATTTACTGCATTCAATCTTTTAATTAATTCAATAAAATAGCTCTTGATTTAATAAATTTTACAATCTTCGCTAATTTAAGTAAAACATTGTGCACATTAAATCGAGTTCCTGCATTCAAAAAGACACTACACAAATATAAAATTAAATATTGTTTTTTAAAAATATTCAGAAAGAAAGTAGTTGAAGAAAGCCAATGCATGACACACGCGAAAAATCTCTTCAACATCACGTTTTTCTTCTGCGATTGCATGAATATTAGCTTTTCAACAGCTGACTGTCGACACCTGTCATTTGGTGCGATCAACCTGTTGAAAAATGATCGACAACCCACACGCGTTCCTCGATCTTTGTATCGATCATTCAGTGGACTCTGAATCATGCTCGCTAATGACCACTTAAACGCATTTAATGCATCGTTAACGCTTAATTGAGAAAAAGCGTTCTGTCAACTGCATATTCTGTTCTATAAATAAGTCGTGTTCGAAGCATTGATTTCGATTGAAAACTCGCTGAAATGTGGCTACATTCTCAGAACACACTTTAAGTTGACTAACAAGGAAAAAATGACAGACGACGAGCGAGAAAATGAATCAATTATGCACAGTTTCTTAATTGTCTCTTATCAGTTCTAATTTCCAGTTTTCTGAGTGGACTCGAGACTCGTTGAGAAAATTGACTTCTCTCGTTAAAGTTTGGCGTTGACTCTGTACCAGTATAGACTTCGCAATAGCTCCCTGTTGGGTGGGTCCTTATTAATAATTTACCGACGGATCCAACCCCTAAAGGTTCCACGATTATTTCGACTGCGACTTCGATTAAATATTCAAGGTACCGGGTGGATTCGCGTTAGCGCCATTTTCTCATAATTAACACCTGAAAAGTACCAGCAAGAGAGACACGTTGATTGCACGAATGAAGAGTGGGAACAAAAATGGCTGATAGTACTTTCAACCATAGCAACACTTAACAACACAACAATATAACAACCTAGACCTGATCCACTCAGTATCAGTGCTTCGTCAGACTCTCTGACAAAGCCAACTGCAATTCTGGCGAAGCGAACGGATTCAAATCCTTCAGAACACAGCTTCCACTCTAAAAACTCTTCATCTCCAACGCACTGTTAAATTTTATCTAAAAATACACCAAGAAGACACGCGAATTTTCTTACAAACGATAGCTCAGAAGATAGCAAAAAGTGTACTGATTGTAACGCACTTCGTTTCATCTCGATATCTCAAACGGTTCCGGAGATATACGCGTTTAAAGATTAAGCGCCAAGACGCTAGTAGTTATGAATGGAGGTCGGCCATCTTGGTTACCCAGTATTCTACTTCTTTTCCTAGAAATGCGTACGCGAAGTAGTAATAGTGAATAACCCTTTTACTACGATTTGTCACTGACCAGCGCACAGCTGATTCGCTTGGGATAGGTCAGTGACGAATGTGCGAGCGAGACTTCCGAGAGTCTGACAAGGACGACGATAGAAAACTATTAGAAATTACCATCATCTTTACACGACGATATCTCGGGAACGGGAAGAGATATCGACGTGAAACGAAAGCCGTTTTACAGAGGAAGGTTCAACGCTTCTGACAGCCCTAGTTTCATTAAAAAATAGTTTGAAACGTGGGAGCAGTGGTTCTTCAAAGTTTTGTTTAATTTAATCCATATTATTGATGTGTTTCGAAATGTATTAATGAAAAAGCGTGTAGTTTTAGGCAAATATATTTTATAATAGTTATGTTAGTTGTTATTAATGTGGAGTAAGAGAGTAGCAAGGGTTGTATGACGTTTTTCATGTCTGAAGTTGATTAGCAGATGTTAATGAATGTGTTCTAATTCTGATAAAGATTTTGGACAGTTCTATTTATAATACTCTATCGTATAATTTATATTACGTTTTGGGAGCCTTATTTCTGCTAAAACTCAGTCGTTTTTTGAAACTGTGCCGTGTGATGATATCTAATTTAGCAAAATGAATATGTGCAAATTTTGTCAGAATTGTATTTTGAAAACGTGGCATGCAAACACATTCGATATTTCAATTTGAAACATGATAATTTTGAAATAATTATTTATCTTCTTCATTGAACCAATCTCTCAAGATTACAGTGGTCATCATCATAATTTATATTTTCGCCAGAAGATTTCTAATTTGTAGACGAATAATAAACAGAGTTTAACAGCTATGTCGAATGATAACGTGATGCGATTAGAAGCATGCTAGTTAGTATTGAGAGAGAGAGAAATCCAGGAGAGTTTTTACATCTTGTAAAATATATCTTATACTTTCAATTCGAACGACTAACATTTTATTCTTAATTGCTATCTTCGAATTCCTTGGATTATCATTGATGTCTCTTCGACTATCGTTGCATATGCAAAAGTATTTTGCTCTAATGTTCAGGGTAAGTTACGGTTAGTTTGAGTTAGGTTTGTGTTAGGTTTGGTTAACATTGTCAATTTAGCCGCCTTGTGGCCGCCGTCTAGGAATTAACCGCAGCAATAAATTTCACCCAAATCAAACTCAAATCCACTTAATTGTAACTCAAACTAATGGAAACCTATTGTGAACGTTGGAAAGATGCATGCATAGCAGTGAAAGCATTTTTTGCGCAACTAGAAAACTGAGGGCGAGCAGTTGCTATGTGTGTAGAAAAGAATTATTTTAAATTATCAAAACTTTTCGTTCAGCGTGTTAGTGTATTGTATGTGTAAAATTATTATTCAAATTCATTCAAAAACATTCTTTTTATATTTTTTTGTATCTCGGTTATTTTACTGAGATTCCTTGTATCGAGATATCTTTTTGGAAAACTCGCGAAAGGAGATCCTACATGTATTTATATTATGTAAAAGTGGTGTACCTTTTTTCGATGAATCATAAATGTAACTGCTACTTATTTTCTCTTACCTGAAACAAAACAATACAAATATTTTTAGATGAATAATAAGCAAAAAGTTACGAATAGAAGAATGAACTTGTCGAAAAGTAAGGAATTTCCTGAATTATATCTATGTATGACTGAAAGTTAGATATTTTGTGATGTTGAGGATTAATTTGGGAACTAAAAAACATGTATTCAACGAGGAAAATCAAATTAAAACAGATTATTAGTGATATAATTATCACTAATCCTTTTCCTATATATAATCATCAGGTTCATGTCGAAAAATGACCACCCCCTGATACCACCCCCTCCCCTAAATAGAAGACAGTATCTAGACTTGAGGACTGACTACGAAAGACCAACAAGATAACCCACGATGGGTGTAAAAGATGTACCAAAGGGTGCAAGCTAAATAGTCGAATTTTAATTTCCATGAAAAAGAAAACAATATCAATCTTCATTTCTAACCCTCTCTTTCCATCTATCCATACCTTTAGCTTCTCATTCGACCAGCAATATCAAACTTAATTTCTAACCCTCTCTTTCCACCTATTCATACCTTTATCTTCTCATTCAATCAGCAATATCAAACTTCATTTCTAACCCTCTCTTTCCATCTATCCATACTTTTAACTTCTCATTCGACCAGCAATATCAAAATTAATTTCTAATCCTCTCTTTCCATCTATCTATACCTTTAGCTTCTCATTCGACCAACAATATCAAACTTCATTTCTAACCCTCTCTTTCCATACCTTTATCTTCTCATTCGACCAGCAATATCAAATTTAATTTCTAACCCTCTCTTTCCATACCTTTATCTTCTCATTCGACCAGCAATATCATACTTAATTTCTAACCCTCTCTTTCCATACCTTTATCTTCTCATTCGACCACCAATATCAAACTTCATTTCTAACCCTCTCTTTCCATACCTTTATCTTCTCATTCGACCAGCAATTTTCCATTTCCTAAGATCGCAACATGCGCCAAATTATTTTAAATTCGCGGTAGCTCGCCCAGCGAACCAAATACAATTTCTGTCCGCGGCTCAGCGTCGCATTTAGCCCGATCAACTATTTATTAAGCGGACTCGTGCGTCATCCCCTTCTCATCCATCAGCCGCACAAATCTTCTTAATAACACTCTCAACGCAGACGCGCGATTTCATTCGAAACGTTTAATCCGAGTCTGGTCCGGTTCCTCGCAGCAACGGTTCCAAGTCGGCGATGAATAGAAACGCGGCGGCCATTTATCACGACGGGGATGATTCAAGACTTTCGCAGCGGCGACGCAGCGTCACGCGTGGCAATATCCCTCGCAATGGTTCAGTCGCATTATTACACGTTATAGCGAGCCCGTCCACGACGAGGGCCACGATACAGGAAATAAATTCCGAGCGCAGCCTCGGACGCGTCGGTTTAAATGGACGCGATCGATCAATTCGAATTCTTCGCGCGCCACCGTATCAATTTATACATCGTCTTCGAATCACCTCGACGCTCGCCCCGAATTATATTGCGCGCACGTATTTATTTGCATTGCTGATACGATCGGTCCTCCAGCGAGCGCCGCGACCTTAAGGCGAATTTACACGGTCCGCTTTGATTGGACTTTGGCTCTTGATTGATTTAACGACGTCGAGGGGAGAGTGGACGGTGTAAAAGTGGGAATTGTTGGACGATATTGCGAATCCACGGAGATTGAAAGTAGAATAAAGGGTGCGATTTACATGATTTGTTTTGGTTAGAAATGGTTTTTAGTTGATTTGATAATTTTGGAAGTAAAGTGAATGGTGGAAAAAGTGGAAATTGTTGGACGATACTAGTAATTTAGGGAGACTGAAAGTAGAACAGAGAGTGTGAGGCGAATTTACATGATTTGTTTTGCTTAGAAAACGTTTTTGATTCAGTCAACAATTTTGAAAGCAGAGCAAGTGGTGAAAAAAGTGCAAATTGTTGGACGATATTGCGAATTTAAGGAGATTGAAAGTAGAATAAAGGGTGTAACATGAATTTACATGATTTGTTTTGGTTAGGAATGGTTTTTAGTTGATTCGACAATTTTGGAAGTAGAGTGAATGATAAGAAAAGTGAAAATTGTTGGACGATATTAGTAATTTAGAGAGATTGAAAGTAGAATAAAGGGTGTAATGTAAATTTACATGATTTGTTTTTGTTACGAAAGGTTTTTAGTTGATTTGACAATTTTGGAAGTAAAGTGAATGGTGGAAAAAGTGGAAATTGTTGGACGATACTGGTAATTTAGGGAGACTGAAAGCGGAACAGAGAGTGTGAAACGAATTTACATGATTTGTTTTGCTTAGAAAACGTTTTTGGTTCAATCAACAATTTTGAAATTAGAGCAAGTGGTGAAAAAAGTGCAAATTGTTGAACGATATTAGTAATTTAGAGAGATTGAAAATAGAACAAAGAGTGAAGAGGAGGAAAGGGGAAAAGAGGAAAGTGAACGCTATAAAAGTGAAAATAGTTGGATGATATTGGTAAATTAGGGAGGTTAAAAGTGGACGTGAGGCGAATTTACGTGATTTGTCCTTGTTAGACAATATTTCTGATGATTTAACAATGTTGAAAGCAAAGTGAACGGTGCGAAAACGGAAGTATTCAAACAATTTCAGTAAAATTGAAATTAAACTAAAGAATATAAGAATATTTGAACAATATGATCGATTCAGTAATCGATTCAGTAATGATCGAGTAAAGCAAACAATGCAAGGTAAATTTACAAAATTCACTTTAATTGGACAACGCTTTCAGTCGATCCAACAATGTAGAAAGCAAAGGCAAGAATTCTCGAACAATATAGTTGGTTCAGAAAAATCAGAAGCGAAGTAAAAGCGAATGTACACGGTTTACTTTAGTTGAATGATGCATTCACTTGAACGAGCAAAAGTGAGAGCAAATTAAACCGTGTCAAGTTGAATTTAAATGGTTCAATTTCGTTGAACACGTTTGATTAATTAAGTTGAATTAAAATTAAAGCGAACAGTGTAATGGTGAATTGACATGGTTCACACAGTTAACAAAATTGAAAGCAAAGGATTGAACTTCATTAAACATTCAGTGTTCGATCCAGTCATTTTTGTTTTTCAAATTAAAGACGAACAATGTTTTGTTTTGAACACCAAAAAGTTCCATTGTAGTTAAATTGTAATGTTAACGCATTATTTATAAATTTCTACACATTTTGCATCAGAAAGAAAGAAATGTTCCAAGGCAATCAGAATGTTACAAATAGTCCGCAAACATTCATACACTTGGCTGCGTAAAATTGAAATGCAGAATGCATTTCCGTATGCATGGTATGTAAAAACATATGCAGTATCCGCAGAAAAGGATACCCGTTATAATGCATAGAAAATAAAATTACTATTCGCGTCCCAGTTTCGTACATTTCTAAAAACATGAATTTACAGAACCAACCGCAATCTATGCTAAAATAATGAATACAACAAAATCAGTGTCTCAATTTTTTAACACGCAGCACGCAGTAGCTTCTCTTCGAGAGAAAAACAAATTCCATCACTCCTCCATCCGCGTTTGAGGCATCGAAACTGAAATCTATCGAACCGAGAACAAAACAAAAAAAAAAAAGACAGTGTCCTCAGAAAGGAAGCAGCGAGGTCGCTTTTATTTGCTTCGAAGCCATTTTTAAGTGATTCAGTTTGGTCAATTTCATTGGAACGTGTAAACATTCGCCGTTTAATCGAATCGTTTCGATTCCATCCAGACAACTGACGTTGTTCGACTAAAGTGAACCGTGTAATTTAGCTTTTAGCGAGGCTGCGCGCGAGAGGGTGGCATCGAAACGAATCGAAGGGCCAGCGAAGAGGGCGCGACCCTGGCCAGGCCGATTTTACGCGAATACGATTTTTTTACGGGGAGATTGCGCGCGTCGTGTAATTCGCAGGGAAAAAACCAAAACGATCCCTCGAACGGAGGGTGGAAAACGGGTTGCCGTGAAATTCGGCCAACGAAGATTTATGCTCCATTCGGTAGATGCTGAATTTTGAATAAATCATTCCCCGTGACGGGTTAAATCTTTAGGTCTCGAGGTTGCACCGTGCTGTCGGAAGGCGTGCTGTTTAAGAATGCTGTTGGAACGTGTTCGAATCTGTTGCCCGTAAAATTCACTGTTTTTTCATTCGTCCACTTTTTTATACGATGTTTCGCTGGATCTGATTTTCGTATTCGAATGGTGAAGTACGTTTTCTATTTAAAATTAAATGGAAGTTAATATTATGGAAAAAATGACGTGGTGCATCGTTGCACTCTGAATCTATTGCCCGTAAAATTCACTGTTTTTTCATTCGTCTACTTTTTTATACGATGTTTCGCTGGATCTGATTTTCGTATTCGAATGGTGAAGTACGTTTTCTATTTAAAATTAAATGGAAGTTAATATTATGGAAAAAATGACGTGGTGCATCGTTGCACTCTGAATCTGTTGTCCGTAAAATTCACTGTTTTTTCATTCGTCCACTTTTTTGTACGATGTTTCGCTGGATCTGATTTTCGTATTCGAATGGTGAAGTACGTTTTCTATTTAAAATTAAATGGAAGTTAATATTATGGAAAAAATGACGTGGTGCATCGTTGCTTCTCTCCTAAAGACTGACTCTTGCTCTGCACATTCACTCATCGAACATTTCTCGAAATTATGCATCTTCTTATTTTTAAATATTCATATTCACACACATACTCTTAGGAATATTCAATCGAATAATCAATATTTATCAGTATACATCTTAAACTTTCACGCATACTAAGTCACTCAATAAAATCATTCACTCGTTACACTTTATTTCTATTTCAAACTCCGATACTACAATATTGAAATTAATTTTCTATTATCTTGATACATTGACTTCTGTTTTTGATTTAATAGATTTCAGTATTGACACTTTAAGTGTAAATAATGGAATTTTTCTTACGATTTACATGCTACGCATTAAAGAATTGAGGTATTTATTTTGCTACATTTATTATTTTATTATAGATTGTGGATATATTTCTAGAAATGTGGAACGTGAATAGTAATTTTATTTTCTATGCGTTATAATGTGTACGTTTTTCTGCTACTTGAAATTATACGGTTCGTACAAATGGCAGATAATAAAATTAAATTTGCAATTAATTTAGCATTGCAATATTCTTGGAGTAACTACTGACTTCTGTTTCGAAGTTGTCCTTTTCTCACGCGACCACTTTTAATATATTTAATATTCTTTCAATATAACTGTCATACTCCTAAATATTTTCTATTTTTAATCTTAATTTTATCTTCGTTATTTATTAGTCATAAATCTCCACTCTTCTCTCGACTCTTCTATAATTATAACTCAAATTTCATTTCTCCTAAACCCTTAAATAGCCGCAGCTTTCTACTTTTTAATCAGTCCTTTAATTTAATCTGAAAGATAATTAAATTACCCTCTTGCCAACTAACCAATAATTTAGACTTAATACGTTATATGCGGAATAATTTAGAATGCGAGCGAGAACGAATAGTAAATTTTTTTAAACGACGAGTCAGTTCACCATCCGTTTTCAGAATAACATCTCAGTTGTCTATCGATTTTTGAGTTTCTTCTAATTGTCTTTTAATTAATAAATATCCCACAAATCCAATACCTCAAATATTAAGAAAAAAATCAAATAAATCGTACTAAAAATTGTGCTATCAACTCATCCAACGCACGAAGCCATAGCAGCTCATCAATATCAGTCTGACTGACAATAAAGTCGTACGTCAAGGTTCGATTAATTGACTTGTTTACCACAACCTTCGCGTTCTAACGAGAAGTCGTATATTCAAATGAGTCGAAGCCAGTCACAGTAGCGTGAGATGTTGTAGACCTTGGTCGTGAAACGATTCAAGTATCCATGTTTACAAGAACCCGGTTCCGCGAGATGAATTCGCATGATTTCTCAGCGAAATTCTAATTACGCGCGGATGTTTAATAATTGAAATACAATGTTGCACTGGTTCGTAATAATTTGCTCGTCATACGCGAACTTGAATCTCGATTGATCGCATTGACGCGCTAACAATTAGCTAATTCAGAGGTGGCCAACCTTTTGCGTAGTATACGCCAATTTTTTTCATAGACGAGTTCAGATGCGCCAGATTATTCAAGCAAAAATTTAACATTGTTAAATCAATCAAAAATGTTTTTTTTACCTTCTTACGTTCGTAATGGGGGATGAGAAATATGGATAATTGCAGGATTTGCTTCGTTTAGGGGAGGAAAAGGAATAATTTAATCTCGCAATTAAATTAATTAACTTACGCCAGTCTTAGTCACGCTTTCTCTCTCTCTCTCTCTCTCTCTCTCTCTCTCTCTCTCTTTCTCATACACACTGTTCACATTCTACAATTGTAAACTGTTAAAAAAACGGGACGAATTGATGAATAAAAAGATTATGAATTAAACTAAGAATATTCAGGTGTTGAAAATATAAAGATGGAATCAGTTATGGCGCCTACTGCAAAAGGATAGGTAGGCGCAAGAATGCAATCCGCCATTTGCAATCATCCAATGTGCCACACGTTTGACGATTGCGCTATTGTTTGGTCATCACTGAGCTAATAAAACATGTAAGTAGGTAGCCTTAGTTTGCTGTGAGATCTTTTTTGTGCCTAGTATTAATAATCCTTAATTACACATGGAAATTGTTATTTATTATCCAGTTTAGTAATTTAGATACACACTTCCGTAGTATTTTAATCTCAAACGACCTTTCAATTTTTAATCGCGATCATAATACGGTCAATATTTTTAAAATAACTCGTCGAGAATGGTTTAATTAGAAGAAACTTTTCAATTAGTTATAAGCAGACATCCTGATTCAAGTAACTTAATTTAGTTCCTTCCTGTTTCACAGACAGATCAATTACGGAGTTTCTGGGTGTACAGTCAACGTTATTTCTTCGAGCAATTAAAGTAGAGGAGACAATGTTACCAAGTGCTTGTTATTCCGAACACACTTCACTAGAGCTTCATGGTTATGTGACGATTGTACAAGAAGATTATGCGTTTAATTAGCACCTCTAAAGCATCCCTTACGCGTTGTTGTATCGCGCAATGACGAATATACACGTCGAATGTAGAGCAAATGCTTCTATTATAAATGTTACAAAGGATTACATTTTTGTTCGATGAAAAAGTAACAACAAAACCCTCCAATCGTACCAAAATAAAGTTTTGGATTTACGTTTATGTACGTTTGAACGCAGTTAACTGGTTAAGACGAAACGTTCAGACGACTCGCGAAAGAGCACCCTTTTCAGAGCACCCTGAGCAGCCATTACTGCAGCTCGAAATCGTTGACCAACCGACCTGTTCGCTAAATCTGGCTCTGTCAGATTTCCATCTCGTCTTTGTCTTGAAACACTTAGCAGTTCCTGGCAAACATTTCAACGGAGCTAAGCAATGGAAGGCATTTCCGCGGCCTATTTCAGCTTTTGGCTTTGCTCTTCTTACGGAATTGTTTTAGAATCGCTATACGTACACAGTTATGTGACACGTGTGAGGTATTAAACTAAGGTTTAGATTGTTTCTAGATGCAAATTTAGATCTAAAATCTGCTGTCAATCGATGGGATACGACGATTGTTTTGGTTCAGTTTGGCGACAAGTTGAATGGTCATTTAAATCAACTTTCGATCAATATTATATTATCAAAATATATCAAGACGTTTCGTCTTTACCAGTTAACTGCGTTTAAACGTATATAAACGTGAATCCAAAACTTTATTTTGGTGCGATTGGAGGGTTTTGTTGTTACTTTTTCATCGAACAAAAATGGTTAATACAGAAATATTAAACGGTCAGTTTAGCAGGCCCTAGAAGCAGGAAAAACACAGTATTAAATCCACTTCATTTCAAATTGAAAAATAAATACTTTTTTGACTGATTGGTATTTGTTTCGCTGCCAGTTGAAGTTTCACATATTTTCAAAGGATACTGACCCTTTTTATTTAAATAATGACCAAAAGAGATTAAAAGACTGACCAATAAAATACAAACCTTTTAGTTTTAATAATTGTTGCGAAGTTCTTTGGTCGAAAAGAAAAAAGGAAGAACGAATAGTCGAAAATCAGTGTGCTTATTTGTTAAAGATAAAAGGATTTTTATCTTTAACAAATATTGTTTAGATTCCATTATTCCACATATATCAATCAAGGTTTCGACGAAGTTCTTGTCAAGTTAATGTTATATTAAAAAAACAAAGTCCAAATCCTCAAAAATAGCAGATGTGTCATTCGTATTGCAAACTTGAGATAAATTTGTCCCAAGCAAAGCATCCTAAATGTGCTAGAAATGTCTTAAATGTCCAAAACAGGGTGTCTGAGGTGAAGCAGACGGAAGAAGGATGTAATTAACCCTTTGCACTCGACGCTTTCCCAGCAATTTTCTGGGATGCTAAGTAATTTTCCAGCAATAGAAAATTTCCATTTCAATAGAAAACTTTGGGAAATGTGCGTTCCTTGAAAAGTTGCAATGGAATAAGTTTTTAACTTTCGTAATTAATTCTCACAGAGGGTGCAAAGGGTTAATATTTGCAATTAGAAACAGCATAATTTTTCAAGATCAGGTATGAATTAAAATGTTTAGAATCGTGGTACTTGAATTTCGAACGCAAATAAATTCGTTAACGTCGAGCAAAGGTCTAAGTTAGTTCTCCGATTGGTCGACGCTATCTTCATGACTTTGCAGATTGTAGATACAACCCGGAAGTTGGCTGATCGATCATTTTCCAGCGCGGTTATAGAACTTCGGCTTGGGTTCATGATTTGACATAAAATCAAAGTTTCGTTTCTCTCAAAGGAACTGGAAACTTGTTTAAAAAGTATATGCAACATCATTTGTAACTTTGTTGGAATCTCATTTTTATTTAAGACAGAGATGTGTATTAAAAATGTAATATGTTTATAAGAATTCATAGTTGAAACACTCAGTTACGAATAATACTTTGCAGCTTTTGCTAATGAGTTAAATTACAGAAACAATTGTTAAATTAATATATTAAAATATTTAAATACATTTTTTTGTAACGAGTATTTAATGTTTGGATAAAATATATATTTAAGGGTTTAGTAAAAATTAATTTTTATTATTTATATTTAGAAATTTATGTAACTTGACAGTTGAATGGACTTAAGGGTGCTTTAAGGATCAATTAAAGTATTCGTGGACAAAGTATAATAAATTATTGCTAGCTACTTATGGGTTTTACGATAATAGATTGTGGACAATTATACAAGTAGTAATTCGGTATAATAGATAAGTAGATCAAGCTCTAGAAAAATATTATGACCGAGCAAGCTGTAGAAATGCAAATCTGGGTCACGAACCTTTTAATTATACAAATACAGGAGGAAATCGTCCATTTTCTGACTCTGAAGCCAAAAATGAATATGTATTCACCAAAGTATGGAAAGTATTTTCATATAAACTAGAAATTATGCAATTAGTCGTACAATTATTATTGAAATAAATAATATAATACGATAGCAAAATTTGAATTTATTAATAAGAATTCTACAATCTAATTTTTTTAATAAAGATTGAACAGCTTAGTTTGCAATTTTAATTAAGAAATACTTATAATGAAATATAATTTGATATAATGACCAAATTAGTATTTAATGAATTTATATATATATCATATAATTAAGGAATTTGCCAGATTAAATATATTCACTTATTTATCAAAAATACGGTTCATTGAATTATAATTTTAAATCAATCTGCTCTGTGAAATAAATTCAAATGCCTGCAGTATAATTAACTGTGTCAGATAAAGTAGCTTAATGAATTGTGTTTTAATTGAATACTTGAATGGAAGAATTAGTGACATATTAAATTAAATTAAATATTTAGTAAATATTAAATTAGAATGCTAAAATAAATTTATAGGATGATAATAACCCACAGAATTTTGCAAGAGCAACACTTTCTGTCTCTCAAACAGAAAAATATGCTAAAATAACGTTATAGGGTGATAATAGCCCACAGAATATTGCAAAAGCAACACTTTCTGCCTCTCAAACAGAAAAAAAATACTAAAATAACGTTATAGGACGATAATAGCCCACAGAATATTGCAAGAGTAACACTTTTTATCTCTCAAACAGAAAAAAAATACTAAAATAATGTTATATGGCGATAATAGCCCACAGAATTTTGCAAAAGTAATACTTTCTGCCTCTCAAACAGAAAAAAAAATACTAAAATAACGTTATAGGACGATAATAGTCCACAGAATTTTGCAAGAGCAACACTTTCTGTCTCTCAAACAAAAAAAATACTAAAATAATGTTATATGGCGATAATAGCCCACAGAATTTTGTAAAAGCAACACTTTCTGTCTCTCAAACAAAAATAATACTAAATCAACGTTATAGGGTGATAATAGCCCACCGAATTTTGCAAAAGCAACACTTTCTGTCTTTCAAACAAAAACAATACTAAATCAACGTTATAGGGTGATAATCGCCCACAGAATTTTGCAAAAGCAACACTTTCTGTCCCTCAAACAGAAAAAAAATACTAAAATAATGTTATATGACGATAATAGCTCACAAAATTTTGCAAAAGCAATACTTTCTGTCTCTCGAACAGAAAAATATGCTAAAATAACGTTATAGGGCGATAATAGCCCACAGAATTTTGCAAAAGCAACACTTTCTGTCTCTCAAACAAAAAAAATACTAAATCAACGTTATAGGGTAATAATAGCCCACAGAATTTTGCAAAAACAACACTTTCTGCCTCTCAAACAGAAAAAGCAAAAAGAAAAAAAAAGTGTTGAGAGACCAATTTTAGAGCATCGATACTGTTTGACAGCCACAAGCATTTATCATTGTCCTTGAGCTATGCTCGAAGCGAAGTAACGAGCAATGGCATTCGGCTATCGTTATAATGGAACGAGGTGGCGACGTTCGTCGCTTTGCTCCCTTCCGACTGTCCCACTTCGCCTCGACGCGTCTCATTCTCTCCCAATCGGCTGGGGACGCGATTATATAGCAAACGCGACTATTTCGGCCAATGATACGTTACGATCGGGAATGTGCGCGTGTCTGCGCATTACTGCATTGATTGAGATTGTCGATACATTACCAGCGTCCGTGAAGGGGTGGTTTACTGCCCGCCGATTTGTTTATGCTCGAGGCAGCGTATCGAGCTGCTCAAACACCGGAATGCTGAACCGTCCTGCGGCACAACCCTGACAATCAATCGCGATTGCAGTCATTCGGATATTTCCGTGTATTTCGCAATTTACAGCTCAATCGTGTGTCGCACAGTCTTCGTACAGTTTTTTGCGAGAATCGTCAGAAAAAATCGCTCAGAGATCAGCTACCCTTTGTAGATTACTTTACGTGCATCTGCTTAGGGTGCTTAGGCTGCTAAGGGTGCGTATTCGTACAAGAGCAAAATTATTTGATGATCGTTGAAAGCAACTCACGATAGCTTTATTTCTAATTGTAAGAAGTTTAATTTTTTTAATTTACGGTTTTTTATTCTGCCTTTCTAAGACGGGCTATGTAGAATTACGTTTTTGTTTATGCTGCTAAGGGTGCGTATTCGTACAAGAGCAAAACTATTTGATGATCGTTGAAAGCAACTCACGATAGCTTTATTTCTAATTGTAAGAAGTTTAATTTTTTAAATTTACGGTTTTTGATTCTGACTTTCTAAGACGGGCTATGTAGAATTACGTTTTTGTTTGAATTTTTATTACGCTGCGTTAGTTTTTCGTTTTGTTGTAGTACTATATGTTGGTTAAATCTACTGCCTTTGACTTTTGTAATTTTGTAACTTTTAAAATGGCAAACATGGAAGAGTTTTCTGTGAAAGATGCGGAAATCTGTAAGGAAATTTATGTAGATAAGTTATGTGATGTAGAATGTGAGAATGAATCAGAAAACTGGGATGAAGAAAGTGTTAATGAGATATTTTTTAATTAAGATATATATGTCAATTCTGCTAGGTTCCACTTTATAAGGGTGAACGTTTTACGATATATCACACTTGTAAGAAATACTAGACATGTAAATAAATAACACCTAAATACCTTCAAATCTTCCGAAGGGGGATGAAAAAAGCAGGAAATATCTAACTTTCCTTTGCAAAGAACCATAAACCCAATATTCAACAGACAAACATTCATTCTTCCCTTCAAAACCAACTTCATCCATTCTTCCCCCAAAATGAAGAACCGCACAAATCCATCGTCGACTAAATTTTACTTATTAAAAACAGCTTCGATCGTCCCGATTAAACCGAAACCCGAGTTCGCAATGCAGCCGGGATAGAATTAACCGATCAGGCGAGAGGGGTTCTTATCGCGACGCGAATTGGCCGTTGAAATGGCTCTCTAAAAGCTAAAAGCCGGACGAAAAGCGCGGGCCGGACGAGAGGATGGATGGGCGACGAGGGGAGGCGGTTCGAACAGAAAAGAGTCGACCTGGTGGAGAGTTTTCCGGCGTGAGATTTACGCGAGAGGTCCGCGTGCACCGGAAGTACGTCCGTATGTACACCGATGTCTACACGCTGAGCGTTCGAACGGCTGCGAGTCGAGCCACCCCTTCCGTCCCCACGTCTGCAATTTCGTTTCCTCTTCTTGCGCGAGGGACGAGAGGCGGGTGTGGCTGGGGCATAAATCGTCGGGTCTCGTCTTTGGTCACCATCCTAACGGCTTCCACAGCTTCTTCCCTGTTCCGCTTGCGCGAGGGTGGCGACGACGATGTCCAAGGTGGTGGCCAGCAGCGAACCACGCGAAAAGGTCTTCCGGTTCTTCGATTTCTAGCAAGCGTTCGCGTGGATTGAAATATTAGGTGGCTGCGAAAGTTTGGGTTCGATTTGAAGTCAAATTAAATTCAACACGTTTATGTGGAAAATAGTTGTGGCGGTTCTTCGACATCCGCGGCTAAAGGGACAGCATATTTTGGGTCACCATCCAAACGACTTTCATAGGTTCTTCCCTGTTCCGCTTGCGCGATGGTGGCGACGACGATGTACAAGACGGTGGTCAGCAGCGAACCACGCGAAAAGGTCTTCCGGTTCTTCGATTTCTAGCAAGCGTTCGCGTGGATTGAAATATTTGGTGGCTGCGAAAGTTCGAGTTTGATTTGAAATCAAATTAAATGCAGCACGTTTGTGTGGAAAATAATTGTGACGATCCTTCGACATCCGCGGCTAAAGGGACAGCATATTTTGGGTCACCATCCAAACGACTTTCATAGGTTCTTCCCTGTTCCGCTTGCGCGATGGTGGCGACGACGATGTCCAAGGCGGTGGTCAGCAGCGAACCACGCGAAACGGACTTCCGGTTCTTCGATTTCTAGCAAGCGTTCGCATGGATTGAAATATTTGGTGACTGCGAAAGTTCGAGTTTGATTTGAAATCAAATTAAATGCAGTCCTTCGACACTCGTCACTAGAAGGACAGCATATTTACCATTTTCTCACAAGCACTCGTTTCTGACTCGATTTCTATGTAATAGAATTTTCAAGCTATCCTTAACGTCTCAGCGTCTAAGGCGTAACTCCGCCATTTTGGTAGCATTACTGATGAGTCCACTAGCAGGTTCAGAACGAAACGTTCTTCCCTCTCTTTTCCTTCGTACTCTCTCACGCATATTCTCCAAACAGAGCAATAAACGAAGCGGTACTTCGCTTCAGAAATATAATAAAATCTTAAATCTTAAATCTTTGTGAAAACTTACTTATCTTTAATATCAATATTTATATATTAATATTCTTTATCACGCAAAATTATTCTGTTATTGGGAAAAATTTGATTACGACAATGGTGTTGTTGGATTTGGAATCGAGTAAACACTTTTTCTATATCCAAAGAGGTTTCATTCAAAAGCTGCGTGGTTTAGCGAGAGGTGGCGTATACGGAATTTTGAATATATGAAACTGTGATTCTTTTTTAGATCTGGTATTTAAGGGATTTGTAAAGAGCTTGGGAAGGGATAGTTTTGGAGGCAGTAGTCAAGGATTGAGAATGAGACAAAGGTTAGAGGCGACGCAAGGAATGAGTAATACTGCATCACAGTTTGAGATGAATCCGTATTTACATAGTGATTATGGCTATGGCTATGGCTATGGTAAATAATGAGTTGGCATCCAACAGTGTTACGATTGATTCTGTCTGCGAATTATTGGAAACATGGTATTCTGACAATCGACTGCACAGATACGGATACTTTTGAATCGTTCAACCGTGCAGAATCTTGACTCGGATCGGTGGACTGTCAGGCTACAGAGTTTCGTATCCACGTTAGTTAACCCTTTGCGAATGGAGCGATTCGAACACAAGCGTAAGGTTGAGACTTGGCTACAACGGTAGCCAATTGAAATAGCTTTCCACAGTAGTAACCGAACTGTGATTGATTAGTATGATCGAAGCAACATTCTCAATAGCAGAGATTCGTTTGGCAAAATAGAGGAAACTGAGATAGTATCGGAATATCTCGCAAAAGTTCAAAAATATTTGTAATGTGAAATTTGCTATTGATGATAATGTAATGAAATGATAAAAATTGCTATTGAAATAATAAGGTCCATTATATTTATGGCAATTATTCTATTAGAAAGAATTTTATTTGAACAAATCGCAAGAGCACTAACAATAGCTTTCAGTATCGTTCAAACTGAATAAAAAAATAAACAAATATGACTATTTACTTATCTCATAAATCGACATCTTTTATCATTTTTTAACACATCTTTAACTCTCTCCACAACTGTATTCTCCAAATCTTTATCTCATTTACTCCTAATTACCTTGCAATTCCAACATTTTATTTTCATCGAACCAACTTAGAAACCACATAACGTCCCACTACTTCAATTACGAACAACTGACAGCGCTTAAATCGACTTGAACCCACTTCGAACGATCCACAAGAAGACCGTCATCCAAAAAGGAACGTAAGAAACAAGAATTGACCACGATGTTCCTCAAATTTCCGACTTCTATCGTCTGGCAGGAATTCCTCGCGGTTTATCGACTTTCTTCCCCCGTCGTGGCCTGAGTTTCGATTGGATTCGAACTTGTCCCGGATTTTCGAAACCTTACAGATGCGACGAGAATTCCTTCTTTCATTTCTGTTCCGCTCTTTTTTCCTGGATCTCCTCGACGGGACGTTATCCAGAGTTTCCCGATTGGATTCCAGCGAACCTCCGCGAATCGGTCGAATATAATTCCGCGGGAAGTTATTGCGTGCGCGCGGGCAAACACGTGAATTTTGTTGTTCGAACCGCGCGCTTCTTGTCGTGATTTAAGCGGCGAGCGTTCGTTGCGCGCGCGAAATCGCGACGGACGCCAGTTCCGCAGAATTTGAATAGTTTCCTGATAGACGAGGGCCCATGGTAAGCTTCGAAGAGTTACAGTGCAGTGTTTCGAGGAATTCCGTCGATTTTACGCGGCATTTTTCCTATTTTTTTTGTATTTTTCTAGCTGAGTCGTGTCGCGACATTGGTCGCCATCTTGATTAGAACCAATTATGGTATGGACGTGATTAACTAGCTATTTTTGAGGACTCCCAATTATTATATATTGTATTTAGAAAAATTCAAGTAATAAGAAAAAAGGTGAGCTAATAATAGCAAATAGTTATTTATGTTTACCATTTTACTTAATATTTTTATAAAGTAAGAACTGTTTGCTATTATTTTTAAGTTAAAAGCATAAATGTGTCGACAGTAGCCGATATAATCGGATGTCGCGGCTAGAAACAAATGGAATTGTATCAAAATTTGATAAATAATAATATCTAAATGCGTAGATTACTTTTTCAATAAATTAGATACGCATTGAAACAGAATTAATTTTTTTCTCAAAGAAGTTACAAGTAGATATATCTGCAATTATTGTGCAAGAACCTTAACTGTGAAAGATCAGAGACACAAATTAAAATTTCTAACGAGACGTTAGCATTGTTTCCAAAACCTTGCAAAATGTTGTGCAACATATGTGGACGTTAATAATTCTACTTGCGCGAATCGAAAAGTCGTGGCTTAGATTTGCATTTCCATGGTCGATCTCGAACGCAATCCGATTGCACAGCTCTTACCCAATCATCACGGAAACACAAAAGTCCCCAGCGCGGTTCATAAATAATCTCGATACTGTATTATAAAAATGATAACCATCGAACAATGGTTCACGATAATTTAAGCCCAGATCTTTTCAATTTACCAACCTACAGCTCCCGCCTCTTTCTTTATCACTTTATACAAATGTATCCCACCATTGTGCCATTGAATTATCGCCAAGCAATCTATCTGTAGCAGACATTACTCGCCATTTTTCTCGTTCAAATAAAAAACGGCGATCAACGGGACCCCTTTCCCGCCAGCAACGAGAAAACGGCTACCCACCCCTCTCTCTCTCTCTCTCTCTCTCTCTCTCATAAAAGATTAAACGTAAAATATTCGCCAGATAAAGGAACATTATCAAATTTAAGGAAGAAAAAAAGTTACGCTCGTTTATCTACCCCCCCAAAACGACGATAAATTTGCGTGTTTCTCGGTCTCCTCTGAAACAACGATTTCTCAAAAGCGCCAAGATATATGAGAACGGTTCCCGCGCGGAATCAGCGTCCTTTGTGCCACGGTGGAACGAATAAACAGGGAGGATCATTAAATCAGAAGGGGGAGAGAACCCAGCATTATTAAATCAGGAGGAATAAAGAAGCGTTTACACGAGCCTACGTTTCCGTTGCGTCTACCAGTCGCTTTGTCCTTCTTTTAACACATTGTTGACTGGTCACTAGTTGGCTCGTGTTTTGATGCCCAAACGTTGTTGGCCAAGCACGAGTTGACTCGTGTTTGCACTTGCATTGTCTATTTCAATTTATGAAACCCAGGATGATATAGAATATTGCAAAAGTTTTGTATATCGATTTAGTTGTGTCTGCTTTATTATAAAAAATACTTTTCTTGTTATTTAGGTTTTAGTCACAATTCTAGAGAAGTCTTGCTTGTGGTTTATGGACTTGCGAAGTCGATATTTCGAGGTTTGTCGAATTTTGCATTCGATGCGTCGACTAATCTCGAACTATGTCCAAGGACAGTTTTCACCCTTTGCGCTCTTTTGTCGAGTGTGACTCGACATCGCTAAATAAGAAAAAGAAACAAATATAAATTGCAACAAAGTTTTAGAGTTGTTTTAGAGTTCACAAGCAGTAATCGAGAAACTGTGCTGCAACTGACAACTTTTTTAAGTAAATTTAAAATGAAACACTTGAAATAGTAGAGAGTTGTTAGCAATTAAACTACTAAATTGAAAAATAATTGCAAAGGGTTAAAAATATTTTTATTCTAGCTCTCTGCAATGCTAATGTCTCTAATACTGTTTCATGCCAAGGTTCAAAAGACTCTGCTCTACTGTTTTAAAATCCAAACAAACTACAACTCTTAACTAAGTCAAACTAACTTAGTTAACTATTCTAAGTTAACTAAGTTAACTAAGAATAGGGCAAAACTCAAACTACGAACTAGTGGTGCGGAAAACAGTCGAATTACGCTATTGGACAAATGTGCGAAGATTAAGTGAACGCCCCTAAATCGAAGGTCTCTCTTGGGTGACGAGTTTTACCCTTGAGTGGGTCTCTAACAATGACTGTAGTCAGAAATAACCTTGAGAGACACTTCAGCTCCAAAATGCGTGTGGCGACGAAAGTATAAATCAACTGAAGAGTCTGCTGGCACAACAAGCAGAGAAGACTAAATTTTAAGATATAAAAGGAAAGCACCTACAAGTGCCATGGTCTCAAAAAGTTATCACTGCCTCGAAACAAACTGAACTAAGGATTATTTACAGATGGACAAGAGTCCTAATAATTAACGTCAGGATGAGTGATTTCACCATTTTGACGTGAACAATTAATATTTCAAAAAGGCCACTTCCACATTCTATTACAAGATAATATTCAGCGACATGAGATAGCTTCTGCGTAAATTTGCTGACCAACAATGTGATAACACGTTGGAAGAGGGAGACTGTGATCACAGTCCGGAAAAGATAAACATTGAACGTGTGGATTGTAACTCAGTTACGTGACTGACTTACTCAGTTACGTGGTAGACAGCAGTGAATCTTTCATTTACAACGTTAAGTTCCTTCGCATCGATAAGATTCGTAGATTATCAAGTTAAATAGCACGCAAAAAAATTAGATTTGCCAGCTACAAACGTGGAAAACAATGTTTGCATGCAATGTGTTTTCGTCAGTTTCTTTGTCAAATTTCTTGCCAAGTCTTTTTGACAATTTTCTTTGTCAAAGGAACACCCTCGAACGAACGCGAAACGCGTTTGACGCTCGAGTGTACGCTTTATTTTGATAAATTCCAGACGTCTGCGGCAACCCTTTCGCTTTCACGAGGAACCGTAGTAAACGTGTCTCTGTGGCTGTTAGACGTCTAACGAAAGAGGCAAAGGACGGTCGTTCGACGTCCTTGAACGCTCGAGGACCCTTTTCAAGTGGTCGAGGACGTTCCATGTCAGACATTGGGTAAGCGGACGACGATATTTCTGAGGATTGTTACGAGCTTTCGATTCTTGCTGGGATTTCAACGATCTTGTATGTTTATTATTAGAGAATTGTAATTGTGTTTGTAGTAACAACAAGTGTGACATGAAACAATATTATTTTTGGAAATGATCGTTGAATTTCTAAATTTTCAGGTTTTTTATTTATTGTACCGTGGATATTTTCAGTCGAGAATGATGTTCACATTTTAATATGTAATTTCATCATTTAAATTTGATATTCGTGACGTGGAAAGCTTACATAATTGCAATCTGGTACCTCATTATAATATCGATCGTTATTTCAAACAATGTTCTCAACAAAATTTATTCCACTTCGAGAAACATATATCTCGTGTTATATTTTTATTTAAAAAAATACAAAAATAACGTAACTTACCATTTCTCAGTATTATAATGAAAAAGTTTCAGAAAATAGCAATTTTTTATACAAGCAGTTCAATCCTTTTTGAAATAAAAAATTGCAATCTGTGCGAGTTGATATATCAACAAACATATAACTTCATTTGGAAAAGAAAATTGATTATCTACACGTGACCATTTACACGAAAATGATTTCCAACAATGTCAATGATTAAAATAAGCTACTCTGCAATACCACTTCTCCATTTATTACCAAAAGACCAAAGCGTTCCATATTCGAAAACTCCAGTAATCTCGTGTAATAAGATCTCCCTCACGATTGCGTCTTTCGAAAAGATTTTCTGAAACTCTCCACGAACGGACTTCCAGCGGCCACAAAGACGCCGCGTTAAGCAGCTTCCCGATATTTGTCTGGTTTCGTTCATGGCGAACCACCCAGTTCGCGATTCCCCAGCTCACGCGACATTTAACGAAACGATTCGATTCGCGTGGTCCAAGAAGAAAAGTTCGACGATAACGCAAGAACTCGCGTAAATAGCCGTGGATCGCGCGGATTTTTCAGCATCGTCGAGTCGATTTTAAAAACTGGCGGGCTCTGGTCTTGGCGCGCTCGCGCGCGGTCCAACAAATAGGGCGAGTATTGCCAAAATGGCGGAAAGTTTGCGGATTGGTACAAGGTACGCTTGTGAGTAAAAAGCAGTATCGTTGGCCGATGGTAACGTTAAAAGTTCGACTCGAATTCCGTCTGTACGATCTGAAACGACGAGTACGGGGAATCAGACCGCCAGAAGTCGACTCCTTCTCGAGGAGAGAGACTCGAGCATGAAATAAAAATATAGCACGGCGCAAGAAGTTGGATACGTGGGCGCGCGGGTGGTTACTTTAATTTTTAAGCGTGCTCGAAAGTTGCACGCACGCGTTACCCAGTTCGAAAAACTGCCGCGCAACCTGGTACGGTTTTCAACTTCGACTGGGACCGCGCGTTTTCGCTGCCTCCACCGGATACGGCGTTATGGAAAAGCGGAAAGAAACTCTGGGGCCCCCTCCAAGTCTTAATTAAAGTTTAGAGTTTCCCGCATCGCAAACGAATGGAACGAGAACGTCGGAGTGCGCGGGAGAAGCGAGGGTTGTTAGCGACTTCCGGATGTAAACCGTATTCTTTGGAAACGCGATTATTACCGTTATGCATTTAGACGTTTCCATTATTCTCGCGATTTAATTTTCGTTCGAGAATTAGGGAAACGAGGAAGGTTGTTGTCGTCGATCGTCTCGCGAGGCTGCATTCTTTAGGTTAGACATCTGTACGCTTGTATACACGTGTCATTTGTCTCTGCGTCATTCTGATGTATTTTAAACAGAATCGTGTATTTTCTAGTCATAGCATTTGATAATATGTACATGTTTCTGTAATTTTCTTCATAAAAATGCACCAAAATAGCGCGTTCCATAAACCTAGCGTTGATTATAATAAATATTTGCTAAGCATTACGATATTATTCAAAAATTTCAGTAAACCTTATTCTATATCCCATTAATTAACACGTTTAGCCAATAATTTACAAAATATATTCTTAATAATATAAAGAAACAATTACAAAACCTATCTCTCACAAAAATTCGAAAACTAACTTTATTCTTAATTCTTTTCAGTCACGTTCTGCGTAATAAATGTTCAAATAAATCTAAAGCAGAAAAAAACAACGCAACATTCGATCCCAGTTACTTTTGTCTTCCAGCCGCAATATTTCACTTCCTTTGTATAGAGCAGGAAAGCTACAGTGGCCATTCTCACTATTCTAAGCCACTCTAGCGGTACCATAATGGCGGCGAGGCGCAGCCGCGCCATAGCAGCGCGTGGCATTATAACGTTGGTTAGAGGGTAACCGCTATAGCAGCGTGTAGCGCCTAAAGGATTAACATTAGACGACCACGTGACGACGAGTCAGATTTGCCGAGTTAATTCGTCGCGACAGGCGATTCGTCGAATTAACGCGCTCGTCGCGGTTCGTGCCACCCTCTAGCGCGTTAAGTCTTAACGCGCAAACCGCAGTTCACCCGCGAACCTGTTCAAATAAACATCGTCACTCTTCGTACGTCCGTTTCATATTCATCGATACGATCCATTCATAAATATTCACGCAAAGAGGAATCGGTTTCGGAACTACCGCGTCGAGTTGCTGCGCGTTTCAATGGAGGAACACGCGTACGTTTTACACCCTTTTGAGCAGAGCCAGAATTCGTTACGTCGGTGAGAATAAATTATGAACGTGGCCATCGAAAGACTTTTTTAACTCGTTTACGTTAGAAAGAATAATTTTAGTTATTTCGGTAAAAAAGAAATTCGATGAAATAATTAGTTCGCGGTTTTTGTGGGATTAACAAGAGTTATAGAAAGTTATTGGGTGGAATGAACGAGAGTTATAATGGAATTTCCAGAATTCGTACCTTTTATAGGATTTTGAAAACCACTTAATTTATTTATTTTAATCGTTTCAATTGATTAATGTGTTTTATTAAAATTCAACTAAAGGAGACAATAAATAAATACGTTTTGAGAGGAGAAAGAGGATCAATTTTAGTAGAAAATTAGTAATGTTTGGAGTTTTGTTAGCAAAGACCATTTCACGCTTTTTGTATAATCTTTCAACCCCTATTTTTGCAGAGAAAAATGAATGCTTTGTCTGTTAAATTAGAATAAATTGTCGCGGACGACCAGACAGAAAATTACCGTTCTCAAGTTTAAAAGCCACTCTCGACACTTGCTCACACTCAAAACTTGTTGCTCGTAGATTTCAGGGGCGCTGCTTGCGACACTCGCTGGTATATTGCCTTTTTCAAACGCATGAACTATGCAACTTCATGAATCCAATCTCGCAGTATACACTTTTAATTTATTTTCTAACGTTAAAAACGTGTATCAAACGCTTCTAGCAATTGACTCACGTTAGATTGATAAATCCTTGCCTTTCTAAAACTGTATGCAAATTTTTTAGCGCACAATGCATTTCATAAATACGTCATTGCATTGTGTCGAACTGAAGCGAATAGAAACATTGTCGTATAGAAATCGAGGTCTTTTTGCAGTTGAATCGATAAGAAATTTAGCTTTTTGTCTACAAAAGCTTTCTTTAACCCATTTGCATCATTATCGTATATATATGCTCAACTTTGTTGGTCACTATCATTATTTGTTAGCTAAAAAATAGAAATGGAGCTAGAGGGTGTGGCTTTATGCATTTAACATGTCAAATACTATCCTACTTCATAAAATAACTAATCATTTCCGCCATTATCAGTAATATATATGGACGTAAACCACATATTGGCAATTAATTTTTTCTTACAGTGCTGAAATATGAAGTTCTTCTACTTGTAGTCATTTTTGTACTCAAATATAATAAAAAAAAAGTTTTCTTTTCATATTTCCTTATGACGCAAATGGTTTAATCATTCAAAACGTTCGATGACGTTTGTTATTTTGAAACGCGATAATATGAAAGGAATTTTCCAAAGTTCAAGCTGGCAATAATTGAGTCCAACCGATTTGAATATTAACGAGCAACGCCACAGCCGTATCAGCATATTTATACAAAAGAAATAGCACTTGAAACGAAATGCGATATTATTTATTTAATCGCAGAATAATTTTGGCGCGATTGCGGCACAATAAATGAAACGAATACCGCTTCATCGTTGCACAATATCTCATGAAATTTACTGCATAAATGACGAATCGTAGGAAGCTGGTCCCAGGCGCATTGGTAAAATTGTTAATTGCAAATTAATCAGTCAATGAAACGTTTAACCGGAGGCGCGTGAACGCGTTTCAACTTCGACAACAGTGAGAAAATGATCGTTCAGGTGAAAATTAACTGGTCTGCTCGAGGAAAACGCTGAAATGAATTTATAACCGCGGCGTGTCATAAATTAAAGCTCCTGAACGCTCGGTTAATACAGTGTTAGAGATCTCCTCGATCGTTAAGTGGTTGGTAACATTTCGAAATTTATGACTGACGTAAACCATTAGAAACTGTACTTCAGTTTGCGATTCAATATGAAAATACATTTGCCTTTCGAACTCTTTGTACAGCACTCGAATACTTTTATTTCTGTCGCATTAATATATCAATTGATTCGTAAGACACTCGAATTTGAAGTGGAATTCGAATGGAATCGTCATTGTGGAAGTTACAAGGATTTACACGCACAATTGACAGGCTTTTTTTAGATTTGGGTGTTATATAAATTAAATAATTTTTAATTGGGCATTCATGCAAAGTTAATTGAGCGTGTGGAACAGAAATAACTTTGCTGTTCATTGATATTTCGAATATTATGTGCGAGGGACGAAAGGTAATTAGAATTGCTTCTGAAATTATTAGAGCGCAATGTTATTTATTTTTTATTATTATTTCGGAAACTTAGTATAAAAAATTTGGTTACTTTGATTCGTTCTAATATTTGTCACAAGTAAGCACAAATAATTCTGCAATTAAATAAATAATATTGCGGAATTTTAATTAAATTGAAGCTTCTTCGAGAGAAATTGAGGAAAGGCTTTTTGCGATGAGGCAAAGGCTTACGAAAAATTGACAAAATTTCAAGCAATTCTCTCTCATTTGCGTCTCAAAATATTCTATAAATCATTTGACAGTACACTATTCATAATCTTCAATATGCAATTTAATAAAAATAAGATTCAACTGAAAACTCAGCAATATATAACCACTCAACATCATTTCAACTACAGTAACTAATTACAATTTAATCTTCAGATTAAACCACTTTGCAATACTCACAATTCTCAATGTACAACTCAATAAAAATAAGATTAAACTAAAAACTCACCAATATATAACCATTCGACATCATTCCAACTACAGTAATCAATTACAATTTAATTTTCAGATTAAACCACTTTGCAATACTCACAACTCTCAATGTACAACTCAATAAAAATAAGATTAAACTAAAAACTCACCAATATATAACCATTCGACATCATTCCAACTACAGTAATCAATTACAATTTAATTTTCAGATTAAACCACTTTGCAATACTCACAACTCTCAATGTACAACTCAATAAAAATAAGATTAAACTAAAAACTCACCAATATATAACCACTCAACATCATTCCAACTACAGTAACTAATTACAATTTAATCTTCAGATTAAACCACTTTGCAATACTCACAATTCTCAATGTACAATTCAATAAAAATTAGATTAAAGTAAAAACTCACCAATATATAACCATTCAACACTACACCAATTACAATTCAATCCTCCTTCAAGATTAAACAAAAAATAACTAAAAAAACTTTGTATTTCATCAAAAATACAATTTTGATCCTTTCTCCTTTTCCCAGCAAGTAAAACAAGGCTTTCAAATACAATTACAGTAAAAAATCCCCATTTTTGTCTTCGAACCACCGCAATTATCCCTTCTCCTTCTTACAAGATCGTTTACCCTCCCCCTGTTCAGTGGAAAATAAAACGCGCTAAACCAGTTTACGATTACTCAGCAGGTAGCCTTAATTTCACAGTGGGCCGCGTAGTTTCCGTCGCAGGACAAATCCGGTATTTGATTCGAGGCGGAGAGAACTCGACCCTCGTCGAGGACGTCCGCCACGTTAAAAGCCGACACGGATTTTCGTCGTCGAGGCGAAAAGCCGATACGTCGCCGGATTACCTGGCCGATCGGAATTTTCGAGGGGATTACCAGAGCGAGCCGTCCGCCCAGTGGCTTCGAGATTACGACGTTAAGAACCGCAACGCGGCCAGCCTCGAAAAAGTTATAATCGCTGGCCCACCTGTTGTGCGTATCGATTATCAGGAGCGCGGCGCGAAATCGAAATTTGAACGGCGAGTCCCTCCATCGATTCGCTCCGATCGAGACGTGTCAAAAGATCGAGATGGTTTTGGTGCTTTCGAAAATGATCGAGAAGAAGAATTTAGGAGAATTTGAAATTTGAAAGAATTTAGTCTTGATTTTTATTGAAAGTTGTCTTTGGTTAATCTTGATATTTCTAAGTATTTAATATGTACGAACTTCAATTTATCTTATTTTAATTGTAAAAGATTGTTTCTTCTAACAAACTTTTTGTTTTGACTTCTTTATTTTGTTTAGTATTTGGTGGTTTCGAAAATGATCGAGAAAAAGAATTTAGGAGAACTTGAAATTTGAAAGAATTTAGTTTTGGTTTTTATTGAAAGTTGTCTTTGGTTAAACTTGATATTTCTAAGTATTTAATGTGTACGAACTTCAATTTATCTTATTTTAATTGTAAAAGATTGTTTCTTCTAACAAACTTTTTGTTTTGACTTCTTTATTTTGTTTAGTATTTGGTGGCTTCGAAAATGATCGAGAAAAAGAATTTAGGAGAATTTGAAATTTGAAAGAATTTAGTCTTGATTTTTATTGAAAGTTGTCTTTGGTTAATCTTGATATTTCTAAGTATTTAATATGTACGAACTTCAATTTATCTTATTTTAATTGTAAAAGATTGTTCCTTCTAACAAACTTTTTGTTTTGACTTCTTCATTTTGTGTAGTATGAAAGTATTAGAGATTCTTGTCTAGTCTTGATTTTTACTGAAAGTTGTCTTTGGTATAAATTTGATATTTGTAAGTATTTAATATGTACGAACTTGAATTTTTCTTATTTTAGTTGTAAAAGATTTGTTTCTTCTAACAAACTTTTTGTTTTGACTTCTTTATTTTGTGTAGTATGAAGGTATTAGAAATGTTTTTGTTTTACAAGTTTGACTTCCAAAATTTAGTTTTAAGAAATTTGAAAGAAACATTATAATATTCTAATCTTCTTTATAACAAATTATTGCAATATTGTGTACTCTCTGCTTACTAATCTGTTGCAAATAATATAACTGTGACTGTCAAATTTAAAAAAAAAATTACAAAAAAAGTTACTTCATTGTGGAGCATATTTTCAAAGTTAAATTCAACAAAATCGAGCTAAATGATCATAATTAGTCCTTTATGATTCCATAATTACAAAAAGAAAAATCCCAAAGATGAAATTTCTGTAACAAGAGTAACTTTCACAAAGCTTTCGAGCTACAAAAATTTATATTTCTTAAATAATAGATTTTAAAGGAAAACCAGCAAAATAGTAACTCTCTCTCTCTCTCTCTCTCTGCTTCTCTCTCCCTCTCTCTCCCTCTTTCTCTCTGCTTCTCTCTCCCTCTCTCTCCCTCTTTCTCTCTGCTTCTCCCTCCCTTTCTCTCTTTCTTTCTCTGCTTCCCTCTCCCTCTCTCTCTGTCCCTCTCTCTGCTTCCCTCAAACAGCACCCTCTCTTTCTCTGCTTCTCTCTCCCTCTCTCTCTCTCTCTCTCTGCTTCCCTCAAACAGCACCCTCTCTTTCTCTGCTTCTCTCTCCCTCTCTCTCTCTCTCTCTGCTTCCCTCAAACAGCACCCTCTCTTTCTCAGCTTCTCTCTCTCTCTCTCTCTCTCTTTCTGCTTCCCTCAAACATCACCCTCTCTGTCTCTGCTTCTCTCTCCCTCTCTCTCTCTCTCTCTCTGCTTCCCTCAAACATCACCCTCTCTGTCTCTGCTTCCCTCAAACAGCAGCCATTTTCACACGGACAGCAATATATTCCGATGCGAACTGAATCCCGGACATTGAGTACAGAATTGATCGATTTGCCGCGAAACGAGCGAAACTCCGTAATTCGGTTAGATTTCGGACGATGGAGGATCGCTCGTTTGTTTTATGGCGTGAATATTAATCGCGGAACTGGGTCACCAGGGGCGAGGTGAAATTTATACATAATCTTGGTCAGATTAGATGAGCCGAAGGGGGATGTTGAATAATCCAAATTGCCGGCGAGGTTGATTGGAAACGGGGATTAGCCGTTCTTAATTTGTACCCGATGGTATTAGCCGGAATGGCTTTTTGGAATTTGTTGCTTTCACCCAGCTTTGCTCGCGCATCGTTTATGAAGTAATTTACAACGACGCTTCGCTTCTGTACACGCGAAATGAAAGTGTAACAGCGGAGGCTGATAGCAAAGTGGCTGAGATTTGAAAAGATGCGTCTTGGAATTAACCTTGCTTAAAGAATAATCTTCAGAGCACAAACATATAATTTCTTCGTAAATGAATGTATGAAAAGTATGGAATTGTATAATTTTCGTATAAATATGTAGTAACAAATTACTAATTCGAAATGAAATTAAATAAGATGAAGGTAGGATTATCTTTAAATTACTTTTCCACAAGTTTTCGAACAGAAATTTTGTTGTTATTCTCGCAAATATTAAGTTTCGATGGGTTAATATTGCTATTTTATAAATATATAATTTCTTCGTAGATGAATGTATGAAAAGTATGGAATTGTATAATTTTCGTATAAATATGTAGTAACAAATTATTAATTCGAAATGAAATTGAATAAAATGAAGGTAGGATTATCTTTAAATTACTTTTCCACAAGTTTTCGAACAGAAATTTTGTTGTTATTCTCGCAAATATTAAGTTTCGATGGGTTAATATTGCTATTTTATAAATATATCATTTCTTCGTAGATGAATGTATGAAAAGTATGGAATTGTATAATTTTCGTATAAATATGTAGTAACAAATTATTAATTCGAAATGAAATTAAATAAAACGAGAGCAGGATAATCCTTAAATTACTTTTCCACAATTTTTCGAACAGACATCGGTAATTTCAAAATATTTTGTTATTCCTGTAAATATTATATTTCGATGGGTTAATTGCTGGACAGCATCGAAGGATACTTTTCAGTAATTATTTATACGTTAAACAAATAATTCCTCGGTATTTTATATATTTATGGCTGGCGTACAAGTTTTCGAATAATCCACTGCAATTGCTATCGCACGTCAAAGTGTTATTTGCAGAATGGATTTTATAAACTCTCGACGAAAAATTAAATATATATAAAGGGGTGCAAAGCGGGTCGGCATATTTGATCACGTCGGTGTTCGTAAATTTTACAGCTGCCTCCGATATTTCGCAATTGTACAGCTGGGTATCTCGTTTTTAATGGATTACGTTAATGGCTTTGGTTTCCAGAATTTAGTACTTTTATCCGGAAAAGAAACGAGGCCAAATAATAATAAAAAAGATGGAAACTTTTTTAATTTTTTGAAAAATCGAAATCAATCATTGTTAACTTACTCAAAGCACTTCAAATAACTTTCTTACGTATCCTTATGAACCCACTTTCTGCGCCATTTTTTATTTTTGCCCTATCTTTCCAAATTAATAATAACTTTGCACGCCTTTCAAACGCGATTAACAAATAGAATCGAGTAAAAAATATTAGTGGTTCAAAAAAGAAATCATAATTCACACGACAAACATCGTATCGAAGCAACAAATCTGATTGTTAATTTACTCAAAGCACCTCAAATAACTTCCTTACGTATCCTTATTAACCCACTTTCTACGCCATTTTTTATTTTTGCCTTATCCTTCCTAAATAATAACAACTTTTCACGTTTTTCAAACGCGATTAAACGATCAAATGGAGTCAAAAATATTAGTGGCTAAGAAAAGAAATCATAATTCACACGAGAGACATCGCATCGAAGCAACAAATGTTATTGTTAACTTACTCAAAGCACTTCAAATAACTTCCTTACGTATCCTTATTAATTAATAATAACTATTCACGCTTTTCAAACACGATTAAGATAGAATCGAGTCAAAAATATTAGTGGCTAAGAAAAGAAATCATAATTTACACGAGAAACATCGCATCGAAGCAACAAATCTGATTGTTAACTTACTCAAAGCACTTCAAATAACTTCCTTACATATCCTTATTAATTAATAATAATTATTCACGCTTTTCAAACACGATTAAGATAGAATCGAGTCAAAAATATTAGTGGCCAAGAAAAGAAATCATAATTCACACGAGAAACATCACATCGAAGCAACAAATCCAATTGTTAACTTACTCAAAGCACTTCAAATAACTTCCTTACGTATCCTTATTAATTAATAATAACTTTTCACGCTTTTCAAACGTGATTAACAGATAAAATCGAGTCAAAAATATTAGTGGCTAAGAAAAGAAATCATAATTCACACGAGAGGCATCGCATCGAAGCAACAAATCTGAAACGTTCGCGGTTCTCGAAGGCCCCTTCGAAGCTTTCGAAGGGTGCCGTGGTCGGCTGGAACGGCGATGTATTCGCGGATTACCATGGCGATCAGACTTTTCCTGGGAATTTCGAAGAGTTTACCGAACTGGCGGACGCAAGTTTGTCCACTATCGTCCCAGTGACAAATGTAGTCGGATTCGCGCGGTTTCAATTCTCCCAGCGCGCGGTTTGTTCGGAGCTTTGCATCGCGTTCCGAGGAAACGACGATAGAATAAATAGAGGGTGTTCGATTTGGTACGTAAACAGCATAGAGAAACGATACGGAGAAGTGGTAAGGAAATCAGAGGCTAATAATCGTTTCTGAACACACATTACAAGTGAAGTTGGCGTTTTAGAAGCTCTTCGTGGTGGACATTGAAACATTTTAATGACGATGGAAGATTTTTTTTCGATGCGCGATGATGAGGCGAGAAAAATTAACCCTTTGCATTTGGATGGCCCCTCTGAGGGGACATCAGAGATTGATTAGCGATTAGGGAGATTAAACTTATTCCATTGCAGCTTTTTGAAAAATGCATGCTTCACTGAAGTTTTCTTTTGAAATGGAAATTTTCTATAGTTGGGAGACGTTAGCAATCATATTTCAGCAATGTACAATATTGCTGTGCGATGATGAGGCGAGAAAAATTTACCCTTTGCAGTCGGATGGCCCCTCTGAGAGAAGATCAACAATGATGACAAAGATTAAACTTATTCCACTGCAGCTTTTTGAAAAATGCATGCTTCAATAAAGTTTTCTATTGAAGTGGAAATTTTCTATAGTTAGGAGACTTTAGCAATCATATTTCAGCAATGTACAATATTGCTGTGCGATGATGAGGCGAGAAAAATTTACCCTTTGCAGTCGGATGGCCCCTCTGAGAGAAGATCAACAATGATGACAAAGATTAAACTTATTCCACTGCAGCTTTTTGAAAAATGTATACTTTTCTGAAGTCTTCTATTGAAATGGAAATTTTCTATAGTTAGGAGACTTTAGCAATCATATTTCAGTAATGTACAATATTGCTGTGCGATGATGAAGCGAGAAAAATTAACCCTTTGCATTTGGATGGCCCCTCTGAAGGGACATCAGCAATGATTAAAAAGATTACCCTTATTCCACTGCAGCTTTTTGAGAAATGTATACTTTTCTGAAGTTTTCTTTTGAAATGGAAATTTTCTATAGTTGGGAGACGTTAGCAATCATATTTCAGCAATGTACAATATTGCTGTGCGATGATGAGGCGAGAAAAATTAACCCTTTGCAGATGGCCCCTCTGAGGGGACATCAGTAATGATTAGTGCTATATTCCATCGCAGCTTTTTGAGAATTGCATGTTTCTATAAAGTTTTCTATTGAAATGGAAATTTTCTATAGTTGGGAGACGTTAGCAATCATATTTCAGCAATGTACAATATTGCTGTGCGATGATGAGGCGAGAAAAATTAACCCCCTGCATTTGGATGACCCCTCTGAGAGAACATCGGCATTGATTGGTGATTACAGAGAAATTTTTGAGAAATGTATGCTTTTCTGAAGTTTTCTATTGAAATGGAAATTGTCTATAATTGGAAGACGTTAGCAAGCAATATAAAATATTGCTATTTTTAGTAATAATTTCTATCACCAACGCCTAGAAAGGAGTCAAATGCAAAGGGTTAAGGGTCGTTGCAGAGGGAGGCTTTGTTGTACGAAAACTTTTAAAGTATGTAGCGACAAAGATTTCTCAAACTCTGTTTTCTTTCAAACATTTTTTTTAAATTAAAAAATTCTACTATGTTTTGTAATATGAAATCGTTGTTGAAGAAATTCAAGTTAGAACTGTGACAGTGGAAATTTTAGAGCTATATAAGTGTAACTGTTGTATAATTTTATTTTATGAAGTTAGAGAAACTATAATTTGCAAATTTTTCTTTGTTTTTTCTACTGTTTGCAAATACCATCTAATTTCTTTGTCAGAGTTATACTTACTTATTTTCAACATTGATCACAAGTGTACCAGCTATTTATGTACTCTTACCTGCAACAATAAAAACATTTTCATGTAGTTACATTTAAAAAATTACAAAATACGATTACACAAATAAATGCAAAGTTCCAAGTAATTTTTATACATATAATTACATGCTAGAATCGAAAAGCTGTCGATTGTAAATGCAATTGTTGACAAATCGAAATTGTTTCATTCGAGATCCAGTTATCGAAAGAGTCGCATTTCAAAGTTTGACAATTGCACTTGGTTAATTGACAAGTGTATGCAATGCGAGTGATACAATCGACAAAGGAAGTTACTCTACGTTAAACAGGAAGTCGGAAATGTGGAGTGACATTCTTTCCCACGACGCTTCGTTTTTAAAGAAAAATCGACTGGGCTGATCAATGAAATTGAATTTTCGATATCGACTCGTTTGAAGGTGAAAAGGAAAAATGTGAAAAACGTCACTTCACATTTTCGACTTGTTGTTTAACGTGGAATAACTTCCTGTCGATTGTACCACTCGCATTATATTCATTTGTCAGTTAAACAAGTGCACTCGTCGAATTTTCCAACTCGATTTTCTCCAAAATAAAGCCTCGCGCGAAACAATTTCATTCTATATTTTCGACGTATTTTTTCGTGCGGAATCATTCTGTTTTCGACTGCAGCTTGAATACTGCGGCACTCGGTGCGTATTACTATAAAATATTTGGAACAGAAAAGAGATTTATTAAAATAATTATCTTTATTGTAAATAAATATATTTCGTGGTTAAAAGATTTTATGTAATTCAGGTATTTTCTCATGAGTGATGTCATTTTTCATAAATGCAATTTTAAATCTCAATATTAAAATTAATTAAAATATAATTTCATATTTCCTTGTAACTGTAATTATTAATCTCATTTATCTACATCTGATTTATAATTATTATTTTTTACCATATGAAACTCTTTCCTTCTTGCTTCCTAATTACCATTATTTTATTATTAAATTAAGTACTCCAATTTATTAAAAAATTGTTTTCCTATTAAATTTAGTACTCTACACTATACTTAAATTATTTCATTATTAAACTCAGTGCTCTTACACGTAACATCTCTCTTCAAAAATTTACCTTAAAAAAAACAACGCCTCAATAAAAAATACCGCCATTATGACTCAAAATAAAAACATCCTCACCAAAAAATCTCAACCAATAAATAATCGTCTTTCCGCGTTACAAAAAGGAAAACAAGACGCTTAATACTTGAAAACAAACACTGCATTCAATTAATCAGAATGCTCAATGCGAACGTTTCCGTTCGCGGCTCCAATCCGAGCGCGGCGATGGAATTGGCGCGAAAAATAAGCGATTCGAAAGCAGCGCAGGTCGAACAGCGCTCGAGGAACCGGTACGCGTAGGCTTCCCTAATTTATTAGATACAAATTTGCGTGTCGACTCGGATAAGCGGCTCGAGCGAGTCGTTCGTGAACCAGGAGGCAAGGGGTGAAGTAAGAGCGTCGACTTTCCGTTCGTGACAACCGGTTCCCTGGCAATTACACGTATAACGAACCGGACTGACTACTTAGCTTCCAGGACTGCTTGTTTGCAGCTAATTCACGCTTTTTCCTATTCACGTTCGCGCGTCGATAAGTGAGCAGCGACAGCTGGCGCGATCGAGATCGTCGTTAAAGTATGACTTCGGACACGTTTCTACCGAGTTTTTGCTTAGTTTATGCTCTTGGCTGCGAGCAAATAGTCGACTCGATTTTCTGGTTGCTTTTAAGCGTCTGAGTTGAAGATAGAATTACATATTTGTAGGAGAGAATGTCACTTTATGTTTTTCACTTCCAGTTTAACATTGGATCGCTCGTGTTGCTAGTTGGAGTTCTAAACTTGGCTCTTTTGAAAAGTGGATCTCAAGTTTCGATTTGTTTCTTTGTGTACGAACAATTTTGAATTATTTTCTTGCGTGCGATCATTGTTTTTTTAATTATTCAACTCTGTGTTCAACATTTACTTTTTGATGGAAATTTAAAACTGCTCGCAGTAATTTGTTAGAAGAATTAAATTGTATTTATTAACCCTTTGCATCCTGAATAATTTTTCAGTTTAGTAGTTTAGTTGCCAACAACTCTCTAGTATTTCAAGTGTTTTATTTAAAATTTACTTGAAATTTACTTGAAAAAGTTCCTCGACTGCTACTTGCAAACTCTAAAACAATTCTAAGTCACCCTCGACCTAGGAGCGCAAAGGGTTAAGTACGTAAAATCCACGGTGTATCGCAAAAGCATGGAAGCCATTTTTTACAGAGCGTAATTCTACTTTGCCCTTTTGTTTTCCAATTTGTTACATCGTGTACGTAATTCGTTAGTGGCAAACAACGTATGCAAGCGAATCGATGGCTGGTTTTGCATTTTTTTCTTCGTGAACAACGAAGACCACGAATTACAGCGATGTTTTTCAAATGCGGTGCAACGTTCGCGAATAATTCGTAACTGGTTTCGATTTCTAATTGAAATTCACCGTTGTTTTAATTGAAAACCGCGTCCGTCGAGATTTCGTCCTCCATTTGTGTTGGAATAAATTATCTCGAACAAAAGGATCTGATTGGCGGACTCGAATGTATCTGCTCGCCTGGGCGCTGACATTTTATTCGATCCAATTTTTGTAGGTGATGCAGTACCGCAGGAATGGAAGTGACAACGATTTATGCCCAGGAAACGTCTGACAGAATTGTTTGAGATACTTGAAATGCTCGAATGGCTTCGAGCTGCGATCAAATTCTGTCGATCCAATCGAAATATTCGATTCTTTCAGCGGAAATTTCAGTAATTTTGAACGTTTCGATAACTTCCACGTGTTTACATTAAGCTGCAGTATTTTACGAATTAAAAAATTTGTCGTTTCAAATGAAATTTGTAAATTGAGAACAAAAATGATAATAAAAACAAAATAATACGAGAAAATATGGTGGTATTTAAAGTCAAGTTCAAAACTATAAAGTACAGAATTGAAATTTAAATTTTAAGTGTCTTATACTTAAATTGAACGTGTTGGAAATTTGGAAGAACTTGTTTTAAATTTAAGAGAAATTAGGAATACTAATTATTATAATTGAATTTCTGTGAATATAAAATTATAATATAATCGTATAAAAAAAATAAAAAATGATAAAATATGGTATTTAAATTCAAGTTCAAAGTTACAAAGTACAAAATTGAAATTTGAACTGTAAGTCTCTTGTATTTAAGTTCAACGTATTAGAAATTTGGAAGAACTCGTTTTAAATTTAGAAGAAATTAGGAATATTAATTATTATAATTGAATTTCTGTGAACATTGCTCTTTTTAAGCTGCATATCAATTAACATTTCTGACATACATCTCTTGCAATATTATATCCCACGCAAAGAGATGGTATTAATTACAGTTGAAAGGTATTACGCGTATACATATGGAATCTTAATACTCTTACAACTGGCGGTTTGCGACTGGTTTCGCGGTTTCCGGTAGAAAGGGGCAGGTTAAGTATTATACAAAATGGGATTAATACCCAACCAGAATCCGGTCTTCCCGAATTTTATTTCCATTTCAACGACGCAACTTCCTGAACGCTGCACAGGTGCGTTTAATCCGAACGGAAAGTAAGCCTCCCGATTCAAGTTAATTTCGTCCAGGTGCGCTTAAGCTGAGAATGGTCTCGTTTAAAGCCGATTTATGGTAGTTATCCAAATTTTGACTAACTCTGAACACGGTCACCAGTCAGTTCCAACGATAACAATCTTTCTTTCGCGACAAATCCACGATAGATTTCGAAATAAATGTGAAACGCGCGGGAGTAAAATATTTGAAATTTATTCGGAACAATTAAAAAATTTAGGTTTCCAACGATAGCGATCTTCCTTCCGTGACAAATCCACGATAGATTTTGAAATAAATATGAAACCAACAGAAATAAAATATTTGAAATTTATTCGGAATAATTAAAAAATTTCGATTGTTGAAATCAAGCTTTTATTTTCTTCCAATTTCTATTTTCCCATCAATCGTCGAAGCGTTTAATCTTACTGTTATATGAAAAAGTTATTTCTAGTACGTTTCAAACTATAATTATTTTAAAATTCCTTCGATTATGTTTGTTTTATAGGTACATGTAAATTGGCTCGCAATATATGCATTCGAACGTAGAAGTCGAGTTAATGCATTCTCTTGGAATTTTTAATAAATTCGTGGATCAAAGGTAGATGCTTTCGAGTGTCGTATTCAGAACCTTAATTACAAAATGCATAGGAAAAATTTCAAATATTGAGGGAACAAGTGTTTCGAACTTGATCTGCGCCTAAGAAATACATATGAAACACTCGTTTATTAAATATTATATTAAATACTTTTACAACAATATATAACCCATAGTGAAATCAATTTAATTTATAAATTGAAATAATAAATGATATTTTAATACTTTTTTATACTATTTCAAATCAAACTCCTGTTTCCTTCGACCCAAACACGGCGTCGAGTTCAGCAAAGTCCACGAAATGTTCTCCAAACCGTTAATTCCCGTGCAATTTTCTCAAGCGTTCCCGTCACGTTTCGAGATCGCTATTAAAAGCACGATCCGGCGAAACATTGGGGGCTTCGAAATTTCCCGCGCGTATCGAGCAGCCATTCGTACGCCCCCCGTGCGCGATGGTCGTCGTTGCTCGCGAAGAATGCAAAGCAGGAAGGCAATCGCGATGCCGCGTTCGTAAAAAACATTTCAAGGTTCCGTCGTAAATCGCGGACGAATTATCCGCGAAGAGACCCCTGCGCGTGGATGTCGAGCAGCCAAGCGAACGAAGAAAAGTCAAAAAGGGGTGGAAATGGGGTGGCGGAGGAAGAAAAAAGGGGTGGAGAGCGAGCACGAACGACATATTTCCAGGATGCCTCCGTCGTCTTTCTCGACGTCGTTATTTCCCAATCGACAGAAGTTGACGAGAACACCTGTATTTTCATCGTCAACGCGCACTCGTGGCGACGTTAACGCGTAAAGTCGTCGACCATGAAATTACTCGCCGCTTTACAAACGCGGGTTTAAACAGAAAGAGCGAATGCCTTTGCTCTCGTCCAGCTTTTCTATTTTTTTTTCCCCCCCTCCCGTTTCGTCGTCTCTTTTTTCATCCCTTTGATTCCTCGCGATCGTTCCAGCAGCGCTCGAGCTCTGTTTCGCGAGCAAACGAAACGCTTGACCCGCGGTCGCTAAACGCGAGTTTCGGTGGATCTAATCAACTCCCGTTCGCGGAACATTCGTTAAAGGTTTGACGTTTTAGGCGTTTCTGGCTTCGAGGAAACGATACGATCTCTCTGGTTGCAAGACGCCTTTTTTCCCCACCTCAGATTAATGTATTAAATTGTGTGATTTATTTTCGACTTGTACGGTGCGACGTAATGAGGTCGAATGCGAGATATTTGCCTCTATTTACGTTAATTTGATATATGGCAAGTGGAAACGCTATTTTACGGCTTGTTAGGCCTCCGTTCGATACGTAGTCACGCGATTCGAACAGATTACGCTCGTTATTTAGCAATAAATATAAAGCGAAGCAGAAGTAGAAAAGGCTCTATTTCTCTGTAACTTTGCTTCCTTTTTTCTGGATCTACCATCGCATGTAGAAACAATTCGTGGCAAATTCGAGTAAGTACTTACAGTCTTTTTTTTTAACCGCGTTTGGAACTGCATTTTTACTGCACAGACGTATTCTTTGAAACGCTCTGCGCAATGCTTGGCGAGACGTTTCAAGCTGCATTTGCGCATTTTATGCCCGTCGTTTTGTTTCAAAGAAAACGATGTCAAAGATGGATCTTTTTATGCGACTCTGATTTTTTTTTTACAGCTCTGTTTTGTTTGTGGCCGAACGTGAAATGCAACGCGTTCGAATCGCGTGACTTTTGCTGTTCGTTGAATTCTGTGCAGAGAGCGGAGATTGTGAAATAACGGTTGCGAGGTTTGAAATTTCAAGTGGCGAAGTTGGAGATTAGAAACATACGTTACGATTCTTGCCAATCCAAATGGAAAGGAACTGTATATTACACAGAGTGAGTTATTTCACTGTAAACCTTGAATTTATTGGTTTGTTTGATATCAAGAGGGACGTACAATGTAACGAGCAGTTTGAAACACTTTTTGACGCAATATGTAAAATCTAAAAATAAAAATTGTGATATCAATCGCATGCTTGGCTAATTATTATGCATCTAATTAGTGAACAAGTTTGACTAATGACTGTGTCTTTAAATATTTAAATCAGTTGGAGCAAAGGCAGAAGATCGCATTGAAGGAATGCGATATTCATGGAACTAATAAAACTATTTTTCTCACTTTTTTCAAGGATAAGTTATTTAAATTTGTTTTATAAGCTTCTAGTCACTATTCAATGTATATATAAATACATTTTTCCAGTTTTCAGTGTTTTTATCCCTACAATGAATATTTAATATAAAATGGATTTTAATTTTATTTCTGATGTAAGTTTTTGATGAACGCAAGCTTCTGCTTTTAAATCACTCTTTGTAACATTTATTAAAATTGTCTCTTTTAAATTTCCTCAGAGATAGTGGACTGTATCGTTATGTAAACTGTGATCATTGGATCACTCAATCAGTCTCTTTCTTCAAAGATAAATTATATAAATTTGTTTTACTAGCTTCCTGTCACAGTTTACTACACATGTATATATTTCAAGTTTTCATAGCGTTTTTAATCTTATTTCTGATGCAAGCATGTTGCTTTCAAGTCACTCGTACTAACATTGATCAAAACTGTGTCTTTTAAATTTCCTCATATATAGTGGACTGTATCGTCATGTAAACTGTAATCACTAAATCAATCTCTTTCTTCAACGATAGATTATTTAAATTTGTTTTACAAGCTTCCAGTCACAGTTTACTACATATGTAGGATATTTATTATTTTAAAATTAAATACAAGGAGATTAAAACGTCTTTATAACCATATGTTTTCTGAATAAGGCACGATGAACAACTGACTCAATTTGTTTAAAAACATTCACTTGAAAAACTCATTCACACGCACATTCGCTCTCGCTCGCATTCTAGAATATTCCATAGCATAAAAATTGAAACTCTTAAATTATTGACTATCAAACAAGGATAGTAAATTATTAAGCAAGGATATTTAAGATTACTATCCTTCATATACATATATATATTTCTAGTTTTCACTGATGCAAGCATGTTGCTTCCAAGTCACTCGTTCTAGCATTGATCAAAACTGTGTCTTTTAACCCTTTGCACTCCAGTTTAGTGACTCATATAGTACACCAACAGCTTCAATACTACATTAGTTACTAAAATACTTATTCCTTAGCTACATCATATAAAACAAGTTCAGGTTTATAGATCTTCAACAAAATAAAAATTCATATTGAACAGTTCGTAATTCAAGTGTCGCGTTATCGGCGACAACGGAGTGCAAAGGGTTAAATTTCCTCCTAGATAATGAACTGTATCGTCACGTAAACCGTGGTCAGCAGGTCACTAAAACAGGCTAGGAAAGGAATGATTCGAAACTGGCATCGCTCGAGCCCTAAATCATCCCTTCGGAACTCGAGGAGCGCGCCAGGTGGAGCGGAAGAAGAAGTCCTCCGGGCGAGTCGCGAACGGGTTAGAAAGTTCTCCCCGCTTCTAATGAAGATTTATTCGGCGCAGCTTAAATACACCCGGCGCCGATTAATCGCGCCGCGAGACTTCGGAACCGTTCGGTGATAAACGATTCGCGTTCCGTGCCTCCGCCGTGTTCGATTTAATCCAGAAACTAATTTTAAACACGCGACGACTTGCGTCGTTCCGGAAAACTGCCGCCCCGCGCCCCTTTATTTACGTAGGCCACGCGTTCCACCGAAATTGTAACTCAAAAATTACGATAACGAGCTACAGCCTCGTAAATTGTCGCTTTCCTTCCGGAAACCACCCTCGAGCGAGCTTTCACGCGACGCTCAGCGAAGGAAGAATTGTTCGCGACCTTCGAGATTTCTCGGAGCTCTCGTCGAGACGCGAATTTGTCGGAAATTAGAAGTTTCGAGGGGCGACTTGGTAAGTTACAACAGCTATGTGGACACTGATGAACTTATCGAGCAAATCCCCACGCTGTCACCCGACGTCCACTCGCCTCGGCTTCATGGGGGTGTAAAATGTCGTACCTATCTGTGGAGAGAGAGGGTACGCTAAGTACGTGATAGTTGGACGTGGTGACAGGTGCACTGACATATTGGACCACGACACTGATTGATGATCGGTTAATTGCCGATCAATCGCGTTCGAACCACAAAAATTCAGTTTCGGAGGAAGGAGGGCTGATAGAAGTCGCGATTGTGGCGATGAAACAAGTAGATTACTGGGAACATTCGTCTTTTAAGTAATTATGTTAAACAGTTGAATACTGCTGAGTTACTCTTAATTAGGAATCTTTAGAAATATTATATTTTAACCGTTTGAGTGCCATGAGCTTTTGAAGAAGTCTTATTGAAAATTATTAATTGTTAATTGCCGATCAATCGTGTTCGAACCACAAAAATTCAGTCTGGGAGGAAGGAGGGCTGATAGAAGTCGCGATTGTGGCGATGAAACAAGTAGATTTTGGCGAGGAAACAATCGTCTTTTAAGTAATTATGTTAAACAGTTGAATATTGCTATGTTAATTTTAATTAGAAATCTTTAGAAATATTATATTTTAACCGTTTGAGTGCCATGAGCTTTTGAAGAAGTCTTATTGAAAATTATTAATTGTTAATTGCCGATCAATCGCATTCGAACCACAAAAATTCAGTTTGGGAGGAAGGAGGGCTGATAGAAGTCGCGATTGTGGCGATGAAACAAGTAGATTACTGGAAACAATCGTCTTTTAAGTAATTATGTTAAACAGTTGAATACTGCTGAGTTACTTTTAATTAGGAATCTTTAGAAATATTATATTTTAACCGTTTGAGTGCCAAGGGCTTTTGAAGAAGTCCTATTGAAAAGTGTCATGGAGCTCAATTCTCAATTTCTACGTTTAAAAGTGTCAAAGAGCGTGATGGTGCTTCTAAATTTCTGCACCTTAAAGTTTCAAGCAGCGCGACAGCGTTGTTTTTCTATTTATCAGTAGCGAACCTTGCGTTATTGTTGTTGTTGTGCAATACTTGTGAGTGTCTAGCGCGCAGTCAATATTGTTCTTCTCATCGAGTAGTTGACACTCTTAAGCCCTGCACAGAAGCGCGATCGCGTCGTTTGGCACTCAAATAGTTAAGAAATCTGAAGAAAGTAATTCTTAATTTTAATTAAAAATCTTTAAATAAATTTGCATTTTAGAGATGGAAGTTTGCAAAGTGATGCATTGAAAAAAATAATGCAATTGTTGATTACACGTGTGCCATTGCACTTCTGAAAGAACATGGTTCTACTCCTTCAACTATTCATCTTTCTCTTCTGAAGTTTTTCTGTAATTGGTCATTTTCTGTATTGATAATGAAATTATAACTATTGGTTTATTGGAAAACAGCAACCGTCTAATAGAATAAATTAAAAGAACAAAATTACTGATTGAGAGTGACGAATCGGCTTCGACATCATTTCATTGATTAAACTGTACATTTTATTCTGTAATGGTAAGTGATGTCCAATAATTTGATAAGAAATGGGAATTCGTACAACCGCGCGATATTCGTGGAATGTTAAAGTATGTTGTAAAATTAATTCAAGAATTAATTACTTCTGATTATTTTCAAATAGAAATTCTAGCTAATAATTTTGGCTAATAATCTAATAGTTTGGCAATTAATATAAAAATTTACTTGCACATTGTTTGAAGAAATTTTAACTAAAATTTTAAAACAAATTTAGCTAAATTAATAGCGTATGTTTCAAACGAGGATTTGTTGATCAAATATACAGTTCCTTCTACTTTATTGAACTAAATTCTAAATTCTCTGGAATTGTATTAAAAGAAAAACACTTGTCGAGCATTAAAGCTTCAAATCTAATTAATTACGTATACACGGTGAATTCATCCAACAGAACGCTACTTTTCCCGCTAATTAAACCGTAAATTTAAAATATCACTTATAAAACGTGTTCACAAGAACTCTATGCAATTATCTAATTACTCCAATGATTCCAAGACGATAATGCGCGAAGTAAATCAAAACGGTGCATCAAAGCGCATAAAAAGGGGCGTGGACGACCGATAATTTGTCGAGCAGAGAAGAAAGTAACGTCGAAAGAACGACAAGTCATTCTAATCAAGATGCACCAGTACAAACGTGCACGTGTTACACCAAACGATAACATAAATCAAAAAATGAGACTTTGCGTTAACCAGTCTACTTTCACGATAAAGTATTTAACAAACGTAGATCGCAGGCGATAGATCGTTTAGTTAGCTGCATCTAAGTGCAACGTCTGCGCATCCTTGCCCGTGTTCGTCCATGGATCCAAAGTTTAACGTGCATACTGGGTGTTTTAGTCGATATTAGTTCCCTTTCAGAAGCCAGAACGACTTTGTTCTCCATTCTTTCGAACGGATTCTCCTCTGCTCGCCAACTTTATTAAATCATAACAGTGACCCAGTCTGCCTTTCGTTAGAAAGTTTAAATGTTGCAATTTTATTCGTATTACATTCAAGGAAACGGCAATGTGAATTGTCTGTGAGATTGCTTTGAATTATTTTTATTTCAGACAGTAAGCAACATTGGAAGTCCTGATTTTTCCATATTTACATTTAAGAGACTCTGAGACTCTTTTACTGTGGCATAAAAAGGTTCATTCAGAGCATTTGGAATAAAAATTTAATTTGGTTCATTGTTTATATTAATATTTTATTAAAAGAAGAATATTTTGGAACTATCTATTAATTTTTTTTAATTTCTTTATTGAGTCTCTAAAGCTATTTTTTTAATTAACATTTATAGAGTCTGATTGTCAAATGCTTTTGATACAAGAGATAACGCGATGAATTATTCAAATGTATTTGCATCTCATGTTTTATAATCTGCTTAAAATTTTTTCTCGTCGTTGAATCACCAGTCGAATCCGAATCTAATCTGAGAAATTTTTTTATTCTCTCTGTTTTCCCCGCGTAAGATTTCCCTGGTTAATACCAAACGCTATTTCATTTTCTTCGCGATAAAGAACAAGTCATGCAAGACACCTGCGCATCGCCAGAAAAAATTAGATCCATGAATGCAAACTGGGCGACGCTGCACGCTTCGACACGTACATGAAAAGAAAAGAACATCCGTATACGGGATGTCCTGAAAATTCAAGATTTCCCTTGCATTGCAAAATATACAAGAACATCAACAAATTTAAGCACTATTTCAGTTTGCATAATTTGAAAACAGCTACGATTTTTTCCTTGGAAATATTGATCTTCAAAAATTGTACAAAGTAGCCACGTGAGGATTTCCTCCATTATTCAAAGATACGACAAATTTACGCAAGTTTTACACATGTAATTAATTACAATAAAAGATTTAAAGAAAATTGGACAACGTAGCTATACATGAGAACGCCCATTGCAAATTCAAATTCTCCATTGCTAAAAAACACGACAACCTTACGCAACCCAATTCTATATCCTCCATTAACTCCACTGAAGTACAACGACTCATATTTAACCAAGAAAAACCGACAATCCGGATAACCAAAAGAACCACCACCAAAAATTGAACAAAATACCCACATACGAGAACGCCCGTGGCAAATTCAAATTCTCCATTGCTAAAAAACACGACAACGTTCCGCAACCCAATTCTATACCCTCCATTAACTCCACTGAAGTACATTCGACTCATGTTTAACCAAGAAAAACCGACAATCCGGATAACCAAAAGAACCACCACCAAAAATTGAACAACATACCCACATACGAGAACGCCCGTGGCAAATTCAAATTCTCCATTGCTAAAAAACACGACAACCTTACGCAACCCAATTCTACACCCTCCATTGACCCCAACAAAGCACATACAACTCACATTGAAGCAACGAGAACCGACATTCCAGGCAACCGAAGGAAGCCAGCTACGCGCGAAAAAGAAAGGCGGCTCGCGAGACGAAATTCGGTCGCAGGGACACCCCGTATAGCTGTGAGAAGCGGAGGGTGGCCGGGGTCTGCGACCCCTCGCGGGGCTAGGCACGATAGCCAGGTTAGCTGGCTACGCTCCAAAACACCGTGCCATACGCCCCCTATCTGGCATCTCGTGGCAGCTTGGCTCGCGCGGAGAGGATCGCGCGATATTGCTTCGTGCCGCGCTCACCCACCCCCTCCCTGCGATGTAACCCGTATTATCTACCCTTACATCCGACCTGTCGTTTCTGTCGAAATTTAGGGATCCATAGAACCGATCGTCATTAGCGCGGGACGGTTCTCGCCTCCGTCGTGGCCACCCCTCCTCGCCAACCCCTTCCTCCTCGTATCTTAAGCCCAGCCTCGTGCCTCGATCTCCGCTCGATAACTAACGGCCGGTTAATTAAGAAGGGGCCACGCGATTGCGTATTAAGGCTGGCTGGCTACGACCAGCCGATAGAACCGGAGGAGTCAGCGGGAACGCCAAGTGGCGCCCATCGCGTAACGATAGCCGAGGCGGAGACCTGTTCGGTTATCGGTGCATTATTTATCGGTGGGAACGAGCCTGGTAATAGAATCGGGAACGGCGTTACAATGTCTCGTTGTTGGACCGTTCCAGTGCTGTTTTCGTTAATTATTAAATACCGACTCTAGCGCTGGATGCGAGTCGATGCGGGTACGTGTGCGCAGCCTGTTCGCCCTGTTACGTCTTGTTGCTTGTTCGTGTCGCTCTGCTCGATGGATCGCGTCGCGACAATGGTCGTCGTTTTGGTTGTGGAACCAAGTTTATGTGGTATGGATGTAGTTAACTAGTTGTTTTTGAGCACTCTCAATTATTACTTATTTTTTTTTTGCTTATTATTTGAGTTTTTCTGAATAGAGGGATTAGGGGTTTAAGGGTTGTTTTGGAATTTGCAAAGATTTGCGGCTTTCAAACTGCAGTTCTTTGGTCCTTCAAGTGCTGCTCTGTCACGAATTACGATTGTCATAATTTAATTTTATGGATACCTTGCTTACTATTTGATTTATATCACTAAATAAGATCATTTTATTTTATTTTATTTATTATTATTACTTATTTTTTTTTGCTTATTATTTGAGTTTTTCTGAATACAGGGATTAGGGGTTTAAGGGTTGTTTTGGAATTTGCAAAGATTTGCGGCTTTCAAACTGCAGTTCTTTGGTCCTTCGAGTGCTGCTCTGTCGCGGATTACGATTGTCATAATTTAATTTTATGGATACCTTGCTTACTATTTGATTTATATTACTAAATAAGATCATTTTATTTTATTTTATTTATTATTATTACTTATTTTTTTTGCTTATTATTTGAGTTTTTCTGAATACAGGGATTAGGAGTTTAAGGGTTGTTTTGGAATTTGCAAAGATTTGCGGCTTTCAAACTGCAGTTCTTTGGTCCTTCAAGTGCTGCTCTGTCACGAATTACGATTGTCATAATTTAATTTTATGGATACCTTGCTTACTATTTGATTTATATCACTAAATAAGATCATTTTATTCGATTTTACCTATAGTTCAATCAAGATTTCAAACTTAAGTTACAGTTTATTAAGTTTAACAGATTTGGCTCTCAAAATAAATCTCATTGTACTGTTGATATTTCGCTCTGTCGACTAATAAGTCTGTCGATCGCTGCCTTAACTCAATAGCTAATGACGCACTATAAACCCAATACGCTTAATTAGTATTCCGTTCGATCGCGTAACCCCAAGCGTTAACCCGTCGGACCTTTCCAGGGTCCTACCCCTACTATCGAATAGCGACCATCTCCTTCAGCCAAAGGAGAAGCAGCAAGCTGATTGGCTCATGGCTGATTCAGCTTTTAGTGTATAAGCGTGTGAAAATGATAAAACGAGTAGTATTATACAAGATGAAACGTTAAATTTGTTTATAATTGTAGAAAGTACACTTTCATTGCTCTGCTTAAATTAAACTCGTGCTTTACACGCACATCCTTTTATAAATTCGTTCATCGAACATTCTCGATTCTTTCGTTACTTTGTTTTCGAGGCATTCGCATACACGCGCACGCACACTAATCAATGTTCGAGAATATTTACATTCACAACCTCATTTTTGCAACTATAAACGTTCACACCTTATTCACTTTAAATATTCGTTCTTTTATTTCTTGCACCCCACAGTATTAAGTAAAAAACCAAGTATTAACCCTTTGCGCTCCTTTGTCGAGCGTGACTCGACACCGCTAAATAAGAAAAAGAAACAAATATGAATTGCAACAAAGTTTTAGAGTTTACAAGTAGCAGTCGAGGAACTGTGCTGCAACTGACAACTTTTTTAAGTAAATTTCAAATAAAACACTTGAAATAGTAGCGAGCTGTTGGCAACCAAACTACTAATTTGAAAAATAAGGAGTGCAAAGTATTCAATTATCCTAAACCCAGTCTCACTTATGCAACAAGTTCAGAGTTGGACTTTTTGAAGACTCTTCATGCTTCAACGCTCATCCAACATTTTAATCAATACGAAAAGTCGTCTTTAGCATTCCAAAGCAAATACACCAGGCGAAACTGACGACGCAGCGGATAAAATGGCGCCATTTCGAGGTGATAGAGTAGACCGTATGTTACGTGCAACCTCGAGGAGCACATCCACGGGTTATAATATAAATATCCTTTATCGGGCATCGGGATAGGGGATATCGGAAAGATTTTTACCGGGACGCGTTATTCCGCGTCACTTGGAGGTCTCGCGTGGGAGCCAAGATCGAAAGGGGGTCGCTGATATTCGTTTGATCGCGTTCGATTCGCGCTTAATGCTTTGTAGGAAGACAGAGGCACGAGTAGTCGCGTGGAAGAGCAATAAAGGGTTGAACGGTTGGCAGTAGGCTCGCATAAGTCTGCTGCGAACATCTCTCAGAGACGATTTGTTTGAGGACGAGGGTGGTTTCCGCTGGCGCAGAGGACCGACGCGAATTTAAGAAACTATTTGTTACAGTTGTGGGAATGAAATATTGGATGAGGTCGTTGGTTTTATGGCTCTCGATCGACTAACTGCGTCTGGTTTTGCATATTGCATTATACATATCGGTATATCTGTTTTGATAAGATATGTAGTTGGCATTATGCATAATTCATAACATTCGTTTCTTTTTTTTAATACGAGAATTGGAACGAAAATTATCATTTTTTAAATGAGAATTCTCGTTTTGCGGCATGTGTGCACACAAGTGCACACAAAAAGCACCGAGTTTGCGTGAAACCATGGCCAATTAGTATTGGCAAAGAAAGAGAGCAGTGAGATCGTAGTCAGAACTGTCAGGAAGCAGACGTGTTATCGATTACTGCAATAGTTGTACTTTATTAGTTGATTAAAGTGTTCTAAACAGTTACTAGTAATTTTATTTATTTTAACATGACCGAGGAACGTTAGATTCGCACGATATATTAATTACAAAAATAATTATTGCAGTTTTAATACACATATGTTAAAACATCTTTAGATCACTAAAATATCCTAATTTATATGAAAAGTTTATGAAAAATAGCTTGATGCGAATGTGTTAATATCACCTTCATTAAAACGAAATTGATTTCTCAATTATTAATCTTGGAATCCACTTGCAATTTTTAAAAATTTGTTTCGACTATTTGTGTTAATTCAAAATTGATTTTATCTTGAGAAGACAAGCGACAACGAATAAATGTGTAGCAAATTTTCGAAACAACAAAAAGAGAATCACTTTTCTTTCCGTTTATTTGCATAAGTGCAAATGTTAATAGTGTTATTATAGCTCCGTCAAGCAACATATAGACAACCTGTCACTTTCAGGGCCATTTTGGGATATCAGTGTAAGCTTGCTGCCGATAACAAATATGCATACGCGATGAATCAGTTGATTCATGACAGATCACTTAACTAAATTACAATTATACCCTGGAAGCGCACGTGAAAATAATCTAACGTTCACTGCGCATCCTTCAGCCACTGCAACGATCGTTGGATCCACGATCCACGTTTTGAAACGTAAATTTTTTAAATAAATTAGAAAATTGTTAAGCGAATCGATGTGTAGAATTCGACGTGTTGTGTGCGTAACACCACAGTAGTCGGAAGTTCGTTTGTTATATTTCTTTTTCTCCAATTAATTCTTTGTTCGCTTTTGCCAAAGACGACACACGTTGCTTCGTTGCGCTTAAAATACAAAACGCATTCAAATGCGTTTTTCTTTATTAAAATCTAACAAAAATTTGAAATGGCTTTTTGCTAGCGAACGTTTGCAGAATTTTCGGTTGCAGATGGGCTGAAACGAAGGAATTTGGGATACAACGAAATCTTATTTGACTTTTAATTTTCCAAACAATGAAATTTGTGAAAATTTAAAAAAGGGGTACTTTAATTGTGAAAGTTCATAAGTGATTGTAATTGTAATAAGATTCGTTGCACTCTATTGCACACTCGTTGCATTTCAGCGAGAAATTGAAACTCTAAATGCCATTTTGGCAACAATTCTAATTTTAAGTTTTCGAATAATCACTTTTGCGAAATTACCAGCGTTCGTGTAATTGAAATTGCGGTTCTCTAATAAATGTATTGTTCCTTGAAATTGTGATCCTCTAATAAATTTAAAAGATGCGTGCTGCACAGAAGAGTTTGATTTCGTCGAAAATTTGGTCAGAACCCCATACGCTTCATTTTCTGAGGCCTCCTTTTTTTATTTCGACGCAAATTGCAAATAGTTCGAAACGAGGTTTCGGTAGGAAAGCGGCAAGCTGAAGCGTTATAAAAAATTTGACGAGTTTGTCACGATTATACGATAACGAACTGTGGCGTGCATTTTAGCGCGCAGATAGGATTTTGATTCGGAACTTTTTGTGCCGCTTGTTTCGCAGATTGAATATTTTATTTTGGATAACAACGCGCAAGGTTTTACTTCGAAAATGCATTTAATTTTTTCACAAAACGAACGGTTATTCGATGTAAATAATACAGGTTTTAATGGAGCCAGTGTTTTAGCTTGTAATTAATTTAGACTTCTCGTCGATTCAGCGCAAGCGACTGCTTTTTATTCATTCGTGTCCGTTTCAACCACTCTCGTCGAACAATTCGACGTGTATTTTGTGCGAATTATTTTGTTAAAAATCAAAAATATTCAAATACTCTTGTGTTTTTGAACTGCTTTTTTATTTTATTTTCACTAAATTCAGAAGAGAAACTAAAAATTGGATTTCTCAAACAAATATTAAAAAAAATTGATTAATGCTAAGAAACTTGATTGAACCAAATGATTTCTGTCGACAGCATTAAAGAAATATTTATTTATTGCGAGACTTATTTGTGAGACAACAAAATGATTTGAAATAAAAGAACATTTACTGAGATAAGGTGATCATTAAAAGCAAAATATTTAAATTTACTTCTTAATTTAAATACTCAATTTGCGATATTTATATACTGTGATACTTAAACGTATGTAAAACAATTTGTCCAACAAAAAAACACTGTACATTTAAATCTAGTAGACTGATGTCAAATAAAAATCTCCACTCAAATGAAGCAAATCTTAAGAAATTACAACAAAAAAATGTCTCTCTTTAAAAGTGTATCCACAAAGTCTATTAAAAAACTCCACACACTCAACGTGGCAATTTTTCAAAAAGGTTAAGGATCGAAGTGGTCGACGGGTCCTCGACTAATAAATAACAAAGTGGAAAGTAATGTGAATGCAGAGACGTGGCGTCGAGCGGAGATCAGGAAGGGGTTAACAAGCTCGAAGGAAAAACGTGTTCGCCAGAGTTTCGGTTACGATCTCGTTGCACGCCGTTTAACTCGTTTCAGAGCGGCGAGTGTTGGCCAGGCATGGAAGTTCGCGTTATTACCTGCTAGCCTATATTACATATCACTCGAGACAATGTGCACGCGCGCGAATAAAAGTAAAAAAACCGCGGGGACGCGCGCGAACTAGAGGAAAGGATTAAAATTGAAATACGACTGGGGCTGGTGGCAAATTATAGCGAGCCCAGGCGATAAATAACACACTTACGCTGCTCAAACGAGATCGACGCTGATTATTTCGTAACTGCAAGTTCGTATTTCTGCATTCTGTTATGAGCAACGCTCGTAAAACTCGAACCAATTAATCTTGTTCTTACGGTGCAGAAACCATAGCTAACGCAAGTGGACTGCATCGAAGGAATACTTTTGTTTAACCCTTTGCACTCTGAATTATTTTTCAATTTAGCAGTTTAGTTGTCAACAATTCCCTACCATTTCAAGTGTTTTATTTGAAATTTACTTGAAATTTACTTAAAAAAGTTGTCAGTTGCAGCACTTCCTTGATTGCTATTTGTAAACTCTAAAACAACTCTAAAACTTTATTGTAATTTGTTTCTTTTTCTTACTTAGAGATGTCGAGTCATACTCGATAAAAGAGCGCAAAGGGTTAAATAGTCGATGATGATTCGATGTAAAACGTTGAATAATTTAATCGCCAAAAAAGTAGAAATTGTGTTATAAATATTTGTTTTTCTGAGAATAATTTTTTCTTTTATGGAATTATAATATTGTGAATAATTGGAAAAATAATTGAATGTTACAGCTCTCGAGTTGATTTCCAAATTAATTGTTGAATATTTTTTTTCATTGCCAAAGAAGCAGAAATTGTGTTATAGATACATGTACGCATTTTTCTAGTGGGAAAGAAGAATTCGACAATTAAACTGGACGAAAAAATTTAATTGCGCAGAATTCCTGGTATTAATAAAAGAATTTTTTAGATTCCATTTAAAAAAATATTCGTACTACCAGAGATATATCAAAAATAAATTTTATCACAACTGGTTCGCAGTGGACAAAAATTCGAATATATTTTAAAAAAATATTCTTAATTAAATTTAGTACGCAAAAATTCCAAACGAAAATGGTCCAGTTCTATTTATAAAAAAATTACCCTGATTTATCTCGCAAAAAATTATAGTACGAAACCAGAAAACGCTAAAAAACAAATCCAAGTTACGTTTACGAAAAAATAATCTCCGCACCGCTCTCGATTAACTCGATTATTCAAACTGTCATTATTAGAAAAGAAAGCTTCGCAGCAGAAAGAAAAAAGGCACGTTCAACGCGCCAATATAAAAGCGAACAAAAAAGCCGGAAAATCTCTAACAAGGGGCCGTTGGCGAGCAGAGATAAACGTAAAACGTCAAGATAACTCCGTGCTCCACTCCACAATTCCGACGTTTTTATTAGCCGGACCACTTAATTGAATGTAGCAATAATGTTTAAACGAAAAGCACACAGGCCATCGAGATCCGGTGGCTGGATTACCCAAATATCTCCGGTGCACGCGGCGCGAGCTTCTGTCGGGATTAAAAAAAAGGGGTGGGTGGGGGCGGTGGTAGAACGAAAAATAAAACAACAGAGAGCGAGAGGAAAAAGCAATAACATGAGTATGAATTACATCGATCGTCGTAACACGGGAACGAAACGCGTGGCCCCGTGAATATCGGTGTTACAATGAAAAACTCATTTGCGAGAGGTGAAAAAAAGAGGGGTAGAAAGGGAATTCGGCTGGCTGGATCGATACGAAAAAAACTCGGCCGCGCCATCGGTGTTTTCTCGTTGTAACGCTCGAAAATTGGCCGCCAGTGCGTCCACGATGACGCTAATTCTGCTGGTCCCTGTCCCAGCGGCTAAATTAAAAATAAATAAGCCAGCTGAACATATCCGCCGCGATTAAAAAGTGTCCGCGCGGCGTCGTTAGGGGGCGCGGTGTTTAATTATCCCGGAAACCAATTATCTCATCTATTTATTTGGCTGCTCTTATGAGCGGTGCCTTTTTTAATTGGAGAGTTCATTAATGTTCGCCACGGTGTTGGGAGAATTGTGATTTTGATCGAGGGGGTAGATTTAAATTGAATGAATGGGAACACAATGGTTCGAGAGGTGCTGGCTCTCTGCGAGCTGTTAACAATTTGTCTTCGTGTGTTTGTAAAATTGGATTTTCTGGATGATCGTAATTAAGTGACGAAAAATTGAGAGTCATTTTCGAAAAGAAGCAGTGGCATTTGATACGTAGAAATTTTCCAAACGAATTTGGATACATTATAAACACTTTTTGCTATATTTTACATAAAATACAATATACAGTAATAACTTCGTTCAACCTGTTAACAAATTACAAATATCATGTAAATAATGCTGCTACTTCTTTCGAATGCAAACAGCTAAATTACGCTCACGCGCAGATGCCTCAAAATAAAAACCCCCAAAGCTACATAAAACCCTCGAAATACAAAATCCCAATTTCCAAGCTTCGTCCTTAATTAAAAAAGTGGCACAAAACACCATATCGCGAGATGGATAACAGATGATTCCAAAGTCCACAGTGTACGCGCACGCGGATCGCAATTCGAACGCGCGCTAAAAGCTCCGCGTGCGAATTAGTTCGCGAATACGTTAATTATATTCCTCCGTGCGTACGTGCGTCCTCGCGTAGCGGCTCGAGGTTCTATTAAAACGCGGATTCGCACGGAACAGGAATAAAATCAAGATAATGCACACATCGCTCGACGAGCGCGTCGACTGAGTACATAAACGGTGGTATCAAGTGGGATGGCCTCTGTCCGCGCGATACCGGAGGACGCCATCGGGGGTTGGTCGCACGACGGTGAAAACAGCGACGCACACGTACGCATTTGAGCGTTTCGTCGATTAATTTTTGTAAATCCTGTTTTCTCCATTAATGATCGATCGATCACGAACTGGCAAACAAACGAAATCCGCGCGGATCTCCGCCGCTGGAGAACGGCGTCGAGCGTAACGCTGGCGAATAAATCGCGATTATAAATCCGCCATTATGGCCGGTCTATCTGTGACAATGAAAAACTGATCGCATTTGTCGAACGATTAATGCGCGTCGGCCCTCCTATTACGCGTTTTCAACGTGCCCCGACCAGCGTTACGTTGGATAAACGAGCTGATTTGTTGCGCGCCCCCCTCGAGCGGGTAGAATTGACGTATTCATCTGGATTACCTCGCGTTCTTTCGTTTCGCGCTGTTGATTTGTTTTTTGGGAGAGCTGAATGCAATATTATGTGCGCTTTTCGAGGGTTCGCGTTGGGGTATCGCGATTATACGGAGACAGACGGGGGGACGTGGGGTTTTTAAAATGGCGGATCTGTATGGTCGCGTCGATGACAGTGAACGACGCGGATGACTCCATTTTGGTGGTCGCGAGCAGTATTCTCAGACAGAGCTCACTACAAACAGGGCGACAATCTTTTACAATGATTGCCCCAATAAACCACATTTATGCATTCGTTGTTTTAATAAAATTCATCGCCATATGAAAATACAAGTAAAATATAAGACATACTTTGCACTTCATATTCATTGTTATATGCTGAATTTTGTTCGAATATTTCTAATTACGAAAAATATTGAACACAAAGAATGGTATTTATTAAAACTGATTAAGTTTGTTAGCGCGCACCGAAAACGGCACACGTGGCGTGCAAATGGCGTCCACTCGTAAGCAGCTTGGCACAGAACGCGTTAATTCACCGCGTCGCATTCGCAAACTACAAACACGTTGCGCTCTATGCGAATCGCATCCTACTGACGTTTCAATCACAGTCCCACGGTCAATTAGGTGTCTCAGAAAACACCAGAGTGCCGCTCAAAAAATTCCAATCGCACTCACGATCGACGCAAACTCGCGCACGTCTCGCGGATGTACGAGCGGAGCGTCGGCTCGAAAAACACCGAGGTTCGGTTAAATAATTAAATTCCTACGTCCGGTGCTCGCGATTTGTTTGCCTAATTAAAACGTACGGTCAATATTAGTACTCAAGGTTGAAATTTCAATCCAGCCGTCCCGTAAAATTGATTTTACTATCGGCGTTCCGCGGACGCGGCTCGATCGCGGACGCCACTGGAAACTAGATCGAGCGACCGCGTAATATCGATCGGCACCCACAATGATGTACATTCAATTTAGATAGCCGCTCGACTGCGAAACGAGTCTGGCCGCGCTTTTTTCTTTTTCAATCGCGCGGCTGCGGCAAGTGTAAAACGATCGATTGTTGCTCCGTGCCGTGCGAGTGCATAAATCGTCGCGTATTAAAAAACGGGGCCGCGGACGGTCCAATGGCGTGCGATATTTAGGGGCTGCTACGTGGAATCGAGGATGGCGACGGTGCACATAAGTTAACGAAGTACGAAGTTGTAACCTAGCCAACTGTGTCGACCGATTTGTCGAATAAATTGGGATTATTCTATGATCGTGTCGGACGATAACTCTGGCGCAAAAAAAAAAAGAAAGAGTTAGAAACAGATACGGAGTGAGAATGAGAGGTGGAAGGGAGAGGCGTGGAGGGTGGAAAGTTTCGTTCACTGGCAGCTCGACACTTTTAATAAACGTATTATTTTAGATCGCAGGGACACGATGCATTTTCAGGACGTCGTATATCATTGGCCAACAGTCTGCAAATAAAATAAATCGTACGCGTGCCACCGGGAACGTAACAATATTTAGTTACCAGTGTTGTAACTGTGCGCTCGCAACGAGGTTTTTAAGGGTGGACTCGATATAACCACCACTATTTATCGATTATTCGGTAGGTAAGCAGGTTTCTTAAATATTTGGCTGTGATTTTGCATGATTGTCGTTTGAAAAAATGTTGTGAATATGTCAATATTAATTATCTTTTTGATTCGATGAAAATATTAGCAGTATATATGAAAAAGGTCGCCATATTTAGCCTCCACTACAGAAATTAATGATACAAATTATCTACAGAACGACAGTAAAAATTGTGAATATGTGAATATTAATTATCTTTTTGATTTGATGAAAATATTAGCAGTATATACGAAAAAGGTCGCCATATTTAGCCTCCACTACAGAAATTAATGATACAAATTATCTACAGAACGACAGCAAAAATTGTAAATGTTTAAAATGAGAATAATTTGTTGACGAAGAACAAGAACATAAAAATTCCACATACTGAAAATAGGAAATTGTAAAATACAAAAATAACTCCTTTCTACTATTAACAGAAATCATAAATGATAATCACGGTATTTATATTTCATAAAATCTGATTGTTGCTTTATGCTGCTTCAGATCTACGATTAAACTGAAACAGTAGAAAGAGTACCATGATTCACTCGATAATTCCAAGCAAATTCTTCCATTGCTACAACGTTAATTACAAATTACAAAACGCGAATCTTACGTTACTTAACAAAATACAGAACGTTTAAAAAATTCTACATATCTTTCAACAAATTTAAAATACAACAGAAGCAATCACCCCGTACTAAAATACAAAATGGACGATATATACCTGATATCAAATTTAACCACGAATAAATAAATTCACAATTAAAAATATTTTTAAATACTGTCATGGCAAACGTGTAACGCACTGCGCTATCGATCCAACGCCACTGCAAATGTAACGAACCTACTATCTTAGATTAAGGAGTCGTACATCACCGGTTAAGAGACCGCGAATAAAATAAATTCTCCGCTGGATCCTGGGAGCGTGGTTCCACGATTAAATCAACGTCAGCTAATAATAGCCTCTTTCGAATACCCTACGGAAATTAATAACAAAAATATTACCAGAGAGAGAGAGAGAGAGGGAAAGAGAGAGGCTGACCGTCGTCGCTTATTAAATATAGCGCGATGTTTATCACCCGATGGCGTGCTACGTGTTCGCCTCTGATATATTCCAGGTGTTCTTTAAATACTAACGCTCGATAACAGATAAAACGGGGGAACGATCCACGGATCGATCCAGCGGGTCGAAAGTTTCGAAACGCGAGCGTGGGAGGAGATCAACGGGAATCACTCTGCATTGTGCCTGCAAAATTAACCGCCGCATTATGGCCGCGCGTTTACGGTTTGAATAAGGCACGAAGGGGGAGATAATAGCCAATTAATGGCGCTACGTTGTTTTAACACTGGCCCCGCGCTGGAAATAGAAAAAACGAATGGAATTCCCACTTAAATCCGACCAATGAACGATGCGCGGTACATAAATTAACCACCGCGCGCAGGTGTTGCCGCGCCAAATGCGTTCGCCGATTCGTGGAAATAAATCATTATGACTCCGTGTCCCTCGCATCCTGCGATGATATCGCCCCACGTGGTCTAAGCTCGTGTGTCGCGACATTTTTCGAACCATTTTTACCCTGTTTTCACCCCTTCGCGTTGGGCCTCGCGCGAGCCCAATTCAACCCCCAAATTTAATGTCAGCCATTTTTTATGCGCAGCGAAATCGAGCTCGAGTCGATTCAGTGATTAGTATTTGGAATAGTAATGGTAGTTTAATCGTTTTCTTTGTGATTGATTAGAGTTTCATTGAGAAAGAAGAGACGAGGGAAAAGAGAAATGAGATTTGTAGAAGAGATGCGAAATGATATGGAATGTTTTTCTGAAAGCATTGCCAGCATTTGCGATTGGGATTTCTGATAAAATATGTGTTTCGAAGTAATAATAAATATGGAAAATGGTACTTTGTGAATGTAGATAGGTAGAATTTCCAATTTTTGCGTATATTATTTGTAAAGAGAAGTCTGTAATTATTGCGATAGCTTTGCATTGTCTTGCAAATTTAGACAAATAATTAAGTTTCTCCCAACATTGCACAGTAAATATTTCTAAAATTTGAAATAATTATTATTCTCTTCAGAAATAAATATAGCAGAACTTAACTGACTTGATAAATTTTTGCTATAAGAAATTAATTAAGGAACGACAATTTGCTGAGTCGTATGCACAGCAAAATAAATTATTTCAATCTGACAAATCTCTAATACAAATTTTACAAAAAAGACTAACTGTACATCTCCAGAAAAGAGAACAAATTCCAAGTTATCGAGATTGTGAATAAGATAAGTTCAACAAGTGAAAATTCAACTTATAGGGACTCAGAATGTTAATTAATATTTCTGCAAGTAGAAATATAACGTGTGTCGTCTCATGCTTTAAGACAATCCTTGAAAAGATGATTGGTTTCTCACATATCGTGACACAGTTATAAACTTCGAGTTGCAGAAACAGCAGCTTCGAAACTTCGACTTATAGAAGCAAACTTCGAGTTGCAAAGTTCTGGCAATTCTAAATTCGAGTTACAAAAGTGAAATAATGAGAAAGAGAGAGACGTGTAACAAGTAATTCGAGTTAAAGTAAATTTTACTTCGACCTGAAGAAATTTTAACAAAGGAATGAAGAAAACCTACAACTTTACAGTTCGATTTATCAAGCTTCCACTGTATTAAACAACAAAAACACGTAACCAAGTCGTAGAAGGTTGTCAATTGCTGTTCAAAGCCCGCGGGAAACGTTTTTGATCTACAATCATCCTCTGTAACCGACAGCAATTCGAGTTGAAGTAAATTTTACTTCGACTTGGAGAAATTTTAACAAAGGAATGAAGAAAACCTACAACTTTGCAGTTCGATTTATCAAGCTTCCACTGTATTAAGTAACAAAAATACGTAACCAAGTCGTTGAACGATAGTCAATTGCTGTTCAAAGCCTGCGGGAAGCGTTTTTGATCTACAGACATCCTCTGTAACCAGACAACAACCACAAATAATTCGAGTTAAAGTAAATTTTACTTCGACTTGGAGAAATTTTAACAAAGGAATGAAGAAAACCTACAACCTTACAGTTCGATTTATCAAGCTTCCACTGTATTAAACAACAAAAACACGTAACCAAGTCGCTGAACGATAATCAATTGCTGTTCAAAGCCCGCGGGAAGCGTTTTTGATCTACAGACATGCTCTGTAACCAGACAACAATCACAAATAATTCGAGTTAAAGTAAATTTTACTTCGACTTGGAGAAATTTTAACAAAGCGTAAAGGAATGAAGAAAACCTTCAACTTCACAGTACGATTTATCAAGCTTCCACTGTATTAAACAACAAAAATACGTAACCAAGTCGTAGAACGGTAGTCAATTGCTGTTCAAAGCCCGCGGGAAGCGTTTTTGATCTACAATCATCCTCTGTAACCGATAGCAATTCGAGTTGAAGTAAATTTTACTTGGACTTGGAGAAATTTTAACAAAGGAATGAAGAAAGCCTTCAACTTTGCAGTTCGATTTATCAAGCTTCCACTGTATTAAACAACAAAAATACGTAACCAAGTCGTAGAACGGTAGTCAATTGCTGTTCAAAGCCCGCGAGAAACGTTTTTGATCTACAGACATCCTCTGTAACCAGACAACAACCACAAATAATTCGAGTTAAAGTAAATTTTACTTCGACTTGGAGAAATTTTAACAAAGGAATGAAGAAAACCTACAACCTTACAGTTCGATTTATCAAGCTTCCACTGTATTAAACAACAAAAATACGTAACCAAGTCGTAGAACGGTAGTCAATTGCTGTTCAAAGCCCGCGGGAAGCGTTTTTGATCTACAGACATCCTCCGTAACCAGACAACAACCACAAATAATTCGAGTTAAAGTAAATTTTACTTCGACTTGGAGAAATTTTAACAAAGCGTAAAGGAATGAAGAAAACCTTCAACTTCACAGTACGATTTATCAAGCTTCCACTGTATTAAACAACAAAAATACGTAACCAAGTCGTTGAACGATAGTCAATTGCTGTTCAAAGCCCGCGGGAAGCGTTTTTGATCTACAGACATCCTCTGTAACCAGACAACAATCACAAATAATTCGAGTTAAAGTAAATTTTACTTCGACTTGGAGAAATTTTAACAAAGCGTAAAGGAATGAAGAAAACCTTCAACTTCACAGTACGATTTATCAAGCTTCCACTGTATTAAACAACAAAAATACGTAACCAAGTCGTAGAACGATAGTCAATTGCTGTTCAAAGCCCGCGAGAAGCGTTTTTGATCTACAATCATCCTCTGTAACCGGACACCAACCATTGTCACGATGCAATGCAGAGAAGCCAGCGAATTCTTGCCTCTGGCTACTGGACGCATGGACATGACGTCGCAGTGCAACGATGCAACGACATTCACCGAATACGAGCAATCGATATCGCGAAAGTCATCGAAGTGGAAGCCAAGCAGCGCGACGTTAAACGTTAAACGTTAATTCGCGCGAATAAATCGCAATTACACGTCCGCGAGGCCACGCGATTCCGCCATTATAACAGGCTGCCACGTGCTCCGTCTAATTCGCGGACGTGTCCGTTCTTAAATTAATCGCGAGCTCGCTTGGACGAGATATATCGCCGGAGACGATGCACTTCGTATGCAAATACAGCGCGCCTGTTAATTGTCTCCCGTTGCGCAATCTTTTAACGCGCTCGATTCGAGGAGGATTGCGTTGGTCGAGTGATTTTAAATGGCGTTCGAAATGGGAGCTGTATGTTTTTTATTGTATTAAGCGATTTTCAAGCTGTGTTTCGAGGAACGCTGGTGATCCATAAACGATTGCTAAGTGTTGCGGAAAAAGTTATGGAATTGAGACTAAAGTAGAATAAAATTTATAATATTGTGTGCTTTTATGTGTTACACGCAATTTAAAATAACTTTTAAAAGGAATTATAACTAAAAATCGAAATTTATTCTAGTGTTCCTTGAAAATTTTGCAGCAAAAAGTGTTTCGCGATGAGAAAAGATTGAGAACTGTGTTTCGAGGAACGCTGGTGATCCATAAACGATTGCTAAGTGTTGCGGAAAAAGTTATGGAATTGAGACTAAAGTAGAATAAAATTTATAATATTGTGTGCTTTTATGTGTTACACGCAATTTAAAATAACTTTTAAAAGGAATTATAACTAAAAATCGAAATTTATTCTAGTGTTCCTTGAAAATTTTGCAGCAAAAAGTGTTTCGCGATGAGAAAAGATTGAGAACTGTGTTTCGAGGAACGCTGGTGATCCATAAACGATTGCTAAGTGTTGCGGAAAAAGTTATGAAATTGAGACTAAAGTAAAATAAAATTTATAATATTGTGTGCTCTTATGCGTTACACGCAATTTAAAATAACTTTCAAAAGGAATTATAATTAAAAATCGAAATTTATTCTAGTATTCTTTACAAATTTTACAACTTAAAAAGTGTTCCACGGTGAGAAAAGCAAATATCAATCAAAATAATCGAATATGTGTGTATTTCCACATGACAAATATAATCTAAATGCATCTGGGAATTCCTATTGCATCAATTTCGATTTCGGAACCTGAGATGGAAGATATTAATAATGTCTCCAATTTATATGAAATTTGAACAATGTATGTCAAGTATAAATAAAATTATCGCTTGGGGCTATAATAAATCATTGCGTTGATGTCCAAAAAACCATCTTCTCGAACACAAGAAAAAAGAATAATTCTTTAAACCTTTAACGAAAATATAAATAACCATGAAAAACCAACATATTTATTATGAAATAGAACGCAAGTCTGTCAAAATAAAAATGCAGAGTCTAATTTAAAAAAAAAAAACAAAGTGTAACTGTTCGACATTACATCTTCCTCATTAATTTACTCTTCAGAGTAAACAATCACCAATAAAATAAAAGAATCGAATATTTTTTCAAAAAGTATCTCACGTATAAACGAATGCATTTAAATTCTCGTCTGCAGAATGATTTCTTGTTAGCATATGATTAATTATCTCTAGCAGATAAAACGTAAGACACGTCATCTTCTTGGACAAACATTTGCTGTTTATATTCCTGCGAGATTCGGTCGGTAAATATTGAAAAACGGAGACCTGAGATATCCGGTATAAAGAGTCGGACGAACGACATGGAGTCGCGAGATGTCTCGTATAAAAAGACGGAACGATGGAGAAGAGATATTTCATTCGCGGATGCGAAAGTGTTCCGGATACTCTCGCCTTCAATCGCCAGAAAAATAGATGATTTCTACAATTTCCTCCAAAGAAAACGGGACAACGCGGAGGAAAAATGTTTGATCGCTTAATTTTTGAGCATTCCTCGAGTGCTGTGTCGAGAAAATATGCTGGGAGTCGATTTTTATTTTAATTCTGGCACATTCGTTGAAGAGTGAATGAAGAGAAGAGAAGAAATTGTATTTCTTTTGCTCGCATTTCAGAATATTCCGCATATAACAGATGAAATGTGAATTATTGATCAATGACAAAAGGATAATTTCATTATCCTTCAAAACTATTAGCAAAAATGAAAATTAATTTGCGTAAAAATATCTAAAAATTAGAATACACGATTCTCTGTCGATATTACTTTGTTAAATCGTCAATTTACGTAATAATTCATGAATCTAATATAATATTCGATAACAATCTTAAAAGTTATATTTACAAATCCACAAAAAGCAATATATTTTTTAATATATTTCAATATTAACATATTGTATGACGAACACCATCACGTCAAGGGATGCAAATATTTTGAATAGTCCAAAACAACAAAGCGGTAGAAATGAAAATGTATGATGAAAAATTTAGCCGCTACCAGCAATCACGGTATTATAATAATGCGTGTTAAACTGCTAATTTATTGAAATCCACGACGACTCGTTATACGTAAACGAACAAAACGCGCAACAGCTATTGTGCTGGGATCTATTGGGTCGCGCGAAAATCTCGCCCAAAGTTATACGCGTGTCACTAATTACGCTCGCGACTAACCTCGGCCCGTTTCACCGTTTCTAACAAATTAATTCGTCGAATCACGACTGTTCGCAAACAAAATTAAGCCGTTAATTGAATAGAATAAAGGCTTTGCCTGCGATAAACAAACAAACGCCGCGCGGAGGCAATAAGTACGTCCCCAGCAATTTTCACCGCGATGCGTGGCTGGTCTTACGGGTCGAATTCAATATCCCTGGCTGCAATTTCGCTGTTTATCCCTGTAAAACACGCGACAATTAACGAACATCGCGTCCACTGGCGAAATTTCTCGAATAATACTCCCACGTTCATCCTGGAGCAATCAGAATCTTTTACGCGCGAACATTCATCGAGCTCCTTCAAATTTCCTCCGCGAAGAAGTCAAATTGCCGAGCTATTGTCAGAGCGGAGAACTGCAAACGCTTAATTAGAACAATCTGGTTCTGTGGTCGTCGAGCTAAGCAATTAAGTGATTCGTTTAATTTTCTGTGGAAGGGTGCACCGATTAATCCAATTATAGTCAGTTCGATTCGACGTCGAGGTTTCTTCGTTCCTGTTCCAATTATTACAATCAGCTATCGGCGATGCGAACGGTAAGCAGTTAATTAGAAAGTCCCGCACTCGTGAAAACGCAATCGTGATATTATTTCTGTGATTCGCTGTAAAGCGAGGTATTTTCGTGGCTCGATTGCAGCTCGCAAGCTTTTGGATTGGGCGCTGGTTCCTTTCTCTGCTCCTGGCCAGCTAATAAGTAGTTAGGTTCTACTTGTGTATCTGCGCAGCATGGAGCTTCTCTTTTCAGCGTCTCCTTAGATTGGTCCATTTATAAACCAAGCAATCAGATATTTACTTTCTTCCTTTAAAAATCCTTTCTTTCTCTCGAGTTTTCAAAGAAATGTTAAATTAAAGTGTGTAAATTTTCTGGTTTGTTTGAAACTACGGATCGAGTTCTTCTATTCTTTAAAAATCCTTCTCTTCTTTCGAGTTTTCAACAAAATTTTAAATTAAAGTATGCAAATTTTCTGGTTTCATGAAATTACGGATCGAGTTCCGTTAAAAGTACTTTTCTTCTTTTGAGTTTTCAAAGAAATGTAAAATTAAAGCGTGTAAATTTTCTGGTTTTTTGAAATTACGGATCGAGGTCTTCTGTTAAAAATCCTTTTCTTCTTTCGAGTTTTCAAACAAATTTCAAATTAAAGTGTGTAAATTTTCTGGTAATTTTGAAATTACAAATCGAGTTCTGTTAAAAATCCTTTTCTTCTTTTGAGTTTTCAAATAAATGTAAAATTAAAGCAAGTGAATTCTCTGGTTTTTGAGATTATGGATCGATTTGAATTTTAACAAATAACTGAGATTTGTAAGACCATTTGATTTCATTTATTACTCCAATCTTTTTCTTCTTTAATTTTCAGAATTGGTATTATTTTATATTCGATGAACTTTGCTTCGACAGATTGATATTTTCGAACCTTCATTTTCTATTTGCGGTGTCATTGTAAACAGCCAAGGAATTCTGGATAAATAATTGATTCAAAACGGTGTTCATCGCTTAAACAAATCAGCTAACCTTTATTAAGTTAAAGTAAGTTGGGGCGTGTGTACCGCTAACGTCGTTGCATCGCGTAATTGGATTTGCAGCCCGATAAATTCGTTTAAAATCGCGGTCTTACGGTACTATTATGTCAGTTTAAATTCTGACTTTAAATTAATTTTATTTGATCGAAGGAAATACTATTTCTGCGTCTACTAATATCTTTGAATACCCGAAAAGTAATTTATAAAGAGCTCTCTTCGTTCTTTTAACTTTGTTATACACGTTGTTTTGAGGCTATTTTCACCCAGGTTTTGATTCAGATTGTCGAATCAGGTATTACAAGGCAATATTTAACAGGAACAATAATATTTTACACAGAACGTTTTTGCTCAAAAGACAGTGAATTTATGTGAGAAAAATTGAATGAAAATGTAAAATTATGTTTTATTTTTTGAGATTCCGTTTTTAAGAAGATTGATTTTGAAAATTTGGCGAAAGAATTCAGCTAATTAGCAAATGAAGTTATTCTACATATAAAAAAAAAATTGGAAACGAACGCTGCCCTTTTTTCATTATAGAAATTCGTTTGCAAAAACATCGATTAAATAAATAAATTAAAATTTCGAATTTATTCGAAAATCAAGTTACACGCGAGAGAATATTGGACTTGATTTTTAATGTAGATTTACTCTCTTCTCAATTATACTAATATTTGTACCAAATCGAGCTTTTATACGAACATGCTTGAAAAGGTAAAATCCAGACAGAAATTTGCATCACCTTCCAAATGCTATTCGCGTTTTCATATTTTTACGTTACTTCTATATCACATGCGTTCCGGGTCCCTTGGGAAATTACAATTTCCCATAAATGCATAAATAATCGCCGTCCATACATTCCATATATTCAAATATTCGTCACCTCGAGATAACACGTAACACAATTCAATTTCGATATTAAATTTTCAACTTACAACATTTTATCATTTCACAGTCAATAACAATCGATAAAAAAGAATCGATCGCATCTATTTTTCTAATGTAATTCAATTTCAAAAGAGTGAACTAATTGAATCAATAATAACTGCATTAAATAATAAAATAAAATTTCTATTTTACTTTGTACGAAAAAAATATTTCTTCTTATACCACTCCAATCCTTTTGCTATCTTATTCCAATAAATTTTCTTGCGAATTAAAAATCATTTTAATCACGTGAATGAAATACAACTTCATTGGACATCAACGCACAATTTTGTTATCTACACACACATTTCTCTGGAATACCATAAGATGCGCCCCTTAAATCTTCTAAGACGCACCAACGTACCCTAATCGCACACTTCACCAATTTCATTTTCAATTTCCAGCATTTCAATTCCCAAAAAGCTGCACGCAAAACCAACGCGCGCCAAGAAACCGCCGAACAGCTCGCAACCCTTCAATTCGATCAAACGAATGCAACGTAACGCACGAACGGCTCCACCGACTAATAGTCGCGACTGTCTTCAGCATTTGCTTCGAATAGCGATTCCAAATTACCAGCGTCGCTCTGTGCGATCGAATTTTCCACCAATGGGCGACGAATCCGCGAAAATCGGCGGGGAATCGGCGATTATCCGCGCGCGATTACACAGGACATCGATGCCAGAGGATCCCTCTATGGGAGGGCGAAAAATACGAGTCAGTGGGTGTTTTGCCCTTGGTTGATCGTTAGATCTGTGGCGGTTCTCGCCACTAGGGGGACAGACTCGTCAGTTTTCCGCGAGTACTCCATGTCCTACACAATTCTGACCTATCCCTACCATCCCAGCGTCTAAGGCAAGGTTAGATTAGGTTTAGTAACAGTAGGCAATATTTAGTAACAGAAACTATTGCTAAAATAGCAATACTGTGGCGATCGTCGCCACTAGGGGGACAGCACACTCGTCAGTTTCCTGCGAGCACTTCATGTCCTACACCGTTTCTGTATAATACAAATTCTGACCTATCCCTACCATCCCAGCGTCTAAAGCAGGGTCTGTTAGTGGACTTATCAGTGAGGCTACCTAGCAGGCCCAGGACGAAACGTTCTTCCCTCTCTTTTTCCTTCATTCCCTCTCACACACATGCTCGCACGAGCGAGATGAAGCAACGCGCTTCAATGGTAACAGCTAAAAAGCTATTACTAGCTGTTAGAAGACTGTGGAGGTCCTCGCCACTAGGGGGACAGCACACTCGTCAGTTTCTAGCGAGCACTTCATATCCTACACCGTTTCTAAATAATAGAAATTCTGACCTATCCCCAGCGTCTAAGGCGCAACTCCGCCATCTTGGTAGCCTTACTGATGAGTCCACTAGCAGGCCCAGGACGAAACGTTCTTCCCTCTCTTTTTCCTTCATTCCCTCTCACACACATACTCACACGAGCGAGATGAAGCAACACGCTTCAATGGTAACAGCTAAAAAGCTGTTACTAGTTGTTAAAAGACTGTGGCGGTCCTCGTAACTAGGGGGACAGCACATTCGTCAGTTTCCCGCGAGTACTCCATGTCCTACACGATTTCTATATAATAGAAATTCCATCCCAGCGTCTAAGACAGGGTCTGCTAGGTAGCTGGGACTATTGAGTCCACTAGCAGGCCCAGGACGAAACGTTCTTCCCTCTCTTTTTCCTTCCTACCCTCTCTCACGTTCTCTTTACAGCCCAACTATTGAAGCAGAGGTTCAGCCCCCACCAACACAACCAAGCGCTTCAAGTGCACCCTCGGATGACGTACGCGGGAATTCCGTGTATCCTAACCTTCGACAATAGCAAATAATAAACCCAAGAAGCGTCTCAACTTGAACAATAAAACGGTGACACAAAAGATTTGAAAGTAAAAATATGATTGTCTAATGAACCCATGCAGTACAGAAATAACTCGAAATCTTCACCCAAAATAATGGCTTCTTGGATATTATTGCTGCTCAGTGTGAGTGCATTGCTGCCATGTATTTAATTAAAATGAATTGACAATTCGTTTGGTTCAGTTGTGCCTAAACCATACTAAAGTGTTCCTTCTTTAATTTTCTATTTCCTCTTGTGTTTGTGAACACACGTGGCCTGAAGACACGCAGGCCACTCAAGTGCTTTCACTTCTGGTTCGCAAAAAAGGGACTAAATGCCCAGTGCGCTATTGAAATAACGAAAATCCTCAAAGATGGTACGATCAAGTGTCCGTTTCGTAAACTCATGCAAATGCTCAAGGCTTGGGTCCTAACAGTGGGTTTTCCGATAACCGATCGATCGATCGATCGGTCGCGGTTGGCGCGCGTGCACGCGAGGCTGCGAGCGAGATCGCGAGCGAGCGTCGCGTCGTTCGACGCCCGCAATCCGCTGGTTGGATTGTTGCCGGGTATCGACGACGGGATCACGTGGATTTAAGGCCAGCCGCAGATTTCCAGCTGACTCCGATTCGGTAATTAACGTCGTCGCGATGGATTCGAATGCTGGCCGCCATCGCTCGGGAGAATCGACTGGCGCTCTGTTAATCGCACGCTGCCACGTGCTCGCTGATCGCGATTACGCGTTGCGGACTGCGTAATGATGCGAGAGGATTTTGAACCTTGGATTTTGGATTTTCTGATTCATGTGGAACATTGTATATATGATATGTCTTGTTTTTGTATTAAATGCGAGGTATACGAATTAATTTGGGGTATTTGTGTTTGATATCGATATCAATTAATAAAAAAGTGATGAGATAGCATTTTTTTGGACGCTGTTTTGTTTTGTATGGAATAGAGTACGATAGTGAATTTTTCGTTTTTTGTATTAAATGTGAGGTATACGAATTAATTTGAGGTACTTGTGTTTGATATCGATATCAATTAATAATAAAGTGATGAGATAGCATTTTTTTGGACGCTGTTTTGTTTTGTATGGAATAGAGTACGATAGTGAATTTTTCGTTTTTTGTATTAAATGTGAGGTATACGAATTAATTTGAGGTGCTTGTGTTTGATATCAATATCAATCAATAAAAAAGTGATGAAATAACAATTTGAGAGTTTCTGAGGGGACGAAGACAATCAACGAAGTAAGAGGAATGAGTGAAAACTAACTCTCTCTAATCTAAGGACTAGTAACATTCGAAGGAAACATCCTTCCTCGATCCTCTTTCATTTTTTCATCCCTCTCTCGTACATATTATCCCTTTGCACTCGGTTGTCGCCTCTGAGGGGACATCAGCAATCATTGATTAGCAATTGTCGAGGATAAGCTTATTCCATTGTAGCTTTTTGAGAAATGCATGTTTCTCTCAAGTTTTCTATCAAAATGGAAATTTTCTATTGCTGAGTGTTAGCTATAGAAACTATTTCTAAAATATTGCTACTTTAGCTTCTATTCCTAACGTTCAGGAAATGATTACGGAGGTTTTACTTATCCCATCGCAACTTTTAGATAAATCCATATTTCCCTCAAGTTTTCTATTAAAATAGAAATTTTCTATTGCTGAAAGTTAATTATAGAAACTATTGCTGAAAGTTAATTATAGAAACTATTGCTGAAAGTTAATTATAGAAACTATTGCTAAAATATTAGCTTCTATTCCCAACTTTCAAAAAGTGATTACGGAGGTTTTACTTATCCCATCGCAGCTTTTTTAAAAATGCATGTTTCCCTCAAGTCTTCTATCGAAATGGAAATTTTCTATTGCTGGAAAACGCTAGCTACAGAAACTATTGCTAAAATATTGCTACTTTAGCCTCTATTCCCAACTTTGAAAAAGTGATTACGGAGGTTTCACTTATCCCATCGCAGCTTTTTGAGAAATGCATGTTTCTCTCAAGTCTTCTATTAAAATAGAAATTTTCTATTGCTGGAAAACGCTAGTTACAGAAACTATTGCTAAAATATTGCTACTTTAGCCTCTATTCCCAACTTTGAAAAAGTGATTACGGAGGTTTCACTTATCCCATCGCAGCGTTCTGAAAAATGCACGTTTCCCTCAAGTCTTCTATCGAAATGGAAATTTTCTATTGCTGGAAAACGCTAGTTACAGAAACTATTGCTAAAATATTGCTACTTTAGCCTCTATTCCCAACTTTGAAAAAGTGATTACGGAGGTTTCACTTATCCCATCGCAGCGTTCTGAAAAATGCACGGTTCCCTCAAGCCTTCTATCGAAATGGAAATTTTCTACTGCTGTGAGACGTTAGCCATATTGCCATTTCAGCAATAGTTCCTATTCCTAACGTCCAGGAAGGAGCCAAGTACAAAGGGTTATTACTATTCCTCTCCCTCTCGCTCGCGTATGGTAAAACAAGCAGCGGATGGTGGCGTCGATGGTGGTCGTTCTTGCGATTTGTAGCGGTGCTCGCGACACGTGTAACAGAGGGTTAAATTCGACGGATTTGAAACGGATGAAACGTAGGCGCAGCTTGCTCAGAACGCAGTCGATATCTGGACGAACGGGGTCGTGACTTGCGTACCACGGGATTGTACGCTCGCATTCCCGTCTTTCGTGAATGCGATTATTGGGGTGAGAATGAAACGTGGAGGTGTTGAATGTAGGGCGAAGCGTAATCGAATTTAGGACAAGTGCATTGCGCGGAATGTTATCGCAAGCGGTGAGGTTAAATATGTAGATCGTGGTCGGGGGTTGAAATATGGCGGAGCGTTCCAGCCGTCTTACTTACGGCTGCTTTTCGAAAGTAACAGCGGAATGACCGCAAAAGCTGTTTTGTTTAATTAATCACGTTTAATGGCACGCTAATTCTATGTGGATCGCCAGTGGCTCCAACGTGAATTTTCTGGCCGAATAAAATTATTTTTATATGTCTTATGTCGCATTCATTTCTTGATAGTTTTGACAAATTTATAAGTATTGATATTTATTCTAATTATGTACTTTTATTAATGTTGACCAGTTACCGTGTTAACCCTTTGTACAGCGAATTATATTTCAATTTTGTTGCCAAAAACTCTCTACTATTTTAAGTGTTTTGAGGACTGTCCCTCGACTGCTATTTGTAAACACTTTTGTTTACTAACTTACTTACTCTCAAACTTTGTAGTAATTTATATTTATGGAACTTATTTTCGTTTTTTTCATTTATTGATAGTCGAGTGACTGTCGACAAAGGACTACAAAGGGTTAATAAAGGAGTAAATGCTGAGGAATGAAGATCAATAAACACGATTATGAACTTTAGAGCTTTCTTCTCCATTGCTTAAACACTAAATCAAAGACAACGCGATGGAAAATGAAAGGGACAGGTGATATTACAGTGGAGGAAGTCTTCCTCTGTAAAATCCTAATTTTGTCCCTGGGCATAGATTATAGGTACTTATACCGCGTATGTACTTCGAGCTTAGTTGCTAAATCCTCGTACGACGATTATTCCGAGCATTACATTCGCCAGCTGAAAGCTGTTACGCTACAATACATTAATTACGAAAATATTAACTCTGCTGCGCTCACCGGAATTTGCTCGATGGCGGTACAGCCTTATTCCTCTTAAAAGGTTTTTCAATTTCAAGAAGAACATAAACGCGCGCATTAAAATGCAAAATTATGCGCAACAATGGCAAGTGTTTTATATCTGCCTCGAAACGAGGTGTTTTATAAAGGAAGGAGAACACGACTGGATTAAAAATGACCCAAAGACCGTGGAAGGGTTGAAGAGTCATGACTAGAATTTCACGTGGAGTAATATGAAATTCTTTTACAAAATGGCCCGGCAGAACGGCAATAAGAAAGAAACTAACACGGAAGGAAAGAAAATAAACGCGTTTCACCCTCTGGGATGTTATTAATTTCGTACAAAATTCTAGCTGATTGCTTTTTTACATTTTACAAAATGCACAAACACGGCTAACCAAAATCATTAACCCAGTCCTTAAAACGGAAGTCGAATAAATATTATTTAAGAAACTGAGACAATTGTAAAAACGACACAGTTACGAAAAGATGAACGAAGAGATTCTGTTAAAGCTGTTAATAAATGTAACGATTAAAATTTTGCGTAACTAAAAGTGATGAAATAAAAATGCGATAATTTAATATACATTTATCGCAGACAGTACGCGCGTATAAATGCTGGACGAACCACAGTGTCGAATCAGAGAAACGTTTTTAATCCCATTCTATCACACGGACGTCCTCGAGCACGCGTACACCTTTCAAGTCTCAAGATTTAACCTATTCAAGCAGAATATTGACGATACCTCCCAGAAGAGATAAAGCAGCAGGATTTCCACGGTGGAAGACAATGTCCGCGAGGCAGCGAGTTCTGCGGAATTCAAGTGGGACCCGCAGACGTCCCCTTGGTTCATCACGGTGTCCTAACGTGTTCCTTTCGAGCAAACGCCAGAGACGACCAAGAAAATGGACAATGAAACGGACCTATTAATTATTCCCGTTAACCGTGAGCGTCCCTTTCCTGATTCTTTATTCAACCGAAAGGGGCTGCTCGCTCGAACAGCCCCTCGCGTGCTTCGCTCCTCGAGGTCGGACAGATTTGTTTAAGCAGCATCGAGAAACAATCGTCAGTGGATTATTCAAGATTTTCGATTTTTTAATATTGTATTATATATTTGGAAAATGTAGAAGTTTGTCTGGCGAAATATTTTTGTGAACGCGAGACGTTATCTACGTGGACAGTGGAAACGATAAATGATTTAACAAGGAACCATTTTCAAGTGTCAATTGTAGAATTTTAGGAACTTTAAGTGTAACAGAATTTTGTCAATAAAATATTTGTCAGATATTTTTTGAATGTGTTGATATTCCTGTACGAGAGATAAAAGCAACCCTTAAATTTGAGGGTTGAAAACATATTTAGTTGCACATTCGAAATCTTCCAATGTCGCTAATTTCGAGAATTACTGAGAATGTCACTCATAAATTTTATAAAAATGATTTAACATTTGAATGTTGATTCTTATGAGAGTCGAAAGTAATTGTAACTTTTCTATAAATAAACTTCTGGTTGAACTTCTCCCCTTGATTCTGACATTTCGAAACAAGAACTCCTTAATGTCTGCATTGCACGAGATCTTACACTATTTTTACTGTTTTGTTTCTAAATATACGCGTCATGCACAGATGATGTAGTTAAATTTATCGATTGCGACTGTGAAATGTTTAACACCATGATAATATCTCTACGCAAAGTATACAGTCGACTCTTCATTAACGCGATTAATTTGTACTGCGTTATATAGATTGCATACTATAAGAAACTCATTATTAATTCCATTCATATTTAACTTTTATTGGATTAAACCAGGTTAATTCGTGCCACGTTAGCTGCAAACTGTGCTCTAAGAAACTCAGAAGTAAGTAAAATATAAATTAATTTGATTCATTCTGCGTTCTATGAAAATTGCATTCTCAGAGCACCAAGTTATGATGCATACGATTATGAAATAAAATTTTCTAAATACAAAAGGCGAGATATAGTTTAGTACAGCGGTTCTTAAACTGTGGTCCGCGTAGCCATTATAGGGGGTCCGAATTTTGACATTAACTTTACATTCCCAAACTTTTCGCTTTTATTCAAATGACTGATTTAACTCTTTGCACTCCGAATTATTTTTCAATTTAGTAGTTTAGTTGCCAACAACTCCCTACTATTTCAAGCATTTTATTTGAAATTTACTTGAAATTTACTTAAAAAAGTTATCAGTTGCAGGTAAACTCTAAAACAACTCTAAAACTTTGTTATAATTTATATTTGTTCCTTTTTCTTATTTAGCGATGTCGAGTCACACTCCTAGATTTAACCAGCTACTGGATTTAGGTTTGGGATGTGGTCTGCAAAAAAATGTTATTCAAGAAGGGGTCCTCAGACTGCATAAGAAGAGCTATCGCAATTTTAGCTTCGCATTACAATAAAACCGTGTTATAAGAATATAGCGTAGGAGGATTGACTTTAATAGTTGCCTTTAATGATTAAGGATTGACTTAAATGTTTCAGGATTGTATTTAATAGTTGCAACATGGCAGAAGGTTAAGAAAAACCAAGCAAATCAGTTTTGGTGGCAAGAAATCCAAGCACGGTCACGGCCTGCCCTAATTTTCGTCGTTTCTGTCGATCACCTGTTTCAGCAGCCTGGCTGTTTGATCATCAATAGCAATCTACCTGTCATGAACTCAAGATGGAGTGCGCGTATGCGGTCGGTTGTACCAATAGGTTCAGCTACAACAGGCGGTTCAATTTCGCTGTCACCTCCTGCAAACTTGCGGGTTGCGCGTCATGAAATGGGCAAAAATTGGCAATTTAAAAAACTGTTCGCTGTTTTGCGCCGCGGGAACATTAATCACGTCATGCACACCACCATTCTGCGGTGGCGAAGTTTTAAGCCGTTGCATCGCCGCGTCGTTTCAAATTTGCGGCAAATATTTTACGAGCAGACGGCTAAAAACGCTCGTCTAAATGTTATTCAAGAATAAATATTATTCAAGAAACCGAGGCAATTATAAAAACGACGCACATATAGAAAGAAGAACGAAGAAATTCTATTAAAGCTGTTATCAAATGTGGTGATTCAAATTTCGCATAATTAAAAGCGATAATCGTAATAAAAATTTGCAATGATTAAATATAGTCTTGTACTATGTCATTTTACTTATTTTTCTTCTCATTTGAGGCATAGCAAATAATTTAATAATTATGCAGCTAACAGCGATCGACTGTTTTTTAATAAAAACGAATATAAAATAATTTTTGCTACGTATTTAAGAAATTTAATAAATCAGATTCAGTAGAATATCCAATACAAAGATAGACAGCTGATACGAAAAGTGCTAATACTAAAATGCTAATGCTAATACGAATATGAAATCATCGACTACTAGATAGTTAACAGCTGATACTCAAATGACGCCATCAGCCATAAAAGAGCTAATGTAAAAAACCTCACAATGCTGCTTTTGACGGTTTCTCGACTCTCGTTCAAGCAACACTATAACAAGCTCACACATATCACGCTGCTAACGATTAATAACAGCAAATCTTAATTTCACGTTGAATTAAAAAATTCTGGACGACTAAAAAAGACCGCAAGAAGTACAGGTTCATAACGCGTGACTCAAAAAACAAGTTTCTAGCCAATTTACTCGCTGCGAAACCCTTTGAAATTTTAGACAAACACGCGAAGGGGATTAAACGATCCAGAAACTTGAAAAATGCGACCAACATCCGCTTTATTCGCGACAGGCTCCGCGAGACGCGCGGAAGACATTACAAGACTCACTCGGATACGCGTTCGTAATGATGGCTGTTCGCGCGCTTTTAACAGCGGGGTGGAGTCGAAGAGCCGCGGAGGAAATTAGTAACTGCGTCTTTTTGCGACTGCCGTTGCGGTTCCGCGGTAACTTCCGTTCAATTTGTAATCGCGCCACGTCCCTCGAATCCGTGGAATGAAAAGGCGACCGCGCGCGCTCGATAATAACAACAAACGAATGGCGCGCGTAGAAACCAACGGGGAACAATGTCAAAATGAGACCGCGGTGGCATTCACGGCTGCGTTGCTTTTTAACGAAGGAGATTAATTGCATGAATTGTGGAAAAGTCGTGGAACATTTTTAGAGTGCGGTCGACGGGAAAATTAGCGGGATTCAACTAAATTGAGGGAGCACGAGCGAGTTCTGTTTCGCGTTCCATTATTTCGGATTATAGCGTTTATTGAGAGATCATCGTGGTGTAATTTTTATCCGTTCGTGGACCTGGTGTACGTGTGTCCATTCAAAGGAAGCTTGTTTCAATTCGTGTAACAATAATATTTCCATTGGAAATTTATTATTTACCAAGCGGTGCGAAACGGGACGAGGTTGACCAAAATTGCTCGCAGCGGCAGAGATACGAACGTATTTAACGAACAAACTGCGAATGTTGATAAATATACCAGTAAAAGTTTCGCAGCAACGTTTCTTCGGGGAATTCATAGAGGATGCTCACTTTTCGGCTGTCCAGAGGCTCCTCTTAATTAAATAACTAATTGCGCAAGTAAATTTAAACGCAATTATATCGCAGTTTCGCGGGAAAACAGAAAGCGGTCGCAGTTAATGTTTCAAAAGTATTTCCACTGGGAAAGCTGTGAAAGGCAATTTCAACCTTCTGCTGGCTTCTCCTCGCCGCCCCTAAACGGCCTTTGTGTAACTAGTATCAAAATACAGAAAACAAGTCGAACGATTGTTCGATTAAATAATTCATCGCACAAGTAAATTAAAATCGTAATCAGTTTGCAGTTTCAAGAGGGAAGCATTAACCCTTTCAACTCTTTCACAGCGTGGTTAGCATTCTGACCTGAAAGGGCCATCAAACGTGATGCTGCAAGTTCCCGCCATCTTAATTTATATTGTACGTAACAGCTGAGATTACGTAGCTTTTTCGCGTGACAAAATTATCGACAAAAAATGAATACTTAAATCAACGTGTCAAAAGCATCTTTGTTAAAAAAAACTATGAAAGTATTCGATATGTAGAAAATAATTTGAATTTTTCTCCTCAATGGAAGCAATGCAAATAATTTTCAGTTCATAACACTTTCAGTGTTACTTTTTCTTTCGAATGCAAAGGGTTAACAATAGTAACTTCCAGATAACCTCAGAATAAAATCACTATAATGATTTTAAACTAGAATACTGTTTACCACCAAACGTCTAGTTCCCATAAAAAAAAAGAGATATTTAGCCAGCATCCTTTAATCGAAACGTCTACCATTTCTCATTAGTAATTCAAAAACGAATTGGAAAAGGGACAATTTTCTTGGAATCGTCCCTTAAACGTCGTCTATAGAATTCACAGGGCGCACAGTACAAATCTATTTTCTCGAAAGATCGCCAGCGAGGGCGGTTTCGAGCGCGATATTTAATGCATCAAAGCAGATTTCCCTCCTCGAGCGAACTTCCAATTTCCCGCCACCGCGCTTATCGCGTGTACAACAGCCCCGACGGTGTCCCCTCGAAATTATAAGAGCAGAAGCCAGAGTACATTGTTTGTGACGTGCTCGAAGCGGGCAGCCGTAAAAAACGAATGCGCGGGAAATCGCGCGGGCCTGTATCAGGGATCGGGTGAACGTTAATTAACGCGCCTGCAACCTAATTAACTTTCCGTTGGCCGAAAGTACTTAGCAAACAAGCTTTAATGGAAACTGTAAAAGCATCCGACAAGCAAACAAAGCTGGGCTATCCGCGGCGATACGTCAGGCGGGCCGCTGTTTTCGCGTTCGCCCTGGAATCCTTTTTAACCGGTTAAACGAAACACGCGGGGGTGGCGGAAGACGGCTGCCACCCCTCGCATCGCGATTAAACTTCGGGACTAGTCTCTCCCTCTCTTTCCCTCTCTTGCTATCTTTCTCGCTCAAATATCATTCATTCATTCATCCTCTCCCTCTCTCCTCCCTCTCTCTCTCTCTCTGCTTCTCCCCCTATTTCACCCTGTTCAGTGCGCAAGAGTAGATAGACTGTCTATTATGCGCTTCAAGCGGTTTTTTAATTACGCTTGAATATTTCACACGCACAGGTAATCGTTGTTTGTTAATTTTAATATGTGTGATTGGAATGTATGACTAGTTGTGAACTATACTGTTGTGAATGTGGTTAAAGAACGTGTAAGCCTGAAGAGTCAGGGTGGACTGTCTGATTCGGATTCTGATGTTCTGTGTGATTCCCATGAAATATAAATCATCTGATGGGAGTGGCTTATGAGGCCAAGACAAACGGATTCGTTGATTGCAGTGTCACGATTTTTGGTGAGGGAAGCGGACGTCAAAACTGATTGGTTGCATAGATTTGTTAGAAAAATGCCCCAAAAGCAACGGTCACTCGCGGGTACCAAGTGCACCCTTTCGCGTGTCTTAAACCTCGACCGTAACAGGTAAGAACTTTATCACAGCACCTTGAACTTTCTTTAAAACATCCAGATTAAAAATGAAATTAACTTAAAGCTGTTTAAGTCGAAAATAAAATGGTCGTAGAAAGTATATGATGATCGATGGCCTCATAAGCTTATCGCTGTTACGGGTCAGATTAGAGTTTCTTCAAATGTTAAATACTATTTACAAATTTGAAAGTCTAATCTGTTTTATTGTTATATTATGTGTATTGATATGGTACGCTGAAATATCGATGGACATGTTGTTACGGATGTAACATACCCTCTCTCTCTATCTAGAGATCCCAATCCCTCTCTCTCTTGAGGAAGCAAAATAAATATCATTCATTCATTCATTGTCTCTATTTCCCCTTCTCTATATTTCTCTCTATCTCTCCATATTACTCCCTCTCTCACCCCCTTACCTCCTCCTCTCTATCCCTCTCCCCCTTTCTCTATCTCTCTATCTAGAGAGATAGAGAGCTCTCCCTATCTCTCCCTCTCTTGAGAAAGCTAAATAAATATCATTGATTAATTAATTCATTCATTCATTCTCTTTATCACCCCTTCTCTCTATATTTCTCTCTATCTCTCCATATTACTCCCTCTCTCACTCCCTTACCTCCTACTCTCTCTCCCTCTCCCCGTTTTTCTCTCTCTCTATCTAGAGAGATAGAGAGCTCTCCCTATCCCTCCTTCTCTTGAGAAAGCTAAATAAATATCATTGATTGATTAATTAATTCATTCATTCTCTTTATCACCCCCTCTCTCTATATTTCTCTCTATCTCTCCATATTACTCCCTCTCTCACCCCCTTAGCTCCTCCTCTCTATCCCTCACCCCGTTTCTCTCTCTCTTGAGAAAGCTAAATAAATATCATTGATTAATTAATTCATTCATTCATTTTCTTTATCACCCCCTCTCTCTATATTTCTCTCTATCTCTCCATATTACTCCCTCTCTCACCCCCTTACCTCCTCCTCTCTATCCCTCTCCCCTATCTCTCCCTCTCTTGAGAAAGCTAAATAAATATCATTGATTAATTAATTCATTCATTCATTCTCTTTATCACCCCCTCTCTCTATATTTCTCTCTATCTCTCCATATTACTCCCTCTCTCACCCCCTTACCTCCTCCTCTCTATCCCTCACCCCATTCCTCTCTCTCTCTCTCTCTCTGTCTCTCTCAAGAGTTGTCTAGCGACGCTTTCACGCGTGAGCCCGTAGGAAACTTCTCTTAACGAATTCACCGGCGTAATTACACGCGTGCCGTTTTATAATTGGGGTTACCGTGCTTTCCGCCATTGTTCACCCGGTGGCGGCGCGATGAATTCCAGCTCGCCGTTCGTACAATGCATCATCTGTATCACCGTGTGGCGTGAGAAAACTTGAATCGCCATTGTCATGATAATACAATTATCTTGCTTCCGCAAGTGGAATGATAGATCGAGCATGCGAGGGTGTGTGTGCGCGAACACACGAGCGAAACCAAGACGGTTCGAGCCGCGCCAGATGCTGTTCCCGTCGATACGCAGTCGGTTGCTTTAATTTGGGCAACGAAATTCTGGCAGCTTCTCGAAGGATATCGATTCTCATCGCAAATAGTTAATTAATAGAGAAAAATGATACAAGTTTATTTTAGATAACGTTCGTATACTGTTGCTTTTCCCCTTAAAATTAAAACTGTCGCTTCGTGCACATGTTGTTTATTCGTGTTCACTCGTCGAACATTCTTGATTTTCATGCATTTCCTGGTTTTCAGGAATTTACATACACATAGTCTTAGGAATATTCGAATATCGATTATTCAAGGATATTCCTAATTTCAGAATTACTTCTTAAATTTTCACGTATACTAAGTCACGTACAATAAAATTATTCACACGTTACAATATATTCTTATTCCAATCTCTGATGCTACATTAAAAAACTAATTGTACAGAAAATTTATTTGACTTTTGAAATCTGTATTCAATCTTCAATTAATTATATGGAGTTCGATGTATCCAAATTATTCTCTAATCGAACATCAAGTTTCTATATTTTCTTAAAATGGAAAGAATTTGTACTATTTTAGTTACAAGAAAATTAAATATCCAGTTCGATATTTGCATTGTCGTGTAAAATTTGTAACGAGTCGGAAATGGAGAAAGTAGTAAATTCTTTTAACGTTCTACGTATCATTAACCATTCTTTTTAGAGATTTCAGTGGACAGTAGAATAATAAATAACTGTCCGACCATCGCATATATCACTAATTCAAGAAGAGCCCTCGTAAAAGAGTGCATAAAAAAGAATGCTATCTTGATTTTAATGCACAGAGCTGCCAGTTAGCCTTGCTGACGAGTTCATTAACATACGGTTAACTAAATGTGAGAAGTTGCGGAGAAAAACAATGAAGGTTCAACTTTACTACTTAGAGAATGAAAATTTCACCTTATGAACAATTATTATACCGTGTAGTCTTATTATTAGTTACTCGTGAACTAAGAAACAGCCATCTTGGCTTCTTCTCTGCATAGTAACCTCTTTCAAGCTCAATTTTTTATGAAACTCTAATGTTATTAAAGGCATTTTACTTTGGAGCTAATTGTAATGAAAAGTTGATAAATAAACCCTTCATTTTAAATTTCTATTGTGAATATAACTTTAAAGTTTTATGACAGCAGAGTAGATATGCATTGCATGTAGATTTTTTGCGAATTAAAAAGAAATCGCATCAGAGATTAAGTACTACTTCAGTGCTACTTCAACCTGACCTACAACATTTAAAAGTGCATTAGTAGCCATTGTAATCTCAAACTCACACATGAAGAACGCTCTGACCAAAAAAAAAGGAACAAGAAACTCCTTGAACAATTGAGGATTAGTCCAGTCGATGGAGAATCATCGACTTTGACTCAGCACCTTTCTGGGCCTTAAAAATAGAAACCATTGCTAAAATAGCAATATTTTAGCAGTAATTTCTATGGTTAACGTCTCTCAACAATAGAAAATTTCCATTTCAACAGAAAACTTAAGGAAAACGTGTATTTCTCAAAAAGTTGCGATGGAATAAGCTGATGTCTCCCTCAAAGAGGACATCCGCGTGCAAAGGGTTAATATAACAATTAAAAACGAACGCAACTGTTCAGAAATTTCGTAAAAACGAACCAACAAAAGCGCGATAGTCAGCTGCGCTAGCTTCGCGTCGTGTTAAATGAAGCCTCGTAGAAAAATGTTCCAGCTCGGCAACGGCGATAAACATCTTCCGCGATCAAACGCTCCATTCAGCAAATGAACGGCCATAACGAGGCTCGTTCGAGGAAAAGAATTCATACAGCCTCTACAGCAGGGAGATAATCGCGGCTCGATTAGAGCAGTTTCCTCACAATGCACCGCATGCGCTTGTAACACGTCGAAGAACTCAAAGATTCACCGTTTTGCGCGCGCAAAAACCGATACTTGATGCAACTTTGATATCACTCGCATCCTGCGCGCGATGTTTCTTTCCTACGAGAGCCTCAATTATAAACGAGACTTCCCTCCTCGACCAGCTGCGTCAGATCAAGGTCGATCGAAGACGCGACGAAGAAAAGTTTCTCGTTACCCATGCAGCAGCCAAAAAGCAGTTTCAAACGAGGAAACGACTCGTTCTGGCGCGCGCACGACAATTTATACGGACCCCAGCCACCGATAGGAACCAACATATGCTGGTCGTGTTCAACTTATGTATGCGCGAGCGTGCCTACACGCTTGTACGCGTAATTTCACAAATGGCCGCCTTTTGTGCGCGGTCTCGTAAATATGCGAAATTACCGCACCGATTGGGCGACTTTCCCGTCTCTGCGAGCGATTTTCGCGAGCGCGGGAAATCATCGTGCCGGAAAATTCTAAACCACTGCTGCGGACCAGGACTCGTGGGTGCCCTTTGGCGATAATGGCGCGCGATATCGAGTACCAGAGGGACGTCTCGTTTGGTGTACGCGGGCTCGATAAATATCGAAAAAATCCAGCCTCTCCGTGTCATACGCGTCGAGGAGATAGAGGCTCGCGATGGGGACGTGACTTCTTTACTGTTTCCCAGATTTGCTAGGGGAGACGGGCGCAGATTAGCCAGCAGGATCGCTCGATTGAAATCCGGGACCCAAATCGTTCACGTGCGGAGCAATCGTGGCGCTGGTTAAGCAGGTATCCATACTGTGGACAGATTACTCCGTGATTGCGGGAATAAATCTCCGTATACGATTTATGTACCGACAGTATGTACTGATAGTCGCTTCATTTATGAGAAGGCGCTCGACACTTTGGATTTCTGATGTACTGCTCGTGCAGAAATGTCGAGACACTTGCACGGAATATTTTTAACGAATTTTTGTACCAAGTGGGTATAGGAATTATTATCTAGTCTATAGTCTACATATATAGAAATTATTTTGTAGTCTAACAGTGTTTATTGTGAATTATATAAATTAATCATTTTGATTTCTGATCTGTTCTTTCTCATTTTGTCGAAACCAGTTGTCCATCAGATTTTTGCAAGTGTTTTTTATATCGTTTGCGAGATATTTTCTGAATCGTCGAATCGCTGTACAAATATCAGAGTCCTCAATTTATATAATTATTATGGTATTTTTTATGGTTCGTCACATGTTTCATTATTTTTTAACGAGAGTCAGGGTATTTTATAATTATGTTGAAAAAGTAATTAGAGCATTCTGATAATTTTAAAATATTTTTTAGAAATTAGAATATATAATATTTGTTCTGTAAATATATATTATCTTACGCGTTCATTTTTAATATGGATTTATTTATTAAATATTGAAATTCTTACTTTCGTTCTGAAAGTTGCAATTCTAAAAAATGTCACAGATTATCTCACAAAGCCATCTCTCACCTAATAATTGTTCAATTAATCGTCCAACAGACGTTACAAAGCCTAAGAAATTCTTACTCTCGTTCTGAAAGTTGCAATTCCAAAAAATTCCACAGATTCTCATTTCACAAGGCCATCTCTAATGCCTAATAATTATTCAATTAATCGCCCAAAGCCTCATCATCGCAGCTCTTCACTTCCTTCTCGCATTTCATTTCACGTAGCATCAGAAAATGCGACGAGCTGCTTTCGACTCAGTATTTCATTTGCCGGCAAAAGTTGTTGATAACTCTTGGCAACGCGACAGTCTCTGATGCGTCTGCTATTGGATGAGAAAACAGAGACACACGCGAAGATCCGTACGTGAGTGCACGGCCACCCGTTATGTACGAGGATGCACTCGCTACGATGTGTTTGAACTTCCTTTGACAATCGGCCAATACTAACATCCACGACACAAAGCAATTTTCCAGATACACGTGAACCCACGAGGTTATGTCGTGGAAACCCGAGGAATAAAATGGCGCGTCTTTTTATCGCGGCGAACCTAAATTTCTGTGGGAAACACACGGACTTCTCTTCTTTGTTTTCGCGAAATTGAGAGAAGTAAGTGATTGGTAATTTTATATCAAATTCCAACAATAAATTGAAGACAAATATTGACGTATAATATTAGATAAGTAATAGTATTCTCGAGAGAGTACTGGAGAACTGGAAATGAACCTCGATTAAAGTTAAGTTTAGTTCGTGTAGATTCTCTTCGTGGAAAATTTTTTAACAATTCTGCAAAATAAGCGAGGAATAATTTAAAATAAAAAAGTAGGGTAAATGTTTCTGAAACTATTTTCCACGAATATATTAAAATATTAATTCAAAATGAATGACGACTATCAAATTGTTTTCAAGTTCATTAATCAAATTGGTTATTCGAGAATATTAGACTTTTTAAGTTCAGTATCCCCGTAAAAATTTTCAAAACTAATAAATATAATCTTTTTCATCTTTCTCTTTATTACAGTTTCTCTCTCATGCAATAGATTTATGCAATTTTTATTTATTATTCACTGTCCTTTCTTCCACTGAATTTCCATTTTAACATCTCACGTTCAAACCGTCACTGCGATTGACCACTCACTGCTTATTATTATACTGCATCATACTATCGCAGTCTAACAAAAATATGAAGAAGAAATCGAGAAAAGAGAGCAGAAAACGAAAGAAGAAGCGTTTCGTTTTGGCTCTGATAGTGGATTCAGTGGTGAAACATTCTATACAGAGAAAAGAAACGAGTGCGATATAAGATTAGTATCGAAGGAAGAAATACAATTTTAGCTGAAGAGTTGAAGGAGTGATAATATTTACTTAGAATCACTATATGATAGTACTCGAACCACTCACAATAGAGTCAATTTCATATCGTTTACACTCTTGATTCATAAAAAAAAAACGAGTACAGCAACGTAGTTTAATCTGGAATTTTTTTGAGAGCAAAACTGTACCAATTCTGCTACTAAAACTTGATTTAAAAAAGCCTCATACATACGTACATTTCTAATCAAATATCTCTTGAAAAGTCACGAACATTTAACCCTTTCGTTACGAGGGTCTCATAGGAAAAACGTACACCACAACCCACGATTTTTTTCAGGATTCTCTGACACCAATTGGAATAGACTTTACGTATTGATATTTAGAACACTCTAAAGAAGTAAAATAAACATTCCTTTAAACTGACACACATATAACTATACGTTGTAGTTCCTGTGTCACATATAATACGTTACACATCAAATTAGAAGGAATTGAATAGGATTGAAATAAAAGAACTATATAAATACAATATTTTAAAGTGAAATACATTTATATTGTAAGAATATCGGATCAGGGTGGCCGAGGAGGGCCATAGTTGCCTAAACATTTAGATGGGCCATGGCGTCGGGGGTGTCCTCGAGGCTAATACGAGTGGCCTAAGAAGGCATTCTTGTACGAACCTCCTGGTTGCAAACAAGTCTAATAAACGCCCTTACAGTCATCTTACGAACTTTACTTACAATATATATTATATATTATATAATTTTAATAATTTAGCTTCACAAACTGTTGCACTTTTCACTTCATTTGCCCTACTGAACCGACCTATTCAACTGCTGTACTCTAAATAATCTGACATTATCGCAGACCAAGCTCATTCTTCGTATATTCCACCGTTTTAGAACTTAACAATTCCGTTCAAAACGTAATGCGTTTCAACGTGTCTCCATAAATTTACCAAAATGTCTGTCACGTACATGTGACGACGAGCTCTGATAACAAACCGATGTGTCGCGCATATATGACGGCTCGTAGAGAAATGGTTAGTATCTTTCGGAAAAGCAAAAGTGCGAACCCCAATGAATCACATCGATCGTGCAGTGCGACAGTGCGCGGCACATTCTTTCCTCTTACCATTGTCCGTAGCTTTTACGTGTTCGACAAACACTCGAAACCGGATCCACTTCTGAAGCTCTGTTGCGCACTCGAGGCAATCGTAAGCGGACAATCAATTAACGCGTCGAATCAGCTCGCGTAGATCTCGAAATCCCCTAAACGAACGAACGAACTCCCATATTCCATGTACGCGTCGCGTCTGAATTCTATTTCCAATGGCGGCGCATTGCCATTACACGCGAGCGCGAAATGGAATCGGGGATGTGCGCCTCGAATGAATTCCAAGGCATCTGTTTATACGGAACCGCTGAAGATGGCGAACATTAATAGGTATTCGAAGGATTATTTTACGTGATCAGCCTCGCAAGTCGACGAGCGTGCATCAAGCAGCGCGCCGTTTAGAGATGAAAAACTGCTTGGTATTCTTGCGAAACGAGCCCGAGGCGCCTGTTTAGAATCGTCGCGGAACAATCGCGTGGCCGCCAGCTACGAAGCAGTTTCATTTCGCATCGAGATGCTAACAGCGGTGTTCTGAAATGTTCTCAATGGAGATCGATTCGTCGATCGTTACGCGCGTTACCAACGCGAAGAAATCGTTCGTCGATTGATCCCATTGCGCTGATTTAACGATGTCACGCGCGTGGTGAATTGGAGCAACTATTGTAATATGCGAGTCGTTTATTTTGGTAGTGGCCTGAGTTCATTTTTTAAAAAATTGAGGTCGGTATTTTAATTTTTATATTTCTACGATATCGTTTTATTTTTAATTCTTTGCATTCTAATGTCTCCTCTGAGAGGACATCAGAATTGATTAGTGACTAAAATTTAGATACCGCAACTTTTTGAGAAATGTATATTTCCCCCAAGTTTTCTATTAAAATGGAAATTTACTATTTGAGCAATGTTTCTAGCTTCTATTGTCAACGTCCAAGAAGGAACAGAGTGCAAAGGATTAAAATACTGACCAGAAACGATTAAAATATTGATCAGAAGGAATTAACCCTTTGCACTCGGATGTCTCCTCTGAGGGGACATCAGAATTGATTAGTGATTAAACTTATTACATCGCAGCTTTTTGAGAAATGCGTATTTCCCCCAAGTTTTCTATTAAAATGAAAATTTACTATTGCTGAGAGACGTCAGCAATAGAAACTATTGCTAAATATTGCTAAAATATTGTTATTTGAGCAATATTTCTAGCTTCTATTGTCAACGTCCAGGAAGGAACAGAGTGCAAAGGATTAAAATACTGACCAAAAGCGATTAAAATATTAATCAGAAGGAATTAACCCTTTGCACTCGGATGTCTCCTCTGAGGGGACATCAGAATTGATTAGTGATTAAACTTATTACATCGCAGCTTTTTGAGAAATACATATTTCCCCCAAGTTTTCTATTAAAATGAAAATTTACTATTACTGAAAGATGTCAGCAATAGAAACTATTGCTAAATATTGCTAAAATATTGTTATTTGAGCAATATTTCTAGCTTCTATTGTCAACGTCTAGGAAAGAGCACAGTGCAAAGGGTTAAGCAAATTGTATATTTAAATAATATATTTGAGAGAATTTTGTAAAGGAACTACTCCTATTACAATATCGAAATATTAAAATAGTTGTATAAACGCCTTAATTGCAATTAGACGTAACTCTGGCAATATTTGGGCCACTCCAACTACGATTCAGTTTCTGAGGTGCTCTCTTAGGTCGATTGGTAACGAGTAAACTTTTTCCGTCCAATTTCAAATAAATAACTAAAAAGAAAAAGCGAAAATTCTGCTATTTCTTTTTCCACGTTTCTCTTAAAACCGAGCAATTTACTAAACGACCTCTTTCCTTAGTTTTCCGATCATCTACGCGCTCTCGAACTTTTGGCATTTAATTCGAGGACAGCCTTCATAGAAGAGGAAGATATAAAACGCGACGGATTTATTTCAGTGGAGCGTTAAAACATAAATGTTGTAAATGCATCTTATCGCACGATACTTTAATTTTATTTTCAGCTGCAGAATCGACAAAGTTTTTGCAAAATCTCATATATCGGCACACAATTTCCTCGTCGTCCAATTCGAACAACATTTTCCATTTAATATTGAGGGGAGCTCGAACGTCCCGCGTCGTCCACGCCAGCCCAATTTAATATTTTAATTCGATGCAAATAAAGCTGTAATCGTAACGAGAGAATCGCGGTGGCTGAAAATCTCCGATAATTCAAACGGGAAATTCGAAAATATCGAAAAAGTTACGCGTTACGATCGTGCAGCCGCGGGCGGAAGTTACGCCATTTAAAATTGGATATCCGTGCGCCGGCAGCTCGATGGCTGCACGCGGAAGGAAACTCGGTTACAGAGTCAATTTGTAGCCTCGCGTGTTTATTGCGAGGTGGCAGTTATCGTTCGTTGATAAAGAGCTAGAATTCAGGGTTCAGCGTGTTTGAAGTAACCTGTAGTGGCCTATATTTCGCGTGACTGACGAAGGAGGCGTCCATTTTGGTGCTATTGTCGAGTACAAAATGGAGAGACTAAAGATTCGTGATCAATTAAAAATCAGTAAATTTGGAGTTCAGGGTTCAGCAGCGTGTTTAAAGTAACCTATAGTGGCCTATATTTCGCATGACTGACAAAGAAGGCGTCCATTTTGGTGCTATTGTCGAGTACAAAATGGAGAGACTAAAGATTCGTGATCAATTAAAAATCTGTAAATTTGGAGTTCAAGGTTCAGCAGCGTGTTTGAAATAACCTGTAGTGGCCTATATTTCGTATGACTGTCGAAGGAGGCGTCCATTTTGGTGCTATTGTCGAGTACAGAATGGAGAGACTAAGGATTCGTGGTCAATTAAAAATCTGTAAATTTGGAGTTCAGGATTCAGCAGTGTGTTTGAAGTAACCTGTAGTGGTCTATATTTCGCGCGACTGTCGAAGGAGGCATCCATTTTGGTGCTATTGTCGAGTACAGAATGGAGAGACTAAGGATTCGCGTTCAATTAAGAATCAGCAAGTTTGTTGAAACTTTTCTGTCAGATAATTATAACTTTTTAACAGTAATAGTTGATGAAAATATTGAAAAAAGCTTAAATTGCAAAATGAAGCTAGATTTCAAGTGATGAACATATTTCTGTTATTACTTTGATTTTTTATGGTATTAGTACTACATTATTATTGATGTCTAATGTTAATTTTAATGTGAATAATTTTTTAGACGCGGATACACAGAGAATTGTGAATATTCTGTGTCCATACACTGAATCGTATAACTTTTCTTTTTAAAATTTCATTAATATTCCACAAAAGTTTAATTTCAAATAATATTTTCCGTCGACTGCAGTTGAAATGCTATTTCTTATCAAATTCACAACAACGCGAGAACAAATCACACGCGGTATTTAAATTACATCTTTTCTCTCCGAGCTCTCACCGCGTAAACTGAATTTTATTCCATTCTCTCACACAAAATTGCGACCTCTCCCTCCGCATAAATCAGAGATACAGAGAGAAGCAGAAAAATAAAGAGTCGATGCGTTTCATAAAACACGTTCGAAATCGGGTACAAAATATTCCAACGATAAAATAGTTATTCACGAAGCTGAATTTAATAACGATAGATTATTAACTGGATTATTATACAGACTTCTAATCCACGATACATAATGTTCTCTTTGAACGCTATATTAATAAATTTCGTTCGACGTCGACGCTCCTTCGTTTTAATTACTACCAGATACTGGAGTATCTGTAAATAGTGGAATTGAATAAATATCGTGCTTCCTCTGATTAATAGAACCAACCCAACAGCCGAGCGAGTGATATCGTATAAAAATAGGCTCGCACCGTAATCAACGAGTGCAACAAGAAATCCACTGTGCAAAATTCTTCTGTGTCAATTCGCATCAGCGACGGACTATTCATTAAAACGTCGGATTTAATAAACTCGCGCAGGCGGGCACCAAAATCCCAAAACCGGCGGAACTGTTAAAAACCCAGGCAATGAACGAGTCAAAGTCATTAAACGAGCTCGACGATGATAAGCGATTAATAAGCACGCCGCGGCTGTCACGCGAAACGACAGTAAATACGTCAAACCGAATACTGCGGGTCGGATTAAGCTGGCCAAAGCAAAATGCGAGGCAAGAGAAACCATTCCAATTAAAAAACATTGCCAGTCTGATAAAATACAAGCGCGAAGCACGTTCAGTCGCGAGCAGATCAAATGTTTAATGCGAAAGAATAGTCATTCAGGGGTGCACACTTTGCATGTCAATGTGAATGACGAACGAAGAGTTTAAGTGCGGATAATGAAAGGTATAACGCAACAGTTGAAAACGGAAAACAAAATTTATTCAATATTAATCCTTTGCACTCGGATGTTTCCTCTGAGGGGACATCAGCATTGATTAGTGATTACAGAAATCAAACTTATTCCATCGCAACTTTTTGAGGAACGCGTTTCACTGAAGCTTTTTATTGAAATGGAAATTTTTTATTGCTGAGAGGTGTTAGCAATAGAAACTATTGCTAAAATATCGCTCAAAGTCGGGTGGCTCAAGTCTGAAAGCAGTCGAGTGCAAAGGATTAAACGATATTTGAGATAGATAGATGCGTTGCTTTAGAAAAATGGTGAGAATCTAACTGTGTGTGGATTTGCTAGCTTACATTTTAATGGGAAATGTGGAAGGGTTTTCTTCAATCTTATTTGTTGACCAAAGTTTTGAAGTGGAATGCCTTTTTTTGGCTAACTATAACTCGCAGAAACAAAGCATAAATTACCAGTTCCACGTCTTGAACGCTATACTTCGCGTTTTGGGGTGAAAATCAGTTCGCCAGAGACGTAGTTGTAAAAATACACGAAAATAAAAATATATCACATTTTTTAAATCAAATTTAAAGCAATTAAAGAGCATAGGTGCGACATATTTCGTTCAAAGACATCCACGCGCGATCGGGTGCAAAGTGGCTGCGATTACCTCGTCCATGGGACGCGAAAGGGTTAAATTTAAACCCCTGCTCGCGCTGCGCCATTTGAGCGAAGAATTAGGATCGCAACGATCGCTTGGCAGCTATGAATTATTCCGCAACCTTGTGCTTAATTATATCGCAGCGATGGTTCGTGCATAATCATAAAGAGCGTCAGGCGTTTCTTGGTAATCGCGATCGATGCGTCTCTCGCGATCGTAAAGCCTGACGCGTGCTGAGCTACGCGTTGCGAATCGTCCTTTCCTTTCCTTTATTCATTCCTTTCAGTCTTTGCAAAAAGTGTTTAAACTAGAAAGTGGCGTTTGTAAAGGTTGGCTACCCCTATATTGCCCAATGGAAAACAGTCTTTTCTGTTCGTTCCTATGTAAATCTTAGAATCTGTAGTACCCTTCTTCTGCTTTATTCTCTTCTTTTACATACTGTTTACACTTTTGCCTTTTTTAGGAGATTCTTACAGCTATTTACGTGAATATTCATTCATTCATATCATGTCGTATCAACTATTTACATTTTTATACGTTTGCTAATTTAGGAACTATTTATTATACATTTTTCTTCTTAGAACCCTTTGCGGACGGGTCGATTTGAAGGCAACCATACCGTGAAGCCAAGGTGCTGCTGCGACTGTCATTTGAAATCTGCCAACGCAAGTTTCTGGTTACGTATAACTTTCGATCATGGCACTCCAAGATGCCAAGTTCGCAATAATGTGTTTACGTGAGACATATGATTTTTATATGAGTTTTACTGCTCTATTAATTGTTTTCGCCTAATGCAAATATGGGTTCCTCAGTTATAACGACGTCTTTACGTGTGACGCATATATGGGTCTTTCCGAAAAAGGTTAATTAAATTCGTTACTCTTCTCTACATCTTCGTCAACCCTTTCCTCCCCCTTTTAGTCGCCTCTTACGACAAGCAGGGGATACTGTGGGTGCATTCTGGTCCCCACCACACAGGGACACAAAATGTATTACGGTTTAATATTTTCTACTGGACACTTTAATGCCAGTAGATGTCGTTTGAAATAGCGTAATTGCTCTTATTTTGCCCAACGAAAAACTTTCTCTCTTTACTATTCTAAACAATCTCTTCCCTACGCACATTTGTTCTTTCCTATCTTATATTTTCCTCATTGCATACTCACTCTATGCAGCCTCTCTGCACACGTTTTGCATTTAACATCTTCGCGTACATTATTCCATTCCTCAATTAATATTCGTTACTCTTCTCTGCATCTTCGTCAACCCTTTCCTCCCCCTTTTAGTCGCCTCTTACGACAAGCAGGGGATACTGTGGGTGCATTCTGGTCCCCACCACACAGGGACATAAAATGTATTACGGTTTAAAATTTTCTACTGGACTCTTTAATGCCAGTAGATGTCGTTTGAAAGAGCATAATTGCTTTTATTTTGCCCAACGAAAAACTTTCTCTCTCTACTATTTTAAACAATCTTTTCCCTACGCACATTTGTTCTTTCCTATCTTATATTTTCCTCATTGCATACTCACTCTATGCAGTCTCTCCGCACACGTTTTGCATTTAACATCTTCGCGTACATTATTCCACTTCTCAATTAATATTCGTTACTCTTCTCTGCATCTTCGTCAACCCTTTCCTCCCCCTTTTAGTCGCCTCTTACGACAAGCAGAGGATGCTGCGGGTGTATTCCGATCCCCACCGCACAGGGACACGCGAATCGTCCTATTTCTTTAATCGCGTCCAGCTAATGACTCCTGGCGAACCTCTACGAGAGCTAATTTGTTCGATTCCCGCGCGCGATTCGTTTCCCGCCGATTAATCACGCGTTTCTCACGGTTCGAGCGAACTCGCGAGCGACTTCCGGAACGGCCCCGCGGAACGGAAATTTCATTTAACTGTAAACTCCATCGGAATCTAGATAAATTAGCCTTCTTTATGCCGGCTGATCTCTAACCTACTTAAGGCCGCGCCGCTGGTTTGCGTTTACCTACGAAGAGGAGAGAGAGAAACCCACTGTTCGCGGTAACGATGATCGATATTCCGCAGAACCGTTGCGGTCGCCGCCTATTTGGGATCGCGCACAACCGAACGCGTATCGTGCCCGTTCTAAATACGATTTTCTGTTCCCCTATCTTGAACCAACTGCGGGCTCAACGGCCAGATACCAGCAGATTATTTCCGCATAACTGCGAGTTAATTAGTGAAATATACCGTCGATTAACTGGCTTCTATTTAGAGGTAGATGGGCTGTGAGAACACGGTTGTACAGCCGTGGGTGGAGGTGTAACGAATTAGCTGGTAGTTCATTTTTAATGATCGAACACTTAATTGGTAACCCACTCGTGACGGCTCGTTTTTAGTTTTATTTTATTTCGCATTGCACACATGCTGTTCAATCCGTGCATCATAATAAAAATATTTGGGGAGCACACATGGTGCGCGATCTGTCTTTTTAGCTCGGAAATGCATTGCACACAGTGTGCAATCCGTCGCGAATGAGGTAACTAGTTAGCTCTGTGGAATTTATTTTTAAAATTCCCTCGCTTGGGAATCAAGCGATTACGTTTATACACATCGAATGCAATGCAAATGGTCCCATATTTTAGGAGGAATCAAAGCTGAACCATAAAGCTTTCGTTCTTGTTAGATAAGTTAAATCTTAGTTAATGATTCATTGTTGAAGAGATGCTATCATTTAAAAAATATTCAAGCAAAAGGTTGTGTTAAATCTTATTAGTATTGCGTTGTTGCAACAAGGTTTTCTTAGTTCGCGCAACTTACAGTTAACTGATTAACTGGATATAAAGAAGTTTTAGAATCTTGTAAATTAAAAATTCAATAGATACATTGCATTTCAAGTTCATCACAAATATTATTCTAACTCAATTCTATTACTTTTGACTTTGTCCTGTGAATTCATTCCCAAATATAAATCATCCCTTAAAACGTCTCTCAGAGACGATCGAACACTCTGCACAAAGATCACTGCCCTAAAAACTTTTACTTTTTCCTGAAGCAACAAAGAAACGACCGGTGCTGGAAAACACCATGCGCCTCCATCGTTTTTAATTCAAATCGAATCCAACTTCGCAACGGAAGTCAAAGAAGACCCTCAAAAACGCGCTACCAGCAGAACAAAGGGACCAAAAGCCACGTAACACCAGCCACCTTTACCTCGCAGTTGCGCTCGACAAATCTCCAAAGTGGGTCGCAACAAATTCGCAACAGCGTGGCTCGCGTATCAGGATTCTGTTTGCGTTTCGTAGATTTCGATCCCTGACGTTGAAAAGCCGCTCGAATTCATTAAGTACGCGGGCTGTCCGCGTGATCGATACTTGCTTCGAGCCTCTGTGCAAAGGTGGTTCAAAATCGAGCCCAGATCCGGGCTCGCGGAAACGTTTCGAAGCGTTCGCGCTGCGGAGACAGCGTCGCGACGCTTCCTCATCGACAGCACCCCGTGGTCGCGCGCGCTGATTCACCCTGTGCGCAAATCGTTGGCGCGTGGCTCGCGAAATTAATCTCGCGGAACGGATAGCGATCGTCGACGGGACTGTGTGCTCGTTTCGCGTTGCTTGATGGGCAGCAATTGGGGTGATGGAGCATTTGTTATGGCTGGCTTGGTGGTAACTGATATTCGATGGTAATTTTGTCCTGACGGAGAATTATGCGTCCCATTCGAGGTTTTCAAGGGTGAACGGCATGATTTGTGGGCAAAGATGAATGAAAAGTGTGGAACGGAGTTTTGTTATTTGAGGTAGTGCTGTTGTCACTTTTAGTAGAGAGTTAGTTAGAAGATTATGCGTGGTCCTTTTTATTATTCATCTGAACGCGTTACTCGTAGGCTTTCCAATAGAATCTCAAACAGACTCGACTTCCGTCATAGCAAACCATGACTCTCTTTAATTTCTAAATCAAAATTAGACGTAATCGCTGCCACGATAACGTAACAATTACAAATCTTCTCATTTATTCCCACTTTTGTCATCGACCAATTGCACGTACAGGCTACGCAAACACGACTATCATTCAGCACAACCGTGACGTTTAATTTTCCGTGACGTTCCACTTGGCGATCGCTCTGCAGTCGACTCGAACGAGGACACTTCGCCGCGATTTCGATTTCTTCGTTAGTCATAACTCTCGTCGACCGTTTAGCCGCGAAATTTTCTCAACGTTTCCTCGACAAGCCTCTGTTTCGTGACGCGAGGCTTCCTCGAAGTTAACCGCAGACGCCTGTCGACGCGCCTCGACGGCGGGCGTACCTTTTTGCAGCCAGAGTCAGCGGTTCGCCAGGCGGTTTCAGCGGGAATTTACGCGATCGAAGTTCCCGCTCGATGTCTATTCAACTTTGATGCCAATGAACTGGGGCTCCGAGTTAATTACTTCGGGACACACAGACTATGGGAACGGTCCATTTGTAGCAGTAAATTGGCAACGTTTTACAGGCGAAAGCCGGTTCCCATGACAGGGTTAGGGTGAAGGCATTCTTCGACGGGCTGGATTAGTTAATTAATTGAGTCTCGAGTAGGCGATTAAGAAATGTGTGGGGTACGAGAAATGAAAGAATGAGTATTCCAAGAGAATGAGGCGTGAACGTTTATAATTGGTGAATATTCTCGAATAATTAATATTTAAGAATATTCTAAACTTTATGCACGAGGGTGTGTATATCTCTTCAATTCGTAACCTTGTTGTCACTATTAAAATTTCATGTTATTTAAGACTCCTTGGCAATTAAAAAATTGTTAGTCCACAATTCAATTACAAATAAACTAGATTATAAGAATTAATAAATAATTGCGTATACACACCGTCTCACTATTCTAAACATACTAACTATTCCACAAACCATGCCTCTGATGAGAGAATAAAATATCGTCGCTCGCAAAATAAATTCGAAAGATTCCATCTCCCGCAAATTCCAGAAAAATCGAGCCGACGATCGGCCTCGAGGACTCGTCTCGATCGAGAATCGCGACGGAGAGATTAACGGGGACAAGTTTCCTTAAGGAGACAACTCTTGCAATGGCGATCGGATCGATGGACGTCGCGCGAAGCGGGACAAAGTCAACGGGGTGAGCCACTTTTCAAACAGGGGCGAGCTTCGTGCGATCGAGCGGCAACTTTCGAGCGGACCCGTTTCGCTCCCGTTTCGGCTCTAAATTAATAAAGCGGAACAGTATCTTCCGAACGAGGGGGAGGAGGAGCATTAATAGCCGTTGCATCGATGCAATATTCACGCGAGTTCTCCAGTGACGGCCATCGTTGGGCAACGATTATTCCCCGTATTATTGGACAAAGTTCGCGGGGGTTGTTCGATCGTATCCAAGCTCGCCCTGGTCGCCGATACTGGCGCTCGATACCGAAATTGCCGAGCGCGAACTTATGAGCGCGATCGAAGGACGTTTCGACGCGATCCGAGAGCGCCACTTCGCTATTTATTGCACGGCCATATCCAGCGGTTAAGGCGCGGGCCACGGGGTTCATTAGGTCCGTGTTAATGGCGATCGATAACCGGCGTCGTTGGCGAACGTCTGTTTGGGATCGTGCTCGCTCCGCAAATAGGCCGCGAACTTTTTCCCATGCTCGATCTAACGTCCGTCGATCGGTTCGCATTAGCCCTTCGCTCGATGGGGTGGTTGGGATGAACGGTGTTTGTCGAGTTCCTCCACGGGGACTGTGGGTTATGCTATTTTTGAGACGCTGTCTATCGATTAGCGCACCGCGCGGAGGTCCTGATCGAGGAATTTTGCAACTGTTTTTTAACCCTTTGACGATGTATCGTTGTTGAGTGCATTCGTACCCTAATCATAAATTCCTTGTCTTTTTAATTATCAACAGGTTCCTTTTTCAATTTTGTAAGTATCTTTTAGAATCATTTTTCTGTCCTTCTTTTTCTAAAACTTCATAAATTATTGCTGTTTATCGATTAGCGCACCACGTGGAGGTCCTGATCGAGCAATTTTGCAACTGTTTTTTAACCCTTTGACGATGTATCGTTGTTCAGTGCATTCATACCCTAATCATAAATTCCTTGTCCCTTTAATTCCCAACGTGTTCCTTTTTCAATTTATATTTTATAAGTATCTTATCTTCATTTTTTATAAGTATCTTTTAGAATAATTTTTATGTCCTTCTTTTCCTAAGACTCCATAAATTATTGCTGTCTACCGATTAGCGCACCGCGCGGAGGTATTGATCGAGCAATTTTGCGAGGTTTTTTAACCCTTTGACGATGTATCGTTGCTGAGTGCATTCGTACCCTAATCATAAATTCCTTGTCTTTTTAATTATCAACAGGTTCCTTCTTCAATTTTGTAAGTATCTTTTAGAATCATTTTTCTGTCCTTCTTTTTCTAAAACTTCATAAATTATTGCTGTTTATCGATTAGCGCACCACGTGGAGGTCCTGATCGAGCAATTTTGCGACGCTTTTTAACCTTTTTAACGATATACAGTTGTTGAGTGCATTCGTACCATAATTATGAATTCCTTGTCCTTTTAATTCTCAATAGGTTCCTTTTTCAATTTTATAAATATCTTTTAGAATAATTTTTATGTCCTTCTTTTCCTAAAACTTCATAAATTATTGCTGTTTATCGATTAGCGCACTGCGTGGAGGTCCTGGTCGAACAATTTTGCAACTGTTTTTTAACCCTTTTAACAATATGTTAAATCATTGAACCCAGTTATAATTCTTAAAATCGTCAACTTAACCCATACATCCACAAGACAGCTCATAGCCGATCAAAAACTCATTAACTCCTGATTCAATTTCCAACGAACAACGAGGAAGCGATTAACTATTCCCAACATTTTCCAATTAGAAACTGTAGCAACTCTAGTCACGTGACACCCATTATTAACATTCCGCGCAATATCTATCCGTTGCATACATTTTACGCGTCTTTGACCCACATAAACCACCCCAAACACCCCAAAAAACAATCCTCCCAACGATCCCACGATCGCCGTCAAAAGCAAAACCATAAAATGATCCACGCAGCGGATACGATTCGCTCGCCGCTACGGACCAATCGAAAGTGTACCATCGACCCTTCGGGGTCAGGAAACACGATAATGCTAATAAGATTCTCGTCGGCGGGGAAATCGTATCGGGCCAATTACCAGCCGGATAATAAAATCATTTTGAAACCGTCGTGCGAGCGGTACGTCGCCAGGCCGCGAGAGATGGCCGCCTCGAATCTACTTATTACGCGACAAAGGGTAACTTTATTCAACGACGAAAAGGAGGAGGGCTCGGGGCTTGATTAAGTTGCCCGGGTGGCGGCTGCGAGGGTCGATATCCAGCCGCGGCTATCCGCTGGCAAACGTCTGGATTATAATCACGCTCGAGTGCTCGCGGGAAAGTTTCGCGACCGCGGTAACGAGGCTGTAAAATGGTCTGTCAATCTCTCCGCCCTTGGCCAACCATCCGAGGGGCTGCACGAGCGACAGACAGGGTAAACATCGTCGCGATTCCGCTGCGACGGTCCTTCGACACGCGCCACTAGAAGGACAGCGACCTTAACCACGTTTGAGTGCCACGGGCTTTTCCAGAAATCCCATCGAAAAGTGCTATGGAGCGCGATGGCGCTTCTGAATTTGCTAGGGAGCGCGATGGTGGCTCTCAATTCCTGCGGCTTAAAGTTCCAAGCTGCGCGATGGGGTTTCTCAATTTTTATGTGTTAAAGTTCCAAGCTGCGCGATGGCACTTCTTAATTTCTATGTTTTGAAGTTCCAAGCTTCGCGATGGCGCTTCTCAATTTCTGCGACTTGAAGTTCCAAGCTGCGCGATGGCGTTTCTCAATTTCTATGTGTTAAAGTTCTAAGCTTTGCGATGGCTTTTCTCAATTTCTATGTTTTAAAGTTCCAAGCTTCGCGATGGCGCCTCTCAATTTTTATGTGTTAAAGTTCCAAGCTGCGCGATGGCACTTCTTAATTTCTATGTTTTGAAGTTCCAAGCTGTGCGATAGCGCTTCTCAATTTCTGCGACTTGAAGCTCCAAGCTTCGCGATGGCGTTTCTTAATTTCTACGTCATAAAATTCTAAGCTGCGCGATGGCGTTTCTTAATTTCTATGCTTTAAAGTTCTAAGCTTCGCGATGGCTTTTCTCAATTTCTATGTTTTAAAGTTCCAAGCTGTGCGATGGCGCTTCTCAATTTCTGCGTCTTGAAGCTCCAAGCTTCGCGATGGCACTTCTCAATTTCTGCGTCTTCAAGCTCCAAGCTTCGTTATGGCGTTTCTCAATTTTTATGTTTTAAAGTTCCAAGCTACGCGATGGAGTTTCTCAATTTTTATGTTTTGAAGTTCCAAGCTGCGCGATGGGGTTTCTCAATTTCTATGTGTTAAAGTTCCAAGCTGCGCGATGGCGCTTCTCAATTTTTATGTGTTAAAGTTCCAAGCTGCGCGATGGCACTTCTTAATTTCTATGCTTTAAAGTTCCAAGTTGTGCGATGGCGCTTCTCAATTTCTGCGTCATAAAGTTCCAAGCAACGCGATGGCGTTGTTTTTCTATTTATCAGTAACGTTGTTGCTGCACTATCTTTGTCAATGTCCAGCGTGCAGTTAATTTTTTAAATTAACGCATCGTCTGGCACTCAAATGGTTAACACACAGAATACAATTTCTCGAAAGTATCCGCGTCCACAACGCGTCTCCGCCATTTTGGTAGCCTTACTGATGAGTCCACTAGGCCCAGAACGAAAAGTTCTACCTTCTCTTTTGCTTTTTACGTAATTTAACCAAATATTAAATATTACATTTAACCAATTAAACCAAAGTTTCAGATACTTCTCGTCTTTTATTGATATTCACAGCTTGAAACTTAATACTTTACTAGTTTCTCCATGATTTTATGCAGTTTCAATATAATAATATCTGCGTAATATCTGTACTCTCTCTATAATTATTCTATAGCTGGAATCTTGTATTTGAAACCGACTGAGACAACCGCACTGCTGTTTACACAGTTGCGGTTGGTTGAAAGTTTCCGAGTGAATTTTCGAAAAGTCTTCCTATGCAGAAGATTTCACGTCAAGAGAATTAACTAACCGTGGAATTTGTTAGAAAACCTCAGTCTGTCACAAAAGCAAAGAATTTCCTCTTTTAATATTTTTACTATTGAAAGTATTATTTTTTTATGAATCGAAAGAACGAAATTTAACGAATGTTGTAGCTTCGTTTGATGCGTTTTAATTAAAGAAACGTTTGCATTCAGGAATTTGTAATCCGCGTGAAATGAGAAAGCAAAGGTTAATGAAAGAGCATGGAAGACCACTATGATTAATTAATAAATGAAAATAATATGCACACAAAGTTTGAAATCCCAATGCATCTCATTTGTGCGAAATATAAGTTACATATGCAATTTGTACATGATAATTATAAATATCATGTAAAAAAGTGATATTTAAAATTGTAAATTAAAAATTGCCTCCGTTTTACAATTTCTAAAGACGCAACAGACCAACAGGCAATTTCTACAGCCATAACATTTTTTCAACTAATTGGAAATCGTACTAGAAAATAAAAACAATAAATTTGCAACGATAAATCGAGAATCGCGAAACTTCCAAAGATTCAGCTATGATTAATTTACGAAAAAAGAGAGCAATTATTATTTTTCATTTTAAATACAAAGAAGCGAACTCAGAATAACAGAAAGAATAACAATTTCTCACCCTGTTATTACTTTTAATACCAATACATTGACAACACACCTAAAGTCTAGTGACGAATGTCTAATGTGATACATTCCTTAAATAGATTATTCTAAAACTAGGCGATGACCAAATTAGCGAATGAGGAATGTCTTACACCCTTGTAGACTTGACCAGCCCAAAGATGAAACGCTCACCCAGAGTCCTCGTAAGCTGAGGAACTGGGGTTGGTGGTCAAGTCCAATTTTGTATTCGTTCACTACAGTGTCACCGATGTTTTGGATTTATTACACGCCAATTACCACTGAATGCAGAAACGAAGGTCAGAGTGACCATGTGGCCTGCAAAAAAGTGACTGAAACGCGTTGCTTCGTGTTGCTCTGTGTACGAGTGTGAGAGGGTAGGAATGAAACGAAAAAAGAGGGAAGAACGTTTCGTCTTGGGCCTTCTAGTGGACTCATCAGTAAGGCTACTTAGCAGATCTTGTCTTAGACGCTGGGATGACAAAGATAGGTTAGAAATTCTATCATTTTTCTGTGCTTGCGAGAAAGTGGTAAGCGTGCTGACCTTCTAGTGGCGGGTGTCGAAGGACCGCCACAGGACTAAAGAACAATGTCCCACTGAAATAACGAAAATCCTCGAGAAACTGGTACGATCGAGCGATCGTGTCGTAAGTCCGCGCAGTTACTCGATGCCTGGGGCCTAACAGGTCCATTAAATTGATCGTGTATTAAATCTATCCGCCGCAGCAGCTTCGAAACCTGCCGCGGGATATTAACGTCGACCGAACGCTGGGTAAAATTGGAGCAAACGGCGCATTACGAGGCGCTGCACGGATGCAAATTTGCCAAAACTAGCCTGTCATTCGCCACGCAGCTGGCACTGCGCGTTCTCCACCGCGGACGTCACTTTTTCAGCGCATTGTTTCTTCGTGCCGTCGACAAGCGGCACGTCGTCCGATTTACCAAAATTAGAAATACCGGTCCGCAGCTGGCGAATTAAAACGGACAACCGTTTCCCAATAATAGCAGCCTCGGCGCTGATAATTCTACGAACTACGTTACAATGTCTGCGACGCTAATTAACGACGCGCGTGCTGCTATTCATAGGCTCGATCGAGAATACCAATGACCGTTGCCCAACCGAATTTCCACCGCTTCGCGCGAATTCCAAGGCGAACGGACACGGGAATTAAGAGATCGGATGCAAAAACTGGGCCGCTCCGAGTGCGATCGGCATTCTTCTCGGAGATATTTGCATTCTGCGCCGACAAATGTCTCGGCAATTCATTAAAGGGTTGGGGAATTATAGATCGGTACGTTCGAAATGGAATTACGCGAAGATAAATGTGGTTCTTGATACTCGATGCGACTTGGATTTTAATTAACACTTAATTGGGCTCTGAATTCAAATTTAAATCGTTTTTAAATAGTAGTTTTTAGTATTTAGATGTCATTTTTGCTGTGATCGTAGCTAAATAAATTTATTACTTAATTGGGCTCTGAATTCAAATTTAAATCGTTTCTGAATAGTAGTTTTTAATATTTAGAAGTCATTTTTGCTGTGATCGTAGCTAAATAAATTTATTACTTAATTGGGCTCTGAATTCAAATTTAAATCGTTTCTGAATAGTAGTTTTTAGTATTTAGAAGTTCATTTTTGCTGTGATCGTAGCTAAATAAATTAAGATCCTCCATATATGAGAATTGTAATTAAATTATATTAATTATCTTATACTAGTTATTGTTAGTTTGAACAAGTTCGTGGACAGTGAAAATTTCAATCGACTGCAAAAATAGTCAGGCGATTTCATCAGTTGTTCATTACTTTAAAATGCATGTAAAATGAAGTGAATAATAATTGACTTTAAAATTGGAATACTATAGCATTCGTGTCATTTTGTATCACAATGAAAATAAATGCTACCGCATTTACGTCCGCGAATTTGTTAAGAGTGTGAATGAGGGAGAGAAAGAGAGAGAAAATAACGACAAGAGTAATTAGAGAGGGATGAAAAGTTAGTGTAGCTTAAAAAATTTATTAAGAGTGTGAATGAGGGAGAGAAAGAAAGAGAAAATAACTACAAGAGTAATTGGAGAGGGATGAAAAGTTAGTGTAGCTTAAAAAATTGCAAAAGAAGTATCGCAATTTTGAAGAAACCTAAAAAAACCAGTGTAGAGTACAGCGTCGCATATTTATAGTTAATCTAATTATGAATTATGTAATAAATAGCTCCAGCACAAAAACCCAAGAAACGAGACAGCAAGTCCTTCTAAGCAATTCCAAAATACACGAAAAGAAATTGAAAAAACTTTACAATTTAAGCTTACACTCTTATTTTACGAACTAAGGGTTTTAAAAAGAATCGTACAATTTCGAAGCATCTGGTTCTTGCATCGAGCGGTTCAATTTCTATAGACAGTCGAGCTCGCAGTTAGATTCGCACATACAATTTACATTTACAACGCGTATTTCTGCGAAACGGCTGCACCCACGCAGCGGAATCACGTATTGGCTGCAGAAGGGGGAAAGGGGGAACAAACAAGACGGCATCCAGAATTCGGAAAATCTTGGATTCCAATTTTTCCAAACTGTCCCGAGCAACGGCACGCACCTTGTTTACCTCAGACTGTGCGCTGGTTGCGGAGCAGGGTTTCAACGAAAACTCAATTTTCCAATAAAGTGGAAACAAAGGGACGAACGAACGGCTCAAGTAATTCCATCGTCGATATTGCGAGATCCGCGAAAGGAGAATTTTAGAGAGACGCGCGGTTTTTTTTAAACAACGTCATGAAAAATTAAAAACGTCCATTCCGCGAGTATTTAAGATCCTTTCGAGTTTCATCGTTTTCCGCTGTCGGAGAATGCATTCGTTGGTTTCGCATTATGCGACTGCATCGCTGCAGCAGATTTGGAATATTAAAAAAAAATTATGCCACAGTTTCTATTGCACAAAATACAAATATTTTTCTGTATTTTTAAATGATAATGTTTCTGTGATTTTTCGATGCGTTTTAAAAAATTTGTTGAGGTCTTTAAATTCATTTACGCATAAATAAAATCGCAGAACTAGAGTTTGTATTTGTTATCATTGTTAAAATACGAGCAAAAGCTTATTTTCCTACACTGACAAATAATAATTAGCGATCGAAATGAAAAAATACCAAAGCAACTGCGCCAAAAATTGCTGCCTTTAAATTAACCAACTTCAATCGCATTCGAAACCGTGTTCTAAGAACGCGATCGCAATTTTCTGCCGCGTTACAGAGGCCTCCGGATCCGCCAAACTCTATTACGCCGCAGAGTCAAACACTGTTCGTATCAGCAAATTTGCCGCGTTATCAGCACCGATGCGAACGATTCGCGGAGTAATGGCGCGCGTACACTTGAACAACCGAGGGGCGCGGACCGTCCGCTGGCCGTTAAGCCGAATTCATCCCTTGTGTCCGACCCGATAAAAGTCAACAAGCCGAGCCTCGATCGATAATTTCCACTCGTACACAGCCGTCTGCTCGTAATTACGACGCCGTTGGCGTGGTTCCGCGGCTCGCCGTTTCGCATTAGCCGTATAACCTCCGTGCAATTGCGTGAGGTCACTCGCACCCTACGTTGGTGCCCCGTTCGAAACACGACACCACGTACCCCCGTAACGCGCGACAACCGGCCATAGATCCTCTGCAAGCGGAGAACCAGCCGCCTTTCTCCGTTTACGGCCTATAAAGGGGATCGTCTCCACGGCTAACGCAACTCGAGGCGGAATAATTCGAACGCGACCAGGCTGGTGTCCTCGAGGGGGTTCATGGAGAATTCGTTGGGAAGTGGGTAGTAAAGAAAGTGGCGCAAACGAGCGTCCCCGTTTGTATGCACAGCGAGCACTTTGTTAACGTGGCGTAATTATAACACGGTTTTCGTATAACGCGAGGTTAACATTGGGATAGCATATAACGCGATACTTTTATAATACGACGTGGTATTTTTATAATGTGGTTTTCATATAACACGGTGCTCTTGTAACGTGGTTTACATACAACGCAGCAAGAGTTAAACTGGTTTGTACCAGGTTAAATCTGAGTTTCATTTAGCGAGGTTAGAATTAATAGCGTTATAGAAGGGTTGATTGTATATAGGTAGGTTCTTCTACTGCAGGACATCCTACAACACGGTTTCGTTCTGTCACAAGAAAATTGCGAAAAGCTTTGTGCATCACCGTACTTTTACAGCACTATTTTTGTTTAACACATTTAAAAACTAAATTGTCTTAAAATAATGACGGAAAAGAATAATAAACCATAGTGGCTTTATATGAAAATATTTAATTAAGTTATGATTTATTTATTTCTAATTCTGATGCCATCTTTTCCGATGCCATAGCAAAAAGCATGATGCACAGTTTATCTATGACGAGGCTTGTCGTGTCAAAGATACTTTTATATTTTTAATAAAAATTAAATTTCTCAAGTAACCCTCTTTTTTATACTGCTTCTGGATCTTGTACAACATGGTTTCACTCAACACGGCATTTCATAACAACCTATTTACCATGTTATACGAGGATTAGTTGTACATTTAGCAAATTGAGTTAAACAAAATGCAAAATGTGTTTCTACCCCTTTCTCGTCGAAAAATATTTCATACTGTAAAATTCTATAATACTGTAATCTACACTTGCATTTTATCAAAGAAGACACGGAGCATACGAAGCATAATACGGAATTGTGGAACAATGAAACGTAGCAGCTATGGAAAATAAAATTCCACCCAGTTGCCAGCGTTTAATGTTACACGAAAAGACAGTGCTCGTTAAAAAATTGTTCGCGTTCCAATTTAAATATTGTGTCTCTGACAAAAAAAAAAGAGAATAAAATGTAAAACGTCCATCTACTTAACCCAAATATGTCCGACGTTTATTTTCAGTTATATAACCGCTAAAGCACTCTTCCATACGTAGCTATCATCTGCTGTAACCGTTTTACACTTTCCGGTGTAATTACAATCAGAGGGGAAAAAACCGCCCAAGTAGAAACAAAGCTATTTTACTCGTCCATCGAGAACGCGAGCAGTCAGCCATTTGTCAAAACGTGGCTTTAAAAATGGCCCCGCGCGCTATAAATAATTAACCCAACCCTGTTGCTACAGTTATACGATAAACTGGGTTATGTGGTGACCGAACGGAGGAATAAAATTACCCCGCAATCATGCGTTTAAAATATTGATGATCATATCTGGGCTAACACAATTTTATCTTTCCAGTTATTTCTATGTCGACATATATTTTTTCCTTTTTACTTAGGAGTGCACGTGAGGTAAGTGAATGCAACTGTTCAACTCGCTGAATGTGCATTTAACCCTTTGCATTGTGCTCCTTCCTGGACGTTGGCAATAGAAGCTAGAAATATTACTAAAATAGCAATATTTTAGCAATATTTAGCAATAGAAAATTCACATTTCAATAGAAAACTTGAGGGAAATATCAAATCGATCTGAGTTCCTAGTGTGGGTGTGCACTAAAGAATTAATTGACATTTTTCAGTGCAAAGTGATCCCTAATTTTAATTTGTTGACCAAAATATTAAAGATGAAAGATAATTCTTGATTACCAGCACCTCGCGGCTAATAATTTCACCCTCCTGTAACTTAGCGAGTAACAAAGTGCGCCTCCACTTTAGCAATCGAATGCAAAAATTAACAATGAATACTGCTTATCTATTATTATTAATAATAATAATTTAATAAATAAAAAAGCAATCACTGACCAACATATCGAACGCTACCAAATTCTCTTCGACGATCATCCTCAAACAACATCAAAGCTACCAAAAAACTACCCTCACAGCGAAGCTTAACCCTGTCATTCCACAAAATTAACGTCGACTCGAAATGCAAAAAACACGGCGAAATTATGCGTCCGCGTAAAAAATGCCAGCGAGGGAGGACCAGTTGTTTCGTTAACAACATTCCCAGTGAAAGATCGGCCAGCCATTGCGTAAAAAGAGCCGAGCAGCCAGTAATTCAGTTACGCCGCCGCGTCGCCAAGTTTCCGCGTGCATCCTGCCTGCTTTTAAGCAGAAATTCAATATTTGGTTAAATTCCGCTTGCACCTCCCTCTCTCTCTCTCTCTCTCCCTCTCTCTTTCTGCTCGCTCTCTCGAATATAATCTAGCCTGTGTAAATTAGCCGCGCCACGCGCGCAATATTTTCAAACGTACTTTAACGCGCTGCAAAGCGTATGCACAAGAATCGCGAACGCGTGCCCGCTAATAAAGGTCCGGAATTCTGAAACGCGGCTCGCCTCGCGTCGCGAAATATCACCTGATCCGGAATATTCTGCCGCGGAGAATGTACAGACGCGAGTACCACTTTCATACTTGATTCTTTATTATCCCGCGACGCTTTTAAATGATTAGCGTCGAGCGCGCGGAAATTCGCCGCGCTTTTCGCGTGCGGACGTCCGCTGGGCGGCGAGGGAAATTGTTAATCGGGACGTCGCGTTTTCAGACAGCAATTTGCGAGCTGAGCGACTGCTGATGACAGCCAGTGACGCGAAGCATCGAAAATGGTGTTAAAAGTTGGGAAATTAGTAGTAATTTGCGATTAGAAGATCGTGGTTTGGTGATAGTGTGTCAGTGTTTTGTGAGACCTGGATTGGAAGTGTAGTTGAAAAGCTGAAAATTATAGTGAGTTTCGAAAAGTAAAAATATTTATTTTTTTATGCATCAGTCGACTAAGCAAATCTACGAAATAGAAACAAAGTATCTTAAATAAATTTTAAATATTTGAGTATTCATTATCTATGTTTTATTATATTTAAATATTACGATTTTTATGTCTATGACAGAGATTAGCATTTCACGAATATCTTTTTGACAACTCGTTTCTTAAATCTAAGTATGCCAATAACAATTATTCCACTTTAGCTCACATAACAGAAAGCTCACACTATAATTTAAGATATCCAAATTAGCTAACTCACCCCCTGCACAACTTAAAGGATCAAAACGAAAAAAAAAACTACAATTTAAACAAAGTAAACCTCCTCTCCATTTACGCTTTTGAGTCGTCCAATAAAACAGAAATCAGAGGCTTGTTTCATCACAACGAAGGGGACGCAGATTCCCCACAAGAAGAACCGGAAGAAGCAAGAGAAATAAATTAAAGAAACGGAAGAAATCCGAACGACAACTGCGAGAAATGACAGAGAAAACGTTCAACGTGATTCGCGTCGTCGTTGACAAAGCAGAAATAAAAAATGAAAACGCGCGAATGTAACAATGGAATTCATAAAGCTGTCGTAACGAAAGTTGTTCTGCCTTTACGTGTGTTTTACGAAGGCGGTAAGGGTTGCTTCCGCGCAACGTCCCTTGGGAACGCGAGGGTGGCGGACCTAACGAAAAGATGAGGAACAGCGCGGAGGAGGGATTGAAAGGGAGAATGAAGGGAAGAGTCGCAAGCGGGTGATATTTTGTCCAATTTTTAATGCCCTGAAAACAGAGCCAACTACGCGATTGTTTTGTTTGCACGGGATGAGTCACGCGATTCTGTTGGGGAGATGAATGGAACAAGGGGATGGTTTTGTCTTTTCGTGGCTCTTCTCTTTTGTTTGTGCAACGATGGCAGAGTGCGATCATATGTTTCTTTCTACAAGTTTTGTAAATGAGTTTCTCGTTTATTATTATTTTGTGCAATAATAGGTGTTTTAGAAAAAGAATTGTGGGACGTGAAAAAGCAGGAAGTTCGCTGTAATTGTCTGGCGGATTTTCAATTGTGTGCGATAATTTATAAAAATGTATCTGCATAAACTTTGAAAATAGTTGTTCCTTTCTTGTATAAAATAGATCAATTTTATATGAATATTTTTTCAGTGAAACATTTTCTACTGTTTTATGATAGTTAAAAGAAGAGTAAAGACTGTATGTGTATGAGTGCTGAAACGAAATAGATATAAAATGAATATTTACTGAGAAAGTTGCAATAAAAATGTTGTTCCAAATGATTGCGACATTATTATTGACCATTACTACTGAAACAGCCATTTAATCGTTCAACAAAAGATTCCTACGCATTTTCTATTGCACAGTAACATCTCCACAATAATTCTAAAAGCATAAAACGGAATTTTACCTAAAAAGTTGAAAAAGATCGTACAAAAACAGTATGAAATGTGTTTTAATTAATGCTACCTTAAAAAACAGCACGATCTCGTGTAACCCATCGCAGAACCCCTCGATTACAAAGCAATCGATGCAAACAAAAGAGAAATCCTCGCAAGAGTTACCTGAACCAGTAAACAAAATGGTGAAACACGAAAAGACAAAAAACCATCGCGTCACTCGATTTCTCCACGACTGGTTCCCTTTGTCGTGGACCAAACAGAGGACGCGGCTCCAGCCAAACGCTCGATTTTCTTTGCGTATTAAAATAAGAGGAGCGGAATCGATAAAAGCTGGATGCTGTGTGCAGCTCTCCTCTGTGCAGGCAGCAAGGTGATTCCCACGAGGGGACGCAAAAGCGAAAATTGTTACATACGTAACAACATGTCCATCTCTATTCAACGTACCATTTCAATATATGTAGGATCCGCTTGTGACTCGAGTTTTCACGACAGTAACAATAACAATATGTTATAGTGAATGATTTCTCTTACAATAAATGGTTTTTATCGAGGCTGAACGCGGACTGCCTTCTGGCACCTTCTTCCCAAAAGTCACGCGCCTCGACGCTCTTCATTTGTTTACCTCTCTCATCCACACACACACACATCCGTGCACTCATTCGTCTCGTTCCCCACATATATATAATACAATAATAAAACAGACTAGAGTTTCAAAATTGTAAATAGTATTTAATATTTTAAGAAACTCATCGTCACGTGCTTTCTGTGACCATTTTATTTTCAGCTTAAGCAGTTTTTAGTTGTTTTATTTTTATCCTGGATGTTTGAAAAAAAGGTCAAGTTGCGTTATAAAGTTATTACCTTTATTTCCATGCACGTCACTCGAGGGTGCATTTGGTAGCAGCGAGTGACCATTGGTTTGGGGGTGGTCTTAACCATTTTCTAACAAATCTATGTAACCAATCAGATGAATGGAACAAGGAATGGAACATTCGTGATATTGCGATCAACGAATCAGTTTGTCTTGGCCAAATAAGCCACTTTCATCAGATGTTTTATGTTTGATGGGAAGTACACAGAAGAGCAGATTTTAATCGAACATTCCTCCTAGACACTTTGGGGTTTATACATTCTTTTTGTACATTTTAACTTCTTAAACAGAATCAAATGTAGCTCACAACTAGATATACATTGAATTTCGTTTATTAAAGTTTATATCAATGGTTAACTCTGCGTATCATTACGCCACCCAAAATAATTAATCGTTGCCAAACAATCTGTAGCGGCTAGCAGCAAGGCACAATAGAAGGCCTTTCGCTACAAACAGCTAGCACGGTTTATGGTATGCGCAGCAAGCAAGCCAATTTTGAGGAACCGTTTTAATCTTTTAATATTTTCCAGGTATGCGATAATTAACGTTTTCCAACAGCCTCGATGGCACATGCGAAAGCCATAAACCGGAGATTTTCGAAGGACCCAAATATGATAAAAAGCTAGAAGCATCCCCTGCCAAGCCCATTCTTAAGAAGACGGTGGCTAAAGGTGACAAGTCAGCCTCCTTTAAGTAAAATAAAGAAGCTCCAAACTCCAGTTCATAACTTTTGCACCCTGCGCTGAACATTCTGAACATCCTGAAACCCTTCGAACCCATCGTGCGCACTGAAAAACAAAGGTCGAACGAGTTCCACGAAGCGGAGGCAGCAAAAATCGCGCCACGCGAAGGCAGTAGAACAGGAAGCTACGAATATTCGATTAATCTTTCAACGCGGAACCGTGGAAACCGGAAACGTCGGTGGTCCTCGTCGAGAGCGAGCGGGGAGAACGATCGCTGAGGGAGAGCAGCCTCGCGTCTACGTTTTCGCGCGGACGAGGAAGAGGCGCGGTGCATCGCGCGATAATTCCCTCGGGAATGCAGGAGGGCGAGGAACGCCGACGCAGGAAGGCGCGCGGCTCGCCAGCGGAATAAAAATGGTACCGGGAATTAGAGTTGCGGCAAGTTCCCGGAAATGTTTGATAAAATTACGAAAAGTTCCGCGCAACGAAAGTTTGCGCAAATAACGCGGCGGTAATGAAAGACAGGGAAGTTTTAAAACCGATTGTGGACGCTTGTGTACAGCCAGGGTACGAAGGAAACGTAATGGCGGACCGGTTGTAACCGTTTGAGGCATCCGCGGCTGTTCCAGCGGAATTATGGGCCAATGTTTCGGGAACGTTGCAGTTACCTTCATCATGGGTCAAGTGACGCAGTAATAATATCCGTGTGCGGCGTGTAATTCACGGGTGGACTGCAGCAGCGAAGTTTTCGGCCGTTTCACGACCGAGAAGAGCCAAAGGGATTAGAATTCCACTGCATTAACAAAGGTGTCGGTGAAAATCCTGTTGAAATGCGAGGAGGTGTTCGTAACACGTAGAATTTATTTTGAATCGTTTGAAAAGGAAATCAGCGGTTCGAAAGTTGATCTTAAATCAATCTTTTAACTGACAGTGATTGTATTTACCTAATATTTGGGTCACACTAAACAAATTTCAAGACTATGTCTAAAAAATTGAAATGTAATCTGTCAATGTTCAATTTGGAACTCGAGCGCGATAAAAAATCGCTGCGCGAAAAGAGGGAGGCTTTTTTTGTTAATTATCAGTTACTTGTTGCTGAATATGTTCTGAAACACGCTCGCTTTTATCCAATCTGGAGCGTCCATGATACATCGAGAAACATCTAACAGCGAGGCAATATGAAAAACTGGGAATTCAAGAGAAACGAAAATTGAATTTTAAAACGGCACCCGAAGTGTTTTGAAAATATGGGGGAAATGAAAACGCGCGAAGCGTTCGAAACGTTTTGAAATCGATTTACGTCACTCACGCTTCCCCTCTAGTAGTGCCGAACTGTGTTCGTTCATTCGTCCGCTAAGTGCACGAATATTTTCACCTGTCTGCCAAGTACTTTCCGCAGTCACTTACGGATGTAAAGCAGAAGGAAAATGAGTTACAGTACGACAGTTTCCGCGCTCACAAACAGGCTGTAACGTTACATTAACCGCTCTGCGGACTTACCACTTCCAAACTATATTTTATTACTTGGTGAGATTACCAACACCAAGAGGCCAAGGAATTCACGACGCTGTACAGACAGTTTACCAAACTTCGAATCGTCCGCCCTGCGAGTATATTGACTCCAAATGGGACCACTTCGAGAGAAAATAGAAGCAACATTTCTAATCTGACAGCTTTTAATGCGTGTCTCTGGATGCTTTGTACGAAGAATCTTTGTTGGGATACTTTCAAAACGTGGCGCTTGAATGTCCCCTCTGAGGGGGCATCGAAATTGATTAGCGATTAAAGTTATTCCATTGCAGCTTTTTGAGAAATACTTATTTCCCCAAAGTTTTCTATTGAAATGGGAACTTTCTATTGCTGGGAGACGTTAGCAATAGTAACTATTGCTGAATATTGCTATTTTATTGCTATTTTAGTAATATTTTTAACTTCTATTGCCAACGTCCAGGAAGTAGTAGAATGCAAAGGGTTAAGTTTAAATGTAAAATACTTTCGTCACAGCATGTTATTTGATTTATTACCAGGGATATTGTGTCCCATGTTGAACTTTTCGTTCGAGCCGTTGCAATTCTCATTGTAAAACGAAGAATGCAAGCAGACTTGTACCGTAAACTCGCCAAAAATTAAATTTATTGCTTTATTATCTTATGCATCTTAAACTTTACACCTTCTTCTTCATAATTACGGCCTTTGCGCTATTGTAAAAATTGTAAAGCATATACCAGAAGCAAAAATATTGAAACGTAAAGCGCGTACGTCCCACGCGATGTGAAGGGAAAGTATCCAAAAATCGTTTCGACACGAAATGCGTCATTAAGTATCAGCAATGTAAGAACTTTGGTTGCAATGAAAAGCTGCAGTCGCTAAATAAGTCACGTGTAATGATGTTAGCGCATCTTCGATCTTCGTCGCGCGATTCATGCATATTCGTCTGCATCGAGCGAAGAAGAGGGACGAGAAGGAGGGTGCAAGCGGCGTTCGACCCAACAACTCCCTCGGGAGGGCCGTGGTGCAGGTCGAAACAACTGCGGGAAGGGAAACCGACGGAGACACGCGAAAGGGGAGAGTCTCGCAAGGGTTCCTTTGAACCGCGAATTGGAACAATGGTAACTGGTTAACTTCAAACGAATATTCGATAGGAGCCAAGGAAATGAGAGAAAAATATTAGGAAGACTCCATTGACGCGCGTTGATACGCTGGTACAATGGAGAACGAGTGCGTGCGTGTGCGCGTGTAACCTACGCCTTTCGTATTCTCTCGGTGGCTCCCGCAGAAGCGTCGAGCAAAAGGGGACAAGATGGAGGCAGGAGGAGGGTGCGACGGGGGTTGGCTCGCGTAATGGGCCCGGGATATTGAAATTGAGCCGCTTTGTTGAAAAATAAGAGCAATTAGCGCGGGACACGTGATATAGCGCTCGATGGATCGACGATTACGAAATATGGAAATTCAATTTTTGAGTATCGCGCGCGAATGGGGACGAAAAGTGTGCTCTGACTCTCATTTAATACACCACCATAAATCACTTCTCTTTATTCTCTTCATTAAGATCGCAGATCACTTGACTTCAAGTCTTCTTGAATATTATCGCTACTACGTGCAGCTGATTACCAAATATGACTGAAACTTTACCAAAAAGACACACAAAGGAAAGGTCTCGCTCGATGCCTGCCTGATATAACATTAGCGAACACCGATGGACCATTTCCTTGCTGTTTTACGACTCAACAAGTACCGAGTTACTGGCAACAAAATTGAAAAATAACTCGGGGTGCAAGGGGTTAAGAAAGGAAAATATCCGAGAGCACGACGGCAAGCACGCGTCCCAGAGTGGCCGGAGAACAAATTGGCAGGACCACGCGGGGACCTCCTGCCCGATGGATCAATAAATACCGAGCAGCCAGAGGTTAGATCGAGAACAGTGCCAAACGATCCGATTGCGTCCATCAGTTTTCCGTATCCCCTTGAAAGTTCCGACGCCAACTTGGGTATTACCCTTTGATACTCGAATACCCGGGAATCCAGGCCCGGATCATACGTTTACCCTTCTGTTCATGTATCAACTCGCCCGATCAGATGGCCACGGTAAATACATCCGGGAAGGAGGACGGTTGTTCGCTGGACAACTACTCGGGGACGGTTCCAAGATTGAAAATAGATCGGAATAAAGGTCGATCGGCTGGGCTCTGGGATCGCGAGTTATTACCTCGTCGTCCGGGTCAGCGGGCTTTTGAATTGCAAAAGAAAAAAAAAAGGGGGTGAAAGAAGGAACGAAAGAAAGAAACGGCTGGATCGAAAATGAAAATCAGGGAGACGGAAGCGGAACGACCGATCCGTGATAACCGTCTTATGCGAGCAACGAAATAAGAGGCAATACCGTGCAAGAATGGAAGCACGGATGACCTGCAAGATGGAGGGGTACGGTAGGGATCGGTGCGCGTCACATGATGGAAAACCGATTTATTCGATCAACGACTTGGCTCGCTGTGCAAGAAAGAGGCTTTCGACTACGAACCACTGTGACTGTACTCTGTTTTATAATTCGCTCTGCGACTCCTTTTCTGGGTGTTTCTGTACTCACGAGTCGAATTCATGAAGGAAATAGAGACGATTGTCTGAAACATCTACATTATGGGAATGTAATGGCGTATTTATTATCGAAATTTGTGAAATTTATATTTGTATAAAACGTTGGTATTTTATTATAGCATTGAAGCATATTGTAATATAGAAGCATGGCTAATTGGGGTTCATTAAGAAATACCTCCATTATGGAAATTTAATGGCGTATTTCTTATCGAAATTTGCAAAATTTATATTTGTATAAAACATTGGTACTTTATTATAGCATTGAAGCTATAATATTGTTGTGAGCATTGAGTATATAGAAGCATGGCTAATTGGGGTTGATTAAGAAACACCTCCATTATGGAAACGTAATGGCGTATTTCTTGTCGAAATTTGCAAGGTTCATATTTATATAAAATATCGATATTTTATTATAGTATCGAAGCTGTATTGTTGTAAGCACCAAGTATATAGAAGCTAATTGGTCAATTGGTGTTCGTTAACAAATAGTTATCAGTCGAATCTGTCAGATCGTAATCAGAGCTGCCAAGAAGAAGTCGTATGTCTGATTGCAGCGATATTTGTGTACTGATAATTGATTGAAGCTTTGTAAAATAAAATTAAAATACTAAGGAAGCCTCAAACATTTCTAATTTACAGAGCTGTAGAAGCCTCAAGATATTTATCAGTATTTTTAATCAACAAAAGCGTCATTAGAAGATAATAATCTACAGTCGCGAATCTTTAGAACCGACGAAGTCTTTGAAAGCTATTTCAACACCGTCTCCATTTTCTTCTGCGAATAATGGTTCAGGTACTCGAAAAAGTCGGTCGAAGCAAAATCCAACGGATATGGTAGACGAAGAAGAATCTCATATCCTAATTATAATAACATCCAGCATCAAACCTCTTCGATTAAGCAGAGCTTTGATTTTCTTTCAATTATTTCACGCATCTATTAAAATAAAAGAATTCCTACGAACGATAAATGGTTTATCACGCGAAGCCCCAAAAGACGTAGAAACCAATACGAAACAATTTGAAAAAAAATAGAATAATCCATGTCTTCGAAAAGTCAGACGTATCAACTCGATTAAAAGTTTTCTAATTCCTTCTAAAATTGTCTCAAGTACACCTGTCGCGAGATTTGTCACCGCTCTCGGAATTCTGCACGGTTAAACGTTACGTTTAATTTTCTCTTCGTTAAGTAGCAATATCGAAGCTCGTTAGAGGAGTTAATAGCTTCCCATCGTCATAAAGGAGCTGAACGAGACGGTTTCCCAGCGACATGTACCCAGTGAAATCGGCAATTTTCTATCGCGTGGCGAAAACAATATCCACCGGCAAGATGGCGGGCTAAGGAGGAAACAATAGGGTGCTGGTGACCTATTAATCCATTGTTAGACTAGACAAGATTTAACCCACGCCTGACCCCGGCTCTGACCGATATTAATCTGATCCAATGACTATCTTAAGCAAACACGATGACGGTGTTCCTCGCTGGGCCGCACAATGCCAAGAACGCCTCGAGTAAGGTATTCCTTCCCTAACAGTCCTCTAAAGCTGCCTCCTGGACAATAAAGAAGAGGTCGCGGAGTCTACGAGCTACGCTGTAATTTATTCCAACTAATTTTGAATTGGTTCAACGCGTAACTCGTTGGTAAAGTTCGCAAAGTTTCCTATAAATTCGCGAGTGAGAAAACACACGCGGTGTTTTGTAATGAATATTGTTTGCGGCTAATATTTGTGATACGCTAGCAATTTTGAAATTATGTATTTTGGCAAGGCGTGTTACCATTTTGTAAGTTTTTAATTTCTTCCCTACTTTCTCTGCTTTCACAGAAAACAGAGTGAAGTTAGGGTAATGATTGTGCAACTGATGTGTATTGACAAGATGATGGGGCAATGTATGGATTTTTAGGAATCAAGTTCTGTTTCAAGTTGAACTCCATACTTCGTTCTGCGCCATTTTGCTTCCCATTAGTAATTGAGAAAGTACGATATTAATCAAATTATGGACAATAACTTGTTTGATACGTATCAATTAAAATATTATACAAAGTGTTAATACACTGATACCAAAATAATTCATTTTGGATGTACTTTGAATATCATTTTTCGAAATTATCGCAAATGTCGATCTTACTTCTTTCAAATTCAATAGAATAGAACAGTAAATATTAAATTTGCATTTAAAATAATTAACTCATCTACTCCATTGAATTTAAACATCTGCAATGATTTCCAAAAACACGACTAATTACAATTTCTATTACTTATCCTAAACAGCTGATTAAAATCAAAATGGCGTACGAAAACCAAAACAGTATGCGCCGTAAAATTGTTAATTAAAAGGAAAATCTGGAATCCGTTATTTCGAGCATAATACCTCGCCCATTAATGACTCAGAATTCATTAATCAACGGTGATATCATAAAATCGCAGCACAAGCCGTGACGCATCGAGAGCAGAGATTACCCGAAAATGAGTCGTTCGAAATAACCTAACCCACCGCGAATCGCGAGCGCGGCTTAGAAAAACTGATTCGTCAGACCGGAGGCAAAGAACCGAACAATGGCCTCGCATGTAGGACAATAATTACAGCCGGGGGTACTTCATTACACGCCTCTGGTTGCGGATGTACGAGGCATGGTTCGAGGCGGTAGACGTCGGCTGACGACTCCCTCGAGAATATGAGATCCGATAGAAAGCGAGAGGGTTGGCGTGGCAGCGGCGAGGGAAAGAAGAGCGAAAGGGTCGAACGAAGGGACGGTTTCGATGTCAAATATTGGAAGTGGCACGAACGCAGCGTCGAATTACGAATCGAGGAGGCAGGGCACGCCGGAACGAGTGTTTGGTGAAATAACGAATGCTGAAACGCGAAAAGGGTGCCGACAGCGAGACGTCGCTGGTGAATATTCAATTAATCGTGGCCTGCGCGGGAATATCGTGTGCGTGGAACGTTGCTGTGAAAAACAGGAGATATGTGGTTGTCTACATATAATGGAAGAAAATGTGGTCGTTATAACGGGTACAACTTTGTTTGAAATTAATGGGCCTTTGTTGTACGATATAAATCGTTGTTACTATTATATATTTTTTTTTGTATTGCTTAATAATTGTGTTGGGGACAAGGGTTGTACCTTTTGATTTCGATGATTTCTAAATGTGGTGTGGAAATCGATATTTTGAACAGAATGGAGCTTTCGTTAAAATACAAGCCATGAAGTGATCATTGAACAATACTGACACATTGACTTTCACAGACACAGTTATAGATACAGAATTTATTACAATGATGATAATCCTTTTTTGCTTCAAGAGATTGAAAATTGCATGGATAAGAAAAAGTTGTCAATATGTCGAATTTTACAATATATTTCACAATTACCTAAATCAAAAATGCAACCCTTTTTCTGCATAATTATCAAATTGTATTTAAACAGAAAACTGAGAAATGTATCTGCTTGAACAATATATTAACTACTAGTAAACTTTTGCAGCATTTTTGTCAACTTGTGTTGCAAAATGTTAAAACTATTTCCATATTTCACATACAGTTTCTTGCACTGTACTCGTATTTCATGTGAAAATAAAAATTAATACTTTGCAATAAAAATGTATCTCCACTATTTTTTCTCATATTAGCTGAATGCTTTCCTGAAAACACAAAAAAGCAATCGAACCATTTTTCTGAACCTAGTAGTTTCCGGGGTGCTCTGTGAAATACGTTTCCAACCCCAACTTTGAAGCCCTACAACATGGACGTATTATCGTGTGAAAAAATACTAGCCAAATGTTTTTTTTTTAATTTATACATTCATCAAAATAATAAAAATCAGAGATACCTAATTTCACTATTCTACATCATCGAGTCTCATAGTAATTAATATGAAATGACTGTTCCAATCGCTCGAAGTTTCACGTTATCTGTTACAAAGTAGAGAAGAATAACAGGAATATCTGAAAAATTTCGACAATCTGTAAGAAGATTAAATCTAGATTGCTACTAATGTAATTAATAATATTAAAAATACTAGGATAATTAAGAAAAGTATGCATAATCCTAACTTAATGCAAAAAAAGTAAATAAACTACGAATAATTTCTTATCCTCTCGCTTAAAAAAAGAGCGTCCATCGCATCACAATCTCAAAACAATCAAACCCCCTTTTCCACGTCGCAATACCTAGAACACCCTAATTTATACCACCCTCTAGCATCCATCTCTCCCTTTCCACAAACCCTCAAACCGACGCAACTTCCAACTACCTCCTCAACCTCTCACAAACTCCTCCTCGCAAGACTAACAAAAAAAGAGTGTCACAATTACACAAGCCGCACCACTTCTTCCTCCAACTGAAAAATAGACCAGATTTTACGAACACTGCACTCGTGGGAGCTCGCGGGAACGCGATAACAATTCCTCGCGCCGTGTCAACCAACGCGTTCACTGGTGCGTTCGACTTGATCGCATTTGACACGAGTTACACTTAAGCCAAACAATCCTCTTCCTGCAGGATCGCGGGGCACGACGATATTGAATCGAAGCGGCGAAGAAGCCGGAAGAGCTGCGGAACGGAGGGTTGGGGGGGGATATGTAAAACGAAGGAGAGTTGGGGCGAAATGAAGCTGTAATTCCGAGCTGGAGGATTGTAGCTATGGTAAGAGACGTCGCTGCAAGTTTCCTGGGACGCCCAGAGGGAAGATGGGCGGCGTGGAAAAATAAGTTGGGGCTCATAACCGCGTAAAAGGGGAGAGAGTCGGGTAAACAAGGAGAGGGCTAATCTGAGAGGCAGAGTACGCGGTGGAGCGGAAACAATGCCACGAAATGAGATACGAAAAATCAGAGGAGATCTAAAGAGGCGTTTTAAAACCGCGTACATCAAACATGGAGGTAACGAGGCTCCGTGCTTCGTCTTTGAAACGAGAGATTTCGCGTGGGATCGACCGAGGGATCGTTGGATTTGTTCCTCGAGTGAGAAGGATTCGTTTCTAATAAGATGCTCGTCGTGAAATTTCCTTTCAAATTCCAGGATTCTTCTGGCGTTCGATTGATTATGCACGCGGTATGTTAGTTAAGTTGAGGAAATGGAAGGATCGTTCTGTGTAATTAGGGTGTTTATTCGAAGACGGATGATGAGGGGTTGAATCAATTTTTCGGGGAATTTACTCGAAAAACTGATTCATTTCGCGCATCTGCTCTCGCTGGGATTCTAAACTGTCTTATCGATTAAACAGTTCGAGGATAATTGTATTATTTTTTATGCAGTTGACATTTAAGAACAATGTAGTGGACCATCGTCCTGGAAAAAGTAAAATATTATTAATATATAACAATATAACACATTATTTATCATATTTTTGTAAATAGTGTTGTATATATATGTGTATATTACAAAATTATATTATTCGTGTATAAATATAAGATGTATATGAATTTATTTCTGTATGTGTACAAATAAATTTAAATTGATCGCTTTTATTCACCACAATTTCTTCTGAAATTAAAAAATATATATTCTCGTATAATCAAAATTGAAGGAATTGTATTTGTCAATACAGTGAACATATAAAAGTGAAAAGTAATTAACAAATGCTGTAAAAATATAATTTATAATTTTTAAATTATTATTCCACGATATTATCCACGATGTTAAAAAATGTATTATGACTTTAAAAAATCGAGTGTATTTAACTGTTAAGAAGGTGGCAATACATTTCTCTTAGCATTTGCATTTTAATTCCGGTTTCATTAATTAAACCTTAATATATATGTATATCGAATATTGTTTTAATCCGATGATAAAATCGTGTCGTCCTTTCATTCCTAAGAAGATTAAACTTCCGAGGGGAGAAAATTGCAAGATAAAAGGCAAAACTTTATAGAAAGACGTTTCAGAGATTATGATGCGAAACGAACGCTATCGTTTTAAATAAATTATGCATTATAAATCTACCAATTGATACCACTCGTACACAGTTTTCCTCCCAATTCATCTGTATTACAAACAGAAAAACGTGTCTCAAGATTTTGTCACGAAACGTTCAAACTAAATTAATTAACCTCCATATCATTCTCAACCATATCTTTCATTATTTAATAAAACGACACGACAAAGGCGTACGAATTAAAATGGAAGAACCATGAATTATACATTATAAATCTATCAATTGATACCACTTGTACACATTTTTCCTACCAACTCATTTATATTACAAACAGAAAAACGTGTCTCAAGATTTTGAATATTTCAAAATTGCCACGAAACGTTCAAACTAAATTAATTAACCTCCATATCATTCTCAACCATATCTCTCATTATTTAATAAAACGATGCGACAAAGGCGTGCGAATTAAAATACAAGAACCAACGAAGGAATTTCATCTCAGAAAACATCCTTCCTGTCGCGTCACGACAATGGTCGCCCTCTCGATTATAGAACCAAGTTTATGATACATAACAATTGTTCTTCTTTAACAATTAACAATTATTTTTGAGGACCCCTAATTATTAATTACCTTTTTCCTTATTACTTGAATTTTTCTAAATACAGAGATTAAGACCTTAAAGGTTGCTTTAGAATTTGTAGAGACTCGCGCCTTTAATGCCTTAACTCAACATCTAATGACGTACCACAAACCCAATACGCCTAATTACTACCAGGCAGCGCATCTTCATACCAAAAGAGAAGCAACAAGCCAATTGACTCTTGGCTTCACCTTTTAGCACATAAGCGTCTAAAAATCCAAAAACAAGTAGCACAAAGTACAAAAACCAAGTATTAAATTATCCTAAACCCAGCCTCAACTAAACACCACATTATTCACACAAGAAACATAGCGTTGGGTTCTTTGAAGACTCTTCTTCCCTCAATCGACGCGAAAAGTTCTCTTTAACTTATCCCAACCCAGAAAATACGCAAGACGAAGCTATCGACGCAACAGCTCCAACATCGAAGCTTTCCTCAGCCAAGAAGCAACGCGCGGCTCGGTTACGGAGAAGAGAAACTCCGTTACGGTGTCTGGGATCGGGACGACCGGTTCGACCGGTCTGGAGGAGAGACTGAAGAGACGCTGGTCGAAAATGGACGAACTGGCGGCGACGGGCAGGCGTTAAGGAGCGTCGCGCCGGAAGACGAGTGGCGGAGGAATGGAGAGCACGGATCGGGAATAAAGTTAAACGATCTCCGTGGAAATGGATCCCGTGGAAACCGTGCTTATGGAACGCATCGAATATTCCCTGGGCAACGTGCACGTGGGACGCGGGGGTTAACTTCCCGACGGGAAGAAATACGAGAACGGGTGTTCTCGCATCGGTGCAAGTTCTGCCCGTGAGCGAGGAACAACGCCGTGGAATTACCTCGGGAAATTTTAGCGCGCGGAACAAATATGGTCGGAGGAGGTCCAGGAATCCAGGCTGGAAGAAAGAGTGCCGAGATATTTCGAAGCGTTGGGTTTACGACCCAAACAGCATGTTGCACGCTGTTTTTTTTTTTTTTTAGAGATATTCTCTGTAATTCGAGTGAGCAATGTTATGGTAAGGAAGCTGTGCAAGTGGTTTCTCGGGTTTTTAACCTTCTTTGTTCGATGGAGGACGCGTTGCGAAGTAGACGCGTCGTGAGATCCACGCGCAACCCTTGGATGCTACGCGCCCCTCTATGAATCCGTTAGTATTATGCGCAATAGGATAGGAGGAGGTCCAAGAATCCAGGCTGGAAGAAAGAATGCCGAGATATTTCGAAGCGTTGGGTTTACAACCCAAACAGCATGTTGCACGCCGTTTTTTTTTTTGAGAGAGATATTCTCTGTAATTCGAGTGAGCAATGTTATGGTAAGGAAGCTGTGCAAGTGGTTTCTCGCGTTTTTAACCTTCTTTGTTCGATGGAGGACGCGTTGCGAAGATGACGCGTCGTGGGATCCACGCGCAACCCTTGGATGCTACGCGCCCCTCTGTGAACCCGTTAGTATTATGCGCAATAGGATAAGAGGAGGTCCAAGAATCCAGGCTGGAAGAAAGAGTGCCGAGATATTTCGAAACGTTGGGTTTACGACCCAAACAGCATGTTGCACGTTGTTTTTTTTATTGAGGGAGATATTCTCTGTAATTCGAGTGAGCAATGCTATGGTAAGGAAGCTGTGCAAGTGGTTTCTTGCTTTTTTAACCTGCTCTGTTCGATGGAGGACGCGTTGCGAAGATGACGCGTCGTGGGATCCACGCGCAACCCTTGGATGCTACGCGCCCCTCTGTGAATCCGTTAGTATTATGCGTAATAGGATGGACAACGGCTAGATTTTGGTAAACAGAGATTACTGTATATAGCGCATAGTATAATGTCAACAAGCGTATTAATTATCTGTGTCAATTAGAAGCATAAGTAAATTTGAATTTGGAGAATTAATGTTTAGCGAGTTGAAGTAACCATTGCATTATGTTGTAACAACATGTGCGACTCATGGAAATATATGGGAAATCGTTATATGCTGAATAGCAATAAAGAAACATTGAAATAGAGGCATTCAGCGATGTATACTATAAATAGTTGAGTTTCAGACTTTGTAAATAAGAAATTCTGAACTGACTCGTAACAACAATAAGTTCATAAGATCGTCGAATATTGGATACTTTTTGCGACCTCTTTGCATCAAGTTACTGTGCCTGAAGTGACTTAATTTATTAAAGTTAAAAGCAATTAAGCTTCTTTAAAATAAAAAGCTTGAGATCCTTTAGATGGTCAGAATGTTAAGTGGAACTTTTTTTCTGAAAGTATCACTGACCTGCGTGAAGCACTGCGGGTGTCTTTTTGGCTTTTCACCTATTTCTAGTTTTAAAAGTTAGTTGTAAAAGTTCCAAAAGCTATTTTGTTAAATATATATAAATCACACGTTTATCACGGTGTCATTGTGTCTCTCCTTTTCCAAAATATGGAAAATCTCAATAAATATATTAACTGTGTCATCTCATCGCATCAATCCAACTATTCAGGCGCCATTAAGTTACCCCTTGAAGAGCACGAGAAAATTATTTGCCAAGCACACAAGATATACATTTCATGCGCATTGAACACACCACGCAATTACCATGTTAAAAATATTAATTCCACGCGAATTACACAATTTCAATCGTTGATCCAAATTTGGCGTCTCGAAAGAAATCCCAGGAACACAGTGGTTCGACGCGAGGACGGGCGATAACGGAGAAGAAACTCGAAGCTGAGTAGGGTCATTTCGACGCGTACCGCGGTCAACGAGGAAGCCAACGCCGTGAAAGCGATAAAAAAGGAAAAAGAAAGCGGCACGTTGGTCGAGGCTAACCAAGTTCCATGGGAATGGATGATTTGGGAGCGGCGAGTCGAAGGGACGCGGAAGGGCCGTCGTCCCGCGGACAAGCGGTGAATTTCGGAAAAGGGAACGCGTCGAGGCTAGGAACATTGGACGAACTCCAGAGTGCTCGAGAAGAGGAAGGAAGCGACTTGAAAGCGGAGGAAGGAACGTGAATTCATGTTCGAGGTGGAGTCGGTCCTTAGCAAAGGATTCGACGAAAACGAGGGGTGAAAAAGGGCGGAGGGGAAGCTGAGGGTGGGTGGGAGTAGGAAGAAGATGGACCAAAGGTGCGGCTCGCATTCGAAAGTCATATCGGGCCACGTGACCTGAATAAAACTACCTGCTCGAATTTTCTTTCGACCGGACGTGAGAATTAAGCTTCGAGGACGCGAACGACGACTCGGATCGGTACAAACAGGACGAATGTCTCTGATAAATTATAGCACGAGTCGAGCTACGTCACCGATTATTTCGAGAATTCCGACCATCCTCGTCTCGTTGGCGTTTCAAGAATTTCTCATCGCCTGTCGCGAAGACGCTGTCACGAGTTCGAGCGTGTAATCTGCTTGGGCTATTTCGTTTTGTAATTAACGAACGATACTGAATACTTGCGTAGCTACGGTTTTTAACCATTTGCACTCTTTTGTCGACTGTGACTCGACATCGGTAAATAAAAAGAGAAACGAATATAAGTTCCATAAATATAAATTACAATAAAGTTTTAGAGCTGTATTTTATATAATTTAGTAAACAAAATTGTTTACAAGTAGCAATGTTGAGGAACTATTTCAAAGTAAATTTGAAATAAAGCACTTTAAATAGTAGGGAGTTGTTGGCTACAAAATTGAAGTACAATTCAGAGTGCAAAGGGTTAACTAGATGCCTATCTATTAAGAGGCAAGGGATATAAAAAGGGAACTAAAAAGTATTTATAATTTTGGAAAATATATTCTTTTGAAAAAGATATTTTTTCTTAATTGACACTATTAATTTTTAATCTTCTTACTTTCTACACGAACTTTTCTTCGTCCTTTTAATTTATGGTATATATTATATACCAATATCTTAATTTTATCAGACATCGAAACTATTTTAGAATTTAGGACAAACGAGGGATTTATTCTTTTCTGTCTTGAAAATACAATATTCAAATTGTAAAATTCAATACCTTCTTTCTATTAAATTGGGATCAATATTTTCAGAGTGGCAGTCGTTCGAAATTGTTTATGCGTTCGTGGTTGGTTCTGTTAAATATTACAAGCATTACAATAAATAAATGCGCGAATAAAAAAATTCGGAAACACGATTACAAGAAGGAAGGATACCGCCGTGTTCCTTTCTGAAGCGGAAAAAGTGGATCTTCCGTTAAAAATCCAGAAGTTGTAAATGCAAGTCCTCTGATTCAGTTGAATAACTGACGAGTGAAGTGGATCCAACGTTCCCCGACAATAGGATATTGTTGAGACGAAAAATGGAACTTCGCCTTTTCCTTCGAGGATATAAAATATCAAAGCAGAAGCAACTCGTACTACATGACCTACTCGCGAGAGCCAATATCGCGAATCTAGAGATTTCCCGATTCGTTCTTTCCATTTTTCCGGTTTGAATTGATGATTTATCTTCTTTATGCGAGCCGAAATATTTCATTCCTCGCTACACGTTGCCTTTGCATTTACAGTAGCTACTGAAAATATTTGTTATATCTCCGCAATTCACACAGCAGTGCGATCGATAAAGCGTTTCGCGAACCGAGCCCCCCTTAAACTTTCTTCGAACATCGAGTAGTCAACTTACGTCGAACACGATTCTTTTAATCGATTCTTTTCGCGGCTAAAATAAAACTACTTTAATAATAGCTAGTCTACATCTATATCTATAACAATCTTTGTTGGGATACTGGAGTATCTTAACCCTTTGCAGTTGGATGTCCCCTCTGAGGAGACATCATAATTGATTAGCGATTGAACCAATTCCATCACAGCTTTTTGAGAAATGCATATTTCCCTCAAGTTTTCTATTAAAATGAAAATTTACTATTGCTGAGAGACATCAGCAATAGAAACTATTGCTAAATATTGCTAAAATATTGTTATTTGATCAATACTTCTAGCTTCTATTGTGAACGTCCAGGAAGGAACAGAGTGCAAAGGATTAAAATACTGACCAAAAACGATTAAAATATTAATCAGAAGGAATTAATCCTTTGCACTCGGATGTCTCCTCTGAGGGGACATTAGAATTGATTAGTGATTAAACTTATAACATCGCAGCTTTTTGAGAAATGCATATTTCCCCCAAGTTTTCTATTAAAATGAAAATTTACTATTGCTGAGAGACGTCAGCAATAGAAGCTATTGCTAAAAATTGCTAAAATATTGCTTTTCTAGCTTCTATTGCCAATATTCAGGAAGGAGCAAAGTGCAAAAGGTTAACAATATATAAAAAATTGCATAATAATATATTCCTAAACGTTGTCACGTTTTTCTCTTAAAACTTTTAAAAATTAGCAATTATCGTTTGCTCCATGTTATCCACTAAACAAAGCAATAGAAAACTAAATTAAAAATTTCATTTCATTTAAACTTCTTCTATTCCTTCGAAATACTATATATCACCTATTTTCCAAATTTCATTGAAATCCTACCATTAGTCCCGAAGATATTACTTGTTTTCTAAAGGATGCACGTTCTTCATACTTCACTAATTTTTTTCTGCCACACAAATGAGCTCAGCCCAAGCAACGCATAAAAAGTTCTCGAAAGAAATCGAAGATTAATTATATTATTTAGCCAAGATTAAGAAGAGGAGCGCGACTTGCGATATTCAAGTGGATAAAAATTTCGATCGCGAGTCAGACTCGTCAAAATACGACAAAGGATGAACTATTCTAATGTCACTTATCCGTTTCAACCGCTAACAGTTCCGCTATTTCGCTGATTCACGTCGACCTAATAACACCTACAAACCGAACTCTGCATCCAGACAATGGATCCAATTTATCTTCCGAAGGATAGAAAACGAAAGTCGCATTGGGCGATAGCGGCGGCCGAGTCGATCAGATTAAACTCCATCTAAATTTCGCGACCCATTCTCGCGAGCGGCCCCGCCGCCATATTATCCCAGCGTCGAGTATAATCCCATTCTTCCACCCCGGCTAACTTTTTTCAATCGCTTCCCATTTAATAATTTCTTTACCATTCCGCCACTTATTCTTCCCCGCGTCCCGTCCCGTCCACGGTTTCTCCATTATCCCAGCCGGTATTGACTTAATTAATCGATCTCGCGGAGAGCCAGCGAGTCCCTCTCGCGGCGAGAGAGACGGGACTTGGACGCGACCGTCGCGGAAATACAATTGCGCCTGGTTCCGGCGTGTCGTCGCGGCGTCGAATTCCCGATGGGGCGAAAAGCTCTCCGAGTTTTCTGATGAGAGTCGAGCGTAGGCGAGTCTGTCGCGCGTGCAGCACGGATCAGGGCAAAGAGAGCGGGGCGAGAGAGAGAGAGAGAGAGAGAGAGGGGCTAGAGAGAGAGAGGGACGAGAGAGGACGATGGCGAGGTGTATCGACGAAAGGAGACACCGCCACTTCCGGCGGAGTCCTTCGATAAGACTTCGGCGTCTCGAGTCCTCGATTGATTACACGGGGAGCCCGCGAAGACACTCGAGCGAACGAGCGACACGTGACACTCGAGAGATACGCTTCCCTCTTGCTCGTTCGATCGGTCCATGCCCGCTGCTCTCACGCGGATATCGGTTCCACGCGCGACCGCGCCTCGCACGGCGACAAGTTCGCCTCGTCCGTGGTAATTGCGCAACACGATAGCCAGGCGAGCGACACCCTCACCTCTTCCGGCTGCCATTGCGCGTCGGAGCTTGGGTAGCGCGTCTTACTTGGCGAGTAACACGCGAGAAGGGCTGGGGAGGATTTCATGAATGACAATGGGGGACGCTTTAAGTCCGACTGGTGTACGGAATTGTGCGGACGCGTGTCCTGGGTTCGCGCGGTTCCAGCGGTTGGAGCCGACGTTGTCGCGTTCGAGACTGGTGGCTGGGATTCGAATTCTTTGGCGAGGATTCGGTTCTGAGGGTGGAAAGGAAGTTGTCGCGGTTGTTTCGATGTTAATTGATGTATGGTCTGGGTGATAAGACGATGTCAGGGAGGAGAATAACATTTTTTAATGTTTTAGAGCGTAGGTGAAGAACGTGTGGCCTTCGTATTATATTTATAATATTGGAACACTTTCTTTTGAATATTAATTGCATAACATTTCCTACTTTAGTTCTTACTATCTATAAAAGTAATGTCTGACTCGTCTCGATTATCCTTGCATCCAAAACAAAGCTCTGCTCCATACATAAATAACTTCACCAATGAAGAGTCTTTGGTGAGGATTCGGTTATGAGAGTGGAAAGGAAGTTGTCGCGGTTGTTTCGATGTTAATTGATGTATGGTCTGGGTGATAAGACGATGTCAGGGAGGAAAATAACATTTTTTAATGTTTTAGAGCGTAGGTGAGGAACGTGTGGCCTTCGTATTATATTTATAATATTGGAACACTTTCTTTTGAATATTAATTGCATAACATTTCCTACTTTAGTTCTTACTATCTATAAAAGTAATGTCTGACTCGTCTCGATTATCCTTACATCCAAAACAAAGCTCTGCTCCATACATAAATAACTTCATCAATGAAGATTCTTTGGTGAGGATTCGGTTCTGAGGGTGGAAAGGAAGTTGTCGCGGTTGTTTCGATGTTAATTGACGTGCAATAGGTGTACGGTCTGGGTGATAAGACGATGTCAGGGAGGAGAATAACATTTTTTAATGTTTTAGAGCGTAGGTGAGGAACGTGTGACCTTCGTATTATATTTATAATATTGGAACACTTTCTTTTGAATATTAATTGCATAACATTTCCTACTTTATTTCTTACTATCTATAAAAGTAATGTCTGACTCGTCTCGATTATCCTTACATCCAAAACAAAGCTCTGCTCCATACATAAATAACTTCACCAATGAATCCACAAGCTGACTCAGGACGAAACGTTCCGCCTTCCTTTTCTTCCTCTCACATTCCTCCCGCGTCTCACACAGACATTGCAAATTCCAAAACCCACCCTTGAAAACGAAAACGCGCCAGAATATCCACGAAGGGTGCATACGTACACGTTATCTATTTTCCCCTTTAAAATGTCATTTAGCAGAATTCCAACCCTGTAAATGTGTAGGTACGCATACAGATGTTTCAACATTGAAGAGAGAGAGAGAGAGAGAGAGAGAAATAGAAGAGACAAGGGTGCTATTTGCACGAGATCGCGAGGGATGGAGATAGAAAGATACGCGAGTTCAGATAAATCACGAGTTCACGTCGCTTCTCGTTCTCTCCTTTCGTTCTGGCGTTCTCCGCCCTTGCTGGCATGACGACGCGTTTCCACGACGTCCCATTATTAAGACGCTGGGCGCCGCGACGCCTCGCGCACCCCCTCGCTCGACGACACTGGCCGTTGTCGCGCGCCCAAAGATCGCGTAAAGAAGTTATCACAGCATCGTGGATTTATTCGCTGCAAAGTTCGAATTTACGTCGACTCGATGAGAACTGGCGAGCTTCGAGGATCGTTGAAACCATAGACATGCAAGAATAGACTTTAATAAAAATTGTTAAATTCCAGGTTTTCATTTTTCTTCAACTTACTGCACGACTTTTATAGCTACTTACGTAGCTACATATCATAAAAAAGTCAAAACAATTGCGCATCAACGTTAATTACACGTATATATAAGACAAGGTTGTCTTATATACAAATGCAGTCCACTTTATGCAACTTTCTCTTTTTATTCCTCCATCGCATCCACTTATACAGTATTTCCATTGCTAGCGTGGTCTATACTTATCACATTGTTTGTAGATCACGTAAAATTTGAAAAATTGCGCTACGTTACGTTTAGTTAAAACGTAAAAAGTTTTTATGCAACATATTTTTAGGTAAGATAATAAAAATTACTTTTATTTTTTACTTTCGCTCCCTTTCTCGCAAAATTACCTGCTCCAATATTATATTTCAAACCCCTGCTCGCAGTGTGTTACATGTCTATGGTTGAAACACATTAGCGAGACTCTGCATGATAAATTTCGATTGTGCATATTTTTGCGCAAAATTTACGGCGAAGTGAATTTAGATCGCTGTAACATCGAGAGAACAATTTGTAATCGTGAATACGAAGATAAGGTATAAATTATTCAGTACTGCAAAAATAAATTGCCTGAAGCTGGTGAATGGATCAGTACAGGTTACATGTTTATAAAATGGTTTCGTGTAAAATTTCATCGAGGCGAGAAATTGGTGTTCTGGGTAAACGAATTTCCATAATTTTGTTGGTGAAGTGTAATATTATGAACAATAAGAAATAAAAAATTGCAATGCTACAGTTTTTATTTGATTCTTCAAATCAAAATGATATTTTAATCTTGCAACAACCTGTGGTTCTTTAATTTCAAAAACTCTTTTGTTTATTCTATTTAAATCGTTAAAATTAGCTGATACTGATCACGTCAATTTAGAATGTTCGATGTAAAGAACAGCGAATAGCGCGATCTATGGCGTTTGCAATCTCAGCACTTGCAATTCGTCTTAACAACATCAGAGTAAAACCCTAATTCGCTGCATTCACAGAGGATAGTAAAACCCTTCGACTCGTCAAAGCAACTGGAAGCCAACGATCCAATCGCATCGTGAAACTGCAATGCTTAATCCTCAAACACGAAACTGAGCTCCGATAATTCACCTTTTTCTCTCTTTTTCAGAACATTTTCGAATTTTGGGAATTTTATTCTATTCTAATTTATATTTTTTTGTTTCTCTTATTGTTTGTTACATCAATTAAAAAGTTTACAACGTGGGATAACAGCGAAGACTGCACAGCAAGGAATAGATGAATATAGAGGGTGGTTCAGATTTACTAACAAGACCAGAAAGGAAATTAATCCAAATAAAGAATTAAGTATAAAATGTAAAAATCAAGTACTTCAATTTCATCGTATTATCTTGGTTAGCTATTGCATTTGGTTAATTATTCTAACCCTTTTAGATAATTAAAAAACAGTAAAATCTTAGTAAGTGACAATACAGGAGAATTAATTTTTGAGACACATTGACTCATCTTTTATAATTATCTGTAAACAAAGCTCATTGTCAGCCATATTGAAATCGTTCCACCAGAAATTAGCCACGAGTGTCTAATTTCCAAATAATAATTAATACTATCCAAACCAAAGTCAGAAATAAAAAAGTTTATTCTACACTCTCGACTTATTTCTGCACGTGAAACAACCTTGCGTGCCATGTATCGAATCATTTACCCCTCGACGCTGTGCATAAAGCGAACTGAAGTGGCTAACTCGGTGTATTTGACGATCGAAATTTCTTTTTTCAACTCCACGCGTACGAAGCGCATAAAGTGTCCAAGACGACTCGAGTTCAAAGGAACCTGTGCAAATAAGGCTTGGATTTAAAGCAGACTCGCTGCAGACTCGCCCATCGACGAGTTCAGCGTTAATTCCTTTTCTTATTTTTATTCCTGATTAAAAATAGTGCCTCGAAGCGGCGATGCGCCAAGAGTTGGCAAAGAGAAAACGCAAAAAAAAAAAAAAAATAGAAAAGGAAGGGAAAAGGGGGAACGATTCGCGTCTATAAACGGGGAGAGGAAGTCTGTATTACAAGCTGAGGCGTCCTTTCTCCGAAAGCGCTTCCTCTTTCTTTCTCCGTCTTCCTCCTCGCGCGCTTCTTTGGAGAACGCGGCGTTCTCCAAAGTCCTTTTGAAAATCTCACGGGCGGGGCTTCTTTGGTCTTAGCGGATATCCGGGATGCGGCGAACCGAAAATTCGATGCAACAAATGATATTAAAGCGAGACGCGGCGCCCGCGTTCCAATAAATTTGATTAAAAGCCAGGACGTGGAAAACCGCTACGGCTACAGCTTACCGTCGGTGGGATTTGAGACGTTCCGCCTCGACGTTTTCGCTACTCCGAAATCGCATCGCGCCGTATTCTTTCTTAACGCTTTCGCGACGAGAATTCGTGGTCGTACGTTTCGAAGTCTCCAGCGAAATACGGGAGCGTAGTTAAAGCGTAATTTTGGCAAAAAGAATATTTTTTCTGCAGCCATTTGTAATGTTTAATTTTGTATAGCTTTGAATGGTGAATGACTATACTGAGGTGCAATATTTCTTATCTTCACATAGAATTTTGGTGCGCTCAGTTAGGAGTTTTGGAAATTATATTCTTCGCCTATCAATGATGAAATTTTTCTGAAGTTTTGAAATTGCGAAAGAGTTGTAAAATCTTTCTAATTTTTTTATTGAAACGAATATCTTTTCTGCAGCCATTTGTAATGTTTAATTTTGTGTAACTTTGAGTGGTGAATGATTATACTGAGGTGCAATATTTCTTATCTTCACATAGAATTTTGGTGCGCTCAGTTAGGAGTTTTGGAAATTATATTCTTCACCTATCAATGATGAAATTTTTCTGAAGTTTTGAGATTGCGAAAGAGTTGTAGAATCTTTCTAATTTTTTTATTGAAAGGAATATCTTTTCTGCAGCCATTTGTAATGTTTAATTTTGTGTAACTTTGAGTGGTGGATGACTATACTGAGGTGCAATATTTCTTATCTTCACATAGAATTTTGGTGCGCTCAGTTAGGATTTTTGGAAATCGTATGCCATATTCAGCTAAACCTTTTCTTCAGCTATCAATGATGAAATTTATCTAAAGTTTTGAGATTGCGAAAGAGTTGTAAAATCTTTCTGCTTTTTTTATTGAAAGGAATATCTTTTCTGCAGCCATTTGTAATATATAATTTTTTATAACTTTGAATGGTAAATCACTAGACTGAGATGCAATATTTCTTATTTTCACGTAGAATTTTGGTGCGTTGAGGTGCAGATTTTTGAAAATCGTATGCAATATTCAGCTAAACCTTTTCTTCAGCTACAAATGATAAAATTTATCTGAATTTTTGGGATTGCGAAAGAGGTATAAAATCTGTCTGCACTTTTTGGATCGCGAAAGTGTTATAAAATCATTCTGAATTTTTTGGATCGCGAAAGAGGTATAAAATTCTTCTGAATTTTTTGAATCGCGAAAGAGTTATACATATTTTCTGAATTTTTTGCATCGTGAAAGAGATAAAATTGGTCTGAATTTTTTGGGACACGAAAGTAGTTCGATTCAAAGAGACGAGTGAAAGGATTGGACCCGATTGCTTGATAATACGCGGCACACACGCGAATTAAAATTCAAATGGTTTTTAAATAGAACCGTGCGCTGCAATGCTATTTGTTGCATTCAGTTTAATCAGCAATTAATTCAGCTGGGAACGCGTAAGCGTGCTGGCAAACTTGATAGCTATGCAGGCCAATTCAATTGTTTTCACTGCTGAACTGGAAGGGAAGGCTGGATTCGATGTTTATCAGTTACTATTCCTAGCGATTGTACGCGAATGCACTGAATAATTAAAAGTGCACTTCCTTCATCGGTCTGAACAAGTCTTAAGAAAATATGAGCGTAATTAGGAGAGATGCATTATTCTACAGAAACTTCATTTCACATATTATACACGTAGAATTTCTATTCTTAAATATGATATTTCTTTTAAGTTTTAACGATAATTCAAGTTCAATATTTACATCTAAATGAATTAATGAACAATTTCAGCTTTCGAATGATCTAAAAAATGTGTGTATAATATTTTATTACACGCTCGTGTGAATGAAAATTGTACATCGGTTATATTTTTATTTAGTTCATTAAATTTAACAAATAAAAATATTTTCATGGTGCAAAATTTGACCATCCTTCGAAACGAGAAAACTAAAATCTTCACTAAGTTCAGATTTCCCACTTTTGAAACAACCTCAAAACCATTAAACCTCTTCCTAATTCCCCCAAAACTAAAATTCCAGACATTAAGCACAAATATGACATCCTATTGACATAAAACAATCCACAGTCCACAGTGAACAAACTATAGATCAACGCGAAAGCAGAGTGCAATTACGTTGCGTTACGATAATTAACAAAAATGGCGTTCGAATGCAGCAACGTGCAGCCTACGATTTCTCACGCAATCTCAGCGACGATTTTTCAGCGGAATAATAAAGCCTGGAATTTATGAACCGTTTTATCAAAGGCAACAAGGTTCATTGCGAGACTATTAATTTCAGGACGATTACAATTTATATGTAAATACCTGGACATCTCGCGTAGGAGAAAAACATCGGCTGAAAATTGACATTAAAATTCATGGGTTTAATCTGGCGGACATGTTGGACTAATGATCGAGAGGATTAATACACGACGAAGGACAACGAGAAGGAGACTCGTCCCACCGACTGGCATTAACCAGAAACGTATTCAATTTCCAAGCGTTATCCTGAAAACGTTAGGTTACACCTCGAGCGATGGTAGACTGTAAAGCAAATTTCATAAAACAGCAACTCGACGCCGCAAATTAATTACGTTCGTCCAATCTGCTGGCATAATTAAAAAGACCTCTACAAAGAGGCTTTTTAATACACAATTAGCTTCTGCTGCATTTAATTTCACATTTTCACTATTTATATTTGCACCAGGATGGTTTTATAAAATTCCAGAAATGTTCGAAATTTCTTCGTTTAGAAATTTCATTTGTAACGCGTTTTATACGACTATTACTGCTGAACGTTAATTAAAAGCGAGGAATTTTATATTAAATTTGTGTAAATAAATTGAGTTTGGATTTAAAAATGCTGAAAAAGGTACCGTTTCTTTTTTTATAAATAATAGCGTCGATTAAAAAGTTAATCAAAACGAAATATTAATCCGTTGTGTTATAATTGCGAATCGCAATTGTGTCGCAGATTATAATCCGGATGAAACAAAGATATACTATATATATATGTAAATGAAGTTTTATTTTTTTATTTCAACCGTGCTTTCACAATTTACGAGATTGCAGATATTAACGTGAATACAAATTATCCACGGTGTTCGAAACGTGTCGAAGCTGCGAATCACCAACGAATCGTAAAAAAATCGCGAGGTTTCGCGATTGGTTTCGCGAAGAAAAGGAACAGCTCTCGTTGACGTCAGAAGAAGGAACCAGGAAATGAACAGAGCACGATAATTACCAGAACTAAACCATTGCAGAGATAGATACAGCGTTAACCATGTTTCATGAGGTATTACATGGTATTAACAGTAGTCTGTGATAAAGTAACAACCTGCGAGGAACTGCGCTAAACAGAAGTTCGCGAAAGCTCCGACTGCCATTGTTCATAATTCAAAGGTCTGGTACGATGTCCTATTTTTAAAAATTAATGCTAACAATGTATTAATTCGCTGCACGAATCGATTAACTCCACTTTTTGAAATATCTGACATTCAAGTGTCAAAGCACTTGTTTTAGTCGTACCTTTTTATATTTATAATAAATTTCCCAAATAATAAAGATCAACATCCATTGAACGAGAATATTTTGTTGGCCATTGAATAATAAATAGTTTTTGGATTCCGCAGATTTAAATGAAAAGTATACAAATTTTTATACTTTCATTTACCAAACATTTTGCTTACCGATACTTCTGATTGTGGTGTCTACGTGGTTTCAGAAGAAGCTACTTGCATCAAATGCAAGTATACAGTACATATCTTCAATGAGTTGCATGTCTGCTAATTAATACACAACTTTCATCGACACAGTAAAATAAAACAGTATTAATAAAATAATATCTCAATTTCTGTTAATAAAATATTATAACAAACCGTAAAAAACCGATGAGAGATACAAACAATAGAGTATCGACACATCTCTATTTCGATACTAAATACATACCGTTTTTTTTTAATATTTAAAAACTGCTGGGCGGTTTCCCCTTCTAAGATTTTGATTTCTTGTGGGGGTGGAGGCTCCTTCTGAGGAGGAGATCTTGATTTTTTGTGGGGTGGAGGGTTTCTCCTCTAAGGAGATTTAGTTTTCTTCTGAGGGGTGGAGGATTTCTCTTTCTGAGGAATCTTGATTTCTTGTGAAGGGGTTCTCTCTTTCTGAAGAATCTTGATTTCTTGTGAAAGGGGTTCCCTCTTCCTAAGGGATGTTGCTCTCTTGTCGACGTGAGGGTTTTCTTCTCGTAGGAAATGGATCCTTGTGTGGATCGCTTTTGCGGACGTTGGGAACGCATGGTCAGGGTTTTGTATGGATCTCTGGGTTAGGGTTTGCATAGCCACGCTTCGCAGCGCAGGTTGGTGACCTGAAGGGCAGATGCAGAGCTAGGACACGCTTTTAAGGATAAGTGGGAAGGAGAATCATTAATTGGCTTCTGGCGAAGAGGAAGCAGCGTCGCGAAAACGAGTATAACTCAGGTAATATAATGAGTAAAGGGAACATAATGGTAATATAAAATGAGGGTTGATGTTCTTCGCAATTGCGAGTTCACAGCAACACCATCAGTTCGCGACGGCTCGCCTTATAAATACTCCCATGTCAACTACCTCTCGCGAAAGCAGGTTAATTACTGTAGTCCTCTGGTGACTACGAAGCTTACACCACGCGCCATGGTCCGCGGTTTTTGGTCTAACGGTGTAGTTGGGTGGTTGCTATGCGCTAGATGCGTGTTTGCGTTAGGGGTGTTTCAATCTAAGCACTAGTATATATTAGACGCTTTCATTTCGATGTCGAATGTTTTTAGTATCGATGCGAAAGTATATTTTTCTCCAAAGACAGTGCAATGATACAGCGTACTAGTTGATCAGAATTAGGGAGAATTAGTGAGAATTAGCGAGGACAACTCTTTCGTTTCCTCTCTGCATCGACAATGCATATTTATCGCGTCTGCTGCGCAATCGACACTTCGCTTTTCCACTTTTGTAACCCATTTCAACGATCGATTTACTGCGAATCCACGGGTCAGGTAAGTCAAGAATAAAAGGAATCTGTCAAAGTTATGAGATTTCATTCACAGCGTCCCAATTTGGCCGATTAAATCGCAACCCTTTAATCTCCGAAACTTCGATGATCAACGACTAATGAGAGCAATCAACGTCGAAAGAAAAACCCGAACGACGTCGATCCATCCTAATTACGCGATCCGGGGTTGAAAAGAGGCTCGCTACCACGATACACGCGAAATTGGCCTTTTAAAACAATTTCAACCGAGTTAGGGCGCAGAACGTCGAAACGTTTCGTGCTGACGAGAATCTGATTACGGTTCTCGTATCGTTCCCGCTTATTACTATCGTTCTGTAATCGCGTTACACGTTCTGTTTGCCGGGCTAATATTTAACGTCGAGCAATAAATTGCCCGCAAATTCCACGTTTCTAACGTTATTTGCCGCCAGGTTTGCTTTAGCTAGCCCAGCAACGTTGCTAAAATGTCATCCTTTCCGCCAGGCGTTCCGCTCCGCCTTCGCGCGTGGTTATTAAATAAACAAACTGGGCAGCGCCAAAGTCAAACCGTCGCTGGCCTTCAGAACTTTCCTCATTAACCATCTATCCGCTGACAAAGGAATTTTAGATGAACAATCGGTTTATTAGCGTGCACGCTGATGGATGATTAAAACGAAACGGTGCGCTGTTAGGGGATGAACGTGCTTCCGTGGATCCTGCGATCGATTGGAGCGCAGGAAATAGAGGATTCCTCTGATAAATGATAAATAATGTCTGAGAGAATAAATTTGGAATTAATTTGGAAAATGCGAATGAATAACGAGGTCAAGAAGGAACAGGGGTGTTTTTGAAAACTGCATTTTTTCAACTACTTGCTTGCAGTGTTCGGTTTGAGCGATCCTCTTCTCGATTTCCCTTTGTCTTACGCATGCATAAACTTCCGTGGTCGCGACATATCCTTTCCTCATTAATACAGTATTCGTACTTTAAGTTCACTCGTTTGCAAATCAAATTTACCCTTTTGCAAATCAAATGCACCCTTTTTCAAATCAGATTCATCATTTTGCAAATAAAATTCATCTTTCTGTAAATCAAGGACGTGTGTATAGGCTAGAATATGTATGAATAAATTATATCTGCACACAGTTTCGATATATAGATACTATTATAATAATTATGTAATTATGAGTTACATAATATATACTCACTTTAATGAATTGGTAATTATTTTTACATCTGTACCTTCTTGAATGAAATTTTTTATTTCTTGATATACTTAAATGGGTATTGATTTAATAATCATTCATTGTAACGAAACAGAAACAAAGCTGTGACGCATCAATCCTATAATGCACATTAAGCGAGCAATATTTTAATGCGCATCGATCGTAATTGAATCGACCATATTTCCGTGTCGAAAATTATGTGAATTCTCGAGTACTTAAATGGAAAAATGTCTCGACTAATTACTAAGTAGTAGACGCATCGATCAATCACGATGAATTTATCTATATTGCTTACTTTTCTTAATTGGCACTAATTAAGTAAAATGATCCTTATCTTTGATACGAATCGCTTGCACGCGGATAAAATTCTAGTAATTTATGTTAGACCGTGCAAACAACCGACTGATATCACTAGTATAAACATTTGCACGCTGCAGCGTTCCTGAATTTGCTATTCCAGTGTGCATTAATTGTTGAAATACTGAATTAATGTGTAATTTTCATTCAACGAATAGAAAGACTAAAAATTGTCTTCAGAAATTCGAAACATGTAACTGTCAGTGAATATAAAATGTTGCAACTCCTATTTTTCCTTATTATTTTAGAAATTTGATTCTAGGAAACTAGAAGAGAAGCATTTACTATATTTAGTATATATAAGTTCCATAAATCTAAATTGCAACAAAGTTTCAGAGCTATATTTAATATAATTAGTAAAAAAAATCGTCCACAGGTAGAGGAACTGTCCTTCGAAGTAAATTTCAAATAATACACTTTAAATAGTGGGGCAATGGTTCTCAAATTTGTTTCACCATGGCACCCTTGTTGACTTAACAAAATTTCACGACTCACTTATCCTTAAAGCTGTTGCCATGTTATAAAAATGTATTGTGGGGTGTGAATGATTTTATTGCGTGGCTTGGTGTGCGTGAAAACATAAGAATAATCAATATTCGAGAATATTCTAACCATTTGCATAAGAGTGTGCATGTGCATGTATGTGAGTGCCTGGAAAACAACAGAATACATGGAAATCCAGGCGAAAGAATCTAGAATATTCGATATGTGAATGAATATAAGGATGTATGTGCTTATAGTGAAAGAGAGTAGAAAAAGAAACATCAATGTAGTACATATTGTAAATTTAACCTAATAAATTCGCTCTTTACAGTTACGCTTGTTTGCATAGTATTCTACTGCTAAATTGTTAAATCTACGTGACAATTAACTCCTTGGTCTACGCACTATCTCTCGATTACGCTGGCCATACTAAACAAGGTCAGTCGCACGTCGAGCCATTCAGCTATTCAATCGTGTGCGCAAAATGAAAACTTCTGAACCACTTGTCGGACTCGTGTTGTTTTCGTTTGTTCCAAGAATTCACCACGAGCCAAGTTCGACTTATTTACATTTGATCTGAACGAAGTACCACGACATCGACTTCTACGTATTGTTAATGACGTCAATTCCTCGCCACGAGTCAGATTCGTGGTTCTCGCTTATGGCACAAATTCTTCACCACGAATCAGACTCGTAGCTTTCGCTTATGACACAAATTTCGTACTACAAGTCTCACTCGTGGTTGTAAGCCAAAGGGTTAAATATTATTGCCATGGCACCCCTCGCGTACGCTCGCAGCGCTGCAGGGTGTCGCAGCAGACCGGAAGTGTTCGCCAGAGTTCTCGAATCTCCGTCACAAAGCACGAAGAAGGCCACCATGGGATTTTAACCAATAAAAGTCCAATACAACCTTGAGAGCTCTCGAAGCTCAAGGTATCCATGAGGATTTCTCCTCGAAAAAAGGGAGAAAAAGGAAAAGAAAGACAAAAGAGGGTGCAGCGACACCCAGTTTGAGAACTACCGTAGCAGGTTATTGTTAGCAACAAAATTGAAAGATAATTCTGAGCGCAAAGGGTTAAAACGAGCCAGGTACCAGATAAAGAGCAACTGGTCGGACGACCTTGGCGTTTCCGTCGCCTAAAGATGAACGCAAAACCACTTACCTTGATGTTGAATTGCCTGCAGAGCGGCTTGTACGCGTTCGTTCCGCAAACGAGAAATCGATCGGGGCCTTGTCTGCCAAACACTCGTACATAATTCTGACACTGGTCCTCGCTGCGTCCCTTCAGATAACAAAGTTCGCGATGCGCCGCGCTGCTGGACCACTGCAACCTCTGCGACAAACAAGATCAAACAAGAGTTACTTTGGAATCTAATTTCCGAAACGTGACGATACGCGTCACGTCACCAGCGGTTGTATTTCGACAACGAAATCCTATTTAAGTAGTCTTGGAAATTAGAAGACTGCGCCTGCTGATTCGAAGAATGTTTAGAATATTTAGAAGTTGCTAGATTTTCGATACGAAATATAGTTTTGCGTAATTATATTTCGTTTTGGAGAAAATATCGTTGTTGAGTATATAATTTAATTGTTAAGTAATTATATTATATTAATAGTAATTAGTAGGTAGTAATATGTTTACTTAACATTTAATTGTATTATATAGTACATTTATATTATATAAATTGTAAATATATTATATGATATAATTAAATATTAAGTAAACCTATTATACTATATAAATATAATTACTAAATAATATAGTAATATTAGTACAGTCTATGTGTTACCTTAATAGTAATTAGATGACAATTAACAATTCACAATTCGAATTAAGAATGCGCCTCGTACACTATACGATATTGCGAAATTATGTGCGTCGCGACGCGTCGTGGAGACGAGCGTAACAGGTCCACGCACTACGAGAGCCCACGAGCAACTAAATCAAAATAAGTGCGTTTCGACATTCTGCAAGGCCAAAGTAGGCCTTCGTCAATTTCTAGGAATTGTAAACAGCCTTCGAAGATTGTTTACATCGACGATAACATTTTCTCTCTTTCAGTGTCCAGTGAATACGTACGCGTTGTACGTGTGTTATATTTCTCAATATATTCATTTTTCATTCCTCATCAATTTTAAATATAAAATATTGTAATTTAGAAACATATTTGTTTCTTTCGTGTCCTAAATAATTATTAATCTTACAACTTGAGTAGTGTTAGTGTTAATAATTGCAATTACTTGAAAAATAAATTAAATAAGTTGTTTGTGACAACATAACGTTCAACTATTTTAAAGATTAAAATATTTTATGCTTTTTCCTGATTATGAATGCAGAGACATATATCGTTTCATTTTCAATGACCTAATTGCACAAACTCTCATCTATCGATTAACGCAACGCTTTTTTCCACCCTTAGAGTAAAATAAAGGCTCGTTGTTAACAAGAAAAAAATGTATCTTTATCAGGAATTTATACGCTTTCTCCTGATTATGATTGCGGATACATATCTATTGTTTCATTTTTAATGACCTAATTGCACAAACTCTCATTTATCGATGAACGCAACGTTTTTTTCTACCCTTAGAGTGAAATACAGTCTCGTTATTAATAAGAAAGAATGTACCTTCGTCAGGAATTTATACGCTTTACATTATTTAAATAAAAAGACGTCGGGACAAGTTTTCTGCACGGGAATATGTTAATTTTCTTTTTGCGCGCGCGTGCTCCCATTATTTCAGAAAAGAGATTGCTTCCACGTCGTGTTTTATCTCGGGGCGCATAAAATAATCATAGCTTCTCTGGGAGGCCAGTAAAAAATGCTTTCTATCATAAATGCGTTCACGTGTGCATTGTGTATTCATTGCACGTCCACGGAACACGCTAATGACGAACAAATTCACTGTGCACGGTGTTAAATAAAAATGGCCCGCCCTGATCCATCGAGACGCGCGATCTACGAAAAAGGACGAACGACGCGTTTGATTCTAGTTTTAGAATCGACGATAAAACACGGGAAACGTTTAACGCGGAGCGGATTCTTAATACACTTGTAAAACAACAGCGTAGCTACTGGAAAAATAGTTTCATAGACGTAAAATAACAGTCCGTCGCGCGATGCTGGTGCGCGGAATTTACATCGAAGCGAAAGAGCGCGTTCAACGCGTAAAAGGTTATCTCTGGCAAACCAAAGAGAATTCAGATTAAATTCAACGGTGTAAATTCCATTTCGAAAAGAATTTCGCTTGTTCTGAAAAAATTTACCTCCATACAGACCGACGTAGCCGATTCGTCGCGCAAAGGAATTGTTCCGAGCGTTTCCGTGCGATTTTCCGCGTTTCGAAAATCGCGCGCGGATGTTTTAATTATAAAATTCCGTCGACGCGACTCAATTAACGGCACGTTAAAACGTTCGTCGATTAATTTGCCCGGGAAAACGTTTGTTCATTATTTCCATAAACATCGCGCTCCATTCGTTCACTTCGTAAATATAAATTTCGCACCAAAATGGAAAAAAAAGGGACGACGACCTTTTCGCGGGGACGTGATTTGCGGAACGCGGGCGGAAATTTAATTTCGCGCATTTACAATTTTTAACGTAACGCGTGGAACGTTCGGTTGGAAGAATTAGGCGGATCAAAGTGAAAATGGTAATTTTATGGAGTCAAATAGGATGAAAGTCGAGAGCGATGAAATTGCGTGCGAGGCTTTATTGTTGAGAAAAGCGAGTCGAAAAATTCTGCGCGCATTCGGCGCTAAAAGCCCATAAGTCAGTGCAACGCGAATGCACCCGCGCAACCATCTAGGATTTTCGTCGCACGTCGCTGACTTATGGACTTTTACTGCTGTATAGTGTCAGATACTTGGTGATGGACGTTTTAGAGGCTTCATTTTTTTAAAAAAAACGAAGCGTCAATTGTAATTTTATTCTTCATTTCTTTAGTTTAATTTATATCTAATAATTACGCTCTGACTATAATTACTACACTGCGTTATAGTTATATATATATTTAATTGGACTGTTGGATATAAAATAAGCTTCAAATGTATCGTCAGTTGCTGACAATACCAGAAAAGTAGCATTTTGTTGGGTTTGTGTTGAGGTTTAAATGGTTTTAATCTACAGTAAAACATTTGCATGAGAAATAAGATTTAATAAATAATACAAAGCGTAAGCTATAGTATTATTAACATAATTATTATAAAAAATCAGGAAATGATTAACAAAACAAAATATACTTGTTTGTTTTGGCAGTAAGTCGACTATGTGCTACGTATATTCCACAAATTATATTGCAGTATCTTTGAAATTTTGTAAATCAATATTTTAAGTTAATTGACTAACTTACTTCTCGAAAAAGACCTCAAGAGGTACTAAATAAAAAATGTATCTTGTTCATTATTGTATTATATATATCTACTGCTTTATTTTTAATAGTCTAATTGCACTAGCTGATACAATACCATTTTCTACCCCTAACAGTAAAATAAAAACTCATAATAAGAAGCGTGTACCTGCATCAGAATTTAATTACACAACTGTACTATACAACTCGAATCATATTACTAAAACCATAAAAAAATCTTGCACGACTTATAAAAAATACCAAATAATTAAACGTTCTCAAGAAGCTATCATCCTTGACACCCTTCTTGCACCAACAATACAAATTCAACCCAAATATAACACTCGCGATTGAACAATCTCGCGAGTGACCATGATTCATCCGCGAAACAAGCCTTCAAAGATCAGAAAAAATCGAAAACCCATTCGCTCGGCGGCGAAAACGCTCGCTACGCCGCGAGTCTAATTACCAGTTAAAAGATGGCCGTGAAAAGAATCGTGCGTCGTTCACAGCGAGTGGAAAGTCCGGATTTCTCAGCTCGAGGCGAGCGTGCGAAAAGAGGCAGCGTACGAAACAACGAGAGTCAAGGTGGAGCGGAGATCGCGAAGGCGCGCGAGAGGGTTGGCGCGGGGGTTACGACAGCGGAGCTGAAATCCTTGAGCAACCAATCCACGTGCCCCACCCGTTCGCCTTTTCGCGGTATCTTTTTTACGGCTGCTCTCACGGTCGACCCAGAAATTACCCCTCCTCTGATATCTCGACGACGAAACGGTGGGCGCAGCCAGCGGAAGACAAATCTTATCAGCGACCAGTCCTCGCGCGTGCAACCCCCTTTTTTCCCTCGAACGGAGCAACGGCATTACCCGATCTCGTTACGGTGCATTATCCACGCAAGATCCTCCGTTTCGACCCGGTGAACATCGTCGTGGGTGGTCCTGCGTTTACGCGCAGCCTCGTTACCCACCGTTCCGTTCTATCCGCCTCGGGTATTCCCTCTTATCGTTTTAACGTCCCAGCGTTACTTATTTCAGACGACGAAACGCGTCTTCGCGGCGAGGTTCCGATAAATTACGCGAGAATTTATTCGCGCGTCTCCCCTGGAAATTCCGCGCGCCGTGAAATGCAATTTCGAGTTTCCCGCGGCCAACGCGTGTCGCGATAGGAAATAAATTAATTTCGTCGGTTAGCGCCTCCGTTCCACTCGCTCCTCCTCTTCTTTCGCTCTCGAAAGTCGAGCGGTTACTCGAATTTACGCCGCTCGAATCGGAGTTACTCGAAAACACCCTTCGCGGTGGCGAACCTGTTTTTTACTCGGCCGCGAACGACGTTTCAAGGCGCTCCGTTCGTTTTTATTAGCCGAGACGGCTACCTTCGGGTGGACTGAATTCGAGTTATTCGAGACCGCTTTTGCTAACGCGAACCTGTTAGCTCGCGTCGCTGTGGAAACGATTTCTTGTGTTTCGAGCGTGGACGCGGTTCGTTCGATATTTATCTGGCTGTGGAATTTTGTACGACGCGAATATTGTGATGTGTTGCGTGGATTTCGAGCGATTGTCACAAATGCGTACTATTTGCGAGAAGTGATCGCATAGTCGTACAGAAAATGAGTATTTTGTGAGCTACTTGAGGTTGAGTTACTATAATTGATATTACGTCAAGAGAAATTAAAGTTTAAATTAAAGAAAATTAAAAATGCATATTATAAGCGTAAAAATTGTAATGTCTTCCTTTTTTTATTAATTATAGTAATCTGGGTTTACGTTAATAATTATTTTCTCGGTCTTTAACTTTTGCAATCCCTTACCTTACAATTTAACGTAGATAATTTGTATTTCAAAACTGCTCATTTTATGAAATAAAAATACATGATGTTATTACTTTCCTCGAACCATAACCTGCGCCATTACCACTCGCAATTATAAAGCAGTGGAGTTAATTTATCGTCGATCAATTTCGTCGAGCGAAGCGACAAATTCAAGTTACAAAACGCTTTGAAAAAGCGAAAAGGTGGACACTGCGTTCCCAATATTCACGACGCGGGGTAAAAAATTCCAAAGAAAATGAATGCTCACTTTCGAGCCGAATCGAATGCAACAGTCGAACGCGCGCGCGACAGAAAAGGAAATAATTCGAACGGTTCGAATATCGAATATCGTACGCGAATCGCACGATCGGATCACCGAGCCAAACGATCAAACGCGATACTTTACGATGACACGGGGCGCGTTGCAACCTCGGGAATATTTTATCCCCCTTTGCCCGCCGCTTTTCAATCAGCGATCAAAGCAATCGAAGTGGAACCAGAGATACCTTCGACGAAGCCAATAACACGGTGTCGCAACAAGAAAGCCGATTATTTCGCGAACGATGAAACTTGAACCAGCCGGTCCAGGCAGCTCGAAATCACCTAATCCGCCAATCGAGCCGCGCGATTCGATAATTCGATCAACTTTTAATCATCCGCTCGAGCATCGGGCCATCAACCATTCGCGATGTAATTTCGCGTTTGGCTTACCGTGAAAAGTGGAACCATTCGAGAATTAACCCTTCACGCTCTGCTCCTTCCTGGGCGTTAACAATAGAAACTATTGCTAAAATAGCGATATTTTAGCTAACGTCTCCTAGCAATAGAAAATCGCAATGAAAGATGCATTTCCCAAAAAACTGCAGTGGAATAAGTTTAATTTTCGTAATTGCTAATCAATGCTGATGTAATTTCGCGTTTGGCTTACCGTGAAAAGTGGAACCATTCGAGAATTAACCCTTCGCGCTCTGCTCCTTCCTGGGCGTTAACAATAGAATAAAAATAGCGATATTTTAGCAATAGTTTCTTTTGCTAACGTCTCCTAGCAGTAGAAAATCTCAATGAAAGATGCATTTCCCAAAAAACTGCAGTGGAATAAGTTTAATTGTCGTAATCGCTAATCAATGCTGATGTCTCCTCAGAGGGGACATTCGAGTGCAAAGAGCTAACACTAGGTTTGCCATGAGTTGACATATACCTATTTCTATCAAAGGAGTCAAAATGTCCCCCTTTTAGTATTTAATTAGAGAAAATATAAATATATATATCGCACTACGACTTAATGTTAGAAGTTTCTTTAAACGCGTTTAAAACAATGAAAGATGGGGTTTCGCTCGAGGTGCTTTGTATGCCTGCTGCTTCATAACTGATTGACCTGTGTCCCTTCTCCTCGAGTTGTTTGAAGAAAAAAACTACTGTAAAATCCGTGGAAGGTCCTTGAATGGAATTTTTACCCGCCATCGTTGTATTCCAACACCTAAAATATTCCCTCTGGCTTTTTCGAATAAAGCAGATATCGGAAATCCGCTCGGAGGGACCACGAAAAGGGTTCGAGAAAACCAATTATTCGCGGAGGAATCAGAGCTTCTTGCGCGAGGCGGACACAAAACTGCCCAATCTGCAAATGGAATAGTCCAATTAAATTTGATTTAAACGTGATCCCCCGCTGCCACGACGCCTAATTAATTCCCATCCGTGGCGTCTTGGTCGCGTTCCCCGCGAACGGGACCAATTAAGCCGCCGAACGCGGATTTCGGACGAGCCTGATTTAGGAACCGGTGCCCGTCGATCGCCTTGAACCCGCCTCTGGCTCTCCCTTTCGTTCCCCGCCTAATTAGAATGCGTCGCCCCGTGACTGAAGCGGCGCGCGTCGACAGATGGGCCGCGAGTTGCGACCGGAACCGGGAACTTTCGACCGCAAAATCGCGCTGCATATTCATCGGGTAATACGATTTCGCGCAGTTTCGGGACTCGACGAGGCTATCCGTGGCCGGTTTCACGCTCTAACCTCGTGAATCCGCGCGCGGGACAACCGCGCTCCTCTGATCCTCCGCCCGCGCCGTCCGTCGACGGTGGAACTTTTTTTCTGGGCCGCTGCATGCATTCGGACTCCGACTTTACTTTGACGAGTGCCGCGGATCATATGAAACGGTTCCCCGCATTTGAAAGGGTAACGATCCCCGGGCTATCGAAAAAGTTGCGCGCCCTGTTTGGACTTCCGGCCGCGGGAACGACGCCCAGCGACTCCTGCGTCCGCCGCTCCCGCGGCGTCCCGATTTCACCGTTGCATCCGTTCTTTGGACGCGGGCTTCCAAGCGCGGTGGAAAGTTTCGTTGTTGCGTTCTTTCGAGAGTAGATTATGACAACGTTTAGGTAACACTGTCGAGATTCTTGGTATGTTTATTTTACGCTGGTTTGTGGTTGTGATTTTGGTTACAGTTTGTTTGTTGCGGAAGAACTATTGTGGGAGAAGTAGTTTGCTTAAGGGTGGCTTAGGAAATTTTTTGTTGTGTCTGCAGTAATTGTAATTTTTGTGTTTGTAATTGGTTTATGTTTTATCTCAGTTATTAGGATTTAGAATAATATATAATATAGGAGATTTTGTTGTTGCATCTGCAGTGATTGTAATTTTTGTGTTTGTAATTGGCTTATGGTTTATTTCAGTTTTTAGGATTTAGAATAATATATAATATAGGAGATTTTGTTGTTGCATCTGCAGTGATTGCAATTTTTTTGTTTGTAATTGTCTTATGTTTTATCTCAGTTTTTAGGGTTTGGAATAATATATATAGTATAGGAAATTTTTTTCTTGCATTTACATTGAGTGCAAATTTTGTATTTGTAATTGTCTTATATTTTATCTCAGTTATTAGGATTTAGAACAATATATAATATAGCTGCAATTTCATTATTTTAGGGTAGTGTAGGGTAGTGAACTTAATGCAAAAAGAAAATAATGAAAAATCATCACCCTAATATTTTAAATACACATCACACGTTATATTATTATAAAAATGTCCATTATTTAATGATGTCGTCAAAATAACCGTGTACAATAATTTTTATTAATCTGAGTTCAGTGAAAAACTAATATGAACTGTTTCCCCACACAATTTTCAGTGAAAGGGTTGTTTTCGAAATTAACAGGTTTCGCGCTACGCTCACAAACGACTAATTTTTTTTAACCGTTTCAGAATTTTTCGTTTTCCACGTTTTCGATAAGCGTATCAAACTTGACGTTTAGAAAGAGTCAATCCAAGATGGTATTTTCCGTCAAGGGTGGATCTGAAGGGAATTTCATCAAAGTTTTCACGTCCTCGCAGGTATCACTTCAACTTTCTCAGAGAAAACGCGTTGAGGGTGTATGGAAAATTGGTATCGATATTTTGAAGGGCACGTTGATTGGAAAATTGCAATTTTTCTGTAGAATCAACGTGCAGTTTTCCATTTGACGAGGATGTCATAGTTGAATTCTTAATAAAATAATCAGTTTTAAAAATAAAAGTAAATCATTCTCAATTTATTAACAAGTTGGGACGATAATAAATTGTTAACAATAGAAACTATTGCTAGAAACGCATCTCGCATGGTGAAAACTTGACGCGAACTTCGTAATGTATTATGGTAATTAACTAATTTCATTTTCTCTGCAGTGAAAGGGTTGCAACAACGACGTAAGTAAAAAATTATCGTTTTAGTATAAGAGCAACATATTGAAATGTCAATATTGAACCAGGATAATTCTGTATACTGCGATAACATCCTTCAGTGCTATTAATTTTCAAGGATCTCTCCTTTTATAAAAAAAATTCTAAAATTTATGGTTGTTGCAGCAAATCAGCGACATTTTATTTTATCGATAGTCGGAACGAATACCAGTTCGACTTTGAATGAAGAACATTATACCCGTCGAGGTGAAAAGTAATGGTGTTTCAGTAATAATGACTCTCCGCTGATGTCTCGAGAATGTAAATGCGTTAGCAAAGTGTAAGACGGCTTCTGACTTAATAAATGGAGCTTCTGTTATGGAAGTAAAAGATTAATGATGAACACGCTGGAAATAAAAACAATTTGTTAGCGTGCGACTGAAAAAGAACAAGTTCCGTGTCCGCGGTAATTCTTTTTAATTAATGTTTCAATGGCTCTGCAAAATAATTGTATTTTAATATTAACCGCTTCACTTGTTGCTGTCATTGGTTATTTCTAATCTGGAGTAATTAATTTATTTGGGTGACAAACAACTACCTCAAATAGATGGATAAAATATTGAAAGATATTCTTATTTTTATCAGATTCTATACTCCGATTGATTCGCATTTTCTACACGTTTTAATTACACCCCCAGCGAAATTAAGCGTTCGCAACAGTCCGCGTCCATCTCGAGGCGTTCAAATTTCAATCAAAAATTTTAACTACTCCTTTTAACTCGAAGATGACAGACACATTTCGCGTGTGCGTACAAACAAACCGTATGCGCGAAGTTTAATTCCGCTAACGGAGATAAAACAAGGGGCGAAAGGATCGCCTTTTTCAATTCGTACGCGGCACTGATGGCTGCAGCTGAACCCACGGATTAACCTATAAACGGTTAACCCGCACGCTGGCAGATACCAGGTCACGTACAACAGCGTTGCTGCCCACGAATTAGCAGTTAATCAAGCGATTCGCGAGAAAGAAGGGCCACGCGATGTGTACCTCTGCTCGTTCCTTTCTCTCTCTCTCTCTCTCTCGTTTTTCCGCTCCACGACCCCTCACGTGCGTCGTTCCATTCTCGTTTAAAACGGAACAGGGGAACGTGTCCGAGGTGACGGAAACGCGCGCCGCTATTATAATTAGAACCGTTACGCCGCGTTGACTGCGGTTTCAATTTTTGTGCAACGACTCGCCACGCCTAATTATCTTCGAGCACCGGCCAAGTCCCCCGCGGACGGTGTTCTTTTGCGCGCGCGATGGCTCGTGTACCCGGGTACTGATTAATTCCCGCGTAACCGCGCGTGTAATTCCGCGGCGCGGTTTAAACGAGCGCGAGCGGATGCCCCGTGATGGCTACGCGCGATAATTAACGCTGGCTCGCGGTTTTTCCTGGCTACGGTTCCGCTCCAGCTGCCCCCGAGGATCTTCAGGGAAATGTCGATGGCTCGTCGCTCGAGGACGATGATGATGGTCACAGAGTTTGCGATAGAATTGTTATTAAAGAAGATTAAGCGTGTTTACGTGTGGAAATATGTTGAAAAATGTATGCAATTTTTGAACAAGTGAACATTTGTGTCAGTTGAATAACTTTGTTGTAGAAGACTTTTTAAGTTGGACAATTTTTAAGGAACGCTAGAGTAAATTTTGGTTTTTGGTATAATTCCTTTTGAGGGTTGTTTTAAATTGCATAAAAGCAGGCAATGGTTTCTTATACTTTAATTTTATTGTCTTTTGCGGAACACTTGGTAATTGTTTGTGAAACACAGTTTAGGAACCGCTGGAGTAGGGTAATTATACATAAAACATAATATTTTTTGTAAACAGTGATTATAGTACAGTGAAATAACAACAGATACATTTCCTTTCTTCAACAATCGTATCTGAAGCACAAATTTTGAAAAATCAGGCAGCAAGGATAGAAAAAGGAAAAACTAATCTACCAAATAAACTAGAAATGTACCAATTAATCCTACTATACCCAATGTAAATATTTGTTTACACTACTAAACAAACACACAAACATATTCAAGAAAATAACACCAAACAAGACACCATTAAGTACAAACATCCAACGCTGCATCCATCGTTAAGCGCAATCCTCCGTCGATATCCGAGGGACAAAAATGGCGGCCAGCGCGCCTTTCTTCGTTCGCGTTTAATTAAAAATAGTACATCACTCGCGACACCTTTCCGCTCGTTACCCGATAAAACGGTATTCACGATTCGTGCGCGCAACTATTACGTATTCGCGATGCAAAACACCCTTGCTTCAATGAACAAAGATACCACCCACCCCCTCACGCCCATCTCGGATCCCGTCGGCCCCGCATTGGCTTCCCCGTCACGCGGTCGAGGGAAAGCGATCTGCATTTTTCAATTTCCCATCGGTCGATACTCTGCGCCTCAAATAAATTCAGCGGAAAAGGTGATACACGCGCGCGACTCGCACGCCGGAAGTGAACTTTGAAATTGTCGGGCGTAACGAGGCCGCGACTTGTTTGAACTGCAGCCATCGTGTACGTTCGTAGGATAAAGCGATTAATTAAAACGGTGTGTGCAGAGATGGGGAAAAAAAGGAATGAGGGTGGTGGAGGGAAATGGGGAGATGATTCCAAAGAATTACATGTTAATAAAATATAATAGAACGCAATATATAATGATATTTCATACTTGTGCAAATCGAAATTACTTTCTCGCCAACTCAATATAATATTGTGGGATCAGAAGATTTAGCCGAAGAACAAGCGTAATTGTAGGAAGTAAATTTATTATGTTTAATAGATGACGCGTACCACGCTGATCTCTTCTTCAACTCTGACTAACTCTGACTCTCGCTGCGCACACACATCCTTATATATATTCAATCATCGAACATTCTAGATTCTTTTCCATTCATTCCCTTGTTTTTCCAGGCACTCACATACACGCACACTCATACTCTTTTACATAAAGTTTGGAATATTCTCGAATAATGGATATTCGATTAAATTACATTTTATTACTGCACACACAAAGCCACGCATTGCAAAATCATTCACACCCTACAATATTTTATATATAATATGTATGTTAAATATTTGGACACTGTAATCAATATTACTTGCCATATTCTTGTGTGGTAAAAAGATTATACGATTAAATAGTTTATTGAAGAACTTATTACTAATATTTTAATTTTAAACGAAAGGAATTCTGTTATTTAAAATTTATGGCTGAAGGAAGGAACAAGTTACAAATACTGCTTTGTTAACAAAAGCTTTTGGAGATTACCTTTCTTGTCTAACAATATCCCGTTACCCGAAGAATTAAACCATCGCCAGCTTTCGTATCTGTAACTTTGTAATGAAATAACGTTCCCTGAAAAACAAGCAAACCGAAATGGCCTTTCAGCGACGATATAAAACTCGATCGTCGTTCGCCTCACATTATTCGGTAACATACTTTCCGCCCTCATAATGGATATCTCTTTTCACATTCGAAAGATTACGTCGAAAGTTTAATTAATTAAATCCGTTTTTTGCTCGCGCTGGAAGATCGCCGTAAAAACGGCTCTTCGCGGTTCGCGCGGGACCCGCAAAAAATGGATCTCATTTATAACATTCGACACCTCTCGGACTTTTTGTTCAATCCACGCGTTTAAAAATCGAACGCGCCGCTGGTCATCGTTGAAATAACCGCGAGCCGTGTTTCGTTCTCGCCCGTCGTCACGATTTCCGACGAGACCGCGGAACAAAGCACCCCGCTCGCCAACCCCTTTCTTTTCCCGTCCGGCTACCTCCGGTTACAGACGGGCCCCATTGTCAAATCGAACTGAAAGTTTCCACGGAGTTCAGCCGGTATTAATATTCATGCCCCCGCCATTATTAGTCTCGCGGGAGATTTCAGTTCAATTTATTCTGATGCGCGTTTTAAAATCTGATTGAGCCGGCGGGGAACGATTTGCCTGACAAAGCGCGGTAGATTACTCAATGGCGGCCCCGTATTTTTAATGGCCAGGAAGAAGTTACGGGAAAGTAGCGCTACTTATCAGAGGGACTCCCTCTCGTCCAAGGGGATGCCTTTGAACTTCTCGACGTTGTTCTTTTAATCCCTTACTTACGTAAACCTTTGCGCGGACGCGCATATTTATGGATCTCAATCGGAGACGGTGCACTTTTGAACGACCGTCGGATCGCAACCAAGTCGGTGATTTAATTACCGAGTCAATCGAGACGGGTCTATTGATAGATTTCTTTGGTAAATTCATTGATTATTGACATTTTCAAATGGGTATCGCGCGTTTTGAAACGCGACGCGACCCGAACGAAGAAGCTGAAGTCGTTTCAATCATGGACACTTTTAAATTCCACTCCAATTTTTTTTTCGTAAAATAGTAAAAAGGACGCAATAGTATTACTATACTTAATATAATTACTTACAATATATAATTACAAAATCATTTTTGATCTGCCATTAATAAACAGCATAAAAAAACGATTAATTAGCTTCGCCAAACGCGCTTTTAATCGACAAACACGAGGCTCAGTTCTCATCCAACGTAAAATGCCGCGTAAAAATTCAATTTTGCGCTTCCAGTTCACTCGCAGCTGATCAGTAATCACCGCTCGTCGCGTATCTGTAAATCAGGCTTTAATCCGCATAATTTTATAAACCATCGAACCTACTATACGCACGCAATAAACGCTCCGTTTATCAAGCGTGCGAGTGTATTTCATTAATTTGCAAACGCAGCGTGGCGTTCGAACGTCGTTCATCCGAGTCCGATACGTACAGGTATCGCAAAACCGACGTCGTGCAACGAATCGATGATTAATCAGCGAGCATGTGGCCAATTATATCTTCGAATCGAGGAAGAATGTGTTCGCCGCGGCATCGATTAGCAAGAAACGTCCTGAAACTATGAGTAAGCTTCCCCCTTGCAGGTAAGGGTTGGATCGAGTCTAATTCTTGGCCATTTGAAAATTCCAGCCGATTTCAATCGAAAAACTTTGGTTTAGTGGATTCTAATGATATTTGCATTGCTGAAAACTGATTCTGTTATGAAAATATAACAATAAATAGTATAAAGTGACAAAATATACTCTTTATAACAGCAAAATCAAATAAGAAATATGCTCGACTTATGACATGGTAAAATATTGAAGATTTCGTGTTCAAATGCATAATGCAAATGCAATAAATATCCTCAAACGTATTGTCTGTAGCATATAACAAGTAGTAATGTTTTATTCTGTCTACTGAATTGCTAAGTTCTCGCATTATACAAGTTGCTTCCGAATGCTGGGACAAGTACCCATGGTAGGGTTGAAAAATGTATTTCTAACTATATTTGAAGGTACGTCTGTAAATATTATAATATACACTGAAATTTCAATATCATAAGCGTAGTAATATAATTCTCATACAAGATTTTAAGCTGTAATACATTTAGTCATGGTTCAATCACTCTTAAATACCACTTGTGCATGCACATATTTCAAAGGGTACTAGAACTCCTATACTGGAAAAAACAATACTGGAAACCAAGAATTATTATTCTACAATAGAGCAATTAATCTCTCAATAATAAATATGAATTTATCTAAACACGAATGAAGACAAATAGCAATTTTTCAACCCTTTATGTACCTCATATTTGCTCAACCAATAAATTACTCGCGCTGAGATTAATTTCGATCGATTGGGGAACGCTGTACATTTTCTACAAACAATTCGCATAACAAATGTTCGGATGTCGAGCAATTCGAGTCGCTTACAGAAGCCATCTGCATTCTTCATCTCAAATTGTTTAATCAACGCGCGATCCCGCCTCTAAGTTGCGCGACGATCATCCGCCATAAAATGCAGCGTAACAAACGCGTCGCGCCATCATCCCCGCGACGAAGATGTAATCCGCGCGGCGATTTTCCCGTGGCGTCGGGCCAGGGATAAAAAAAAGCAGGGACATTTTTCAATTTCACCGCGGCGACAGCTGCGCTGGTAACCCTCGGCTCGCCTGGCTGCGATGGTCATCACAGGCCACCCCGTGGAAAAGTTTCTCCGGCCACGGAACTTCCGTCTAGCTGGAAACTTTCCTAATTCCGACACGGACTACGCGGAAGGGACGTAGAACGTGGAACAAAGGAAGAGTTAGGCGAGGCGTAAGAATAACGATCGGGAAAAGCGCTCGATCGATCAGCCAGCCGAAACGTCTGCGGTGCCTCGCGGTGACTTCCGCTATCTGGCGAATGCTGGGTGTCTCGTAGAAGGTAGGACAGTTTAACCCTTTGCGTGGGGGGGATCATAATACCTTCATTTATTCTGTTAGGGACGACAATGGTCACCTTCTCGACTGTAGAACCAAGTTTATCGTACGGACGCAATTAACTAGCTATTTTTGAGGCCTCCTCATTATTACCTTTTTGTTTATTACATTTGTAACAAATATCCGAAAAAATTTGGCTACAGCTGATGTTTGAAAGATTGGAAGATTATATTCCCTTTGTTATATTGAGTTTGTCTACGTTCCCTGGGCGATAGGGGCCATGTAGACAAGGTGGTTATCTATACCTTTTGAATTAGATTTTAACCCTGAAGATGGTTTCCCACGGGATATTCCTAAGGACCAATTTTGTTCCCCTGAATGATCTCTATCCAATTCCAGAAAAAAATTGGGGGGTTAACTTTTTTTTTTTTTTTTTTTTTTTTTTTTTTTTAGGATTAGCGTTCGGATGCATCAATCCTTGGAACTTGGCTGTGGAGGAAGACCTTCTGTTGCTGCAGTCTTCTTTGGTTTGAAATTGTACTTAATTTTCTACAGAATGGAGAAAATTGAAAGTGAGAACTTTCAATCCACTGAAATTCAGCCTAATTTCATGTTTAAGCAAGTTGTTTTGCTGGGTTTGCTGCCACAGAGGCAATTTCCAAACGAAAGAGCCCAGTTCCAAGGATTGATAAATACGGATAATCTAATCGTAAAAAAAAGAAGAAAAGTTGATCCCCCCCCAAAAAAGTCAGTCGAAGTGTAAAATTTGTTTTATTTCCACCCATGCAGATAAATGTTTGTAACTTATAAAATCTCGATAAAAACATTCATTTTATTCCGTTTTTTATTCTGAAACGGGTATTTTTCAGAATTATTGCTGCGTACTAATTTAAGTAATTAAAAATTTTAAATAACAGCGAATCCCAATATATAAATATTTATTTTCAATTTAATCTTTTTGAATAAATCGTTTTTCAACTCCATTACATTTCCCAATATATCTGCGTTTTCCATGTAAAATATTAACGATCGGTATCCTGACATTTCTGCATTTAGATGGTCAATATTTAACTCGCAAGATGGACTGTTCATATTACGGACCATTTCATAAACTTGTCAATATCGAGCGATAACGTTATCCTCGATACTACTGGTCACAGGATTTATATTTTTAATACAGTGTTTAAAGAACAAGCAGAGAGACAGTAATCTTTTAATATTATAAAACAACTCCGATGTCGTTTTTATCCTTTTAAATCCTTTTAAAAACTAGATTGATGTTATGATACTACTTGCTGGATAAACATTTGTGATAGTTATAAGAAGCTCAGAATTAAGTACACACATAAATCAGGTCGATTCCATCTGCGTTATACGAAAAACGTATACTCGATGCAATCCGTGTTATGAAATAAAATTTTATAAATACATAAGGCAGTAAATGTATGTTCTCATACATATTTTAAATTATATTTGTAGAGTTTAGGAATTTAGGATCGGATCTAGAAAATTATTGAGTATTTATTTGATATTCGTTTCTCGCTGTGGCTGTTATTAGTTATAGTGTTTATCGCAAACTGCTTGTTTTTGTTTACCTGCCGTGCTGCGTTGCGTTCCTGGAACTATTGACACATTTACGCATCTTCCACACACACGCACTTCCACAGCTCTCGCATCGACTTTTCACAACTGTTACCACAAGTTAACCACAGTCAAAAATAGCACCCAGCACACAATATCAACCAACACCTAAAGCTCACAGTTACCACAAATTAACCACAATTATATCCTAATCACCCAAAACTACCCTTCAGTTCACTCTTTTTTCTTCAAACGTTCACACTTACCACAAAAATAGCACCCAGTACCCAATACCAACCAACACCCTTCACCAATAATCATAACATTCCGAGTCGCACACTCGCACGACTCGCTTCTTCCACCACTAATTCCTCCTTTTTTTAACAATACGGTGGTCACGCTCTCGATGCCGCGCGCAGGATTGCACACGGGTTGCGATTCTCATAGATAAATTGGCTATCCATCAGTGACACGTTTCGCCATAGAAGCGAATCGATCAACGCGCGTATAACACATACGCGAACGATCTCGCGCCAGAATCGAGACACGATTTATCGTACTTCGAAGACGTTCCTCTCGTTTTAATTTAATCCGCGTTGGTGGTTGGACGAGAGTCGCGGGATTGTCGATCGAAACGAGGCCTCAACGATCGCTGCGGTGGTTCGTTCCGTAACGACACGCGATCGCAGGGTGTGCACCGCCATTTTTCTTCGGATGGACAGTCGACGTGGCTCTTTGGGGCCAACCCTTGCGTCCCGCGAGGGGATACATCGGACACGAGCTGAATTTGCACACGCTTCCTTGCACTTTCGTATCCGAACGGTTCGAACGTGGTTTTTCTTTGTTTGCTACTCGAAATGGCTGAATATTTGAACGGTGGAAGTTGATAGAAATTGTTCTTGTATTGTTCAATCCCTAATTTTTATATCAAATGTTGCAGACTATGCGAATTAATGTTTTACAAGTGAATTTTTTTGAAATAGTGAGTCTCTTTTCAATAAACATCCTGATTAGAAGTTTTATTTTAATTAACCCTTTACGTTTGGGTGTCCTCGTTGAGAGGACATCAGCAGTGATTAGTGATTGCGCAGGTTGAAGTTATTTCATTGCAGTTTTTTGAGAAATGCATGTTTCTCCTGAAGTTTTTTATTGAAATGGGAATTTTTTATTACTAGGAGATGTTAGCAATAGAAATCATTATTAGCAATATTATTTAGCGATAGTTTCTACTGCCAACGCCCAGGAAGAAGACGAGAGCAAAGGGTTAATGTCCTAGAATTGTATTTTTTAATTGTGAAATTCAATGTAGAGATCAGTAGAGGCATGTTTTTCAATATCAACAAACATGTGTAAAAGTTTGTTCTGTCAATATTGTCGTCTCTTCCTCTCTGCGTCTACAATTACATAATTCTTCCAATGTTTCCACACGAGCTGTTTGTTTCTACATTTGATTTTTACACAAACTTCCACTTCACCCTCTCCAAAGGTGCACAATCTGAACGACACAAGTTGTCTACCTGAATCTCATCTAAACACCAAATATTGGAGATAGTATTTCCAAAACAAACTAGTCATTCCCACTCTTACACATAAAAATCAGAATATTATAAACTGAAACATTCGCGACTTCTTTTAACTTGAATAATCTCCTGCAATTTATCTTGAGGAAACCATTTAATAAAGTGTTGCAGATAGACGCGTCCACACCAGAAAGCTACCACTAAACATTCATTTATTTATTCCAGCGCGTGTAAAAAATTACTGAAATTTTCTATACCCCTTTAAAACACGTGAATTGTCACGTGCAGAATGCGCTTAACACGTGAACACTTACGCGTACACCGAATGCCGTACATTCGACCTTGTTTCCACGCTATAGATAACTCCGTGCCGCCAGTAGTACTTTCGATAAGCCTGCATCGAGTCGTTATTCGATTGTCTGGAAATTTTTCCGGACAAGTCACGTACAGCCCCGTCGATTACGAATGGTATAGCCACTGTTTCAGCCGTTCGATGAATCATTCCTCGACTCGGTTACGTACGGAAATGCATACTATCGCGCGAGAAATACGAGGAACTCGGCTGTTACACGAAACGGGAGCTCGGACGCGGCGAGCTTCGTGCAATTAACGGGGTAAACGATCGACCGCCCGGAATCTGTTATTTACAACGCGAAATTAACAATTTAGATTCTCCGTGCACGATTCTTCTTCGACTCTGCCATTTTGCGTTCTGTTTACGAGCCGCGAAACAATTGTACGCGTACGCGCGCCGTCTGTTAACAGAGTGTAAACAGGCGAGGGTGGCGTTGCAAGTTATCCAGTTGCAACTGTCAAGTTACTGTTGGCGGTACACGCGTGCACGAGGCAGCGTGGAATTCAGGGTTAGATTTCACAGCGTTTAAAAAAAAAACAAATAGCTGTCAAGCAAATCTACCTTTGCGTTATTCACCGATTTTATTGTAACTTAGAACGCTTGTAGAGTAGTCTATGCGTATATTTTTTTATTGCCAATGATCGATTAAGGGGTGAAATTGACCCTCAAAGTTGAGGTATTAAGGAATTGTTATGGTGTTTAATTTAATAAAGTAAAATGTACATGTTTCACTGTCCATGCGTACTTGTTGCGAAAGGGTGAACCACCCGTGAAAAGGTTTCCTCCTACATTTTTTTAAATATCTAAATAAATCCTAAATAAATAATTCTAGATAAATTCTAAATAAATTCTATAAATAACAGAACAAATCATAAACCAATGAGTTTCAATAAAAGTAAGTACTTGTGAGTAATGTTCAACACATTCGACACTGAAGTGTTTAATATAATGTTTCAATCTTAAGTGGAAACATAAATATATTAAATGCAAATGCAATCGATTTGGTGTTTTGAATATATCACTTTTATATTTCAAATTATACTTTATAACTAATTTAAATTAGCAGTTCCTCCCCACCTCAACTATTACACCTTAACAACCAAATCGGTTCTAACAGAATACATTAAAACAGCGCAAACAAGATGGTCGCGGACAATAAATTATACTCGATCAGCTCCACTCGTTAACGAATAGGTTAACATTCAAGTTTACGTTCGTTTCTGGCCTACGAGATAGCAGAAACTGAATCGTAGATGAGTGGCTGGCCGTCGAACGAATACACGAAGCTGTCCAACGTTTGGGGTAGTTGATCAGCTGGTTCGAAGGGACGCCTCTAGGGTTGTTTAAGGTAAACAGGTAGCCGGAATCCGACATAAATAGCGCACGGGACGGCGTTCTAGATGTTTTAGCCGGAGTTTCGAGTGCACTTTGAAGCGACGGTCCGAGTGCTCCTCCACTTCAGACTCGTTATACTTCGCGACGCGCGACTCTTGGCCGTCGAGGAAATCTCTGGGCCACGAGGAAACGCGACGGCGTCACGACGCACGCCCTACTGTGCATTTCTACGTTTGTTTGCACGGATGCGGACATTCGTGCTCAAAAGTTGTACAAAGCGCTTTGCAGTTTTTCGTGAGCCTTTGCTAAATTCTGTTTATATCGTTAAATTGTACCTGTTATTTTTATAGTAATTAAAATTGCACTTTCTTCACTGAATTATAATTGAACGAATTGAAATATTTGCTGGAATGTTTTTAAATAGGAATACTTTTAACTTATTTCACTTGAAATTTATTTACAATTTCTTGAGCTGTGAATAAGTATTCATTGTATTTGAGGAAAAGATATTATTTGATTTGGTTAAAGTAATTTACTTGGGTTAAAGAAATATTAAGCAATTACATACACAATCACTCAACTTAACGCATAGATACACAAAAGATGAAAAGACTCGTGTCTCTTAACCCTTTGCACTCAGATGTCGCTTTTGAGAAAATCGATTGCTGATCGCGAAGGTTAAAAACTTATCCCACTGCAACTTTATGAAGAACGCATATTCCCTCAAAGTTTTCTACTGAAATGGAAATTTTCTATTGCTAGAAGATTGCTGGGTAACAGTTTCCATTGCTAACTGTTACCAGCGATAAAAAAATTGCTAGGAAAGCGTCGAGTGCAGGGGGTTAAAAACAAAAAGCATCAAACCCGATATCGACGACATTTCATGAAACGCAACCCTTTCGATCCACTTGGTCCACGTCGACCCACCTGTAGCCCAACATCCCGCGTTTCTGAACGCGACTGTACCAGGGTACGCGTTTGTGCGTCGGAGCAGGCAAACGGAAGCGTTTCGTGTCCCGTTGCGGTCGACGCCTCTCTAACAAACGTTTAAACCAAGCAAAACTCGACGCGTACAAACGCAACGCTCCGCTCGTCGAATGGAAAGCGCGAGGAAAGGGGTGGCAGCGCGGGCGAGGCGGAAAATTAAAGAAAATCGGGGAAGAAGACGACGACGGGGGCCTTTTAGGAAGTTTCTAAACAGGCAAATAATTAAGCGCCCTTCGCAGGGGGAAAGTTTCGACGCGCTGTCTCGCGTTCCGTTTCATTTGCCCGGATTAAACGAGAACGATCCCTTATCCGCGCGAACGCGCGAGAACGAACGCGATCGCGACTCGGCTGAACTGCTGGTTCGAAGCTCTTAACGATCGTGAAACTTTCCAGCTAGCCGGATTTAGAAACTACCCGGTTTGCTTTCCATGCAAATGTCGCGGGGCACCCTTTTTTTTGCCTCGAACACAGCTAACGGGGGCAGTAAACCCGTCCATCTTGATTTGGTTTAATTGGTCGAGAATAGAGGGAGGAAGTTTGGAATTCATTTTAAACCGTTGAATTCTCATTGGAAAACGAAGAGCGTAAGCAAACTTGTAGCCTAAACTTGTCAAAAATTAAATTTGTTGCTTCACTGTATTATACATCTTAAACTGTACACCTTTTTCTGGGTAATTATGGTCTTTATAGTATTCAAAGAATTGTTAAGTTATGCCAAGCAAAAGTATTTAATCATAAAGCTTGTGGCGTACAAGTCTTCAACTCGAAGTGTAAATTAATGATTTAGAATCAGTTTAATGAGACAAATGTACTCTGTATCACATTTTTCTACAATTTTTCTTGAAATCAGGCTACAAAAACTTCTTAGTGGATCGTGTGCGACTCAGGGACTTCTATTTATCCATCCCTGATTTAGGATATATGACTGCTTAACCCTTTGCACTCCTCTGTCGAGTGTGACTCGACATCAGTAAATAACTTCCATAAATATAAATTACTACAGAGCTTGAGAGCTATATTTAATATAATTAGTAACCAAAATTGTTTAAGAGCAACAGTCGAGATACAGTCCTCTGAAGTAAATTTCAAATGAAACACTTAAAATAGTAGGAAGGTTGTTGGTAACAAAGTTGAAAAATAGTTTGCAGCGCAAAGGGTTAAGATGAATCGTTATTTACAAAAGACAGCGATGATAACTATGGCTCGTGAAGTAGTAAGTTGGCGTCCAACAACCAAAAAGGATAATTCAGCGAGCAAATGCTTACGAATTGCAGAAAATCGAGGTCCAACAATGGCGATGCGGCGACGAGGGTGGAAAGAAAGTGAAGTTAGGGTCCGAGGGACGTAGCAGAAATACGCAATGTTCTTGGGTTCACGCGCGGCACGTGGGCACATACGATGTTAATACACTTACGACGTGTACACGAGCGCGAGTAATAATCCACCCTTTACTTACGCGGTAGTTCCAAGTGTCTCCTACGTACCGTTACCATAAATGAACCTTCTCTCCCACGTGAGCGTAAAGTTGCCCCGCGAACTTACGAATTTCTCTGTCGAAACGAGCGGAACGAGGGAGGAAACTTTTTCCCGTTCCCAGCGCGAAGAATTCACGCGCGTTCTTAACACAGCGATAACAAGCGAGCTGATTAGAATTCGAAAAAACGTACGAAACTTATAACGACGACGAGCCCGCGCCATTTTCTTATCTTCAAACCGCGCTGGCGGCCACTTCAGTTTTTAACAGCGATACCATTTTTATTGTGAAAGTAAAATAAGACTGCTGGAGGATGTGACATTTTTTTTGCAATTAGAGGACATTGTCAGGCATGTTACAATGTGAGGAAGATGTTTTTAGGACAAATTCGTGAATAACCCTTGTGTGATCTATCTGAATCCTATTAACAATAACTCCACCTTTTTAAGATCTTCCTATCATATTTTGAAGAAATCTCCTTGAGCTGTTCTCCAATTATCAATCTTGTAATGGTACTCATATATTAACCCTTTGCACTGGGATGCTTCCAAGGTGTTAGTAATAGAAACTACTGCTGAAATAGCAATTTTTTAGCAATAGTCTCTGTTGCTAATGTTTCCTTCAAATCTTCCTATTATATTTTGAAGAAATTTCTCTGAGCTATTCTCCAGTTCTGTCAATTTTGATCGATCTTGCAATCGTGCAGAAATATTAATGAAAAAATGTCCAACGCTAATATATTTCTCAACATTATATATATTTCTTTTTTTTTTGTATAAATTAAGGGACGATAGAAAATATCAGTCAAGATTAATTAATAGCTGTTATTATCTTCCTGTTCAATTTTATGAGGACGCGCAACAAAGTTTACACCGTTGAATTATATTCTAGCCGCGTTTACGCTCAAATATTCAATGTTTGCAATTACAAGTTTGATACGAGGATTGAAGCTGTTCATTGTTATGCTCGCATCAAAATCACAGAGATGCCGGCCATTAAACCGAGAGTCGACGAAACTATTTTATACCATATGTATGGTAGTTTGGTGACTGTGCTTGATTTATGGCAAAAACTTTAATGTTATTAAACTCGGCTACGTGATTATTAAATTAACGTTTCGAGCAGCAGATGTAAAAGGGAATTATTTATTTACGATAAGTCACAAAAAAATCTTTTGTATGTTAAAGTTAAACGCAATAAATATTTAAGAAATTTTTATTATTCATTCGTGATTCTTTTCTAAAATTATTCTAAATAAAAATTATATTTTAAATATGTATCTACAGAACTTTTTTCTGCATAGTAGAAATAAAATGTATTTTTATTATTTTTTAATTGCACAGTTTTCACAATTAAGTCATATTATTAAGAAAGGATCATACTATTTGTTTCAAAATTCTCTCATATTATCTAAATCTCCACCACATAGCAGAAAGATTGATTTCTATATTAATTAATTAATGCTACAGCATGTTTCATTGCAGCTATGAGATAATAAAGTTGAAGAAGCGCAAGGTAAATCTAAAATTTCACTACACGTTTCATCATTGTTCCACGAACCAGGGAATTTGCATGTGTATAAAACACTATGACTTAAGATTTAAGCGACTCATTTGTCCTCAGCCACGCGTACGAGCAGTCTACTCAGACGGCGTGCTTAAAGGATTAACTTACATCGCTTAACATCCCATTACAGGAATTCACCGCAGTAGGAAAGAGACAGTTTAAACTCTTTCTTAGCGATGACACGTGGTAAGGAACTACGTAATGCATGATTCTAAACGCAGCATTTCATTATGCGTCGCGTTGTCTGATAGCAGTGAGATATTACCGCACGCTCACTTGAATTCTCAAAGCTGTTTTTCTCGAAAACGTATCTTTCACTCGCAGGTTTAGCGTCACGTCGGTATCTATCTAAGTCATTAACGATGTGAATTTCGAATCAGTGGTACTTAAATGGAGTCGTAGCACTGTTTCTAACTTTAAATGAATTTTTTTATTCTTAGGATTCCTTTATGAATTTGAAGACATTAGTTTAAATTCGATAAGTTTCAGGGTCTTTGTACAATATTGTTTTGTATTCGACAATTAAAGGACATTGTCATACGTGTTACATCTTGAGGAAGGTGTCTTTTTTAGGAAAAATTCGTGATTAACTCTTGTGTGATCTATCTGAATTCTATTAAAAATAACTGGATCTCTTTAAAGTTTTTTTATCACATTTTGACAAAATCTTGAGCTGTTTTCCAGTTTTGTCAAATTGTATCAATCTTGCAATGTCTAACGCTAATCTACAACTTCTTGATAATTCCCATTTGTATTCTACAATTAAAGAACATTGTCATACGTGTTACATCTTGAAGAAAGTGTCCTTTATAGGAAAAATTCATGAATAACCCTTGTGTGACTTATCTGAATCCTATTAACGATAACTTAATCTCTTTAAAATCTTCCTGTCACATTTTGAAAAAATCTCTTTGAGCTGTTCTCCAGATTTGTCAATTTTTATCAATCTTGCAATGGTATCGATATATTAAGCCTTTGCACTCGGATGTTTCCCAGGCGTTAGTAATAAAAACTGTTACTAAGAAACTAGAAAATTTCTATTTCAATAGAAAATTTGAGAGAAATATGCATTTCCCAAAAAACTGCGGTGAAATAAGTTTGATGTCCCCTCAGAGGATTAACCCTTTGCACTCGACCCTTTTCCAGCAATTCTCTATTGTTGGTGAAAGTCAGCGATAAAAACTGTTACCAAGCAATTTAGAAAATTTCCAAATAAATAGAAAAGTTTGATGAAACGTGAATTTCTCAAAAAACTGCGCTGGAATAAATTTAACCTCCATAATCACTAATCAATGCTGATGCCCCTCAGAGGACTAACCCTTTGCATTCGACGCTTTCCAGCAATTCTCTATTACTGATAAAAGTCAGCGATAAAAACTGTTACCAAACAATTTAGAAAATTTCCAAATCAGTAGAAAAGTTTGATGAAACGTGAATTTCTCAAAAAACTGCGCTGGAATAAATTTAACCTCCATAATCACTAATCAATGCTGATGCCCCTCAGAGGACTAACCCTTTGCATTCGACGCTTTCCAGCAATTCTCTATTACCGATAAAAGTCAGCGATAAAAACTGTTACCAAGCAATTTAAAAAATTTCCAAATCAATAGAAAAGTTTGATGAAACGTGAATTTCTCAAAAAACTGCGCTGGAATAAATTTAACCTCCTAATCACTAATCAATGCTGATGCCCCTCAGAGGATTAACCCTTTGCACTCCTCGCTTTCCCAGCAATTCTCTATTACTGATAAAAGTCAGCGATAAAAACTGTTACCAAGCAATTTAAAAAATTTCCAAATCAATAGACAGATTTAGTAAAACCTGCATTTCTCTTCTCAAAAGTTGCTGTGAAATAACTTTTCAACCTTCGCAATCAGTAATCAATTCCCCCCCAAAAGCGACATCCAAGTGCAAGAAAGGCTTAACGAAAAAAAAAATAATCTAACGCTAATTTACAACTTCCTCGTAACTCCATCCGACGGAATTTCGTAAAATTTTAATTTCCAGAGTCACCCTAACGCAGTCGAGCACCCTTCGCATTCCAGGAGCGCGCGGGACGAGGCGCGTGCAAATGTTCACCGCCTTCAAAGTATAAGCAGGGAGCATAAACCATTCTCCCCGATTGAATCGCGCGCGGGGCGGTTGATCCCAAGAAAATTCACGGGGACTCGATAAACTTTCCCCCCGCGGACGGGGGTTGCGCGCCACGTATTCCCGTCGCGAAAGCGACTTCAGCCGCGGGCCAAAGGCGTTCCGAGGGAATTTCCAACTGTCCCGACGTATAACTCGACGCGAACGACGCTTCGCCGCGATCAATTGTCATTCCGCCGAGGAAATACCGCGGCGCGTCGCTCTCCTCGAAGAGTATTATAAAATTATTCATCAGATCGTATTGATCGTCCCGCGATACCCGCCAGGAGTTGTATCGAATTATGCGGAGCTTCTCGCTGAACGCGAGTCTGGAACGATACCGGTATTTCCGTGGTTATAGTGGAATATACTTGAGAAATGAGATCGAAGGACGATGAAAGTATTTTCTTATTATTATTGTGGGGTCAGAAGATTTTGCCGAAGAACAAGCGTAATTGTAGAAAGTAGGTTTAATAGATGACGCGTGCCACGGTGACGTCTTCTTCAACTCTGACTATCGCTGCGTACACACATCCTTATATATATTCAATCATCGAACATTCACTCATACTCTTTTGCACAAAGTTTGGAATATTCTCGAATAATTAATGTTCGAGAATATTCTCAATTTCGTCTTATGTTTTCACGCACACACAGTCACACATTCTTTTGGAATATTCTCGAATAATGGATATTCTAGTATATTCTAAATTACGTTTTATTCCTGCACACACAAAGCCACGCATTGCAAAATCATTCACACCCTACATTATTATTAATGACGCGGTCGTGGCGTCATTAAATTCGATCAATATTATTGTACGCAAACGTTGCCTTTATATTGTCACAACCATAGATTCTTTTGTTAATTTGTGTTATCAAAACAGAACTAAAGAAACAGCTTAGCAAAGTTATGACTTTTTTTCTGGACTTAATAATTCTTGACTGAAAGGGTTAATCGACAATTTAATTTCCCATCTTTCATTTCATTTTGTTAATTACTCAAAACTGTACATACTATTATTCTCCTTAAAAACAGACTATCAACCAATTTCCAAATCTCCAACTAATCGTACACAAATTAATCGATCATTTTCACTCAATTTCCACGCTATTCCCCGCATCGCAATAAAAATCTACCCTCCATCGATCTTTCGTTTCACGTCAGAGGCTGAAATTGAAGCTCGTTCGAGCGCCCCTCGCAACTTCCTTGCCAAGCAGAATTCACCTCGAACGCGTTACTTATTCGTACGGAACCGTGAAAATAGCGTGTAATTAAATCCTGTCTTATTACCACGGGGAAAGAACGCGCGCGCGCGCGTTGGTTGCGCTCCACCGGAAGCGGTGGCTCGAAAAAATTGCGCAACCAGCAACAGGGAGGCGTTAATGTTGTAAGACGCGATGCTGTTCGCCGAAGGGGAAAATTGGAGAACTTCCTTCCGTGATAAAGTTGCGAGATGAAAAACCGCCTCTGGCGCGGCTGATTGGCTGGAGTTGCGACATTTGAATTTTCTTCGGATTAGTTGAATTACTTGATTAATCCGGGCCACTTACATCGAGGCGACTTGTAATTACTTCATTAACGCGAACGTATTATTTTAGTTAATTTGAAAGGTCGTTTTCTAAGCTCGAACGGCAGTTCAGACTTCTTCAACTGTTCTTCGACTTGGAACATATACTTGCATACATTTCGAACGGAACTTTAATCTCTTCAGACCTGATTTCTTTCTTTAATTTCCCGCTATTTGATTCGAAACCAATAATGCCACTTGTTTCGAATACAATCAAACGGATGAAGGTGTTGTACTACTTTTTATAAAAGATATGCTTAAAGTTAGGACGTGCTTATAGTTGTAGTCACAGCTTGGATATTCTAAATTAGATATCGAAATTTTACCCTTAAAATTTTTTAGCAACGCAGTGCAGACAAGTATATAGTTTCTCATATTCCTTAGTTGCAAAATTAGATATCGAAATTTTACCCCTAAAATTTTTTAGCAACGCAATGCAGCCAACTATTTGCAGTCATAACTTTGATATTCTAAGTTAGATATCGAAATTTTACCCCTAAAATTTTTTAGCAACGCAATGCAGCCAACTATTTGCAGTCATAACTTTGATATTCTAAGTTAGATATCGAAATTTTACGCCTACAATTTTTTAGCAACGCAATGAGGACAACTATTTGCAGTCATAATTTTGATATTCTAAGTTAGATATCGAATTTTACCCCTAAAATTTTTTAGCAACGCAATGCAGACAAGTATATAGTTTCTCATATCCCTTAGTTGCAAAGTTAGATATCGAAATTTTACCCTTAAAATTTGTTAGCAACGCAATGCAGACAACTATATAGCTTCTCATATCCCTTAGTTGCAAAGTTTACGAAGAAAATGCAACGGCAAAAAGTGTGCAATTTGCAGTGGAAAAGCTCACACGATCCGCCTCGTTTCTTTTTTTCCATCGAGGGGAATAGTACGCGTATCCCTCTCGTGCATTCTATCGCGATAGACACAGAGGCGCCATCGATGAACGATCGCCTCGTACGCGCGCGGTTAAAAAGGTCTGCAGCGTTCATTTTTCTCGAGCAAACCAGGCCAGCCTTTTCAAATAAAGTTCCCGAAACGGATTCAGTCGCAATACCCTCTGGTTGGCCGCGCCATTACGCGATATTTGTCTATTATCTACGCTCGATTTGTCCGCTTCGCCGCGCTGCCAAATGGGTTACGTTTTTTTTCGATTTTGCAACGCTTCTTGCTCTTTTGTCTTGCGAAGTTTAGAGCCATAATTGCAGCGCGCTGCGGATCGAATCGTTATTTTGATAAACGCGTAGCGCGTTATCAATGGCGAGGCAAATTGATTTTTTTCCTTTCGAAACCGTTTTTGCATCAGCAATTTACTTGAATAAGGGTTGGTGACAACCTCGTTCATCACACGCGGCTCGCACGTGTGACAGCTCGCTTTAAAGCTTCTGCTGCATGGCGTATTCCTTTTTAACATCGTTAAAAATATATTTCAAGACAAAACGGGGTTGAAGGGATCTCAGTGCCACGTGTGAAACTTTAAAGAACATCTCCAGTCGAGCAAAATGATGGGCATCTACATTGGTTCAGAGTTTCAAGTTATTTCGACTTGGGTAATTCCAGGTTTCAATATATTTTTATACGCGTGGATAAGCGAGAGAAAATGTCTTTATCTGTTCGTGAGAAGGGTCGTTTAAAATCGTTTACAAATTTCTAGAATTTTTCACGAACAATTACAGAATTATTTATGTGCTTCACAACTAAATGGCGAAGCGAAGGCCTCCAAGTTTTATACGCTACGATTGAATTAAACCGAAAGCGAAATTAAAACACGGAAACGTTCTCAGATATTTTTTTAACGTTGGAAAAAAACTTAAAATACGTGCCAGCGAGATCCACTCACCGCGTTGCATGCTTCGCGAGTTAAAAAGAGGCAATACAGCCAGCGGTAAAAAGTGTTTGAGAAAAAAATTTGCGGGTAACAGATTCTAAACTTGAAGAGCGTTCGAACTTCCGTTCGCTAAACTTCAGATCCAACTGCGACGAGGGAAGCTGTCTAATAAATTCCAATTAAAAGAACAAATAACTTTTAGTAAATAGAAACGAATGATTGCTCGAAGGAACAACGAGACGGGTAGAAACGAGCGATAGTTTAAACAAACAACGAAATATCATTTCCCAACTGAAACTGAGCCGGTGAAATGGCGTTGCTTATGAAACGGTCTGATAACAATAAGACGAACACTTTCAGCGCCGCGGGAGGCGCGTCAGTTGCCGCGCAAACACCGTCCGTGTTTTTCATCCCTTCGTGACACGAATATCCAATTCCTTTGTTAAGAGAAAAAATATTTAACGGCGGCGGCCCAGCTGGCTCGAGGAGAGCGAAACGCTCGAAACACGAGCGAGCGTGTTTTCGAATGTCCGTCCTGCACGCGGCTCTTCCGCGCGATATTTGTTTCCGTTCACGTAGAAACGAGAGGTCGCGTCCGCGCGCAGACGTCGCGAGCGCGTCCGCTTTTTACGCTCGCTGAAATTCGCCTCCGCGGTTAAAAAGGACGTGGGGTGAAAAAAGGGGGTGAAAAAAGGGGGCACACGCCTTCGTTGCGATTCCCAGCTGAGGCACTCCTCTCTCTCTCTCTCTCTCTTTCTCTCTGGAGAACTCTCGTCGCTCTAACCGCGTGTAACGTAGCGCGTAACGCGATGCTGCGATGTTTATTAATTGCATAGAGCGAAGCTTTCACCGGAAATGGGGCTTTCCCGGCGACTGAGCATAATGAAGCACTCAATGGCTGCGAAGGGCGTGGCGAAGAATCGGGATGTACGAGTGCGCGTTGATTGTGCAAAGTGTTGCTTTTACGCCGCGGGAGCTTTGAAGCTTAAATCGCGAGCGGACGGGTTTGCGTTCGGGAATTTCGAGGTTTTAAGTCCCTTTCAGAGAATGCGGGTACTCAACAGTTAAAAGTGTACGGTAATTGGAGACATTGTTCCGCGAGGAACGCGTGCGTCGTGCATCGCCTCGCGATTTATCGTAAATCATTTTCAACCCCTTGGCGTCGAACGACGCCTCTGTCGCGTCGCGCGTTTCTCGTGGCAAAATGTACAGCAACGTGCCAGAGTAATCACTACTATGAAGAATCGAATGAAATTAAGTGGTATTGATATGGAAAATTTCTTTTAATTTAATCGTACGTGAAGGGGTTGAGATGATTCAAGCGTGCAAGTTGAGCATAAAACGAATCATATGCGATTTTTTTTTGTAGAAATTATTATTACCATGTATCTATTTCCTGTGATGTCTTAAAAAAAGTACTTATAATTCGTATTTTATTATTTCACGATTCACTTGATATTAACACCAATTAACCCTTTGCAGCTCCCTTGGCTCCTTCCTAGACGTTAGTAATAGAAATTTGCTAAAATAGTAATATTTTAGGAATATCTTAGCAATAATTTCAATTGCCAACGACTCCCAGCAATAAAACCTTTCCATTCCAATAGAAAACTCAAGGGAAACATGCATTTCTCAAAGAGCTGCTGTGGAATAAGTTTAACCTCCTCCACCATCAACCAATACTGAGTCCCCTCAGAGAGGACATCCGTGTACAAAGTGTTACCACCGACTTTGCGTTTATTTATTTACTAATATCAAAAACTCCACGATCCACCAAAGATGAAAGCTTCACGAGAAGCAGCAGGCGTTAAAACCATCGAGCAGCGCGCGATTGTCACATCTCAGAAAGATCTTTTCAATCAAGCAGGTACATCCCAGCCCTCGTCAAAATTGGCCATCATCGCTGTTCGAGCATAATTGCATCGTGTCCGCGAAAGTGGCTCGGTCCCTTTCCGTCAGCCATCGCGCGTTACACAAGATGTGCTCCAACTTAATGCATGCAACTTTAACCCTCGCGCGGAACGGGGAATCGGGCCGTCCCCAGACGTAACACGCGCGACAAACACGAAATCCACATTAATGTCCTCGGCGGAGGCGGGCCGGGGAACAAAGGGCTGGCCTGAAAAGAGCGACAAACGGGTGTACGTATCTCTCCTGGTCCCTCGAAAAGCGTAAACCAGAAAGAGTGGAGGAAGGGGCTGGTGGGCGGTTAGGAGACGAGGGTGGAAGCGAGCCGCGGTGGCAGAGAGAGAGGAAAAATGTCGAGCACTCGAACCTCAAAGTCGCCCCTGGAACGAGAGACGCCTAAACGTACTGTACTTCCAACAACGTTTGCTCGAACACCCCAAGTCCTTTCCACCCATAAAAGTCTTCCCGCGGAGAGTTTAAAGAAGGGGCGGGCCCTCTCGCATATATGTACGTATTATCTACCCCGTTCCCCCCCTCTTCGCCCAGACACAGAGGCGCCTTTACCGGAGGCACAATTTTCTACGTAGGAGGAAAAGGCTGCTGACTAATGGTGCGCGCTAATTGTACCGCCTACACGTAGACAGGGCCTGCACCCTTAGATAGAGCCGGAAAGCGGCTCGAGACGCGTCGTGCGTTGGAGGAGGACAACAAAATGGTGGAGGGCGGGCGGAAACGGAGAGGCTGAAGGACGGCTCGATCGTGTACACGATACGTGTTGGGTTTTTGGGTGGTGTTGGGGTCGTGAAGTAACGGATAGGGGGATTTGTAAAATATTTTCTACCCCTGAATGGTCAATAGAAGAATTTGGGGTGAGAACAGTTTTGATAATATTTTGATTGGGTTTATTATTTCAGAATGTGTGGAATTGTTAGGAAAGTGAGAAATGAAGGGAAAAAGAGCGTTTTTGGAGTGGGAAAGTAGATATGGGGGTAATGAAGTTGAGTCAGAAAGTGCTATCGTTGTCGGTTGATGGAAGAATTTGGGGTGAGAGCTGTTTTGATAATGTTTAAGTTGAATTGATTATTTCAGAATGTGTGGAATTGTTAAGAAAGTGAGAAATGAAGAGAAAAAGAGCGTTTTTTGAGTGGGAAAGTAGATGTGGGGGTAATGAAGTTGGGTCAGAAAGTGGTATCGTTATTTAGAACTATGAGAAAACACATTCATATATAGAAGGTTGTTGTTATTTGTTACAAAATAAAGTACAATACTTAATATTCGAATGGTTTCACTGTCTGTTGTAGTTTTTCATAAGTAGCAGACATTCTAATCTAAAATTCAAAGTGGTCAGTATCCATATATCCATTCCAATTATTTTAATAAACATCTGTCAATTTCTTTGTCACATTTTCAAAATGAAATGCAATCTTGAAGCCCCTTTTCGATAGTAAAAATGAAACTCTGCACGAAGTCTTTCCAAAAGCACGCACCTACGATACACCAATTGCATCGCTAAATGACAGCACCGGAAATCGCGATGAACTATTAAAAGAAGCGTCGTTCGCGAAGTGGCGCACGCAATTCCATATGCAGCGCGCGTGAGTGTACGCTTAAACGATGCCTTTTGCGTACAAGAAGACCTCCCATGCATCGCGCCACGCGTCATAGCATACAGAATCGCGTGTGGCATCGCATAAAAAGAGACGCCGGCTAGAGACCACCCCTACGCGTAGAACTTGCCCCACTCTGGCCTCCCAAATTCGACGCGGAACACTCGTGTGTCTCAGTGCACCCTCTTGCGTACGCTTCCAAGGCATACGTCACAGCGTTCCATTTCTTGCTGCTACTTGCGCGTCTTGTTGCGCAAAAAGAGTCATCGCGTAGACGTACGCACGTAGTTTGACCGTACACACGTGTCAGATCGTGGAACATGGAACAGTTCTGCATAGCTCGACGACCTCCGTTCGCTTTTGTTTCTCGAAAGCTCTGCGTTTTCTTCGTCATCAAATTATATGCAAATATGTTGGACTTCAGGTTGGATAGAGTCGAAGGAATCGAGTACAACACTTTGTAAATTCCAAAGAAAGGTAGATATAGACGACAAATAAGGGTAAATCTTTATCACTGCGAAGCTTATGTTATTTATAAGCTTATGTTACTTGCCCAAAATTAAGAATATTCTTACAAATAAAACGTATGCAGCGTCACATTCTATAACTTTGAATTTAACAAAATTTGTTCCAGGACAACATTCGTCTTTGACATCATCCAGAAGCGCAAATCCCTTCAGAAGCCTCATTCTTTAACAATTGCGACGCAGGGGGTGGTTTCTTCTCCGATAACATCCAATCGAAGAAACACCTAAACAACCCAAGACGCTTAACCATATTTCTTTATGTCATAAAACTTCATTCACACATTATTCTATGATTTTTACACAACCACAGCGAAAAGAGTGCGCGGAGCAAGCAGAAGGCTAACACGTGGCAGGGGTTGGATCCCTTGGAACTCGCGATATCCAAACGACCATACACCTAAACAACCCAAGACGCTTAACCATAATTCTTAATGCCATAAAACTTCATTCACGCATTATTCTATAATTCTTACGCAGCCACAGCGAAAAGAATGAGCGGAGCAAGTAGAAGGCTAACACGTGGCAGGGGTTTAGTCGCTTGGAACTCGCGATATCCAAACGACCACACACCTAAACAACCCAAAACACTTAACCACATTCCTTAATGTCACAAAACTTCATTCACGCGTTATTCTATAATTCTTACACAACCACAGCGAAAAGAGTGCGTGTAGCAACCAAAGGGGCTCGCGCGTGGCGGGGGTTGGGTCGCTTGGAACTCGCGATAAATAGATTAAATTTATAATAACATCCAAACGACCACACGCCTAAACAACCCAAGACGCTTAACCACATTCCTTAATGTCACAAAACTTCATTCACGCGTTATTCTATAATTCTTACACAGCCACAGCGAGGAGCAAAGGGGCTCGCACATGGCGGGGGTTGGGGTCGCTTGGAACCCGCGATAAATAGATTAAATTTGCTCCTCGACTCCCCCTTTCGACGGTGCGTTAAGCGGAAATAGATGGACGGCACGCGACCGGTATCGCGCCGATCCGTTGCACCGTGCGCGCGCTGATAATCGCCCCGCGATGCGTTTCGCTGCGCTGACATCTCGGACGCGCTCCGGGAACAGCGCCGCGATTATCCCCCGTGGACACGAGATACCGCGACCAAACCGGCTAGGATCGAGTGACTTTATTTCCGGGAACAGCCAGACAGCGTACGCGTAATTATTAGGCCCGATAATAAACCGCCAAGTCAGCGACCTCGTTAAGATACGTTCCGCTGGAGTAGATCCGCTACGCGCGTCGTTGCGCTCGTAGATAACGCGCGTCGCGGTTTCGCAGTGATCCATTCGACATTTCCGTTTGTGCACGGCTTCTGTTCGATGCGCTCGTGAAGCTGAATCGAGGGTTCGCTGGTTGGGGGACGGTCAAGGCTGGATGAATGGGCGAGAGAACGCGATGCCTGATTTTGCTGCGATGCGTCGATGTTGAAGTCAGGTTTTTGGGGTAGCGGGTAGGTTCGAGCAGCTAGGGACAGGGTGTTTGTAAGAAATATCGGGTAACAGGGTCACATGAGTGGCTGAAAAGGGCTATGTGCACTTCTCCTGGGGCCTTGCTTAAACATTCGGATGGACTATGGCGTTGGGGGTGTCCTCGAGGCTAATACGAACTGTGCGTTGGACACGAGCCAAATAAAGCATTGTAGTATGCCTTCTAATTAGCTATTCGTTCTATTTCAATCTATTTTTACAATTTCTTACATTTTATTATGGTAAATGAAAATTGAAGAAATGTTGAATAGCAGAGGATGCATGAACGACTAAAGACGCCTACGTATTGTTACGTCATCAGTTTAGTATACTCGTTTTGCCAATTTCTTACATCACTGTTGGATTATTTCAACGTGTCAGCGTAGAAACAAAAATGAATCTTGTGTTGAGAAATAACAGTGAAAGAGACCTATCGGTTCAAGCGGGCCTCCAACTGTTGGGGTCAAGGCAAATCTAGGGCCCTGAAAGGAAAAGGCGTGCAGACTTTGCGTCGTTATGTTCTTTATACATTTAACATGATATTTTACAACAATTTAACGCGGCTTCCTGCATTAGAAAATAAGTTATGCAATTGGATCGCGTTCTACCTCAGATTTAATTGCACATACGAAATTATTATTACGAGAAAAATTAAATGGTACTTCTTATGACTTCCTCGTTTCGCAAGCGCAACGATGCATCTGAATAATGCAAATTCACTATTCGTTTCAGACAACGCTGCATTTTTTATGTAAATCGATTAAGCTCTAACATCCTGAATAAGAAAGCGTTAGAAAAGAGGCACTTTAAACATTTTTTGTGCCATTAAAAACAAGCACATCCAAAGAGAACAAATACCACGCACTCGAGTATAGTTTCAAAAGGAATTAATCTGAAAACATTCATCAGACAAAGATTCCATTTCTCAGAGAAGTGAAATACGAAATGGCGCGAAGCGGTCCGTGCGAGCAACGCCAGAGAAATCGAGATAATTTCTGTACCATTAACCGCGTACCTCCGTTGCTTAATTCCGCGATACCCACTATAATAAGCGGCGTTCACGCGAGATTGTCTGCCAGAACGTTTTCGATCGTCGGTTCGGGTGGACGCGTTCCATCGGAATTACAGCGATCGAGGCAAGTAGGCGAGCGAGGGTTTTACGCGGTCCCGCGGAAAAGAATGTGAAAGCAAACAGAGCGTTCTGTCGAGTTTATGTAACGAATATCGGCTGGATTACTTGCGTTCTCCGCGAGCGGTTTAACGGCTCTTTTTCCTGCGGCTGCGAGAGTTATTAACACTTCCCGCGAGTGGAAAAGGAGTTGGTAACTGTCACGATTGCGAGCAAGAGCCGTGGAAAATTGGGGGGGGCCGCGAGAAACGGGGAAATCGATTGTTGTTTCGATGCGGTTCGCGATGGAGGCGAAAGTTGGTCGTGAGTGCCACTCGTTTGTCATTTCAATTTTTTATTCATTAGTATGCTGCAGGTTTCTTCTTCTTCTTGTATTTTTTAACCCTTACAAATCGAACGTCCCCTCTGAGGGGACATCAGCATCGATTAGTGATTACAGAAGTTAAGCTTATTCCATCGCAACTTTTTGTCAAATGCGTTTCCCTCAAGAAATTTTCTATTGCTGGGAGGCAGCAATAGAATTTTGCTCAAAGATTGCTATTTTAGCAATGGTTTCTATCGTTAACTTCCGGGAGGAGCTGAGTGCAAAGGGTTAAATTGTGTCAACTTGATTGGGTTATTGGCAACTGCTTGAAATTTACGAGTGGGTCATTTAAGTATTTTTGTTTACGTCTAAGATACAATTGAAGAATATTAACTATTTAAATTGTAAAATTTCTGCTAGTGTTTAGTATTTATGTCGAAGTTTGTGTCATTTATTTGATTTTAAAAGTAATACGTATTTCTATATTCATAATTAGTTGTAAATGTTTTTATATAAATACAGAATGAGTCATGTAACTTGCATGCTTCAAATAGCTTTCAAACTATGCATCCAATAAAAGATTGTTAGATACAGAAAATACGTGGCCTTTTTTGAAATTTTAATGTGAACTTTCTTTTTTTAAATGGAGAAGCATATTCTTGTCGTCACGAATCGAAAGAATATTGAATTCTGAATAGAAAAATATATAGATATCTTAATTTGAAATGTAATGGTTAAGAAGATATCTTAGAATAAATCTGTCGTAGGATAAAAATGGCGTAGCATCGCCAGAGAAGCCGAATTCTCTAGATTTATTTTAAAATATTTCGCTAACTATTCGGTTTAAGATTGATATAATTACTTGGAACTCAATATTCTTTCGACCAGCGATGAGAAAATATATCTTTCCATTTAAAGAACGGAAGTTGATCACGAAATTTCAGAAATTACTTCGCGTACAAGAAAAGTTGAAGCACTACAGTATTTTCTCTTCGAAACCATAAAACTTCTGTATTTAAAAATTTTTTATTGGATGCATAGTTTAAAAGTTATTTGAGTTATCCGTGTTATAATGACTCAGCTTGTGTATATATAGAATTTCAAATATTAGAAAAATAAACAAGGACATTGAATAATTCATGGACATTAATAAAAATTCAACAGATTTTTGAGTGTTTGCTTCGAGAAAAACAAAATAAAAGAAAACATGACTTTATAAAAGCTACGTAAAGCTATTATAAATATATTCAACTGTATCCACAATATCTTCTACAAATTAGTTGTCACAAACAAAATAATACCTTTCCAAAGATAAATTTAAATAATAAAACATTCTCGAAAAATTTTTTGTTTAAATTACATTCCACAATACTAATAAATTTCATAATTATCAGGTGTATGCATCATTTTGTGATTAATTACAGTCATGGGAATATTAAATCATAGAGATAAAAAATTACATTAATCATACTTTACATATTATATTTGGTTGACAAACCAGTATTTCCGACTTTTTAACGTGAAATGAAACTCATTTTATACACAAACCCAGAACTAACAGCTACAAACAAAATTACACACAACTTGTTTGTAAACAAAGCTAAATGCGACTGACAGTAAAATGCAAAAGCAAAGGATCATAAGAGTGATAGAACAATCTTCCAAAACGATCACTTTCTCGCAACCAAACAGATTACACAGAGATTAATTAAATTTCCAGTAAATATTCTAAAACAAATGGCACAGACAAGTATCGTAAAAACAGTACAACATCTCTACATCTTCCATTGAAAAATTCTAAAAAATCTGCGAAATCGCACGTGAAATATTTCGTCAGATCTCGCGCGAGAACGTTCCATCAAAACTTTCGTGATAACAGGAATCAGACGGTCTGGCGGAAATCAGAAAATTATTTTAGAAAGTCGAGCGTGAATAATGGCGTAACAATGCGCGCATACGCGAGCCGCGTTCGCGCCTCGACGCGGATTTTCCGTCCCGCGAACTTCTGCGCGCATTATGAATAATGTACATTCGTATCTCCCGCGCGTGATTGTGATAGATGAATTAGGAGAGGCGTAGATTCACGCTGGCTGTCGCAACGGGTTAACGTATGACGCTGGACGTTAAAGGGAACAATATCTATGGGAAGGGGATCCTTTCCAGTTTTCCGCGATTCCATCGAGAAAGGCGAGGGACATAATGGATCGATCGAAGATTATCAATCTCGTCGCTTTCCGTTCGACAGATCTTGGATATGGGTTAGGGGTTGTTCGATGGGTCTGTGGCAAGTTCTAAAAGTTGTGAAAGGGTTAATTTTAATGTGTTAACTATCGAATTTAGTCGCAGAAATTAAAATTAACCCTTTGCGTTCGTGGCAAGTTCTAAAAGTTCTAAAATGGTTAGTTTTAAGCTGTTAACTCTTGAATTTAGTCGCAGAAATTACAATTAACCCTCTGAAGGGACTAAGCAATGGCGAGAATTTGCGTCCAACGCAAAGTAAGTGTTCCTATTATAAATTTCAGGAAAAAAGTGAAGCAAAATGAGAAAAGATTATTTTTTTATTTGAATTTTAATCAGTTAACTCTCGAATTTAGTCGCAAAAATTAAAATTAACCCTTTGCGTTCGTGGCAAGTTCTAAAAGTTCTGAAATGATTAATTTTAAGCTGTTAACTCTTGAATTTAGTCGCAGAAATTACAATTAACCCCCTGAGGGGACTAAGCAATGACGAGAATACGCGTCGAACGCAGGGCAAGTGTTCCTGTTATAAATTTCAGGAAAGAAGTAAAGCAAAATGAGAAAAGATTATTTTTTTATTTGAATTTTAATCAGTTATCTCTCGAATTTAGTCGCAGAAATTAAAATTAACCCTTTGCGTTCGTAGCAAGTTCTAAAAGTTCTGAAATGATTAGTTTTAAGTTGTTAACTCTCGAATTTAGTCGCAAAAATTAAAATTAACCCTTTGCGTTCGTGGCAAGTTCTAAAAGTTCTGAAATGGTTAGTTTTAAGTTGTTAACTCTTGAATTTAGTCGCAGAAATTACAATTAACCCTCTGAGGGGACTAAGCAATGACGAGAATACGCGTCGAACGCAGGGCAAGTGTTCCTGTTATAAATTTCACGAAAGAAGTAAAGCAAAATGAGAAAAGATTATTTTTTTATTTGAATTTTAATCAGTTAACTCTCGAATTTAGTCGCAGAAATTAAAATTAACCCTTTGCGTTCGTGGCAAGTTCTAAAAGTTGTGAAAGGATTAATTTTAAGTTATTAACTCTCGAATTTAGTCGCAGAAATTAAAATTAACCCTTTGCGTTCGTGGCAAGTTCTAAAAGTTGTGAAATGGTTTATTTTAAGCTGTTAACTCTCGAATTTAGTCGCAAAAATTAAAATTAACCCTTTGCGTTCGTGGCAAGTTCTAAAAGTTCTAAAATGGTTCATTTTAAGCTGTTAACTCTTGAATTTAGTCGCAGAAATTACAATTAACCCTTTGCTTTCGGATGTCTCCTCTGAGGGGACTAAGCAATGGCGAGAATTCGCGTCCAACGCAAAGTAAGTGTTCCTATTATAAATTTCAGGAAAGAAGTAAAGCAAAATGAGAAAAGATTATTTTTTTATTTGAATTTTAATCGGTTAACTGTCGAATTTAGTCGCAGAAATCATATATAGAGCGTAATTAAAATTAACCCTTTGCATTCAGATGTCTCCTCTGAAGGGACTAAGCAATGATGAGAATACGCGTCGAATACAGGGCAAGTGTTTCTGTTATAAATTTCACGAAAGAAATAAAGCAAAACGAGGAAGGATTACAGTTTTGTTCGATAAAAAATTAGTGATTCTACTCGTCAATCGCACCGAAATAAAGTTTTGTCGACTGGTTAATTGCTAAATTCGTGCTACAGGCTCCATTCTTGTTAAATCAAGAATACCTTAAGTAGTAGCTCTGTCAGCTTCAAAAACACTTTTAAAGTTGATGAATTCATCAAATTTGATCACATGAATGTGATCAATATTAAAAAAGGAGGGAGTCTATCCAGAACAGAAAGAATCAATACGTCAGTTACGAGAAAAAAAGTCTGGCAACCTCTAATTTAACCCTTTGCACTCGACGCGTTTCAAGCAATTTCCTATTGCTGCTAAAAGTTATCAATAAAAACAATCACCAAGCAATTTTCCATCAATAAAAAATCTCCATTTCAATAGGAAACTTTGGAAAAATATACGTTCCTCAAAAAGTTGCCATGGAATAAGTTTTTAACCTTCGCGATTAATCCTCTCAGAGGCGACATCCAAGTGCAAAGAGTTAAAGGTACTCGCAGAGAGTGCGTCAACTTTATTATATTATCCCTTTATCTTCAATAAATAACGTTTAGATTCCATTATCCCACGCTGCGCCCCGAGACATTCAATTTTACAGATTCCTCCATCAAAATTCATTAATATCCCCAGCGAGATTTCATTTTCGATCCGATGCTCGACGAACCGCGAATAAATCCGATCATTTTCGGGTATCCGATCCAGCTTTAGAACGATGGAATCTTAACGTAATTTCTTGGATTCCCGAACATTCCTCCAATTAGCTGGCTACCCAGAAACCCGCGTTATTTCCGTGACATTCGAGTGTACTCGCGATCATCCGATCAATCGGTCAGAAAAGCCGTTTGAATTTTTAATTACCCATTCAGACGGAATCCAACCCCGCCGTTTCGACTCGTTGCTTCTTTTCGCGGTCTAATAAAATCCCGTCTCTCGTTTTAATAGTGAAACAGCCGCGTCTGCGATGGCAGCCGTAAAATAGTTAGCGTCGACAAAGGAGTCATCTCGTTAGGAACGTCGCAAGCGTTACTTCGCAATTTCTAAACTGACACACGAGCAATCTTCGAAGTGTTTGTAAAAGTTGCAGAATGTACTGCAGAAACCAATTATCAGTATGTTTTCTATTGGCTCTATTTTTCCTTTTTTAATTCGTATTCTTCATTTCAAAATTCTAAGGCATTTTTCTTATAATAAACTATTATTGTTCTATGATTGTCCTCTTGATTCTTTTATAGTATTTAGATTAACGCATTCGCGACTGCTATTTTTCATAATATTTATGTTAGCACAATTGCTGATGTAAATTCACGTCATTTCAAATTCTATTCCTGGTTGCAGCTAATGTGAATTCACGTCACTTCAAATTCTAGCACAATAATGACAAGTCTTTCCAAAATCCTTTTATATTAAATAACACGTATTTACAACACTGATATTTCAAAACAAATTTTATCATTTTTATCCTCGTCTTAACGATACAAATTTGTGGCAACCAATTCCAGAATTTCATTACTTTCCAAGGGCACTCGGTATCAGAAAAGTAAAAAATTAGCCAGTCGCGAATATTTTAAGTAAAATGCTATGTGAAATGCATAAAATGAATTACAGTAGAAGCCTTGTTCGTATAAATATTGAATGGTTTTTTTCAACATCCCGTGTATATCTTTTATTCTACTTTATTCCATTAAATTTTCTCGTTTCCTCTGTTTAAGAATCGCTCGCTTTTTATGAAACCGTACAACTGTGTTGCACATATGGAGGGTTTAAAAAATTGAACAGTTCGTTTCAACGATAAAGCAGCTGAAGTACGTAAAATTATTTTTCACGCCGTGCGAATATAGCTGATTGCACTGTAAAAATGTGTGACAATTTCAGAACACGGATATAAAAAGTGGACATCTTTAACGCGTGCCATAATCTCTGGTTTTATGTCTGATCAGGGTATTCCTCGCCTAACTTACAAGCGGGATAACGAACTCTTCGTTTATGTTAATGAAAGCGTAATATGGCGAGCTACTTCGCGAGAATAAGTTACACTGATCCACTGCGCGCATATATCTTCGCAGGGAATCTCGAATTTTTTCAATTACCTTGGTAAGAGCGTAATGTATTATAAAATTTGCATTACAAATGCGAGTTTAATAAATTCCGGTAACAGTACTAAAACGGTGATGGTCTCATTAATATTATCCTCCCGTTTTTTATAGAAAATTCGAAGCAAATAGTAAAATTCTAGGATCTCAAGTATTTTTAATGATTATAAAAAAATATGTTCGATCGAAAGCGTTGAAATTTGAATAAGAATTTCGATAATTATAAAAGGAATATTTGATTGAAAGTGTTAAAATTTGAGTAAAAAACAGTTCAATGGTTATAAAGAAAAGAATGTTTGAAAGCGTTGATATTTGAATAAAAAGGATTTCGATAATTATAAAAGGAATATTTGATTGAAAGTGTTAAAATTTGAGTAAAAAACAGTTCAATGGTTATAAAGAAAAGAATGTTTGAAAGCGTTGAAATTTGAATAAAAAGGATTTCGATAATTATAAAAGGAATATCTGATTGAAAGTGTTAAAATTTGAATGAAAATTTTAATAATTATATTTATTTTAACCTACACTTGAATGTTAATCGTGTCGTGTCGTAACGTAGAGCCATTAAATGGTATAAAAAGAATAGTTGGGTTCGATCCAAGACATAGAAGAGGATTAGAAAAAGAATTCCAAATGTGCCGGTGCTTTAGTCGAAAATATCCGACCGTCTTGGATAGCTTCAAGAGCGTCTGCTTAATTTAATCGGGACAAGTGTACGTGCTTGTAGCGGATGGGTGAGAGTTTCTGCTTAGAAAAAAAATTACTCCAATATGTGCCTTTTGTAGCGGAGTTTCAGAAAATTGTCTTGCTAGATGAGGGTTGTACGTTCCGCGAGAGGACACTCGGCTACATCGAATTACATTTTTCTTTTCCTCATTTCACACAACCATGAAAGTATATAGTTCTTAAATTAATTATTTTATTCAGTGAAAGCCAACGATTGTTCAATTTTTCAAATTAATTTTTTCATTTAAATGTCTATTCGAGATCCCAGAATTTTAATATTTGCTTATAAATGTATAATATATTTTGTAAAATAGCATTACGATATAATTACACCGTTCTAAATAGCAAAATTGTAACTACCATCGTGTGTACGAATAATATTTAATAATAATAATAAAATTAGTAACAGAATTAGGGATTCTACTATTTGCTTCGAATTTTCTATAAAAAACGAGAGAATAATAGTAATATCGAAGGATAACGAAATTATCTTCACACTTTTCCCTCGTTTTCAAGGCCCTCGCATGCACTCACCCTCATACTCTTACGTATAAAATTTGAAATATTCTCGAATAATCAATATTCAAGAATACTCACAATTTTATAACATTTTCTCTAATTTTACCGCGTTATAGCTAAGGTTTGACTGTACTTGGCGACGTTTCGCTCGTTTCCACCCTTAACCACCCCGTAACCAGCCCCGTCTGAGCGGCTAGCGATGGCGTCGGCTGCGGTTCGTGCCTGTGCGTGATCGATCAACAGAGCCGCGACTACAAATAATCCCGCGAGTCTGCCCGTGAGCGTATCGCTCTCTCCTTAAACGTGGCGACGGCGTTCGTTTAACCGAGCACGACCACCTCCGTCCGTCTCGATCCCTGACGAATTGCCGCCGCTGGCGATCTCTCCGCGAACTTTCCGCTGCCCGCTTCGAGGCAGCGCCGCGGATCGATCGTCCCGAGCGAAGCAGCGCGCGGAGAACGTCGCATCCAGCCGCGGATTCGGGAGGAACGAGCCGGACGAAACGCGAGGACGCGAACACGCGGACGAAGAGGAGTCGACGACCGCGCGAGGAAGCGAGAGGAGCGCGATCGGTGGAACGAGACGAGCGCGAGCGTCGAGGAGCGCCCTGGCGAACGACGTCGAAGGGGCGAGCGAGGTCGAGCGAGGAGGGGGAAGAGGGACGAGGAAAACAGCGAAGCGGAGACGTCGACGAAGGGGTGGCGAAGAGTAATAGAATCGAAGAGAAAGGGAGACGAAGGGCGGACGAGGAAAAGCGTCCTCCATTACTAGGTGGAAAGGGAGACCTCCTCGGAGGTCGTGACGTTATCGCGACGGTATTAACTCGAATCGAGCTTCCGTTAGGTCGAACCGCAATCAGCTACAACGAGCGAACTCGACGGAGCGTAATCTTTCTCCTGATCGGTCCTCCCTTGGTCCTCCTCGGCCTCCGCCCGTTCGCGCGCTCGATATCCCGCCATTATGCAGCGGGAAGACTTGTCTACTGGAACCGGAGGCGCAACGGGGGCGAGGGAAAAGAAAGATAGCCGGGGATCGGGTGGACGTCGAGGACAGGGACGACTCGGTGAATGCGAGTCGAAGAAGTCGCGAGAAAGTTCGCGAACTTCCATCGCAATGGCGTCCATCTTTCCGTGTAGAGCTAGGGGGTGGTATGTGGGTCGGCGTTGGGACGAGATGAGGGATAGGAGCGCGCGACTTCGTTTCGATCGCGACGCTTTTCGAGCTTGTCCCGTCGGTTTCGAGAATTCTATGGCGCCACGTGAACCGATTCTTGAGTATTACCCGTAAAGACGTATGCGTTTGTTGTTTGGTCTCTGGTTGGGCGTTCATTTGCTGTCTTAGAACGATTCATGCGACTCGCAATCGATTCAATTCATAAAGTTTCAGTTACAGAGAAAGGGAAATGCGAGTGGATAATAGAATATCTTTCTTGGTGGCTGGTTTACGTTTATTGGTGATTTTTTTATCAAGTTTCATTGATTGAACTAAGTGGAAAGCGTGTTTCTTTGATACTTCAGTTTTCTTTAATTTCAACCCTTTGCGCTCGGCTCCTTTCCTTAAAATATTACTACTTTAGCAATAGTTTCTATCGCTAACGTTTCCTAGTGATAGAAAATTTCCATTTCAGTAGAAGACTTGAGGGAAATATGCATTTTTCAAAAATCTGCGGTGGAACATAAATGTGTTCTCCACAATCACTAATCAATATTGATGTCCCCTCAGAGAGGACATCCGAGTGCAAAGGGTTAATATTTCTGTCATTTTTATACTTATTGATCTTACAACAATAATCATTACTATCACAAACATATTATTACATTTATTATACTTCTTATTACATACTTCAAATCCCTTTCATAAGACAGTAACAAATCATAAACACAAGAACATCCTATTATCAAACATTACACACAAATCATTAAACACAAGAACATCCTATTATCACATATTCTTTATTCAGTCATTTCGATCAGTTCTGCTAAAACCAGTTTCCTTTTTTCCCCCTAGATTCACCGATAATTACGTCAGGGAAGATCCACGAGGCCCATAAAAGCCCGCAACCAATTAGACCCGAATTCCTTCTGCCAAGCATCTTCCCCCGAAATCAGTAGTCATAGATATCCATCTAGCCAACCAACGATCGAGCAGACATCTCCATTCTGTCCATGGAACGACTCGTCATCGCATCCCCCGCCGGCTGTCCCCGAATTGTCACCAGCCGGCCAACAACCCCGTCCGAGTCGGACGCGCGTTTTTCCCACCCCCGAGGGACGATTCTAAAGGCGCACCAGACGGTCGTGGCACGTCCGTCGGACTTATGGCCGATCGAACAATGAGCCCGCGACCCGTCGCGTACGTTCAAGAGGAACGATCGCGGTTTTGCACAAGTTCGACTCCCGTTTCCGTGCACCGAATCGGACGGCGCCACCCCTTTCGGGGCGCGCTCTTCCAAGCGACTCCGCGGTGTGTTCCGCTTGGTCTGCGGTATTTTGTGTAACACTGCTTCTTTTGTGGAGGAAACAGAGAATATAGGGGATGATTCAGAAGGGTACAACGGGTGTCTGAGAAAAATTTGTTGGATATTTAATTTTGCGGTACGTGGTAGTTTGTGGGATATATTTTCTTGTGTTAATTTTAGGATTGTGTTAGTACTGGTTTCTAGGATAGATATTTGCGTAAAGTGGTTTCTATGTAGCTGTCTTTTGTTACAGAAAGTGTCTTTATGTGTTCACTTTCCATTTTTATTTATACTTGTGTGGCGGTCTTCGCCACTAGGGGGACACAGCACACTCGTCAGTTTCCCGCGAGCACTCCATGTCCTTCTCCGTTTCTATATAATAGAAATTCGGACCTATCCCTACCATCCCAGCGTCTAAGGCAGGGTCTGCTAGGTAGCCTTACTGATGAGTCCACTAGCAGGCCCAGGACGAAACGTTCTTCCCTCTCTTTTTCCTTCCTACCCTCTCACGTCCTTCTTTACAACAGTATAATTGAAGCCAGGCATTCAGCCCCACCAACACGGTGTCGACGCGCTTCACTTGGAGTTTTGTATTAAGTACAAAATATTATCTCGCAAATATTCTTTCAAAAAGAAGTTTCGAGAAGTAACAAATTCATTGTTATTATTTGAAAAGGGAATCAAAGTTGGAAGTAAAAAAGTTACAGAATAAATTACACTCGGTTACATAGAGCTGCAAAGATAATTCATCTGTCAATATAATATTTTTTATATTGGACGAAGCAAAAAGCGATACAAATTTACAAAAATCACTGTTATTAATGGTGTTCAATTTGCTGCGACCGTATATTTCATTTTACGATTCTAACATTTTAAACAACTTCAATTACGAACGAGTGAAAATCTAAAAAAAATAGTAAAAATTGTGTCTGTAAAGGTGTATCGTGACCTCGTTGATCAAAACACACAAGATACTACATGTAATTCCAGTTAATCGACGGCGTCGATTATCGGTTATCGGAGGTCACTCTATTACAGCAACCTGTTAGATTCATGTTAAAGCGTGTACACACGTACCACGATCGAAACCACAAATAACGTTCCCGTTTCGCGTTGGCAACATTTTTTTCCACCTATGGCAGTGGTTTCCAAGGGAGGCGCCAAAATTTTTCTAATTGTACAGTCTACAATTTTTTAATTGCAATTTTCAGTTCTTGTCTTGTAATTTAAAACGTGTCTATATTATTATATCTGTTAACCCTTTGCGTTCGAGAAGGGACTTTCAGTTTTTCATCGACTGACTTTAACACATTTGCATCAAGGATCAAGAATCTTCGTTTTTTAAACGCTGTCGTTGCAAGACGAGAATTACTTAATTAAAGAATATTTTGATCTAGAATTGTTGAAATTTGGAATACACTTTAACTTTCCAGTTACAATATCTTTAGATCGCTAAAATACCTCGATTTGTATGAAAAGTTTGTGAAAAATAGCCTCATGCGAGTGTGTTGAATTTCGAAGCCCGACAAAAGTGGAATTCAGAAGTGAAATTAGCTCGATGAAGATGAATTTGATTTTGAACTGTTGAAAGACGAGATCGATTGTGTTCGTGAAGAAATTAGTGTCAGAGAAAACGGCAAATCCAAAAGTAACGCTCCACAAGACTTTAATAATTCTAAATGAACACCTTCTGATGAATTTAGCCAAAGTAAAATTCATATCCAACGAAATAAAAGTAAAAATAAAAAATAAAATATATAAAATATTAAAGTATATCGTTTTTACAAATTAATTTATATATAAAATTATTTTTCGAGAAGGCGTAGTAGCATAAAGATTGGAAATCTCTGATCTATAGCGACAGACTTCGGCCACAATTCATAAGAAAATTATAAATTCAGTTTCCGTGACAATGGCGGACCAATAAACCACTGCACCGAGCTACATAATTGACATCTAATTTCAATTCCCCCAATTGGTTATAACCGAACGTTCGAGTTATCTGCATCTCTGAATGGTCATCGAGTTCTATCCCAGTTAGATTCAATCACACTTTACGTCGTACCCAGCAATAAACCGATTCATAGTTTGCAATTGCGCGTACTTCATTCTGCCATTCACACGACTATCTTTCAGCAATTTGCTAGATAGACGTCCAAAGCTCATAATACTTTAAGGGGACAGTGCAATTGGGCAAAGAGATCTTAACTACGCTCCAGTTCCTGCGTTTATTTCCAGTAGGGGGATTCTCCGTATCGAGTGGACATATCTCAGCCATTTTCTTTCGTAACTCCAATTTTTCTGTGTAATTACTTCACGAATATTTCTCAAAATCAATCGCTTACACTGTGATAGACAATTTAAAAGATAATCGTAGGAAATTTCATAGATTTTGCAACTTTAAACGCTCACAATTAAAGAATTCATCGACTACGTTTTACTGAATTAAACATTTTTATGTTAGAAAAAATGGAAATCGCCTTCGATGGTTTTCGACGAGAAGTACGAATGACTATAGAAGAGAAATAAGCAGAATACGTTGTGCAAAATAGCGTTTACTGTCAGGATTACGAGTTTGAACTTCGAAAATCGTAAAAACGGGGCAACCGAAAACATGGCGGCTCTGCACCCCGTCTTTCGCGCACAGAAATTGCGCGATACGGGTGAAACACGACTGGAAGAGCCAATAGCCACGCACGACAGCAGCCGTTTGCGAACGTGAAACCGTACGTAACAATTCATTGTCGCAGACGGATCCTTCATCAAAGTTCAATTTAACTGAAACGAACCGCGTCCATATTTCCTTCGCGTTCTTCGATCCCATTTCGTTCGCGAAGAGATAAGTTGAACGCCGCGTTTCGTACCACAATTTTACTGTAAATTATTTCACGAAGGCTCGAGAAGATGACTCAGTGTCAGTGTTTCCAACCACTTTATAACAAAAGTAGGTTTAACCCTTTAAACTCGGAATTATTTGTCAATTTTGTTGCCAACGACAATTTTGTTTCATTTGAAATTTACTTCACAGTTCCTCAGCGGCTACTAGTTTATTAATTGTATTAAATATAGCTGTCAAACTTTGCTGTAATTTATATTTATGAAACTTGTATTCGTTTTTCTTTATTTACTGATCTGAAGTCGCACTCGAAAAAGAAGCGCAACAGTTTAAATTGAGAAAATTTCCAAAAAGAATATATCTACGAAAAGAAACCAGAAATAGCGCTAATATATAAAAGATACAGAGACGTGATTATTTGTGGAATTTAAGAAGTTCGAAGCGGAATTGCACGCGTTTCTCGCGACGAAGCAGAAACTTTTTCACATCAGCGGCGAGCAGTGACCGTTTTCATCGAATCCTTCTCTTTGCTCGTCTTCGTCAATTGTTTCTTTTTTCCCCTTTTTTACGTACAAAGCGGAGCGGAATGACGCAGTCTGCGACGAGACGCATCTTCGAAACGGGATATTAAAAACGTGAAAGCTTCTTCGGCTGAAACGGGTCGCGTTATTAAATTGAAAATGGAAGCTCGCCATCGCGTGATCCAAGAACGTTTTAGAGAAATTCCTGCAAAATTTCGCCAGTGTCCGCTCGTGGACGGCGGAATTGTAATCGCGGTTCGGTGTAATTAAAAAAAGAAGTTGTTTCGTTGCTTCGTACACGCTGAAAGTTTCCAGCGCATAATTACGTATTCCAAAGAGTACGAATTTTTTAAGAAATGTTGGAAGAAAAACAAATTAAAGTAAACTGTTTCACTACTCGCTGCATTAAGCTTAGCTTGTTGTTTTCTTGAGAAAATTAACGATAGTTCCGATATGATCAACAACACGGAAAGTGATTACAAAGTGGCTATTTAACTTTGAAAAATTCTTTAAAAAACCAATTAAAATTCTCGAAACATTCTTCGAACACTGTAACTGCAGTTTAACAGCCACGTAAGTGTAATTGCTGTAATCAGCGACAAAATCTGAGAAAGAAAGTAAGAAGACGACGAACGAGAAAGTTGCGCATGAAAACATGCTTTAAGCGTTGAGGAAAAATTTGTGAACTTCGTTGAAAGTAAAACTGCGATCAAACTTCTTGCGAAAAATAAGTGATAGGTATTAAAAAGATGGAAAATTGATCAGAAAATATAATATATGCAATTCAAAATATCGCTGCTAATATAAATATTTGAATAATTGAAAGTCGAAGACAATTTAAACGAATACCACAAACAGTTGTTTAGTTTTTAAATTAATTAATAAATTTGCTCTTGAAATATTCAACGATACATCAAAGAAAACCAAAGTTTAAGTTGTTACTTCGAAAGAGAAAATGAAATATGAATGACAGTGACTAAGATTCATTCTACAAGCATCTGAAGTAGATATTAAAAGATTAAAACTGTGTTGGCTAAAATAAAAGCATCTCTTAACAGAAAAATCGTTTCATCTACACCAATAATTATTCAAAAACAAAAAAAGCCTAAGAAAAATATCATTACTCCCAATATCACAATTACGAGGCATTTTATACTCCACTCAATGCACAAGAATTAATATTTTGCAAATCCAATTTGAAACGGTAAAATTCGAATAGAAAATGCAGATTTTTGTTTCAATATCTAACTGACGGCTAACCAGAAATAATCTAATAGATTCCTTTTATTTCACTACCACAAAAGACTACGATAAAAACTCCTTCAACTACTCCTCGTCGTTCAAGCAGAGACACCTTTTTCCCCTCGAGTTCGTAAAATATTTAGCGGATTTCGTTGAGAACGCTTTTTTTTCCGCGAGACGTGCGTATTCCTGTGCACGAGTGGCGCGTGTAGAATACGTTTCATCGGGGAGGAATGGGTAGAAACAATTTTTCCAAAAGCAGGAGACTGGCGGAAACTCGGCTGGGCGAAGAGCGGAAGTCACTCTGCGGGATGAGCCGGTTTCTTCTGATAAAAGGAGGGGAAAAAAGAGCAACAGGCCGTGGAAGGAAAAATGAGAAGTTAGTCAGCGAGTTTCAGTCGTCGCAGGTGCGGTAAACAATCCCTATTTCACTTTAATTCTGCCGGAAAAATTCCCGTTTTCAGCTACCTTTTTCCACCACTCCGCTCGTTTCCTCCTCCGTTCGGCCCTTTTCTTAACGAAGTAATCCCGCGTTGGATCATTTCCCCAAGTGCCGCGCAAGAAAACATCGCAATTTAGATGTAATTTCTTTTCGTCAGACGTTCTGATAATTATAAATTGAATTCTTTTTTACGATAGCGTCTTATTGTGGATTATTAATTACTGTAGAATTTAATTGAAGACGTTGTCTGTTCGATGAGCTGCAAGCACGTAGGATTGAGATTGATACTTGGAAGACACGTTTCCTTTTTTTTCAATTGAACTTCATATAAATAAAATCTTATATCAATACTGTAGCAATCTTAAAGATACTTATTCCGTCGCAGCTCTTTGAGAATTGCATGTTTCCCTAACGTTTTCTATTCAAATGGAAATTTTCTATTGCTGAGAGACTATTGCTTTATTCTATATTATTATTATATTATTACTACTTCACAAAGGGTTAATAAAGGGTTAATAAACATCCTACAGTACCATAATCACATATGCAATTTGACAATAAAAGACTATTTAGCAAATTGTTCTTCGAACTAAATGAAATTCCCGCAGACAAAACGCTGTCAACAATTTATGCTCGCATTACCACGACTAGTTTACGTATCCTGAGCCTGGTGAAACAAAAACAGTTGGCACCAAAACGAGTCGAACCGTTTCGAATTCGATAGCGACCCACACGTCACAGGAGATATCGTCACGAATCGACGGAACACACTGGCTGGGACGTCGAAACGGATTACAGCCGTGGGGACAAGTTTTGTATTCCGTTCCATGAAAGTTTAGCGTCTGGCGAAGGGACTCGCTGTCGGATCGAGCGAACATCACGGAGGCTACATTTCTATGGACTGGATACGTCTTTTGCCTCGCTGCGTGGCCGCACTTATGAAAATAGGAAAAGAAGCTCGAAGAAGAAGAAAAAGAAGCGGTGGTATCCGCTTCGAGCGGACCAGCGCGAACGCGAGCAATGTTTATCGTTCGCTCTCCAGCAGGATATTATTTTTGTAAACAAAACCGTTGCTCGAAAAGGGAGCTTTAGTTTCTAAAGGTGTCGTCAGAGACGGAGAAAGAAGGACGCTGGACGGAATCCTCCTTTATCGGAACTCGCTCGTCAAATTTACATGCAAATGATTCTATTGGCCAGAGAAATTCGTGGAATCTGCCTTGGCGAACGCATTTTTTCCGTCTCAGCCAGAAATTAAACAGCATCTTTGCTCGAGTAACGAAATATAATAGCACAGCGCGAGAAATTCAGGCAAATTTTGGTGGCAATGATACTAATCGACTTTTATTTTCTTTGGTATTATTTTATGTGCGAAGAATATATTTTTTACATAATCGTGGCGCGCTATGGAAACCATTTTAGGGTCTCGTAATGAAAGACTTGCAGCGTAACCGCATGGCCATGCGGTTTCCAGGAAAAACACAAAATATTTGCAGCACAGGAAGAACCTCGAGGTAAAATTTCGATTAAATAGTCACATGTAGCTAGAGCTCGAAATTTTTAATAATTTCATAAAAGCTGAATTTAGGACAGGGTTAGATATTCTGTACCAGCAAAGATTGCGTGCATGTAAATAGAAAATGCGTAGTGGACATTTATTTGTAACCAACACGATAGAAATGAAACTCTGGTGGTTTCATAACTAGTTGTTAAGTCAACACTTTCGTTATAATTTTCAAAGATTTAACAAATCTTTGTTTCTCTCTGGTTTCTGCATAAGCAAAAATTAGCAAAATAAACAAAAAATTAAGCTCTATTGACGAGTCTACTAGCAAGTGTCATGTCGCAAATCTTGACTACTTGGATAGATTGAAAAGGGCACACTTTGCACAACTTTTTTTTTCTTCTCCTAGTAAATATAAACAAGAACGCAAACAAAACACTGATCTACAGTTGTCTCAAGCAAATCATTCATCATCCTCTATGTTTTTCACCCTTCTAATTTACGTAACAACTTCGCAATCGCGCAAGAGCATTACACACCCCTACAGAAAGCCTGAAACGAAATTTTCTTCCTTTCTTTTCCTTCTCTTTCTCCTCCTCTCATATATTTTTATAAAATGCATGCTTTCAGAACAAAATATGTGACCAAAATTAGTGGAAGAGAGTTAAGAAACCACCGTAATTAATCTCTCCTTTTAGATGAATTAACCTGTAATTAGCAGCCGTTTTTTCGTGTAATATTTAGCAAGGAACTACTGTACTGTATTACTGTAATTAATCTTTCCTTTGAGATGAATTAATCCGTAATTATCAGTCGTTCTCAGTGTAATATTTAGCAAGGAACTAGTTTACTGTGGTGCTGTAATCAATTTTTCTTTTTATGATGAATTAATCTGTAATTATCTGTCATTTTTCAGTGCAATATTTAGCCAAAGACAGTGATTAAGAAAATTTGTTGCATTTTCGTTCAAATTTCTTTAAAGCTGTGGTGCTTTGTAGTATCCGTGCAAGTGTAGAAAAAGAGTAAAGGAAAAAGAAGGAAAAACGTTTCATCCTGATCCCCCTAGTGGACTCATCAGTAAGGCTACCAAAATGGCGGTGTTGCGCCTTAGACGCGCAGATGTTAGAGGCAGCTCAGAAGTTCAATTATATGAAAACGAAGGTGAAAATGACTGCTTGCTGGAAACTGTGTTGTCTGTCTAAAGATTGCTGTCCCTTTGAGTATATACCCAATGAACACATACACAATTTTACCATAAATATCTACTAAAAACTCAACATTCATATCTATAATAAGGATTCACTAAATACTGTCACAAAATTTCGAATTTCTCACACTGCTCCTCTCAATTAGCCAGAAATAATAACTAATTTCTATTGAAGACAAAAGAATACGATCTCCAAGAAGTTCCACTTGAAAATTTCGTCTAAAAATCTTCTCTGAGTGCTTCTCAACTCTGAAACGTGGACTCGCCACTTTGGATTCTCGCGCAGAGTATTCAGATACATCGAAACGGTTCGATCGAGGCTCTAAACCGGCGTCCAACGCCACAGGTGGCTGTTATCGAGTTTTTCCAGCCGCTTTTATCGAGACGAAATCGCGTTAGACGATGATCCGGGTGTTAATTTCGCGCAGACATCCGGAAGATCGAGACGACTCGCGAGACAACGGGGCAGGAAGCAGAGCAGGAACGATTACGCCGGTTAGTTCCGTATAATTAGCGTGGATCGGATATTTTCAGGTCTGCTGGACCCGCTCGAGAGGAGCTTCGACTTGAGAATCTCGCGAAGGAATTCGAAACGCTTTAATCGCCGTTCAAATGGATTAGCACTTTGAAAAGCGTCTTCATCGGCTCGTTCGACAGTCGATATTTCGCCAGCCGGCTCGACGTCTAATTTAACCGATTCTTTTCCAACTTTCGATCGTAATTGTGCTGGTAATCGTGACTCTTGCTAAACCTCGACCTCCCATTGAACATGGAAAGGAAAAAACCGTGTGCATGGATAATTTCTTTCCACTGTTCGCCTTCGTTACTGCAATTTTCCAGTATCGTGGTTGCTACAGATTATTGTAACGACGTCGCAATTCTGTGAACGTTATTATTATTAATGGCGAAGTAAATTATGTTGCGGATAAGAATCGCTGTTTTATGCTTCGTTTGAATATTTTCTAATGTTTGACACGAGCGCAGAAATCTGTGTATGACGAATTTATTGGGTATTCATGGGTTTTAGAATGTTTGAAACTGATAACACGCTGATGCATCGTAAAATGAATGCTGTATTTAACATTACTGCGTGGCAAAGATTTTTTATACAAAGGAAACGAAGAAGATTTAACAGCAAAGTAATTAAGTATTTGTAAAAGTTGTACTTTGCAAGGATCTTTGAAAATACTTGATCAAAATCAGAAAAGAACTGTGGAATCAAAATTGTGGAAATTCGAGGCTTATTGCTTTGCGTAAAATGAATTTTTGCGAATCGAAAGGAGCAAGCGATACTAATTAGATTAAAAAGTAGGTCACAGTAAGTAATCTGTCGTATTCTTATGTCATTCGAATCAAGACGAAGGTATCGATCAGCGACATATGCAACATATTTCGACTGAATTTCTATTGAACGTGTTCTAGCATAGTGCTCCAGAAATTCTACTGAAACGATACAATACGATACATAAAACTCTGAAAGTGTGTTGCAAGAAGTGAATTCGTGCACAAGTTCTAAACTTCCTCAGAGATATTGGATAGTAACGTCAAGTATGAAACGTTACTTGTGCGTGGCACTGTTCCAACCAAACTGTGGTGATTAGTAAAACTATTTCTTTAAATATCCAAGTAATTAGAAACAGGAAAAATGATTTCTTTGCATTAACAATAAGAATTTTGCGTTCCAATTTTGTATCTCCTTTCTTTATTCCATCTACTTTTCACGTTTGATACTTCCTCTATTATTAAAACTGTCTTTAAACATATCTCTGTATATTTTTATAAACAAAACACTGTTCCTACTATTGAAGAATTTTCCAGCTTAAAGCTTTCTGTTCTTCAAACCATTTTCTACAAAACTGTTTCAATCCTCTTATACCACTATTCCTTTATTATTTCTAGAAATAAATCGCATCATATCATCTCGTTGCTTCACGATTAAAACCAAAAACACCATTCGAGATAAAACAATTTAAAAAATATCCATACACACGAATAAACAACTGCAGTGTAATTAACCTTTCCTTTCAGATGAATAATCTGTAATTATCAGTCGTTCTTCCGTGCGACATTTAGCAAGGAACTACTGTACTGTGGTACTGTAATCAATTTTTTCTTTCAGATGAATTAATCTGTAATTATCAGTCACTTTTCGAGTAAAAAAAGCAATCACAGAGTATTTTCTTTGTCAAGGAAAACGAATCTGTCCGATTAAAAATGAATCAGTGGCCAGTCACGTGAAATGGACTAAGCGCGATTGAAAGAATGACGAAGAACTCCTACAGCTTTCCCAGCTAGCAACAATGAGATTACCTTCGAAAAACCTGGGACGTACCGCTTAAGACGTTGAAGGTAGCCTGGCGGCGTTTAAAAGTACACGAGTTCGCAGATCACTGGCTTAGAAAATCCGCTTTCCTGCTCGGGACGCGGTTTATTGCGTGGCCAGGCGGTACCATCTTGAAAGTGACACAGCGCAGACTCGTTTCAGTCTTACGTACTGTTTAAGAGCGCATAAATTGAACGCTGTTAGGCGGCCAGACACTTGCCAGCGTCTTTCTAATCACTATAAAGTACATCTCGGAATTTCGTTAGTCCCGTGGCCTCGTAAATCGCGTGTCGTTATAGGCGGAATTCCGTTTTGCAGCGTGGTAAACCTTGACTGGCAAACAACGAGGTGCGAAGCGTAGTTCAGCTTTGTCAAAACACGGGGACACCTCTGATTGGTCACTTGCTGCTTCGCGAATAGGTGAAGGTGTCTTAGAAGTCAGTCAAAATTCTGGCTATGCTTTAATGTTATTTGGAAGCAGACGACACCTTCAGAGCAATCGATTCTTGGCATAGGTCAAAGTTAACCCTTTGCACTTGCCATCTTCCTGGACGTTAGCAATTAGCAATAGGTGCTAGCAATAGAAACTATTGCTTAAAAATTAGCATTGCTTTACATTAGTCAAATTTGCTAATTTCAAGAAATTAGCATTGCTTTGCATGAGCAAAACTTGCTAATTTTTTTAAATCAGCATTGCTTTGCATTAGCAAACTTGCTATTTTCAAAAAATTAGCATTGCTTTGCATTAGCAAATTTGCTATTTTCAAAAAATTAGCATTGCTTTGCATTGGCAGACTTGCTATTTTTAAAAAATTAGCATTGCTTTGCATTAGCAAATTTGCTATTTTCAAAAAATTAGCATTGTTTTGCATTGGCAAACTTGCTATTTTAAAAAAATTAGCATTGCTTTGCATTAGCAAATTTGCTATTTTCAAAAAATTAGCATTGTTTTGCATTAGCAAACTTGCTATTTTAAAAAAATTAGCATTGCTTTGCATTAGCAAACTTGATATTTTAAAAAAATTAGCATTGCTTTGCATTAGCAAATTTGCTATTTTCAAAAAATTACCATTGCTTTACATTAGCAAATTTGCTATTTTCAAAAAATTAGCATTGTTTTGCATTGGCAAACTTGCTATTTTCAAAAAATTAGCATTGCTTTGCATTAGCAGACTTGCTATTTTCAAAAAATTAGCATTGCTTTGCATTAGCAAATTTGCTATTTTCAAAAAATTAGCATTGCTTTGCATTAGCAAACTTGCCATTTTCAAAAAATTAGCATTGCTTTGCATTAGCAGACTTGCTATTTTCAAAAAATTAGCATTGCTTTACACTAATACAAAATTTCCATTTCAATAGAAAACTTCAGAAAAACATGCATTTCTCAAAAATCTGCGCTGGAATAAGTTTAATCTCCCTAATCGCTAATCAATCTCTGATGTCCCCTCAGAGGAGACATCCGTTATCTAGGAAGCAGATAACGCCTTCGCGGCTCCATCACTTCCTCGTTAATGCAAAATTAATAAATACTGACGACGCCTTCGATTTGCTACCTGATCGATATTCTAATAACTCGGCCACGATTCTCGAAGCACGAACTGTACGCGTCTGTTTACAGTAAAAGTAAACAAACATTGTTACACTTCACCTTGTGCGTTACAGTCTTAATTAAGATTCATCCTTCCACTCGCATCAGCTTCAACGTACGTTACTTTTTACACTTTCGAGGAGCATCCCCTTCGTTCGGAGTTACATCTAGTAAAATGAGCTTCGCAGTTTGTTCCGGTTTGCGGTTCTGCAATTTTTCAAATGGCGTATTTATCAAGAACTTCGCAGAGTTGGACGTGTCCTCTTTTGCGTCTGTTAACGAAGGAGTTAATTAGCGGTTTCATTTAAGAGAATCTACTTTCTGCAGTTAAATGTGCGATGGAAATAATATCGTGCATCACTTAATACGGTGTCTGGTGAAATATATTTTTAAGCAAAGTGGTGCTAACGTGAAAATGTTTTCACAGAAGTCGTTTGATGTAGAAATTAATATTATGTGTTGCAAATATTTTTTTATACAAAACAAACGCTCTGGATGGAGCTTTTATATTTTTCTACACCATTTAGATATGTTATCTGAACAATTTATTTCACAAATATTTATCGCATTATTCGCAAAGAACTTTCGTAACCTTACGATTAAGAAAACAGCAGTGAAATAATTCCTATATTCATTTAGAAACATAATTAAAAGTGTTACGAATATATTCAGTACCAAAGCAGTATACGAACAAAACTTTATCATCCATCAACAAAAAAATTGGGCAAGAAGACAGAAAATATATTGATCTACCCCCTAAAAAAAAAAACGAAAAATAACACGGACGTCGTTTATTTAATAAATCGACGCAACTTCAAATTGATCCATCGGAAAAGGACTTTTAATCGAACGATAAACCATCGCGGTGGAAATCATGATTAAGCCAACGGCGATCGAGCAGGACGCGCGTTCGAGCAGGCTGGAAAAATTGAAAAATCTACATAATTCCCTACGATGAATTTCCCTTAATTCGCCAAGCGACGTCCCGCCGTTCTCCGCTCAGCTGCTTTCTTCGCCAATGAAAAGCCGATCAATTCTCGCTGACGCGGCGGTCCCGCTGGTAAAACTCGCGTTCTCCAGCGAATTTCCCGTCTACCAGCTTCCGGGACGCGGAGACGAGCGGTTTTAAAGAAACATCGCGAGGCACGCGTCGGATATCGCGAGTAGGAGCGTCGCGACGCGCTTAAGTCGGCCGATTCACATGGAAATTCAATGTCGCGCTCCACAAGTGTCACTATCTGTCCTCGCAGTTACCTGACGTCGGCTCGAGACGCGTGTTTTTAGGCGTTTCCTTTCTCTGCCATTTCCGCCGTCTTTTTTGCCCGCTTTCGAGCGTTTTCATTCGCGAATGACGAAGTGGGGAATCGTTGGGACGCAGGATTACGTCAAGTTTCTAATGCGGACGAAAAGATGTTTGTTGCTTTTGAGAATGTCGAATATTTTCGCCAGAGCGTGTTACTTGATTTATTGTCATAATTCTGTCACTGTTTCTGAGTACACTCGTAGAAACAGCGTTAATTCTGTGTAACAATATTTCTAAAACCATAATTATTTTAAAAGTTAAAGTTACATCAAATAAAAATGATTCGAATTTTTCGATTGTCTCGTGCAAACTCGCATATTAAAATTATTATAATATTATCATAATAATATTGCACTCGGATGTCCCCTCTGAGGGGGTTGAATCAGCATTGATTAGCGATTAGGGAGATTAAACTTATTCCAGCGCAGCTTTTTGAGAAATGCATGTTTTTCTGAACTTTTCTATTGAAATGTAAATTTTCAATTGTTAGAAAACGTTAGCAATAGATGCTATGACTAAAATATTGCTCAAAGATTGCTATCATACATACGCGTGAGAAAAATTCCAAACTTCACATTTAATTTTACAGAAATGAAAATAAAAAATACTGTTACAAATGAAATTCATAGAAATTCTGAAATTTATAGGAACATTTCATGTATACCATCGACACAAGAAATTGTATAACAATTTCGCATACTTAAATGATACCTTTGAATCACTTTGACGAGTCTTCCAGGTTCTCTGCGAAACTTTTTCGATTCTGTTTTAAAATTATCATCAACGACAAACAGATTGCAAGTTATATTTCAGGTTTGCATTCGAATAAACGGTGCAAACGCTTTGTCTACGAGAACACGTACGCTACGACTATGAACATGTCACGGTTGTGGCTAGAACTATTTGCCAATTTACAAGTTCTGGTAATGAGTTTTGGGGGTGGCTAACTTTGGTGCTGCACAACGCATCGTCGATCTAAATAAACCTGCGATTCGAAACATTCTTGGGAACTTGGCGTACTTCTGGAACATCTTGTGAAATATAGAACCTTGTGAGAAAGCGGCTCATTGAACACACGTGCTTGTGTACTGGCTGCATTCAACGAATAATGGATCAATGAAATCTATAGAAGTTGAGAAGTGAACATATAACAACTCGTGTCAAAAGTTTTGGAAGTATTTCGATTACATTTGTATTTTCTAATAAAAGTGCTTCCAAAATTCAGAGAAAATATACTTTCAATTTTTTATCTCTCAATGTATAAAATATATACAAAATTCATTTATGTTTTTCTCATCAGATTGAACAGAAACACTTGCAGTCTTTTTAAAGATCGATTGAATGAATTATGAATGAGAAATGTGCACCATAACTTGGATTTTCTGTGTTTTAAGTTGCAAAATAGTGGACGTTTTCAGTGCAACAGTTGCACAGTGAAAATCTTGAAAAATGTGTCCAATGAATATTGAAAAGAAGCAATCATTTAAATTAACCACAAAATTATATTTTGAAGGCAAGAAAATAAGACAATTAGGGTGGAAGATGTCAAACATCCACCAGTTAGAGTTTATTCAATAATTTAATCCTCTCTACGATTTTTTTATCACATCAATTGATAAAGGATCGCTTCGTATTTGTTGCAATAGAGAATACAAATCTTTGAAGGAAGCTGCGCTGTGGTGTTCATAAAAATTTTTACTGCTCCTTGATATTTTATATTCTAATAAAACAGGAAAAATAGTACGAATTTCTTTTCTCTGCACCCTTCTCTCTGGGGTGAAATATCGGATTGTGTATAAAACAGCTTATTTCCATTTGTTAACATTTACTTTTTGATAGTTTAAAAGACTCGCTCAGAAAACTCATGAACGCAAAATAGAAGAAAAACAGAGCGTTCCTGGAACAACACCGTTCACCAGAAACAATCTGCCTCCCATTGAGACGCTTTCAGAAAACGTGTTCCATGGTAGTGCAAATTGTTTCCCTTTGAACGGCTTATTTTCACTGCAAACGAAGTGCTATGCGACCGAACGTTCCTTGCGTAATACCCACATTAGTCGTCTAATTAACCCAACCACCGAGAAGGTGGATGAAAGAACGTCGTTAACATCAAAAACTATTATTTCAATGGATCTAATCTACCATTGCTTTGGTATTCAAGAAAAATTTAAATATACTTTAATTTTTGCTTACATAATGATGACTGAAAAATAGGGTTTATGCATTGCCAATGTTTGACTTGTATCAAAATAACTCTCTTAGAACAAGGTCAAAGTAAAGACTGCTGTTGAAGAATATTACTAATTAATTACTAATTTATGTAGAATATTTTAAAATGCAAACTTAAACGAATGTGTTTCACAAGTGAATTCTTTGAAACGTTGAGTCAGTTGTTCATCATCCTTCTTTCAACAAACATCCTAATCTCAAAGAGCTATCCTTTGATTTTTCCCCAAGAAGTCTCAATCTAATTAATATTCCACGTGATATTAATTAATACAACGTAGTTTTCAAGTGAAATATTGTACAAATCTGCCAAAAGGAATATTGTCAATTTAAACAAAAAATCTTTGGTACACGAGCCCATGTTTCACTAACTATAATTTACTACAACGCGTGTCCCAACCATAAATTAATACTCATACAAAAATAAATCAAAAGTGGAAGTAAAGATTCTAAATATAAAGTTTCATTTTCGAGAGAAACGATTTTGAAAAAGAAAAACAAAAAAAGCTTTGTTCTGTACTAAGAAATATAATAAAACCAGTGGCATGCAGTCCATGAAAGCTGTGAAAACGTCGCTTTCATATCTTCTAAAATATAAATAATAAATACATATTGCGCGATCATTTTTGTCAGAATATTTACATCGCACCTATTTTAAAATCGAAATAAACAAACTGTTTATTTTCGTCATTTTTAGTATTCGTCTACAATTTGTATGGAAACGCAGTTTCCCTATCAGCAAATGTCGCCACACGCCACTGCGCGAAACGCACCCCCTTTTTTCTATTTTCAAAGACTTCTGCAACCCTCCCAAGCGTTGCGTTTAGCGCTACGCAGCTAGTAGATGCAGCTCTAAAGTGATTAAACGAGGAATCGGGAGCGATAAGAGATGGCGTGAATGAAAACACGGCCATTTGAATTGCTAAGTCGCGAGAAACACCAGGCTCCTGTATTAATCGTTCTTGAATCCATCTTCGTGCCGCGGAAAAATAAGGGAAATGCACTGCCGGCCAGATTCGCCTTGGCTCTCCATTTCCATAAGAACTCGGCCACTCAACGCGCGCAAATTTACTGCCGGATCGAACGAACGTCGCGTTTCGTTTTTATTTCTTCCCCTCTCCCCTTTTTTCCGCGCTGTCCTCTCTTCTTTTCCCTACTTTTCTTAGTTCGCGAAGTGTCGAGAGCTTCGAAGCGGCTCAGAGCGGACTCAGAGTCGCGCGAGACCCGCTCAAACCAGGAGCAATTTGTCTCGAAGACGAAATATCCACGGTGAATGAAGTGGACGAACATGTAAATTACTCCAGTCAATTTTATTTGACGAGCGAACGGTGGCCAGACCGATTTCCGCGCGAAACCAGAGCCAAGATTTACGAGCCTCAATCGACGATTCTAACCTTGCCAGAGATTGCTACCCTTTCGACGCTGTTTCCTCCGCTTCTTTTATGTCGAACTTGTCGTTCCTACTGTTTCTCGAGTCGTCGCTTTCTTGTTCCACGCGGTTGTTGATTTTGTGAGGCGCAGCGAGATGTAAACGTTTTTACGCGTTGCGATTTACAAATGTAACCAGTCTTTTAGAGTTGGGGAATCGAAGGGTTTGACAGGGCGCTGTAAACCTTGTGTGTGCTATCGAAAGAAAGGAACTGGTGGGAATGGTGGCACATTTTGACAAGCGTACTCATATCGCTGTATTAAAAATGTGGAAGAGCAAAAGAAGTCAACTGATTTAATTTTTATTATCTGTTGCGTTCTACGGGAAATAGTGTTATATGAAAACAGCAGCTTCGAGTGATGAAAGAATAATAATTAATTAATTAATAATGTTGTAAGAAAGTAAAAGATTTAAAAATAAAATAAGCAAATATATAAACTGGCCATTTGGATTGCATTGATGAATCCAGTGAAGAAAGTAATGAGCATACCATATTTTAAGTTCTCGTTTTTCATTTTGTATCAAGGGTTTTAAAATATTAATATTTTACTTTTACATTTTTAAACGTTTTACTATTACGTAACAAGCGTTTTATACACTTTTACGCTCTTTGTTACAAAATTAAACTAATCTCGGTACTTACGTTCGCATTGTACATTTTAACTCGTTCTTTGGAGTCTTTCGGGTGGACAAACGCGTATTTCTTTTTAAATACTTTTAAACCACTCCCAAACCTCTTACTTTTGCAGTTTTAAATGAACACAATTAATATTAGGTAACGAAAGAAATAATAAAAGACTCGTATCAAAAGAATGCAACATTATTGTGTAAATCCATCGCATTTGCGTGCGCGCAGAACGGAATTTTTAATCATTTAAATTCGATTAACCAAGAAGATAGCAGTAAACCACGCTTTTAATTGAAAAAATCTGTACAATTTTAACGAAATGGGTTCTTATCTAATTCCCCGATAAGAACTCATTCCATCGTCACAAGCCGTCACGACGCATTACAATTAAATTCCGATAATTCGACGTCCAATTCCATCGATGGATTAGCACACACGACAATTCTACGAACGTCATTCAGCGACATTCAGACTATAATAACCGCTATGGCAATGCAGAAGCGATCAATCTTTACATCCTCTACAATGATTCATTATCAATAGGACACATGTACGTACCAGTTCGCCAGAAAATTAGAAAATCCTACATGCGAAACAACTAAAAACATTCTATTCCAATATTACTTCTTCGTTGGGAATTTTTATGTAATACAACTTTAAACATCTTCAAAAGTATAACCCTTGTAGCACATAATTTTGCACAATTAAGCAAAAAATGGCAATTATAGAAAAAAAGAAACAGTGGGATACAGGAAATGAGTAGACGTTCGAATTATATTTAAAATAATTGCACGTAACGTTCAGTTACGACGAATTTACGTGGTAATTGTAAATTATCATTCAATGAAAGTACTAAGTGTAACTTACATTATCTACCTTCCATTCAATTTAATTGTTCAACCCATGCGAACACGTTCTGATCACGCGTCTCACATAATTTCATCTTCAGATTCGCACTAATTTACATCAATCATCGTTCACGTGATCAAACGATAAAAATAATTGACGAATCTATCTAAACTTCGTTCCAACCCGTGCAATTGCATAACTATGATCGTAACGATACAATACCAACCATAATCATTCTAAAATTCAATTTCCCGCGCGCGGATCTAACCGAACGATCGCAGCATTGTAGAAATTCTAAGCTTACCGAATTATCGAAGCCTCTGTTACAGCGTAAAATTAATAATTATAATCCAGGCTGTATTAGAATTCATTAACACGGTCAATGGACGATTTTGGAGGAACGTTTCCTTATTATAGCCAATAAAATAATTCTAAATACCAGTTTATCAGTGGCAATAATAATAATTAATGGATAAAGCCATTATCAAATCATTTTTTAACTATCCTAGGAGCTCTCGATATTTTTTATCGCAGTTCCAACACTGGGTTTTTTTTCTAAACTCATATAAGTGTAAAGAAAATGTAACTTTCCATTTTCCATTTTGAATATCAACCCTACACGCAAATTAATTTAAATAAACTTTTGTTCATGGTTACGTCGACTTTAGATAACAGTTAATAATATGATTATAAAAGAAACACCAGCACAGTCAAAAGTGCATGCTTTTGTCATCTACGAAAATAAAACACACCAGATTCTCATAACTTTTTTACACCACCCCAAATATCGTTTAATTTCAAATAAATTTTATTTCACATTTTCAACCATTGCGCCATACCTTCCACCATCCACACTCAACAATTCGCTCGCCATTAACATTAACGTGCTAACTGAGCGTACCTAAAAGACTTCTGTCACATCGAGCATTAATTAGCTCACATCTGAACAATCGTAGCGATACAATACCAACCATAATCATTCTAAAATTCAATTTCCCTCTCACGCATCTGCTCGAACGATCGCAGCATCGCAGGAATTCCAAGCACACCCAATTATCGGGACGTCGTAGCGCGGGAAGCGTCCTTTTGGAAACTCGCGACCGCCATCGCGATGGTCCGCGCGCGCATTTTTGCCCACAGGCGTTTACCGCGTCCAACAATGCCAGAAATGATCCGATAAAGAATTGGATATATCGCGTCGGTTGTTCCATCGCGGAAAAAATGGTGGCGCGGAACATCAGAGCTCGATATCCGAATATTACGAATCGCTCGCCCCTCGATGCGCCCTGCGGAGGGAGAGGGACAGAGATTCCAGCCGGCGTTTTACAGGGATGAAAGGATTAACGAGGGGGCATTATATTCCATCGCGAGCGACCGCCCACCGCCGCGGACCCCTGAATCCAAGCGCGCGCGGAAATCCACCGACGACGCGATCGTTTTGCTCTTTTTTCTCCACCCCCCCCAAGCCCTTTTTGCCCCGTTTCATCTTTCCTACGTTTATCCACAGTAGCCAGCAGCGACGATGAAGAGCGCAAAGCCAGCCGCGGTCTGTCCGCCGGACTCGCGGCTGTGGAGCGAGAAAAAGGGGTGAAAGAGGAACGCGGACGGGGTGTCGTCGCTGTTCGAGTGGGACGATTTGTCTCGCTGCGTTCAAACTCGTACGTGCCGTTTTATATTTCCTTCTTCTGCTTTCGATCTATTCTTTGGCGTGTCTCGACATCGATCTTTTTGTGTATCGCGTTTTGATTCGAGCTTGTTTTGTAATTTTTAGTTATTTTCTTGCGTTTGCTGTTTGTTTCTTAAATTTTCTTTCTGTTGTCGCATAACGTGCGTGTTGTGGATTTGATTTCGCAAAATTGTAAAATGGGAATGTTAAAACTCGTAAGTGCCGTTTTACAATTCCTTCTTCTGCTCTCGATCTATTCGTTTTGATTCGAGCTTGTCTTGTAATTTTTAGTTATTTTCTTGCGTTTGCTCTTTGTTTCTTAAATTTTCTTTCTGTTATCGCATAGCGTGTGTATTTGTAAGTTAACGTGTGTGTTGTGGATTTGATTTTGCAAAATTGTAAAATGGGAATGTTAAAACTCGTAAGTGCTGTTTTACAATTCCTTCTTCTGCTCTCGCTTCATTCTTTGGCGTGTCTCGATATCGATCTTTTTGTGTATCGCGTTTTGATTCGAGCTCGTCTTGTAATTTTTAGTTATTTTCTTGCGTTTGCTCTTTGTTTCTTAAATTTTCTTTCTGTTGTCGCATAGCGTGTGTATTTGTAAGTTAACGTGTGTGTTGTGGATTTGATTTTGCAAAATTGTAAAATGGGAATGTTAAAACTCGTAAGTGCTGTTTTATATTTCCTTCTTCCGCTTTTGCATTATTCTTTTGCGTATTCTTTTGCGTACATCGCGTTTTGATTCGAGCTCGTCTTGTAATTTTTAGTTATTTTCTTGCATTTGCTCTTTGTTTCTCAAATTTTCTTTCTGTTGTCACATAGCGTGAGCATTTATTGGTGATCTGAAACTGTCTCGTTGATCTATTATGAATGTACCTTGCATTAATGTAACGTTATGTATTTAATTTTGCAGTATTATAAAATGGAATGTTGGTCCTTAATGGATTAAAAGCTGTTAAGTTGAAGAATTTACTGGAATACTATTATAAATGGCGCTTGTCAATTATGAATCTACTAGTTTTGAAGTAGTAGTATTGGAAAATCGACTTCATGCCAATGAAATTTAAGTTAATTATTAAACTGCATACAATATTAATATTTCAATGAAATAATCTTAAGAAATTATAATAATTTTAAGAAAATATTAAAGTTTCTGAGTTGTGTCGCATCTTTGCATTAAAAGAATGACGCTAATGCGTGTTCCTAACAGTTTTCTGTCATTTTTGAAACTAAAACATAATTGAACAATAGATTAGGTAATTTCTTTTTCAACTTTAAAGAGATCGCTGTTGCTGCTGCTGCTGTTTAATTAACAAAGCTAACGAGGTTTCGCTGGTTTAATTATGTCGATTAAAGTAGCATAGTCTGCTTAACCCACCTTCAGCCAAAAATGTGGTTAGAGACTTTTGGCTGAATATTATTGGTGTATCGTTGTATCCCCGGTGAGATACAAAATTATTCGTTCAGTCGAAAATGTGACACAAAACGCGTGAAGTAATGAGATGGCAAATCGAATTAATTTGTAAGTACACGGTTTTAATTTAAAAATAACGAAGATATATAAGGGAAACCTGACAATTTACGGTGTATAAATACAAAAAAGGGGGAGGATTTAAAAAAAGAATAGTGAAATATTCAAAACGTATGTTATAACGATTTACTATAATGTTATAAAATGAAATATTGTGAAAAATAATGTGAAATTCAATATTTAATAATGTGAAATATTAATCATATCAATGGACCAGCTTTTACAAAACATAATAGTAATTTTGTGATACAAACACATAAAAAATTATTACAACTCCTTCTTTATTCGTAAATACAAGCGATAACTTTTGAATATAAGTTTTCCTAAAGATGAAACCTCAACAGATCGATTTGCCAGCTCAGAACCTAATATGCGAATTTCAAAAATTCCTAAGTACCATTTTCAAGCTCAAAAAACATATAAATATATATTTTTTATTCGTATAACAAGATTAGACAGATCGACAAGAAAAAGGTCTTCGAAACCAGCCAACATTTGTCCCAAGAATCGTCGTCGCATGAGTCCGAATAAATAGTCGAACCCCGTGGTTGGATTCTAACGCGCCTCGAATCCAGACATCGATTTGAACGACTAATTTCGGCGATTTTTCAGCATTGCCAGGTCCCGTTCCACGGTCCAGTCTCGCGACCATAAACATCATACCTAGCTATGGATACGCGCACGTAGAGCATAAAATACACAGGAGAGGAGCGCATAGAAGGTAGCGGCAAGTTTTTACGCGGGCAGCCCGAGTGAATGACCGGTCAGAGCCGCTTCTCGTTCTCGTCCCACCTCCGATTCATCTCTTTCGCTCGCGCTACCCCCTTTGGCTCCCTCCCCGTGTCGACTCCCGACAAAGTAGCGCGGAAGGGTAGAGAAACGGACAGAGAAATCGGAGAAGAGGAACACGGCCCGTATAGGAGGAGGATCGAGCGTGTCGGTCGACCAACGACGCGGTACGACTTCCACGCGACGCGTTAGGCGACGTGCACACCAAGAAACCACCCCTACGCGCGAGGACGAGCGATACTGAAGCTCGAAAGTCCGAACGGGCCGCCTCGCGTCCTGCGGGAAACCTATTGTCTTCGCATTTCAATATTTCGCGCAACAGAGCCTTTCGCCCACCCTCGTTTCTATTTTTCTCCCTCCCCGTCCCATTTCAGTTCGCTTCGCTCCGTTTTCGTTTCACCACACGCTCTTTGTTCGCGCGTATCGCTCTTTTTCTTTTCTGTCCCGTCCCACATAGTCGCTGGCCGTTCTCGCGAACCCTTTCGGTGCTGGCGACGAGGATCGCGCGAATGGCGGCCGTTATTAAAATCTTTTAATCGGCGACACATATTCCTCGCCTCGCTCGTCGCGATCTGTCAGCAAGGGTGACGGGAACGGGACCGATGGTCCATTGTTGGGGCTTCAACGATGGCGATTCCGCGAGTCGTGTCGGTTTCCGGTGCGCGCGGGCCAACTTCGCTCGCGCGATGCAGGATCGCGAAGGAACGTTGGTGTTTAGTCCGCTTTTGATTCGTGGACGCGTGGGTGTTTGTCTATTGACAAAAGCTTGGATGCGCGTATTGTTTTGCGCCGTTTAAACGCTGTGAAACGCTGTGGTGGTAACGATTTCTGTTTTACGTTCTCGTATGTTTGCTGGAGGCGTAATTATGGCGCGAAAATTGTTTGAATTGTGAAAGCAGGTGCGAGGAAGATATTAAAATTTTTCATTTGTGATATCTCGAGTGAAAAGAAATCAACATTTCTTTAATATTTCATTTTTAAATTGTATTAATTGTTAATAAGTAGTTTTTAAGTAGCTTTCGATGCAATCACTTCCTTATCTATTTATTTTAATCACAGTCAATAAATTTAGAATTATATAATATTCTATTATTAATTAATAAGTATATTTTGTGAGTCCCTTTTATGTCACTAATTATTATTTATTGTTGTAACAGTCACGCACCAATTAGTCACACATACACAAGTCTTCACCTTCCACACTGCTCTATCAATCCACAATATATTTTCTTCGTTCAAAAAAACAAATATTCACTTCTAACAAAATACAAAACACTCCATCGTCAAAGCTATTTACAACCAACCTCCTCCAAAGGTATCGCGTATTATTTCACTGTCAACTGCACAAAAACACCGCAGAATTACTTCAACAAACTTCAATCCACCCCCGCGTCGACTCCATATCCGTCGAAAAGAAGAAACTCCAAAACTTCTCTCGCGACCAATAAAGTCTCGATACGAAAGTAAGAAAGAACGAAATAATTCGATCGCCAGCGAGGGCGTTACATCCAGCCCGCAAGAAAACACGAACCACTACATCGTTACGTCGGAAGACGGCGCATTTGTATCCCTTTAAAGCTCCGAGCGGCATCCGTTATTTATTCCATTCCCCTCGAAATTTTTCAATTTTCTCCGCCGCGGTTCGACGGCCCGCCGCCATATGTATTCAACGCGCGCGTTTCCACGAGGAACGTATTGCTTGTTTTTCCGGTGGCCACCTTCCACCCCCTCTAATGGCTCAGGATTCACCGCGCATCCAACAGCCGAAGGCTACTCCGCGCAAGAAAGCTTAAGCGCTAAAGGGAGCCGAGGATCGGACGCGATATCAGATGCCGCGCTTTGTTGCAACCCACTCAATTTACCAGCATCCTGCGTCTTAAGGTACGTCCGCTCCAGCCCGTCCTGGTCGCGCCGGAACACCGAACCGGTTGTACGTCCACACGGTTTCACGTTCGTCCGGCTTTTCTCTTCCTTTTTAATCTGGTTTCACTTAAAACCTGGGCGGCTGCGCGCTCCCGTCGTCCGCGGATGTACTGTTGGACGCCATTATTTCACGAGCCACAGGCATAATTACTGTCTTTGTAAATACATTCATCCTAAACAGTGATGTACTATTACTCGTTTCTTGCGTCACTTCTAACCTTGGTCTCATTCTCGACTCTTGACTACTTCCTCCAAAACTATCCCTTCTCAAGCTTCTTATAAATTCCTTAAAGACCCGAGAAAGAACCGAACAAAGAATCATGTATTCGCCATCTCTCGCTAAACCACGTAGCTTGTGAATAAACCTCTTTGGATATAGAAAAAGTGTTTACTCGATTCCTTCGGTTTGTCTCATCCTTGACCCTTGGCTACTTCCTCCAAAACTATCCCTTCTCAAGCTTCTTATAAATCCATTAAAGACCCGAGAAAGAATCGAACAAAGAATCATGTATTCGCCATCTCTCGCTAAACCACGTAGCTTGTGAATAAACCTCTTTGGATATAGAAAAAGTGTTTACTCGATTCCTTCGGTTTGTCTCATCCTTGACCCTTGGCTACTTCCTCCAAAACTATCCCTTCTCAAGCTTCTTATAAATCCCTTAAAGACCCGAGAAAGAATCGAACAAAGAATCATGTATTCGCCACCTCTCGCTAAACCACGTAGCTTGTGAGTAAACCTCTTTGGATATAGAAAAAGTGTTTACTCGATTCCTTTGGTTTGTCTCATCTTTGACCCTTGGCTACTCCCTGCAATCTATGAAACTATTCCTTCCCAAGGTCCTTACAGATGCCTTAAATACCAGACCCGAGGAACCAAACTAGCTTTGCGGTCCTCCAACACTCGCAACTACAGCACACTCACCAATTTCCTGCGAGCACTCGTTTCCTACCCAATTTCTGTGTAATGGAAATTCCAACTATCCCTATCATCCCAGCGTCTAAAGCGCCATTCCGCCATTTTGGTAACCTTACTGATGAGTGAGGCCACTAGCAGGCCCAAAGTACGAAACGTTCTTCTTTCTTTTCTCCTTTCTACTCTCTCACTCACATTCTTACTCAGCAATACGAAGTGGTACGCGCTTCAGAATTATAAATTGTTGTACTCGATTCCTTCGACCATGTCCAACCAGGAATCCAACAATACGTACTTCGTGTCTAGTTCTCTCTCGAAGCGAAGCGAGGGATTTCAGAGGAACCGGAGGATCGAAGGAGGATTAAGCCTTTTAGCGTCGAACGACGATGCATCGTTGTTGAGTACACTTTTGCAGGGAATGTTAGTCAGGAGAAATGATTCCCACGACCACTGATATATACGTGGAGAGTGAAATGCGTGCGATAGTGTTATAAACCTGTAACGTAGTTAGGTTAACGGTCGATGAGAGGAAAAACAGTCGAAGAGCGACTGAGCAAAGAAGATGGAGGAATCAGGCAATGGGTACCTTGTAACAGAGCAGAGTGATGTTGTTTAAGTATATTGTTAATCCTTTTCATTCGACGCTTTTCCAGCAATTTTCTATTGCTGGTCAAAGTTAGCAATAAAAACTATTAGCAAGCAATTTACAAAGTTTCCAATTTAATAGAAAACTTTGGGGAAACGTGCGTTCTTCAAAAATTTGCGATGGAACAAGCTTTTAATCTTCGCAATCAATTCCCTCAGAGGCGACATCCGAGAGCAAAGAGTTAATGGTTATTCATTCGATTGTCTTTATTCCATGGAATACTTGATTAGGTTACAGCAGTGTTTCCTAAATTTTGTGATGTGTCGTGAGAAAAGTTTTAAAGCTTTTATTAACGAATTGTGAAAATTAATTCTAATATCAAAAAATAAAATCAATCAGTGTCAAAAAAGCTGAGCAAGTAAAACTTTGTGTAATTATTATGTAGCATGATTGAGAAGTTCATTTTTGTACAAACAACAATACATCAATTTGCATACTGCTGCTTGTATTTATTAAATACTAGTTTTTTAATAAAAATGGTTACGTAATATAGAAAAAAAGTGATAATTTAGGTTTTTGTACGAAGCAACGAATGGAAACGAAGTCACGTGAACGAAAAAAAAAGCTAGACACACTTTTGGCTGGTCGAACGAATAAATAAAACATATTTCCGACTAATCGCGCGGCGAATCTGAATTTTACGCAGTTTCTAATATTAATTTACACGATTTATGAACGGCGATTGCAATATAATTGCCATTTCGCGTCCAAATGGTTAGTCATGCGAAATGTACCGATAGAATCGGATGTAGATCTTTGAAAATTGCCTCCTGCAATCAGCTCTGCGGTAATGTTGGCAATGGGATAGCTCGGTTTAATTCAGATATTTATAGAGCCACTTTCAAATACCACGCGGACGTGATTTAATATTATAGCGGGAAATACAATATTCCCAGTAAATGTATTTTAGCCTTATCTATCATACAAAATGAATTTCCTATTTGATATTGATGTAGAAGTAAAATTCTCGTCGCTAGATAAACTTCAAAAATTCTTCTACCCAAAGTATCAATTTCTGTCTCTATATTCTATAACAGGGGTTGTTAAACTTATCCAACCAGTCCAAGGACTCCCTTTTGAACAATATTTTTCTTTTTTTCTTAAGCCCAATAACTAGTTAATTAACATTTAATACAAAAAGTCTTGACCATGTAGAATATTTATTATAAATACGTTATTTGAACAAAAGCAAAGCGTTGGGGGATGCAAAGTTAATCTCAAAATTGTTTCACAGATCTCTAGGACTCTGCAGACCACAGTTTAAGAACAGTCATCAATTTGCAATTAAGAAACAAATTTGTGTTATAATTTTGCTCGAAATATATAAACCCCACAGAAGTTATAGTAATAGTTAGAGTTTACTTTTGTCGAATTGAAGAAGATGAAAAATTATTCACTGACCCAAGTGCGATATTTAAAGATTAAGGAATTCATAATTTAACAAATATGTACACATGTCAGAGTGGTTAAATGACATTAAATCTGCACTCGTGTAGTTGCTCATGCACGACAGCTTCCTTAGAGCGAGCTGGAACTTCGAAGCAAGTACAATGGGGAGTTTAGAGTTCAGAGCTTAAACTTTGAACTTTAGAGCGACAGTTTAGGCAGCGAAATATAGTTAACGGGAGTTTTTACTGTACTATACCAACTGCATTGTCTGCACATTTCTTTTGCTCACTTTTGCTCGCTATAAATATAGCAGGAAATTTCTTTGGTAGACGCTTTTGATCGCGACATTAATGTGAACAAAGGTCTTCTAAGTTCGCTAATCGTTTCGGTTTTCTTAACTTCAAATAGAAAAGTTAATGAAGAAAATTATTAAATTGGGGATGTTTATACGTTTTTAAGGGAAATTTAAGTATGTAAATGAAAAAGTACACGATGTATATGGTAAGCAGAAATATACAAAACTTAAGAAATTCGATGAGACTAGATTCTGAAGTTCCTTGAAGTTTTAATGCCCTCAATTTACATTTGCAATGTAATAAATATTAAATACGTCGATGAAAATTAACATAGAGAGAAAATTGATAACGCACAAACATTTTAGAAGAAATAGAAATGATAAAAATGATAAAAAATGGTGTGCTTAAAAAAGTGTGATAAAAATATGCAATGGATAAAAGAAACGATAAACAATTTGCTATAATATAGGATAAAAATGTGTTGATATTCCATGTAACTACTTAGTATTAACGACTTATTTCAAAATGTCAGCCGTTCCTGCCAATATAAACCTGACATTGATAAAAGACTCCATTACTGCATAAATTTCCTGCATAATGTTATACTGAAAGCAAGTCCATTATCGTTCTTTTTATACCTGGTCTTCTTGTTAGGATTTGTTAATGGAACTTCAAATGATCTATATTCATATAAAATTTTGTTTGTATTCATAGTTATTAAAGGAACCGACAACAAATTTTTCCGGATATTCCTGAGCTCCATTGTGCGTCTATATTGTTATTAAACGCAGTGCATAAATTCTGCAACGTTTATTCATGCACAGATACATTTTTATAGAATAATAAACATTGCACGCGAAATGAATGGAAATAAAAATATATTTTCGTTTAATACATTTTCAACCACCACGTCCAACAAATAACTCTCGATCGAATTTGTTAAAATGAAGCTAGCTTCATTTTATACATTGCGATTTTATTCTGTACGAATTTATGTTATGCAGTGCGATTATTCGAAATTTTGACGTTAGATATTTATTCAACAAGCTCGCATACTTTTAGAAGTACACGAAAACAATATACAAAGAGGTTACGTTTATTCATGCACAGATACATTTTTATAAAATAATAAACATTGCACGCGAAATGAGTGAAAATAAAAATATATTTTAATACATTTTCAAACACCACGTGCAACAAATAACTCTCGCTAGCTTCATTTTATACATTGCGAATTAATGTTATGCAGCGCGATTATGCGAAATTTTTGCGTTAGATGTTTATTCAACAAGCTCGTACGCTTTTAGAAGTACACGAAAACAATGTAGAAACAAGTATTTAATCAGCTGCTCGATCGCGCGGAATCTACAAACCCAGTTGCCTGAATGAATGAAAATAAAAATATATTTTAATACATTTTCAAACACCACGTACAACAAATAACTCTCGCTAGCTTCATTTTATACATTGCGAATCAATGTTATGCAGCGCGATTATGCGAAATTTTTGCGTTAGATGTTTATTCAACAAGCTCGTACGCTTTTAGAAGTGCACGAAAACAATGTAGAAACAAGTATTTAATCAGCTGCTCGATCGCGCGGAATCTACAAACCCAGTTGCCTGAATGAATGAAAATAAAAATATATTTTAATACATTTTCAGTCACCACGTACAACAAATAACTCTCGCTAGCTTCATTTTATACATTGCGAATTAATGTTATGCAGTGCGATTATTCGAAATTTTGACGTTAGATATTTATTCAACAAGCTCGTACGCTTTTAGAAGTACACGAAAACAATGTAGAAACAAGTATTTAATCAGCTGCTCGATCGCGCGGAATCTACAAACCCAGTTGCCTGAATGAATGAAAATAAAAATATATTTTAATACATTTTCAGTCACCACGTACAACAAATAACTCTCGCTAGCTTCATTTTATACATTGCGAATCAATGTTATGCAGTGCGATTATTCGAAATTTTGACGTTAGATATTTATTCAACAAGCTCGCACACTTTTAGAAGTACACGAAAACAATATACAAAGAGGCTACGTTTATTCATGCACAGGTACATTTTTATAAAATAATAAACATTGCACGCGAAATGAATGAAAATAAAAATATATTTTAATACATTTTCAAACACCACGTACAACAAATAACTCTCGCTAGCTTCATTTTATACATTGCGAATTAATGTTATGCAGCGCGATTATGCGAAATTTTTGCGTTGGATGTTTATTCAACAAGCTCGTACGCTTTTAGAAGTACACGAAAACAATGTAGAAACAAGTATTTAATCAGCTGCTCGATCGCGCGGAATCTACAAACCCAGTTGCCTGAAAATCCGGCGTGCAACCTCGCGATTCGCAGATACGAAAGCGTGAAAGCATACAATGCCGCCATCGCGATCCACCTTGCGGTTCCAGCGCCACAGAGGTCCCAGAGGTCAAGATCTCGAGCGGTGTCGACTGGTAGCCGAGAGAGCGCGCTTCTTACATCGAGCCTGGTCAGTTTCCGGAACCGCCTTATCTCCGGTGCGAGGCAGCAGCAAGTGCGTCGTGCCGCGCCATTACGTGCTGATTATGCGAGACAATGGCTGTTTTTGCTGGCGCACGATCGCGCCAAGGAACTCGCGAGCTCTTCGAAACGCGCGAGAACGACGACGGAACTTTTATCGCTGGAAGAAGTTGCGACGTTCCCGCGGAAACACGGCGATCAGTCAGGGAATTTCGAGACAAACGAACAGGAGATTTTGGAGAACAAGTGCTCCATATTTTTTGCGTAAACGTTCTGCTCGATTGCGTGGCTTCAAATAACGTTTGCGATGTCAGAGAAAATGGCACAAGTGTTTGTAATGTGGTGAAGAGAAATGTGTTTTTGAGATTTTACAAGGTTGGGTGGTTTTGATTGTATTTGGAAATGTAGTGTAATGTGAACGATGTGGAAAGACAGCTCTGATTGCGTTCACGTTCGCATGAATTACCAAGTAACTTTTGGTAATGACTTAATCAGGGTTTTTTTATAATTTTTGGGATATTTACGAAAAAGTTTAGATATTTTATGCAGGTTCATTAAAGGCAAGCTACTTAATTTTTTCCATCACGATCACTCTGTCATATAACAATTAGAAAAGATTAATTGGAATTGGAATTGAAATTCGAATGATAGAAATGAAAAATAACAAAATTTTATTTGACTCTTCATTTGTGAGAAAAATAACTTCAATGAAATGCAATGAAGACCAGATAAAAATTAATACGAGAACCATTTATGCATCTGATTCCCCTTTTTCTAATCTTTCTTCAATGTCGCGTGCCTTCGTCGTCAGGAAAACGACGCGAGGCTCAAGAAGCGACCCTGACAGACTAAAAGATCTGCGCATATTCGCATCAATCAAGTCTTTGATCCATGGTAACATTGATAAAATTCTATGTGGTCACTCGTAGATAAAGTTCGCGTTGCACTGACTTCAGTTGCTACTATTGACTTGGCAAGAAAGGGTTTGAAACTTGGTTTCAAATACTTTTGCCAATATTATAATTTTTTCCTTTTAACATTTGATATTCGTCACATTTAGATTTGTTTACAAACAAGCTGTAAGTTCAGTTCAAAGTAGCTGCTAGTTCATTCTGTGTACATAGAAAACAAGTTCTATTTCGCACTACAAAACTGAAAGTACGTTCTTTTCAACCCAATATTATAACATTTTGAAAATTATTTTCCTGGAAAAGGAATCTTAAACACGACATTGCTCCTCTTGGTATTCACCTTATTTCGCGTTTCAGAATCGTCCATTATAGTTCCTTCGGGTGTGGTTGTGAATACCTCTTGTGTATTGTTAATCGAATTAAACAAATAGAAATGGAAGAAGTTTGCTTTGCAATAACTGTTCATTTTAATAGCGACTCTGCTGGAACAATTTGATTCCGTTACTGAAGCTAAACTACATTGCGAAAGCACAGAGATCTAGCGAAAATGCAAAGCTTTGAAAGCTATGGTACGAATTTGGTTTTGGAAATTAAAATTATGTTTGGTCGATTTTATTTTTCTTTCAATGTGAATGTGAAGTGTTTATTTTTGTTTATTGGTAGTATATTGCTGTTTAATTAATTTGTATATTGAATAATACTTCGATTAATTCTGTCAAATTAGTGGAATTATTGTAACTAAAATTTAGTGTAACAAATTCATTTATGAAAGTATTTTCTTATATAAAAAAATACAGAATGTACGATAATTACAAAAATATTGCACCTCTGCATTTTAATTACTTTAAGGATCAATATTTACTATCTGGAACCTAATATAATTTAAACTATAGAAAATGAAGTATAGAAAACTATAGAAACTATAGAAAATTTCAAGAGAATTCGATGGTAACGCAATATTTCCTCAAACGTAAGATTAAATTCCGTCACGATCGAGAATTCAGCTCGCATATTCAATTGTCGTGGAATGTAAACACGTGTACGACAATTTCGCAGTAAATCATGCGTACGATCCACTAAATATCGTATCGACAGCTTCTGCTGAATGCTCTCGAATGTTTTCTACGACGTACGAGCAATTTTCTGCGATAAAATATGAGATATCTGGGAACCGTACGTGCCAACGCTTTCACAGAATTTCTGACAAATATTTATAAGACAAACACCTCCCTTCGTTACAGAATTTACGACCTATTAACGCAAAAAGTGTCCGTTTTCCTTGTCAATAGGGGACATTTAAAAGGGAATTTTTGAGAAGCTTTTTCGTAACAGCTGGTCTTTGAATCAGTTTTCAAGCAATCTCTGATCATTTTAGACGATACTTAGAGCGTTCAAGTTACAGTTATTAATGTTTTAAGTGAATGTGAGAGACAAACGACAAATAAATGTATTTCTATTCTATGTTTCATTCAGAATCATAGAAATTATTGAAATTATAATTTAGCATTCTTTTCGACAAAATCTTAGCTAACGTTATCAATTTTTATTAGTTCTTTCAGCAATCTCAAACACGTTTATCTTTTCTATAATTCGGAACCGTTTCATAGAGAGAAGCTGCACAAAATTCGCCAACAGGTTTTGCTGCACTCAACCACAAGCGACTCGAAATGAAAAGGACTGATATTCTATGGGACGAAATAAGAAGAAAAGCTACATTTTCGAGAAAAACGACTTCAAACATTCCTGACACGCATTAACCATAAAAACTCACAAGTGAATGCAATTCAAGTGCCCATATACAGTTCCGCCATTAATACACGCTTTCCTCGCGGAATCTCAAACCCGTTTCTCTCAAAAAGCACATAACTCTCAATTTTTGTCTTAATTTAACAGTTAGAATCATCCTTTTTCGCTTCCAGCCCACTAATAATTGAACCATTTGCATAAATGAGGACTATTTTAATGAACAACTATCTGCAAAAAAAAGTAGTAAATCAAATCTACTCTCTATTCCAGTGGTTCCCAATCAGCATTCCACGGAACATTGCTGTTCTATAAGCATTTCACAAGTATTCAGCGGATTTAGTCGCAAATCAGAATTGTACGACCATACTGGAACGTTGAAATATCAAAAAATTAAAATCATAACATTTTCATAAACACGATGTTGGATTATTTCAACATGTCAACGTAAAAGCAAAAATGAATCTTGTGTTGATAGATAGAATCCTGTGTATAAACAGTGAAAGAAACATATTTCTTTGAGCAGACCTCTAACTGTTTATACCTAAAAAAGAAAGGAAAAGAGAACACGTGCAGAGTTTACGTCGTCATTTTTCATAACTATAAGTAGCGATTTTGAATTGTAACTGTCTAATTCTAGTAAAATAATTGCTGGCAAGCTTAAGTATTTCATACTAACCCTCGAAGTATCGATCTCAGATATCTGGAGACCCGAGAAATACATTTTCAAAAATAATTCTTCCAATTTTATACACTATTTTTGTGTAAATTATTATCCTTATTTAATATTCATTCATTTCTCAAGTAATAAATGTTGTAAGCGAACATCAAGGAGCAGGATAACGCGGTCCTTCGTCGCGTTGGCGCCACCCCCTCTGCAAGCACGCAGCCCTGGGCCTGAAGGCCCCAAAGAAGGGATGATTAGACGCCTTAGAAAGGCGCAAGGATTTCAGAAATCAGTTCACAGAGAGATTTTGTAGCGAATAACGCATTAAAACAACTCTCTTTGAAATTACGAGTTTACAAATCGTTTTACATTACAATATTATTATTAGAAATTGATTTTAAAAGTCTGGGTCCTGAAACCCAGGTCCGTATTCAGCGTGACGTCTTATTTAACGTCGTTGAAATCTTACACTAACTTAAGTGTAAGTGTTTCGCTAACGAAAATTGCTCGCAAAAGCGTTCTTAGAAAAGCTTGGGAAACACTGCTCTATTCCAAGAAAACTGCGAAAGTTCCAGGTATCTGATAAAAAATATGCAAATTTTCTATGTCTGCTCGAGTAGATACGTTGTATCAGAGAAGATACGCAAGAACATTTCACTTTCCATCGGATTATCCGATAATTCGTTTCCAGAGGGACGATACGGGCGTCCGCGAGCGATGTCTCCTCGAGCTTCGTGACATAAACCTGGAGAGATTTATGTACTGTCCACGGGAACACGCGATTCCTTGTCTATCGACAGGTAATCTTATCAAGCCAATGCGTACAACCGTTTGCGTGATGCCAGCTAGTCCCTTGATAGATGAGAGAGATGGATATTACGAATGAAATCTGCGAACTGCAGTCGAAAGAAAAACCCTTTCACTTGATATAGTGCGCAAGTGAAACTCGAAGATGTCCGCTCGCTAGAAAATCTTGTTATTCTTGAATCGAGATGGAGTCTGGCTACGGAACGCGCGGTTGTAAAAGGAAATAGAGGGATAGAAAGTGATAGCAGGCTGTTTTCGTTCGAAACTTTCAGGTTGTTTGTTTGATTCGTTATTACGTTCGATCATTCGAAAATTGATTACTGATGGAGAAATTTGTATATTCATCTGTAAGTGGCGTTTTAATATTTTGATTTCGGTCAAGATGCGAAAATTGCTGTTTCCGTTTCGAGGTTGTAACATTTTCTTTTAAAACTTTTCGATGTTTGATTGAAAGGTTACACCATCGATAAGAGCAAGAGACATGATTACAATATCTATCAAAATTAATAATTGCATTCCTAATCAAGAACTACATAAATCGACACTAGCAAGTGTCTGCATCTCGAAAAAAAAGTTTCATCATCGATAAAGGCATAAAACATGATTACAATATCTCTCAAAATTAATAATTCCATTTCTAATCGAGTTACACTATTGATAAGGGTAAAAGACACAATTATAATATTGATCATAATTAATAATTGCATTTCGAATCAAGAACTATATAAATCGACACTAGCAAGTGTCTGCATTTCGAAAGAAAAAAGGGTATACCATCGATAAAGATAAAAAACACGATTACAATATCCATCCAAATTAATAATTACATATCTAATAAAAAACTATATAAATCGACACTAGCAAGTGTCTGCATTTCGAAGAAAAAAAAGGTTACACCATCGATAAGAGCAAGAGACTCGATTACAATATCTATCAAAATTAATAATTGCATTTCTAATCAAGAACCGTACAAATCGGTTCCACCAAGTGTCTACATTTTGAAAGAAAAAGGGGTACACCATCGATAAGGGCAAGAAGCACGATTACAATATCTATAAAAATTAATAATTCCATTTCTAATCGAGTTAAACCATTGATAAGGGTAAAAAACACAATTACAATATCCATCCAAATTAATAATTACATATCTAATAAAAAACTATATAAATCGACACTAGCAAGTGTCTGCATTTCGAAGAAAAAAAGAGGTTACACAATCGATAAGGGCAGACGAGCATCAGAGGTTCGCAGGGTTGTTTTCGAGCGGGAAATTTAAACTCGCTTCCGGCGCTATCGCGTACGATAGCCGTGCGGGGTGCTCGGGGTATTAAGAAGTTGGATGAATCATGAATAAATTCATCCGATAAACGGTCGCCTTTGTCCGCGGCAAGTTTTCTTTACACCGGCTGGACTCTTACGACGCGGTGATAAAACTTGTCTCACGAGGGTGCTTGAATTATTAGCGCGCGCAAATAGAACGGGCTGTCGCTGTAATTCCCCGACAACTTGCCACCGCGTTCATTTTCTTGCCCCGTTCGCGGCGCCGCGATCGATCAGCCAGCGATTCGTTCGAGTTGTAACTCATCGTACGGACTTTTTGCCGCGGCTCGCGGCAATCGTGTGTGGTACGGATGTTTTAATTAATTACTTAATCATTGGGGCGAGCGAGGATTGCGCGAGCTGCAATTACGACGTAGCAAAAAGGTAGCCTCTGACAATTTTGTTAATTATGTTGTTTTGCTTTCTTTCTTCTAAAGTTTAGCTATTTTTAATAAATACAAAGCAAAGCAAAGTAGTTTGTAAAGTGTAAAGCGGATATCGCCTCTGAGGGAATTAATTGCGAAGGTTAAAAACTTATTTCATGGCGACTTTTTGAGGAACACATATTTCCCCAAAGTTTCCTATTGAAATGGGGATTTTCTGTTACTGGAAAATTGCTTGGTGATTGTTTCTATTGCTAACTTTTAGCAGCGATAGAAAATTGCTCGAAAAGCGTCGAGTGCAAAGGGTTAAGTCTCTCATATCTTAGAATAGCTTTAAAGAAAATGAAACATAGGCAACACCTTTCTTCTTTAAATTTATTTCAAGATAACTTTCGAAGTAAGTAGCCTTTGATAATTTTGTTGAATTTGGCTATTTTTAATAAATATAAAGCAAATAATCATAGTTTATAAAACGTAACACCTTATTATGATTTTCATATTTTAGAATAGCTTTAAACAAAATGAAACATAGGCAACACCTGTTCTTTTTGAGTTTATTTCAAAATATGTAATTAGAAATCTTTTAACCTAAATATAAAAATTTGCGTAAATGTTATTAGGCCATTTTATATTTCGTAATTACACGAAACAGTCTACTTACATAACGTTATCCCGCGCCATCTTTTGAATTTCGTTACCGCGGATCCATTTTCACATGTAAAACGTTACAAGATGGTTGACATAATGTCACGAGATGCGTGTCTGAAAATTGTACACCGCACGTAACAAAAACTATCAAGAAACAGTACAGGCCATAAGATGTGTATCAAAATTAGGACCTCGTTTGTACAGACACGCAAGCATAATTAACTCACTGTTTACTGTCGACGGTGCGCAAAAGTGGCTCGAGTTTTATTAAATTGTCGACCAGAATTATTATAATATTAATCGCCTATAATTTTGTTTACAATTTTAATTGCACGCACAAAGATATTACAAACTTTGATCAAAGAAGTAACGTCTGCCATAAGAGTTTGCATTCCTTTCATCAAGATGAAGGATGGAGAAACAGGGATGAAAGTTTAAAGAGATAATTGTGAGCACTTTACGCTGGAAGCAAAAAGGATACATAAATGGCAAACCTATTCTCTTCGTAGCTTCTCTCAAAATGTATGCACTAAAGTGCTAAAAGACTTTTCGAACATCTGAATAATCGAACCTGAGAAGCTCAAGTTTGCAGTCTATCGAAATCCCATAACACATTGTTCACTTTTGTAATGACTGTCTGCTAGACCTTGACTGATGTTCTTAGCAATTTCATAAGGCGTTGTACGAGCTAAGATTAACCAACTTCCTTACTGCCTGCAAGAGTTACTGCTGTGTCATTCATTGGTTTAGAAATTAACGATGCCTCGTACTCTGCTTCAAGTTTAACCCACAGTAAAATACGATCCTGAATATAATTTTGCTACGGATTTAATTTGGAAACGGACACACGTGAAGTCAAAACAGCTGTTTTGTGGGAATGAGAATTGGTGAGTGAGTGTATGTGATGCAAGTGGTGGTACGAGTGATTTGGAAATGAATGAAGAACGTACAAAAGAGAAACACGAAAGAGTTGACGAGCAAACGTGAAAAAGTGATTGTAATTGAGAGAAATAAAGATTGAGTTAATTCGTTTAAAACTATGATTCCTACATCTGTTAATAAAATCATCGATTGCCCACGTGTTAGTCAGTCCTTAGTTACGAATAAGTTAAACGCCTAATCATTTAAAAATAAGTCTTCCAATTGTATATACTATTATTGTATAAATTATTATCCTTATTCAATATTCATTCATCTTTCAAGTAATAAATATTGTAAGCGAACATCCCTTCTCATGTTGAGGAGCCCTAATCAGCAATCAAGAAGCAGGGTAACGCAGTTCTTCGCGTTGGCGCCATCCCCTATTCGCCTATCAAAATAAAACTGGTATAAAATAAAATAGAAAATTAAAAATTAGAAAATAAAAACTAAAATCTCAGGTTCTGGGATTGCTCTCCAAAAAAATGAGTCGTCTCGAATGGATTAAGGTTTAGCGCCACCCCTGCTAATAAATCCAGTAACATGCTGTGACAAAAATATTCTACATTCTCAAACAGATCTCTTTTCGTCCGATTCATTGAACTTAGGACATTTCAACACAAAGAAGTCGAGGAAAGATGAAATACACCAACTTTTGAATCGATCTGTATTACGTATCTCGTGGGTATTTACATATTAGTCCGCCATAATGGTTCGTTCGCACAGTGCGTGCTTCCGCGGGATAATCGCGTTATCCGATCGCGCGGATAATACGATTACACGTACCAACCGCGTAAATACGGATACGTGGTGCGATCCAAGTGTGAGGTGTAATTTAAAAACCGTCACCAGCCCGATAAAACGGGGACGCGTCACATTTTTGCCTGGCGACCGCGAAACAACGGGCTATCGCGATTTCCGCGGGAAAATTTAAATTACACGGCAGCTCGGTTGTTACGCTACGCTTTAATTTTGAATTAAGTGGGAGCTGTAACGGAAACGGGACGTTTATACGAATGTAAATTGCATCGACGACGGGGGAGAGAAGAGATTGGGCTGGTTTTCGAACGCGTTTCGCACTTCGCGCGACGCCATTGGAAGATGAATCGCGAGGCACTTTTGATATGTTTCATTGGATATTTTATTAGTATATTTTCGTTTCTGCGACATGTGTGCGCACGAAAATTTCAATAAAATATATTAATTGCAGTTCTGATACACATATATTGACCCTTTGCAGTTGGATCTCCACTCTGAGGGGACATCAGCATTGATTAGTAATTAAGGAGATTAAACTTATTTCACCGCAGCTTTTTGAGAAATGTGTTTTCTAGTGGCAATAGAAGTTAGAAATAGAAACTGTTGCTAAAATATTGCTAAAATATTGCTATTTTCTATTGCTACAGGAAGGAACCAAATGCAAAGGATTAATACTTCTTTGGTGGGCCATCGAATTTATGAGCTTCGTTGAAATGTTTTAGTCTAACTTCGTAAATATTAAAAACAGTCTAACTTAAATAATAACTTATCACACAGAACACTAAGCCACCAACAATTTTTAACACTTGACAATAAAATAGGTTTCTCTATACAAAGATTCCCCAATAAATAGTTCAGAATTTCCTTAAATAAAACTAACACTGCTTTCGAAAACGTATAAAATCTGCAATAAATTATTTCTATTACTTTAATTCAGATGAAAAACAGAGCAGAAAATTTAAACAGATAATTTCCAACATTGTAACATCGTAAGCGCTGCATTACCAATGGTTAATGGTCTTTTTTTTTGCAATTAAACAACGGATACGGAATACAGAGGTCGAAATACATTTTTCCTACCGAAAGCAAAAACAATTTTCAGGCAAACCTGTAGAGGAAATCTCATACACGATGCAAACGTTGTACTTCAAACAATTCATCGAACAGACGTAGCGGAAGGTACCTCCTATTATTCAATCACAACCTTTTACGAGACAATGCAATTTTGGCAAAATACTGTCGGACGGATAGTCAGGAAACGCTGTTACAGAAAAAAAGGGGGTGTAACAAATAGCTTTTTCACGGGTTTGAAACCCGCGCGCAGTTGGTCATCCTAATAAAAGCAAGTTATACGCGGTGGATGGAAATCGATAAAAAATCGGTTAATTGTAGCGAAAACGATAGGAGATATTGCGTTCTATTATTTTGTTCGTTCCATTGATTGATCTGAAAAATTGAAACGAACAGAGAGACTGAAAAACTTGATGGCGGTATAGAGAAATATTTCATTTGAACAAGTACGCCAATTCGTACGAAACAAAATTTGTTTTTCTCTATTCGACATAGAAAAACGAATTCGAATTAGCGTGAAAAATCGAAAAACTGAAAAAAGGTTAGATATATAATGTGTAAACAAGAAAATTCTTTTAAACTTTACTTTCCATACATTCATCAAATAGTAGTTAATAATAATAAAAGTATAATTGAAACACTTGGTATCAAAATAAAAGAGCGTTTAAATACTCAGGTATGAATAAACAAAAAATATAAATAACGATACATACACCGATTTACTTAAATTAATTATTCTTTCATTTTTTAACACTAAAAAAAGGGATTTTAAGATTGCAAATAGTCGAGACAAAATATTCTAATTCCGCTTAAAAAGTGAGAAGAAGTAAATCCAACCATTAATATTTAAAAACTTTCTTAAAGACTGAAAACTAACCGAACTTTCTAAGTGGAAGACAGCGCGCGTCCAATTCTGATTTAAAAAAATATGAACACCGAACCGTAAAGCGGTTTTTTCCTTCGACGTTTCAATTTAACGTTTCAGTAATCTTCTTTGCAACTTCGATCGCTCAGACAATTTCAACTTCGCAGCGTTTTGATCTCGACTTGTCTGCTCGTACTTTCGGTTCGTTCGACAGTCTCTCGTTCGCTGTTCTGCTGAGTAAATTGGGGCAAAAATTAAATCCGTTCTACGATCACAGTCGAAAACCGCCCTGGCGTTTCTTACCGTTGAATTCTAGAATCCATTTGCGGATCAGGAGTGTGCGGATACCCGAAAACTTCGGGTCAGGTAGCATCGAATATTTTGATTGGAATCTGGTCTCAAAAGTATCGAGCTGCATACGAATTGCTGGCTGTACACTTCGGTTACCCAAGATTCAATTCGAGCTCGATTGGTTTTTCGACGAACCGCGGTCTAAACTGATTAATTCCACGGAATCTAACTACCCAGTTACGGTTTTAATCGTGCTGTTTAGCCCTTCGAATCCTGCCATCGATCGTCATTTCATTCGACAAGTTCTAACCATCCCCTTGCGATTTCAGTTGTGTCGAAAGTTAGTCAATTTTTGTAAATGTGAGAGTACGTAGCATAATTTCTTTATTACATAATCTTTTTATGTGTAATAAACGTTTTTATTCCAATTATCTCAGATTATTTTATAATTAAATCCCCTTACGATTTCAATAGTATCGAAAGTTAGTCAATTTTTGTAAATTTAGTTTTGTAAATGTGAGAGTGTAGAGTATAATTCCTTTATTACATAATCTTTTTATGTGTAATAAACGTTTTTATTCCAATTATTTCAGATTATATTATAATTAAATCCCCTTACGATTTCAGTTGTGTCAAAAGTTAGTCGATCTTGTAAATTTAGTTTCGTAAATGTGAGAGTAAGTAGCATAATTTCTTTATTACACAATCTTTTTATGCGTAATAAATGTTTTTATTCCAATTATTTCAAATTATTTTATAATTAAATCTCCTTACGATTTCAATAGTATCGAAAGTTAGTCAATTTTTGTAAATTTAGTTTTGTAAATGTGAGAGTAAATAGCATAATTTCTTTATTACACAATCTTTTTATGCGTAATAAATGTTTTTATTCCAATTATTTCAAATTATTTTATAATTAAATCTCCTTACGATTTCAATAGTATCGAAAGTTAGTCAATTTTTGTAAATTTAGTTTTGTAAATGCGAAAGTCAGTAGCATAATTTCTCTATTACACAATCTTTTTATGCCTAATAAACTTATATTCCAACTTTATATTCCAATTATCTCAGATTATTTTATAATTAAATCCCCTTACGATTTCAATTGTATCAAAAGTTAGTCGATCTTGTAAATTTAGTTTCGTAAATGTGAGAGTGTATAGTATAATTTCTTTATTACACAATCTTTTTATATTTGATAAACGATTTGATTCCAATTATCTCAGATTATTTTATAATTAGCTGTAGAAAATGTGATTTATTTCAGTAGAAATGTCGAGAACTTAATTTCCTTCGATAAAGAATTCTTGCGCTGCTATCTTAAGAAATAAAAATTATTTCTAGCAAAGAGCGTAATAGATGTCTGTAGAACAAGAATATTTTTCAGGATAAGCTTCAGAGATTGGGATGGAAAAATTGAATTCGATAGCTGTGAACTCGTGTAATCTACGGACAAATGTGTCTTCAAAGATTGGCTAAGCTACTTTACGTATAAAATTCCTGTAGCGTTTAAAATATCTTCATCCAAAAGTGGACTCAAGTTACTTTTATTCACAGTTCCGTCGTTCTCTCCACCAATAAGGTAACGTTTCATAATCTTTATACCTTAAATCTTTTAATTTTATTAATTAAAAGACACAAGGAACAAAATGAATCAATTTCCAGTCGTATTTAAAAGTCTTGCAGCGCTTATCCGATAAATGATAACTGAAATCTGTTTCACTTTAGTTTAATCTTCGTTACTTATCTATAATTTTGTTAATTATCAATCGTCAACTATTCTTAGTAATTAAGATATTGAAAATATATGTAGGATCAGATTAAGAAAAATGAATATTTATTTAAAATTCACTTCTCGTTGTTGCAGTTACTAGGTGCGATCTTTAAGAATGAATAAATAGTGCTCTGGTGAGTGCGATGTTTGATAGTAAATAAACATTGCACTGCTTGCTTTTGATTATCCGCTATGCCGCATTGCGTTTCTTAAATTGTTGACACGCACTTCATACACAGCTTTCGCATCGATTTTTTCACTTCTCTACATATACATGCATTTATAAAACACTCAGAAATGTGCAAAAAGTAGAGAATATACAGTGGAAAAATATTTAAAATATTTGAAGGGTAAAACAATTTTTCATTCAACCCTTTCATAGCGTACTTCGAGAGAAATTGAATCAAGCCATCGACTATATGTTTCTTACATCAACAAACATAATTAACAAACTACTATTGCATACGTAAATAGTTGAAATTATAATAATAAAGAAATAAATGATTTCAAAATCATTTCTAATACATTTTTGTATTATTTTCTAATATGAGAAAATCGAGTTCCATTTAATAATATTATCAGTAATATTTATAACAGAAAGAGAGAAGAGAGCAACACCATCTCACTTCTGACAACGACTTCATTATTACCACGCAATGCGACACTCCTTAACGCGCAACTCCAACGCGTGCGAAAATCTTCGCAATAATCGCATGCAACAAGAAATTCTACGCAAACCAGTTAAAATCCAGTGAAACTGAAATCAGTGCACCTACTGTGAAACATTTGATTGCGTTGAACGTTGAATTTCCCGAAGAGCAATTTTTCTTGTCCGCGGCCAATAAAACAACCCCATTGCTGATCTGCAAACTGAATTACCGTCTCTCCAAGAAACCGTAAAGTATTATTAATTCAAATGAGCCAGCGAGAAGAGAATGGCCAAGAGACGAGCGACGGGGGCGGGGCGGAAATACGAGAAAACCGTCAGCGAAGGGAGAAAGGAAAAAAGAGAAGAGAACAGGAAGAATAAATAAAAATAACCGGAGGAGGACGACGTTGCGGGAGAAGATCGATCCTTCTCTTATCTTGGCCTCGTTGTCGTCAGAAATAACGGCGCTACGTAGGAGTTTGGGGCAACACTCGAGCGACAAAACTGGGAGCCAGGCGGACGCCGGAGGGGAAAGAAAACGGGAAGAAAATGGGGGCGGTTGCCGGTAGACTCAATTAGCCCCGTGGAAAACTTTCGTCGCGGGATTACGACGTCAACAACGTCCTTCTCGAGCGAGAGCGACGACGGTGCGGTGCCACGAGCGAAATTGCGGCTCGTCGAAAAGGCGTCCCACCCCTGTTGAGGACGTCGCGGGACCACGTCACGCTGATCTCTCCTCGGAACCGTTCTCCGCCACCAACTGGCCGCATCCTCCACGTAGCCGCGCGAACTTCCTGTCCGCCGCGACGCCCCTCCGCCGTCGACTTATCGGGCTCTTTTCCGCTTTCCACCGGGTTCCCACGGCGTCGAGACGCCACGGTTCCCCTGCTCGACCACTGCCACGAGTGTGTCGACTGGTATCTTCGAGGGAATCGGTCGATCGTTTAAGCGCGGGTCGTTTGGTCAGTCGTTCGACGAAGGTCGCGCGAGGGTGCGACTCGTTGATGTGTTATACACGATCAATTGCAGCTGTTTTCGGATCAGAAGCGTGTGATACGTCAATAAGAAATAATGAAATTTGTAACACGCAAATTAGAAATTAATAAATTCGTGATACACCAATAAAAAATTGCCAAAATTTGTAACACGCCAATTAGAAATTAATAAATTCGTGATACACCAATAAAAAATTGCCAAAATTTGTAACACGCCAATTAGAAATTCATAAATTCGTGATACACCAATAAAAAATTGCCAAAATTTGTAACACGCCAATTAGAAATTAATAAATTCGTGATACACCAATAAAAAATTGCCAAAATTTGTAACACGCCAATTAGAAATTAATAAATTCGTGATACACCAATAAAAAATTGCCAAAATTTGTAATACACCAACAAGAAATAATGAAATATGTAATACGCCAATTAGAAATTAATAAATTCGTGATACACCAATAAGAAATAATGAAATTTGTAATACACCAATAAGAAATAATGAAATTTGTAACACGCCAATTAGAAATTAATAAATTCGTGATACACCAATAAAAAATTGCCAAAATTTGTAATACACCAACAAGAAATAATGAAATATGTAATACGCCAATTAGAAATTAATAAATTCGTGATACACCAATAAGAAATAATGAAATTTGTAATACACCAATAAGAAATAATGAAATTTGTAATACGCCAATTAGAAATTAATAAATTCGTGATACACCAATAAGAAGTTACGAAAATTTGTAGTACACCAACCAGAAATAATGAAATTTGTAATACGCCAATTAGAAATTAATAAATTCGCGATACACTAATAAAAAATTGCCAAAATTTATAATACACCAACCAAAAATAATGAAATTTGTAATACGCCAATTAGAAATTAATAAATTCGTGATACACCAATAAAAAATTGCGACAATTTGTAATACACCAATAACAAATAATGAAATTTGTAATACGCCAATTAGAAATTAATAAATTCGCGATACACCAATAAAAAAATTGCCAAAATTTGTAATACACCAACCAGAAATAATGAAATTTGTAATACGCCAATTAGAAATTAATAAATTCGCAATACACTAATAAAAAGTTACCAAAATTTGTAATACACCAACCAGAAATTAAAAATTCGTAATACACCAATAAGAACGTCGTATTGAACTAAGGGAAAGTTAATTATTTCATTCCACGCTGCGAGGTATTTCCATGCAAGGTATTTTAGAAATAGATGACCACTTCCGTATATAGTAAAAGTACGAGAGAGTTGTGTAAAATCTGAATTCTCAGAAATATTTCCTTTTTAGACAATCGAACACTTTTAGATTAGTCTACATTCCCTGGATTCTTACGGATAAGGTAATCTTGTCCACGAAATTATCTAAAAATGTTCATTTATCTTTAAAAGTTTACGGAATATATATGTGCACATTGCATCGCAAGAAAATTGCTTTCTTGGTATAGCAGTGTATTTCCGTGTATCTTTAAAAAAATGTATAGTATGCAGATATCTTGAATAACTTGGAATTTTTCAGAATTTCTTTCTAAAACTATTACTATTTATAGGTTGCTCACTAAATTAGTAAATTCGTAATACATCAATAAGAAATAAATAAAATCTGTAATGCACCATTAAGAAATCAATAAATTAATAATACACCAATCAGAAATTAATAAATTCATAATCCACCAAGAACAAATTAAATTAGACTTGCAGACTTCCAACAATCCACGAAGCAACTTAACATCTTACCAAAATAACCATAACAAAAAACGACGCAACGCTATTTATTTCCAAAAAAGAACTCGAACAACTAAATTGATTCCTTTCGCAATTCAATCCCTCTCGCGACTCGCCAGGAACTCGATCATCGAGTTTACGTAGCTACTTCCAAGTTCGCCACTGTTTCTGGCGAACGGATGAGACCGTTCATCGAATTCTACGCTGCTTCGACCTGATCCCATGCAACACGGCTACTTAAAACGATCTGAAGGCATCGCGTCACCGAAACAGGACACGGCAAAACGATCTCTTCGCCCTGAAAAGCGCTTAACACCGAGCGACTACGTATATACACGGCTTTAATTGATAACAGAGGGTGGACGAGGGTTCGTTTACGCGATTAGTCAGTTCAACTTACGCAGCTGGACAAATCTTTATTTTCCAAGACCCCTGGAAACGCTCATTAAAACGCTCAGCCACCATTCCCCACTTTTATCCTCTAATCTTCCACGGATCGTGGCTCCCGTTCAGTTCGTTCCATTCGTTCTTTCGCCCCCTGGCCGCTTTAAAATAAGTTCCTCCGTGCCGCGACGCGGCATAGAACGCGGAAGATCCCGTGGAGGTAACGGAATCACGTAGCTAAGCTGGATCGAGAATTCTCGCTACTCTAAGGGAACTGTTAGAATGGATTGCCTTCGAAAATGGCGTGTTCGCTCTTTAATCTCCCGTTACCAGCGTCCACGCCGCCAGTGGAGGGCACAATGCAGATGGAAAATATCGTTCGGCCCGCGAGTGCTCTTTGAAATTGCAAAAGAACGGAATAACGTTCGAAGAAATTAAATAAAACGCGGGATGATAAAAAGAAACGGATTTGCGAAAGTCAACCACTTCAGGGTTTAATTTTTAACAATTTTTTGGATCGTGTTTGTTACTTTTTGTTGCGATTAGTTCGATTAAATGTTGGGTTGTTTCATGGAATGTTTTCGAGTGACTAATTTAATAATTTATTCGTTTATTGTTGATATATTGTGAAATTTAACCCTTTGCATTCGAGGACTTCAGAGCTGAGGGGTTTAAAATTTGTTTTCAAACTCGAGGACTCCTCGATGGAGACAATGTAAATAATTTTCAGTTGCAAAGGAGTAATTTTTAATTGCTAATCACTGCTTTGTAAATATTATATCATTGCTTCTAATGTATTAAAATCCTTTTGATTGTTTAAAAAATATCGTTCGTATTTGATAAATAAGATACAGTCAGTTTCAACGATGGTATCAGTCTAAAACAGCAATTTCTAGTATTACTTCCTTTTTAGAAGAAATTAACAACGTGCGCAAATATATGTTCCTGAAGAAATTAAAAGCCTCGTTCGTCTGCGATAGTTACAAGAGTTCATCCGAAAGAATTTCCATTTTCCTCCCATAAAGATAAGTCTTGCGCGGAAAAAGCCGGAAACGCGTTGAGCGCAAAGAAAGGGTGTAAAAGAAAAGGGTACGAAACAATGGAGAAGATCGAAATTACAGAAATTCAGGATTTTCGTTCCCCTCGAACAATAGTGGCTCCTTCTCTTGTTGGGATAAGCAGAAACACTTTGAGCGCGAAGAAAGGGAGCGAGAAAGGTGCTGAAACTGTAGAAACCGAGAGGCTCGTTCGGTTTTCGCGATTAACTGCGATAGATTTCCATTCTTTCCCGATGAAAATGGGATTCCGCGCGTGTAACGCTTGAACCACTCGGGGGCAACAAAAAAGGACGATTTCTATGAGCCGCCGCGCGCTCGAGTGGCGTTCTCAGCGTCTGAAGTTGTTCGCGCGCCACGCATTACATATGTGAGATTCCATCTCGAGGAAAAACAGCCGCCACGTTTGTCCGACTCCGCTTCTGTCCCTCGAAGCTGTCGAAAAATGAGGAGATTACCAAACGAACGCGGAAAAGTTCCCGCGTTCACTCGCGAAAGTCTGGTTTCTCTGGAAAAATCCTGATCCCAAGGAAATACCTCGCTTCAGAGAAGTTTCCTTCGTTTGTTCGTACCTTAAATAACGGTATTTTTTTGCGACTCGTCGCATTTTTGAAACGCTTGGAACGACGCCCTGGAAAAGCGTGGAACGTTGCGGGCTGCGGTTATTCAAACGAATGGAACTTGCGGCGAGAGCAATTTGTAATAGCTGGTTCACGTGGACGTGGGAAACGTGAAAGTGTTTGACAGTAAAATGGTCCAACGAACTTTCACTTCATAATGTTCACGCAACATCAGTCTTATCGCAAATGATCGTTAACGAGCGATTCGTAGGAAGGCGATCAAGCTGTTTCCCAGGAGAAAACGCGCATTTTCTTTGATTTATCGAACTATTTAGACGTAATTATAGCAAAATATTTCATATTTTTCAAATACATTAGGTCTACTGATCATTTCAAGTTTCAATACTGTGGGGTGCGTGAAATGGAAGAACGAGTGTTTGAAGTGAATGAGGTGTGAACGTTTATAATTGTGAAGATGTGATTGTTAATTCCTCGAGTGATTGTGAATATTCTTGAATATGGATTGCTCGAGAATATTCCAAACTGGGTGTGTGTGCGATTAATTTCAGTTTTTCGAATAAATACTCATTTTTACTCTATAAAACTATTTCATCAATGAAAACACAACATGAAATTCCATATTTTGACTCTAAAAATTATTATTCTTTCACAAAAAGAGAAATGAAATGATTAATTCCACAATTTTTCGAATTAATCCTAAAAATTAAATTGATCAACTACTTGACAGTGCAACGAAAATGATTATGATTGATCGTTATAGACAGAAACGTCAATTAACGCGCATCACCGTCGAGGATAAAAGGACAGCTATTAATAAAAACGTCACTCGAATCCTGCATCGCGGGTACATTAATAATATCTTTCCATCTGCAAAACAAACAGGTGTGTCAGATTAACAAGTAACAAAATTTCCTTCGTCCCCTTTTAATCGACAAGTCTCGAAACACGGAAACGAAACGCCCGCAGTTTCGCGTTTCGAATCGCAGAAATAGACCGTTGGACGTGTGGTTGCATCAATATTTCGCGCGATACGAATTGGTAATAATCCAATTTATCGGGCGCGATCCACTTCTGTAAGACAGAGTTGTTTCTGTAAATACTGTAACCGCGAAATCCAGCGCGCCGCGAAAGCAAACGTAGAGAAGGGGGTGATATAATCGAAGAACAATTCCCCGCTGTACCGGAAATTAAGTGGTTCAAGTGCCGCTGCGGCTCTGGATATTAATTAACGCTTCCTGGCGATCCGATATTGCGATTTTTATCCACCGATGCAGCTATAAATCGCTCGAAAATGGGACTTCGTATCGCGAGCCACTCGGTTTATTATTTGCAGGTAAACGTGGATTTTTTTTTGCAGCAGGAAACAACCGTTTGGAGATCGGTTTAATGTGGATAATGATATTGATTAACAGTGTGTACGGATACCATAAATTCTGAAATTTGTTTTCAATTCTCTGCGTAATTTTGTTTCCAACGAATCTGTGTAATTTTCGAGTCATATGATGGCATATCGGTATTTTATTACATTTTATTACATCGACAGTGTATATATTTTGTTATTTAATGTTTTCTTAACAAATAAGAACATTCTTGGTAACTAAGTCGCTGTTACTTTGAACTTGCAAAATGTAAAGGCGATTTTATTCAAATTCCACAATGTGTAATTGCGAATAAGATCAATTTATCAATAGTTTCTAATTAAAAAATGCATCACGAATCCACTTCGACTTCGCTAAATATTGTTTTCGTGTAAGAAAAGACCTACGCGTCCCACAGACGTGATTCAGAACAACTCATTCATATCGAGGCCATCCATTAGCCGCTGACACACTGAGCTCTCCAGATATCAATCACTCCACATTGTGTACGACCGTACAAAGGACCATTGTTTTACAAATTCAAGTACGATTAATTTTCAAATTTACGTCCATTTTCTGCTCTACTTGTCAATTCGATCAATTTACCAGCACGGAACTTTAATTTTATTTACCAATCGTAGAACACCATCCGTGATAATTATCGCCTTTTTTCTATACATATTAAAGGGGCTATCGTAATTGCGTAGACGATTTTTGGAAATTTGAACGAGAACGAATGTTCTATGAAATTCTGCCAGATAAAATGTACAGGATGATTCATGAATCAGACGACGGAACACGTCAGACGTCAGGAAATGACCATTTCTCACGCAAAACGAGGAGAGAATTTAACCTGGGCGATAAAAAGTGTACGTTTCCGTTTAAAAAATCGATGTAACTGCAAAGTGCACATGCATCATTGCACTTGGGAAAGAATGCGGTCTCGGGAATTTAGTCTCCTTTGAACCATTTATCTCCTCTTCCTCAAACATTTTTTCCTAACCACAATCACGAAAGAAATATGGCTTGTTCCACTTGCCTGAATCACTCTGTACAGGATGCTTAAAAAAGGTTCCGATGCTTTAAGAATTCGTAGCACTCACTGGAGAGCAGTAAAACAAATTACTCTAAAATCAACTTTTATATTTGCAAGAATCTTTTTGTGATATATCGAATATACGTGCAGGAATGAATTTAAAGAAATACTATCAGTCTTTTAGTGATTAAAAGGTCTCATATTGAAACAGATGGGAGACGCATCGAAGACCTGCAAACATGCAGACTTTATTTATGTTTACGAAGTAACGTTTGCTGATGGCAATAATAATCTTGTGTTTGTAAATATCAAAGCTTGAGTGCAAAACCTTTTTTTAATTATATGTGAAGAGTAAACTGCTAAAACTGAAGAGGTTTTTGACGATTTCTAATAAAAGTAAGGACTCGATGCTTGATGTTAAAATATTTGTTATAATTTTAGTGATATTTTAAAATATAGAAAATATGTTTTTATTTCTGCATGAATATTTTTACTAAGTTTCCGTATTCTATGGCTTTCTAAGTTTATCTAGGAACTTAAATATTCAATGAAAAACAATAAAATCCAAAAAAGCCATGCGTTCCATTAAAAAAAAAATACACCATAGTCTTGCTTCTATTTCTAAACAATTTAAACTCACGACTAGTCCCAGTAAAAAACCCAGTCACCCGTGAAACTATTCTACCAATGCTCTTCCTTTGGAAGAGAAACAAATAACGTATAAAATCACAGAACGCACGAAAAAATCAAAAAAAACCATGCGTTCCATTAAAAAAAATATACATCATAGTCTTGCTTCTATTTCTAAACAATTTAAACCCACAACTAGTCCCAGTAAAAAACCCAATCACCCGTGAAACTATTCTATCAATGCTCTTCCTTTGGAAGAGAAACAAATAACGTATAAAATCAAAAAAACCACGCGTTTCATTAAAAAAAAATACACCAAACAAGTCCATAGTCTTCCTTCTATTCCTAAACAATTTAAGCTCACGACTAGTCCCAGTAAAAAACCCAGTCACCCATGAAACTATTCTACCAATGCTCTTCCTTTGGAAGAGAAACAAATAACGTATTAAATCACAGAACGCACGCGAAAAAATCCCCAAAAAACGCGTTCAATTAAAAAAAATACACCAAACAAGTCCATAGTCTTCCTTCTATTCCTAAACAATTTAAGCTCACGACTAGTCCCAGTAAAAAACCCAGTCACCCGTGAAACTATTCTATCAATGCTCTTCCTTTGGAAGAGAAACAAATAACGTATAAAATAAAAAAAACCACGCGTTCCATTAAAAAAAAATACACCATAGTCTTACTTCTATTTCTAAACAATTTAAACCCACGACTAGTCCCAGTAAAAAACCCAGTCACCCATGAAACTATTCTACCAATGCTCTTCCTTTGGAAGAGAAACAAATAACGTATAAAATAAAAAAAACCACGCGTTCCATTAAAAAAAAAATACACCATAGTCTTACTTCTATTTCTAAACAATTTAAACCCACGACTAGTCCCAGTAAAAAACCCAGTCACCCATGAAACTATTCTACCAATGCTCTTCCTTTGGAAGAGAAACAAATAACATATTAAATCACAGAACGCACGCGAAAAAATCCCCAAAAACCACGCGTTCAATTAAAAAAATATACAAAACAAGTCCATAGTCTTGCTTCTATTCCTAAACAATTTAAGCTCACGACTAGTCCCAGTAAAAAACCCAGTCACCCGTGAAACTATTCTTAATAGTAACCGCGCGGCGCACATTTCACCCGTAAACGAGGGTTAAATGAAGTTACGTCCCGTGGAACGTCTGAGCCTCTCCAGCGAGCCTGAACTCGGTCGTTACATAAAGCCCACGGAACGTAGCCGAGGGAAACCGGCGGTTTTTCAATTAACAATGACTCCGCTCGCGGTGGCAGGAATCCCGATATCGTCCGATTGTGCAACGCTCGCGCGCGCGCGTATCTTGGACGTCGCCGTAAGAATAATTGCCTCCGATATGTTGCAGGGTGCACGAGGAGTCCGGCTTCGCGTAGATAGAGGCGACGTCGATTAATACGTGTCACTGTTCCATCAGCTGAGCTGCACGATGACGCGTACGGTCGTAGCTCGGAGGCGAGCGCGACGAATCGATCATCGAGAAGAAGAGATCGAGTGTTATCCGGCTCGCGTTTCGCGTATCAACGGGACCAGGTTCGGATATTTTTGTCCGACTTCGAGAACGGTTGAGGAAATCGTGAAGATGAAATAGGAATGTCGATGATCTTCGAAGGCGTTGGAAGGTCAAATTTAGGGTGGGAAGTTGGAAACTATTATATAATGTAATTGAAACTAAGTTTATGATGTGGAGGCTTGTAAGTAGCTGTTTTTGTGGACTTATTTACCTTTTGCATGGTTGGTTTCAGAGTTAGAGACGCAGGGATTAAGGTCTTGACTCTTTGCACTATGAATTATTTTTCAATTTTGTTGACGACAACTTTCTACTATTCAAAGTGAAACTTATATTTGTTTCTTCTTTTTATTTATTGATGTCGAGGGACACTGGACAAAAAAGTGTCGAACGCGCGTTCGAGGGCACAAGAGGCTGTAGACGATGCTCGAAGGGGCATATTGATTGGCATATGCCAACAGCGTCCTCCCAAAAATCCAACGAACGAACAACGAACTAAAACTGAGAAAGAAACTACTGGAAACTGAGGAAGAAAACTACCTCCATCCAATGGGGAAGTGAAGAACAAGCTGTCAAAGATTAGTTTGTTGGACAATGTCGCGAACTACCACGTTACAATCTGGACCTTACAACCCCAGAGACTGAACACGAAGCGATATTTCCGCGCGACGAAACGCGACAATGTCCTCACAAACTGGACATCCGAGTACAAAGTGTAAAATACCAGGCAGCAAACTAATTGGTTCACCGCTACGCTATTTTATATATAAAAGTAGAAATTTCGAAATAAGATCAGTGTTGATTAGAGCGTCAATTATACGTATAATTCGACACTGAAAATTAACCTAAAACATCAACAGAAAGGTCGCAACAGGAAGGAAAATTGTAGGCAGAATGTAACGTATTTGATTGGTGGAGGTGCAAAATGGTGGGATCGCTAAAGATTACAAAGTAAAGGTATCCGCGTAGGATAACGTTTTGCACACCGGAAATATCTGGTCTCCATTGGAGCACAGCGTGGAACGTTCACCCCCGAGTGGATGAACTCGAGGAATGTCCTTGCTCTTTCTATGCGCGTAGGAAGACACGATGTTATCGTGTCATAGAGAATATCACGATTTCTGGTTGGCGTGAGTCTAGTTCACGTGTGGAGCACTCGAACGTACATTAAAACGACACCTCTTTGACGTTCCTTCGCGTTTTAGTAACAATAGAAGCACCTCGAGTTGTTTCCTTGGTGAACACTGCGCACTCGAGACTTCATCTTTAAAAAAATCGCCAACGCATTCGCCTGACTGCATTTCCATCAAAAGATGAATGAACCTGTCAGAGTTAATCGTTCAGCCAATTTCAATCGACCAACAAATCGTCGATGGTTGGTAAATTTCATGCAGAAAGGTGGACGCACAGTTTTTTGCAGTCTTTCATTTTTATTGCGTATTTATACGTATTTTATCGTCGCTATAACGCTCGAATCTGACAGATAGACAACTATCGAGCGTGCCACTGCCTGGGGATGAAATACATCGGACCAGGTATAAGGGCAAACCTGTCTCTCTCACTTTTACTCCGACCATTCCGAGCGACCGATTGTTATGGTAACTGGACCTGTCTTCGATCGACCTTTCGCCATTACATTACTATTCCTCCTTGCCACGATTTCTCCCTTTCTTCCTTTCTTTAACCTACTTTACTTCCCCCTTTTCCTCGAGCACCTTTCTATTTCCTGGCATCGCGATCTTCGACTCCCCTCGTCCTCTGTGTCGATGGTACGCCGAATTGATGCGAGCACGGCGGCCATTATTGGATCAGCGACACGCTGCTCTCGATCCATTTGTAATTTTGACCGATTTGTATATTTTTTGGTGCCAATTTCGTCAATTCTATCACTCAGACGTCAGTTTAATCATTAATTCTATTTCTTCTTTTTTTTTTTAATTGACATATTACTTTTTATAACGCAACTAATTTTCAAATAACATTGTCACACCTTTGATTGATTAATCATAACATTCCACAATAGGTTTTCTACTTTAGAATAGCTTTTCTACTTAGAATAGAGAATATTAATTGTAATGTGATTCAGGCTCGTGGTAAATGTTAGCAATTTGACTACTGACGCATGAAAACGAAAACTTTGTTCTGCCCTTCCTACTTTTCACGGAAAATGGAACCGAGAAATGTTTGCGAATTATTCTTGAACGCAAAAAGGAGACGTCTCTCGAGCTAAACGCAGCAAAATTGCATTTCAGATAAATGCACTTCATATGTTCGCTGCATTTACGTATCTCCCTCGAAAACGTGAAATTTAAAATTTGTAAACGTAAATACGCGCGATATATACGCAACTCAGATTCTCGTTTCGAAAACAGCGCGAAAAGTACGATAAGAAATAGCACACCGAATCGATTTCGTCAAAAACAAGTAAAATTCTGCTCGAGCGACGTAATTGAACGATTTCCCGAATACGACATCCACGAAAGTCGACGAACGATCCTCCGCTGTTTGCGAACGGATTCGAGCGGTTCAGATCACGCGCGGAAGTCGAGAAAAAAAGCAGCTATTATTATGCAAATCTATTCGCGGTTCCGTTCGGCAGATTTTAAATTTGTGGGCCAAGTAAGTAGCGTCTCCTTCCTTTTGCCACGGCTTTTTACATCGTCCCTTCTTTCCTTCCTCGTTCTCGAGCGCGAGCGGAACGTCGAACCGCCTCGACGGTCACCAAAATGGCGGCGGGGCAAAAATGATGCGCCGCTAAGCCGCGCGATTAATGCGACGCCGACGAACGCGAGTTGTTATTAAAAATATATCTGTGACCTTTCTCTCGTTCGGTGAATTTTCATTTGAACCAGGTGGAGGATCGTTAATTTTTCGTTTTTTTGCTACCCAATAACCCCAGCGGTTGTTAATACCGCGCTCTAAAGCAGTAAATAAATATTATTCAGCGCGAATATAACGTTCTGCGGGTAGCGTTCGTTATGCGGTAATAGCGGCGATCGTATTTCTTCCGCGGAATTAAAAACACTCGCTACGTATCCGCGATAAAATCGGAATTGTCCGGGGTTTTCTCTGCTGATTCTGGATAAAACGTGCGGCTTTTGAAATCGCTTCGATGCGAGTGTCTGCGTTCGAGCTGTTTCGAAGGGAACGCGCGCGATATTTCGACGGATACTAATTATTTAAATATTCTAAATCGTCGTAAAGTTTTACTTCTATCTCTGTTCTTCTTTGTCAAAGAAAATCTTAATTACTTATCAGTCTGTGTCAAAAAAAGAATCGATATGGCGAGAGTTGCTTCGATTACGAAACTTAACCCTTTGCACTCCTTTGTCGAGTAAATTGACATCAGTAAATACAAAAAGATAATAGATATAAGTTCCTTAAACAAGTTTTGAATTGTAATTAGTAAACAAAATTGTTTACAAGCAGTCGAGGAACTGTCCTTTCAAATTAATTTTGAATAAAATACTTTAAATAGCAGAGTGGTTTTTGCAATAAAATTGAAAAGTAATTCCTAGTGCAAAGGGTTAAAATCTTTCGAATACAAATATTCTAGCTTGAAATAACAAGTATCTACAGACCTAAATTGCAATTTGCTCTATATATCTCGTTGTTTACGCGCAAAACACAAAATTCACACCGTACAGTCACAGAAACGCGATATTTCGATGTTAGTAACCGCATTTCAAGCTTCGCCTCGTCCAGACTAGTCAAGTTACTCGAACTCGAAACTTAACTCAACTTAGTTTGAGAGCTTCGACTCAACTTCGAGCTTGCGTTCACGGAAGTCAGGTTACTGGTCTTGCTGTCGTGTCAGTTGAAACAGCCTGAGTTCGAGTCACTCGCTTTCACGATTACTGTCGCTTTTCGTAGACCAATACGCATTTATGTGAGCTAGCTTCAAATTGAAAAGACGCGAAGAAAGGTTGCACGAATTTTAACCTAACTTGAAACTTAAAAAAGAGCCTTCTGCGTTCAAGCTGATCGAAGGGAACACAATATTTCGGGTCAGTCCTCGATTTATGCGATTTCAGACTCACGCGATATTCTTTGAAACTGAAACTGTTGTGCTTTCTTCTACTTACGCGAAGAAACATATTTTTTGCCAAAAATGCAAAGTTTTGTGCTTTCCTCGACTCACGCGAGAATCTTCGTAGCCAATTAATCGCGTAATTCGTGGACTTACTCTATTTGGATGGATACTAACAGTGGATCCAAGTTTCTAATTACTGGAATTTAAGCGACTCGAAGAAAACAGACTCGTCCAATAAAAAATGACATCCCCAAATTAGCAAATAACCAGTTCTTATCGATAGTCTGGTTCGGATAACTTGGCTGATCTGAACGAGGCTTTATCTTGGTTCAAGTTTTGTGAAACGTTTCACTCACCTGGTCGACGATCTCTGTTAGGTCGTGCAGGCTTATGTTGTAAATGGCGTTCCTGGAACAGTGAGAAAAACGAGAACGTTAAGTCTTCGCCTCGTAAATCCTTCGCCTAATCTTTCCGCGTCGCGCATTCTTTCGCCCTTGAACAATCCTGAGCGAGACGCGGGATAAGCATTGGTAATTACGACAGGCTTCATGGGGCAACAAGGGTGGGAATTGTCGAAGAAACCGCGAAACGAACGGACTTTCAACGCTGTGTTTAATTGATTCGAGCAGCGCAGTGATTTCAGCCATTTTGCGTGCTTTATTAAGGGGTTTGACACTCTGTGTCAAAGTATTAAGGGAAAAAATATTATTAACAAAAATATAACGTATGGAATAACAATAGAAAGCCTTTTCTTCCTTGATTCGTTTGGGCGAAAATTTTTGTAGAAACTTTTATAATTTTTATTTCTTTTTGTGGAAATTGTTATATTTTTTATTTCTTTTTTGTAGAAATTATTGCAATTTCTATTTCTCTATATATCTACGGACCTATTAACAAACATTTCGATACTACTGCAATATTTACTCTATAAATATTACACAAACAATTACGATTTTACAAGTGTTTAATTTTAGTACCAATTTAACAAGCAACCACTGCTCGATTTGATTGCAAATATCCAAATAAGCGAACCAGCTAAATGACGCTAACCACAGGAAACGTGTTGATCAATTACCATTATTGCAACAAATATTGTCTTTTCTAACATAACTTGCATCATTTTCGAGTGCACCAAAATCGAAGAAAATTTAATGGACGATTTTGCAAGCGAAAATAGAACGAAAGTGAAGAATAAGAAAATTGTGTTTGAGATTTCGTTTTCGAGGAGAACGGCTCTGAAATGCTTGCTGCATGAATGCACTAATGGCAGAAGTCAACAAGCCAGTGCAACTCGAAAAAGCGAGCGTAGGCATAGTGAATTTCACCGTGCACTGTCTTATGGATTTTCGTCATTAGTGCAACTATACTGATGGACTTCCAGCGTCGTTTTTCTTGGAAACGAAGCTTCGAACGCAGCTTTGTGATTCTCCATTTTCATTTTATTTTAGCTGTTAGAACCAACCCTAAAATTTATTTAAAAAACAGCCAAACACCCCAAAGAAAATTTTTATTTCCTTTATGTGAAGGGTAAATGTTCGAAGAAATTTTACTGCGTGTTTCGATATTGGAAGATAATCGTGGTAATGAATTTTTTAAATATTTTAGAATTTTTTAATTACTCCTATCTGAGAATTTCTCGATACAATACTCGATTATTGGATGGTGAAGTTGGTTAATGAATCCGATGACAACTTCTTACGTCCCTTTCAATCAGAGACAAGTAAAATTACTATAATTTAATAATTCGTTCTGCGCTAAACTAAGTCGATTTAATATTAGATTAAAATTTAATTAGTTATATATAAGGGAATATTAAGAGCTCATTTTCTCGAGTTTCAGTGTAATCGTTTTATTCGATCGCTGCAAAGCCAGTTCGACTGTTCTTTTTAATGATTTAATTAACTGTAATAAATCTTAATACTGATATTTCATATAATTATAGTAAACCTTTGAAAATTCGCGTCAGAAGAAGAAACTAAATAAAATAATATAAAATCACAAAGAATGCAAATAAAAATGATGTTAAACCACATCATTCTTAAAAATAATTAAAAATATAATAACAGAAGACTTAATATTGTAATAAATGTATCAAATTTAAAAATATTATTCACAGATTAAAAATGCACGAAAAAACAAATTTCAAATGTCACTGAAACTCTCGCGCCTTCATTCGTAATTAAATTTCACGCCGCAACATTTAAAACATAAAAAAAGGAAAGACATCAAAATATCGCAATGGAAAAAGCCTTCAGAAAATTATTTTACATTTTACAAAATCTGCTAGTATCTATTTTTAAAAAATGTAACGACGTCAAAATATCGCAATGAAACAGCCTTCAGAAAATTATTTCACATTTTACAAAATCTGCTAGTATCTATTTTAAAAAAATGTAACGACGTCAAAATATCGCAATGAAACAGCCTTCAGAAAATTATTTCACATTTTACGAAATCTGCTAGTATCTATTTTAAAAAAATATAATGACATCAAAATATCGCAATGGAAAAAGCCTTCAGAAAATTATTTTTCATTTTACAAAATCTGCTAGTATCTATTTTTAAAAAATGTAACGACGTCAAAATATCGCAATGAAACAGCCTTCAGAAAATTATTTTACATTTTACAAAATCTGCTAGTATCTATTTTAAAAAAATGTAATGACATCAAAATATCGCAATGGAAACAGCCTTCAGAAAATTATTTTACATTTTACACAATCTGCTAGTATCTATTTTAAAAAAATATAATGACATCAAAATATCGCAATGGAAAAAGCCTTCAGAAAATTATTTTACATTTTACAAAATCTGCTAGTATCTATTTTAAAAAAATGTAATGACATCAAAATATCGCCATGAAACAGCCTTCAGAAAATTATTTCACGTTTTACAAAATCTGCTAGTATCTATTTTAAAAAAATGTAATTTAATTCACTAATTGTTCATTCGATATCTCATTCGAACATCGAATATAATTGTTGCAACGGCGTTATCAACGCGAGCCAAAATATTATACCAGATTTTGTTACCGCAATATTTATTTCTGCCCGTTAATTGCGGCCACGCGAATGCTGGAAGGCGGTCGAACGAAAGCTCGGAGGAAAAATACGCAGGTGTAGCAAAAATAACAGTTATTTCGAAGTTAACACCGGTGCAATTTCCAGCTGTATATCAGTGGGGAGAAAAAAAGGGAAAAAGGGAAGCGTCCGCTTTATCTACAAACGTCACACGATGGTCGAAACGCGGCGGGAAAATAAAGTCGTCCGCGAGCCGAATTAAAATAATACCAGCGCAGAAATTTATGTCGCTCGAATAATAGGAGCACCCTGTGAATACGTTGGTCATTGTCGCGCGATACTGATACAATTAGCTGATTAATCAAACCGTAATTGACTCCATTCGTACCGAAGAATTACGCGGCTGAGCGAACGTACCTCCTGAAAATATTTTATTATATACGACCGATTTTATTTGCCCCTCTTTCTTTTCCTCTGCTGACACCAATTACGGGATGGAGAAATTTATGCCCGCGCGTGGATTAATTAAATAATAGGTTGCTGGTTTCGAAATACTTGTGTAGTAATAAATGTGTATAAATAGTAATAATAGTAATAGTAATAGTAGTAATAAAATGTGTAGTAAAAAAGTACTTTTTTTGTGGGGAGAATGATAGAGTGAGCAATTGGTGAAGTATGTATGTTGCTTGCATCGAGAAATTATACTAAGAAAATGTTTATTGAGTTTTGTAGATATTATTGGGGTAATAAATATTTTTGTAGAAATTTGTATAATTTTTGTTTCTCTTTGTAGAAATTTTTACAATTTGTATTTCTGTGATCTGTTTTTATTACTCTTCACTTTTAATTTTCTCTAGTTTTCTATTAAAATGGAAATTTTCTATTGCTGAAAGACGACTTTAGCAATGGAAAGTCTCCAAAAACGACGTTAGCAATAGAAACCATTGTTAAAATATTGCTAAAATAGCAATATTATGGAAAGAAGCCGAGTGCAAAGGGTTAAAATATCTTGAAATCACTAAAATACCCCAATTTATATAAAATTTGATAAAAAATAACCCAATGCGAATGTTTTAAAATGAAAAAGTGAGAGAACAATTTCTCGTTACACAGAATAAAATTGTACTAATTACAGTTCGCGGATGTGTTCTTAATAAATCTGTAATTTAATTAATCATTTTCGCTAAAAATTTTCATCCGCGAAGGATTCGCGAATCAGCAATCCTGAGACAGCTTATAAAGTTATTATTACAACTCCGCGTTATTAACTTTCACCGAAGTATTACACGAATTACTTAACACGAAAAGTGTCGATCCAGCTGCGTCGGTTAACGTCTAATTAACCGATGCAAGTCCGTCTGCGCCAGTTAATTTCCTGCTAACTCGCAATTATGTCTGATAGCTCGTAACGAGCTGAAATCTTTGCAAAAACACGTGCGTCGCTGCGCGATTAAGCAAGTGGAAGATTATCGCTGTTTCTAATGATCTTCCTTTACGATCCAATTTCTCGTGGCTCTTGGATGTTCGTGATTTATTGAATCGTTAATCGCAGCGAAGGGATCGAGCGTCCATGGCTGATTCGGAAGAAACCCAACAGTTTCCTAAGAATAGTGAGAGAGGTGTCTAAAATTGCTCGCAGACTTGGAAACTTAATCAAAAATGTATAAAAAAATGTTTATTAGTAGAGAATACATACGCTTAACGATTTTTTCGATTTTTGATGGTTTTCTACTTCGCGTTTTACATTTTATTGCTGGACTTTGATTGAAGATTGCTCTTGGTCGAATAATTTATTTAGAATATATTATGAAAATCACTGGATTTATTTAAAAAAGGGTTATATGTAATAATAAGATTTAGACTGCGAATTCTCTACGACTCGCTTTAAGTTCTCTCAACGCAAACTGATCGACTATTCCCTCTTCTTTTCGACTCTTCAGCCAAAGGACTTCGCTTCTTTTTTTCACAACGATTATTAAAACTAAAACAAAACGACTTAGGTTAACAGAGAACCCTAAATCTAAATTTACGCCTAGAAATAATCTAAATCTTAGTTTAACACTGTGCAACGTTAGATCGAAGAATTGCAAATACAGATGTTGTAGCATAAACTAGAAATAATTAATTGCACAAGAATGTTTCAAAGAAAAAGTGTGTCAAAGAGGTTCGTCGAGCGATTTCTCTTTTATCAAAATAATTGCAAGTTTGTTATCGCTCCCTTTGTACCTCGTACTTCTGTTCCATCATTTTTATAAAACTTCGAACGACCTCCTTTTCCATTTTCATACTCACAAACTTTAATTTAAACTTAATCATTAATTAAAAAGAGTACTCAAAACACAGACATCAAATTAATACAAAAGAATGATCACACTTTTCAACTAAACAAAGCGTAAAAAACCAAAGAAAAATCGACGTTGCCACGCAAATTAATGCATCGTGAAAACAAATCTCGCGTCTAAGAAAACGCAGTTCGCCACGACGCGTCAATTTTCAACGTATCGAAGCGACTTTCCCTGAGAAATAAAATTGCAAGTTTGTTATCGCTCCCTTTGTACCTTGGACTTCTGTTCCATCATTTTTATAAAACTTCGAACGACCTCCTTTTCTATTTTCACACTCTCAAAACTTAATTATTAATTAAAAAGAATACTCAAAACACAGACACCTTAAGTATTCAATACCCATAAAATGAATACAAAAGATCCATAAATGATACCTATAAAATTAAACAAAAGACCACGCAAATGAAGGCATCGTGAAAACAAATCTCGCGTCTAAGAAAGCGCAGTTCGCCACGATGCGTCAATTTTCCACGTATCGAGGCGATTTTCCCTGAGAAATAAAATTGCAAGTTTGCTATCGCTCTCTTTGTACCTTGTACTTCTGTTCCATCATTTTTATAAAACTTCGAACGACCTTTTCTATTTTATACTCTTAAAACTAAATTATTAATTAAAAAGTATACTCAAAACACAAATTACCTTAAGACTACCTTAAGTATTCAATACCCATAAAATTGAACAAAAGACCACGCAAATGAAGGCATCGTGAAAACAAATCTCGCGTCTAAGAAAGCGCAGTTCGCCACGACGCGTCAATTTATACTCTTGAAACTAAATTATTAATTAAAAAGTATACTCAAAACACAAATTACCTTAAGACTACCTTAAGTATTCAATACCCATAAAATTGAACAAAAGACCACGCAAATGAAGGCATCGTGAAAACAAATCTCGCGTCGAAGAAAACGCAGTTCGCCACGACGCGTCAATTTTCCACGTATCGTGGCGACTTTCCGTGAGAAATAAAATTCCACGAGCAGAGTAGAATACGAAACGCGTTTTTTCCCACGCGGATAAACGCGGAAGCATTGTTGCTCCGCTGGAGAGCGTCGAGTTTCCGGCATCGAAGTCACCGAGGCGCGAGATAATCGGTAAAGGAAACGTTTGCGAGGTGAATTTTCGCCGGAAAATTTCAAGCTAATCTCGACTGATGGAACTGTTTACGGGAACTTGCGATCGAACTTCTCTGCAACGCGCGTTCACCGCGCGAGAGACTTCGGTCCACGATAATTAATAGGGCAGAGCGCGGTGCCCGGTTATTATTGTTAGATCGGTTAGCCAAGCAATTATCCGGTATATACCGTAGTAATAACTGTTACATTGTAATAGCTAACTACTGAACGTGGTTTACGCGACCGACCGCCACGGTGATCCTTCGCGACTGGAAATTGCGAGCCTTGAATTGCGTCTATTGCATAAGATAATATCGAGCGGTTGCATCACAACATATTCGCAATATCTACGGATAAGGAGGTACCACGTGGAATTTTTCTGATCGTAGCTAGAGATCGATTGGATATGCTGTTGGATGCCAATTGACTGTCTCACGAGACACAGTTGTCGTCATTGTTTTTTGTAAATACCGATTCATTTCAGATAGTAATTTATTTTAACCCTTTGCACTCGGATGTCGCCTTCGAAGGAATTAATTGCGAAGGTGAGAAACTTGTTCCATTGCAATTTTTTGAACAACTCATATTTCCCCAAAGTTTCCTATTGAAATGGAAATTTTCTATTGCTGGAAAATTGGTTGGTAATAGTTTCTATCGTTAACTTCTACCAGCAATAGAAAATTGCTGGGGAAGCGTCGAGTGCAAAGGGTTAACTATTGTTCATCCTTTGTTTCAGTTGAAATTGTAATTGTCAATTCCTCTGTCTGAAAATAAAGGTTCCGTTTGAAAAGTTTGGTTTTTTTATTTATTAGGAGTAGGGGAAAAGACGGATCGAGTCTTCTTTGATTGAAACATATGTTTGTTGTTGTTTGAGACGTCAATAAAGTTTTGGTTTTTTTGCAATGATTAGTGAAACGTTTATTTTGTTTTTAATATCCTTCAATCTCTAACATTGATCCTTAGTCTCGAATAACAATGTTAAATTAGTTATTAGACAAATTTCTTATATTTGCAGAGGGAGTATTAATTTTCAATAAGTACAAATAAATTATATAATCTAAGAAACTTGATACAATTCTATTTGTTTACCTCGTTTATTCATTCTAGAACGAAAGTGATATTTTATAAATATAAAGAACTTCCCTTGTCTCAACCTATATCTCACCCTTGACTCCTGACCATTGCTTTGAACCTTTCAAATTATCTTCCTGTTTTTTTCCTAGCTCCTTGCAGATTCTTTAAATACCAGACGCGAAAACTCAGAAAAGAATTCATCACTTTACGTTAAACTAGAAACCACGTGTCTTTTAAATAAAACCTTTCTTTAGAGTTTTAAAAGATTTCTTCGACTCTGTTCAACCCAGAACTCAAAAATACGATAAAAATTATTACGGTCGTATTGTTTAATGCTGCTTAAAATTGCCACTCGAAAATAGTAGTAGAATGTATCAGAATATGTATATTTTCATAAAATATGAGAAAAATTGTCTTTACTTGGCACCCACGCGTTGCTCAAGGTGCCTGAAACAGCACCCAAGCTGTGGTTAACCCACGCACAAACGAAAACAATTATCCCTCGTTCCTCAAAAAAGTTATTAACCACAGAACTAAATTACAAAAACTCTGTACACCCTTATTTTCCTTCACGACTGCGCTAAAACACTTTAAGTGTCCAAAAGACACAAACGATTTCACGCTTTTCAAAGCAAACAGTCGAGTTAAGAAAAATCAGATTAATCGCGCAGAAAAAGACGATCGTTTTACCAGCAGTTCGAAGGCGCGTGTTCGAAAGAGGAAAATCTATCGCTGGGAAAATTCGATCTCCATTCCAGTTCTCGCGGCGCAGCGTCGCTCGACAGACTTTCACCCTTTAAAGCGAAACGCGTCGAAGAGAAGCGTGTTAAAAGAAGCGAAATACGGGCCACCGTCGCGTCGTGGAAACGCGTCGCCGATGGGACTCGAAAATGTAAACCATAGTCAACCTGAATTCGGTATTCTTTCGAGGGAGCCGTTTAGAATTTACGATTTTTTCCCCTCTCGCACCCTCGAAGGATTTACATTCCCTTTACGGGCGCAGCCGACGCTTCCCTCGCCCAGGGTGCTGTGCCGTTCCAGTGGCTCGCTTTTATCGCTTTATTCGAAACGATTTTATTTTTTAAACGGCCACTGCTTATCCGCCACTCTATGCATTTAGTTTTCCCATTCGCGCGGCTCGTTTGCGTTCGCCACGGATCCCCAAAAAGGATCCTGGATTTCGATCGATCGAGCGCACGCGTCGCTCATTCGATGATGCGACTTCGCTGTTCTCGAAAATCGAATATTTTCGCGTCAATCGAGTATCGTGTTATGTCAATTTCGTGTTTTTAACGAAATCACCGCGATCCAAACTATCGCGACTCGTTTTCACGGGGAATCAGGGTTTTTTCGTTGCAACAGAAACGCGTCGAAGATAAAATGATGCTTTTGTTAGATTGTAGTTGTTGTTGGAAATTAGCTCTTTCGAATTGACGCGGCTATTTTTGAAAATTATTGCGAATATTAAATCGTGCAAGATCACTTTTGTTGCGCGCGTTAGAATTTCTTTAAATGTATAAACAAAACTTTATTTTCGTGACTGAATTGAGGAGCTGATGTTAAAACCGAAAGTGAGGGAAAGGAGTCCTCTCCAAGTCTTCAGAGACTTTTTTTAGCTAGCATCCGAGCTGTACACGCGTCTGCGACCATATCAGTTAGTATTCTTTTCGTTTTTGTTGTTAAAACAAATTATCTTATTGTTATCGTTAGGCCACGATCTCACTTTACCCCAAACAATAAAAAAATATGTAAATTAACAAAAAGACTGCATAATAACAATAGAAAATGATTGTTCAAGACTGAACTGTGCTCTCAGTATCCTTTTTTCCTTGAATTATTTGGGGAAATCTGTCATAAATTATGCGCCAATGTCCTTGAGTCTGTTTTTAGCCACCATCGTTATACCTCTAATATATTTATAGGCAAAATTGTAATTAACAAATGGGTAGTTAATTTATTTCAGCGATAAGAACGAAATTGAATTGGTATGTTGCTATTCTAATTGGGTCTTTAGAATGCTATCGAGATTATATTTACCTGGATAACGTAATTATATTCGGATAAGCGTTACCGTTAATGGATCTGAGATCTAATAGCGTTATATAAATGTAGCGCACCCTGGAGGAGGATAACAGTACACTGAAACGATAATTATTACAATGGTAAATTGAATTCTGGTCCGAATAGAGCTGCTGCCTTTAAGGAAGTTTCTACAGTTGCTCTTTAAACACAACGATCATGACAAAGTTAATGTTATATAGTTGTATATCTTCTTTTTGGATTGAACCTTTTGAAATTAACAAATTGTAGTTTCCTCAAAGCAGTCGTCAGTTTTATATAATTTTTTTAATAAGCTAGCTAAAAGATTTGTTTGGTTCTAGAAAAATTTTGTTTAGATGAAATTTTGAATATTAATTTTCTTATTTTGAATATTTTTATTGCATTGATGTAGAAGTGAGTATTTTTCAGAGTTGATTGAACGAGATTTCTTTAGCGATTGACATGCACAGTGCTTCATTCAAGTCAAAGCAATGTTAATAAAGGAATGTCCAAAAGCGACACATATTTCAAAATACCAGACATCTGGGAGATGTAAAAACAATATTTAACACAATTCATAGCAAAATTACTAAATATTTTGGAGTAATCCATTTCACCATCGAGTCTCTGATTTCAACAACAGCGAACCGCGACGCGGAGGGATGAAACGCGACTCTTCCTCAACAAAACAATATTTAACCCTTTGCAATCGGCGCCTTCTCAGACGTTAGCAATAGAAAGTTATTGCTAACATCTATCAGCAATAGAAAATTTTCATTTCCACAGAAAACTTCAGGATAGCACGCATTTCTTAAATCCGAGGGTTGCACAGGGTTAACAGAATTCATAGCAAAATTACAAAATATTTCGGAACGATCCCTTTTAACATCGAGTCTCTCGATTCCAACAGCAGCAAATCACGACGCGAAGGGATGAAACGCATCTCTTGCTCAACAAAGATAATATTTAATACAATTCATAGCAAAATTACAAAATTATTCCGACATGATATCCTTCACCATCGAGTCTCGCGATTCCAACAGCAGAGAACCGCAACGCGAAGGGATGAAACACGTATCTTGCTCAACAAAAACAATATTTAACACAATTCATAGCAAAATTACAAAATATTCTGACATAATATCCTTCACCACCGACTTTCCCGATTCCAACAGCACCGAATCGCGACGCGCGGGATAAAACGCGTCTCTTCTTTATGCGTCTCGATAGAAATTTCAAAGAAGAAAGTCCAAAAACGACACATACTTCAAAATACCAGATATCTGGAAGACGTAAACGTTGCTTCGAGAAGCTGAATTGCTCAACAAAAGCAATATTTAACACAATTTATACCAAAATTACAAAATATTCCCTAACGATCCCCTTTTTCCATCGAGTCTCGCGATTCCAACATCAGCGAACCGCGACGCGGAGGGGCAAAACGCGTCTCCACTTCTTTACGAGACTCGGTAATTGAAAGCAATTTATTCGATATCGGAAAGCCGGTTGGCCGGGTCGGGGATCGATCGAAGGGAATAGGAAGCTCATGTAAAATTAAAGAGGACACGTCATAAGGGGTTGGCGCGGCCTCGAGGACCGCGTCATCGGGCTGGCGCGTAATCGAGGGAGTGACTCGACGGGAACACGGATCGAACGACGGGAATTCCAGCCGATGACCATCTGGCTGACCCCTTTCGCGCGTACAGAAGCGACGGAGCCGAGCGGGCCCGGCGAAGAATCGAATCACGTAACAATTACCTGGCGCCAATCAGGATGGAAGTGGTTGCGCGCTCCAGGAGCTTGAAGTGCTCCACGTGGCTCTCGTTTCCCAGGAACCGCTGGCCAATCACCTCGCCTGAAACAGACCGAGTTGGTACACCTTGAGAAAGCGGTTCGAATGAGATTTTTTTACGCCTCCTCCCGTCTATTTGCTCGCCTCGCGGCGCGGATTAGTATGTTTAATCCTTTCGCGCCGCGAGAGAGAAACTTTGATGGAAACGGGTCGAACGGGGCACTGAAAAGCGTTTCGTTGCGTTTCTGTGCTGCGGGAGATGCTTGGGGAGTATTGAACATGTGGTATTTAGTATTTTTAATAAATGTACGCGCGCTTGTTTGATAGCCTGCGCAATTGTTACAGTTGCGATTCGCTAAATTTAATATCGGAATGTATGTTTTTGATATTTGTATTTGGTTGGTTGCGAATGCATTTACTTTACTAATTAGTGTGCGTGGATATTGATTAGTGAGTTTATTAGTATTTGTCGAGTTCATAGTTCTACTGCAACATGTGTATATAAAGTTTTGTTACAAAGTTGTAAATAGTTGTGGATTTGGAGGAATTTGAAAAAATGTAGCTGCTTAATATTCTGATGAACCATAAAATTGTTAGTATAATTATCAAAATGAAGAGTAACATCGTTATAGCAATTGCTATGATTCATGTTTCGAGGTGTATATAAATCACACTGCACTTAATTTTAAGAAAATGAAAGATTTATAATAGCAATAAAATTATTTAACGTTACATACATTTTTAACATGAAAAATACATTATAAACGTTCCAACTTGCTGCATTTTAATGTACCATGAAAGTATTAACATTTTCCTACTGCAGCCAGCGCCATTCTCTACCAAAATACTTCCTGTGATAATTAACAATTCATTTATATTTCCTTTTTAATAAAATCTAACCAGCACGAAACAGTAAACAACTGCATCATCAAACAGAAGGTTCGCATATCGCATATAAAATATTAATTAATACAAATAAAAATATAATATTCATATAATTATGTTTAGAAGTCCACGAAGCTTCAAATGTCTCTAGAATTAACCCTTTGCATTTGGATGTCCTTTCTGGGGGAATTAAAGTTACTCCACTGCAACTTTTTGAGAAATTCATGTTTCTCTACAGTTTTCTATTAAAATAAAAATGTTCTATTGCTGGTAAAGTTTCTATTATCAGCACTAGAAAATTCCTGAGAACTCGCCAAGTTCAAAGGGTTGAAACCCACAAAATTCAAACCGATTAAACACAAAACCCCAAAAACCCTAGTTCGCACATCGCATATAAAATATTAATTAATACAAATAAAAATATAATATTCATATAATTATGTTTAGAAGTCCACGAAGCTCCAAAGGCCTCTGGAATTAACCCTTTGCGCTTGGATGTCCTTTCTGAGGGAACTATAGTTACTCCACTGCAACTTTTTGAGAAATTCATGTTTCTCTACAGTTTTCTATTAAAATAAAAATGTTCTATTGCTGGTAAAGTTTCTATTATCAGCACTAGAAAATTCCTGAGAACTCGCCAAGTTCAAAGGGTTGAAACCCACAAAATTCAAACCGATTAAACACAAAACCCCAAAAACCCTAGTCAAAAAAAAAACACGACTTCGTCAAACTCAACAATTCCCCGTACAGAGAACACAGACAGATTTACGGAGCCTCTAAAACTCCCCTGTAACTCTGACCGTCTCGAACGTGCTCCGGGTCTACGATAATGGCCGCCGATAAATCGTCCGCGCGGCGATTACATTCAAGCACCGCGTTTATGCCTCGCGATAACGATCAGAAGCGATGACTAAGACCGTGACGAGCGAAAGGCGAACTTCTAACTCGATTCGTTTCACCGCGATCAGACGCCAGGAGGGGGGGGGGGGGAATAGCTTTCTCTCTCTCACCCTCTCACCCCAAGCCGCTGGAACGCCCCCGCGCCGAAAATTACACCCGAATAAGATCTCGCGGAGGATCTTCGTTCGTTGGTTCGCCCACCGTCGCTGTCGCGGCTCGTCTCGAGCTCGAGGAACGAGCGATCGCCGATCCGCGTCGCGGCTGCGCCTCCATGAATGGGATTTCACCCGCGAGACGCCTCTCGCGCGCCCACGCGCGCAGATTTACGCGCCAGATACATAGAAGAGGAAGCGTGGGCGGATCAGCGGCGCGTCTGAATGGAGGAACAACTTGTTACGAGCGCCTCTCGTCCCGGAGCCGGCTGATAGAGCCGCGGGAATAAAGGGGAGAGGCGGCGATAAGAAAGCGGCGCTGTAAAAATGCCCGCGCCGGAAGGGGATGAAGGAGAGTCGCTGCGAAGTCGCCGCGAAACCGAGGAAGAGCGTTATTGCTCGATCGGGGTAAAGTGGCGGCGTTAACGCGCGTATCCAACCGGATAAGCGGCGAGAAAAAAAAAAAAAACACCGGTCACCGATCTTTCGCGAGGCGACCCGCGCGATGTATGCGCGTTGCGCCCCCCCTGGCAACCCCCTCCGCGCTTTTGTACTCGAGGAGGCTTTACGACGCGATAAGAAGGTGTTTCGAGGGAGCACTTCTCTCTGTAGGGGCTTTCCTGGGTGGTTCTTGCTTGTCGTTTGGTACTAGAAACGCGGCAGTTAAGGAAAGGAGATACGAAAAGTTGATGAGACCGGTAATGGCTACTTACTTTTGATAGTGGAAATATTAAAACACTGTGCGATCTCTCTGGGCGTCCGCGCGCGTGCGCGTTCCTCGTCTCTGAGGGTTCGTAATAAACGCTGAGAACGACGAGCGTTCGAACTCGGTGAAAATTAGATCTCTGGACTCCACAATTGCATAAGGCTCGCGCGATCTTAATGTATGCGCATACGTAAGCTTGTTTCCTCTGTGACGAATGGAAGACTGCTATCGTTTAACACATTCAGTACGTAGATTGTAGAAAAAGAACCGTTTGTTTGTAATCGATCACGAATACTTGACGGCCAATTAGTAAGCTTGTTGCGTTCGCTCCACGAGAATTAAGATGCGAGCACAATTGCACGGTGTATCAGAGAAAAGGTGGATTTTAACCCTTTGCTCTCGAGGACTCCAAAGTGGAGCCATTTAAAATTTGTCTTCGAACTCGAGGACTCCTCGATGGAGACGATGCAAATAACATGAGAATGCAAAAAACAAATTGTAATAACTTCAGTTATTCTGTTAGCAAATTACAAGTGTTATGTAAATAATAATGCTGTTACCTTTGTCTTTCGAGTGCAAAGGGTTGAATATTCGCGTAGCAGACGCATGAGTTTTCGTGACACTTTCTGCCAAGTAACTGCATAGCGCATGAGAACATCATATAAAAGTGAAGCAAAGAGATCGTCTAAAAAGGGACACGGGTATGCATGCGTGGAACATCTAAATGCAGTTTCAAGTGTATATATATTCTCCATGATGTGTTTAGCCTTTTAGAAGTATCCTATGCACACATTATACGCTAACCTTTAAGGAAGAAGAATCAAAAGTCTCAAGTGCTGAAGTGTGGACTCCGTCCACAATTTAATTCTTTCGTTTATAATCTTCCTTTGCTTACAAATCTCCGCCATTTTACATTTCCGCATAGTATTTTCGCTTAACCCTCTTTCCTATACTTCCTGCTGTTAATCTATTGACAATTGCCAGCACAGAAAACAAACTGAGTTACACTTTCGCCTTACAAACCACGCGCAGAAGAATAAAAAAGGGAGAAATAGTCCAATCGAGGGAAGACACGGGGGTCGATGTAAACCGTGGACAATCGTAAAGCGCGGAAAGAACTGAAACGTCGGTGATAAGGAGGAAAGCGCGAGGAAATAAAGGCAACTCCTCGAGGAAGATCGCGGCTGGCGGAACAGAGGAATCGAAGGGACTAGTCGGAGGAGAAATAAAGCGGCGAACGGTGATGCGAAAGGCAAAAGCGTGGGCGGGCGAAAAGCGGGGACGAGGGAGCAACGAAAAGGAGACGGAAGAAAGCGGGATACGATGGGAAGAGGAGAGAGTACACGCACGTAAGAGAGTCTCTCAGGCTTTGGTCGACGATAAAGCGATGCGCCTACTTTGCGGAGGCTCCCTCCTCGATTCTCACCCTCTCCCGTTCCGTAGAAACCCTCTCTCTGGTGGCTGCAGCCTCTACGACGCTTCTTGCGCTGCAACGTTTTACGACTCGCCCTACCCCTTCGATGTTTCTTCTCCGTCGGCCTCTCAGACTGTATCTGGTGCGCGCTGCATCGCGCGAGCCACCCCCGTGCTTTCACCCCTTCCTCCTGCACCCGTGTCGCATCGCGCTCGCTGTCCCTACCTCTGTTTCTCACCCCTTTTTGGGAGGTTGTTCGCGTTATGCTTTTTCATCCGCGCGCCTACAAACGCGATAGAGCCAGCAATCCGTTTGATGGACGCGTCAAGAAGGAAGGAAAGGGAGAGACAGGGGGTGCATTCGTTGGGACGCATCCGATTGTCGAAATCGTCCTATGAATTGGGAAGTTGGCAGAAATCGAGAAGTCATCTGCGTTCGACACTTTCGAGGAATGTTCCAGAAGATCTTTAGTTGTTTTAAGGGTGGACGTACAATGACGAGTTTCTGTCGTCAGTAGTTTCTGTGGCGACAATTGAGGTTGCGACGCACTTTGTGGTGCAAAACGAAAACGCTTAATCTTTGAAGCGGAGAGACAGGAGACGATAAAACTCTGAACTTTCTTTTGGTCTTCGAGGGTCGAAACAGACGTTTTAGGAATTTTCCTCTTCTGTTTGTCGTCGAATCTAGGGGGTGGCGTTAACGATGAGAGGAAGGAAAAACGTCTCCAATTTAACCCTTTGCACTCGAAGCCTTCCCAGACGTTAATGATAGAAACTTGCTAAAAAATTAGCAACAGTCACTAGCAATATAAACTATTACTAACGTCTATCAGCAATAGAAAACTTCAGGCTAACACAGCTTTCTCAAAAATTTGCGATGGAATAAGTTTAACCTCCACGATCGCTAATAAATTCCACTGTCCCCTCAGAGGAAACATCCTAGCGATACGATAGACTTGCGATGTCCCCTCAGAGGGGACATCCAAGCGCAAAGAGTTAATACACCACCCTCCCAAAGTCCTGTCTTTGGCGAACGCGAGTGTCTATGTGTCCTCACGACCTTCGATACAATTTAGACCAGTCTGAAGACCATTCCCTTCGCCAGATTCGTCTCCCACGGTGCATCCACTCCAATGCACCCCACAGTCTCGAATTCACCCCCGCAAAGATCGTTGGTCGAATCGAATGACATCGACGAGCGGTTCCACAGCCAGGGGGTGAAAGAAAAAGAGGAATAATCGGTCGGCGACAAATTTATGAGTTTAAAGAGTTCCCCTGGCACACCACCGAGCTGAGAGGGACGTATTTATGCCGCGAGCCTGGCCACCACTGAACGTGATTTATACGATTCGGCTTGTTTCTCTCGTTGCCCAGCCGGATAACGAGATCTCCATGCGGCTCCTGGGAGACCGTTCAAGCGACGCGCTGATTGTCGTGGGAGTTCGCGCGCGGTGCTCGACAAATTTATGTACAGTTTTAAAATAATTGAATCGCTTGTTTTACGTCGAGAGCCTGTCCACTTCGAATTAACAGCGAGAAGGATGGTTTCGGAGTTTGATAGCGCTAATTAATCCTGGGGACGTTGTTGCCAAGCGTCGCTTAGTTGTGTCTGCAGCGTTCTTACTTCTTGCGTGATCATTTGGAATGCATGGATTTTTTTTTTATTGAATTTGGAGAACGTAGTTCGCGTGAAAATGGGGACGAAGTGTTAAAAATTGTATTTGAAATTATTTTTTTTTATCGAGATTACAGAAGATGTCTATTCTTTTTGCTGATTTATGTTTCATTTGTAAATAGATGATTGCAACCCTCTTGAAATTGTAGCTGATAGACTGATAGAGATTGCTGTAGATGACAATTTAGATTTAATTGTAAATAGGTTAAGTTTAGTACGTCGATTGGTCGATAGAAAACAAAAATTTTTGCTGTCACCTCGCATATTTTTCATCCTTTTTATAGCATGCGATTTAATCGTGTGATCTGGGCAGAAAGTTAAATATTTTGAAAATAATAAATAATTCCTTATCTTGTTTCAGAGCGACGATTTCAATTTCCTTGTAAATGATAAAATATTCATTTTCACGAACTTATGATTGCATGACACACATACGTACTCGGGGTTCTTCCTTTTAAAGCACTTTTTGAAATTCACCAGCAGTCTGCGAAAAGCTAATTAAAACATTCTTTTAGGTGCGCTTTTATGTACATGAATGGCAAAGAGAATGGACCTTAATTAAATTTTATATTTAATTATCCTTTAATCTTGACGAGGTTAATAAATCAATAATATACGAACATATCTAACAAAACATTAATTCATTATTTTTTCCAAAATTGCAAACATAGATTAAAATAATTCCTCAGCTTGCAGTGATTATTAATAAAATAAAATAATACTGTCATATAGTTATTCATGACTTAACTATAATTCTATATGAATACAAGGACTTTTCATTATTCTAATAACTATATGTAACTAATTAAAGTTCACCAAGAAAAATCGTTAAAAAATTCTAAATTTCAAGTGTTCCAATTGTCAATTCTTAATTATTAAACTTAATAACTTCTGTCAAACATAAAACGATCAAACATTTCGCAATGTACGAAGAGGCAAAACATAATAAAGAACTTCCTGTACTATTAGACATCTGTGCAAATGACTAATAATTCCGACTATGAGTCAATTGTTTTTCAGTCATTTAGCTCTTCGTAGTTTCGTTGGAATCTCGTCACGTGGCCTTCCTAATTACAATACTATTCTCTGCATTGGTATTTTGAAACTAACTTGCGCGCAATTTACTCAAAATGCATTCAAAGAACCCATCAAAGTATCGAACAATAAATTAATTACTTTAAGCCATAAAATTCGACATTTAAAAATACTTGGTGCGTTGTCAGATTTGAACAGCGTATTTTTTATCAGCGAAATAGCTGCGTTGCGTATTAACCCGTGGAAATTGGCAATTTCATTAACATCCGTCGAGTCGAAAGAATAAATTCCGTACAACGGCGATTGTTAATTAACGAATCCAGGGTGGAGCTTGGACGAATTAAAGCATCCACCTTATAGTTAATTTCAAAGTACGGCTCGTTACACTTTATGAAAGACGATTAACTGCTATACTTTGTGTATAGAGGTCTTTTCCTGAAAGAAAGTAGTAGTTTGCGAAATCAGCTTATGTCGATGAAAAGACTTCAAGTTATCGATCGTTTGTTCCATAATCAGTTTAAACACCGCTTTTCCTACCTCTTTTTCTTTTTTATTCGTTTATTTCTGCCGGAAGTGCGCACCAATTCGATGAAATTTTACGTCATACAATAGCAATCACTTGTTAGACTTTGTACTGGAGACAGTTGTGCAATTGTTAGAATTTGTATTGGATTCTTCTGCAATTTATTATATTTCTATTATTCAATGTGATACACAAATAGATATCAAATTTATTTTTTAGATAAACATTATCTGCAAAAATTTGTACACTTTTTCAATCCTCGTATTAAACAATTTCAGAAGAGCAGCTCGAATTACGAATAAAAAAGTTTCGATAACAAGTTATACATGGAGTCTGTGTGGTTTCTATTTTCTGAGAAACTATTAAAGCCAAGTATGTACACCAACATTCTTTCCTGACATTTAGTGGTTCGCTAGTGCCTTTACTAAATGGGGTACAGAAAGATAAAGGACTGCTTGTCTTTATTTTTTTTCAATGGAATGTCTGATAAATTTCGGTATTTCTGTGTAAAACATATAAAAGCGAAGGAAATCTATTCATTTTAAGTTTTAATTTCCCTCTTAAGAGCAAAAAAGTATAAAATAGTATAACGATGTAGATAAAAAAATAGAAAAATTATTTGTTCAATTAACCACTTTGCTAAATCAACAAATATTAAAATATTACTTTAAGTGACATACGTATTAATAATTTAATGTTCTCTTATAAAATCCAAATTGTGTTACTCAATAAAAGTATAGTTATCTCGTTACTTAAAATTGTCACCATAAGTCTCCCCAGAAATTATCGAATAACTAAAACCATCGCACTAAAATAACCACTTTTTACAAGTACAAACACAACTGTATAACGAAATTTGCCATGTAATTCGTAAAGCCAGCAATAAATATAAAGACGAATAAAAAACTCGTTTAGCAGAACAGTGATAATTCCATCGCGTTGGTTGCATGCAAAAAAATAAAATGAACACCAAAAAAAAAAAATAACCCGCAAAGCCATTTGAAACATAATACACCAAAAGAGTAATCCATGAAAATACGTAAACTTTCCACAAAAAATGTTGTTCCAGTTCTGCGGTTAAATTTACAAAATGTTGTCCGAATATTAACGCACTAAAATGTCGCAACTTTAACGATTTAGATAAAACCGACACCATAATATTTCCCTAGCAGTAATAAAAAAAAAAAAAAAAAAATACAAACGATAGCGCGCTTAATATTCGAGTGGCGCTATAAAATATCCCAGCACCGCGTCCTCCATTTTGCCATAAGCAACTCAATCCAACGCGCGCCAATAAATACCAAAAAAAAAAAGGAGAAAAATAAGAAATTACAAAATGATTCGTGCGATTCGCACGTACGATGGACTCGTCCTTCGATCGCTCGTAGCCATTGGCCGCGCTTTTCGCGGTGGTCGGCGGAAAAGCGCGCGAAATGCGTCTAAACGCGGCGACTCCTCTCGTTTGGGGTGTTCGAGGGTTGCTTTTATCCTGTCGAAAGGCGGGCTCGCCAGAGTGCGTTCGCGAACGCGCATTCATTCGTCCGTTCGACCGCGATCGCTGCTTCGAATTCCCTCGAGCCTTCTGTCGGTCCGTGCTCGCGGTATTTTATACACGTGCGCGTGTATAGATGCGATACGTGCTCGCGAGGCGACTGGCGTCGGTATAAAAAGCTCAGCCTTTTCGAGAACAGGCGGCGAGAACGGGGTAGAAAAGTTGCGTTTGATTACGAGCCGGAGGCGCTGATGGGATACGCTTTGCGTCGGATGTAATCCTTGCTCCGTGTATCGCTGCCTTCAATATCTCTCGCTACCTCGGTTTCGGATCCACGTTCGAGTAATTAACGACTCGCCACGCTCGTTACGTCCCGCATTCTGATCGGTTCGTGCCGCGGAACGTTCTCCATGTGAATGTGCGCGAGTTAACCAGTTAACTGCGGAATTTTGTGCGAAAAATCCCCTGCGAAGCGCGGAATTAGATGAAGCAATGATGAGGATATGTGTCAAACGCAGGGAGAATGTTTTTATTATCAACTTTAGGGAACAGATGTTATTCTTCGATTAATCAGTTAGCTGAGAAGTTTAGTTTGAAAAATCCCTTAGAGAGCGTGGAATTAGATGAAGCTATGATGAGGATACACGTCGAACGCAGGGCAAATGTTTCTATTATTAATTTTAGGAAACAAACGTTATTCTTCGATTAATCAGTTAACTGCGAAGTTTAGTTTGAAAAATCCCTTAGAGAGCGTGGAATTAGATGAAGCAATGATGAGTATACATGACGAATGCAGGGCGAATGTTTCTGTTATCAATTTTAGAGAACAGACGTTATTCTTCGATTAATCAGTTAACTGCGAAGTTTAATTTGAAAAATCCCTTAGAGAGCGTGGAATTAGATGAAGCTATCATGAGGATACACGTCGAATGCAGGGCAAATGTTCCTATTATTAATTTTAGGAAACAAACGTTATTCTGCAATTAATTAGTTAACTGCGAAGTTTAATTTGAAAAATCCCTTAGAGAGCATGGAATTAGGTGAAGCAATGACGATTGCCTGGACACGTGGAGCTCAAGACAAATGCTCCTCTAATACTGAGCACCTTTGGATAATAATGAAGTTCTGAAGCTTCTATCGTTAGTGCGAAGATAAAAATTATAAAATTTGTTTTTGGTACGCGTGTGTTCTTGCCTGCTTGCTTCGCGATCCCAGCAACCTCACACGCAAAGATTTTCTTAGTGCGAGGAAATTATTTATAATATTAGTTATATAAATGTAGGCGATAATAAAGGAAATGAGGAGTGAGCGTAGATTTGGAAGAAAGTTGGCAGAGATTTGGAATAAATTTTGATAGAGTGAGGAAAAAGAGTCTATTCTTTCAAGTAGAACTATCTGTGAACTTTTTCTATCGTATAACTGTGATCTCCGAATTCCTAAACGCCTAAAACTTCGAACCATCCAATTCATTCGTTTATTATTTTTCAATATATTCTCTACATAAATAATATTATTTATATATCGAGAAAATAATTTTTCAGCCACACGTATCCACCGTACAATAAACGAGGCATAAAACTCCGACAAATTTCCATTCGTTTGTTTTCTTTACCCCATTTCCTGCACCCGTTCCGGTGAGAAGACGCATAATGCTCGAACATAAAACAGATCGCGGCAAGATTCAGGCCGGAAGTGAACGCGTTTAAAGACACAAACGACAAGACCCACCACCGGGTGATGGTCGTCCAGTCTATCCTGCCAGCCACGCATACATCGTGCACCCAATTTTTTCGCGACCCCCGCGTTTCACAGCCGATTAATTCCATCGGGGTGCGCTTTACGAGCCAGCTACGCGCGTAAATGCAGCATAATCGGACGTAGCGGCGTCTTCTGAGCGAATTATGGGAAAGCTGCTGTATTTTCGGTCATGTTTTGTATATTATTCGCGTCTTTGTGCATTCTGAAAGTGTTTGAGACACTGTGGGTAGTGAAAGACAGATATATGAATTATTAAAAATTTTTCTTGTGTCTTTATGCACTCTGAAAGTATTTGGGACACTGTATGCGCGTAGCAAAAGACTGACGGACGAGTTATTAAACATTTTTCTTGTATCTTTATGCACTCTGGGACAGTGTCTTTGGGACACTGTGTGTAGCAAAAGACTGACAGACGAGTTATTAAAAGTTTGGTGTACAAATAAATAGAAAAATTCTAAAGTAAATAAGCGAGAGATGACGATTGTTGCGTGTATGCTTGTACTTTGTTGCAGTGCTGTAAACATAAACACACGCGCTGACTCAACCCTTTGCAATCCTTTGTCGAGTGCGACTCGACATCAGTAAATAAAAAAAAGAAACGAATATAAGTTTCATAAATATAAATTACATCAAAGTTTCAAAGCTATATTTAATGTAATTACTAAATAAATATTGTGTTTATTTTATTACCACTCTGACTATAATTTTAATATGTGATAAGGGTTTAAAGGGTTAATTTTACAAATGCATTTGAATATTCAATTGACATTGTATTTCTATGTCGAAATACGATTTAACGATTATTCCATAACAACGCCACTATATCCACATCTACCTATAGCAATTTTAACGTAATAGAAACGTAAATAACAAACTCCACGCATTATAATCAGACCATTGCATAGAACTTGAAAATTAATCAATCCTGCATTCAACTCTGATACGATCAAATATTTATCAATTACTCGTCTATACCAGGCAATCAAAAACTTAAGAGAACCCATTCACGTTACCCCAGCGATCGCATTTTTTTCCTTTCTTGTGGCACAGCAATCAAAACCCTTTCACGACGCGTTTTCTTATCGCCTCGCGATATTATTCAAGCATCGACGGGCAATCGGAATGACCGTTCGTCTCGAAGCGACGCGACGTATAATCAGAGTAATTAACAACTGGCATACGTCCGCTGTAATCACCCATTCAGTGAATTCTATGAAACTCTGTTCTCATTGTAATATATGGAAATTGCCCTCGGGCCAGGACACGCAGCCACGCATATTTACACGCGCGCGAGCGCGCGAGTTGCAAGGTGCATTATGCTCGCGAGGCAGCATAAGGAAGTCCGCGAGATCCATCGACTTCCGCCACGACTTTAACCCTTTGCACTCCGAATTATTTTTCAATTTAGCAGTTTAGTTGCCAACAAGTTTTATTTGAAATTTTTCTTGAAATTTACTTTAAAAAGTTGTCAGTTGCAGCACAGTTCCTCGACTGCTACTTGCAAGCTCTCAAACAACTCTAAAACTTTGTTGTAATTTATATTTGTTTCTTTTTCTTATTTAGCGATGTCGAGTCACACTCGATAAAGAAGCGCAAAGGGTTAATAGAATCTTTACCGAATACTCGCGATGAAAATCGCTCGTTCGTTTAGCAAATTATTTGCGCAAACTGTGTCTTGGACGTTTAAATTCAACTTGGCGGTGTTCGTATAATGTTGGAGCAACTCGCATAAATTTCCAGGCGTTTTAATAAGAATATTAATTGCTTTTACCGGGGCTGTGTAGTTTGATATTAACATCAGTGTAACATTGGTGACAAGGTGAAACCTAACGTAAGCCATCTCTCGCTTAACCCTTTGCACTCGTGGCTTCTGAAGAGAAGACAATGCAAATAATTTCCAAATTAATTTTCAAGTCAATTACTTTTCATTATTATGCGTTATGTAATAAATTATATAAAAATCTACACCACAGTCATTTTTCGAATTAACCCATTCGAGACGAGTAACATCGTGTGTGTTTTGAAACTAACTTGTATTAGTATTATATTAAAAATAATTGTTCCTCATTATTAATTATGTAATCTTTCACCAATTATTATTCAAGGATTGTACAAGTTGAAGAGCACCACTTGAAATAGATAAAAAATTGGCTATTTTTAATTTACTTCCAATTATTAACTTCCTCAACCCCTAAGAATAGTATGAAATCGCCGAATATCGTTTTGATTAGTAATCAATGAGCAATCAGTCGCAGCGACTGACATCTGAACATAGCGCCATCCATATCGATGGCTCGCTGCGAGAGTTTGCCGCAATGAAAGGGTTAATATAAACGAAAAACAAACTTTACACTCGGATATCCCCTCAGAGTGACATCATTGATTAGCAATTGCGGAGGACAAACTTATTCCACCGCAGCTTTTTGAGAAATCCATATTTCCTTGAAGCCTTCTATTGAAATGCAAATTTTCTATCACTGAGAGACGTTAGCAACAAAAAGTGTTGTTAAAATATTGCCAAAATATCGCTACTTTAGCAACACTTTCTATTTTTCATCCAAAAAGGACCAAAGTGTAAAGGGTTAACAAAAACACCCACAAAACCCATAAAAAATACCTCAGAAATGCATCGACCACCCGGAAATTGCAATTAGAACTCCGTTCGCGCAAAAGAAAAATGGCGCCGCGTAGAGCGCAGCTCGTTCCGTGCAACTTGTCGTTGCGCTCGAACTACCTGTAACAAGTGCAAGAGCATCGCGAGTGCAACGGGTGGACCGTTAGTTACGGTAAATTTCCGTCCTGGCGCATCGCGCTCGTCGCGATGGCGGCGCAGAATAGAGGCTGCGTCCAACGTGGCCGTTGTAATCAGCATTTTTCCGCAACCCCTCGGCTCCCAGCGATCCCAGCGTCGGATGATAGCGTTCGAGCGGGTGCCCGTCTAATTTGTTTTGGTCACGAGCGACCGTAAAGGATCCTAATATTCCTCAGACGACGGGGGTTATAAATCGTGACCCGGCGAAGGACGCTCTTTCGCGATCTTCGCTGGCGGTCGACGCAAGAACCGCTCCCTTAAATTTCAGCCATGGCGGGCGGAAACGGTGCGCCGCTTTGTAATTTATCGCGTGCCGTCGGATGTCCCGCGAGTTCGGCTCCTCTCTCTCTCGTTTTCGATGTCACGGTAATTGCTCGACGCGGAAAAGTTTGCGCGAAGGGGGCAAGATTGCTGGCTCGTCGGGGGATAATGAGGTGATTTCTGATGCTCGACGAACTTCCGGAAGCCGCTGAGTTCCGACCCCGCGCGAGATTATTGACGGACGTAGCCGCGAGGAGGAGCTCTTTGAGATATCAACGTGGACGTGCGCGCAGAAACGGAGGATGTTACATCCGTTACAACATGTCCATCAATATTCCAGCGTACCATGTCAATACACATAATAGAATTAGAGTTTCAAATTTGTAAATAGTATTTAATATTTGAAGAAACTCTAATCTGACCCGTAACAGCGATAAGCTTATGAGGCCATCGATCATCGTACACTTTCTATGACCATTTTATTTTCGACTTAAGCAGCTTTCAGTTAATTTCATTTTTATCCTGGATGTTTTAAAGAAAGGTCAAGGTGCGTCATCAAGTTATTACCTGTTACGGTCGAGGCTTAAGACACGCGAAAGGGTGCACTTGGTATCTGCGAGTGACCGTTGGTTTGAGGGCGGTCATTTTTAACCATTTTTCTAACAATTCTATGCAATCAATCAGTTTAGACGTCTGCTTTCCTCACCAAAATTCGTAACATTGCAATTAACGAATCCGTTTGTCTTGGTCGAATAAGCCACTCCCATCACATACTTTATATTTCATGGGAATCACACAGAACAGCAGAATTCTAATAAGATAGTCCACCCTAACTCTTCAGGTTTGCACATTCTTTAAACACATTCATCACAGTATAGTTCACAACTAGTCATACATTCCAATCAAACATATTAAAATCAACAAACAACGATTATCTGCAGGTATTATTATACCTACCCCTAAATATTCAAGCGTAACTAAAACATCTATTCCGTGCGCAGTGAACAGAGGACATTTTGGTGCTGCGAATTCATCGACGACTGCGAAGTAGACACGTGTATGTGGGATAATGATAAAGAGCAATATTGTGGAGTATTAACGCTTTGGATTGTTTTAAAGTTCTTGAAGGAAATAAGGATACTGGACTTGATCTAACCAGCTGATCGCTATGGATAAATAGCCATGCAAACATAGACTTAAGTGACCCATCTGTACTTGTCAATGACCTAATCGCGTTAACAATTCTAAAAATTAAAAAAAAAAACACTTTGGAACCTACAGGTGACACATGACGCCTTGCATAATTTTGTATAGCGTGAACGTCGAAAAATAATAGTAAGGAAAAAGCAAAAAGAACAAAATGTATTCAAATGACCAAGATTCAAAGTGTTAGACTGAAGTTTAAATTATTTCTAGGCTTCTTAAGCTTGATTCGATGGTCTTTCATCAACGAGTTCTTGTTACAAAGAGATAGGTATTTCAAGTAGTATAATTGAAGTAATAGGTATGCAGATGCATCGTGTTGTAGCATAAGAATCGTTGAATCGATGTGGTAGGTTTTACAAGTATACATGGATGATAATGCATGCGATTTGCATAATGTCTTTCATAAAGATTTCCGCTGTCTAAGTACAACTACCGAGTACCGTTTCTCTAGTACTTAACGAGGAGAAACTGGCATCGATTAATAGAAAGGAGTAGTAAAATATTCCATATTTTTATATGCCAATGTTTAGTTCTAATATTTTTAAAAAAGTTAGTTTAAAAAGTGGATAATTAAATCCATAATTCCAACGTTTCTTCAATATTTTCTAACTGAAATAAAAATTGTTTTCACTGAATGTTACTTCATGAAACGTATTAAATATCTTCTGTAACTCTTTAAAACAGCATACATATTGTGTTTTATTTACGTTTGTCTTTTATTCTATTTATTTTATTTTATTTTTGTTTTTCATTTAATATATTAATACTAAAATTACATTTGAAGTTTCTCTTTCGAGCAAAACGATTCTAAAAATCATTCTAATACTCGTGCACTAACGTTAAGAGCCCGCATGACGAACATCCCATCTGGCTGTACTCAACTGTGCCAACTACCCCCATAATTGACTCCTTTTACAACTGACGCTCTAATTCTGACGAACTTCCAAATCCATTTATTGGAATTAAACAGTGTGTAATACAACTGTGCAATAATTGGAATAAAAACGTTTATAAAACATTGTATAAAAAGATAGAAAATATTAAGATCGCGAATACGACTTGTGATATCCATGTTTGGTTACAAATTTTGATCACGAATCAATCTGGTAATATTCATATTCGACATGAAATTACGACTACAAGTCTAACGTTTGCCCCAAAATTCTTATCGCGAATGAGACTCATCAAAACACAGCAAGGGGTTAATATATAAATGTGCATTTCATCAATAGAAACCAGTGTCAAATCATACCAAGAATAATCAGCCTCAATTAAACGTTTATACAAGAAGGTTAAGAGTTGGATGTCTTGAAAACTCTCCTTCCTTCAGCACTCATTACGACTACAAGTCTAACGTTTGCCCCAAAATTCTCATCACGAATGAGACTCGTCAAAACACAGCAAGGGGTTAATATATAAATGTGCATTTCATCAATAGAAACCAGTGTCAAGTCATACCAAGAATAATCAGCCTCAACTAAACGTTTATACAAGAAGGTTAAGAGTTGGATGTCTTGAAAACTCTCCTTCTTTCAGCACTCATTACGACTACAAGTCTAACGTTTGCCCCAAAATTCTGATTGCGAATGAGACTCATCAAAACACAGCAAGGGGTTAATATATAAATGTGCATTTCATCAATAGAAACCAGTGTCAAGTCATACCAAGAATAATCAGCCTCAACTAAACGTTCATACAAGAAGGTTAAGAGTTGGATGTCTTGAAAACTCTCCTTCCTTCGACACTCATTCACCCTTTAAATCTAGCATCAAAAAGTCGCCCTCGATATTCCACCCCACCAATTCGCGAGGCGGAACCGAGGACGCAACGGTAGTTTTAAGGGGTTGAAAAAAACGAAGAAGGAAGCAGCTGTCTGAAACAGAATTCATAAAACCGGGACGATGAAGACAAGCAAGAAACGAGGCACGGACGAGCGTATTCCAGCGGGAAGGATCGATCGCAATCGGCGCGAGTCGCGTGCCGCGGATAGGCGGGAATAAGAGATTACATTATAAGTGGTGGCGCGTGCCGCTCGGCTCTCCTCTTGGTCTCGCGTATCGCGACTAACCACCCGCTGCATCCATATGCAACGGTCGCTCGTAAAGAACGGCGATGGCGAAATTAACAGACGCGAGGTACGCGTCGCTACGAAGGAGGACACCAGCAGCGTGCAAATGGCTTCGAAGGAAGTTTCGCTGGCTCGGGTGCACGCGAGGACGTCAGCGCGCGTTTACCTTGTTCCATTGCGTCCAATGGATACGTCGAGATGCAAATTTAACGCGTTGTAAACGGGAGACTGTGATCACAGTCCGGGAAAAGCAGACGTTGAAAGTGGGGGACTGTAGTCTTAGTTATGTCACACTTCAGACCAGAGACTGTGGTGATCACAGTCCGGGAAAAGCAGACGTTGAAAGTGGGCGACTGTACTCTTAGTCGTGTGACACTGCAAACGGAGGACTGTGAAAAACGCGGAAAACGGAGAACTGTAGTCTTAGTTATGTGACATTGCAGACCAGAGACTGTGGTGATCACAGTCCGGAAAAAGCAGACATCGAAAGTGGGGGACTGTAGTCTTAGTTGTGTGACATTGCAAACGGAGGGCTGTGAAAAACGCGGAAAACAGAGAACTGTAGTCTTAGTTATGTGACATTGCAGATCAGAGACTGTGGTAATCACAGTCCGGGAAAAGCAGACGTTGAAAGTGGGGTACTGTAGTCTTAGTCGTGTGACATTGCAAACGGAGGACTGTGAAAAACGCGGAAAACGGGAACTGTGGTCTTAGTTATGTGACACTTCAGACCAGAGACTGTGGTGATCACAGTCTGGAAAAAGCAGACGTTGAAAGTGGAGGACTGTACTCTTAGTTGTGTGACATTGCAAATGGAGGACTGTGAAAAACGCGGAAAACGGGGAACTGTGGTCTTAGTTATGTGACACTTCAGACCAGGGACTGTGGTGATCACAGTCCGGGAAAAGCAGACGTCGAAAGTGAAGGACTGTACTCTTAGTTGTGTGACATTGCAAACGGAAGACTGTGAAAAACGCGGAAAACGGGGAACTGTAGTCTTGGTTATGTGACATTGCAAACGGAGGACTTTGATTATAGTTTGGAAAAACAGATGTTGACAAAGAAGGACTCTAATCTCAGTTACGTGATATTGCAGACGGAAAACTGTGATCAACAAACATTGAAGCGGGGGACTGTAGTCTTAGTTATGTGACATTGCAGACCAGACACTGTGGTGATCACAGTCCGGAAAAAGCAGACGCTGACAACGAAGGACTGTAATCTCAGTTACGTGACATCGCAGATGAAAGACTGTGACGATTACAGTCCAAAAAAAACAAACCTTGAAAGCGAGGAACTGCATTTTCAATTACGTGACATTGCAGACATAGGATTGTGACGATCACAGTCCAGAAAAAATAGACGTTGACAACGGAGGACTGTAATCTCAGTTACGTGACACTGCAGACGGAGGACTGTGATGATCCCACAGGCGCACAGCTTGAAGAACCACTGCTTAAAACTAAATATACTACAGTATTTCGAAAGTTATACATTTATCGGTCGAATCAATCTTCAAAGCAGTTAATCCGGCAAATTCGACCGAGTATTCAGTTTGCTCTGTCTCCATTAATGGCGCGTAATTCCGACTGCGCTTGAAACGCATCGCGTTAGCCAAAATCGAAGCATGGCGCGGTGCGTTGCAAGTCGATTTCCCGGGATCGGGGAAAGTTCACAGCGCGAGGCATCTTCGGTCGCGAGTTCATCCGCCTCGACTCGTTATGTTGCCATTCGAATAACGAGATGCTTGAGTTCGCATCTAACATGTGTCTGAGAAAACGCGACGGGCCGTGGAACGAAGTCGCTTAGAATAAAAGCCTGGCAACGTGGTTTCGTTTCGCATTTTATATTGGTCGTGAATAGAGAAAATGCAACTGGCTATTGAAATTTTAAGTTCGAGTTTGTAAGAACCAATCTGTATGATACGATCCAAATTATGGAATCAAATTAAGAATTTAATCTTAAATAATTCTTCACATGACTGATTTTACAGTTAACAATGAAAATATTCGAACAGATAGACACATACTTAATAGACACATACTAGCAAACTGCAATTTACTTAAAAAAATGACAACCTACTGTTAAATATTTACTTTCTACTACTGAGTCCAGATTTGCGATGAACAAATTTTTCCTACAAAACAGAACCAAAACGAGGTACTGTAAATTTAACCCATTCGAGACCAGAAGATTGCACACCGTGTGTGCAATGCATTTCAGAGCTAAAAAGACGGATTGCATACCATGCATACAATTTGCCCCTCAAAATATTTTTATCACGAGGAGCGCACTGAACGCCACGCGTGCAATGCAAAATAAAATAAAAAGACATGAAAGATAAAACAAAAAATGAACCGTCTCGACTAGTTTAACGCGACCAACGAACCACCCAGTACAACCCACCTAGCGAGCCCACAGAAACGGCTGTTTATTCAATCGCGACTTTCCTCCGTAATGAGATTCGCGAAGAAGCGGTCGCCGCTGAATGTGTTGGGCCCGATCGCACGTGCGCGATGCGATACGAGCTGGATTGGAACGGCACATTGGTAATGTCACGAGGCCGGGCCCAGCTCGTGACTGGTCCCTCGCAAGCTCCACCAACGAGGAAGCCGCTGCGCGCTCGAAGCACGCTCGAAGCACGCTCGAAGCGCGCGAATCCGCTCGCGAATCCTCCCGCGATTTCTGACCACCGACAGGACCGCGCGTAATTTCACCCGCGTTATTTCACTTAAGCCACTAAACGCGAGATACACCCGGTTCCACTCATTTCCATTTATATTGGCCTATTATTCGCGGCCGCGCGCGCCCATTGCTCACGCCACCGCCGCCGCCGTCTCTCCTTCTTTTCTTTCGCGCCCTACCCTCGAGCACCCCTTCCCCACCCCTGCGTCCCTCCTCCTAGCGCCGCGCTAAATGTATGCCGCTCTTAAGAGCTTACCAGCCGGAAGCATAGAAGATGAAATTTACTCAGCACTCTCGATCGCCCCTAATATTCAACGGGCGTCTGGCCCCCGGCTGAATTTGAACCGCCATCTCTGGCAGCGGGCCACTCCACGGCTTGATTCGACTGGCGGACGTGCGGGGCCTATCTACCGATCTACCGCTGGCGGTAATTAAGTCAAACAAAGGCAGCCGCGACGATCGATTTGGTCGTCCGCGACCGACGAAATGTCACGTAGCTGCTCTCCTTCTCCCACCTGCCCTGTTTTTCTCGCACCCCCCTTTGTCTCCCGCCAGCTGTCTCTTTCCATCATCGTCCTTGTCTCTTTCAATAGCTCTCCACGGTTCGTTTCCTCCTCTCTCTCTCTCTCTCTCTCCCTCTCACCAACCCGCCACTTTTCCTGTTTCCTTACGTATCTCGCGTATCCACCGCTTCAATTTGCACCCGTCGCTTCCCCTTTCGCTATCGCCACCCCTCGCGTGCACCCCTCCACCCGTCGCTCCCAATTTAATCCCTCTTTCCCCGTCGACGCGAGTCCACACACACACAACTCTGCCTTATTTGCAACCCCCAGCCGCTCTATCCGTCCACCACGAATCTCCGCGAAGCCGCGTGCTCTATCTCGTCCCACCCCCGCTGGCGCCGCGAACTCCTCGTCGGCTACGAGCCCTGTCACCGCTAAATACCGTGATCCGGTGGCTGCGATCGGTTTCATTCATCGTCACCGCCTGCCACGCGGTCGGGTTTCGCCGCGCGAAACGGAATTTCCGCGCTGCGACGGAAATATCGCCGGGGCTGAGCATTCCGGGCACGCGAGGCTCGCCATCAGTTTCCAGGGGGCGAAAAAAGAGGCGAGCCCTCCTTTTTACGCGAGCCAGTTTCATCGAGCGCGACCTCGTTCGGATTCCTCGCGGAAGCGAGGTTATCCGGGGCGATGGTTGGCAAAATTATCTGCCAACGTGGCCAAGTGTCAATAATACAGCGATCGAGATTTATTTCGAGAGGCAAATTTGTTGAGCCCCAACTTTTTTTAACTTGAGCAACTTTCATTTATGTTTTAACCTTTTGCGGTTGCCAGGTTCAGTTGGTGGGACTACCAGTAGGTCAGAGAGAATTTAGTGTTTTAGAGTTACTTTTGTGAATGGGACTCTGAAGCTTTCTGTTGAACTGGAAATTTTCTATTGCTGGTGAATGTTAGGTACAGAAATTATTATAATATTGCTATTTTAGCTATAGTTTTTATTGCTATTGTCCAGAAAGGAGCCGATTGCAAAGGATTGAATCACGACAACTGTCATTCGTGACAGAGTCCCACTCTGAATTTTGCTGACCTAGGGGATATTTCTAAGGTTTTTTCTGTGGTCTTCAACGAGGAACGCGTTGTGAGTTTGGTAGAAACTGGACTGGAAATGCAGAGATGTTGCGTATCGTGGTACAGTGGAACTAAAACAGGGACAGGGATTCGTGCTTCTGTTTCGATACCGCTTTTCATCCTGTTTACTTGCTGCCATGCAACCACGTATGACACGTGTTAACAGAACGCATCAGAGAAACTCGAGAGCTGCGTGAAATGGATCTGGACGCACAGTGCTCCCTCGAACAACGCAATTTCGATTGTACGTGGACTTTTTTTTGTTTTTAATCTCAGCGTTTACTTGGAATTAATTTATTCAGCGCACTTTTACGGTTGTGGATGTGAGAATTCGTTCGCGTGGACAAATAGCGCGTATATGTATAATAATAATGAAAGGAATTCATGGGAACCACTGGTTTACACTATAGAATATAAATATTATGTGTATGTGTGCAATTATAAGTGTATATACTTACATATACATGCATATGGCTTGAAAAAGTAAAATGGTAGAAGAGGGTGGGTCCTGAAACTACGCGATTTCATTCAACCGCTCATCCCAAGGGTGCGTGACTATGTATAACAGTAAAACTATCGCAAGTTGTTGTGGAGAGTCAATTTTACCAATATGTACGATATGAGAAATATACACGTACGTACACACGTATGCACTGGGAAATTTTACTCTGGAGAGCAACTGATGAGAGTTCTATCCTCGAGTAGAAACTCGCCCCTACTTTGGCGTTGTTCGAGGGAATATTAACAATGGAAGATCGCAAACGATCAGACACCGATTTTTGCGAAACTCTGCAGGCCTTAAAAACAACTAAAACTAGTACACACATTTTTTTATTAATAACTGTGGCAACTCTGGTTTAAGGGATAAAACCAACCCCCAAAGTCTGGTTTCTTAAGAATTAATTCTGAAATGGCTGAGGGTGGAATAAAATTATTTTAATAAAAATTGAATGCTTCTGGGAAAAGGTCCCCAAAACTTTTGCAGAAATTTTATAAAATAATTGGCAAAGTTTCATGATCTTCCTTTGCAGAAATTTTGTTTAAATCAAAGCAACGTTTAGATTTTGCAACCAAAATCGACGATCTAATTTAACAAAATTTTAAAGCTTTTTACTAAATAGTAATAAAAATTTGATCTTGAAAGCATTAAAGTTTACAATTGTCGATACAAAAATATCTATCTTCCTAGTTCTTCTCTCAAACAATTTTATAAAATTAAATATCGAACGAATTTTTCTTTCCATATAAATAATTAATGTTTTTATAAGCTCTGTCAAAAGAAGACTGATTAAATTTTACAATTCTTCCAAATGAATATTCCCCATGTTTCCGCGTTTGAACGTATAACGGGGAAAGCTTCCTTTCAATATGTTTTTTAGAGAGCATCAAAACTAGGGAACAGAAGGCAGAATATAAAATTGCAGAAATATCGGAATCATCCAATATTCAGTTTATGGAATATCTGGATATTGATAGCACAGATAATGGAATATTTACTGCCCTCTAAAAATAGTATTATACTTTCAAGTTAAAAAGATAAAACTTTAATACTGTTAACGAAATCTAGAAGTAAAAATGTGTTATTTGAACTGAGTTTCAATTATTTACAATCCATTTGCACGCTCTCAAAATTCGATACGTTTTTTAAATAAACGTAACTTACTTATTAGATAAAATTTATTTACAGTTCATTGCATGTATTATTATTATGTAATGTGTGAATATATGTTTAATATTACTATCAATATTTAAAATACAAAATTTTGAAATTATTAAAGTTTTAGGGAATTAAGAATTTATGGAATAAATGCAAAATTTTATTTCAATGCATATTCTGTTTAGTGAGGTATGTTTAACGTTTAAGATGTTTCTATATTTATTATAGAAATGATGCATCTACTAAAAACATTATCCCCTGCATTCGAAATAGCTTTCTAAATTGTTCAGAACCGAGACCCCTTCATTGTCCTCGCAAGTATATTATTTTTAATTGGCTATTGCGATGCCCGGAATCTGAAGCATTCGACGAGGGATTGAAAGGGATAGTTCATTAGGCTCCCCTCGCAAATTTTGCATACCAACCATAATCCAAAGGCACTCCAAATTTTACGATACTGCTGAACAGCGTATACACAATTTGAACCGTGTATAACGTTGCAAATATGATTATAACGATTCTGAAATCTTCTTAATTATTGTTCTTGTAATTACTCGAACAACAAGAATCATTTTCAAAGCATTCATTCGTTGCAAAGATATTTATTTCTAAATTTAAAGTCTATGCTTTTGTGAAAAGCCAATTGTAAAAGACTATCAACAGTACATGTTGTAATTATTTTTTCTTTACTTAATTCTATTTGTTTTCTGACAAGAGATGTAATCATGAATGCTACATTTCGTAAGTTATTTGATGGGAATTGTTATAATTACTCAGAGTAAATTTAAAAAATTTTAGAAAATTATTTTGTTATCTAATGTGAAGACTAACTGCTAAAGCTAATTCATACAATATTTCTTTTCCAAAACAAATAATTATCTCAATTATTCAAACAGTTTATAACAATCGAAATTCTATTAATAATAAAAATTTTCAAATCAAGTTATTGGAATTCAAACAATTCGAAAGCTACCATTTCACTTGACTTGAAACACTAGAATTCTTTTCTGATCCTCATTACTTAAGTTATTTAACTTCAAATCATTCGAGTCTAAGTGAAACTTCTTGAAACATTTCATTATTCGAGTGAACGACCGGATAAAAAATTCTCCGATCTCTGTTTTTCGACCTGAAACGCGTTTTATACGCTGCGTACTGTACAGCGCGGAGTAAACTTCGAGAACCCTGACACAAGTGTGTGCCCTGAATGGAAAATGAGGTTATATCCATACAGAATGAATAAAACTCGACGCCATTTTAGGTATCCACCGCTTGAAAACAAGTTACTCGAATTCAAACGACTTCAAATCGAGCAACTTGCCTCGAGTAAATACTACGTTAAAGACAAGTTGCCCAAATTCGTGAAACTGGAATCTCTAAACTTTTAACTGTGCTCTATGCATTATTATAGCATTATAATTAATATATCTTTCAATTTGGATGCTCAACAAACACGAAACCACAGTAAACGAAGCATAAACTGCTTGTTCAAGATTCGATAATACTTAAATACATCACTCACACATCTCGAAGTGCTTGCAGGAACTCCGAATGTCTTCCAAATAGATACAACTTCTTCTTAATACTTAAATAAACGCAAAACGCTATGAAACACTCCATCTAAAAACCGCAATAAATCCCAGAGCGTACTTTTACTTCTGCAAACGTTACGCTCAGTTTTAATGTTATCCGAGAGCGGCTAATTTCGCGTTTACACCCGCCATTTGTTAACTGACCGACTCGATTACAATATACATTTACCGCGCGCAATTTTCCGCGAGGAGAGCCGCTCGAAGAGTAATTGCACCTTGTTGTATTTCGAACGCAATGGCGTCGAGGCGTTAAGTTTCGCCGGTTTATCGGACGACGGTGTACAATTAGGAATGGTAAACGAGTGGAAGCGAAAGGCGACGGGGAAGAAAACGGAAGGAGGGCTGAGAAGAAGTGAGAAAGAGAGAGAGAGAGAGAGAGGGAGAGGGAGAGAGAAAAAAGAAAAGGGAAAAGAGGGGTCTTTAAAAGCCAGGGCGAAGTAAAAGGGAGAGAGTGCAAAGGTGGCCTGATGAGCGTAAAAAGAATAAAAGCGTCTTTAGTAGGCACTCAGGCCGACGTCGAGTTGGGTCATGCCCTCCGCTCTCTTCAACGTGGATGCTCTTGGACAAATGAACTCCGCGGTAGTTCGATTCCATTAACAATAAATATATACACCGCCGTGCGTGCCGATGTAAAGTAAGGAAGTGCGAGTTAATGCTCGTTGCCGCGTAAATGCAGGAAGCTATTGAAAGTTGTCGTCGACCTCGCAATAGGACGTTTCGCTTTGAGAATCTTTCGCGAAACGACGCCAGAGCGTCGCGCGTCTCTCGACTCGTCGACGATTCTATTCGACGAGCTAGCGTTTGATTAAGGGCGTGCGAAATCAATTCGATGTCGGGGATTTCGGAAATTTCATTGGTATTGATCAGAATGGAAACGTGCGCGTGCTACACGCGTCAGGTGTATTAATTTAAGGCGCGACAAAGGTAATTCTAGTAATTTTCAACAATTTACTAAAAATAGAGGATATTTTTTAAAGTAAGTTGTATTTATAGAGATTTATTAGAAATTTCAAACTTGTTTGAGTCTTTGTGAAGATAATACTGAATTACACTATTATATTAGATTTTTTCTTATAGCTTAAAATTGAGGAATTTATGCATTATCGATCTGGTAAAATATTTTTGTTGTAATTTTAAATATCGACAGCTGTTAATTAAATATGAACATTCAATGATGGTACTATTTGCTTAATAAAAAACGTTGTAATAAACACGAGTATAGGTATTATTAGTTCCAGATTTATAATTCTACATTTTCACCAGTATTGTTGACCTTTGCCAGATATAATTTTATTATTTTTCATTCTTCTTTTATTCTTTGACTTCCAAAGTATACAAAATTTCTTTTCAAATTTTTCTCAGCTATTGCAAAGCACCCTGTATATTCCATACAATTACTGTTTGCATTGTATACCTTGGAAGCTCATATACATTACATTTTTTCTGAGACTAAATATTTTAATATTACTTAAAAAATCAGAGAAAATATAGAAATGTAATAAAAAAAATTAATTCGTGTGTTACTTAAGGATAAATCATCCCCCTGAATAATTAAAATTGCTCCTGGAAGAAAGCCACAAAGTTTCCCAAGTTGAAAACAATTTTTGAAACGAAAAGTTCGGGGCGAAGGGCACTCGCAGTGCACCGAAAATCATGTTTCGGCTATGGCAAATAAATCAAACCTGTTGCGACATGATCCTATTAACGTTAAGTACCGTGATTTATCGTGCTATCTGTATCGAATCGACAGAAAGGACAGAGGAATGTTTTATTTGCAGGCTCCGCAAACAGTGTGGCGATCCATTAAACTATTAGCCAGCGCAACATCCGGCCGTGTCAAGCGATTTTGCCTGTTCGAGGATCAACCATCGATATTTTTCATCGATTCTCGTTTGGAGTCAATGCTTCGTTAACGCGATACCTCTTCAACGGTAAACATTGCTAATTTTTACATTCCATCATAATTGCTACTCGCTGTGACAATTTTTTCTCTCTCAAATGTCCTCTTTTATGATCATTTTATAAATAAACAGATATATATTAACAATATAATTAATAAAATATATTTTAAAAATTATATCAAAGATATATAATTATATATTAATACTCTCAAAGCTATATTAATAAATAGTTACATATTTCAAGATTAATGATTAATAAATTAGTATTTTTATCACTAGATAAATAATTATGTACTTATATACTTATAAATCATTAATATATTTGATAATTAAGAATCATAAATATATAATCAACGTATATTCAATTATATATTATTATGATCGATATTGAATCAACTACGTAAACGTGTTTACGTAGTTTCGAGTAATCGCTCAAAATCGGCTTGCAATTTTCCGCGATCGAAACTGGCAGCTGAAAATGGCGGCGCAAATTAAGACCGGAAAACTAACCCCCGTCGACGTCATAATCCACTATTTTCGCGTACCAATTCGAACGATTTGGATTCACTTATAATCGTCCACGCGTCCGGCGTAATGCCATTAAGGCGATTATCCGATTAGCGAAACTTTCTTTGGTAATTGCGCCCAGTTGAATTTTCGTACGATCGTGGATTTCGCTGAACAATGATTTTAGACACGCGTAACTACTTTATAACTCGCTGGAAGATTGTTATCGTTTCCTTGAAGCTCCCAAGTTCTGCCAATATCAACTGGTAGCCCATGAAATATCCCTTTCGAACGATTCAAATAAATAGCTTTTCAATTTTAATTAACGCTTGTCGAATCAGAATATTCTTAACCTTGCTTCAGTAAAATATTAAAAAGTAGAATCAGAAGAAATTTTTTAATGTCTTCTTAATTGGAAACGTTTTAACCCTTTGCGATTGAGAGGCGACTCTCAGTCGCCATGATGTTTCACACAGCAACTGGAGTTTTTCATCGACCAATTTTGAGTTTCGAAGCCCTATAAAAATGAATTTGAAAGGTGAAATCAGCTCGTGTGAAGATGAGATTGATTTTCAACTGTTGAAAAACGAAATTAGTTGTGTTCACGAAGTAATCAGTGATAGAAAAAATGATCTGATAATATTAACAATATTATATTCGAATAAAAATACGAATATATTCGAATTGAAGACTTAACAAACATTCGATTAAAATCTAAATGAATAGTTGGGAATTGAAAACAACTGACAACAAAGAACCTAAACTATTTTCAACACCATTTCAGGCTACAAACGCGCGGAACGAAAGAGATTTAATTGATATTAAATTTCACGTAAAATGTACTCGTTCGAACAAAATATTTTCGAGTACAATACGCTGGGAAGATGTTATCGTTGAAATGTTTGAAACGTCCGTGGAACTTCATTATTGTTTGCCACTGGGCTGGGCTTTGCTTATTTCTTCTTTCGAAATTTCCGCCGGATAAAAGGGAAACGCGCGCGCGCGCGCGAGATGTTTTCGATTCCATTTTCCGCGGCGGATGGAAATTGCGAAATCGTGAATGAAAATCGCAGCGCAGAAATGAATCCGAAAAAAGGAAGAGGGCGAAGGAGAATGGCGAGCGGAAGAGAAAAGTGACGATGGAAGAAAATGCGGGGCAGGAATTAAACTCGCAAACGAACTTCGCCATTGTTTTTGTCGAGGATACGATACGCGAGCGGACAAACCGGGTGATAGCAATATGTTGGGCAAGAAAAACAAATGCGTCCGCGGGAATGGAAACGCGGAGAGAAAGGGAGAACCGCACCCCTGGCTCCGTCAAAGGATTAACTTTACGACGGCCCTTTGTGCGCGGCTGTTGTAATTATTTTGCAACGCAAATGTTATCATGCCAGACCGTTTTACCCGATCGCGCAGAAATGAAATTCGCCGTCTTGGAATACCGGGATTCCTCAAATTGCACGTACGTACGCACCGTGTGTGCACTGTGAAATATTTCGAGGGAACAGCGTGAAAAGTTTGACTTTCGTTGCACGAAATATTTAAATATTTCTTGGAAATTGCGCAGATTCCAAATCATTAAATGTGCTTTTTTCTTTATTTTAGTAAATATTATAATTGAAATAAAATTGTCACTCTTGCAAACTATTTCAGAATTCAAAAACCTATATTTCTCTTTGCTTCTTCTTTTCTTAGCAAATATTATAATTGAAATAAAATTGTCACTCTTGCAAACTATTTCAGAATTCAAAAACCTATATTTCTCTTTGCTTCTTCTTTTCTTAGCAAACATTATAATTGAAATAAAATTGTCACTCTTGCAAACTATTTCAGAATTCAAAAACCTATATTTCTCTTTGCTTCTTCTTTTCTTAGCAAATATTATAATTGAAATAAAATTGTCACTCTTGCAAACTATTTCAGAATTCAAAAACCCATATTTCTCTTCGCATTTTCTTTTTTTTAGTAACTATTATGCTTAAAATAAAATTGTCGAAGAAAATGATTAAAAAATTCGAAAACCCATACTTCTCTTCGCTTTTTCTCTTCTCAGTGAATATTATAATTAAAGTAAACTTATCGAAGCCCAATACTTTAGAATATAATGAAATTCTGCACCTATTTTCGTTTTATACGATCGAAAGTAATAAAATACGAAACAGATACACGAGAAAGGATTAGAGAGTTTATGGCCTGAGTTCACATTTCCGCAGTTGGTTCTGGGTGCGGTCTACTTATACCTATACTTTGATATTAAGCTATCATTACGGAGGCATGGAACTCCGGCAGTACACGATATACGTACTGCGCAGTAAAAATGACAAACACCCGGTAGTAATCCTTGATACTTTAGGCCACGAACTTTTCAATCTTTCCCCGTGCTTTACAGTAAAACTTGGTCCGATGGATCGCTGCGGCCATGTTTTGTGCGTGTTCGCTCGAGAGCTGGTAAAGAACTGAAGAAACGATGTACTGACAGTGTTCTTTTTTCCTTTTTAGATAAGTATTGGGTTGGCAAGTGAGTATTCTCAGTGTTCGCACACAGATAGCGTGACTTTTACGAAGGATTTCTGTCAGTGTTTTGATTTTCTCCTTTAACGTTTGATATTAGTTAGATTTAACTTTGGTTATTATCGAACAATGTGGAAAATATATAATTGTTCTTAAATTATTTTTAAAAAATATATTAACAAGGAAATTAACGATATAAATAATCCCTTACACAAATAAAACACTGTTTTATACAATCAATCTTCTTTTATACGTATACCAACCCTAAAAATGATTATTCTTTAATAAAAAATAAGTCAAAAAAGGAACATGTTCGTAAAACAGAAATTAGATACAATTTCTCTGATCTTCTCTTAAAATATATACAAAATAAATCCTCAAAATTAAGCTAACACTTGAACAATTTAACACACCCTAAAAACAATTATTCTGCAATGAAAAAAAAAAAGAAATTAGATAATGTCTCCGATCTCCTCTTAAAATATAAACCAAGTAGATCCCAAAAATTAAGCTAACACTCTAACAGCAGATAACTAAATTCATTGAGCAACGCGCGGCATGCAAACCATGTGCACGATTAAAACAGGATCAGCGAGCAGAGCACCGCGTATTGTCCTTGTCGGACGAGTGACCGTCTAGAAACACCCTGGTGTCATTAGCATCGATGGCTCGAAGCCCACTCGAAACCGTGCGCCCTCGACTAATGGCCAGGCTGGTGGCGCAAAGATGGCGGACAGAAAGAACGCCGCGTAGGGTGGCGAAAACGCGACGCGTGGGTCGTTGATCGCGTGGCGCTTAACCCTTCGGCGTTTTTCAAGAACAGATTACTCGTCCGACACGAAATCGCAGCCGGCAGCAGCGTGAAACAACCGACGAAACACGTACGCGCGTCGCGTGGCCGAGCAGCGAAACGTAACGCGCGAATCTCGTGGTGGGATTAATTTCTTTCCTCGAAAACCGAGGGTGGCGCACTCGAACGGCCGCGATAACGAATGGTAATAACGGGAACCGTTCTCGAGGCTAATAAGCGCTGGATAATACCCTTGGAGACAGACAATGGCGGCCACGGATGGACGACGAAGGGGGGGAAAAAACCGGGGTCCGCTCGCCGCTTGAAATCGCGCGGATTTTCCCACAAGAATGTTGCTTTCTCACCGTTGTCTTCTCACGAGTATACAATGCTGGTGCCGTCAACCATGCGCGAAGACGTCTCCAGCTGAGATGAGATTACGCGATGGTCGCGAATGATTTCTACGCGAGAGGAATGCAACCGGTCTTGCGCGGACGAGCGTCCTCGAGGAGCGAGCCAGCGGACGCGGGATACGAGAATCGAATAAATTAAGAATTATCAACACCGTGCGACTCGACGGGTCTGCGGAAGTTCCCTTTTGCACGGGGTGACGACGGTTCAGAAGAGATCGCGAGTAGTCGTCAGTTCCGCTTAGCCGAAAACGCGAGGGATTATGTCAGCAGGAGGACGGGTCACGTCCGCGTCGTTCGCGTCGTCGGATGAACGTCCATCGCGCTCGTCGATCCGAGTTTAACGCGTAACGCGACGATTTATCGGCGGTCCGCGTCGAGGCGGAATAAGGAAGCCCAGGAACCGACCGCTCGACGAGCGTGAGCGCTTTGAGATTGCACGGGGCCGTTAAAAACCGTTCTGAAACGTTCGAGAGAAGGGGCGCAAAGAGCACCCTCCAGGAACGAACGAAAGGGCCCGGCAGACGCGACGTGTCGCGCCACAATCAATGGACACGGTAACCTTTTGCGGTTCTCTAGTGGCGGGGCTTTCGAGACCTTTCTGCACTTCCAGTCACTCGGAAGATCGCAGCCTGCGCCTGCTACGAGCGAGCGTGAGCTTTCTATTAGCGCGGCTGGCTGAGTAAGTCCGCGAAACGCTCGCGACAGCTTTCAACGAGGAAGCGACTACGTTTCTTGTTGCTTTCTCGGTGTTTTCGGCTGTTTGATGCTAGGGATGGAATTGGGTTCGATTTGTGTTGAATCTGAATCGATTTTAGGGTGCACGAGTATTTGGAATTTGGTATTTGTGGGAGTTGAATTGCTGAATTGTTTTAGTTACTAATTTTTCTGGGGATGGAATTGGGTTTGATTTGTGCTGAATCCGAATCAATTTCAGGTGTACTGAATCCTAATCAATTGCACGAGTATTTGGAATTTGGTGTTCGTGGGACTTGAGTTGCTGAATTCTTCTGTCTACTAATTTTTCTGGGGATGGAATTGGGTTTCATGCGTGCTGAATCTGAATCAATTACAGGGTGCACGAGTATTTGGAATTTCGTATTTGTGGAACTTGAGTTGCTGAATTCTTCTGTCTAATAATTTTTCTGGGGATGGAATTAAGTTTGATTTGTGCTGAATCTGAATCAATTTCAAGATGCACGAGTATTTGGAATTTGGTGTTCGTGGGACTTGAATTATTCTGTTCACTAATTTTTCTTTTGTTGAGATGTTCTCAGTAATGTCTGAAGTTGTACTTATATTTTTCATTTTTAATATTCTATACTTTTCCTTTATTCTTTTTTTAATATTCTAAATATCTGTATTGAATACATTTTGAAAAGAAATAAAATAGAAAATTGGAAAAAATTAAAATAGAAAATAAATATAACATAGAAAATTGGTATGTTGCATCAAGGATAACCCATAAGCGATGAAATCAGGTAATTAACGTGGTGTTTGAAAGTTGGGACGCTCTTTGTTCTGTGTATTATTCTGGGAACAATCTAATCGATTTACCTCGATTATATCCTACGTATAGCTTTATTATCTTATAATATATCATTTTACGTGAATATACAAAATGCCAATCAGAAGAGTGACGTTTTATTTTATATTTAAAGAGTATTGGAGTTGGAAAAGTATAATCTAGCTATATCAGAAAACTATTTCTCCTTTTTCTTTCTTCGAAAGTAAATTATTTTTGTTTAGACGAATAAAATATTTACTCAAAATCAAACGTTCAATCTTGCTCAAATAAATACCTTTATATTTCACAGAATTCCAATTCTCAAATCTAACAACAAACACTTTATTATTTTCTTCGATATTCTTTCAAAGTGTATTCCTAACTCCAAATCATTGTCAACCCTATAAACAAAAACTTGAACAATATTTTAAACAAAATTACATATAATCAGATCTCGCATCGAGTATTTCAGATGAAGAGAAATAAATGGCACGCCAAATCCAACAAGTTGAATCAAAAACGTTCGCTCTCTCTCCGTTCGCGAAAAGATCGAACCAGCTCGGTCAGATTTGGACCGACTCGAGGCACGCTCGATCCCATCCCTAGCGACAGGTCCACGTGGATTTTTATTATACAGCGACTGTGCGTTGGAATCTCGATAAAGCTAGTTGAACGGTTTTCTCCGCTTTTGCACGTGTGCACGTGCTCCTCTGTTGATCCTGCCACGATTTCGTGCGGCGGGGTGATAAATTGCTCGTTTGATCGAACGTCCGCGAAGGAAACGTGTCGACAATCCCGCGAGTGAACCGCGCGATGGGCTCGAATAATACTTTTTCGCGGCGCGAATCGGTTCGGTTATTAATCACGCGCTGTAATCTCAACAACGCGGGCCGTGCTTGTCACCGATCTCGTTACGATTCCATAAACGATATCATAAATTAGATTCCGGCCGAGTCATCGATTTATAAAGCTATCAACCCTTGCTATGTTTATATTTGCCAAAGATCGAGCGATTTCGTCGTAACTCCTGTTCAAGAAGGTAATCAAATTTGTTCAGTTGCGTACACGCATCCGTACATCTGGAATCACGGTTCTTTAATCATTTATGGACACTTGATCGCTTATTTTCTGTATCAGTGCTCTGTGTGTTCTGTATCAGTCTTCTGCATCAACAATCGTGATTCAGAGAGATCGATGCAGAGGAAATAATAAGGTTTTTTTCTCGGAGTTTAGAGATATGACAAACATTTATTTGTGTTCATTTTATATTTGTAATCGTAAGCAATGCCACGATTGATTTTCTGTTGCTTCTGTTGCATTCATTTTTCACCCCTTTTATTTTGAAATACTACGTTACAATTATTTCGCAAGCATATTTTTGCAGGCACGTATATTGGAAGATAATGAGATTATTTAATCATTGTTTAATTAGCAACTTATATAAAATATTCTGGAACGCGAAGTGAAATTCTTTAAAATCCTCTGCCAAATAAACATCTCAATCGCAAAGATCCCTCGATTTTTCCCCCAAAATTCTCTCAATTTGCTATTACACAAATATATACTTTTCTTATTAAATGATACGCAATTGGTCCTCGCATCAACTCCCTAAAATCGTCTCTGTCATTAGTTAATATTATTCCAAATCGAGTACCCGCGCGCGATTAAACAGCGAGCGTAATTAAAGGGTTAATCCAGCTGGTCCCGAGCCGCGCAGCGTGCCAATATCTCCTTACAAGTCTAGATCTAATGATAAATTACCATCAGAAATTGGTCGATCAATCTCGTTCGAGAATCCAATTAGTTAACATCTGTACTTCGTTAAGTCGTAATTTCATTGATTTAATTGCCGATAGTACGTCCAACCAGAGCTCCCGAAGAAGTTCGCTTATCGTTGAGCATCGACAACGTAGCCGGCTCTAAAATATTAACCCCTTGTCGTATCTTGACGAGTCTGACTCGCGAAGACAATTTCGGACCAAATGTGAATATCAAGAGTCAACCTTGTAGTCGTGATTTCACGTCAAACGTGAATATCAAGAGTCAACCTTGTAGTCGTGATTTCACGTCAAACGTGGATATCAAGAGTCAACCTTGTAGTCGTGATTTCACGTCAAACGTGAATACCACGAGTTTGACTCGCGAAGACAATTTCGGACCAAATGTGAATATCAAGAGTCAACCTTGTAGTCGTGATTTCACGTCAAACGTGAATATCAAGAGTCAACCTTGTAGTCGTGATTTCACGTCAAACGTGAATATCAAGAGTCAACCTTGTAGTCGTGATTTCACGTCAAACGTGAACATCACGAGTTTGACTCGCGATCAAAATTTCGAACCAAATATGAATGTCGCGAGTCGAACTCGTAATCTTAATTTTGGGTCAAATATAAATTTATTAATTATAATTAATCTTCAACTTCTTTCGCGAACATTTCTGTGCGCCGCTTGGACCCAAATTCTTCCTAATTAAATGGTATGGCAAGAGGAGTTTGTTGCGTTAGTAGCTTCGCCTTGCGTATTTGCGAATGCTAAAGACGACTTTCGTGTTGATTGAAGGAAGAAGAGTTTTCAAAAAATCCAACTCTAAACTTTTTATATAATATAAATAACGTTATCTTTAGTTGAGGTTGGGTTTCATACTTGGATTGTTTGATACTTGGTTTCTAATACTTAATTTTTTACTTAATACTGCTCGTTTTTACATTTTCACATGCCTGTGTACTAAAAACCTGAAGCAACCACTAGCCATTGCTAGTCATTAGCTATTGAATTAAAACATTAAAGGCATAAATCTTTAAAAATTCCAAAACAACCTTGAAGACCCTAATCTCTGTATTTAGAAAAATTCAAGTAATAAAGAAAAAGGCAAGTAATAATTGGGAGACCTCAAAAATACCTCATTAATTACGTTTGTACCATAAACTTGGTTCTACGATCAGAAGTCGACGGGTTAAGAGATCTACCACGTAATCGATTATTTGTTTAGAAACACGGAGTCATCCGCGAACCACGCGACGGGTAGTTAATGAAATCTTTCGACGATACGAATTGGCCGAATTATTAATAACGCGGATTCGTATCAAACTGTGTCGCACTTCTGTCGAGTCCCGTAATTACGGTCATTTGTGAAGCGGCGAACGCTTCGCCCCCGGTTTCAGAAGCGCGCTTCAGTGAATTATAGCTGCAGCTCTCGGGGCTCGGTGTAATGCCTCGTTTGTACCGGTGAAATTTCATATCTACAGTGATCAACGCGCGCCTTTGTAACCTCGCGCGACTTTTTTCACCTTTACCGCGACGTCGATTTAATTAAACGTACGTTTGAGCAGGGCTCGGAGATTGGAAATGAATTTCTGAGGAGAGCATTCGAGCACGGCGTTGCGCAGCGTTGTTGCGCTGAGGAAAAGGTGATTATTTTCATTTATGAACTGGTCGTGCGTGGGTACGTGAATGGTGGCGTTTGAAACGGGAACGCGGTGTTGAGAAACAGGTTCGTTAATTATCTGCTTAATTTTTTATGGCGGCAGTAATGTTTTGATGTATAGAAAATTTCGAATTTGTTAGATATAGAATTAATTATGTGGAATTAGTTAGAGAAAGTGGAGAATGTGACAGTATAAAAGTGTATACAATTATTTGGCAAAATTTTATTGTAATAGGCTGGAGATCATATTACTTTAGTGCAATTATTTATTTCCTGATTGCAAAAGTCTTTAATACTTAAAAATCGTGTGATAGAGCATTAAAAGTATAATTATTCATTAATATTACTTACAACACATTTGTTGTCTAAAAGAAATTCTCGATATCACAATTTCTTCCCTCATTTCCTATAACTAAACTACCCTAATATCCATGAACGAGGGTGCATTTACAAGAATCAGATTTGTGAAGACCATACTTCTGTAATACAATTATTTATTTCGTAAAAAATCTTCAATACTTAAAAATCACGTAATAGAGCATTAAAAGTATTATTTATTAATATTACTACCAACACATTTGTTCAACTATTGACTAAACATGTAAAAAGAATCCTCGATATCACAACTTCTTCCTCCATTTCCTATAACTAAACTACCCTAATACCCCTGAACGACGATGCATTTACAAGAATCAGATTTGTGAAGACCATACTTCTGTAATACAATTATTTATTTTCTAAAAAATCTTCAATACTTAAAAATCACGTAATAGAGCATTAAAAGTATTATTTATTAATATTACTACCAACACATTTATTCAACTATTGACCAAACATGTAAAAAGAATCCTCGATATCACAACGTCTTCCTCCATTTCCTATAACTAAACTACCCTAATACCCATGAACGACGATGCATTTACAAGAATCAGATTTGTGAAGACCATACTTCTGTAATGCAATTATCTATTTCCTAAAAAATCTTCAATACTTAAAAATCACGTAATAGAGCATTAAAAGTATTATTTATTAATATTACTACCAACACATTTATTCAACTATTGACCAAACATGTAAAAAGAATCCTCGATATCACAACTTCTTCCTCCATTTCCTATAACTAAACTACCCTAATACCCATGAACGGGGGTGCATTTACAAGAATCAGATTTGTGAAGACCATACTTCTGTAATGCAATTATTTATTTTCTAAAAAATCTTCAATACTTAAAAACCACGTAATATTCATTTCTTCCCTCATTTCCCACAACCAAGCTACCCTAAAACCCATAAACGAGGGTGCATTCACAAGAATCAGATTGTCGTTAACCAAAATACGCACCATTTCCGCACGTCACCCGATAAACCCACCACGACCGCGTTAAGAGGTTCGCGTTTCCCCTTGATGGAGCCACGAAGGAATCCACCAGATATCCCGGTGATATCATTTAACCGTCAGAGGTTGACACGCATCAATCACGCGGCTCGATATCGAATCCGCCAAAACGTTTCGATCCCGTCGAATCGGCTCTCGAAAACCGGAACCGTCATCCGGTAAACATCCAATCGATTCCATCTTCTTTCCTTCCGCAGACGCTCCAACCCCCGAACCATGCACGAAAGAGAGAGAGAGAGAGAGAGAGAGAGAGGGAGAGAGCGAGCGAGAATTGAATCCGCGCGTACGGCTTTCAATCTCGCCAGGTCGTCTAATAAAAGAAAAACACCGCGGTTCTCCCAGGACCGAAATCGGCTACGTCGATGCGATTCCAGGAGAAAGTTTCGGAAAACCGCAACTTTCCGCTGACGTGACCTCCCACAGCCGATCCATCCTATCTGCCCTCAGCCTGCGGAGGATTCCGCGCTCGTTTCTCTCGCGATACGAGCAGCCGGCCATTTAGACTTCCGTGGTTCGCGGGAGGGATGGTTCGACGCGACAACGCGGGCCAACGCCTCGTCTAGGAGCTTTCGTTATCGCGGTTAAATGGGTTACGCTCGACGCAAGCCGAAATCGAGCCGCTGCCGGGCAGAGTTCCGCTCTTTTCGCCGCTTCTTATCGGGCCACCCCGTCTTTGTCCGCGCGCGGCATTGTGCCCCGCGATTTCGCCGCCCTGGTATTCAGCTCACCTGCAACATTGCCATTCGAGGCCACGAGCCGATTCGTTTGCGCCGCGGATCCGCTCCGCTGGCTGTTTAAGCTGCCGCGCGCCCCTTGGCGCACCCCTTGGCGCGACCATTTCGAACGCGCTGGACGGGAAACGAGCTTTCGCTCGCGTTAACCCGTTGACGTACAGATAAAATGGAATCTGATGTAAGAAGAGAGGAAATGTTAAATATAAGAGCGTTTTGTGGCGGTCCTCGCCATTAGGGGGACGGCACACTCGTCAGTTTCTCGCGAGCACTCCATTTTCCTACACAGTTTCTATATAATAGACATTCTGACCTATCCCTACCATCCCAGCGTCTAAGGCAGGGTCTGCTAGGTAGCTGGGACTATTAAGTCCACTAGCAGGCCCAGGACGAAACGTTCTTCCCTCTCTTTTTCCTTCATTCCCTCTCACACACATACTCACACGAGCGAGATGAAGCAACGCGATTCAATGGTAACAGCTAAAAAGCTGTTACTAGCTATTAAAAGACTGTGGCGGTCCTCGCTACTAGGGGGACAGCTCACTCGTCAGTTTCCCGCGAGTACTCCATGTCCTACACAATTTCTATATAATAGAAATTCCACCCCAGCGTTTAAGGCAGGGTCTGCTAGGTAGCCTTACTCATGAGTCCACTAGCAGGCCCAGGACGAAACGTTCTTCCCTCTCTTTTTCCTTCATTCCCTCTCACACACATACTCACACGAGCGAGATGAAGCAACGCGATTCAATGGTAACAACTAAAAAGCTGTTACTAGCTATTAAAAGACTGTGGCGGTCCTCGCTACTAGGGGGACAGCTCACTCGTCAGTTTCCCGCGAGTACTCCATGTCCTACACAATTCTGACCTATCCCTACCATCCCAGCGTCTAAGGCAGGGTTAGATTAGGTTTAGTAACAGGAGGCAATATTTAGTAACAGAAACTATTGCTAAAATAGCAATACTGTGGCGATCGTCGCCACTAGGGGGACAGCACACTCGTCAGTTTCCCGCGAGTACTCCATGTCCTACACAATCCTGACCTATCCCTATCATCCCAGCGTCTAAGGCAGGGTCTGCTAGGTAGCTAGGACTATTGAGTCCACTAGCAGGCCCAGGACGAAACGTTCTTCCCTCTGACACACATACTCACACGAGCGATATGAAGCAACGTGCTCCAATGGTAACAGCTAAAAAACTATTACTAGCTATTAAAAGACTGTGGCGGTCCTCGCCACTAGGGGGACAGCTCACTCGTCAGTTTCTCGCGAGCACTCCAAGTCCTACTCAATTCTGACCTATCCCTACCATCCCAGCGTCTAAGGCAGGGTCTGCTAGGTAGCCTTACTCATGAGTCCACTAGCAGGCCCAGGACGAAATGTTCTTCCCTCTCGTTTTCCTTCCTACCCTCTCTCACGTTCTCTTTACAGCGCAACAATTGAAGCGGGCGTTCACCCACCAACCAAACGCTTCAGTTTATTTTGACTTGTTCCTAACCCGAAAGTTCGCACAAGAATGCCTTAGGCCAATCGTATTAGCCTCGAGGACACCCCCAACGCCATGGCCCACCCAAACGTTTAGGCAAAGCTCCAGAGATGGAAGATGCCGCAGGGAAATGCACATGGCCGCTCGTGTACACCCTGACTCGATATTCTTACACTTATAGGTCCAAAATATACTATTTAATTTGGCTCGTAGGCTCCAGTCAGTTGGTATTGGTAAATACGATCTTTGTAACAAATGCGAAGCATAGTGAATTATACCCTTGACATATAAATAAAATGGAATCTGATGGGTTCGAAATGTATTATTTAATTTGGCTCGTTGGCTCGAGTCGGTTGGTATTGGTGAATATGATTTTTGTAACGAATGCGAAGTACGGAGAATTATACCCTTGACATACAAATAAAATGGAGTCTGATGGGTACGAAAGATACTATTTAATTTGGCTCGATGGAACAGTTACGTGCAAGCTTGGAAACAGGGCATTTTATTTTCAAATTGAACGAAACGGAATCGTACGATTCTTGACGTCTTGGAGACGTTAAAGTCTGCAATGGCACATGAAATGGATGACGTTTCCCAGACGTCATTGTATGTCAAGGGGTTAAGAAGATAACATATGAAGCTGCGTAGATGGTAGATCGTTGTTATTAGACTGTGATAATCTGGTTCGTCAGGGATTAGTGTTGGATGTTTGCTATTTTTAAAATTATTGATAAAAATATATTATTAAATATATTATTTGATAAAATTATTGATAGGTAGATGAACTATTGCGCGCTGAGGATTTTTAATAGTTGAAGACTTGCAATTGTGGGGTTCAATGACGTAAATCTGGTCCTTTATTACAAATACTTTATGTATTCGAAATATTTTACACTTGAAAGTTTGTAGAATACGATTCGTCTAAGACTCGTCAAGCACTGTCGAATTTCTAGAGACCACATTCTTATAGAGCTTCCAATAATTCAATCATCCTCGTTATTATTATTCTAAGTTCTCAGTGTGCAACAATCTAGTTGTCTAAACAACCGTCAAGCATTTAAACAGCGTATCTACAAATGTAATTTCAATCAGCATCCAAGCATTTTTTAAAATAATTTCAGAACCAATCTCGTTCCACTGTGAGAGGAAAATTCCCGAATCGTCGCAACGTTCATCAAACTCCGAATTATTCGACAAACTGCTGATACAATGAACTCCATTTATTATATAAACGTGCACGTACGTTTCTCTGTTTTAAAAAGGGAACAGAAAGAACGAGCTCTCGAATGGAGATTCGTTCGATGATTTTTGTTTCACAGAGCGGAACCGTTCGTGCAACATTGATCGCCGTGGACGGCGGGCCAGTTCGAATATTCCTTTTGCTTTTTGTCCGACGGAATGAAAATTCAATAATAAATGTCGCCGATGTAACACGCGTCGCCGGAGAGTCGACGCTCGTGAAAGATTCATTCCTGAAAATCTGGCCGATCAACGAGCGCCGCGTGTTTTCCATCATTCCTCCGCGGACCTCGCGGCGCAAAAATCGTTGGACGTACGAAAAATTAATGGAAAACGTGCGATCCGCAATGGGGGATTACGGTGGAATTAATTCCGATCCGTTCCGCCAGAAATTTCGCGTCCTCGAGCGCGAGAACGCCGCAGATTCGATTCGCGCGCTCGAATTTTCCTGGCGTTTGCTGCGAAGCTGAAAGTGCGTTGCGAATTTCGAGTTTCTGTTCGAAACTGGCCTCGCGAATTTATGTGTTCCGAGCCGCGAACTATAAAACCGATCCTATTCGATAACGTGACGTTTGAAGCGTCAGAGAAAGAACGATTACTATTTGGCGGAAAATTAGATACCAACTTTTATGTCTTCCAGAAACGTACGCGCTCGTACGTTTCGCGATATTTAGTATTCTTTGCGTTGGTTCCAGTTACTGGCCTCTTCGCATTAACAAGTTCAATCGGAATAATTTCAGAAAGAAGTAAAGAATTTTGCTTACTTAATTGCAGAGAGAAGTGAAGAATATGTTTGGTTTGGTTTGATCGGATAATTTGTGAAATAAATTTTGAAGAGCAATTCTAAAAGCCAAAATGAGACAAATATAAAAAATAACAGAGCTGCGTTTATAAGAAAAAAGAGTTTGGAAATCTTTAAGATAAGCGCGTGTTAGAAATTATAAAAAAGATTGGAACACTCTCAGGCTCTTTAGACGGTAAATAAATAACGAAGAGTGTGAAAGTGTTCTCATCTTCTTCATAATTTAATCACAGATTACACGGTAAATAAGTAGTAATTTGTGGCCACTAAAAAACGCGTTCGTTCTTTTACGACGAAGAAAAGCGTCAGTTTAGTATATCTACCATATAACTCATCATTCTTCCTAAGTAGCGATGAAGTTGACTTTGCTGACACGTGTATTAATGATCAAAGTCTACAAAACAGTACGAAGAATATTGAAACTTCATATTACAAGCATATTAATCGCATTGCATTTCTCGCGTAATCTTTCAAGAATCTCCAAAGTCATCTTCCTCGAAATCGAAGCTCGAAATGCAATTTTAACTTTCATAATCCCCTCCTGTGTGTGCAAACACCTTAATTAACACGAAATAAACTTTATTTCGGTGCGATTGACAAATATAATTGCTAATTCTTCATCGAACAAAAATGCAATCCTTCCTCGTTTCGCTTTACTTTTCTCGCAAAATTCATGATACGAGCCATTTGTCCTCAAACTCGTCGTTGCTTGATTTAAGGGATTTCTCAAACTAAACCCAGTCAACTGTTTAAGCCCCTACGGTAAAGCCAAAAGCCTGCGAACAGTCTGTTTATTCGCGCGATACTCGCATTACGATATCGCTCGTTTACGAACCGAAAATCCGGGTAATCGATAACGATTGTCGCGTATTTAAGCGACATCGTTGCCGATTTTTTAGCCAAACAATGCACCGCTGCGTAGTGCGCCACTGGCGTGTTTACAACCACAGTAAACAATCACGGTTAGTTAGTCTGCGACTGGCGAACGCTTCCGCGGCGACGCGCGGGACCAAAATGGCGGGCGTGAGCCGAGCGCGGCCCAGCGATCGCAAATATTTTTCGGTTTAATTATCGCTCGGGGATCGCGGCAATTAAAAAGCGTCGCAGCGGAACAAAGGGCGCGGCACAAAAGATGGCGGAGAGGAAAGAACGGGTCGGCAAGGAGAAACGGATCGACTAGCTGGCCGCGTTTCAGTTTTCTTCCGCGAACATTGCCCCGCGAGGAACTGCGTTTAAACGCTCGAACACGGCCGTGTTTAAACGTTAAATCATTCTCTTCCGCTTCCTCCCGCCCTTTGTTTCTACCGCTCGCGCGCCTTTATCTTATTGACTCTGAAAGGAACCGTAGGGAAACTTTCAATTCCAAAGCCCCTTTTAACCCCCTGCGACGCCCTGTGACTTGGAAATTGCGTAGCTCTGTGACCATGCACGCTTTCGAAGCCTCGTTGCACTTTCTAATTACTGCGCTATCGCGCTGAAGCTGGTACGCGTGCGATATTTATTGACGAAAGACAATTGCAAGAAACTCAAAGATCGATGGATAGTTCTTTAGAATCGAGACGTTGCTCTCGAGTCGAATTATAAACAACTAACTCGTCGTTTTGAAATATTTTCTCGTAAATCTCATTCAGTCCACGCATTCCCTCTCGCTGGTATCCCAGAATATTCTGCTAATTTTAATATTTCATATGAAATGTAAATTATTGATTAACGACAAAAGGATAATTTCATTATCCTTCACGTGTGCATCATTATTATATTTCTCAGTATTGAAATGATTAATTGCAGTACTTATTAATTTTGTAACTCATATTAATTAGAGGGAACCATTTATAAGATAAGCACTTGTTGTACGAACTACCTCTTTGTGAATTCATTTATATGGACGCGTGGCTATAATAAATGCAAAGTTGCAATGATAATGGTGAACAATTGAACACACATTTGGCAGTCTCGTGTTAATTCCAATTTTATGCGTTAATTTAGTAAAAGTGCTTTTATCTTCTTCATAATTTAATCACAAATTCCACGATAGATAAGTACTAACTCATGGACATTAAAAAACGATTGTTGTTTTATCCTTTCATAGAAATTTAAAATTTTTATCAAATGAAAAAAAGTTATCGATAATCCTGATGGCGTGGATCAAACTCTCGTCTGTCGACAGATTTATATAAATCGAGCTTTACTGTATACACTATCTTCAAATACGAACAAATACGTGTATATGCATTCTGTAATAAAGAAACGCAGTAAAAAGACAAAGTCCTAAAACGAATTAAATCACATCACAGGACATTCGACGAAAGTAGGTTTTATTCCGAGAAACTAGCACTTTAATTCGCATTTCCTCGACTGCATTCTTTTTTTCTGCAGACGGTCGCATTCGCGATTCTCACTGGCTGAAATAAAGTCGCGACTCACAGTGCGTCAACGCTTTCATCGCTGTCGCCGTAGTTTCACCGCGTCAACGGACTTAAAATGGATCCCTTTTGGTTTTTGGTTGACAAAGGAATCCTTTCTACTGGCCAGACCTAACTTCCTCTCCAAGTCTTTTTCCTTTTTCCAAAAAATAAAGAGTTTGCGCGCTGTTTGAGCTTCAGCGCTACTTTCAAGCAACAGAAATGGCGAATACGATTGGTGCATGTATATATACAATCAGATAGAGGGTACATGTGTTGATAAAGTTAAAATTTAAGGTATAAATTTATTAAAATGCTCCTCCCACAATTTGAAATCCTATTTTCTTAATTCACATCAATCCTGATTTCAGAATTTATTTTATTGAAACCAAAACTTGAAACGCAATTCTATTATCTAGATTTTCTTCCTATTCTGATTTTTAGAATCAGCACCTAATTTTTTTATCAACAATTGACAAGCACACTGTACTTCGTTTAATTTAAGTTGTGTTTACAATAAAATAAATTCTGTAGACAAGCATTATTATTATATCGTGGATACACATATTCCAACAAGATATCCTTTCAGATCGAAAGAAGATGGAAAATTCGAAATAAACATAAATATATCCATTTTATTCCTTTCGTAAAACGTCTCGCGAAATAATGATTCCACGACCCTTTCACCTCGCCAACATTTCCACGTAGAAAGATGGAAGAACTTATATCGCATTTCCATCTGAAAGCAATTCGATTGTCTTTGACATCTCGAAAATGATAACCTCGAAAGGGAATCATCTGCTTAGAGGAAATATTTTCCGCGTTCCACGTATCCCTGCGCCCTTAAAACCAGCGAAGATATTTCAAGCTCCACTTTTAGATAACTCAGCCCTCAGAAGCGCGATTCCTCCTCGCTTTTCCCCTTTTCAGTTCCTCCTCCACGCTAACCATCGATCTCATCGAGACTCATTTTAACGAAACAAACAATGAGTGCAGTAAGATTCTCTAAGTGAGACTAATAGGTGGAAGAAGGGGTAAAGAAGATGTAGAAGGGGGTAGCAAATTTTAGTTAAGAAAAGGAATAATGTATGCATAGATATTAAATGCAAATTTGTGCAACGAGGATGCACGGAGGTGAGTATGCAACGAGAAAAGTATGGGAGAGGAAAGAGAAAATGTGCGTAGGAAGAAGATGGTAAAATAAAAATAGTACAAATAAAAAATTAAAAATATTCAAAATACTAAATATTAATAAATAATATTAAAATATTAAAATAGTACAAGAGAAAGTTTTTCGTTGGACAAAATAAGAGCAATATGCTTTTTTAAATGCCTGAAGAGAATTGCATATTTCCCTTAAGTTTTCTATCGAAGTGCAAATTTTCTATAGCTGGGAGACACTAACAATAGAAACTATTGCAAAAACATTGCTATTTTATTTAGGACAAGGTGTATTTTCCACTCTTCGTGGACCGATTAGGCATTTTTACGTACGTACACGCGTTGAGGCATCAAAGGTGCGAATTATTTTTAAATTCAAAGCAAATATTGCTATTTTAGCGATGTTTCTAGCTTCCATTTCCAGCGTCCAGGAAGTAGCAGAGTGCAAAGGATTAAACAGTAAACAGTGAGCACGGTAAGACGCGAAATCTGAAAATCTCGCATCCTCCGGTTCAGCCGCGCAAGCAACTGCGAGCAGATTCCCCGTGAACCGTAATGGCTACCCTGGATAATCGGCGAGCGTCAAAGGCGTTCGAAGAATTCGAATAGCCTCCCTTTTATCCACTCGCCTCTGGCTGAGTGGCTCTCGAACCAAGGGGAAAAGGAGTGCCAATTCCTTTTCCACGCCCGTTATTTATTAATAGCTTCATCCCCCGTGCTAGCGCGAAATTGAAAGTGTACAGAGACGTGATTCGGAACGCGCGTCCGGCTGGACTCGATCGGTAATTGGAATTAATTTCTATCTGATAAACACCCGGATCGCGATTTCAATAACGCGTCGCGCTAATTCCGTTCGATTCGCGTTCCTGTTTTCATCGCGTTGTAATTCCTTCGCGTCGATGAATACGGTTCTGGTGCATTCAAATGCCTTCGCATGGCGTCTGGGTTGGGACAAGGTGTATTTTGCATTCTTCCTGAATCGATTACACGCGTTTTATGAGATAACGTTAAAGAGTCAAAGGTGAGGATTATTTTAAAATTTATAGCAACCTTTAAGACTTTAATCGTTAATTTTAGAAAAATTAAGCTAAGAAGAAAATGGCAAACAGTTGGTTGCCCTTAAAAATAGCTAGTTACATGTAATAATAAAAACACGCATGTCTCTCCTCTCAACAGTAGTGAGCATTGCTCTTTTGTTTGTTTTCTTCTACCGTTGAGCATCGCATTGTTTGTATCGCGTTAGAAGAGTAAAAAATACTGTGTTGCATCCATATTAAATAACCAACTTTTATAATAAAGAAGTCTTCGTGTTTTTTCTAACAATAATAGTCGTTAGGCTGATAAGTTTCAAAGGACCATTTACCATAACAGCTAGTTTACGCGTTAGTAATAATAGAGACGATTAAATGATCGTCGTTGCTGAAGCTTGTCAAGGTTTGACGATGAGATTTCATAGATCGCGATGGAAGATCCAGGTTTCGCGTCAATGAAAAGGGTAGAAAGCATTCGAAGCGTCGCGATGGATCGTTTCAACGCTTCACACCTCTGATTTCTGGCGCGCGATAGATAATTAATAAATAATTGTGTATTTCGGAATTAGTGAAAGCGTAGAACCGGATCGATTATTCGCAGCTTAGTCATCCATGCGAGATTCGTTTATGTCCGCCGCAGAGACCAGTAATGCATTAATCGAATTATTTCCTTGGATGTTTCGAATTGTTACGCGCCATTTTTTGCAGCGTATCTCGGCCAATAGCATTCCTGTGGGCGAGTAATTAACGAGCGCCAATTAACGCGATACGAGTTAACTCGGTTTAGTGTCGTGTCAGTTAGCGGTAATGCATCTATGTGTCTTTATTTTCTAAATTGTGTGCAATATTTTTCCATCGTTCCTGCGAAAAATACGGTAAACGCGCGTAATTGTGCCGCGTCAATTTTTGAAGGGTTGAATAATCTTGTTAGATGTTCATTTAATATTATGTGGTTTAGGTTTTTTAAAAGAAATCATTTTCGAAGAAATATTTCGAATTTCCTGTCGAATTATAAAATGTGTGGAAGCTGGTTATAAATGCAAATATTTATGTTAAACTTGTTCAACAAATGTTTACTGAGCAAAGAATAATGAACGACTGACTCAATATTTTAAAAAATTCGCTTGTATAAAACACATAATACTTGAAATATGAATTACTAACTAAATAATACGAAAATAAATTCCTTATCCTTCAATTAGTAAATTAGACAAAAGTAGTACCATGATTCATATCAAATAACTAGACACAAAATTTAGCAAATGCAAAAAAGAGATCGAATAAATAATTGATCACCGTTGGATGATTTCAAGCACTTACGAGACTTGCCATATGAAACTCCAAAGCTTCAGGGACACGTTTCCCTCTTACCCAATCGAGTCTGCCTTTTACGTATTACTTTTTCACGAAGCCGCGCAATTTTCAAGCCCAGAAAGCCCAGGAAACTCGAAGGTCGACGAACAAGCAACACCTTGTTTCCCAAGCACGAAGGAGGCGAAGCCTCGCGATCTCGATACACTTCGCGTAAATTAATTAACGTAGCGGTTCGTTTTCGCGTTCATTTCCGCGTGGTCGACCCGCCCTTTTGCGCCTGGCCATCGATTTCAAAAGGTAGCTCGATCACGAAGGTAACAATGGCCATCTTTCTCTCCTCCGGAGGGTAATCGCATCCTTCAACCGGGACAGGAAACCATTTACGTGAGTCACGGAACCCGGAACGACATGCTACCCGTAGATTTAAAAATATTTTTCAACACAGAGACGCGTTGTACCGTTTTATTTACATAGCCCCAACGTACGTACGCCTTACGCTCCGCGAAACAACACCGTCCTGGTACACCTACACGCGATGTCCGACCTAACGTTATCGTGCGGGCTGTTTCTGCGCGGATAATTCGACATTATTCATGGAACTGGCGGAACCATGGATCCGAAATTTATATCCGATTCGCGATACTATGGAACAGTGTTCCGCAAACTTTTCTGATCGAGAAACACTTTTCAAGATTTCTAGGAACGTTAGAGTACATTTTGGTTTTTAGTTATGATTCCTTTTGAGGATTGTTTTAAAACGCATAAAAGCAGACAATGTTTTGTGTACTTTAATCTCAATTTGATCATTTTTTGCGTGGATAATTCGACATTATTCATGGAACTGGCGGAACCATGGATCCGAAATTTATATCCGATTCGCGATACTATGGAACAGTGTTCCGCAAACTTTTCTGATCGAGAAACACTTTTCAAGATTTCTAGGAACGTTAGAGTACATTTTGGTTTTTAGTTATGATTCCTTTTGAGGATTGTTTTAAAACGCATAAAAGCAGACAATGTTTTGTGTACTTTAATCTTAATTTGATCATTTTTTGCGTGGATAATTCGACATTATTCATGGAACTGGCGGAACCATGGATCCGAAATTTATATCCGATTCGCGATACTATGGAACAGTGTTCCGCAAACTTTTCTGATCGAGAAACACTTTTCAAGTTTTTAAGGAACGTTAGAGTACATTTCGGTTTTTAGTTATGATTCCTCTTAAGGATTGTTTTAAATTTGGTAAAACGCATAAAAGCAGACAATGTTTGGTTATAGTTTAACCACAATTTCATCATTTTTTGCGTGGATAATTCGATATTATTCATGGAACTGGCGGAACCATGGATCCGAAATTTATATCCGATTCGCGATACTATGGAACAGTGTTCCGCGAACTTTTCTGATCGAGAAACACTTTTCAAGATTTCTAGGAACGTTAGAGTACATTTCGGTTTTTAGTTATGATTCCTTTTGAGGATTGTTTTAAAACGCATAAAAGCAGACAATGTTTTGTGTACTTTAATCTCAATTTGATCATTTTTTGCGTGGATAATTCGACATTATTCATGGAACTGGCGGAACCATGGATCCGAAATTTATATCCGATTCGCGATACTATGGAACAGTGTTCCGCAAACTTTTCTGATCGAGAAACACTTTTCAAGTTTTTAAGGAACGTTAGAGTACATTTCGGTTTTTAGTTATGATTCCTTTTGAGGGTTGTTTTAGATTGCGCGAAACGCATAAAAGGAGACAATGTTTGGTTATAGTTTAATCACAATTTCATCATTTTTTGCGTGAATAATTCGACATTATTCATGGAACTGGCGGAACCATGGATCCGAAATTTATATCCGATTCGCGATACTATGGAACAGTGTTCCGCAAACTTTTCTGATCGAGAAACACTTTTCAAGTTTTTAAGGAACGCTGGAGTAAATTTCGATTTTAGTTATGATTCCATTTGAGGGTTGTTTTAGATTGCATGAAATACATAAAAGCAGAACAATGTTTTGTTGCGCTTTAATGTCAATTTCAAATTTTTCCCAAACTTTCCTGATCGTGGAATACCTTTCAAGTTTTTAAATTTGTAAGGAACGCTGGAGTAAATTTCGATTTTTAGTTATGATTCCTCTTGAGAGCTGTTTTAAATTGCGTAAAACGCATAAAAGCAGACAATGTTTTGTGTACTTTAATCTCAATTTCAAATTTTTCCCAAACTTTCCTGATCGTGAAATACTTTTCAAGTTTAAAAATTTTTAAGTAACGCTGGCGTAAATTTCGATTTTTAGTTATGCTGAAACTTAATATATCGTCAACATCAGCATGAAAATGTTTGCAACTTAAAAGTAACTGGAAAAAGTGATTATTATAACATTATTAAAACCCTTTTACATTCTAATATTCCATTTTGATAACTCCAAATGTGAGACAAGCACAATCGACGTCTCACAAATTATTCCATGCCTTTTTCTTCAGACGCTTCAGTTTTTATTTAACAAAGTCGAATTTTGTTGAAGAACCACGCTATATCTAATGTTTACGATATATTCATTAGAATCTGTGCGAACGTAAAGCTGGATACACATTGGACAAAAGTGTTCGCGAACAGAAACAGCAGTGTCCACAGCGGATCGTGCAAGCAGATTGGACAAGCAGTTATAAACTTTTAGTTGGCGAGCTGATCCTTTGATGCACCGCTGTTCGCTAACCCATTCGCAAGCTACCAGCAAACATAGTTCGTGAATGAAGCGTGTTCTAAAGATCCACGTCGATATCTTAGATATCGCGGAGAAAGCTTGTGTGCTTTCTTCAAAATAAGTTGGAATTAAAGATTATGTTTTCGTGTGTCTTTCTCAAACGCATAATTTTTCTAGCTATATCAGAGAGATGAAATACATTTTCTACATTTATAGTGTTAATCAAAAACGTTACCTTCATAATTATTCGATTTCTGTATTTTGTTTTCAACGTCTGTCTGAGAATTTTAAACGCAAAGATTACAAGTCTACAAATTAAGAAGAGAGCCCAGTTTCTGCCAATTATAAAATATTTTCTAATTCAAAATTAATTGTATTAATTTGTAACAATATAATTATAGTATCGTGATGCAAAAGGGATCGCTATACAAATTATTAGAACCAGATTCATGGAGAGGACGCCATAACTAGCTATTTTTGAGGACAGTCAACTGTTGCTTGCCTTTTTCTTATTGGTTTAATTTTTCTAAAATTAAGGATTAGGATCTTAAAGGTTGCTTTAAAATTTATAATAATTCGCACTCTTAATGCCTTAACTCAATAGCAATCGATGTACCTCCACCTCCACTTAAAACTGAATCGTTCGCAGCTGCTTCAACTTTTCTTATTTAAGCGAAGTCAAAACAGAATTAAATCAGATTATTCAAAAGCTGTACTTAAAAACAGATAAATTATTAAAATTAATACAAAAACGTAACTGTATCATTACATCACCCTAAACATTCAAGCAATATTAGTTCAACGCTTGAAGCGCAGAATGCAAGTAATCTGAAATAAAAACAGATTATCAAATCGTGCGCTGAACAAACTGAAATTGCAGTTACAGAAAAAAGGACACAAGAAACTATAAATTACACAAAGAAAGGAAGCTTCCTTAATTCGCTTCCAAGTCGATACGGTTAAATCGATGACCCAATACTGCGCCGCCAATCAAACGATCGAAGGTTCGTCAGGAACAAACACGTTTACGCGAATCGCGGAGTCTAATAGGCAAACGACGACACGGTATTCGATCGAATCGGGTGAATCATAGTGGTCAGTGCCGCGGAGTTGGCTATGCCATCGGAATGTCCGTAGAATCCGTGGCATTGTCATCGATTGTGGTTTCACCCTCGATACGCGCCACCCTCTAATAACCTGCACAACCCAACGCGACACGTGGCCACCACCGACTCGCAAGCTCCGCTTCCTCGTGATTAACGAAATTTTTCGCGGCCATTCGATCGAACTATCGTTCGTCGAACAAAATGGCGAGGAGAGAAAGTCGAATTCAGGCGAACTTTGCACTGCTTTGACGAGTGTGACTTGACATCGATAAATAAAGGAAAAAAGACAAGTATAAATTGTGATTAACGAAATTTTTCGTGGCCATTCGATCGAGCTATCGTTCGTCGAACAAAATGGCGAGGAAAGTTGAGTTCAGGCGAATTTTGCATTCCTTTGACGAGTGTGACTTGACATCGATAAATAAAGGAAAAAAAGACAAATATAAATTGTGGTTAACGAAATTTTTCGTGGCCATTCGATCGAGCTATCGTTCGTCGAACAAAATGGCGAGGAGAGAAAGTTGAGTTCACGCAAACTTTGCACTGCTTTGACGAGTGTGACTTGACATCGATAAATAAAGGAAAAAAGACATAAATTGTGGTTAACGAAATTTTTCGTGGCCATTCGATCGAGCTATTGTTCGTCGAACAAAATGGCGAGGAGAGAAAGTCGAGTTCAGGCGAACTTGGCACTCCTTTGACGAGTGTGACTCGACGTCGATAAATAAAGGAAAAAAGACAAGTATAAATTGTGATTAACGAAATTTTTCGTGGCCATTCGATCGAGCTATCGTTCGTCGAACAAAATGGCGAGGAGAGAAAGTTGAGTTCAGGTGAATTTTGCACTACTTTGTCGAGTGTGACTCGATATCGATAAATAAAGGGAAAAAGACAAATATAAGTTGTATAAATATAAATTACAACAGAGTTTCTGAGCTATATTTAATAATTCGAATAAAACACTTTAAATAGCAGGGAGTTGGCAATGAAACTGAAGAATAATTTGGAGTGCAAAGGGTTGCAGTGCTCAGTCTCCTTAACTCTTTGTATTTTGAATTATTTTTCAATTTAATAGTTTAATCGTCAACTCCCCACTATTTCAAGGGTTTTATTTGAAATTTACTGCAAATTTACTTGAAAAAGTTGTCAGTTGCAGCACAGTTCCTCGACTGCTTGCAAACTCCAAAACAACTCTAAAACTTTGTTGTAATTTATATCTCTTTAATTTATTTAGCGATGTCGAGTCACATTTTGTAGATGTGCGAAGTATCGTACAACATTTCTGCTATTCTCAATTCTCACCTCATTTTGTAATCGTTCGCGATTTTGATGCCTCATTTTGGCTCGTAGAATCGCTTCCAAAATTGATCGAACTCTCGAACACTCTCTGCTTTTAGTCTCAATTTGATTTTCGTCACTCACCAGTATCAGCTTCCGCCTCTCAATTCTCCTATACGGTCTGTCGCGTCCAATGTTTTGGTTCGTACTGTAAACTCTTCGCTCTTTCAGCCGAACAGGACTCGTCTCCTCTTATCTCGTGGTTCTTAGTATTAAAACAAAACAGCGTCGTCGTAGCCTGTCGCGCGATAAGAAACCTTGAATCTACATTCACGCGTAACAATAATCTAGCCTAAAGTTTAACACTTCACGCGATGAAACTGGGTTTCAATTCTTTATTTTAAACAACGCAGAGACATACTAATATTAAAAATTAAGCTAAAAAAATTGCCAATTTTCATCGATTTGTAAAAGTGTTGCGTCCTTAGCTTCGCCTTGCAAACCCAACTCTTTCGAGTGTCGAATTGTACTAAAACCAAACAGTACCACCTGAACAGACTAAATAAATTATTCAGAAATTTAGAGTTCGATTTCTTGAAGACTCTTCTCCCTTCAACTCTCAACAGAAGGTGTTAGAATAAAAAAGAAACGTAGAGTGCGTAGCTTTACGGTTCTCGTACATACTGACAGACTTCAGAGCCTGGATAGACGCGTTTCGCAGTCAAAGGGTTAACGAGCGAAGCGAAACGACGCGTGATTTACGATGTTTATTCGTCCATCGGTGATATTTTCCTAACAACCCTGAAAGAGGGCGTATCGAAGTGGTTTTTCCGGTGAATTTATGTCGCTTCGTGGATCGTTTATCATGCAAGACGTACGGGACGGCCAGAGAGGGTTAGCCAAGTAAAATCCTAAGGGAGTCATCGCCCCTCGCCGGGATAACTGGCGGTCCTCTCCGTATAACTCCGCGGATATTTAAAAAAGTTATTAGAAATGATAAGAAGCCGGGGGATCGTTAGGCGGGCATCCATCATGATTAAGTCGCAGAAAGGGGGGCGGACGCCCCTATTTTTCCGTCAGGCTCTAACTACGGTCTTAATCTTAACGAGGCTTCTTGGCGAGATTATATTAGAAAGTTTCTTATCGCCGATTTAGGTACGAAGGACAGTTTATCCCTTTGTGTACCACACTCGAATCACCTCCGGATGATAATGAAATTTTATGGGACTCGTCTCGAGCGGTGAATCCACGGAAACGAGGCGAACGTACGCCAGAGTCTTAAAGATTGCAGAAGGGTGCGCTTGATTCCTTGGGATCTTCGTTGCAACGCTTGCGAACAATTTTTAGTACTTCGCGCGTTTATGGATTTATTTAGTGCTTTGTTTAAAGTTACTTTATTTTGTTAACCCTTTGCGATTCTTTGTCGAGTGCGACTCGACGTCGTTGAATAAGAAAAAGAAATAAATATAAATTGTAACGAAGTTTTAGAGTTGTTTTAGAGTTTGCAAGTAGCAGTCGAGGAACTGTGCTGCAACTGACAACTGTTTTAAGTAAATTTATTATTAAGTAAATTTCAAATAAAACACTTGAAATAGTAGGGAGTTGCTGGCAACAAATTGAAAAATAATTCAAAGTGCAAAGGGTTAATAAAAATATTGCATACGTTTAAAAGTCTTTCCGCAAAAATCGACATCTCTAGTTATTTCTTTAGCATTATCGCTAATTTAGTAAAAAAATCAAGGACGTACCTAAATAAAAGCAGAGTAGCAGAAAAATACAAGAATATTAACCCTTTGCACTCGGATCCCTCAAATTTTCTATCGAAATGTAAGTTTTCCATTGCTGATAGCTAATCTACAAGAAGACGCCAAGTGCAAAGGATTGAATTCTCACCTTCAACCCCTTGCACGTAAAATAGAAAAACGCGACAAGCTCATCGCCTCACAACAATTAACGAAACCCATTTCACTTCGTTCGCTTTGGCTAATTACAAAGATTACGTAAAAAGTTGTAAAACAGCGCCTCCACTGGATCATTTCGCAGAACTTGAACCGCGCGATCAAAGCCACGGATGCATCGCAGCCACATAATCTCTTGTAAAGCCTAGCGTAAGCGTTGGATTCGCAACATAAAGCCACAAGTATGTAACGCCGTCCAACACTCGGCTGGATAAAGGTCTCGCTGCACATCTCAGTGACGTATTCGTTCGTTTCTGTGAAGTTACATCAGCGTCGGTGGCGGGAAACATAGTTCCCTTGTTTTTAGAGCCGCGTGTTCAACCGTGTCGGACTCGACGTCGTTTCTCGTCTTCCACCGTTGGTGATCTATTCGTACCGCGAAACAGAGGTCCGCTGTTAATTCCGTGCCTTTGATATTTCTGTGTCTTTTCTTTCGCTTAAATGTCGCTATTTTTCCGCTGCACTCGCGATCAATGATAAATCCAACAGTAACGCGCAGGGTGAGTCGCGTAACGCTCGTATTCTGTGGTTTATTTGTTAGACGAAGGTGTAGTTTAATTGAATGTGTGTTGTAACTAATTTTCTGCTGTTTCGCGTTTTACTTTGGTATCATTTTGATTTTTTTACGTGGTACGTGTGTAGTATTTTAATTTGAAATTCGAAGGGGTGTTTAATTTAATCAGTTGAGAATTGAGATGCGATCTTTGTTTGAAAAGCGTATGAGTGCACTGCATTTGTACTAAATTTTGGGTTTTACTTTAGTATCGCTTTGATTTTTTACGCGTGTAGTATTTTACTTTGAAATTCAAAGGGGTATTTAATTTTTAATCGTGAAATTTAATCAGTTGAGAATTGAGGTACGATCTTTGTTTGCGAAGCGTATGAGTACACTGCATTTGTACTAATTAACAGTACTTGTGGTATTACCGATATTTCAAGAATCATTTGAAAGATATCTTAGAATGCCTGAAAAATATTAATTCCACATCAAGTGGTTACAAATATAAAGAAAATTCATATTACGATGAAAAAAGCAAACTAACACTACTGCAGTTACTGTAATGCATGCTTTTTTTCATGTCAGACGACTTTTGTTTCAAACATATTCCGTAACGGACAGTTTACCCATAATTTAACCCTTTTCTGGTACAAACGTTTGTACCATCTCATCACTATGCATGGATATACATGTATGCAGTCAGTATGCCGACATATCGATTTGAAAATTGAAAGGAAGACGAAAAGAATGCATTTCAAAATTTATAAATAATTTCAAACACAAGAGCACGTCTTCTCGATAGCGTAGACAGAGTCTAAGGGGTGGCGACCAGTTCCTCCGCAACAGAAGGGTTAAACTAGTCGTGTTCGATGACTCACTTCGTGTATCGACAGCTCGTACTATATATTGAAAATACAGAATACTATAGCGAGAAAGAGATGAATGCAAGATATTTCGACACAGTCTCGCGAAATTGTACGTTTTTATAGATGTGTAGACTCAATTTCTTTATGTAACAATTAATATACGATGGAAAACCGATCGAATGCTGCACGATTTGCATATTACGTGACTGACGTGACACAAATACATGAGAAAACTTGAGTTGTTTATGCTAAATATACCGCTTTCGACTTCTGAACGCAAAGGAAAAGAATCGATCGCGAATTCGCTGTCACATTGGACCATGTCAGTGTCCATTTCGACACGAATGAACGCTCGTTTGGTATTCATTCGAAGCGAACGCACAAAGAATAATATTCTAGCAAATAATATCGACACGTGACACCAAACGAGTACTTCGTCGATGCATGTAAAGGGGCCTTAATCCTTAACTACCCTCGCTGTTTAGTCGAACTCGCGTAAAACCATGGCTGCAGTTAAAGCGAATATGCGCGAGCTATCGTTAAAAAAACCGTAACAGCACAATGCAACTGAGATTTTTGATATTTCGCAGAAATTGGCGATTATTATAACGTTCAGAATTTGTTGTATGCTTTGTCTTTCCTTAGATTTGCTGGATAAATGCACGATAAAAGAGGACAGTTTGATGTTGCATTGAAATTTGACGATTTTTCTGATAATATCTTTGCTAGATTTAATGTTGAAGTATAAATAAACTTTTATCGGGAGTTAATTTGTTGTTTGGTTCATTTCTTTGGATCGATATTGTACAATTTCGATACGACGGAAGATGCAACAGAAATGGTGACTGAAAATTAGCAGTGATGAATAAAAAAAAAATTTGTGTTTCTGTTTTACGATATCAGAGTACAAGTTAATTTACTATCCAATCTGATTATTCAATATAATTTGGAATAAAGCAGTATAAAATTGTAATACAACTCATTATTGTTCGCTGAAGGTATTGTATAATTTACGTAAAAGATAAAAGATCGATTACGATCCGAGGTTCAGATCTTCCTTTTTTGCTACCGTAGTTAATTACTGTTGTTAATTACTGCCTTTTGTTCTTCACCTTTTGTGCTTACCAATCGCGCGTACATGTGCTCCATTATATTTCAATATATATTAACCCTTTGCACTCGTGTCTGTATTTAAAAAGACTACCAATCGACGCACACGTTTAAACAGAAACTAAAAGAATGCATTGTAACAAGAATGCGATACTAATGTAAGTACACATACAATAATAAAATGTAGGACAGCGACTGTATGGCGACGATAAAACGTATCGTGTCGCCTGTACGATGACATATGAGTTCAAAGGGTTAAGTTTATTACTTTCTTGACTAATACATCTCGTGCCCTTCCAACAATTCATTTAATTAATCAAACAAAGATATTAATCCTTCGCAGTCCTATGTCGAGGCGGACTCGACATTTTCTACTCAAGTTATTTCTAATAACAATGAAAGATCTGATAAATCTAACAGTAACGTACACGGTGAGTCTCGTAACACTCGTATTCTGTGGTCTATTTGTTATACAAAGATGTAGCAAGATTACAGATTTATTTATTCCTTTGTTTAAAGTTATTGTATTGCATCAAAGAGACTGAATAATTATATTACTGATATATTAAAGAGGTGCACTAATATCAACCCTTTGCATTCGTTTGTCGAGTGCGACTTGGTACCAGTAAAACTAACACACAATGCATAGCTTTATATAAAACAAAATACCTTTGAATTGTAAAGGGTTACCAGAGATAATCAAGCACGCAACACCAGAAGTATCTCATGCAAAAAATAGAAAACAAAATTGTGGCGGTCTTCGCCACTAGGGGGACAGCATACTCGTCAGTTTCCCGCGAGCACTCCATGTTCCACACAATTCTGACCTATCCCTACCATCCCAGCGTCTAAGGTAGGGTCTGCTAGGTAGCCTTACTGATGAATCCTCTAGCAGGCCCAGGACGAAACGTTCTTCCCTCTCTTTTTCCTTCATTCCCTCTCACACACATACTCACACGAGCGAGATGAAGCAACGCTCTTCAATGGTAACAGCTAAAAAGCTATTACTAGCTACTAAAAGACTGTGACGGTCCTCGCAACTAGGGGGACAACTCAGTTTCTCGCGAACACTCCATGTCCTACACAATTCTGACCTATCCCTACCATCCCAGCGTCTAAGACAGGGTCTGCTAGGTAGCTAGGACTATTGAGTCCACTAGCAGGCCCAGGACGAAACGTTCTTCCCTCTCTTTTTCCTTCCTACCCTCTCTCACGTTCTCTTAACAGCGATAGCAATTGAAGCCAGGCGTTCAGCCCCACAGCAGCGCTTCGAAATAAATAAGAAAACTGCATCGATACCCCAAAAGGTTCCACGCGTCGACGCCGATCGGGGGTTAAAAATCTCCGACAGCGCGTCGCTCGGTGCCCAGGATCCTAATCCCTCCCGAAAATGGATTCCTCGGAGAGCTGTATCTCCGGAACGGGCAGCGGTCGCAATGAATTCGTGAGCGGGTCCCGAGGCCAGATCGCGCGTGGAGGGAAAACCGTCGTTGGGAAAACGTGACGGCGACGGGACGCGCGGCTCTCGTGAATGGCCCGTAGGGATATCGTGAGCCGGGCCGCGGCACGGAAGAAGGGCAGAGACACCAAGGGGAAGAGACAGGGCGACCGACAGGGGGCGGAGGTCCCGAGGAAGAAAGAAGGATGGCTGCGCGGAGCGAGTTCGGTGAATCATCGGGTCACGCGACCAACGCGAACCCTCTTTGCGCCGTCGAGCGTGGCTGCTCGGTACCAACCGGTGCCATTCTCCCTTAACCTATCCTAACCTCGCGTCGGAGACAGAAACCTTGCGCTCTTCCCACCCTACATTTCTCCACCACCTCGACCTCCGCCGGCTTTGTTCTTTGTCCTTGCCGCTTTTATTATTTTTTCTTTTTTCTTTTTTTTTTTTTTTTCTCAACCACCAACCCGCTCTACTCCCCTCCAGCGAACGCTGCGAGGGCGACGCTTGCGCCTCCCTTCACCGCCCTCCTCGCTCCTCTTTGATACGCTTTCAACCCCCTGGCTTCTTCGACCCCTTTCGCTCCGATGACTCACAATGAGTCTTATTTATCAGTTTAGCTCTCCTTTAATTTCCTGCCGTTCCCTCGTTGCCCGCGAACCACCGCCAAGTCGATTCCGCGTCTCATTGTGCCGCGATGTTTTCCACCGCGGCCCTCCGCGCTTTCTTGTCCACGACCACGAGGCCCGTTTGTTCTACCCTTTCGACCGGCCACAATACCGTCGGACCGCGATACCCGCTCGCCTTTGTCGTTCCTGCCTTTTCTGCGGGCTTAATGCCGCGTTCCGTCCGCGGACGCTGGGTTATTTCGTGCCAGCTGATGGAATTAAACGGAGATCGACGCTTTGTCTCGATCGCGTTCCTTCCGCGGAACGCTGGCCAGATTGGGCTCGCGAGAAAGAGCGCCAGCAGTAGACAAGTTGAGGGAAACGTGCGTTTCGCAAAAAGTTGCGGTGGAATGAGTTTGACTTCTGTAATCGCTAGTCAATTCTGATGTCTCCTTAGAGAGGACAAGAGTGCAAAGGGTTAATTCTTTGAAGTATCACTAAAACTTAGAAAAGTTTGACTTCCGTAATCACTAATCAATTCTGATGTCTCCATGGAGAGGACAACAAGAGTGCAAAGGGTTAATTCTTCAAAGTATCACTGAAACTTAGAAAATACTGGAACACCAAAGCATTATTCCAATTATTTTGGAACTTTGGATCTCTCAAAGGGTTATTTCGTGCCAGCTGATGGAATTAAACGGAGATCGACGCTTTGTCTCGATCGCGTTCCTTCCGCGGAAAGCTGGCCAGATTGGGCTCGCGAGAAAGAGCGCCAGCAGTAGACAAGTTGAGGGGAACGTGCGTTTCGCAAAAAGTTGCGGTGGAATGAGTTTGACTTCTGTAAACGTCAATCAATTCTGATGTTCCCATGGAGAGGACAACAAGAGTGTAAAGGGTTAATTCTTTGAAGTATCACTAAAACTTAGAAATGTTTGACTTCCGTAATCACTAATCAATTCTGATGTCTCCATGGAGAGGACAAGAGGACAAGAGTGGAAGGGTTAATTCTTCAAAGTATCACTGAAACTTAAAAAATACTGGAACACCAAAGCATTATTCCCATTATTTTGGAACTTTGGATTGCTCAAAAGTAATTCAACACGTGCAATTTTGCATATTGCGTCGAAAACGAGTACCAACAATAGAAAACTTGAGGGAAACATACATTTTGCAAAAAGTTGCGGTGGAATAAGTTTGACTTCTGTAATCGTTAATCAATTCTGATGTCCTCATGAAGAGGACATCAGAATGCAAAGGGTTAATTCTTCAAAGTATCACTGAAACTTAGAAAATACTGGAACACCAAAGCATTATTCCTATTATTTTGGAACTTTGGATTTCTCAAAGGTAATTCAACACGTGCAATTGTACATGAGTCAATGACACAGTGCTAGTGTACGTTCAATAATAATGAATTATATTTTATTGGCTTGAATTTGACTTTTATGGAATTTTCGAGCTTTTTTCTAGGACCACTGTTACCAAAGTGTGCGATTGTAAATGTTACAGAAATGAATTTTATTTGTATATTAAGTTCACGAAAGAATAAAAATAAATCAAACATAATATTTGAATTCAGTTTCGACGTCTACAGACTGATTGTGTTATGAGTTAAGTTAATCAGGTCGTTGATGAATTTTTCTTCCCCGTAAAAGAATAAAAATGAAAGATGCAACGCTGACGGTTCGACAAATACGAACATTCACGTTGAAACAACACGATAAATAAGTGTAAATATATCGTTAAGGGACGAGGACGATCCCACTTTTAATCGAATACGGGCAATCGAATTAGTGGACCTTTCACTCGAGACTACTTTACCAATTAAGTTGACCGAGCCTTCGGTGAATCCTCTCACTGGACTTCGCATATGATTATATTAATTCTCACGCTGTATCGTGTTTCGTCTTTATTCGCATTGATTTGCTCTGAATACTCTGTTTCAAATAAACCATTTTTATCTATTGAGTTGAGTAAGTATAATAATTTGACTGGAAACAAATTGCAAATATACAAAATTCAATTTAAAAAAAAAAAGATTTAGATTATCCTAAATCATGTAAGATTTTCTTAAATACAATAAATAAATAATATGTATTCAGACAAATATAATAATATACAAGACTCAACAAAAATGAACTTTATCAAAATAAATATTTCTGTGTCAAATGACACGTGTCATTTTATATTATATTTCTGCTTAATACTCGATCATAATTTCTTTTTTATCAAATTATCATGCGTATTAGTACATTACACAACAACTATCGATGATAAACAGAGAAAACAATACTTTAAACGAGCGCCCATCGCGCAGGTAATCACTCAAGCACCCCTGCGATTGTTGCGCGAGGCATCGGCCATCCGAAGCGACCCCCATCCGCCGTCAGAGGCTGCAATCTCATTCAACTCCGCCGCGACATTGATATTTTATTCAGCTCCCTCATTTTTTCCAAGCCAGCATCGCTCGTGGGCGCATTAGCCATAATTCACGCGAAATCGATACACCTACAGGTCTACACGCGCGCCTCCCCTTTTTCTCTGTGCAACGCGGCAGCATTCGCGACGATCGCCGACCCGTGTAAGAGCCGCTCGACACGTGACCATGTATAATAACCGGAAACCCAACGATGGCCAGAACTAATTACTTTCGCGTTCCGCCTGTAACCTTAGTGTCGTACATCCGCGCAGCTGAACCGTGTCATACGTTCTCCATTCGCGATGCCATAGAAACAATACGGGCTCGTCGAACGCCGCCAGCAAACAGATTAGAAAATTTGCTTTTTTCCTACCGTTTTTATGGTAATTTTCTCATTTTTAAAGGATGGATGACGGGAATAAAATCTTACAGTTGCGACGCCTCTTTTTGTCTGACTTGTCGTTGAATTTGTTTTACACACTTTAATATAGAAAAATTGATGTGAGATTTCATTTTAGAGAATATCGACGACTCTGAAATCTCGAAAATAATGATAATAAAAGAATTTACTGATCCATATGCAATATGTGTCTTTCAAAACACATTTTTATCATTTTTTCATGCATAGAAAATAAGGGTGGTTTCTAAGTGACGAAGCGAGATGTATGACGATCCAATATCAGATTCTGAACGACATTCTCTCTTAAAATTAAGTAATGTGATTAATCATTCGTTTTAAGCAGATTTTTGCTTATTATATTTAACTCTACATATTTTTCAAAGTTGAATTTAACAGCGTAGCAACAATAATATCTAAGGAGCCATTACTTTCCAGGAATGAGAAATTCCAGGCTCCTTATTACCTCATTCACGATTGTAACAACAGTTTATAACTCGATTTGCATGCCACTATTCAAGTCGAAACGTTCCTCCGCTTTATTGCTCGCTACGATCAATTTTAGAACACACGGAATTTCCATGTGAGTCATAGAAGGGTGAAATCGTTACCTTCGCGGAATCGTTACCTGCTCGTGAGCCACCTTCCAACATACTTCTTTCGACAAATTGGAGTTAAAACGCATTAACCACAAGTCTTTCGTCCAAAAATCGAAATAATAAATCCCTGTGTCTCATTCATCACTTTTATAGTTCGATGCATGAATTGGCGACATTCAACCCTCTGCACTCGATGTCCTCACGGATGTTAGCTACCAGAAATAAAAAACTTGCAGGAAACATACATTTCTCAAAAAGTTGCGGTGGAATAAGTTTGACTTCCGTGATCACCAATCAATTTTGATGTCTTCTTAAAGAGGACATCTGAGTGCAAAGGGTTGAGAAGCGACTTTCAGCCGCCATTGCGTTTCATACGGCAACTCCAGTTTTTCATCGACTAATTTAAAGTTTCGAAACCCTACAATAATGGATGTCAAAAGCGAAATTAACTCGAGCGAAGAAATTAATTTTTAACTGTTGAAAAACGAGATTGATTGTATTCATAAAGAAATTAATTAGTGAGAGCCTTAGGAAATGATGTATGATCGAAGAAGTAGTCGAGTGCAAAGGGTTAATTCTTCAAAGTATCACTGAAACTTTGGAAAACTAGAACACGAAAGTGAAATTTCGAAAAAACTAGAACAACAAAAGTATTATAATTATTTTGAAACTTTGAATTTCTCAGCACGTGCAATTGTGCATGTTGCGACACAGTGTCGTCCATTTCGTTGAAGACGAATAAATGCTAGTATGTTCGATAATTTCTAATAATCTAAATTTCTAGTGAACTATGTTTCTAAATTATATACACTTCTTGACGACTATTTGTAAAACTATATGTGTTTAACATTAGTAATTGTTGAGAACTGAACATGAATGACTTTGGATGCTATAACGAAACTATCTATTGGGTGTGCCCTTTTTTCGTTAGAACAAGTTGATTCGTCTACCGCAATTTTACGAATTTTGGTGAGAAAAATGGACATCAAAACTGATTGAACGCAAAAGAAACTTTGAAGGAATGGAAAACTGACCGCTTCAGAATCGTCGATCATCCAAGTGCACCCTCGAGTCACACACACGGAAATGCCACGTGTCCTCGACTTGAAAAATGAAGCAGTGACACAAAAGATTCGAAAGTGAAAATGTGGACGTCTAGTAAGTATAGTAAAAGAATAACACTAAATCTTAACCAGAAAGTAACGGCTTGTTGGACATTATTGCTGCCACCAGAGACGGATCGCACATCGTGTGTGCAATGCATTTCCAAGCCAAAAAGACGGATTGCGTACCGCGTGTGCAATGATATTGAATTAAAATTATGAGTCAGCACGGAAAAAGTAGTCGTCGAAATAAGACTGGTTTAAAATAAAATTAAAATTCCAGCTTCTGGGGTTGGCCTCCAAAAAAATTAGCCGTCTCGAATGAGTTAATAAACGAAAGATGACAACTCAGTTCAATTTTGCCCAAATCATACTTAACCCTTTGCACTCTGCTCCTTTCTGGACGTTGCCAATAGAAGCTAGAAATATTGCTCAAATGGCAATATTTTAGCAATATTTAGCAATAGTTTCTACTGCTAACGTCTCCCAGCAATAGAAAATTTCCATTTCAATAGAAAACTTGATGAAAATCTGCATTCCTCAAAAAGCTGCGGTGGAATAAGTTTAATCACTAATCAATTCTGTCCCCTCAGAGGAGACATCCGAGTGCAAAGGGTTAATAAAAATCTCCAATTTATGCTTCTATTTCTTACGCTCGAGGATTAGCACGTTCGTTTTTTAAACAGAACAAGAATTCCACGCGACGCATCGCGCGCCTCTTCGTACGTACGCTTCATCCCCCAAAGGTACCGCGTTTCATCCCTCGCGATTCTTATCACGCGAAGCCTCGCACGCTGGAACGGGCGACGTTATTCCGTGCAATTCGCTAACGGAGCAAAACGGATAATAATTATCGGCGATCGAACCGCTGAATATGCATCGGGGCGCTGATCGATCGCGTTTCCTCCGCGATGCAGAGGGTGAAACGCGAGCGCGCGCGCTGCACGACAGATTGAAAAATTTCTGCTCTATTTAGCTTCCGCCGCGGGGCGACACGACGTAAACACGAATCTCAATTAACCGGCCGGTGAATTATTTTTTCGCCCGGGATATCGTGCCCGCTTTTTGTCCGGGACTCGTTCGCGTCACACGTCACTGGATCGAAAGCCACGCGACGCTCTGTCCCGGGATACGCCGACCCCTCCCCGTTTCCGGATTAATTATAGTCTTCTGTGCTCGGTGGTAATTGTTAATGAGGGAAATTTCGGGTATTTTTTTACTATTATTTTGCTATCTTTACTGTTGCGATATGTGAATGGTAGAAAATGAGGGTGTTTTATTATTGTTTATTTTATTACTAGTGCTGCGTAAGTTGTGAATATTGTGAAATAAAGGTATTTTATTATTTTTGTTTTTGTATATTTACTGTTACTATTTAATATGCGAGTGTTATAAGGGTATTTTATTATTATTTATTTTATTACTAGTACTGCGTAAGTTGTGAATATTGTGAAATAAAGGTATTTTATTATTTTTGTTTTTGTATATTTACTTACTATTTAATATGCGAGTGTTATAAGGGTATTTTATTATTATTTATTTTATTACTAGTACTGCGTAAGTTGTGAATATTGTGAAATAAAGGTATTTTATCATTTTTGTTTTTGTATATTTACTGTTACTATTTAATATGCGAGTGTTATAAGGGTATTTTATTATTATTTATTTTATTACTAGTACTGCGTAAGTTGTGAATATTGTGAAATAAAGGTATTTTATCATTTTTGTTTTTGTATATTTACTGTTACTATTTAATATGCGAGTGTTATATGGGTATTTTATTTTATTTTTGTATATTTACTTTTACCATATATGATGTGAATATTGTGAAATAAGCGTATTTTATTATTTTTGTTTTTGTATATTTACTTACTATTTAATATCTGTGTGTTATAAAGGTATTTTATTTTATTTTTGTATATTTACTTTTACCATATAAGATGTGAATATTGTGAAATAAGCGTATTTTATTATTTTTGTTTTTGTATATTTACTTACTATTTAATATCTGTGTGTTATAAAGGTATTTTATTTTATTTTTGTATATTTACTTTTACCATATAAGATGTGAATATTGTGAAATAAGCGTATTTTATTATTTTTGTTTTTGTATATTTACTGTTACTATATAATATGCAAGTATTATGAGGGTATTTTTTTACTTTTACCATATAAAATGTGAATATTGTGAAATAAGCGTATTATATTATTTTTGTTCCTTATTATTTAATATGTTAGTATTATGAAATGAGAATATTTTATTATTATTTGTTTTGTATATTTACTTTCGCCATACAAGATGTGAATATTAGAAAATAAGGGTGTATTATTACCATTTGTTTTATATATTTACTATTACTGCGTAAGTTGTGAGTATTATGAAAGAAGAGTATTTTTGTTTTTATGTATTTATTATTATTACTTTATCGATCCTCAGAATATTGCAGAATTTATATCTTTTTTTTTTGTTGCAATTAGCAGAAGAATATTGTAAATTCTATTTTTTTTTAATATGAATATTTAATATGCTGTCTTTTTTGTAAAATTCAGGAGAAATTTCATGTTTAAATTGAGCGAACTAAATTGAGAAAGATCATATGATACCTGAATATTAAAGCAATTTAATCAATAATTATTTCGACAGGCTGTTAAATTCCGATTAAATACTTTTTCTATTCCCATTTATTCCTACGAATAATCTTCTGACCTCGCCTCATTATTCTGACAGACATAAAATTTGTTTCGCTTCGAATATATAGAGCATCCATCTGTCAAATAAAAAAAACCGTAGCTGGAACCTTCTACATTTCGTTTACCCTCGAAAGCATACGCTCTGTATCTTAATTTCATTCTGCAGTTTCCATTAAAACAGCAGAACACGACCGTAAACATCCACTGCCTTCGCCTGAGCGTATCAAATTATATCTCTCGTATTTAGAATACGAACATCACGTGTAACATGAATCTGGCGCAGTATTTAACCCGTTCGTTACGACCGTCTGTGCCGAAAAACGAACACGCGATTATGCGAAAATCCGTGTGCAACGTTCCTTCGTCCGTTTATACATTTAACAGATCGTATGCGAGGATCTCGTTGCACGAACATAATATCGAAGCGAGCGATTTTGCGAAAAGGAGAACAAAGATAAATGTAATTTTTATCATCTTACCCGGAAATGTGTCATATGAAAACGTAACTTTATGTGATTCGCAATAGTTCGCGAGAAACATAACGTAGAAATTGAAAAGTTAAATTTATTTATAATTGTAGAAAATACGCTTTTCGTTGCTCTTCTTAAACTGCGCTCCATACACACGCACACTCTTAATTTCTAGTATTTATTCTGAAAAACTGTGAAATTAATTATTTCTTTTCTCTTTTTATATAAGAATAATAATTTTTAGATTCAAAATATAGAATTTCATCTTCTGTTTTCGTTTAAAAACTATTTTTTATGTCTTCTTAAGCCACCTGTGGATGAAATAGCTTTCTAGCGTAGAATTTAGCATTTATTCGAAAAACTGTGAAATTAATTTCACGCACACCCTCGTGCATAAAGTTGGAATATTCTCGAATAATCAATATTCGAGAATATTCAAAATCCCTCGAGAACATTCACCATCACATCTCCCAAATTATAAACGTTCACACCTCGTTCACTTCAAACTCGTTTTTTCATTTCTCGTATCCCACAATAATTTTACGTGACCCACAGACGATGTGTTAACCCTTTGCGTTCGAGAGACGACTCTCAGTCGCCATGGCGTTTCGTATTGCGACTCGAGTTTTTCGTCGACTGATTTTGTGTTCTGAAGTCCTACGAAAGTGAAATTAGCTTGAATGAAGATGAATTTGATTGTGAATTCTTGGAGAACGAGATCGATCGTATTTGCGATTAAATTAGAGGAAGAAATGAAAGCAGTGACGAAAGTGGTGACACAGTATTTGGCGTAAGAAATCGGAAAATTAAAGCAACAGCGAATTAAAGGTGACATTGATCCCCTCAAGACTTCGATAACTCAAAATGGACATCTTGCGACGAATTTAGCACAGCGTTTCCCAAACTGCACACATCACCTACCAAATTTTCACAGTTCAATGCTCGAGTTGACGACATTCAACCTTTTGCACTAGACGTCATCACGTTAGCTACCAGCAATAAAAAATTTGAAAGCAACATGCATTTCTCAAAATAAGTTTGACTTCCGAATTCAAAGAATTCCTAAGTGTTCCACAGAAGACCATGAAATCGAAGTTAAAGCACCCTCGTCGACTGATTTGAAGTTTCGAAGCCCCACGAAAATGGATTTCGAAAGTGAAACTGGCTCGAGTGAAGATGAGGCTGTTTTCAAACCGTTGAAAGTATTCGTGAAGAAATTAGCGACAGAGAGAATGATGTGGGACAGGAAAAGTCGTCGAGCGCAAAGGGTAAACGCATCCTACGCCTGTTGTTTCAGAATACGAACGAGTGTCGCAAGCTGGTAACACTCGACAGAGAGTCGATCCAAGCTATGAAGATCGCATTGCTTCGCTCTCGGAATTGAAATTGTAATTTTCGCGAATTTCAATCACTTGCGTGTGTAAAGCTTTGATTCCATTCAATTCAGTCCACGGTAATGCAAATGGTTGGCGGTCGACGATGTCCGATGAGAAATGGCCATATCTAGTGTCATCAAGAACCATATATGTGGGCAGAAGTGTGTACTTCCCATTAGGTGGGCTCTCATTGAAGTACGTTTGTGACTGTGATCGTCAGGATTGGACAGAACCAAAGACTCGATCCGTTCGATGCGCGACTGTTTTACGTAGATTTGCACCTTTGATTGTAATCCATGTTAACTATTTCGTGTCGCCATAGTCGCACCCTGTGGCGCAGAGCGGGAATGCTTAACTCTCAAAGCATTTAGGCTTTGAGCTCTTCTAGGAGAGAGTAAGAGTTTCCATAGAAAAGTGGCATAAAAAACATTTGTAAAAGTAGAATTTCCCTAATTTCTCTGATTTCTTGAAAAGTTACATTTTTATCAATTTGATAAACTTGTTGTTGCGCTATAAAAATAAGCTACGAAGTAGACTGGTTGGCAGAAATCGAATCGTATGATTATTTATTATTGTACGCAATGTTTGCTCGTAATACTTGGATAACTGAATATAATAAAAGTCTAACGTCTGGAACGATTGCTACGCGTACGAAATGGTTACCAGTTAAATTGTCAGGTTAGACTCGCAGAACGATCGATGCGAGAAGACAAGCAGTCTTTAGCAACGATAGGAATATCGATTTAGCTGTCAAAAGTGACAGAGTCGTTCAGCGAATCGTGTTGTTCATACATTCCAAATATCTTGGACATTCATACTACTTGAATTTGTTTTAAGAAGAGCTACAAATCATAATTTTTTTTTTAATATATGGTTCATTTAAAAAAATTAAGGTGTTCTTCAAGAGTCACAGTAAACATGTCCAGTTTAAAAAATAGCTTTTCTTTCGTGGTACAGCACAAAAATTCACCCCTTTGCAAATTTATTAAGACAAAAATTGATTAACTTTTACTTGGAACACTGTTTTATGTATAAATGCACTGCAGGATGTCAACTTATCGGTACACAAACCATAATTTACGCTCTAACCATTACTCACCCTGTGCCTCATCAACCCTTCCATCTTGCATGTTAATATCGTCCAAGATTCGCAACTCCAGCAAACGATTACAATTTAACTGATCGACAGCTAATGAAAAGTGGCAACTAGTGTCTTAAATCAATTCGTGTATTTCACGTAACATTAACAACATTGCACGTAGACAGAGTCACCTCCAAGTGGACCACTGACCTGCAATTGTGTTGGTGATGCAAGAGGACCCATAATTCGAGTAACTGTCTGCGTATCTCTGCAGACTATTGTTCGCAGACGCATGTATGTCTGCATAGAAGCTGCGTGGAGGTCTGCAGACTACTCGAAGACATTGTCTGCAGATATTGCAGGGGCGCGTAATGCTTGTACGCGATTTTCGGACGGAAGACTCGAGGGATGATTAATTAATTGCGCGGAAGTTGTCGAAGATCTAATTTTCCAGATTCTACACGATGCTTTTGGCTGATACGAGTAGTAGTTACTTTCAAGGACCTTTCCTTTGTCATATCTAATTTGAACACATTTTTTGAAGTAGAATTTAGCTAAGGAACCATTGCTATTGCTGGAAGTTTTAAGCTTCTCAAAACAGATAGCTCTTTTCTTATAAAAATTGCCTTTGGTTTGGCTATCTATAATTTAATTTAATTCGCCATTGACAGAAATCTTATGAACTGTGATTTCTCTGCATTAATTGTTTTGCATCGACTGCTTTTGTTGTAAAAATTCGCGACGCGACAGATATCTAGCTTTTTTCTATCAGAAACTAGAATTCCTTTTCTCATTGTGACGTACAAACGTTCATTGCAGCGTCTTTGATGCCTGAATTGACACTTTTGTTTGTTGGTGCACAGACTGATGCAGTTTCTTGTTATCCTAGCAGTTACACACAAGGTGGAGCCGGAAAGTTGGAGAAATGGAGGGGATTGCGAGAAGCTGGGGATACTGGCGCACATGCTTCGATTATGCGACTCATTACGAGTATACGTAGCAAGTTTTAGCGTAATAGGGTCATTAGTTGCTGAGATATCGCTTCGGTAAGACAACGCGCTCGTAGACAAGGACAATGTTGCGATGGCTGCTTTTCGCAGCTGCACCATCGCGACGCTGGCTTCCTTTGATTGCTGTTTGTTCTCAAATATGAGAAAAGGAAAGAAAATGAAGGATCGAGAGATCAGAACTAAAACATTCTTATCGAGAATGTCAAGAAAATAATTAAAAAAGATCGGAGAAAGTGTGGCAAGGTTGAAGTAAAACGTATCGAAAAAGAAAAATCTGTTTTAAATTAGATTATGCTGCGTGCAAATGAAATTAAAAATGATTCTGTGCTGTGGAATACGTGTACAAACGCTTTCAACAGGAACGAGTAACGGTTAGTTACTTAATTTGTCGAGTATATTTGAAGACTCTTCGCCCTTAGCGAAAGGGTTAAAGCTTGAATCCGTGTAAATAGCGTTTCATACACGAGCACGCGTTTTATTCCGCGCGTAACGCGTTCATATTTTAATTTCTTCAGCTCTTAAAACGGAGATGTTTATACTCGAGTATATTTACCCAAGAAATTTGCGAAAGAGAAACACGCATAATGTTTTACAAATATTCATTTTCCTTTCTCGCGCGTAATTATTTCCCTGCAATTTTGTTGCAAGAAATTGTATCGAAATTTGTAATTATTATCGAACAACTATCAGCTGAGAATTTGCAGCGTTGTACTTTTATTTAGCTAATTACTCGTAATCAGATATACTCAAATATATCCGACAACTATGGCTCAAATGTGCTTCGATATTTGGTTATTCGTGTGTTACGAGTTGCACAAATTGAAATTCGAGTACATTAATTAGTGGTGTCGTTGTATGGATGCGAAGGGTGCAACGCGCACCCTGTGACACCCAATGTTTTCGAACGTAAGTTAAAAAATTACATCTTCGTCGATGTTGTAACTGCAAACCTTTTTTAAAATGGCCATTTCTTGTTTGTTGAACAATTTGATGAATATATGTAGATAATACTTATTTTAAAAGGAAAAATTGACAAAAAGGAATGATTATTAAACGACGCGACATGCAACCCTTCGACGTCGACTTTTTACAATCTTGCTTTTTCGTCAATCACTTAAATATAACCCATATTGTAGAATATTTTCTTGATAAAGGTTAGCATATTTTAACAATGCGATTCACAATCATTTATACAACAATTCCAAGTGCCTTTTTCCAAAATCTTAGTTAAAATACTTCTGCCAATAATTAAAAAAATGGTGCAGAAAAAAACTGACGAGTTCAAACGAAATTGACAGCTACAACTATCTTAAAAAACGCTATAACCAGAGTGAAATTGAACATAAAACGATTTCAGCTTTGAAAACCCTTTCGTTTCGAATAACCGCGGCACCGTCGCAATGAACATAACCAAAACCATCCGCAGACGTCGTACCGCGAACACCAGACTTTATCCACGGTAAAACACCGCCTCTCGTTCCCCATTCTCCGCGACAGACAAAAGAGTGTTTACGAACAATCTACGGAACCCCAGGAACGATCCGCGTACGCGAGGCGTGCTTCTGCGAGCGCGTATCTGCCGACTTTACAACGGTCCCCCAACCATCCGCGACGGCATTGTTTATCGTTTCCTCCGCGATCGTCATTTTTATTACAGCCATCGCGTGATTTCTGGCATTCGAACTGAAATATCGCGGCGGCGCGACGCGGCAGGGGTTTCGCCGTGACGCGAGCTGGCGTTACTCGCTTTATGGCCGCGACGAAGGACCGCGAGGAACGCGAGCGGATGAAACTGGAGGAACGGAGGGTGGAAAAGGAGAGGCGCGACGAACGAGACGGGGAATAATGGAAGGAACGACTCCGTAGCGCCACGAATTGCCTTGTTTTCCTCGTGCACGCTTCTCGCTCCATCCGCACACGCGTCGCAGTTAGTCGCGTCAGGGTCTGCAACCAGTTCCCTCTGTCTTTTTCGCTTGTTTACCCTTGCATCGACCCCTCTCTCCCCCCCTCTCGATGCATCTGCAGAGCGCCAGACGCAAGGCCTACTCGCAACAACTTCGAAGGTCTGGTTCACCCACGTGAATCGGTGCTTATTTCGTGTTTCAGTCACCGAAAGTGGGCCATCCATTAGCAACCCTCTTTTCTCTCTGCTTTTGTGCCGTTCAACAAGGGTGGAGGGATTTGATGGTCACCGCTTGCGAGGACCGTCTGGTTTTTTAGACTGATTGTAATTGGACTGTGAATTAAAGTGACAATTTACTGTTGGGTTGTTTCAACGTAGAAATAGAAATGGATCTTGTGTTAAGAAATGGAATTCTGTATATAAGCAGTGAAGTAAGCCTGTTCTGAAAGAAAAACGCGTGCAGACTTTGCAAGGACTTCAGATTTTCTATCGAGTGTCCTCACGGTTCGTATAATTCTCGAAGCGTGCAGATATCGTTTCCAGTCTTAGAATAAAGAATAATTTGCTTTGAAGGATACAGAGAAACTTTCATTTCACGCATCCATTTCCAGTCTTGGAATAAAGAATAATTTTCTTTGAAGAATACAAGAAACTTTTATTTCACGCACCCATTTCCAACATTTATTAATTATTTATACTATTTTACGGCGTGCATGAACTCAGTTGGACCAATTGGTTTGAGAACGAACAAAAATGAGGATGTACTGTGTGGTAAAATATATAAGAACTCAGTCGCAGTTGTCAAGAATGGCTGGACTGGTGGAATTGAAGGTTAAAGTTTGGTAATTGGTCAAGAATAATGGTCAAAAGGTGTGTCAGATAGTTGAAGAAATGTGCGAGAAGAGTAGAAAGTGGAAAAGTAGAAGAAAATTTGTTGAAAATGTTTACTTGGCCGTTGTCTATCGAATCAGCCTTGAGGACTGTCGAATGTGAGATCTGTGACACTTTGTTTTGTTTTGTGAAGACAAAGAATGAAGGCTTAAGTCACGTACCAGCTAAGCATTGGCACTCAGATGATAAATGAAACTCGCAATAAATTCAAATAATTGCTATTTTTGAACAGTGCTTTAATCTTTTATTCGAATTTATTGAGAATTATTGTGAATCTCGTTGATGAAGCATGAAATGGCCCTCGAACGCAATGATTTCGGGAACTGAACACCGTTCCTCTTTCATTTCTCGCAATTGGTGTACAATTATTGCGTTATCGTGACGCAAAATGCCTCTGCTTCTCGTTATTTTTTTTTTTTTTGTGGTCGTTGTTGGAGAAAAGAAAAAAGAAAGAGAAGAGTAACGAATGCGCGATGGGAATTATTTGGGTGACACGGAGGCTGGTCCCATTGGTGCATTATCGATCGATCAACCGGTCACGCTTCGAATTAGCTTGTATCACCGGCAACACTTGTCCAGAAATGCAATCGCAATAAATAATTCTCACTGCTACACAAGTTCATTACGCGGCGGCCAATTAATTGGTCGCGTAATCGCCACGGTTCCTGCATTTCGGTGGCTTCCACCTTTCAAACTAAATATCGGCGCTGGCTGTTTACATAAAACGCGCATTATCGATGGGCATAAAGGGGTAATTTTCGACGCGACGTACGCGGGGCAACTGGGCGGATTTCGTGGTTGTTCGCGAGGAACCGTGGGGTTGAACAAAAAATTTGCCAGAGGGAATAATTCAATTTTCGAGTTGGTAAATGCGAACGTAGAATCGGTTGTCGTAGAAATAAAAGGATCCCTCGATTGTGAGCAATAAAAAGGTTTAATGGAATAAATTTAGTATTGATTGTGAACTAATTTAGAAAACGCAAGAAAGAAAAAGGAGATCAAAGAAGGAACAAGTGAGTCCTTCTCTTCCACGCTTTCTTTACGACTTTGTTTTTCCGATTACCGACTACTCTTCTGTCTTTACGTACATATAAACTTTTCCGTAGCCACAAACAGAGATAATGATAGATTATGGTGCCATTATTACTATACTCGTTTCGTATAAAAATCCATTCAACTCTAATCCTTTCGTCAAAGAAATTTAAACTAGTCGACTTTAGACAAATAATGGACATCTAAATTTGATGGATTGCAGCATATTTACCTAATTGTATCGAACTGAAAGATACAGTTACTGAAAAAGGTTAAACAACAGAATCGTTGCATATCCTTTGTCTCCGCACAAAATTGAATCTTCTTTGAGAAAAATCAAAGAATATCTCTTTGCGATTAGGACATTTATTAGAAACTCAACACTTCAAAAGATTCGCTCGTAAAACACATTCCCAACCGCATTCTATCACACTTGAAACATAAATTACTGATTAAATACCCTTCACTATTAATACGCAAGGCAATCATTACCAAAGCAATAAAAATTACACGCTCCGACATGTGGAAGCCGATAAAAACGCTTCGAATAGCCTCTTCTACACCTTTCATCGTGTTCGCTAGAAAGAGGATAAAAACCAAACCGACCAGCAGAACCAGATACGATTCCTCCATTTCCTTCTACGCAAAGATCGTCATCGGCCACGCGAACCGTCCACTTTCCTGCAGAGAATACGGCATCAGAAAACTTTCGTTTCTGCCACGAGCGGTTTCCACTCGGCCAGCCGTTCCACCTGTCGTCGCGAGCGAGCGCCGCATTAATCGAGAATGGTAAAAAAAAGAGCCATTCGATCGATCCGAGAGCCGCAAGAACGGAGCGGAAACTGGGTCCGTTTCCTCCGCGCGCTCTGGAAGCTTTCGTTCGTGAAATCGGTATAATGGGTGCAGCAAAAACGGTGTCCTTCATTTTCCTACGTGCGCGAAAGAGGATCCTCGAGCGGTCTGGCGTCGTTCAGCGCGTAAAAATGGCCGCGCGTGGACCAGGACCGCGAACCAATGGCGCGTCGACGCGCTGGAAGAAGTTTCGCAATCGCAACCGGTTACGCTAATCCCGCGATCGCGGCACGGTTCGCCAAGCAAGTCGGAGCGGCGAACGCGATGACTGAGCGGCCACGATTCAATCGCATCATCAATGACCACGCGACCTTCGAGTAATCCTCGTGGCGTTCCACGGAGGCGATCCGTCGCGGTTTGCTGCTCGAGCTGAGAAAGAATTATCGAGCTGCGATTGTTGGAAAAACGGGTTTATCGCTTTCTTGCGTAAGTCGGTGGAAAAAAGGAGCGGGAAAGAATCTTAACCTCAGTCGTGAAACGCTGACGTTCTGAGTGACGTGGAAAATTGATGAGAAATGTTGGAGATTTGTTTAGTCAGAGACCCGATGAACAGTTTGTCTAAGGATTTTCGATGTTTTAAGAGACGTTTAATCTCCAGTTGATAGTCGATAGGTATCAGTTGCTTCCATATTTGAACGTCTAGAAATGATAAAAAGGTACTGTCTCTCACAAAGTTCTGAAAACTGATGAACCAGGAAACTGTTTGCTGTCTGAAAATGACACGCGAAGTCATCATTCATGTCTCCTGTGTTACATCATTTTTGATCGCATCTTTGCAGCTCGTTTTTAGAAAGGAGAAAGATTAATATCTTCTCCATAGCTATCACAATTTATTGCATAATGCACTAAACTGCATTGCAAACGTATCAATGCATCTGTAAACTAAACATGCAACTTCTTCTACCTGTGTCCCTTTCAAATACTTTCATGCAACCCGTATTAAGCGTTCTGCACCCTTTTATAACCTTGACCCTTCTCTAACCTTGATGAAAGGCAGACGATGAAGGATGTTCGACCACAGGTGAGTCAGAATGAAAGGGGTGATTCCGTGGAGTGAAATAAGATGGAGACCAAGGGCGACGAAATTGCGTTTCAGGCTCTGTTTTCGAGAAAAACGACTTTGGAATTCCTTCGCGTACGCGCGCAATAATGGTAAGAGCACATAAATCAGCGCAACGAGGGTGCCCGCGTTCAGCCACGGAGGATTTAGTCACCCATCGCACTCTTTTATGGACTTTTACCATTAGTTCTGAGTCGCTTTCTCCTGAAAGCGAAACTTCGAACGCGATTTTACTTGTTTTTATTCCCATCCTGTTCCAGCTCTCAGAGTCGCTGCTTTCTTCTCGATTTATCTGCAGTAGAATATCTTAGATATAGATTTAGTTATCTTTGCAAGATAACTTTGTATCCAATCTATATTAATATCTGAGCTGTTGTACACTAAGATTTGTAAATATCTAAAATTTGTAAACATTATTATGCATTTTAAAGCGATGGCCAACTGATGAAATCGCCAGTCGATTTTTGCACTGAAATTTTTACTATCCGCGAACGTATTGAGTAATAATTTCGTGTTTCGACACTGCACCGCCACATCTTTGCGAAATTAAACGAACACGTCACCGATATGTACCAATAGACATTAATAATCTCAATCAATGTTGCAGAAACGAAAGGCAGAGTTGAGAAATAATCTGATATAAATCATAATACACAATTCCATATGCCACTTACAGAAATGCTTCATTTTCTTCAACGTCATTCGTAAGTGCATCTTTTGATTCGATATGCATTGAACACATTATGCACACAACAACCCTATATTGAGACTATGGCAAAAAATTGTATACCACGCACGATACTTAGTTTTATGAGTAATTGGAAACATCTCGTGGGTGTTCAATACTTATTCCTTACGGAACACGATTTCAATAATATATTTTATTGTTGTGTTATATTAATGATTGTTGCTAATCTCTATTTTATATTAAGTGCAATGATGTTGATTCGAAATTATGAGTCAGTACGAAAAGATAGTAAAACTGGTTCCAAATAAAATGAAAAAACAAAAATTAAAAGTTAAAACTAATATTCCTTCTGGGGTTGGTCTCCAAAAGAACGAGCCCTCTCGAATGGGTTAAACAGAACCCAAACGTTCAACCCTTTACACTCTCCTCCTTCCTGGACATTGGCAATAGAAGCTACAGATATTGCTAAAAATATTCTCCCAGAATAGTCTATTAGCAACACAAAACTTCCATTTCGATAGAAAATTTTAGGAAAATATACATTTCTCAAAAAGCTGCGATGGTATAAGTTAAACCACTAATCAATTACGATGTCCCGTCAGAGGCGACATTCGAGTGCAAAGGATTAAAGCGTCGAACGACCAGAATTTTACAAGCCTCCCCAACAACCACCCCTAATATCGTCTCTCTGACGTGGAAAAAACGAGTCATCCCGCCCCGTCGAAACAGAGAAGCGGACGCAGCCGAGGAGGAGGACGAAGAAAAAGACGAGTGGCGGCGTCAGAGCCTTGAAGGAGCGGTGACGAATCGGCGACGGGTGCAGCCGACAACGAGGCGCGTTTTTCTCCGGTGACAAATGTCCGCGATTACGCCCTTCGTCCAAGGAGAGCACGCGAACACTGCGCGGACCCCGATTTCTGTACCGCGGCTCGATCGCATTCGACGCGCTCGAAGGATCGGTCGTTAGCGCGCGCGCGCGCGCCGATTCCACCCTCTTCGAGTTATTAGGCCGATTCGAAGCCACGCACGAGGTCCTCGAGGGTGACGGGACGCTTGATATCAATTTTCCACGGCGTAAATAACGGGGTAATCGCGGCGCTAACGTCACGCCTTTTCTCGTCGCTGGCCTCGCGCCATCGCGTTCACCAACGCCACCGACGCGACGTGACTTTGGAGAACGAGCGTTCCGTAGGGATTGTGCAGCGTGTAAATGTCAACTGCGAAAGAGAGTCGTTACGCGTTTCTTTGGTCGTTAGCACCAGGTTCACGGGACGCGTCGGATTAACGCGTTTCGAAATTCATTAGGAAACTTGGGAAACTCGTTCGTATTTTTCTTTTACCTCTTGTACTGACTTTTATCCACTTAAGACATTGTATGTATATATTTCGCCGCATCAAGAAACACTCACTTTTCATTGTTACACTGTACGCTAGTATTTGTTAGGTAGAATATCTTCTTTATTACATTATTTCATCTTTTCACTTTTATTTTTTTTAGAGAAAATGTATGTTTGCGTTCATGCGTCAAATTGACGCGTGTCTATAGAGGTAGATATGTAAGAAATGTTCGTAAATCTAGTGTTTAATTATATAGGTGCGATTGGAGTTTGTTTGTATCTTCAGAGGGAATTTAACCCTTTGCACTCGACGCCTTTAGGAGAAAATATTGCTAACGTCTTCCAGTAATAGAAGATTTGAGGGAAAGATGCATTTGTCGAAAAGTTGCAATGGATTAAGTTTAATCTTCGTAATTAGTAATCAATTCTGATGTCCCCTCAGAGGGTTAAATTTAGTGCAGAATGCGCGTGAATCAGTGAGTTAACACTTTCACGTCTGGTGACACATGACTGCATTCACAATGCAGTGTGTGTACTCTTATCTTTGTAATTTTTATAAAAAGATTTGTCGTAATTATTGCAATCAAGGTTAAGAACGCTACCACTGACAGGAATACGTAATAAACAATTTTAAAATGCAATGAAAAAGCAATTGTAATATATTCTATGTGATTCTTAGAAAATCTAATCGCAATTACAGATTCATAAAAAACAAATTTTCTAGGAATGCATTTTCTAGGAGCACAGATATGTAAAACTATTGATCCGTTTCGATTTCGTTGAAGTATGAAATCAGCGGGAACTATAAACCGAGACTTCCTAAAGAGAATTAATGTGAACAAGCAGTTCATAACCATACTCAGACTGCTATAATTACGAATATATGCTAATAGTTGCTAATGCGAGAACGAGATATTTAAATGCCAATTCCATTTCAATGATAGATAAATATCAACTTAGAACTTTATTTCAAGTAAAATTATGGATTTCTAATTAACCAGCAAATATAGATATCATTCTAAATTGTCATTTCCGATGAATAAATTTGAAAGCTCGCTAATTAATTCATGGAAGTTGGACTGAAAAATGAACGTGAGATTTCAAAACGCATTCATTTATTCTTACAGCGGAGACATTCTCTCTTCTCGAAAGGGCAGGGACGTTAAAAATATTATTTTAGAATTTAAGAACGAAATTCGCAAAATGAAGATAGAAAAATATATTCTCGGATGAGAAAGGAACGTGTCAAATAATTTTTATTAAAACTGCTGCATTATTTTCAAAAAAACCATGTTATAATTTAGCTGAACACCCAACATACTCTTTACTTTTCACAAAAAAAAGCTACGACCCACGTACAATTTCCAATCATTTCTAACAACCCTTTAGTATTCTTATTTTAAAATTAACAAAGCTTTCAAAAATTTCGAAACTCAACCAATATTAAAATACAGAAACATGGAAATCCAACAGAATCTCAAACGAACACTTCTCAATTTACAAATTCCTCGACGAATAACAAAATTTAAACTATATCGCTCCACGGAATTCAATAACTCAGACGATATGTAATAATTGGTATAAATAACGAACGATTCCCACGTTAATTAAACCGGATGACCGGGAGCATATTTCAATCGGCCATTTATTTCCACCTAACCTAATACAACGGACACGGCCGCTAAAGGGGGCCATTTGCCGGGCGCATTATCTCGCGAAATCTTCTCGGATAAAAGCACGAATCCAGGCGGCGCAGCAAAGCTCCGACATTAGTCAGCGTCGCGGCGAGTCAACACGAGGAGAAGGCAATAAAAAAGGTGGCTTCAATTATGAATAGAACGTTTCGACCGGGACGACAAATGCTCGTGGCGATATATCACCGCGCGTTGGATAATATATCGTGACATTATAATTTCGAGCGGACGGAAATGAGGTTCTCGTCGCGAAATCCGTCAGATACGCGATTCAAATATAATAACTGGATGCCAGGTCCCGCCAACTGTCGATCGCGGGACCATTTATCAACCGTGGATACCTTCGTACACTGGTGTACACGGGACCTTCGAACAACGACCGATGAAACATTCGAAAAACGCTCGCGCGCGGGTCGAAATGAGGCGAAAACGAGGAGCAACAAAATTCGTGGCATAGTTTCGCAGAAAAATGAGCGCGAAAATCGATGAGCAGCGCGCGTTCTAATTGTCAGAGAGCGGTACCACTGCGACGCGTGACCGAAATCCAATATGGCCGCGTCGCGTCGACTATAAGTCCTGACGGATCTTCGAAGCTGTTTTTCTCGAAAACGAAGCTTAAATCGCGATTTTGTTATTCTTTGTTTTCTCAAATAAATTAATTTTTGTCTCCAATTTTAACCATTTGCGTTCAAGGGGAGACTCTTAGTCGTGACGACACAAGACTCTGATAATTCAAAACGAACGCCTTGCGATGAATCCAGCGGAATATCACTGAAAATAAAATTCGTACCCTGCGAAATGAAAATCAAATAAAATATCTTTGTAAATATACTTTACTGTAAGTTAATTTGCATATAAAATCATCTTACGTTACCCGCAAGACAAAATTACCTCGAGTCGCTGCTTCGCCCGACCGAAAAAGTCGTCGAGCGCGAAGGGTTAACTTGCTGAAGAGGATTGAAAGACAATGTAGCGTAGAGGAAAGAAGAATTCGAAAAAAAGCTGCCGCTGTCAGGCGTTTATACGTCGTAAATCGAGGCTGTAAACTAACGGCTAAAGTACAGGGTACGAGCTTCGACTCTGGAGTGATCGTTTGGACATGCATCAGCTAAACGCATGCGCCAGTGTCCAGTGCGACGCGAATGCACACTCGAACCACCATACGAATTCGAATTCTGTCGCACGTTCGAGCCTTCCTCGACGTCTCTCCTCGGACACAAATTTCGTTTAACGTTCCCTCGCGTATCCTTTCGCGTAGGATCAGTACCCTTACCGTTACATTGTTTGTCACGCAACAGCCCGCATAAACTTGTAAGCACATCTGCCTCTCATCTTGCGGCAATCATCCTCTAACGGGGTTCACTTGCGTTCTACGACTTGGCTGACCTCCGATCACGCGGAACCAGCGATTTCTTCGCGGAGTACTGGTATTTTCGTTAACCCACGGTGCAAACACATCGCCAGCGAGGATTACGTGAACGCAGATCGTGTTTTCGCTTGCGTAATTGTCGATACAAACAGATGTGTACCGAGTGGTATCGATGAAATGTCAAGAATGCTCGTATTTGAGGAAACAGAACGTGTCCGAGTGAAAACAAACCTTGCGACGTGCGAAACATTTGATCATCTCGTGTGAAATTTCAGAGAATGATTCTGCAGACCATAGCGAGTCAAAAACCAACCATCGCGTAGCGCACGTACAGATCTGGTTAGTCATTAGTTAATCATAGACGCTCAGATTCCCCTAAACATTAGGCTGGCGCTTCGTGGGTCAAACGTAGTCGGCGCACAGGTGGAAAATCCCAAACGCAAACGATCGAAAGATCAATCGCGGGGTTAACAGTTACCATCGCGAAACTGCAACGATTATTGGCTATAGCGTTCGTTCTATGCATGATTGGTCCAGGGAGTGGCGCGAGAGAGGACAAGCGTGAAGTGAAAAACAGCTTTGGTTCTGGAGCCATCGTTTCGACTCGAATACTTGGATGCTCAAACTTTAAATTAAAATAATTCATTCCAAAAGTTAAAAATTAATAACAAAATTTAATTCAAACTTTAACTGTGAGAAGTATTTTTATAAAAATTACAAGATATCTTCTCGATAACAGCATACATGCTGCATTGTATAAGCTGCAATTAATTTAATAAAACTTAATTTAACTAATAATTTATTTGAAGCTAATATAATTTATTTTCTTCCAGAATCGTATCTTAGATCCTCTGTCAATGACTCTGAAACATCCAGAACATTCCGCGAATTCCGCTTTACTTTCATAAATTGTACAACCTGCTACTGCCGCGCGTGTTTTAGTTGAGAGACTGGAGAATGAAATTACCTCGTTCGACTCTTCATTATCGAAAACAGTTTTCAAATCGTTGCAAATACGAAGTACAGTAATAACGCAGTGGACGAGAGGGAAGATGGAAGAACGCGTGCAAGAAATGGGGCAGGAAAAGCGTTATTGCGCCGAGAAGCGCTGGTTGATTGGTTTTTTAGAGCGGAATATCAATCTGGATTTATTTGGTAGCGATTGCTGAGCAGGTTTTTGCTGCCTGGATCGTGATGAGATTTCTACGTTAGGAGAGGATAATGATCGACGATGCCTGCTGGCAAGTCTGAGCACCGGACTTTTAATTTATGGATTAAAACGGAGCAATGTTGCTTCGCGCGAGAGAGAATATATAATTTTGAAATATTGCATACGTCGCGACTGTTATTTCTAGAATTTCTCGAGCGAATAAACGAGTGTGAAATGAGATGCGATCAAATAAGACTCGAAATTTTGTTGTTCAGTGAAAATGTGTATAAAATTATGGTTTTTTTCTAGTTTTAATAACTATTTTAATAATTTTTTATTCAAATATCGATATATCTCTGGGAGTATCGCGTGCTTCTGTCAGCATCAATCTAACACTTCGATGGAGCATTCGATTGCCTAGTCTATTAATTTCGTGGCGATCTCATTAATTTCAGTCATAATTCATTAGTATTACTGTCAAGCATTTATCGATTGCAGTTTTCAATTTTCATAAATAAAAATAACGAATGAGTTCGAAACTGACGACGCATCTAAAAAATACTTATTTAATTTTAGTTAAAAGTAACAAATTAGAAGTACTTCCTTCGATTCACTTTTCATAATTATAATTATATCAAATTATTATCAAAAATATTACTAGTCTTTTTTAACTTAAAATTCAAATAATTTCTGAACAGTCACGATTATCAATATTTTTTCTTTTAATATTGAATAGCAACATGTTTGTAAAAACTTTATACAGAGACTTCGACTGTGGAAATTGCAATTATACTTTTATGCGAATCCAAACTGAATCTCCATTTGTCCACACAACGTTTTTAAGACACGTACCACGCGATGATTCGAAAAATAACTGTTTCCAAAAGCAAGAATGTAAAGAATGAATCACAGAGGGCTTCCGTAAACTCTGTGTCATCTACAGAAGTTTCTCAAGAGAGAAATTCTTTTATTGGAATCATATACAGGGTGTATCATAGCACGTTCGACCCGCTTCACGAGCGAACAGAAGATACAAAGGCAATGAAAAAAGTTCATAGAAACATGTGTTTCGATAGTACGCAACTGGCTACTTCATGGAAGGTGTTCGAAACAGTCTGCTGCAGCGTTTCTCAACCAATGAAGTTATACTTTTAAATAATAGCCGCTGCTTGTATTATTTTGTTCACAATTTGTGTAGCACATCTTATAAAATATAATTTGAATTGTTTTAGTAATTTTTATCAATTTGGAACAAACCTATCGAGCAAAATTATTGCTAAATATGCACCATTTTATCATTATTATGTTTCTTATTTTATTATCAATACATATATGTCTTAATAAACATATTTCGAACTATTTTAGTAATATTTATCATTCTGAAACAAAACATGTTCCATTCAAAATCGTTTCAGCGTTCTACATTCTCCATAGATAAATATTACTTTTTACAAATGAAAATTATTAACAACTATGCATCACTTTACTTATAAATATAGTGCAGAGTAACTGCAGTCTACAGGGTGCTAAAAAATTTCGTATTATCAATATCTAACCGTGGCACCATTGCAAATAATTCTAATTCTCAAATCTATGGCAGTAAGATTGAGAAACGCTGGTCTACTGTATAATGAAAACCGATTCGTGTCTATACGCATATGTCTATTAGGAAAACGATTCGCACCAGTGTACATCTGTTACGAAAATTATTCGCGTATAAACGCTTTGCATCGTCTGAATTGCATTCAGCAAGGCCATGCATCAAGTGCGCCTCTGCAGCTTCTTGATTTCCATATTTGTTCCCTATTATTCGCTTAATCGCGCAATTCTAATTCCTAATACGCAGAAAATTGAGGAATAATCGAGCGAGTATAATAGAAAAGCGAACTAAAATGAATAAACTCGATCGACGAGATTAGGAAAATGGAACACACGTTTCTATGAACCGTTTTCATAGCTTTTTGCGTTTCCTGTCAACTCAAAAAGAGGGTCCCACATGTTCTGATACATCCTGCATATGCGTTAACAAAAACAAATGGAGTCAGATAGCATCCATTCTGACAATTCAAAAAAAAAAAGAAGAAGCGTGATATTTTGTGTAATTTTAGTCACGCGAAATGTTATTTAGATATATTTAATATTGTTCTATTCGGTGCTTCCATTTTGTATCTTTACTGTTGGATATATTCTGTAGAAACTCGTCGAAATTCTACACTATTTTTTATTAACTCAAAGAATTCTCTTTAAAAACTCTACAGAATTACTCAAAATCATTCCATCTAACAATAAGTACCACTAATTATCATTTTACATCGCTGATGACCTAAATAGACGTCGACGCGCCCAATTCTCCCAATAAATATTTGAAACGTCTGAACAGTTCGATTCATCGAACTCCATTATTCACATCAAATAAAAATTCAAGACCCAATCGTCACATACCAAAAGAAGAACAACTGTCGCATCAAAGCTACAAAAAAAAAGAAGAAAACAGCAAGATAATCCTTTCTTTCCCAAAAACCACTCGTCTCTTGAACTGAATCTAGAAACCCGAAATTACTCACCTTTATACCATCTCGATCGTAAAATTTCATCGAGGCATAAAGCCATCGCGACGAGACGAAGACGTATAGCAATCGCTGTCGACCGCGCGGCCATAAATTATGAAAGAAGTCCCCCAAAGTGGCCGCGAGTCCGAAACAGAGTCAGGTCGTTAAAAAGTCCCGGAATCCTGCGACATCTCGCGCATTGTATACACACAGACGCCTCGCAGAAGTTTTCGATGAGAGCCGTAAAACGGTGGGGATTTATACGCGCGTTCAGCGAAATCCCGATATCGCCCATCGAGGCTCCACCAATGGACGATGGCGAAGTCGATTACGAAAACGGCACTTTAACTTGAGTGGAAAATGTCCGTTGAATAGGTATGCATCCTTCTGACTCCGCGCGACATGCGCGACGCGAGTAATTCTTCGAGAACGATCGTGCGAAGCGGAGCAGCCGGAAGCGCGCTGCTCGGAAGTAGACGGTGCCGCGTAATTTCCGTCAGCCAGCCGTAAAAGTCCGCGATGCGCGTCCGCAGACCCGTTCGTATCCTCGTTTCGAGAGCACCGCGTTTAGCGCGAAAATTAAGTGCCGCTCGCTGGAGTTTATTTCGAAATTTTATCGGACGCGCGCGCGTCCGCGTTCAAAGCGCACGGTCCACCAGTTCTATAGCGCAATTGTTTCGGCGCCTCGGACATTGAGGCGCATCATTCTTATTTTACGGTTCCTTTCTTTTATTTCGGTGCGCGGTCTCCTTTGTTTCGATATACTTCGGCGTTTAGAGTCGCAATGAGTCCAGTGAAATGGAATCGCGGATGAGGGTATCCCGTGGAACTAGGTTTTTCCATTTTTTGGAACAGTGTATGATTTTTGCTGCGATGTTTAATGAATTATTGAAATTTGCAAGATGCATCGCAATTTTTCGAAATATTTGTAACAGTTCGATACACGAGGTATTTAGAAATAAATAAAGTTGTAAGTGCGCAAGCATTTGAGTTCGCTGAATACCTTGGATTACCAAAAATTGATTAAAATTCTTATTTTGTAAATAAAACTAAATAAAACTGTAACATGTGCCAACATCTGCTAATTCCTGAACGCATATGGATACTTTGCAAAGCACTGAAACTTATGGAAATCAGGCTAATTTCTCCAAATTCTAATGCACAGAATGTTGAGAATCAGCAAAAATTTATTCAAAGTTACGAACACCTCTATGATTCCAGTTAATATAAATAAACATCGCTAAATAATTTACAGTTCACGTCGCTAATGATCTACATATTAATACCAATGCAACACTAAGCTTTCACATAAAGAACTGTAGCTACAACCTATCACGTCTTTCTTCTACATTCTTTATGCGAAGATATACGATAATAAAATGAGTAATTTATTTTGTAAATAGCATAAGTCACTTTATCCTAATAAAAAATGATTCTTTATTTATTACTCATACTAAGAAAAATATAAGTATTCCAAAATAACAAATGCGAGCAAACCTTCTCTCAAATGGCACCAATATTTCCAACCACAAAAGGCAAACCCCTGAATACCTCGATTTAAAACCAAAATGACCTGCGCCAGTTTCAAAATAAACGTTTAGACACAAAATTCTCTCCCGTCTGTTTTATAATTTAAGGAGAACCTGGAGAACCTGCCCCAAAATAACCGTGCGCCATTATCCGACTCCGTGGGAGGGTTGAAAGAAACAAGCAGGACTATCAGAAAAATAAAAGATCCCAGGGAACCCCGAAATATCCCCGCCGCCACTTGTCCCTAACCCCGTTAACTCGTTCCACGGTGATAAAATACCCACGCTGTCGCGATAAATTCCCGTTTTCGGCCAGTGGTCGGTGGACGGCCGCCGCAGCGTTTGAAATATGCAAAACGCCTGGACGGCGAACAAGGAACGAGGAACGCGGCGAGGCTGCGAGAGTCTTCCGTGACGCGAAGGCTGTTGGCGGTCATCGTCGAATCACCGCGATATCGGAGCGAATTACGTCCGCGAGTTAAATCACCAGCCAGACGTTACCCCGTTACCGGTCGTTATCGCGAACGTACGGCTAATCTTCGCGGCTGATTCAACGGGCGTAATTCGATTCATCAACGTGGCCACCCGCGATCCGATTCGTTTTTACGATTTTACGCGGTTTACACGCTGGCACGCGCAACCCTCGCGGCGTCGAAGCTACCCCAAGGGGGTTAGCCGTCGCCCAAGTGTCCCTTCTGCGGTAAATAAAACGCCACTACGTTTGGAAAACGAAGGATTTTTAGTGTCTATGATAACTCTGCTGATTTCAGTTTGATATAATTTTTTTCTTCGCTTTTGGAGTGACTTACTATGTTAGAGAATATAATGAATGACTGACACCTTCTCGTGCCATTTAGCTCGACTGATTTCAGATTGATGCAATTTTTTTTTCTTTGCTTTTGGAGTGACTTACTATGTTAGAGAATAAAATGTATAATTAACACCTTCCCGTGCCATTTAGCTCGACTGATTTTAATTTGATATAATTTTTTTCTTTGCTTTTGGAGTGACTTACTATGCTAGAAAATAAAATGAATAACTAACACCTTCTCGTGTCATTTAGCTCGACTGATTTTAGTTTGATATAATTTTTTTCTTTGCTTATGGAGTGACTTACTATGTTAGAAAATAAAATGAATAACTAACACCTTCTCGTGTCATTTAGCTCGACTGATTTTAGTTTGATATAATTTTTTTCTTTGCTTATGGAGTGACTTACTATGTTAGAGAATAAAATGTATAATTAACACCTTCCCGTGTCATTTAGCTCGACTGATTTCAGTTTGACATAATTTTTTTTCTTTGCTTTTGGAGTGACTTACTATGCTAGAGAATATAATGAATGACTAACACCTTCCTGTGCCATTTAGCTCGACTGATTTCAGATTGATGCAATTTTTTTTCTTTGCTTTTGGAGTGACTTACTATGTTAGAAAATAAAATGTATAATTAACACTTTCCCGTGTCATTTAGCTCGACTGATTTCAGTTTGATATAATTTTTTTTTTCTTTGCTTTTGTAGTGACTTACTATGTTAGAGAATAAAATGATTTCAGATTGATACAATTTTTTTTCTTTGCTTTTGGAGTGACTTACTATGTTAGAGAATAAAATGAATAACCAACACCTTCCCGTGCCATTTAGCTCGACTGATTTCAGATTGATGCAATTTTTTTTTCTTTGCTTTTGGAGTGACTTACTATGTTAGAGAATAAAATGATTTCAGATTGATACAATTTTTTTTCTTTGCTTTTGGAGTGACTTACTATACTAGAGAATAAAATGAATGACTAACACCTTCCCATGCCATTTAGCTCAACTGATTTCAGATTGATACAATTTTTTTTCTTTGCTTTTGGAGTGACTTACTATGTTAGAGAATAAAATGAATGACTAACACCTTCCCGTGCCATTTAGCTCGACGAAACTCGGACCCAAGCGATAAGCGTGGTAAACAAACCAGACTGATGCTCGAGAACAATACGAGCCGAAATGTAAATACCTGTGATACTGCTGGTGTGGAAGTTAACTCTAGTCCTTTGTCCTTTTATAGATATTAGAAATGTAGAATATTTTGTAATAGATGACAGTTTCTAAATTATATTTCATGAATATGCAATACTTCTATAGAAATTCAAGCGTTTTCAAATGCGATTTTGTCCTGAAGTACGTAATAGTACTTAAAAATAAAAAATATTCAGCTTGAATCAATATCTAATAAGAAAATACTTACAAATTTAAAAAACAATGGTATGATACTTCCTGAAGCACTCTGGCAGATGTAAAACTACTTTACATTTCGCGCAGTCCCACTTCGTTTCTTCGATGCTTCTTTCGAGGCGTCGGATCGATATTTTTTTGGAAAATAAGCCCAATATTGTGCAAGTGTCGTTCACTTTCCGTCTTTCACGCTCGTCGTGCATTGTCTGATGCGTTTTGCATCATTTGATTGTCTGCGAAGCGATTTGTTTCCGTAACAAGCATTTCCCAAAGTCTCTTATCAAATATAATAGAAAATAGGTCTAATATTTTTGGATCCTCGCTTAAATTATTTAAAACAGACGCTTTCACGCCACGAGTTTCAGAATACTTCCAAACTATTGCTGCGTTTTCCACTTTCTGCCAAATCCATGATCGACGCGTCGTAGCTTCTTCTTCACTGCTCTCATCGCACGCCTTGGACGTTTTCTGATTGCCAAAAACACGCCACTATCACTGGATTGTCACTGCTTTCATTTAAAACTTCTGCACTTTGCATTTTGTACGGGTTTATTAAATTTCAATAACTAAACTGGTTTGTAACAGCAATTTAAGAGCAGAATAAGAATCGCGACTGACCCTCGCGGCGTACTGATAGCAACTAACACTCAATTACAATCGTCATACTACGTCATGTTTACGTTTGGCCCCGACTTTCTGTTCGCGAGCCTGGCTCGTAATGTTTATGTTTGGCTCGACTATCTGTTCGCGAGTCTTACTTGTAATATTCACGAGTCAAAATCTTCATCACTATATTTGTAGAACGAAAGATTTTTAGCGTTTATTATAACTTCACTGATTTCAGACTGATACAATTTTTTTTCTTCGCTTTCGAAGCGACTTACTATGTTATAGAGCGAAATTAATAATTATATTTTAGATATTGTAAGCGAAAAGAAAGGATTTAGGTGTTTTGGGGCTCGCATGTTCAACAACCGCGTCGATTGAGACGGTGATTAGATTTATAATGCGACCTTCCGTAAAGCGAGCGAAAAAACTCAGTTCAAGTAAAATGGTCGCCATAAACCTTGTCATCGTGGCCAAAAGAAGGAAATTTTCGTCACGCGGTGAAAACACTGACCAAGTAGAAGGCTACATTATTATATCTATCAACCCTTTGCGCTCGAGAGGCGACTCTCAGTGTTCCATGCGTCAATCCTCCCTCTCATCGACTAATTTTAAGTTTCGAAGCCCTGCAGAAATGAATTTCAGAATTGAAATTAGCTCGAGTGAAGATTAATTCGATTTTGAGTTATTGAAAAACGAGATCGGTTGTATTCGTGAAGAAATTGAGCGATAGAGAAACTTAAAGCTACGAAATAAAGATAAAATAAAATATTAAAATATTATTTATTTTACGCTCGATACGATTGCTCTCCAAGAAATGACCCAAATCGATCCTTGGTCGAACGAGAACCGCTTGCGAACATTATTTGCAGACGGTTTACAGTTTGCGAAAGCAGCGCGTTTAACGAATAATGCGCGTGGCGCGACCGTTCAAACGAAAGTGGCTCTATCCACTATTATCATTTCTGATCGGTCGACACGCTTTTGTGTTAGGCCACCGTCACACGAGGCACGATTTCGTGCTCGATTTGCTGCACGGCCGCCTCGCTTTGTGCGCTGGCTGCTACCCTGGCGCTGAATACCTCGCGGAGACTGACAATCGATGGCGCGCAGCAAACAAACAAAAACCATAGTTATACGTGTGAAATTGCTACGAAATTGCTACGAAATTGCCCTGCTACGAAACCAAACGTATGAATCCGATGGACAGCTATCGATATAATACGATATTAACCCCTTGGATTCAATTGATGGCTGATACTCGTCGTGCGCTTGTTCTACCTAAGTTACGGATGACGAGTTTAACTCGTCCTTCAAATTTGGATAATATTTAACGTGTACATCCTTTGTTCGCGCAAAAGTAATTGGTATCAGTTGGAGCAGTGTTTCTTCCAGTGCTTCGATGAACTTTGTTCACGATACATTGCTCCACGATGTTAGAAATAAGTATTACATTCTATGAAAGTGATAACGAAAGAGGTGACTTTGAGAAATGTGGTGAAAATGCTCTGGATTTATTTATTTTCATTTTCTATCCTTTATATATTTATATTCGTTTTGCAATTCTAATTAAAAGCTGTTCCAAACGCAAGAATCTTTTCAAATAAATCAGTACCCAAAGGGTTAGCATATCGTCTGACTTGGGACGAAAATTGAGGGTAGCTTTTTCAGGTTCAAGTTTCCGCCATTGTCAACCGTTTTAATTAAAAACGTTCCACTTGTAACGCTTCGCGTGTTCCATGCTGACGTAGCTTCATCTTTATAATTCACGAGTATGCTAAATGATGAGGTACACGTGTAAGTGCGCGAAAATTTAGCATAAGTACAAACATGAAATTCATGCACGCCATTAACCGGAACTCGATGCAGAGGGATCTCCATTGCGCGTAAGAGCGTGGAGAACGATGCATGTAGAACAAATCTGCAAGAGAATCGTTAGCTTAAGGCTACAGCAGCTTCACTGGTCAAACAAACGATTACATTATAAAATTAGCTACAGATATAAGCACCTCATAAACGAAGTCGAATAATGAATATACAATCCCAATAAATAATTAAACCGCGCTCTAAGAAACTCAGACTTAATCTGGTGCAAACCAGGTTAATCCTTGTCGTGTTATATGGAAACCATGCTCAAAGAAACTCAAATGTAATTAAAATATAAATTAGTTTGATTCGTACTGCATTATATAAAAATTGCATTCTCAGTGCAGCAAGTTATGATGCACACGATTATGAAATAAAATTTAATAAACACAAAAGGCAAGATACAATTTAGTACATATATAAAATTAGGAGAACTTTTGCAATTTTAGTTTCATGTTATATGGAAACTGTGCTATAAGAGACTCAAAAGTAAGGAAAATATAAATCAGTTTGATTCTTTCTGCGTTGTATAAAAATTGCATTCTCAGAACAGCGAGTTATGCTGCCTACGATAATGAAATAAAATTTTATAAATACAAAGGGCAAGATATAGTTTAGTATATATATGAAATTAGGAGAGCTGTTGCAATTTTGGACACCGTGTTATAAGAGTACAGCATTGTAAGAGGACTATACTATAATTCAACTGCTGAATGAATTTTCAAGACGTTGTCTCTCGATGTATACTCTTTTCCACAGGACACCCTATATATCCATCGACGCGGTGAACGTGTGGCGCGTTAAACAGATATGTGTGTAACGTTTCCTCTCTAATGACCCAGTATTGTCCGACTTTGTGGCAAATTGTTGGTTCGCGACTGGTTGCGAACAGGTTTCATGCGATTATGAAAACTACGCTCTCAAACGGGACCGTGGAACCCTGCAGCCAACCACGAAAGCACATTTTCGCGGCCTTTATCTTTTATCGCGTCGAGGAGGGCGAGTCATATTAAAGGAAAATATTTTCGTAGAACGTTGCCAGACTCTAGTCTTTGTGATCGCCCAAGACTTCGGCGATCTTGAAAGAAAATGGCCAGCCTCTTTATCGTTGAATATTAAAACGACCTTCCGTTTTGTTCGTTAATAACGTTTTCAGGTTAGTCGTTGGATAAGCTTGGGTAATATTATCATTGAAAATGTTTGTTGCAACCACTTTGCAATTTCACGTGGTACGCGCCAATTATTGAGATTAGTGTTCTCTTTGCGTTTTTTTATCAATGTTGCGTCTGAGTCTCGAACTACCCTAAATATTGAATTTTAAAATAATCATTCTAGCGATATTTAACTCTGCACTGAAAACAACGATGCTGAAATCTTACATAAATGAAGCAAAAATTTCTATTTCTCAGCAAAAAAATACATTTCCTTTAATTAAATAATGTTCAATCAATACCATAGACTTTCAAATTACAATCGTAACCTATCGCGATCTATAAACAACCCTCTGTGCTTAAATATAAATTTTTCCTGCTGTTTTCTACGCGAGAAATATAAAACTGCATCAATCCTCCCCAATCTCCCTCAGACATAATATAGAGGGGGTAAAATACGAAGAAAAATAAATTTCATTCAAATAAGTAACATTAGACGCATACGTTACGGCCACGGATTTCATAATACGCGGTGGAAATAGAATGAAATTATAGTTGTAAAGAACACTTTCCTACCCCCCGTTCCTGCGCGCAATACTTTTCCGCCCTCCGCTTCGCGAAGCCCCGCTACTTTCAAAAAGCTAATATTTCCCGCGGTATTTCAATTATGCGAACGTTTGAAACGTTAAAATTACATTCCGGGTGAAAAGTAACCGGGAGCATAACTTTGAACAAAGTACGGAACTGTCGCGGGAGAAACGCGCGCGTGCATCGTCAGCGCACCGAATGCATCAGCGCTCGAGAATAAGTAAGGCTAAATTGAAGAAACGAGAATGTCGAATGAGAATAAGTACACTGGGCGTTACTTAGCTTCGGGTCAAGCTACGATTCCAATTAACATTGCTGTCTTGCTCCAAGAATAATACACGCTTCCTCTCGAAACTCGCGAAGCCGCGAAAGAAAACCCTAAGCTGCAACACGAGTGTTGCGCGTTTGCAATTTTGAACAATACGCCATCCGCGACTGCGTAACAAAACGACAGCCATATCGCAGTACAAATGTCGAACAGGTATTATGGCTTTTAGGTTACTGAATACATTGCTGGCTGATGACGTGTTAGTATGACGTCTTTTAACCCTTTGCACTCGACTTCCTCCAAGACGTTAACTACAGAATCTGTTGATGAAATAGGAATCTAAAATCTTAGCAATCTACGTCTACTAGCAGTAGAAAATTTCCATTTCAATAGAAAACTTGAGGGAAACATGCATTTCTCAAAAAGTTTCTCAAAAATTCAACCTCCCCAATCACTAATCAATGCTGATGTCCCCTCAGAGAGAACATTCGAGTGCAAAGGGTTAAATTCGAATTCTAGCACCGTTCCCTTAGTTACAGTTATCACTGACACTGTTCTCGTTATCGTAATTATTATTATCATTATTCAATCGCGACCACTACCTCGTGGTTGCATTACGTTAATTAAAAATCGACTACAGAAACCGTGCGTTGCGCTTTCGTTCCACCCACACGCCTCAACCTCCATACTCCTAGGTCAAGACAGCGCCATTCATATCGAACACGATTGGGCGACGCTTAGTTGCGACAGAGACTTCAGGTACAATCGAGGGATTCTAAGGGTTGTTAGGGATGGACGCTAACTAGACGGATGTCGGAGTTAGGACAACGCGAAGACTTGGTCGCCAAGTATGGACGCACAGCGATCTGTTATCGTCATCGTAATTGTTATTATCATTGTTCAATCGCGATCACTATCTCGTAGTTGCGTTACCTTAATTAAAAATCGACTACAGAAACCGTGCGTTGCGCTTTCGTTCCGCCCACACGCCTCAACCTCCACACTCCGGGGTCAAGACAGCGTCGTTTCGTAAATCCGCTGCGTAAGACAATCCTTGTACGCGATTTATCCGCAGATTTGGTTCAACTTTCACGTACCTTTCACCGCGTTCTTGGTGAAATTGCCAGTATCAATATGTAACGAGCGCGAGAGCAACGCGGCCCGTTCGATGGTCGGGCTGCGTGGCGCGTCCCAGAGCCGCAACCCTTAGCAGGGGTTGAGTCACGCTCGCCAGTGGCGAACGAGGAGCGAAGGAGAAGGTGGTTGCTGGCGCGCAATATCGCGCACCAAGCCTGGCCTAAATTATGGAAATGATGTACGTACGCTGGCGGTCAAGCCTGGCTGGGAATTAAAACGCCACGGCCTGGGCCAGATTAAGAGTAACGCTTGGAGAACGTGGGAGTCGACGCAGACGGGGACGAAGGAAGAGCGAGGCTTCGAGCTTGCTTTATACGTGTCTCGTGCACACGTCACGGGAGTTTGTTGGCCATATTCCGTGGACAGGGTGAAGGGATTTCGAGCGATGTACCGGGTGCTCGACTACCGCTGCTGGGAAATTTTTAACCGGCTAACCGCGTGATGCAAGTCGATATCTGAAGCTTCGATGTGGTTGATGGGTGGGATTGTTCGTTTTTATGGAAACGTAATCCTTCCAAGTTTTGTTTTAGTTTTTGGGGGATTTGTAGTGGAAGCATTTGTCCTGCGTTCTAAATTCCGCAGTTAACTGGTGTTAAGAGGTGTAGGAGAGCACGTTGAGGAAGATCCAATATGGCAACGTGTGGACAGATATATGTTGTTTTTATTTGTAGCGGCGATATAAAAATTCTTTATGAATTTCTTTAGTGTGTAAATAATATGTAAGAATTTTTTCTTTTGGTTACTGTTCTCTGTTTTATTTAATGCTTCGTCAATATGATTTTCTCTAAAGTCTTCTTTCATTAGAAAAGTATCAAATGGCAATATCTCAGAGAAAAAGTACGTTTTCAAGAGAAACCTGTATTAGAAACTAGTGTAATTATTTTGTTAATATAATTAGTATACATAAGACATAATAGAATACAAAATGGAGCACGTAGCAGCTACTAAAATTCTTGATATCCGTAAATTTGCAAACACAAATTATATTTCTCAAAAGACCAACCCTCTAAGCGTTAATTTCTCATTCTCAATTTCTTCCTCCCTTAACTTTCAGAATACTAAAAATCATTGATCAATTAATATAAATCTTCCCTCTGGAACTTGCAAAAATTGCAAAAACATTGAACAAACTAACTCGATTAATACCGACCGTGCCAACTCCATCGAGGTTCGTCGTATAAAATAAGAAACGAATAATCTAAGGCTTTTGCACGGTGCTGTATATCGAGAGCGACTGGCTGTAGAGACAGAGTGAGAGAGAGAAAGGGGTGGAAGAGTGGATGTTGCACGCAAGCTCGCGTGATCAACATTAACGCGAGCTGGTGTACACCGACGCGGCTCGTTGCTGTATTCATTTCTGCTCTATCCCAGCGTAAAGAACAAGAGACGGAACGGCCAGCGAAAGAGACAAACGGCGGTGGACGGAGAACGGCTGGGCGTACCAGGGCGATGGGCGCGAGAGAAACAGGAGAGAACGGAGCGACGCTGCACCCCTCACGTGTAATATAGTAATAACGCGTTGCGAAGCTTTATCGCCGCACCGGCTCCTCTATTTATTATTCACCGTGTGTCCACGCACACTGCGCTCGCGGACAAGGTAAGATCGTGTCCGCCTCTCTGGGGAAAATGAAGGAGAAGCGTCGCGTCCGACGAAGAAAGACACGCGTACTTGGCTCCAACCACCAAAAATTTATTGTGCGATCAGAAGATTTAGCCGAAGAACAAGCGTAATTGTAGAAAGGAAATTTATTAGGTTTAATAGATGACGCGTACCACGCTGACGTCTTCTTCAACTCTGCCTAACTCTGACTAACGCTGCGTACACACATTCATATATATATATTCAATCATCGAACATTCTAGATTCTTTTATTCCTGCACACACAAAGCCACGCATTGCAAAATCATTCACACCCTACAGTGTCCGCCTCTTTGGGGAAAATGAAGGAGAAGCGTCGCGTCCGACGAAGAAAGACACGCGTACTTGGCTCCAACCACCAAAAATTTATTGTGCGATCAGAAGATTTAGCCGAAGAGCAAGCGTAATTGTAGAAAGTAAATTTATTAGGTTTAATAGATGACGCGTACCACGCTGACGTCTTCTTCAACTCTGCCTAACTCTGACTAACGCTGCGTACACACATCCTTATATATATTCAATCATCGAACATTCTAGATTCTTTTCCATTCATTCCCTTGTTTTTCACTCATACTCTTTTGCACAAAGTTTGGAATATTCTCGAATAATTAATGTTCGAGAATATTCTCAATTTCGTCTTATGTTTTCACGCACACAAAGTCACACGTAATACTTACACATTCTTTTGGAATATTCTCGAATAATGGATATTCGAGAATATTCTAAATTACATTTTATTCCTGCACACACAAAGCCACGCATTGCAAAATCATTCACAGCCTACAGTGTCCGCCTCTTTGGGGAAAATGAAGGAGAAGCGTCGCGTCCGACGAAGAAAGACACGCGTACTTGGCTCCAAAGTGGTTGGACTATCGATGAACAATTGAAAACGATTGGCTATGATTATTGATAAAAGTCGAATACAAGAAATTCAAAAGCTGTTTGTAACTGTGATGATGTCTCGATGATGCACGATGAACAAGTGATTTGATATTTTAACCCTTAACCCTTAATCCTTAACCCTTTGCACTCGATGACTCTTTCGCTCACAGATCATCTTTTCTATCACTAATCTCATTTTTCAAAAGTTGAAGATCAATTTCATCTTCACTCTAATTTCACCTTCCAAATTCATTTTCGTAGGGTTTCAAAACGTCAAATCAGTCGATGGAAAACTCCAGTTACTGTATGAAACACCATGGCGACTGAGAGTGGTCTGTCGAGCGCAAAGGGTTAAAACGTTCGCTTGGAAAATTCATTCTTGAAACTTGAATTGTTGATTAACGTAAATTATTGGTTAATGAACAAGGATCATTTTATTGTCCTATAATTGTGGGAGAAAAAGGCACGTTTTGGGTTTGAGGTTTGCGTATCGATAGCTACGGATGTAGGATATATTAAAAAGAGGGTGGTTTTTAGTGCAAAAGTAAATCCAAAATGTAAAATAGTAATTAGTTGTCGAGAAATTGTTTATCTTGTGCATATGTAAGTTTTTATTAGTTCCAGGATGTATCATACTAAAAAAAATGTATAAGTTATGTGAAAAATGGGGTGGCTTTTCGTGCAAAGATGTCTTCGTATCTTTCATTCAAAATATATAGCAATAATCAATAGTTTACTAATTATAGTAAGAATTAATTTTAGGAAAATGTACGTATCTAAAAAGAGAGTAGATTTTTATAAACTGCTTTGATTTCAAGGAAAAATCCTACTTTATCTCTGAAACACAGCCATTCAATTATCTCAAAACCACAAAATCTTAGAGAAAAATATATCGAAGGTACGACAAAACATTAAACAAACCTCAGAAGCAAAAAGAAAAAATTCACACGATGCACGCATCTACAAAAATTCACAAAGACATTCGAAAGAAGAATTGTACGCCGCCATGGCAAGCAGAAATAAACTTCAAAGAAAACTCTCCTCCCCCCCCCAAAAAAAAAAACTAAATTCTCAAAGAATTTTCTCGCAAAGAGTAACCCGTTAATGGTTCGCGTGGAAATAAATCGTTCCGCGTTCGACGTGCCGCGACGTCCGCCGCGATCCGGCACGCTTTTACGCGGATTGTGAAAGCGGCGAACGAAGATCGACAGCGGGCACCTGAGGGGACGCTAGTCGAGAGAGCGTTGCGAAACTCGAGCGGAATCTTAAATCAATGGGCCGTGTTACTCGGTTTAATTGAATTAGAGCTACTCCGCGGCCACCCTGGCGATCGGTACCCGTTTACAAGCCGCAAATTTATGAGAAACTTTTTAATCAGTTGGGAAACGAACGAGGAAAGTATGTTAATATCCGTGGACTGGGCGAGCGACGAACGCGGACCACGACGACGGTGGCAACCGGTCGAAATTGAAATTCGCTCGCGGTGAGGGAACGAAGTTCGCGCCGTGGGAAAATGTATTTGGCCGGGGCAAATAATTAGCATCGAATCCGTAGCTTTTGTGCGCGACAAGAGAAACCGAGAGATTTAGCGGGAAACCAGCGATCTTTCAAGAGGCGACAGAGTTTCGTGGTCCTGCGCAAACGTTGTTTTTTTTTTTTTTTATATCTTTCGAACGTAATTTCGAAAGACTAATATTATTCGCCGCTCTTCGTCTTACGGCTGATGCGAAGGGGTTGCGAGAGCCAACAGTGGACGTCGTCAATGGAATACATCGTTAGTTTTATCTTTTGAGCTTACGATTCTAAACGAACTCCATTTCGAGCAAAATATCGTGAACTATTGAGCTTCTGCATTATATATGCTATCGTGAATAATAAAGTGAATTACGTCGTCTACGACGTTCTATGTCGATCATAAAATGGTACCATGAAGCTTAACCCCTTGCGCTTGGCTTCTCTTGAACGTTAGCAATAAAAACCATTGCTAAAATAGCAAATTTGAGCAATATTTTTAAGAAAATTTCCATTTCGATAGAAAACTTAAAAGAAACATGCATTTCTAAAAAAGTTACGCTAGATTAAGTTTGACCTCTGTAATAACTAATCAATGCTGATGTCTCCTCAGAGGGGACATCCGAGTGCAAAAGGTTAAAACATAAACGTTCTCATCCCGCAACATCCGACGCAACGCTGTTATTTCTCCAATCACCATTATCATTCGCTAAATCTCTTTGGTTTACAAAAAAATCTTTATTTCGTACCCAATCATCAGCAAACCACTCGATGTTTATCTTCCCTCGTAAATATTTTAAGATGCGAAGAGTTTGCACGGAACGATGAGTTTTATTTCGAAAAGCGAACGAATATCTCTTCGATAAGAGGGGGTTCGAGAATTTCTCTCTGTTCTGAGCGAATTAAACCGAGGATTTTCGAATGGCGGCGGCCTAACGAGGCCAACGATGGCGAGCGAGGAGGACGCGCGACGCCCTCTTAACGCGATGCTCGCGTCCCGTTTTATCCCGATGCTTTTATTTATACCCCGCCGCGGATAAAATCGCGGGGGTTTAATTAATTTAGAGAGTTCGCGGGAGAATCGCAGATGTGACCAACGCGGTAATCGAAAGCAGGTAGGTATTGTGCGACGGTAGTTTATCTTGCGGCGGCCGCACTCTTCCACCGTCGGCTAAACTTCTCCGCCGATGATTTATCTTCGTTTACCGTTGCCCGTAACCAATTTCCGGAACTTCAACGTGAATCAGTCATGAGTTTACCTCACTTTAAATAACTTTTGCCGCCGACGTTTACTTTCCACATGATTACTTATATTCAAACGCAATTTTCGCGGAGGCTCCTCTCCGTCTGAGGGACACGCGGTCGAAGGCGATTTAATCCTTTTGCCCGTTTAGCATGATGGAGACTAATATAAGCTTGTCGAACGGGCGGCTATAAATCTTGGCGAGTCTCGTTCGCTTTTTAACAGCGAACGCTGGTGGGTGATTACAAATTTCAAAGCCAATTCGGACCAGATATTGCGTAAAAATAATAGACGAGGGGTGAACGCGTTCCACGTAACGGGGAATCGTTTGATGATTCAAATCGTAACGTTTAATTTTATTTCGTAGCGGACGGTAAAACGGTTCCATTAAACTCTTCAGGCTTTCCAGCAAGAGTCGCGTTTTTCAGACTATAATTTTCCGGTCAAGCGTTCCTTAAACCTTTCACTAACAGTCTCTTTACGATTCCTCGTAAAAATTCTACCAGCATCACCCAACGCACCAGTAATAATGCTCGTGAAAAAAGGCTACGTTCGAAGGTAGTTGAGGTCGTGCTGCATGAAAATGTCCAGTAAAGATTAGGGTTATTGTGGTATGGAATACGTAATTGGTTTGTTTAGAGAATTTACCAACAGAATCTCTCAAGTCTTTAGTGATAATAAACGAAAATGAAAAATTTGGATCATCCTTCATTTTGATATTAATATTTTGTTTATATAATTCAAACACATGTTTTCTTGTTGCATCCACTTTAAATATTTAAATTCTTCTCTCTCTCTTTATTGACCATTTTGGTTTCGTTCTTCTTTAATCTTAATGTTCTACAGTAGAGACCCAAGAATCAAATTTAAAACGTACCAGAAGCAAAAATAATTAGTGAATAATGAAAAAGATCATCGTTAAAGACCCCAAAAATCAAATGAAATCGACAAAATCGCGCTGCCTTCAGAAACCACAGCGGGAATCTGCTTTAAACTGTTAGCAACAGCGATTTGAAATGTAAGGGGGTCACGTTGGATCGCGTTAATTTACTTTCCCGGTGTATCCATTACTTTATTAAAGCCCAGGTCGAAATCAGAAACGCGATGTTTAAACTCGTTCCGCGAAACTGCGAACGATTTTTATATCCACAATCGCCGGTAACTTCTAAACCTGTTTCATCTCGCGAGCCCCATTTTTTCCATCCCCGACAGACGAAGCGTGCAAAACGCATGGCGATACTGAAAACCAATTTTCCTACGAAAATCGACTCGCGGAGCCACTTTCCGCCTCATTCTTCCCACGTTCTCCATGGAGCCCCAGCGAAAGGATTAAATGTTTTGCCCGTGGTTGATCGATTGATCGTTCAGGCTTGGTTTGGTGTTTGCACGTTTATGCCAACTAAGCCAATGCAAGGATCAAAGGACCACCTCGCGTGATCCACCAAATGTACGAGGAACTAATGTATAATAACGAATTGTTCTTCTAGAGTTACTATACAAGTTTATTTAGACGCTGAATACTTTTTGTTCTATGAGTTAGCATCTGACAGTGAATTACACAAGATTCTAGCTATGTTCTAACGTGTCCTAAAGATATTTGAAAAAAGAAGTGTAAAAACTAGAGGTTGAATAGAGAAAACTACAACTAGGCGGTGACCAAAGTAGCGAATGAGAGACGTTTTACCCCCACGTAGGACTGACCAGCCAAAGGGTGAAACGCTCAGCAAAAAATCATCGATATTTTGGGTTTATGACACGTTAATTGCCACTGAGTACAGAAGCGAAGATCAGAGCGTCCACGTGGTCTGCAGACTTACAGATCAACTCATATGCCTTCGCTTCTGGTTTGTAAAAAAGGAACTAAGGAAGCAATATGCTATAGAAACGATGAAAAATCCTCAAAGGTGGTACGATCGAGTGTCCATGTCGCAAACTCATGCTATTGCTCAAAGCCTGGGGCCCAATATTAAACGATGTCGTACGAACCGATTCATACTCCCAATGTCCGATCGAATCGCGTTCTCCAAATCCGGCCTCACTTATCGACGAGCTCGATCGCCGCCTGAAAAGTGTAACCCGGATCCCGCGCCCCGATAATAACTCGCGATTATCATTGATTACACGTAATTTCGCTGCGTCGCGAAATACCAGCAGATATATCGCCACGATCTACACGCAACCCGCATAAGGAGAACACGCGCGCGTATGCAAAGCTCGTAATCGAATTTGCAATTTGAACCAGCCGCCTGCAACGACACACGCGTTATTTATCTCGTCCCAGCGAAAGTGATCGGCGATCTTTTTCGATTCGCGAACCGAAACACCCTTCGAGGCGCGACGACGCCAAAAAGGGATCGTTACGAGGGCGCTGGAAACATTCCGCTGCCGGTACGACGGGACAAAGGTTCGTGATTTCGACGGGAACACGATTTGCATACGCTCGCTGGAGCTTCCCTTCCGTTGGACGATGAATAAATTGAAGTTTCCATTAAAAATCCTGCGCAACCGCGGCATTGATCTCTCCGGAGGACTCCTTTGGTCGTTGGCGATGCGGAGGATTCGTTTGATTGATATTGGGTGGTTAATGTTGGATGTGAATTAATATAATAAATATTAACTCGTTTATTAATTTGACTAAATTGTCGACCAAGTCGAAGTCTATTCTCTACGTTTGTAGAGAAGGGATGACGAAGCTCTTGATCTTAAGGGAAGTCCTTGATGTCTCCGGAGGACTCGTTTGATATCGTGTGGTTAATGTTGGATGTGGATTAATATAATAAATATTAACTCGTTTATTAATTTGAATAAATTGTCGACGAAGTTGAAGTTTATTCTCTACGTTTGTAGAGAAGGGATGACGAAGCTCTTGGTCCTAAGGGAAGTCCTTGATGTCTCCGGAGGACTCCATTGGTCGTTGGCGATGCGGAGGACTCGTTTGATTGATATCGTGTGGTTAATGTTGGATGTGGATTAATATAATAAATATTAACTCGTTTTTTAATTTGAATAAATTGTCGGCCAAGTTGAAGTCTATTCTCTACGTTTGTAGAGAAGGGATGACGAAGCTCTTGGTCCTAAGAGAAGCTCGCTGGACACTTCTTAACCCTTTGCACTCGATGTCCCCTCAGAAGGGACATCAGAATTGATTAGTGATTAAACTTATTCCATCGCAGCTTTTTGAAAAATGTACGTTTCCCTCAAGTTTTCTATTGAAATGGAAATTTTTTATTGCTGCAAGACATTAACGATAGAAACTATTATTAAATATTTCTAGCTTCTATTGCCAACGTGCAGGAAGGAGCAAAATGCAAAGGGTTAAATTTGCGACAGGGTAATTGATATTGAGAATCGAGGAACGATTACAACTACTAAATTAGAAAACAGGAAAATGTTATGTGCCACTCAGGAATGCTATGCAGATTCTACGTTCTCAAAAATAGCATTTATGTGCCACTCAGAAATTTAGCTGCCGCAATCTCTGACACTGTAAAACCTGCGGTTCGTTATCGAGCAAAGGTCACATGCAATTACTTAGTGAAGGTTTAAAATCGATTTTCCTTCCGTTTTTCATTTTCATTGTTACACTCTTGCAGTAGTTACCACGTCGATAGCAACGTCGCATATGCGTGACGCATAATGGCGGACGTGTTACAAATAGCGTGTCATTTATATACTTGGCACATACGCGTAGAGATTTAGTAATAAAGGCTTGACTATCATCATGTACTGTGGAATCTCGATAGTTGCACGAGATGGATCTGAAAATCGAGGATGGAGCTGCAAGACTGTATTTATAAGATTACTATTTTTTTTTTCAATTGTGTGATGGTACCATTATATATGAAATGCAACAAACGAGGTTCATAGAATTTGTAGATCTAGTAGACCTCTATGATAAGCTGAAAACTGCTATCTTTTAAAACGAACATGTATATTAGTTTCTGAGAAACTGATCGTATTCTACGTTCAAACACGAGTGGTCCATTTTTAACCCTTCTCATCGTGTCAAATTGTAGTTTGCTGACTTGACGATTTGCTCCAATAATCTCTACGTACAAAACTCATAGACACAAGAAGCAACAATATGAATTAAACAAACCACCGCGCTTGAAAATAAATTACTAGCAACCGCTTGTACGAGCGACAAAGAAGCAGCGCGTTCTAAGGAACGTGGTCAGTTTTCAGAAACAGCTCGCGAGATACTCTCTAAACGCTCTGCATACAATGAACATCGATTCTTAGAAAAGCTGAGTTAGAAGTTCAGCAATGCCAGAAATTCCAATCCATTTGAATCCAAACGACTGGCATTTTCCCTGCTTCCGAACAGCGCGGAAGCGGATTTATTCGCAAGAAATCTCTCGAATCCGCAAAGAAGCGACCGATCCAACCCCAATTTAGCCGCGGAAATTAGTAATTCACCCTCGTAAGACGTTAGATAACGAAAGCATCGCGCGGCCAAAACTAACAGCGAGGCAAAGATCGCATTATGGAAACATCAGCCAGCCAGGGCGCGCGAAGTTTCGAGATAGGGTTTATCGGTGTGGGTGAGAGACATTGTTCGCCGCCTAATGCATTATTTGACCTCTGGTACGGCTTCTGGAGGCGGTTACCGGCGAAACTCCGGATCCAACAGTCCGTTCGACTGTTTCAAACGCTGCGCAACAGTTACGGCAATAAAAGCTGCATAAATATTAATGCCGCAATTAAATCAACATCTCGCGCGCCAGGACCCGCCGGGACAGAAACAGAGGGAGACTGGGCGAGAGTTTCGAGAAACTAGTATTCCGACCGACTACTATCGAGCTCTCGAAATTGAAACAGCGTACCAACAACCAGGCGAGCCCTTCCGCGCGCGTATAAATACTTCCACGCGCGCGTAAGAAGCGTCGGAACAGGAATAACCAATTGAGACCAATTCGGTCGGGCGAAATAGCATTGTGAAGTATGAAAATTGCAGTTCGCCGAGCTCTTTGTGGGCGGAAGCGTGATGGCCGCGGTTTTTCGGTTTTGCGTGCGAAAAATGTTTGACACGAAATGTTGAAAATTGTTAAGAAGATCGTAGAGGAAGTAGAAATTGAAATTAACAGCCATTTGTGTGAGAATATCGTGAATATCAGGAAGATCGTAGAGGAAATAGAAATTGAAATTAACAGCCATTTGTGTGAGAATATCGTGAATATCAGGAAGATCGTGGAGGAAATAAAAATTGCATCCCTCGCACTAACGAAGTGACACAGAAGTTACTATAAAAACGTATTACTAAATAAATAATAGAATAAAAAATTGCTATAGAAAACACGATATCGTCATGCAAAATAATTCGTAGAAACTTAAGACTACCTCAGACATCGATCGCAATTGACAAACGATTTTAACGCTAACTTTTCAATAAGTGTGCAGTTCTTCGAACAAACAGAGTGCGCAAAGCGCGACATGACTCGACGCCCTTCAAACACCCTCAATTAGAATACTCAAATATTGAACCACGGGACTGGACCGCCGCGTTGCGACTCTGGCTCGTAGCGAATTCAACCCTCGCGCACCCTGCGCACGGGTTCTACGCGGGGCATTAAAGCTCCAATTACGTTTGTAACACGAGCCACGATCTCCGCGTCTGAACAATTTATCCCCCTCTTAACGTGGACGTAATATTCATCTTGACCGCGTTACAAGCTTAGCAGAGGACAGAGGCCTAAGGGCGAGCCACCCCCGTCGAATCACGACGCGCGTCGGTGTAGAATTAAATCCGGACGGTCTATTACTTCGCGGACACCCCATGGGAGCCGGCTATTTATCGGTCGGGTAATTGCGTGTCTCTCTTATTTTTTTTTCCTCCCCTTTTTCTTTTTTTTTTCCCTCGTCCCAGCGTCGAGAAAGAGTTCGCTGCGACGAAAGGAATATTAGACGGCTAATGAAGTTCCCGGGGGCGATTAATGGCTGGTACGTGCCAGAGTAAACACTTGCCGGATTAGGAGCGCGATAGTTAGGACTGTCAACATGGAATTTCCATACTTGAGATGTATGTTGACTCTTGCTCTAATCGCCCACGGTCTTTCGTGTAACTTTGGTTTTACGCGGCACGCGACTTTCGACGTTCTTCGTCGTCGAGCTTGCAAGTGATAGCTCTGCACGGCGATTTTCTGATTTTATCAGTTTATGACGTATGAAATGTCTGATTTTCGTTTATCGGTACTTTGAGTTCTGTTTTGACGAAAGTCACGAAAATTTTTGAACACGTTTTATACGCAACTATAAGGGCAGACATTCTTTTGGCAGACTTGACCATAGCTTATTTCGTTTGTTCATCTAACCTCACAGATTTACGATTCGTTTTCCATAATAAATCAGTAAATCAGTAATGACTGTTCATTAAAGTAGTTGTATTCATTTAAAGTTAACTCTTTCGCTATCAAACGTGCGACTCATTCGTTTGTTATCACAGCCCATCATCACATATATGTAACAAACATTTAACCCCTTACATTTAGCGTAAACATTCATATCTTAACTCAAAATAGAAAAGTAACTAACCACGTTAAATTCTCTCCAGCGCGATCTGTCGACCGCAAAGAGTCGAATAAAAATTCCCCAAACCAAAAAAGAAAGCCTACCTACCTATACAGCCTAAGCTTAAACAGTATCGCTCTCAAAATGAACCTCAATCGTTGTATCGTTGGTCTGCTAACTCTGCTGACTAATAACTGGCCTGAACCAGTCAGAAATGAAATCGAAACGCTGAAACAGCCCCAACAGCCGAGCAAGCGGAATCGAGCGTCCGCTGAAGAGCGCCGCGTCCACGGGGGTGCGTGCTGGTGGAAATTCGCACGCGAGGGGGGCAGCGTGACGCGAAAGGCGGACAGGTAGACGTCGATGCGAATTATACGGGGGCGGTCGGTTAGTGTTGGTGCGAAATAAATACGCGGGTGGCGGGCAACGTCTCTCAGCGGAATGAAACGCGGCGCAATAGTTGGCAGACGGCCAGACAGCGAGGCTGGGGGGTTGGTCGGCGGCGTATGCTAAAATCGAAAGAAAAGAAACGCCAGCGATTCACGTCAGCCTGATTGGAGCCGGGAGAAACGGGAGGACACGTCGCTGGCTCGCGTTCGAATTCGCGTAATCGCGTCTCTCTTTGCCGACGTCTGCATCCGGCCAAGGGGCGCCCGTCCGCCATCTTGGTTGCGTTACGCGCGGGATTGACCGGCTGAAAATCGCTTACTGAGCGAGTAATTAGATCGAGCAATGACGAGTGGACACGTGGAACGCGGGACGGATGGTTTTATTGTGGGTTTTGCGAAAGAAGCGAAACGGGACGAGGAAGCATTGCGAAAGAAGAAATTGAGGATTATAGTCGGTAATTGTATCGAAATAATGTCTTGGATTGACGTGTAGACAAGTTGGACGTGGAACAGATGCTCCTATTGTAAATTTTACGGAAAGAGTAAAGTAAAGATTACATTTTTGTTGGATAAGAAATTAACAATTATATTCGTCAGTTGCGCCAAAACAAAGATTTGAATTGACAAGCATACACGTGGAACGCAGGACAGATGTTGCTATTATAAATTTCACGAAGAAAGCATTACAATTTTGTTGTCAGTTGCACCAAAATAGAGATTTGAATTAACAAGTATACACGTGGAACGCAGTTAACTGGTTAAAAAGAGCTTTTGTTCAGGATTTAAATGGAACACCCTTGGGAGCCAAGGAATTAAACTTCCCGTTTGTCGAAAATTATGCGTGTTGCTTTCTCCTTGGCGATCCCTTTTGTCCCTTTACATCGCTGCCAGCCTGTTTTTAGTCCGCAAGCCAGAGCTATCTAAGTACAAAAGGTGTCTTGCTCGACGATGATTAATTGGCGCTACGCTGGGAGAGCTCCACAGCGTGGCCTGCACTTTCTGGAGAAATATATTTTCTCGTTCACCGTTGTTTGCGTCACAATTTCGCGTATCGTGTTACATATTTCTAACATTGTTGGTCAACGATGGATTATCAATTGGATATTTATAAGTATTTTTAGTTGCATGCTTGTGCATTGACAGTTGCGATGACAGAAGCGAAGAAAGTCTGATAATTAACCCTTTGCACTCCGCAAGACATCGCAGCTCTGTCGCGTCATGTTTTCGCCTACGCGGACAACAAACATAACTTTGTCGAATAAAAATCATTTGACAACTGCTAACAACCGTGCTCTGTTATTTCCCGAGTTGGAAATCGCGAAAAACCTCGACGCGTTTTTTAGAAACGCACTATATTTCATACAGAGATTAATTATAGCATTGCTGAAGAGATACAAAGTGGATTTCGCTGTCTACTGCTCGCTGCTAACCAAAAGTACGAATTACACCGAAATAAAAATGAAAATTGTCCTTTTTCTGACCGCATCACTTTTCACGTTTTACACCAACCGAATCGCATTTCATTTCCTCGAAACCTGTTCATTTTTTGTCACGATATTTTCATATTTTCGTTTATACAAACGGCTGGTTAAAATCCACAGTTAGCCAATTTCAGGTTGAACACGAAAAAATGCTCAGGCTGTCCTCGAACGCGGAACCAAATTAATTCCTTTCAGGCTCTGGCGCGTATAATAATCGGCGGGAAATTTGCGGGCCATTTCGGAAATAAATTATTACACACGAAATATTGACGGTCAGCGACGACTAATTAATTTGTCTTTCGCGGATAAAGGGTTAATTACGCCACGCGCAATTACCCAAAATTGTGGACGCGCTGTGAAGGAGGCCGCGGACGTTATTTAATGCAGCGGCAAATATTAACGTAAACTAATAACAGCGGTATCGCTCCCACGGATCGCTTCCAATGGGACTTTTCTTCGCGGTAATTCCGCGCGACGTAACGACGCCAAGATACGTTCGGAATTGTGCTCTCTATTAGAATAATTACTTCCGTCGAGGGACGCGAAGATGGGAACGGGAAAAAGGAGACAGAAGGCAGAATGGCTGCTAAACACCGCGTGCTGACGACGTATGATTAGGGAAGTCGTTCGTACTGCGAAGTGGAGTTTACTTTATCGAGCGGTTCTGCTTGCGAACCCTTCCCAACCGGAGTCGTTATCATTCCCGTGTACGCTGGTGAACGACCGTTTTTCCGCTATAAAGTATGTAACGGAATGCGTATCAGGGCTCAGCCGGCTTCTTTCGCGATGTAAAACGGTGAAATCCGTGAATTTACGGTTACGATCGGTGATCGATGATCAGCGGATGGATGCGCATGGATGCAACGAGGAAATGTGATGTCATTTTTAACCCCTTCCACTCGAGTCTTTTCCGGACGTTGGTAATAGAAACTATTGCTAAAATATTGCTAAAATATTGTTGTTTTAGGTTTTGATTATTTATTTAAGTTTGCTGTTGAAATGGAAATTTTCTGTTGTTGGAAGGGGAGAGGTTAGCAATAGAAACCATTGCTAAAGTATCGCTATTTTAAGTATTTGTTTAAGTTTTCTGTTGAAATGGAAATTTTCTATTGCTGAAAGAAACTATTGCTAAAATATTGCTAAAATATCGTTGTTTTAGGTTTTGATTATTTATTTAAGTTTGCTGTTGAAATGGAAATTTTCTGTTGTTGGAAGGGGAGAGGTTAGCAATAGAAACCGTTGTTAAAGTATCGCTATTTTAAGTATTTATTTAAGTTTTCTGTTGAAATGAAAATTTTCTATTGCTGAGAGACGTTAGCAATAGAAACTATTGCTAAAATATTGCTAAAGTATCGCTATTTTAAGTATTTATTTAAGTTTTCTGTTGAAATGGAAATTTTCAATTGCTGAGAGACGTTAGTAATAGAAGCTATTGCTAGAATATAGCTACTTTAAGTTTAGAGTATCTATTTAAGTTTTCTATTGAAATGGAAATTTTTTATTGCTGAGAGACACTGGCAATAGAAGCTATTGCTAAGATATTGCTATTTTAGCAATAGTTTCTATTGCTAACGTCTTCCAATAATAGAGAATTTTTATTTCAATAGAAAACTCAAGGGAAACATGCATTTTTGAAAAAGCTGCGGTGGAATAAATTTAGCCTTCGTAATCATTCATGAGTGCTGATGTCTCCTCAGAGAAGACATCCGAGTGCAAAGGTTTAAATTCTTAATTTAAGTGTTCCGTGAAAGTCTCAGGATATCGATAGAGCTTTTAATACATTGACATAAACGACGTTTATAGACGTCCAATGTTGGACGAATTGGGATATTCTATCCTATAATATAAATATATGATCTGAATCCTTAGAATTAGACAACGTAAATTGTTAAATTACAGAAAACCCCGTATAACACAGTTTGGAAATTAATAATAATTTTGTTACTAAGATATTAGCTGAGTTATTAAACTCATGATGGACATCATAACACTTCTTTCAACTCATCAACTGGACCAAAAATTTTTGAACGAAAATGTATCTACGTTTCATACTTTCCACTTTCTGCAACTTGATATCATCTGTATATCGTTATTAATTACAGGAATGGGATTGTAATTGACCGTCTAGCCCTTCCATTACTCGGGTTAGCTATAGTCAGCCAGCATCAAGTGCTTTCTGAATGCTAAAAGCAATAATAGTCAGGCAAGGTTGGACGCTTCCCGTCTCTTAAAGGCAACTACAGTTACCAATCAAAATTTCGCATTACCCTTTGAGTAGCAAACGTTGTTACAGCGACGTTATAGCAGCTCCCCCGTGAACCATGCTCTGGGACCAAGCGTCACTCCAGAGTCTTCTTTCAAGATGATGCTGCTAAGATGTCCTTTGTTTTTATCGTTACTTGCAAACTACAGCTCGTTGAAGCAGGGAAGACCTTTTAGTCTACTTTTCGTACTCATATTAATTATGATCGTAACGTACTCGCTAAATAGACATCGAAATATCTAGGACAACGATAATGCTTTCACTTTTAATATTTGAACGTAAAGTCGAACGAAAAGTGTGCTCAGAAACTTTGGCAAACCTAGCGTTGAATGTATGAAAAATGTACCATTTTCACTTCGCAAACGCGCAGAACTTCCCGTTAGACCTAATATCGATAAGCCAAAGATAAACAAGTGTCGCGCGATACCGTTTCCCCACCGCCTTCGAATCGATGAACGAAATCTCGAACGATAAAGCCGTCCCGTTCGGAAGAAGAAGACGCCAGGCAGTCTCAGCAGGCGGATTGCGACTTATTGGAGCCCGGTCCCACGGAATACATTTGAATTCGTTTAAGCATTCGTGGTCACGAACGCGTGCAACGCGGCCCTCGCGAGCTGCATCCTTTCAGGGGATCCATTTTCCAGCCGCGGACCACCGTCCTCCGCTCTGCCTCGCGACGATGTTTGTTTTTATCGAGCGGAATTCTTATCGTGCCCTCGCGTGCCTGAGCAGTGCGTCCGTGTACGCTCGCCCTGAGCAATAGCCAGGCTCCTCGTCTGCACGGAAACGTGCGGCACGTTCTCTCCCTCGTCCGCTATCCGTCTCGTTTCCCACCCCTTTTTCTCTCCTCGAGGAGGCACCCTTGACACCGGGAAAAGGACACCCTCCCTCCTCCTCTACCCTTCCAGCGCGAACTGTCTCGCCAAATTCTCCTGTGAAGCTTTTGGTGCGTTGAACGCCGCTTCATTATGCTGCTGTGCTGTAAAGAGAACGTGAGAGAGGGTAGGAAGGAAAAAGAGAGGGAAGAACGTTTCGTCCTGGGCCTGCTAGTGGACTCAATAGTCCTAGCTACCTAGCAGACCCTGCCTTAGACGCTGGGATGGAAGGGATAGGTCAGAATTGTGTAGGACATGGAGTACTCACCGGAAACTGACGAGTGTGCTGTCCCCACACGAAAGAAGGAAAAAGAGAGGGAAGAACGTTTCATCCTGGGCCTGCTAGTGGACTCATGGGTAAGGCTATCTAACAGACCCTATCTTAGACGCTGGGATGAAATTTCTATTATATAGAAATTGTGTAGGACATAGAGTACTCGCGAGAAACTGACGAGTGTGCTATCTCTATAGTGGCGAGGACCGCCACAGTCTTTTAATAGCTAGTAATAGTTTTTTAGCTGTTACCATTGAAGCACGTTGCTTCATCTCGCTCGTGTGAGTATGTGTGTCAGAGGGAAGAACGTCTCGTCCTGGACCTGCTAGTGAACTCAATAGTCCCAGCTACCTAGCAGACCCTGCCTTAGACGCTGGGATGGTAGGGATAGGTCAGAATTGTGTAGGACATGGAGTACTCACGGGAAACTGACGAGTGTGCTGTCCCCATAGTGGCGAGGACCGCCACAGTCTTTTAATAGCTAGTAATAGTTTTTTAGCTGTTACCATTGAAGCAGGTTGTTTGATCTCGCTCGTGTCAGTATGTGTGTCAGAGGGAAAGAAGGAAAAAGAGAGGGAAGAACGTTTCGTCCTGGGTCTGCTAGTGGACTCATCCCTGCCTTAGATGCTGGGATAGTAAGGATAGGTCAGAATTTCTACTATATAGAAATTGTGTAGGACATGAAGTGCTCACGGGAAACTGACGAGTGTGCTGTCCCCCTAGTGGCGAGGACCGCCACACCTGTCTCCGCGAAATTTGCTTCTCACTTCGAGCCATTGTTCGGCCAACGGAAACCAACGGGGCGCCCCTCGCGGCATGATTTTACGGTTTTATTGTCTCTGGGAAATTGTTGGCCTGGTGTGTGGTATTTATGGTGTATTACAGCGACGGTTGAAATTGTCGCGCGCTTTTGGAGGGACGAGGCGGGAATTTTTGCGGAAAATTCTGGCAGGAAGCGGAGGAGGGCGGTTGTACTGATAGCGGGCAAAGAGGGCGGCGAGAAACGAAGGGTGAGAGGGCGGTAAGAATGTACAAGGAAATGAGGTTTCTTCTTGTTAACAGTGATTCATGAAGCGTGGCGGGGAAGACGAAAATTAGTATCCGATTCTTTGTAATACAATGGAATATAAATTTGCATCGCGGACTACGGTGGATTTTTTTTTCGAGAGCGGCTGAATGAATGGAGCGTAGACAAAGCGCGAGGGGATGGAATAAACCGAAGCTTCTTTTCAATCTTGATTTACGTGGAAAGCTATAAAAATTTATATTCATTTTTCTACTTAAACACACGCTCGTTCTCTCTCTTCTTCCATGTTAATATTTAAATCTGCAATAAATGTTGTTAAATAAATGAATTTTGTCTTTATCATTTTGGAACTTCGATCAATTATATTTCTGTGCGTAGAAATTACGACGATATTTTCGAAGGCGTATCAGAGAGATCCACTTGGTCCGCGTATAAATGTAAAAAAGCCAGCACATCCGCGGATACTGAAAAAATATTTTTGTAGTCCACGCGAGGCGGTTCCCAAAAGTTTGGAGAACAGTCGAGGGGATGGTTCTCGCAACGTCCGAACGGAAATATTGAAACGGACAACGAAGCGCGCTTGCGTAAATTCGGAAGACAAAAAATCAGCGTAAAAAGGGCGTATTAAAAGGTCGTTCGAAAAATGAGGAACACGGTGCCCGCGGGCAAACACGAAATATTATTTTTCAACTGAAACCGTGCTCCTCTAAAAACGATATTGCTCGTGTTACAGCCTGGCACAGTAACGCGTGTTGTTCCTCGACGTTTCTATCCGTGCTAATTTTTTCCCATCTCCCAACTGATATTAACGAACGAAAAGGAAAGAAACAGAATAAAAAAAAAATAAAAAAAAAAGGTAGAAACAAGCGAGAGCAACCGGTTTCACTTGGAAGCTTATAAGTTTGCCGTTCGGAAACGTGACTAATCTGCCAGTGGTCGAGTTGTTTCGCGATGTTTAAACAACGCGAGTTGACTCACGTGAGATAGATTGAAACTTCAATAAGTTCCAAGTACCGATGCCGCGGAGAGAAAACGAGCCGAAGAACAAACACCGAGGCAAATGAGAAATCAATGCAAGCGGCTGGCCCTCCGCCCCAGAGAAAGAGAATTCCGTACGATTTTCCTCGCTCGCCCCTCGAGGACCTCCTTTCATCTATTTCCTCTCCATTCGTCTTCCTCTTTGTCCGACCGTGTGTACCTCCACGCGATGGCGGAGCTGCCTCTCGCGTCGGTTCCTCCGCGGCTTACGTCGGATCAACCCCCGCGGAGAAATTTCGTTTCCTGTTGCGCAACCGTTTCGACGACGGGACCGCAAGGCTATCGATTAATTGGCTTGAAAAGATTTCGGATTACCAGCGTAAAAGCCAGCGACGAGGTACAATGGAAGATCTTTCGCTGGCGCGGTTTATGGGACGCGCGTCAGTTAACCCTTTGCAATCGACGACAATTAGCTCTGAGATACCACTTCAAAAGAAAACTGCAGGAAAATTGTTAGAAGATATTTTATTTCAGTGTTACGGAATGGTATCAATGCTTCTATTTAGGATTATTGTTAAGTTTCTCTGAGTTACACGTATCTAATTTTTTTTTTTTAGATGGTAACGAAGGTCGAACTTCATACTGAAGTTAAAATTTTGTATTTTTAAATAATACGTAATATAGAAATGCCTTATTATAAAAATGCAAACTCTCTATGTCTACTCTCTCTTTTCTCATTAATTAATTTTTATTTAATTTAACTCTGTATCTTTATATTATTGTTATACCTTTTCTATATCACTGTACACTAATTAGAATTCTTTTTTCCATATAACAATAATACTTCTACATATTATACATCAAAAAATATATAAATACCATTCCATTAAGAAAGAAATAAAGCTTCATATATCGAATCGTTAAAAAATAATTACTATCGTCACATTGTATCTTGTTTCGAATAAAATAACTTCCATTCGAAACACTTGTTCAAATAGTTCTCGATATATAATTAGATGAATCAATTAAAACACCCTTTTGTTAAATTAGTTGCTCCTCATTTTGTAGCTGAAATTACTTCTTCTCTAAGCGTGATTTGATATTTGAGTAAATGAATATCTTCGAGATATTAAGTGAAAGTTACCGTGTCAAACCTGAACAAATCGAGAAGTTTCAGCCACAAATTCTACGGTCGCGAGACAGGCGACCGGAAAATTAACAGTTTCGATTGCCTCCAGCAACTTTTAGTAACAGAGGAACACTTATAAGTAACGCGAACGAAATCGCGAACGATGTCGCGAAAACTCGTCGAGGAAATTTCGTTTTCGCACAATGGCGGAATGAAGAACCGTTTCCAAAGCGTCCTCTTTCATTCGTAATCACCTAATTTCGCTCGTCGTTGAACAACAGAAAGAAATAACGGCTTCACGCGACTTCTTTCGCATAATTCCTCTCAAAATAAAACGTAGACCCTGAAAATTACGAAACTATCGTTCGTCCACTTCGTTAACGAATATTTAATCATTTTATGGTAAAATTGTATCGAATTTGTAGGAAATGAATTGATCGATTAAAATGTGCTCGAGTAATAATTGAAATTAATTATTTTGGTACTCGTTCGGATAAAATTGTAAAGTAATTCATTAGAACATGCATTCACGTTTATCGATTATCACATCCAGTAAAATATTTACACGATTTTATGAAATTAAGAACCTCTTCATAAAAATCATGATAATTGAGTATCTATAAAATGACGCCTTTAAAATACTGTCATCCTCAACGCATTTAACTACCCCAATTAACGATATAAACCACCTACAACACAATTATAATGAAACAAATAAACAAAGCTGCTATCAAAATTGAATTTCTAACGAAGCAAGAATATTCTGTGAAACGTTCTGCGGGAAAAGAAAAATTATCGAAGAGGACACTTTGGTCAGAGGGTGGCGTGCAGAATAGTAATTTCCTGGATCGAAAAATCGCCTGGATCGTTTAAATATTCCACGATCCCAGCGATGAAAATTTCAGGAGACGACAATCCGATCGAGCGTTTATTACGGTTGTCGGCGAACGAGATCGTTTCGGTGTACAGAGGAACCTCATCGTTAATGTCCTTCGCTGGGACGACGCGGGACCGTGCCGGGCAAAGGTGGAAAACAAATGTGACAATAAATCACAGAAACCGCTCACAAAGTGCTCGTTCGGTACATAAAACTATCAAAGAGCACTGGCGCACGCTGTCCTCCCTCTCACCCTCGCCCTCTGTCCCCGTTCTTTCGTCCTTTTCCTTTGTAGCAGTTCTTCAACCGGGGAAAAAGCAACGTTTCATTCTCTTTTCGCGCGATATACCACTCTCCACGAGATTTCTAAGAAACAGAACGAATTGTGTTGCTCCTCTTCTTTCACTGCTCTCTTTCTTTTAGACGCACACACACACAATCTGCTTTTTTCTTTTCCCCGCCTCTTCCGCCCCGTCTTAATTAGCTATTACAAGGAAAAGTCTTTTGTGAACTTAACGTGCTCTCGCAACGGATCGTGTTTTAATTACTAGAAACAACACGTCCGATTGTGCCAATTTAATTGGACGGACGCCCGCCACGGCGGAGAACGCGGGACGGACGCGCAGAAAAGACGCCACCGGGACGACGCCCGCCCCGCGAGCGACGGCTGATGTTTAATTAAAAAATATCCAAGCGACGGGGCAGCCCGCGAAACGAATCTGTTTGCATAATGCAGCCAGGCATAGAAACGTATTTAGGCAAGAAGGGAAGCGGCGCGGGGCGAGCTCGATTTAATTCCGCGCGCGGGATCAATCGATGCTCTATAATTGTACCGTTCAACGGAACAAGGACACTCCGGGCCACTTAAATCTTTTTTAAACAGCTCGCGGAAAAATGGACGAACCTCTGCTCGTTTGCTGGCGAACGGTGTCTCGGAAATTGACAGAACCGCGCCGCGCAAATTTCACGATTCACGTTTCAGTCGTCGCAGCTGCTTTCGTCGCTGATTCGCCGCCATCGCTCGTTTCCAATGTTATTTTCTTGCTAATTTCTCATTATATATGTATAAATTGTTGCTAACTTCGATATATATCATGGAAATTCGCGTCTGAAATCCGTTTCTTTTAGATCCAATAGGGTTGGAAATATATCGACTCTGTATTATTAGAAAAATAGAGATTGGAAACGTAAGTTCTTGAATTGGAACTTTAAAAAATTCAACTGTTGTATAAACAAGAAATAAAAAGTAGCACACGTTTCACTATGATAATAAAATTATGTAAAACAGTTTTGTCCACAAATGAAAGACTCAAATTTAAGGGTTGAAAATATATTCCCTAGAAATGGTTTGTTTTTGAGAAAAGAATTCGGCTATGTAAACAATTTAGAAAAGAAAACTGGCGATGCTTTAAAATTTGGATCATAATTACACCAGTTTGTCGCGTGGATATTTTTATTGCATTTACAAAGCACTCGTTCAGTGGAAATAATGGAAACGCTGCTGTGAGGCACGACGGAGATCAGCTGAACGTGTTTTCGTTGGTTTATTCGGTTCTCAAAGATATTAAATTGCTGGATAACTAGAAATAGAGATTAGTCATGCAATCTGTGCGAGATACTGCATTCGCGAGTTTCGGATTAATCATAGTAAGTATAACGGGCAGAGGAATAAATGTTTGCGCACCACTTAAGATGATGCTAGTGCGCACTTATCATAAATTGAACGACGAATAGATTCTAGATTATACATATGCAACCAATCTGCGATATTATGCAACGCTTTGAACTAGTGTTCATCGAATCTCGTGGAAATGAATTTACTGATTATAAGACTGTATTAAAATTTTAAATTCGCGATTTAAATTTATTTCGACGCGTACTTTTTGCGTGTTGATATTCATGATGAAAGGGTAAAAGCAGACGTCAGATTTAAGGGTTGAAAACACATTCTGTAGGAATTCTTCGTTTTTGAACAAAAAATTCAGCTATCTAAGCAATTTTTAAAAAATATGTTAAGAAGTTAATTACTTGTTATATAATATTTACCTACTTTCACGTAGTCATCTATAATATTGTCTGTACTCTCTACATACATGAATTTGTTAGTCAAATATTCATTTTATTTAGCTTTTGTCGCTTGTCCTCCTCATTTTTTACTTTAACCATTTCTTTGGCATGTCCCAAATTATTTTCGTAAACAATTTTCACTGACCTTCATTCCTTTATCAAACAACAAATTACCAAATATTCTACAACATCAAATCTCACTTTCTCAATATTCCCTTTCGAATGTAAAGAACGTAACGCAACAACTGAGTACTAAATAACTTGAAAAAGTAGTTTACCTCATTTAACTCCTACTCCTACACTACTTCCAAGCGAAAAATAAAACTGATAATCGATATTTTATTAACACAACGTACGCGAGACTGATTGCCAAATAATCGTACATCGTCTCTCGCACGCGAGCGCATTTCGAAAAGCCGAACGATCGTCATTTTCCGCGGGACACACGCTGACGGCAGCGGGGCCGCTCACTTCTGGCGGGCAATTTCAATTTTCAGACGCGCGCCTCGAGCGTTGAAGGCACGAGAACGCGAGAGGGGGGGAATCGATCGAGCTGGATAACGCGCGTAAAAGAAAGAAAAACGCCGACATCGATATCCATTGAATTAAAGCGGAAGCCTCGGTGTCACGTGGCCCTCCGCCTCGGCCTCTCGTCCTCGCGGCTGTAATCAAACCTCTGCGAAATTCTTCGCCGTAGATTGCCAGGCTGTAGAACGCGGTGCTCCCCGTGTTGGCGAGGCGGCGTGCGAGTCGTGCGAACTGCTCCAAGAATTTTCATTTGCTGGCCAAAGTCGTAAAAGGACCGCGGCCAGTTTCCAGCCGGCTCCTATCGCGCCACGAGACCTAACTTCAAAACTGCGCAACGGGTCGATATAGATACAGAGTCGAGCATCGCGTAACGCGATTAATTCGTGACGCGTTATATGAAAACCACGATATAGGAAAATCGGAAATAAGTGAAGTATAAGTCAGTTTGATTCGTTCTGCGTTCTATGGAAATTGCACTCTCTGAGCAGCAAGTTATGACGCTTACAGTTGAGAAATAAAATTTTGTAAACACAACAGGTAAGATATAATTTAGTATATATATGAAATTAGGAGAGCTGTTGCAATTTTAACTCCATATTATATGGAAACCACGATATAAGAAATTCGAAAGTAAGTAAAGTATAACTCAGTTTGATTTGTTCTGCGTTCTGTGAAGCATTCTCCGAACAGTAAATTATGATTATGGTTTATAAATACAAACGGCAAGATATTTGATTTAGAACAGCGATTTTTAAATTAAGATCCACGTGCCATTATTGGAGGTTCGCGAAACAATGTTGACATTAACTTTACATCCCCCAACCTTAACCCTTTGCACTCGATGCTTTTCCAGCAATTTCCTACTGCTGGTAGAAGTTAGCGATAGAAACTATTAATTCAAATAATTAAATATCGAATTCTAATTTGATGACCTTCTTAATTTAATTTTTCATATCGCGACCAATATCGAACAGTGTACAAAAGAAAATAGCCTCATCTGATAGAAGCTGTTGTATGAAAATGAATAATGTGCACGATTAGAAGCGGACATTGCAAACACTTCCTTCGATATCCCATAACATCAGAATTAAGACATATACGAACATGTTCAACCCTTCTTCAAGCTTCGAAAATAAGACACATCGAATATGTTCTCGCCCCTAAATACTAGCTTTTGCGTTTGGACACTGGCACTGAAATATGGACGCGCATCACGGACATATATGGACACACTGTATCGTAAATAGCCATAAAATTAGCAATTGACGGGGCAATGAAATTCAGAACAGTATAGAATAACCCGTTCGCGAGCTCTGCACAAAGGGATCCCCAAGCATCCAATCCAGCTTTTTGCGCCCGACGCTACAAATTGTTTCGGGCGTCCGTTTGAAAGCGATCAGAGCCGTTCCGCGTAAACGCGAATTACAAATTCATTAATCAGAATTGCGACGAGCGCGGGGGTAAGCCAGCTAGCCTCGTGACCGGAGACTAGTAGCTTTCGCGCGTATAAAGCCGTTTAAATTTATAGGCATTACCGCGTTCGAGCTCTCCGCCCTCGCGTATTACTGTATATAGCGAGGGGGTTAAGGCGTTACAATGGGAGCTGCTATTAAACCCTGGTCACGGTCCCGACCAAAATGTCGGCCGCTCGATGTTAAACGCGGGCCGAATAAAAATTTCCCAACCGAGGTGATCGTCTTCTCCGTCCCTCCGTCGACCTCCATTCGCCTTTGTCTTTCTTCCACCCTCTCGTCCTTTCCCTGTATCTTTCGTCTCTCTATTCCTGTATCTCCCTTTCGCTGTCCCGTTCACCGTCGCCATCGTTGCGATTCGATACGATATTTCTTACCACGCGTTGGTCGCGAAAGAAGCTGCTGCTTGCCTCCTAACCCTTTCCGGTTAATCGAGGTCGAGGTATTTGTTTGGTGACTTCTGTTGTAGTACGAATTTGTAGAGTTTTTAGAGATTACGCGTGTGTATGTAGAGTCAATTCTTCTGTAATGTGGTACTCTTGTGACACGGTTTTCATGTAACGCGGAGCTAAAATTGAGATGCTATCTAAAGCAGGGTTTCTTAAGTCCGAGGACCCCCTTTTGAATAACATTTTTTTGCGGACCACATCCAAGTCTAGACCCAATAGCTAGTTAAGTAGCAACAAATACAAAAGATCTTGATCATATACGATTTTTATTAACCCTTTGCACTCAGATGTCGCCTCTAAGGGAATTGATTGCGAAGGTTAAGAACTTATTCCATTGCAACTTTTTGAAGAATACGTATTTCCCCAAAATTTTCTATTGAAATGGAAATCTATTGCTGAAAAATTGCTTTTTGAAATCTACCGTGCTATAGGAGGGTTACCTGTACTTCAGACATCGTTCGATATTTAATAAAGTCTCGTTTCTGTTTTGAACTCTTGTTCCATACTTTCAGTGATCCACAACGTGCGAAATGATAAAAATTACTTTTATTTTTCAAGTAATAACTTTTTAAGTAACCTTTTGCTCCCTTTTTTGCAAAATCGCCAGCTCCAATATCATATTTGTGCAGCAAGACCCCAGCTAACGAGTCGCTAACTAAGAAAGCCTTATCTTTCATACCAAACATTTCATTTGCTCACGTCCGAACAAGACTCGAAAATTCCGCGTTGAACAGACGCGCGGTTCCACCGTTCCACGATTCATGAGACACGTGAATCCGTCGCGAACGAAACGTTAACGCTACCTGACACTCGCGATACCATTCAAAGAGAAGCAGACAGGACAGGACGGAAAATCCTCCACCGTCGAGTCGATCACGTCTCTCTTACGCAGTCAGCAAACGAGCCAGTTCTGCCATTATCAACAGAGTTAACGAAGCCCCAGGGATTCGCCAGTTTTATCTCGCACCCGCGATACAGATACGATTATGCTTGATAAATGCGATTGCACGGATCGAGGATGCTGCACGCACGCGACGCTGTTATACGCGTGTGCGTTCTTCTTTTTTTCCCGTTTCTGACCCGCGGGAAATTTTTTCCCGACGAATTGAACCGGGGCGACGCGTCGCGATGGACAATTTATCGCCAGATATTGGGGGCGATAAACACACCCCGTTAATTTGAAGCTCCTCGCGATTAACTTGCGACGTGGCTCGCGCGCGAATTCGCGGAATATTTGGGGGTTTTTGCATCGCGACCGGTTTTTTCTTTAATTTATTGTTACTGTGTTTTTGGAAATTGTGGGCAGAGTGACCCAAAAATTGGTAATCTGTGATTTCTCAGGCACTACTCAGAGCTTGACACAATAATGAAAGACTATTTGATTTGTAACATCGTGAATAACAAACGTGGATCAATAACATTTGTGTAAAAACTGTTTAATATCAAGTTTAATATTATAGAAAACTAGAACGCCAGTCTGCAAAACCGTAGTTAATTTCAGCAAAAAAAATGGCACTCGAAAAGAGTAAACTTAAGAAATAGAAAGTTCTGCTCAAAACGAGTGTCTACAATCATTTCGCGTACGCAAAAGTAATAATCGTAACCGTGGTGTTTCCCCATAAACAATTTGAATAAAATTAACCTTCATTTACAAACACAGCTATTTTGATTACCTCCGTCCTCTCCCCGCACTTGTTCCATAACATTCAAGCCGACGAACCTTGGAAACTCTAATTAAAATTTGATATTCCCATAATTAAGGTGTAGCTTCGCCGTCCGCGGCGTAAAAGTAACCGCATTGTTTCGCAGCGGTGCGTGTTTCAGTCGTATTATCGATACTGGTTACTTCCCGCAACCTTCGCGCGTTTCAACGCAACGACGACCGTCTCTTTCACAATACAATCTCGCACGCATACTCGTTCGACCTCTGCGGTGAAATTAACGCGTCTCGCAATTTCGCGGCTTGGCGCACCGTCCGCGAACAAGAATATGGCTGTCGAGGAGGCTTCCCAAGCAAGAGCGCGACGCGTAAAATCGGAAAATCTTAATTACTTTGAAAGTTCGCGAGTATTGGACACGTGGAACATTGGTGGCTCATTGCCAAATGTAGTTTCGACAGATTCCATCGACGAGACAGGCGTCGATGAGAATCCGTGTTCCTGTCTTTCAGTGATCTTGAGGAATCGAAGGGTGAAGTTCACAGTAGTGGTCTGAGTACCTTTTGGTTATATATGTTGTGTTCAAGTTCTTTTTGAGTCATGGTGAAGTTAATATTTGAAGAAAAGTCTTATTTGTTTGTCCTAATCTGTTTTGTTCCACTTGGAACAAAAGCCTACTGAAACAAAGTTTATCTACGATTGCTTATTATTAGCTAGTTTCGAAGATTTCCAATTTCTATTTATCACTTTTTCTAATTAACCTCTTAATTCGAGTCCCCAGGATTAGGACCTTAAAGGTTCCTATAGAAGTTGTCCAAACCTCAAAATAGGGTTAAATTCCCCACGGCTTTACGCAGTTTTAACACTTCCCACCCTCTCGTAATTTCGTGTCCCTGTTAAACAAACAAACTAGTTCGCAGAACCCTTTATGCGGCCATTAAAACTGGAACACCGTTCCCATAAGTCGTCAGCGCGCGAGTTTGTCCCCAAAATCGAACCTCGACCGCGTTCTTCCCCTCGCGGGGGCGCAGTGACGAATTCAAGGATGTTCCTGGATAACGTCCTCGAGAACTTCATCCCCGTGACGATGTTCGCGGAGTTACACGCGAGAAGAAGTCGCCGTGAAATGGAGCTAATTTAGACTTCCCCGCGCGGCGCGGATGGCCGTACTCGATCTTGTCCGCGAAAAAATGGCGCCTAACCGGGGTCTTGGTTGCGCTCGCGTCAGCCCAAAGCGGCTCGCCCTCCTCAGGGTTCGTTTGGCAGCGCGGACCGAGACGAATGGCCACGCGGAGGGTAAGGATGTTACCAGAGGACTTGCTGCTTCCGGCTCTCGCTTCGTTCCCTTTTCTCTTGGCGACGCAGCCGGATGGACTCGGTGGAACCAAAGTCCAAGGCGAGAGGGAGGGACGATCTCTAATGGGAGCCATTTGACTTTCCACCGTATCACGATCCTCCATCTGCGTATGCGCGTACTTACGGGACCATCCGTCCCGAGCGCGACCTTAGACCGCTGGTTGAATAATGCAAATTTCGCACGCCGTCGCAACGCTATTGTTGCAATGAATTTTCTCATGCAGTGGACACGGGTTAATCTGTGTCCAACTTTCGTTGGACGCGATGACACATTTTTTGTTGGATGCTTCTTTACGTGTGTTAACGAAACTTTATGGCTTGTGATAAGGAAATATTTAACAACTGTCAGTGAACTGTTTAATGATGGAAGGTGGGGTTTTGCTTGATGAGCTCTGTTGTTTCAAGCAATCCGTTTGGGGAGAAATTATTGTGAAAAGCAGTGGAAGGTCCTGGAGTGCGGTTTTTACCCGCCATCGTTGTAGTCTAACAGTTTTTGTGACAGATTTTGGTGTCTTATGTTTAATAGATGGAAAGTCAACTGTTTAATGATGGAAGGTGGGGTTTTGCTTGATGAGCTCTGTTGTTTCAACCAATCCGTTTGGGGAAAAATTATTGTGGAAAGCAGTGGAAGGTCCTGGAGTGCGGTTTTTACCCGCCATCGTTGTATTCTAACATTTTTTGTGACAGATTTTGGTGTCTTATGTTTTGAACGGTATTATGCTGTGAATTGTTTTAGTTCAGTGTTCAATTAAAAACATTATGGTATTAGTCCTTGGTGGGCGTTATAGATTGTCACTGAGCTTCAGAAGAAATTTTTGTATTCACGAAAAGATATTTAAATTAAGTATCTCTTGTGTAGTAAATTAGAGATTGTACTGAAGAACATTGAAGGAATAATTATGCATTGTTCACAAACGTTAGAAAATTAATAACGCGACAAAATTGTATAGTAAATGTGTATACAAATTTTGATTGAGGATTCTAAAGTCCTCTACAAATATGAAAGAGCTTGAGCTTACAAATTGATATAATTGATGGCAATTTTGAAACAAGAGAATTAAATTTCGAAATTTATCATTGACGTGTTAATAATGCATAGTGGCTCTTTACACATTACACGAGCCAATAAACAATTGCTTTAATTGTCATGAAATAATCAACCGAAAGCGGGAATTGATTTGGAAATTTATAATTGCTGTAATAGCAATCAAATTAATAGAATGCGCGTGCATCGTCACCCGATCACCCGATCATCGAAAGCACCTTCTATTTAATAATCACGTCAAACGACAATTTTTACCAATTAATTAAATAATACTACTGTAAAATTCCATAAAACATTATGCAATTTGTTTTTTCCTTCATCATTCTCAGTCGCGACAATTTCAATAAAAAAAAACCTATCAAACAGTACACTTTATTTAAAAATACTGCTCCCATGGAACCTTTATAACACAAAACTCACCCTTTAAAAATGAACAAACGGCTGCACGATCAACCAAAAACTGCCCACAGTACTTCTTCCCAAATCAAAATCATTCTGCCATCGTAAAATCCCATAAAAATCCTCGAAACACGAGTTCACAATTAACACGACCATCGCCCACATCGTTTGCCTCTAACAACCCATATCATCCGCGAACAGCAGAATCTAATATTCACCACTGCACACTCATAACTGTAGTACAGTCAACTCTCTTGTAAAGCAGTACTTTTATAACAGGATTTCCATATAACGAGGAGCTGAAATTGCGACAGCTCTCCTAATTTTATATATGTACTAAAGCAAGGATTCTTAAAATTATGCAGTCCAAGGACCTCCTCTTGAATAACATTCTTTTTACGGACCTCAGCGCAACTCTAAGCCCAGTAGCTAGTTGAGTAGCAACAAATACAAAAGGTCTTGATCATATACGATTTTTATTAACCCTTTGCACTCAGATGTCACCTCTAAGGGAATTGATTGCGAAGGTTAAGAACTTATTCCATTGCAATTTTTTGAAGAACGCGTATTTTCCCAAAATTTTCTATTGAAATGGAAATCTTTTATTGCTGGAAAATTGCTTGGTAATAGTTTCTATCGCTAACTTCTATCAGCAATAGGAAATTTCTGGAAAAGCGTCGAGTGCAAAGGGTTAAATCAGTTATTTGAATAAAAGCGAAAAGTTGGGGGATGTAAGTTAATGTCCACATGGTTTTGCGGATTCCCAATAATGGCACGTGGACCTTAGATTAAGAATCGCTGTACTAAACTATATCTTGCCTATTTCATAATCGTAACTTGTTGCTCTACAAGTGCAACTTTCATATACAGAACGAATCAAACTGATTTATATTATACTCACTTTTGAGTTTCGCTTAACGTGGTTTCCATATAACACAGATTAACCCAGTTTGTACCAGGTTAAATCTAACTTTCTTACACCACAGTTTCCACATAACGCAATACAAATCGATCGCATTATAGGAGGCTTAACTATAACGTGTAAGACATCCAGCAAAACAACGGACGAAGCAATTGTCAACTTTGTTTACATGAATACGCGTACAAATCCACGGACGCTCGAGAGCGGAAAACACAGTGACGCGTGCAAGGTCGCAAACACGCGTATATCCACATAGGTATTCAAACATCGCTGGTCCAACGAGGTTCGATAGAAGCCACTCGAAGGAGCGAAGGAGGTAAAGACGGTTCGCCAATGCGCGCGCGAGCGCGCGAGCCACCCAGGGGATGAAAGTGGCTCCGACCAAAATTGCCGATCCGACCAGGCCATCTTGCCAAAGCTCCGTTTAATAATCTCGATAGGTCGAGCCAGGGTGCCGCCACGAGAGGACACACACGGACGAGTCGCTCGCTTTAACCCTCGAGCCAAAGGCAGCGGATCGATAAGGTAGTTAAAGTCGAGCCGACAACCGATTTCTCGATCCTTCAACCCTCGACCTCTTTCCTGAGGGTGCGCTTCGAACTTGACCAGGCTGCGCCACAGGTTATTTTTAATGCGAGCCACGTCGCGTCGTTGGATGCAGTTTTTTTTTTCGAGCTTCACCCCTATGGTTTGGAATTTTATGTTGTGTTTTACGGTGTGAAACTTTATGTGTAGCAATGTGCCGCTAAGATGCTCGGGTGTAGTTGTTGTTAATGCTTGGAGGCAGATTATGGTACTGATCGTATCGATCTCGCTAATTTTTATGACTCTGGTGCAAGCATTTTATGGAGAGTGTAAAAGTTACTGTATATTGTTTACGAAACATTGATAAACGAGTTGGATAAAATGGAGGAAGGTTTTTGTGCGTATTCTTGCGGAAAATTCGATTTGTGTATTACACTGTGATTGTGAGTGATTAAACGAGTCGCAAAACCAAAAGGATTGCGTAACTGAAATAAATGGGAAAGCGATGCAACGAAAATTACACGTTTAATCGGTCGAAGCGTTTAAATAATTATATTATACGATCCGATATAGTTGTAGTGCGTTAAATATAAATGTATCATATCGTTAGTAATATGTTTTGCAAATATTATGATACATTTGAACGGAAATACAACCACAAAAAATGGCAGTAAATCGTAACGATCTAAAAAAGAATGCTACCTTATCTGGTTATAAAAAAATAAGTTATATTTCTATTGAACTTGGTCAAAAAATGTAACTTTTCTTTATCTTTATAGCTGATACGATTCACATATTAATTTCTTAAAAATTCAGAATACTTTAAAACAAAACAAACTACAAAAAATTGAAATGTCCAATGGAAATAATTTAATTATTTAACAACTGAACGTATAATTTTTCTCACAAAGCCTGTCGACAACTCGTAGAGAAAGCTGGCAAATCCATAAACTTCAAGTCTTTACGATCGAATTAACAAAGCGCATTTGCATAAACAACAAATCAAATCAACTCTGCCACTCGGACCGAAACACCGATAAGTTTAATACGTTCAATTATTGTATTAGCAATTATATTCCCATTCCGATAGCGGAACGAGCCATACGTCTCTCCGATGATTACATTTTGCAATGCAATTGAACAATAAAACATTAATCTAGTTGATAATGTCGCTTTGGAAGCCAGCGATACTAGCTGCGTCGCCTACGGCGCACATCAATGAAACTGCTGTTAGCATTAGCAATGATCTTGTCATGGTTAATGGGAGCACGCTTGATCGCTTGTGTAGAGACACGAACTGATAATTCTACATAATATATACAAGCATCGATGTAAATAACATATATAAAGCACGAACATCCACGATAACACAAAATAAATAAATCATTCGCAATTTTATCGATAGTAGACCTATTGTTACAACGTTACAAGCAGAAAGGAGCATCAATCACCATTTTATTGGAAATGGGTGCGTGGAATAGGACCTTGATGGTATTCCACTGTAGCGAAAGTCTTACTTAAGCTTTGAAGGATGTCTTGAATGTCTCTAGAAAGCTATAGGAACAGTGAGGACACAAGTCAACAATGATCTACATTCTACACTTTTGGCATAACTCTTCTTATATTGTGCACACTGACTTCTGTCTACTACTTATTGTTATACTATTGCAGCAAGGCTATGAAAATTTGATGCTAATGCCACCATTTTTCTTTCTTCTGTTACACATAGATCATGGCTGCTTCATTAGAAGTTTGCATCAAAGAGGAACAACTGCTCCTCTCGCCACTCGTCACCGATCTGCAACCCTTAGTCCTATTTCTCATGCCTTCTTTGGTTCCTTCCTAATCCTCGAAAAACCAAATTTGCAGATCTCCCACCAATAGCGTCCTATCTACTTGCAACACTCTTCACCACTCCTCCACACGAATTCATTATAAAACATCTCAACTTCACCGCTCGCATCAGACCAAAAAACATGCATCAGTCATAGACACATCTTAAAAAATCGTAATATTACTCAGCACTTCTTGATTTCTTATCTGCTTCACGTCAGTGTTCACAATCGTGTTAAGTTCAGATTTACATATCTCTCTACTACCATAGCAAGTATTACGCAGCAATGATGACAGCGTGACGAAGATGTACGCCCTTCATTGACTCGACCAAACCTCAAAATGAGGTCCAACCCTCGTAACGCACGCTCAACAAAAAAGAGCCCCCAATTTTCAACTTGCCCTCGCAAGTTGTCTCTTAACATAAGATTCATTTCTATTTCCACGTTCTTTATTTTCCACATACACTCCTTCTTTATTTTCCAATGCTCTGGTCCAATCATCAACCACTTCGTACGCACCGCGACGCGCCATGTCCGACGCGTTCGATTTCCGCACGCGACTCGCGTCGATGTTCCGACATCGAGTTTCCCATTTGGAAATCACGTCTGCTCGAACCGTCTTGTCTCACCCCGCTCCCGCGAGCGGTCCTCTCATCCCTCTACCGTGGATGCGCGTATTTATCTTCGCTGGGGAGTTTGGTTAGCGCACGATGGGAATCAAAGTACCAGCCGTACGGTCGATGCGGGCGAGCGTGCTCACGCACGTACCGGTACCACGGCATTTCACCCTATTACCCCTTCCTTTAGCAGCGGCCCAGCGAGCTGCGGCTCGTTCACCCGTCGCGACGAGCCTGTACGCGCGTCTACGACGCGGGCGAACGCGCGTATCGAAGAGGAGAGGAGGACGCGGCGCGATTACGCGCGTTCGCGATCGGAGATAGGGCGCGGAGGGCGAGGAGGGTGGCTCGTTGGCCGCGACGCGGAGGCACGCACCGAGGGGAGAAGCGAAGTAGTCGAGAAGCGGCGCGTTAGCGGGATACACGCTCGAGCGTGCCGCGCGTTCCCTGCCTCCTTTCCCTCGCGGGCTCCCGCTAATGCCCCAGGCCCCATTACTCTCGCGTTCCAGCCCCGTATCCGCGAGCAACCGCGCGGAATACCAGAGAAAATGAGAGGAGGCCGAAGGGCGGCGCCCAGGGCGGATGAGAGGAGCGCGCGAGGGTCGAAGGAGTCGCGGCGGACCAACGCGAGGGGTTGAAGCCACCGCCGCTCTTTGGCGAACGCTTCTGGCGAACGCTTCTGGCGAACGCTTCTGGCGGACGCGTTGCTACGCGAGCCGTCAGCTCGAATTGAGACGAGCGAACGCGCTCGCTCGGACTAATAGGCTAACAGGCTAATGCCGACTCGTTTTGCCCTCTGATCTCCGCTCGGGCCACGCGCAATTATCGGAGTCAACTGGTACGGGTTGACCCACCGACTGCTTTTTACGGGGGCCCTCCCATTCATGAAACCGTGTCTGCATGGAATGTCGTGCGGAGCGGCGGTAGCAATGGCGGCGGTAGTAGTACTACATCGCGCATTCCAACGGGCCTCTGGACATATTCATTCCCGACGCGGCTACTGCACGCGTTCTCCTCCTCCTCCTCTCTCTCTCTCTCTCTCTCTCTCTTTCTGTCTCTGGCATTATTGCTCCTCTGGCAGAGCGGAGGCTACAAGCTCGGACCGTGGCCAGCCGCTGGCGTGAATTTTCTCAGGAATGGCCGGTTCCGTTTGAATTTCCTTAGGAACGGCCGGCACTCGAGCTCCACCACGGCGACCCTTTACTGCCTCGGACGTTAAGGAGCAAAGGAAATCATTAAAGTATCATTTTCTCCCCTACGCTCGTAACGCATTGAGCGCGTTCGCTTCTTGAGGAGTTAATGGAACCGAGGGAAATAAATGGCGGACAGGAGACAAATCGCGGCCCTTTCTTTCTCGCGAGATGATTCGCTTCCTTCGGAGTCTATTCTTTACGGTGTAACACACTTTTCCCATCTTATTCGCCTTCCGTCCTTCCCTCCTCCTCGCACGCTATTTGCATCTTTCATCATCAGCTTAGAATTCGCGCGTAGGATTCCCGCTTTCATCTCTTTCGCAACTGAAACACTTCGCGAGGATCTTATTTTGTATTCCATTAACCTCATCGAAATTTCTTAAATCGTCAACGCGTCTCAATTCTTCAATCTATTTTTCAGATTATCCACTTAATCGTGTTCTCATTTTCGAGGAAATGTTCGCAGATTTGAGAAAGTAGCGTTGTCAGAAAAGATGGAAAATGTAACGTGCGGTTCGTTTAATTCGAGTGTCCTTAAGGGGATTAAAGAAATATTGTGTGTCGACAAATGCAAATAGGTTAGCTTCGAGAGAGAGGCTACTCGCGCCCCACCGCAACAGATTGCGAATGACTAAGCCGTGGAAGTTGCTGCACGACTTAGTCGGTCCGTTCGATTTACATTAAACCACTATAAATATAGTGGGTGTACGATAGTCGAACTTCGGCTACATCTGTCGCCGTTACGGAAGTTCCTTCGATAGGAACTGCATCTATTCGAGGGAAGGTTTACTCGTCCTCTGCGTGCGATCGCGAAAAATCTGTGCTGGAAGCGTTTTACAATTTTGATTAGAAGAATTATTTTCCGTCTTGTGAAATAAAAATCGATATTAGGAACACTTGATAATGAATCTAGCACTTGTAATATTAATAATAATAATATTCTGCTAAAAGAAAAACGAAGGCATTCCCATTTTTCTTTGTTCTATTTGAAATTAGTATAAATTTGGAAGCCTCCAACGTGACTCTGTATTAAAATAATAATCATGAAGATAGATATTCCTTCATTTTATTTCATTTTAGACTCACTGGTTTTGTAGAACACTTAATATATATATTTTTTAATACTTTACGCTACGAACAACACCGTTAATTTCATAGAATCTTGTTTCTTTACTAACGAATTAAGGTATTAAGAACTGATTTTCCCAACGAAACAGTCTCCCCTTTTTTCTCTTGTCCTTCAATTAAGAAATTTGCATAGAACTTTTCGTTGCTACTTTACAGAACGACGTTACCTCGTACTTCATTTTAGGTGAAACGAAGTAAGAAAGGGTTGTAATGGAGGCACGAACAGAAAACGATTAATTGTTTACATTAATTCAATGTTTCATTCAGAAATATCCAATCCAAACTTAACCCTGGAGCAATCAAATTTTTAATTACAAGAGGAACGTTTAACGCTGCGAGCTGAAATATCGTTGACCAGGACACGTTGATAGCAACAATAACGTTCTACTTTCAAAGCGCACCAATTAAACTTCAATCTCGCTAATTAAACTTGAGCCACACACGGGCTTTTACGATCATGTAACTCGAACCGCGCTATTTTCCCGGAAATTCGCGCGGCTATTTATTTTGCATTAAATCGCGAACGCAACCCGCGAAGCGAAACGCGCTGCGAAACGCGAGCCCTCGCCATCGTCGTCCATTTTGGATCCAACGCGGAGACAATCTAAGTTCCACAGCGAAGAAATTACCGAACGGACGAAGATGAAATTCGTTTTTCCGCGAAGCCACCCTCCTTCGCGCTGGGGCCAACTTCTGCCAAGCGCGCAATTATCTTCCGTCGAAACGAACTGAGCCATTTATCTTCTTGCGTAAATCGATACTTTCCCGCAGCGAGTTCCCCGCTAATCGTAACGCACAGCCGCCGTTCAATTTGCATTGAAATTCATACCGCGTCGAATAACGCAAAACGCTTCTCAAAGGGTGGCGGAAGTTCCACATCGAGCACAAGGGATTACGAAACGTTAATTACTCGAACGCGAACAAACTGGCGAAACGGAAGTTTATTCGGACGCGGCGAGATTAATTCGCCCCCCAGCCCCTCTCTCTTTCGCTTCTTTTTTCTGTCACTCGACGTCCGTCTTCGTGGTCGTGTTAGTTTCCCGAATTGCGATCGTTTTTCCACGCAACGCGTGCCTGGTTCGCGTAGACATCGACCACCCCTTTTATCCCTGATTGGGGTAGTTTCTGGTAATCGCTAAGTAATTAAATATGTTTCGTGGTATTTTATTGCGAGCTGCTTTCTAAAGGACGATAGAGGGTGAGAGTGTATTTCTGCGTGAGTAATTTTATTTTATTATGCAATCGTTTTGGTCTCGTACGTGCAAAATCTATGCAATTTATCTGAACTATTGCAAAATCTTGTTGCAACAGTGGATGGTCCGTGTAACATAATTATCTATTTTTTAATGAAATATTTAATTGCTTCATTTATTTTGCACGACGCCAATTTTAATTCACTTGATTATCATATACATATTTATCAATTTTGTTCTTAAAATCTTATCTCACTCGTTCCAAGTAATTTTTACTTTCTTCAGAGGAAGAAGGCAAATTTCTTTTTGAAAGAAAAAACTGGTAGTGCAATATGTGATATGTCTCTGCAATATTTACAACTATTATATGTATGCAAACACACATTTTTAGATAATGTTCTCACTTCACTGTGACGTGTGATTCTTGTTTGCAGAGATGCCTCACCCTCTGCAAAGTGGGGAGACTTGGCTCGCACGCGATAATTTGTCGTAATATATGCATATGTAACAAAAATATCGATATCTATTTACATCGAATCGGAATTAATACAATTTTTCAAACACTTCATTACAGAAATAACAATTTTTTATTTTACCAGAATATTTTATTAATTAAATGCTTTTTGGTTTTATCACGTGCACGAAGAAAACACTAATGAGAAATGCTGACTGAAAATGATAGTTTTTTCATTTTCTTCGATATCGAACTGGCATCGCAACTTGAAAACATGGATACCGAAAATATTAGGTATCGAAATGAAAATTTCAAATACGAACCCATATTTATTCGTATCGAAACATCCTTAGATATAGTTGAAACAAATACGCTTCAATTTCTAATTAATATCACTTCGCGTCGGTCGAAATATTTGTGCTTTGATTAAAACATATTTGCTAATGAAAACTCAGAGTTTCGTCGAATGAAATGAACTAGGAAACGCAATCTCCGGTGTTTTTTAATTTAAAAACACTGAATCCTTTAAAAAATTGCCCAGATGTCAGAAAAAGTTATAATCCGTAGAAATGTTGAATGAATAAGATGATTGAAGGATTTTAGACAACGCAGGAAACATTATGCTACTATTTTTAGCAAAAGATGCATGAAATAAAAAGGATGAATCATGAATTTTTTATGAATATAGAATTTGCAGTCTCTTGTCTCAGTCACACCTTCATTTCACTTGTGCTGACATAAATTCGCAACTCCATACTTGCTATTACAATATAGAATATAAATTATAAAAATCTGTAGAAAATTTTGCGTTTCTCATCACACTATTTATTTCTCTTTTCAATTATTCTAATTAACTAACGACCTCTCTACTCTTTTCCTCCCTTTTTTTATTTTTCTTCCTCTTCCTTTCTAATTTTTTCAATCACTCTACTGTTCCCTCTATCCCTTTCATTTTTGACGAATGCATTTCGTATTTTGCAACTCAATGAAAAGAATAATTATTTTGATTCAGAGTTTGTTACAAAAAAAACCGAGTTCAAAGATAAATTGCGAATTCTGATACATCGTTACGACAATTTTTAACTGTTCTGCAGTTTCAATTAAACCAAATAAACACTAGCAACATTTGAGAAAGTTCGTTAAACGAAAACACGGAACTAACAAATATTCGAACTCGAACTTCCTGAAAATAAAACCTGAAACGAAAAAATTCCATTGCACTTGTTTTCGATCAATTCTTTTTTTTCAAAAAGAATTATTTTCTCCACAATATCGATGCCAGCTATTTAACACTATAAATAGCTGCAAAATGCCCCGTTTCTAAAAAATATCTTTTCGAAAATAGACATTTCTTCTGGTATTTTAATGTTTCGACAGATAAAATTTTCTTTGCGTATTTATATGATAATTATCGTGGTGCTAACATAAAATTCGACGCCCTCGGTGGAAGAAAAAAATTCAACGCATTTTGTGTCGCCTTATCTGCGACCTGATATAAATTCTTCCGCGAAACTTGTCCCCCTGGATATCTAAATCACTTCGCTGTATCTTCTTCGTATTCGCTGTACGTATAATATTAAGATAGGCTCGACGTTAAGGGCGTAGAAGCTTCGTGGCGTGTGTAATTCAATGAATTGTTAAACATTTGAGAGCGCTAATACATGCGTGGACCTTGCACGTATATAGATGTAAAATATTGTAATAGTATAAAAGTTTAAAAGTGTAAAATATTGTAATGGAGAAGAGAATCGTTTACTTTTAAAGAAAATTTCAATCCAATTCTCTCTATTTTTTAATAATACTAATAACTATCATTTCAACTTTAATCTCTATATTTTATTCGAAAAACTATTCAATAATTATAATTTTTAATCTTTCTATCAACGTTTGGTCTGAAATCAGTGTCATATATTATAAATCATAGAAAGTCTTATTTCTCTTTCCTAATTACCCTAATTAACTATCTATTTCTCTACTCCTTTCCTTCCTTTCCTTTGTTTTCCTTCGTTTTCTCGCTTTTCCTTTTTTCTCTTTCAACTACGCAATCAGTTTCCCCAAACAAAATCCCAGAAATCGGGACTAGCGATTCTGCAAACGCAATCGAGCACTCGAACAGCTAAGCGATCAGCCCGCCAAGATGGATCCTATTAGCGTCGCGAATAGGTCAGATTTTATTGAATCTCTATTTATAATTCCACGCGGAGCTTGGCAAGCATAGTTACGGAAACAAAGTTCCAAAAGCCGCGCGAGAAACTTGTGGGTCTCCTTGGGAACAGTTCAGCGTGAATGAAGCGAGACTGGCTGACATATTAATCAAAACTCTGCGGTTCTCCCTTTGGTCTGTGCAGCCCCTCGAATCGTCCACAAGTACAAAAATCATTCGTCGAGCGTTCCATAAACTGGCACAGCGAACGTTATCATTGTTTGCTCGTCATTAAGTGCTACGTGTGTACTAGTTGAAGAAGTTCTCGCAGTCGTAACATCTTCAAGTGTAACACCTTTCGATCGATAATCAATAAGACCCCAGCAATAACTGACCTCTCGAGAAGAGTGCAGACGACAAGTCTGTTGAACACACCCTTTTTACATCAATGTTTATATTTTATAATTGATTAATATAAAAGATGCTTATAATTAATATATAATAAGTAAAATGAAATATATTTATAATTAATTAATGTAAAAGAGGTGAAATCGAGTAAAGAAGCAGTCGTTCAATCAGATTCTCTATTTCAGTTCGAAGTTTATCTTTATCTTCTAGCACAGAGGTTCTTAAACTTATGTAGTGAAAAGATTCCTTCTTGAACAACATTTTTATTTGCGAAACTCATCGCAATCCTAAGTCCAACAACAAATACAAACAGTCTTGACGATGTAGGATTTTTATTAAATGTGTTATTCGAATAAAAGCGAGAAGTTAGAGAAAGTTAATGTCAAAATGAGGTTCGCCTATCCCAGTTTAACACATTGCAAGCAGAAGACAGTGATCACAGTCTGGAAAAAAGGAACGTTGAAAACGAGGGACTGTAATCTCAGTTACGTGACATTGTAAACGAGAGACAGTGAACACAATCTGGAAAAAAAGAAACGTTGAAAGCGAGGACTGTAATTTCAGTTACGTGATAGACAGCAATGAGTTTTTTATTTATAAAGTTAACTTCCTTCGCATCAATAACATTCGTAAATTATCAAGTTGAGTGGCACGAGAAAAACTGGATTTGCTTGCTGGAGGTTCAATGACGTGGAAAATCGCGTCTGCATGAAATGTGTTAAGAACCACTACTCTAACAAGTATCTACGGTTATTCGCATTGAGATTTAACCCTTTGCGAAGGCTACCAAGCAAACTTGGAATTATTTTTCATATTCAATCAAGATGAAAACCTTTTTCATCTCAACTTGTTGAATTAGTAAGAAAAATTAAGAAGATATATAAATTTTATCTGCATCTCACCTCTTTGAACAGTGAAAATCTATATGATATGTAATACTAGCATAAATAGAAGAATGGCGATTATATGACGTATCATGTCGCTGAATAGATGATATATGAGTGCAAAGGGTTAAGCTTCCAAGTATCGACAACTTAACTGCCATTTATTGAAGCTAAATAGAGTTCTGTAACCAAAGAAAACACTTTCAAGGAAGTGAAGAGTGTCGAATTGATGCCCAACAATCATTTTCCACATAACACTCGTCGAATTTCTAAGAATTGCACAACGCTTCGAACTTGCCAATTTCGAACTAAAATTGATGTAAAGAGTTGGTCGAAAAGGGAACGCAGGAGTGAATAATCGTGCGAAAGGGTGGGAACTTGCTGATAACGTGGTCTGAAGCGTGCTGATATGAGTCTGGTGCAAGAACCAGTCTTGCTTGACTTTAAAACTGTTGGAAATACAGCAATAATGAGTGAAAAAAATATTCACACGAGAAACTAATCTAGAAACTCATTGCTCCTAACATAATACACATTTCACACAGTAATGATAATTTTAAAAGAACCAACAATGATGATTTAAAGAAAAACCCACGCAAGAACCAATCTAGAAACTAATTGCTTCTAAAATAATACACACTTAACACCTAAAATCGCTTCAGCACCCTTCCCTCGCGCCATCGCTAGCCTCGAGGCGCGCTCGCTTAGAAATCGAGTTCGAGGAGAAACGAAGGGTCAGGGAAGAGGTCAGCAGAGGGTCAGCCGGTAACGTTCGACGCCCAAGGGTTGTGCGTAGGCAGCAGGGCGCGGTGGGTGCTCCCTTCTTCGGTCTCTCCGCGAGGGGCAGAGGTTTTAGGGTCGTTTCACGGCGTACGTGCGGTCGAAAGAGCGCAGCTGCGCGACGCGAGGAGGTTCGCTGATGCCGTTGAATTATGCCGCGTATGCAAAGCGCGAGTTATCTTGGCGAGTGATAAGGGAGACACGCGAGTCGCGCATATCTCAGAGGATACGAGCAACGACACTTGGCCAGACTGACGCGAAACTAACCGGACGCGAATCGCGACCAGCTGGCCGCCCCTTCGTCGTTATTTACATAATATTTATCTAACCGCGCGGCCACGCGAGCCGCAGCGCACGCGCTGCTTGGTCTCGCGTTCCCAGGTGAAATTACGCCGGATATCCGCGGCCAAAGGCCACCAGGACGAGTCTAAGGTTTCGATTCCAGCGCGAACGACCGCCACCCACTTTTTCGCTTCGCGCGAGCCCAAATTGCCCAAAAATCGCCCCGTTTCGAGTTAATTTAGGAAAACGCGGACACTTTCGGCTCGCGTAAAGCGAACGCGGTGCCGTCTAATTAGACGACGCGTACGTTCGCGTCGCGGCTCATTTTCGGCGCGACGCGACACGGAGGAACGCTCGTGCCTGCGACGTTTACCATTCGACGGTAATTACCATTAAATCGCGCGCAGTTTCGAATACTTCAGACAATTAGGACCCTGTATCGAGGGAAAATCGAATTAACGAAGCGCGACGCGTGAACCCGCGAACACCCACGGCCACGCGAAAGACGAGAAACGAGTCCCCTCCATCGGGTAATTATTCCCGCGGCATCGCGCGCGCTTAACTCGTCCTAATTCGATTCGCTCCGGAACGAGCGTCTAGGTCGCGTTTTTCCACGATACGATCTGGTATCGTTAACGCGACGGAACAAGCGAGTAACAGGTTCCTGCGCCCGCGTGGGTGTGCACTGAAAATAGTGATTAAGCAACCGTAAAGAGACGGCTATAAGCTGAACGGTGGCTGAAAATGGGTCGGGCCTCGGTCGCGCTATGACATTTAGTTATTTTCGCTGCCGGTTTAAAAGTAACCCTAACGCGCGCGAACAGTCATCAAGATTTAATCCGACCTCTAATCGCCTATATCGCACGCTAGTTACGCTTCCTCCTCGCGAGTCCCACGTATAAACACCAAAGTGACGACGATATCGCGTTCGTTTAAACTTTTACGCGACCAGGCGACGACGCAAGCGAAGATCCTCTGGCGAACCCTTCCTCGATCCACGCCAGCCATTGTTCCGCGAATAATTCACGATCGATGCGATCACTTTCGTTGGTAGACAGCGGAATCGAGAATCACGGCGAATCACGATCGGAGACCAGTCTGTAATCTCGATTGCTCGTGGCGAAAATAAGCACGGAGTTGACGTGGTAATCTCGATTGGTCGTTGCGAAAATAGTATGGAAATAATGTGTGCACAACGGAGAAGAGCTTTCCACGAAATTTCTGCGAAAGCCGTATCGAGGAGGTTATTTTTAAGTCGACCGGTTAAATGGTCGAGGGTTAATCAGATACGCGGCTTGGGCGAATGGGTGCCTCACCTTTGATAACTCTCCTGCGATCTTTGGGCAATTTTTTAGGTTACGATTTCTTTCTTTTTTAGGTATTTTGTAGTCTCGAGATAAATATGGAACGTGTATAATCTTACGATTTAACCTGTATTTATACCATTTTTCGCGTCCAAAGGAATTAGTGTGCATAATTTTCACCACTGTCGCGTCGTTTGGCGGTAGCCACGCGTTTGTGCTAATTAGGCAACAGAATCAAGACCATTGCCTTCGTTTGCACGTTTCTTTAGCGTTTTATTCATCTTGCGAAAAGATGCAAGAGATGCAAGAAGATGGTTCGTATTGTCCAGACGTGTATTTTAAATTTTATCGCAATGGTGATGTATTCTAGTTGCGTGCTTTGCACTTTATGCATCATAACAGCTGTGCATCAAATATTTTTTATATTTTACGTGTCATAAAATCCAATATTGAATAAATTTTTTAAGACCACTTCTGTAAATCAACAGCTTCGTATTCTCTATAAAGAAATTTAAAAAATATTGGATTTTATGACACAATATTATATTTTATTTCACAGAAAATGGATGCTTGTGAAATCGACGACATCGAAAACAAATAATAAAATAAAATTTTAAGATACATTATTTTGTGATATATCTGCTTCTTTGTTAATTTCATTAAACATTCCTTTAACAGTCTTTTAGAACCGCATCAATGTTCAAATTATCAGCGACCACAACCAAACTACTCTATTTCCAACAATAAATTGGAATATCTCAAATATCCAATGAAACTATCAACTTTCTCCGCACGCAAATTATTCTACTTTCCCTATCCTAACCGCAACATATTATTCCAAACGCACCAAACGAAACAACGGAGAATAATTAATTAATTTCCTATATTAACCCTTTGCACTCTGAATTATTTTTCAATAGTTTAGTTGCCAACAACTCCCTACTATTTCAAAATGTCGTCAGTTGCATGACAGTTCCTCGACTGCTACTTGCAAACTCTAAAACTTTGTTGCAATTCATACCTGTTTCTGTTTCTTATTCAGCGATGTCGAGTCACACTGAACAAAAAAGCGCAAAGCGACGAAGAACCAGACATTCCACAAAATTCTCATTCACTCTTCCTAATAACTCGTAATTCAAACTCAAACTCCAAATCGCAGCGAATCGAAACACGCATCGCGAATCACGAAACTGCCAGTTCTGCTACAAACGCGAGGTTGGCAGCGAGCGGGTGAAAAGTTTGACGAATTTCCACTCGACAAACAACAGGACACGCGCGCCTGATTTATCCAATGAAAACAAGACCTCTCGACAGGCAGAAGCCAGACCCGGTTCCCCATCGAGGAACCTATTTTTAAATTCACGCGTTACAGCTGACACCCGCTGGAATCCGTGTCTCGCGCGTACCAAAGATCCGTCACCCTCGCGTCGCCCTGTTTCGATCCGCAGCGGACAGACGTGGGTGTCAGAATTGCAACCGCGACGCTCGACAATGAACGACGTTCGCCAGATACGGTGGACGACGCGTTGCACGAGCGAAGCGGTTGGAGAACCAGCGAGAAAGTTAGTGGCGTCGACGAACGCGTTCGACCCGTTCCAATGGCCGCTCGAGACGCGGGAAGAGATACCGGTCGCTGGGTAATTAGGCGAGCGAACCGACCGAGTCTCTCGGATACGTGGATATCCGGCTGCGATTAAAAGAAAATCTTAATTAGTCGAGTAGTTAAGTAAACACACGGTCGGATAATTAAGCGGGCAGATCGAGCGTGGACGGAAAATCAAGTGGCTGAATAATCGGCCGGATTAACGCGCCGGAAGCGGGGGCCCTCGAAACGGAAAATCGAGGCGGGTCGAACGCGAAGACGAGCGTCCGAGGCGTTGCGCGAGAATTTAACGACCTGTAAACATTTAAACGTCGGTTCGCGGTATACGAACGACACTGCTGTATGAAAATTGATGGGCCTTGTGCTCGCACGGTAGTTTTAACACTTTGCATTCTGAATTATTCTGTCATCTTGTTGCCAATTCTCAAGCGTTTTATTTGTAATTTACTTCAAAGGACACGTGACGTTTGAAATATTATTGTTTTGTTGTGGATAGAAGTGTGAGTGCATGAATTATATTAAATTGTATTTATGGAACTTCTGTTTTTTTTACTTACTGATGTTGAGACAAACGAGTGCGAAGGCTTAAGAATGTTTGTAATTATGCACTGTTGGCTTTAACTGTACTTTCAGAATTGGATATTGAAATGTTGTATAAATTAAAATAAATTTCAATAATTTTGTTTTTAAATGCGAACGCTTAAAATAAACGGTGAAACATTCAAGAAAGTTTAATATTGTTATAAGATAAGCAGAGTCTAACAGGCTCAACGAGATTATAATGGAAAGCTACGCTACTTTGCGCTTTAATAATTGCGTGAGCACGCGCAAACACGAGTCAACGCGATCAACAACTTCGATTCATGAAAACACGAGCTCACTCGTGATCGATTAACGCGTGAAAAATAAGTATTAAATGCTTAAATTCAATCTGGTTCAGTTCTGAATCTCGATTTCAAAATAAACATTTATTAAACTTCAATTTAAAAAGAACAACAAAATTTGTACTACAAAATTGTAAACAAATTTTGTGATATAAATGTAATAATATGTAAATTAATCTTTATGCAAATCAGTACTCACTTCAGATACTCCGTTCTCCAGTTCAATGAACAATGACTCTGGTAAAATTAAAAAAAGTAAACGATGGGGTATGAAAATTCGCATAAATTTTAGGTCAATCTGTCGTCGAGAGAAATGCGCGTATTATTTATACGTGGCTATAATAGGGAACTAAAAGAATTAAATAGTTGTCTGCTGCACATCCGCAACGAGTTATCCATTCGAAACAACTGTTGTGCGATGTTTCGGAGCGCAATAACAAATAGCTATAATTACCACTTAACTACGCGAGCCCTGAAATAATTGCCGCCTACCTGCACGTGAATAGTATTTCATGGCAATTTTTTACGGCTGCATTAAATGCCCTGAACGGAACCTGAAACGTATGCAGTCGTGCCCTAAACCTTTGAAACAGCGGTGATTAACGTGTTAAGAAAAAATGGTAAAAAGACGGTAGCTCTTTGTTGGATGCTTCGTTTCCCACAAGTTCTCGCTTTCGACCTTCAATTTCTATATGTGAAAACTTTTACCTGTTTTAGGACGAATACGTACAACCTATAGCAGTGGTTCCCAAAGTTTTCTACGGTGCGAAACACTTTTGCGAGCATCTTCTTTAGTGGAACGCTTATTTAAGTTAATATGAAATATATGAGATTGTCATTGGTTATTTTATTAGAATTGGGCAGTTATAATTCGAAATCACTGCTCATAGTTATATTATTAACGCCATTATTGAGACAGAAAATATAGAATACGGACGTAGTCTTCCGATCTGCGAGTAAATCCACGGAACACTTGCGAAATGCTCATGGAACACCGTTTGGGAGCCATTGCTCTATGGAAGTATATTTTTTTATAGTCTACGTAGCAAGTAAAATATCTCAGACTATCAAACTCTCAAAATAAGAATGCATATGGAACAAAATGATCGACACTATAATATTTCAACACCCCATTCTAACCACCCTCAACCCCTTCTTCGAAGATGAAATCGCAGAAATCGTGGTTCAAACGAATTAATCTTTTATCTCGCAAAACATATTTCTGAATGAAATTCAACAACCAACGCTGCTAATCGCAACTCCTTCCAATTTCCTTTCTTACGCTCCTCGCGCATTTCGAAATCGCTCGTATAATCGCTCGCGTCACGCGCACTCGCTCATCCACCCCCGCAGCACGAGCATCCTCGACGACCCGTCGCGATATTCAAAATTCGCGAGGCAAAAACTGCAGCATTCTGCGCGATAACTTCCGTTGATTCGCGGAGGAAGCTGAAATGTGTCGGGTGAAGCAAATTCCGAAGCGAGTTCGCGCAGAGCCGAGGCGGGATTAAATTAGTCTGAGCAAGCACTTTCGACGGGAAAAAAACGTCGGACAGGGGGTTAAGTCGAAGCTACGCGTGGCTTCCCTTGGACAAGAGGGAAATCGAAGAGTACCGCGGAGGGAAAAAAGCCAGGGGGAAAGAAAAGCCAGCAATTTCGGTCTCGAAACGGGCGGATCGAGACGACAAATCGGCGGAGCCGATTGAACGCGGCCAGACCGACGATCGTTTAAGATCCGTTTATGTGTACGTATCAGCGTGCACGTCGGACGTGTCCGTTCAATTCCGCAAAGTTGCATGTCACCGTCGATGCAGCTCCCTTGTGTTCCGATGCATGTGTCAATAGCGATACGGGACAGTCGCTGAACAGGTACGCCATTGATACGCGCAGAGGGATCTCAACCCTTTGACGGACGTGTCCGTAAGCGAGAAAAGCCTCGTCAGGCCAGTGACAGACATCATAATGCGAAATTACATTCGTACAATGGCTGGGCAAATGTGGCTCGAATTAATGTTCCAGCGTTCGACGACTTAGACAGCGCGGGTCGATTCGAGGGTAGGGGATCTAAAAATGGGGGACGAACGGGGTGGAAATGGAACTTCTTCAGCAGATCTTTACCGAATCAGAAACTACGTGCTTCGCGATTAGCTCGAGTACAGGCGATTTCTACTTGCTAACAGAATGGGGATGATGATGTAGATGCACTTTAGTATATAATTAGGGGTGTTTGAGGAATTATGTTCCAAGGCTTCGTTAGCAGATGGCTCTTTCAAGGGTCGAAAGACGCACTAATGATTGACTGTTATGGTTCTACTATTATTTTATAAAACGATTGGGGTATCATCCCTCTAAGACGCGGCTCACTTCTGGAAGTCGCAAACATATCCAGTTCACGAAGTTGCGAGATCCTCGAGACGCATAATTAGGGGGTGAGTGGTGGTTGCAGAGAGTTTGAAAGCTGTTTTCATCGGTGCGTACACTATTATAATATTTGCAAGTTTTGTATCTTTGTGAAGATTGCGAAAGAATCTCAATTTTAAGTTATGAAAAATTCACCCTTATCTTGGGTCGTAAATATCTGGCTGTCGTCAGAGTTCGAGGTCGTCGACTGCTCGACTCGGTCAGACAAATCTAACAGCTTTTCGCCTAGTTTCCAAAAATGTTTTACTGGCAAACGTTTTGGAATTTATAATACGATTGACGATTGTCTCAAATGTCGAGAAACAACCCTCGCAGTTAAAATAAAGACATTCGAGCCTTGGAAAAAATACAGGACTACTCTACTGCTGACCTAAATGTCAGAGAACTTCACGCTTAGACCAAGAAATCTTCAACAGACGCTGCTAATTAATGATCCATAAATAATGTCTTTCAGAATAAAGATCCAATGATTTAACAAATTAAGTGAATTTAGTTCCGCGTAGTTGAGTGCCAAGAGAATTCATAATCGAGAAAAAACATCTCGCTTCAATTGAAGCTAGGAGATTGACTTAACTCTAACACAGCGTGGTTTAAGTAATTTTAAAGCAGAATAAAAAAATAAATATTTAAAAATTTTAGTTCAACTTGAAGACACTCGTGACGTTTCGTGTCATTTAGCAATGTTTATAAAATGTTGACACTTTACCACGACGATTGACGTATTAAAAGCTCCATACATCAACACACGCATGCCTGTACATGTTATAATCGTGATTGATGCACTTTATAATATTTCAAATGACAACTGTCGCGCGCGACTGCTTCAAAATCGTTCGTTTAAGCAGAAACATCCCCCTCGCAGAGAAAGGTGATAAGATTCTGAGGATATATTTTTATAGCGCGGTTGACGGTCCATAAATATGATCGACCATCTTTGGTCAGGCTGTTAAATAATGATTATTGGTTTTTAGCGACCGAAGGTACTTCAACGGGGATCATTGACAGTTAGGGGTTGTAATCCGTCGAAGACCCTAGTTCCACGAACGAGATCGTAACGTAGCAACTGCTATCGAAGAGGAACCGATAAAACTCTAATTAAATTCGTTCGTCGTTGACAAAATGGACCGTAAATTACATCAATCGTTTGTATCAACTTCTTTCAGCCTTTCGAAAATCAAATTCTTTAACCTTTTGTAAATTAAATTGCAAGTTCTTTGGTAACTTGTTCTTCTAAACTTCTGATGTGAAAATAGAATGGAATGAAAATCTATTGTTGAAAAATTAAAAACATTGTTGCGTGTAACGATGAATATAAAATACTTATTTAATGTACTTGGTTGTGCATTGACCGGAAGTGTTCGCCAGAGTTCCCTGCACTCCGCAGCAAAGCCAGAAGCCATCGTAGGGTTTTAGCCAGTAAAAGAGCAACATAACCTTGGAAACTCCCAAAGCTCGAAGTATCCATGAGGATTTCCCCACGATAAAAAAACAAAAGGGTTGTATGTGCGATCGAAGAGGGCCATGCTGCATTTTCTCACTGCATCGACCCTCTCTGGGGTTTTGTTTAAACATTCGGATGGGCCATGGTGTTGAAGATGTCCTTAAAACTAACACGAACAGCCTAAGAAGCATGCAATACTGTGCAAACTCTCGTCGTGAGAAGAATTGAATAAAGCGTTTTAGAAGCACACACGCACCTATATATTGCTTAGCCATTAATCCTCCTGCAATCTTTTTGCGACTGCTTGCAATATACATGTAGAATGTGAACTGTTTTATTACGCGTGACTGAGTACGCGTGGAAACTTAGGATAACGGGATGTTTAGAAGGAAATAAATAGAGCGATTGCGTGCGATCGAGTTCGAGAGGCCGAGATGCAAGAGAAGAGTGTTCGAAACCGAGCGACAGGATCGTGTGACTGAGAATAATAAGGGTAACGTAGACGACGAGCGTTTGAGGAATGGATGCATGAGAAATGCATGGGGAACAAGGTGAATCTTTGAGTCGAATGAGTGCAGTTGAAAGCGAACAGCGAAAGAGTCGAGAGCAAACAGTGAGAGAGCGTAAAGCGACTAAGCGATAGATAGAGTTAACCCTTTGCACTCGGATGTCCACTCTGAGGGGACATCAGCATTGATTAGTGCTACATTCCATCGCAGCTTTTTGAGAATTGCGTTTCTATGAAGTTTTCTATTGAAATGGAAATTTTCTAGAGCTGAGAAACATTAGCAATAGAGACTGTGGCTAAAATATTGCTCAAAGATTGCCATCTTAACAATAGTTTTCGTTGTCAGCATCTGGGAAGGAGCGGAGTGCAAAGAGCTAAGCTTATTCCAACGCAACTATTTCAGAGGTGCATACTTTCCTCAAGCTTTCTGTTGAAATGGAAATTATCTATCGCTGAGAAACATTAGCAATAAAAACTATGGCTGAAATATTACTCAAAGATTGCTATCTTAGCAATAGTTTTCGTTGTCAACATCTGGGAAGGAACGGAGTGCAAAGAGCTAAGCTTATTCCAACGCAACTATTTCAGAGGTGCATACTTTCCTCAAGCTTTCTGTTGACATGGAAATTTTCTATCGCTGAGAAACATTAGCAATAAAAACTATGGCTGAAGTATTACTCAAAGATTGCTATCTTAGTAATAATTTCTTCTGTGAAGGAGCCAAGTGCAAAGGGCTAAACTTATTCCACTTTTCAAAAGCGCATGTTTCCCTCAAGTTCTCTACCAAAACAAGTCCGAGAAGACACCAAGCGCAAACGCTCACTAGCGACAGCATTTCAATAAAGTACTCATCCATAGTAAACAATATGACAACAATAAACAGTATGGACAATAGTGTCCATAGTATCCTCTTATTCCTACCCACAAACAACATTATAATAATCATCATTCTTCCGCATTTCAGTCACCGCTGGTAACATCTCGATTAATTCCGCGGCCAAACGCGAAACTCGCCAAGAGTAATCACCGCAGCAGAGCGCGTTCCCAAGCATCATCTACCACCCGCATAGGCGCGATCCTCGACCAGTCCCTGGGACGTGGAACCGCGTTAAAGCGCGACCCGCTGCGCCGTGCACGCGGCTAGATGATTTAGAAGCGGAGTGGCGAGGCGGTGACCGCGAGCTGTGCGCGCATGCGACCGGAAGAGCGAAGCGCAAGGACCGCGGGAGCGTTGCGCCGCTTCTCGCGACCCGCCTCGCGCGTACACGCGCGCGTGCACCGTCCACAATGGGAGGAAACGGCTCGGAGCAAATTAGACGCAACCAAGGAAGCTATCCCGCGCCCACGGTTAATTAATACGCCAGAGGCTCGTTTAATCGAGCCCTGCCGCTATTTTCGCGACCCAGCGATTCAATCATCTTTCGACCCCTCTTTCACACGGCTAGCTGTACCTTCGAGCCACGCGAGGATTCGTCGCGAGCGTGGCTGGCGGACGAGCTCGCGATTTCGCGGTCCCTAGTATGCAGCAGGTTGTGTTTGGTGAATTTCAACCCTTTGCGCGGGGAATTACTTTTCTATTTTGTTGTCAATCAGTCTTTGATATTTATAGTGTTTTTTAGTTGAAATTTATTTCTATGAAACAGCTTCGTAACCGCATTTGTAAACAATTTTGTTTACTAATTGTATTGTATGTAGCTCTCGAACTATGTTGTGATTTATATTTATGAAATATGTTTGTTTTTTTTTTGTTTACTGATGTCGAGTCACACTCGACGAAGGAGTGCAAAGGGGTAAACACGTGTGATTACTGGAGTGAAATAAATAGCAAGTATTGTTCACAGATATTAAATATTTTTTTTAAGAGTCTGTCACTCTTGATATTCCTTTATAATGAGTAATAAAATAATGAGTTCGAGATTATAAATACTTAAACTAGAATTCTACAGTTTCCTAAGATTATCATTACTCGTTTCTGAGTTCTAATATTTAAATAAACATTTACTTTACGTTAATTCCCAGCAACATCCGCGCGATATTAGCTCTATTCTACCTCGCTTCGAAGTCTGCGCCGACTTCGAGCGAAATGCGTTAGCGATACAAGTTTAGCCTTCGACCATCCACGGAGTTTCGCGCAGTTTCACCGAAAGAAATTAGTTTCGCAAAGTTCGATCTTCAGTTGTTACTTCGACAGCGGAGCGAGCAACCTGCGCAGACAATTCTGATTATCCTGGAAACGTCAGCTTTGCGCTTTACATACGACGCCGCGATCTCGAGTTAATTAAAAATTCAAAATTGAAGCGTCCTCGAATGTCTTGGCGCGAAACTTTGCGGGAAAAATATTTTTTTAACAACGAACGATGCGAAGAAACAAGTAACAGAAAGTTGTACCATTTTCTAGTCGTTTTCTTAGAATCTAGAAATATTTATCGCATCTTCGCGAATGATTGTGTTCCAAATTATTGAGGTGACGAAGACGTTAGATTGTTGAATTATAAGAAGAAAAATAACGCGATCGGGAACATTGTCAACGTTACTGCATGACCCATGATAATCTTCGAGTTATTTCCATCGTCTGATCGATATTGACACTAGATGGCAACGATGTAAAACACGAGGCTGATTGAATATCGCGCGCACCCCTTTTAAACTGGGTTCGACTGTCCATCCACCTTCTAACACTTGCAACGAAACGTTAACTCGATGTCTCATTTTTTAACGAATATTTTTTAACGATTTCTATCAAAAGACTGTATTAATATTCCGCCATTTCAAAATTCGAAGTCCAGAAATCTCGCGTAACAATTTATGCTAGCGACCACTTCAATCACCTAAGCAACCCCGTAATTAAAAACATCATTTCTTCACGAGTACAGTCGATCTCGTTTCGCAACAGTTGAAAATCAATTCCATCGTTACTCATAATTAATTTCACTTTTAAAATCCAATTTCGAGGAGCTTCGAGAATTCTAATCAGTCTATGAAAACCTCGAGTTGCCATATGAAACGCAATGGCGACTCTCAGTCGCCTCTCGAGCGCAAAGGGTGAAGCTCGCAATTGTTTCCAAGTAAAATTCTTTTTTAATTCTTCTAAAAAATATTTCTTTTCCAAAATTCAAAAAGAAACTATATACTTCACCCCACGAACCCAGCGTTGAAGCCAGGAGGTCTCCCCATTCGATTGGCCGAGCGCTGACATACTAAATCGCGACGCGGAGGACGGACTACGCGCGGCGGACGAAAGACGAAATCCGCGAGCGTTCGTAGCACCGCGTTAGGCTGCGGATCGCGACAAATGCAACGCAAATTGCGGCGCATTAGCGTAAATGAATGCGGACGTGCGACGGTGCCGCGCGCGTCTACGTGGAGGAACGCGTGCAACGCGGCCAGCCGCGTTAATATTAAATTGCATTCGGCTCTGGTACGCGTATCCATTCCGCGGGCAGAGACGCGGACGCATCGCGAGGCGAGCGTGGCGATGAAAAGCTGGAAGGAAAAACGCACCGCGAGCGGCGCCAAGGAAAAACGACCGAGCCGCGACTCGCGTTTCCGTTTCGCTCTTCGCGCGTCTACCCCTTTTATGCTACTTTCCCGTCTCCCTTTCTCTCTCTTTCTCTCTCTCTTTTTCTGTCTGTCTCTCTCTCTCTATCTCTCCTTTTCTGTCTGTCTATCTCTCTCTCTTTCTCTCTTTCGTGATTTACCAAAAATTGTTCGCTCCTCCGACGAGTTCCCCCGACGCGAGTCGCGCTGAATCCTATTAACTTCCCCTGTTTGCATCTGAATGCGAACCGCGAGACGCGGTTTTTTGCGTCCTGGAACGCGATCATCGAGTCCCTGGCTTTTTCCAAACAACCAACCCCGCGACTCTACCTACTCTCCCCTCTAGAGCGGTCTTTTTTTCGTTCCGCCAGTCGCTTCTGTTGTTTCGTTTTACTTTCAAACGTGGACTGACCATACGATTTTACATTATCCTTCCGGTTGATTTATAATGGTTAATAGTTGGGTTCGTGGGGATACTGCGGTTATGGCGGATCAGGAAATTGTTTCGAGAGAGTGATAGTTACGTAAGGGTAGCTTGGAAAGATTTTTAGTGACTGCGTGGTCTTGTTACTTTTGTTTTGGGCGATTTCAGTGAGAATGATGTAACTTGGTGGCTTTCTTTCGCCTAAAGAATTTTCTTACTTCGACAATATGATTATTTTTTTAAATAATCGAAAGAGAGCTGTAGTACATCAAAGACAATGCTGGAATATTTGCAAAGCAGTGATTATCAAGTAGAATAAAATATTACCAATTTTCTGAACAAATTTTAATTTTCTTTTTCATTTAGGATGAAAAAATTAATACTTATTTATTATTTTAATACTTAAAAATTAAATTTACTTAATTTAAAAAAAGTTAAACGTACACATATGTATGTCTGTGTCCCTAAAGAAGTTGATGGAATGTATACCTTTTTATTTTTCATGCTTTTTCTGTGGAGACGCCAAATTTTGAGGGAGATATTGTATAGATAAGAAAATATCCCATAAATTTTCTTAATCTTTGAAACATTTTGCAAGGAAGAAGAAAGAGTTTTGAGAATCAAATATAAAAATACAAATCTTATAAATTTCATATATAAAATTGAAGCAAGCAGAATACTTGCATTACAATTTCTAAATCCTCGCCTACCTTTAATCAAACAACGCAATCAACGTTTCAACTATTCAAAGGCAACGTTTAAAAAAAAGAAAATTACAATTCACAAACAATCTTTTGCAAATCCGCTGACGCAATCATTTTTCTGACGCAATCATCCATTTTTCGAAGGTAAAACACAGATATTCGGTATCAAACGGCTATTCGTAAAACAATGCTCGATTATTATTCCAGAGGCTTCGTCGGGGCGGAGCAATTACGCGAAAGGCGACGCGCTTTCCGCGAACAAACAATACTCGCATACGGATAGCCGAACTATCCCGATCTCTTTTCCCGCTATTCGCATTCCGCGGTTGATCGCGTAGACGCAACCACGCCGACTATTACGCGTCGTTCGAAGGCATTGTTGCCTCGTTATCCTGATTAGAATCGTTAACGCGAAGCACCGCTCTTCCTGCACGCGGAGGAACCCTTTAGCCGACCTTTCGTCGCGATTCGAGCCGTGTTGCGTTCAACTTCGCCCCGTCGAATCGCTTCATCCCCCTGCGAGAGGAAAAATCCGCGGGACGATCGCGAGACGCGTTTCGACGCCTTCCTGCGCTCTTCGAAAGCGAGAAACAAAGCATCCCTCTTTGCGATCCGCTCGATCACGCGGAACATTCAACAACGAGGCGTCGATCGAACGCGATGCAACGTGGATCCGTTTTCAGACGCTCGTCTGAAGGAGAGATGTTTCGTCACATTCGAAACAAAAACAGATTTACACTAGGTTTATGCTACTATTTTTGAAGAGTTTCAATTTCTATTTATCACTTTTTCTAATTAACTTCGTCGTTTGAGTCGCTGGGATTAGGGGTTTAAAGGTTGCCATAGAAATTGTAAAGATTCTCATCTTTAACGCTTTGTGCTCTGCCCCTTCCTGAGTGTTGGCAGTGGTAGCTACAAGTATTTGCTAAAATAGCAATATTTAGCAATATTTAGCAATAGCTTCAGAAAGCTACGGTGGAATAAGTTTAATCACTAGTCAATTCTGATGTCCCCTCAGAGGGAGAGGCGAGTGTAAAGGGTTAATGCCTCACTTCAATAGTTATTGACGTATCATAAACCCAAAATACCAAATTAAAGGTACCATTAGGCCGAGTAACCCTCGAGTCGGTTATTCTGACGATTTTTTCCTGTGAGAACCCTGTTTCCTACCCCCACGGCCATGCAGCGACCACCACCACCTCGACATCGAGCTCAGCCAGTGGACTAAACATAGAAGGTTAAGAGTTGGATGTCTTGAAACCTCTCCTTCCTTCGATACTCATTCATCCTTTAAATTACCATCAAGAAGTCGTCCTCGATATTCCATCCGACCATTTCGCAAGGTAAAATTAAGAACGCAACAAGAGGAAATTGTTAGAGATGACGTGACAATATTGTAGAGTGTGAATGATTTTATTGCGTGTGACTTTGTATGCGTAGAAACATGAGATGTAATTGAGAATATTCGAGAATATTGATTATTCGTGGAAAGTCCAAATTTTATGCATGAGAGTATGCATGTGCGAGTATGCGAGTGCCTGGGAAAACAAGGGAATGAAAATCTGGGGAAAAATGTGCGTAGCGCGAGGGAATTGATGAAAACCTCTTCAGTAAAAAGACTCCCATCACGAAAGGGTTAATTACAAACCTTCGACGAATCTAAAGAATGCATCACGTTTCCTGAATTTTTCCATCGTTCGAAACGTTTCTTCAGGGATGAGAAGCAACGCGTTGAAGGTTGCGACGACCAAATTTATGACAGCATTTTAAATTTTTTAAATTGTATGGCACAGTAATTTTATACGTGGTAACATAATAATGCAAGGGAAATAAAATGGAAAGGAAGGATGGCTGAAGGAAGCGGTGGGAATTTCCTTTTCAGCAGAGCAGTAAAGGATTATGTAGGGTGTACCAGAAAGTATGATCGTAACTTGAAAATGTGCGAATTCATCATGGAACCTTCCAACTCTTTGAACTGAGAATGTTACAGCGTTGTACTTTGCAGTATGTATAATCCTTTCAGCAATTTAGAATGTCGGATACACTGGCGTGAACGATTCTTCATCGTTGCATTATGGATCATCGTGTGGAGGCATGGCAGAGCTGTTTGTAGAGATTTCAATCAATGGTAGCTATCGATGCCTGTTGACGAACCAGTTGAAAGTGTTTACGAGTTAAAAGAGATGCGAACGAGAGTGCGTAATAATTTTGGGCCAAGCATTTGTGTTTACAGCGTAAAGTGTAAACAAAGGGCGTGTTGTTATTCAGGATATCAGATGCGAGCAAAGTGTATGCATTGTATGAAAGATGTAGAAAGATAGAAAAAGAAAGAAATATTCTTATGGAAGACGATGAAAAGAAATTTTAAATGCATTTTTATTCTTAAGGTAAAATTTTTCATTATTGCACCAAATTCTATTCATCATTTTTAAACGATCAAATTTGACATTGTTTGTCAGAAACATTGAAATACTTCTGAGCACAAATAATTGACAAGACGTTCGCATAAAATACAACTGCATGCTACTACCTTTCCACAAATCGAATTAAAAGGGACTAAACGGAAGTCACTCCGCAAACGCCATTATTTCCACCGCAAATCGAGCATCTTTCCCATTTCACGCTCGTTCGTTCGATCAAAACTCTGTTACACCCTTTCAATTTACACAAGTATCGCCATGTTCAGATAAGAAATAATTTTCCACGAGATTCGATATATTGTACAGGAAATAAACTGGTACCATCTATACGCGAGACGATGAAAATCAGATGAAAGTCAAACAGGAAGCTAATAGAATTCCTCAATTCGATAACCGAGTAAACAAAAAATGAAGGCACTGAATGAAATCCAACGTTTATCTTCCAACCAGAGGAACGTTTCAACTGAATTCCCTCTCGAAACTCTGAAGATGCAAGCGAAAGAAACAACTCCGCTGTTTCAATCCGCATTCGCGCGAGGAATCATCGTTCCGATCGAGGTACGCCTCCTCGCGCCGCGAGCAACGCGTAATCGTTATTAACCCTTTGCGCTCCAAAAGCGACTCTCAATCGCCACAGCGTTTCACGCAGCAACTCGAGCTTTTCATCGACTCATTTTAAGTCTCGAAGCCCCAGAAGAATGGATTTCAGAAGCGAAATCAGCTCGAGCGAAGATGAATTCGATTACGGATCGTTGGAAAACGAGATCGATCGTGTTCGTGAAGCAATTAGCAATGGAGAAAATGAAAGCAGCTGCTGAATACCAGCCGACCTTTACCTATTCCTCGCGCCGCGTCCATTAACCTTTTAGGAACGATGCGCCACTATAGTGGCTTTCGCGGATGTCATTTCGTGTTACGATGCGCCACTATAGTGGCTTTCGCAGATGTCATCTTGTGTTATTAATTATTAAAGTTAAAATATACGCATCGTATCTTTAACAAAACTTTAGTTATCGAAAATTTCATTTCAATGTGCTCGCGTGGAGAACAGCATTATCTGTTACATATTGCAATGTTGTATTGTTTACGTGTAATTCGTTGCAATATCGCTTAGGGGGATTGCGTAGGTGAAGATGAAACACGAGATGAAATAATTAATCGACAGAGGATGCACCTGTAGCAGCAGTTCTCAAACTTTTTCAAACCTTTACACATCATAATTGTACGCACAACAGTAATTCCATTTGCTAAAAATTCATATCATATTTTTCAAATACTATACATTAGCTAGTTTCCAAATTTCATTAAAATCCTGCTATTAGTCGCGAAGATATTACTTGTTTTCTAAAGGGCGGACGTTCTTCATGTTTCAATACATGTGCATTAATAAGAGTAAACCCTTTGCACTCTGCTCCTTCCTGGACGTTGGCAATAGAAGCTAGAAATATTGTTATTTTAGCAATATTTTAGCAATATTTAACAATAGTTTCTAACGCTAACGACTCTCAGCAATAAAAAATTTCCATTTCAAAAGAAAATTTTAGGCAAATATACATTGGAATAAGTTCAATCACTAATCGATTCTAATATCCCCTCAGAGGAGACATCCGAGCGCAAAGGGTGAGAAATTTTCATCATCTCACCTAGAAATGCGTCACACGAAAACGTAAACTTACGCGATCCACGCTCTAGCGATAGATCCACGAACAACGTGTTAATACGGAGAAACAGCTCGCGCAAAATTCAGCCGTACATAAGAGCTTAACCTTTCCCATCCGAGCAGTTACGACGCGCATTTGTCCCTCGGTCCTTTCAACGCGCGGCTCGTTCCTCGCGCGAGGAACGCAGCTCGAAGCTCGTAGCTCGCGAGGCGCGCGGTTATCTCGACGAACGCGTATCGCGTTTGGAGAACGCGTACGCGCTGGTTTAACGCTCCTGGGGAACAGGTTGTTCCACCTCGTAAACCATATCCAGCCGCGGGAGAGCACCCTCTCCCTGCGCCTCTTATTATTCCGTTTCATTCCGCTCGTAAGTAGCCACGCGCTTTCCCGAGCGTGCCCGCGGCAGACACGTGAGTAAGAAGTTTCCGCGAGTATAAAGCGACGATCGTATAAATACGGGCGATCGTAAAGTCGACGGGGAGGAAAGTGACGCGCGCGGCCGAGGGAGAACGCCTCTGCTGACTCGTAAAGTTTCGCGCTGACTGGTCGACCGAGCCGAGGCGAAGAGGCGACGAGCGGATCCTGAAGTCTCGGGACATTGTTCACGGAAAGTTTCGCGTCGGTTCGAGTAGTCCACAATTTACTTTTTCTTCGTGGATGAATCTCATTTGAAAAAGAGTGAACGTGGTAGGCAAAACGTTTCCAAAAGGATGAATCTGATTTGGAAAGGGGTGAATGTGGTTTGCAAAAGACTACATTTGATTTACGACAGAGTGAATTCAAAGTGCCAATACTAGCCACCTAATTGTTAGCGATATATAAACAAATTACGATTATAGCCATCCTGCGTACTTTCCTTACACTCTCAACTACTATAACTGTCCTTCGCTTCTAGAGACAATTTTTGAAATGCCAACTAGAACCTTCGCGACGATCACAGCCGTCATTTGTTCCGAGTACGAAAAAAAAGTGTACAGCAATGCGTTAAGAAAATTCTTTCGTTCGTCGAGATGCCATCCGATTTCAATGTTGTACGTTGCGTTGTATTGTGCTGTATTGTGCACGCGTATACACGAACAGGTTTAATCATTCGCGTAAATCGAGAGCCATGGAGAAAGGTAGAATACGTGCGCGAACGCGAACCACCGGCTGTCGGTAATAATTCTAATAGCCGGAAGCTTCGGACGTGAGCGAAATGGAAGGCGGAAGTCGGAAGTCCGCGCTGAAAGTCGACAGATATTATTCGCGATCCGCGGCCATGATTCTCACGGTTCGCTCCATAGCTCGCGATTTAAACGAAGAAACGAGCCAATTCAAGGCTCTACGCCTTTTTTCAAATTCGATCCGCTGGCTTCGCGTCGCTCCTTATTTGCGATAAGCCGCGCGCTACGCTGATAGTCTCACCTTTCGATGTAAAATACGTAAAAAAACCGCGATAAAGAAAACGTTTGTTAAGTGCGCGGTGCGGAAACAGTTTGCTGATACTGCGTTTTTCCATATTTCTGTGAATCCAGGCTCTAGAGCGATAGTAAGTCGATGGAACAGTCGCTACAACATGGCGACACTTTTCTTCGATTCTACAAAATATTGTGTTAAACAGAAGTTCAGAATTTTTTTTAGAAATGTAGAAATTGCATAAATCAAAAAACTTGATGCTTCGAATATTTTCAAATTATACACTTATGGTTTGATAATGTTGAAAAGTTATTGTCGCGTTAAACATTTATTTTTAAAAATTAGTTCAACGTTTGAGAGACTTCATTCTTATACGAGTACATGTTTTTAAAATAGGATAAGGGTGAATACTTGATTAAACATTCAAGCGGAAAGCAACACCCAAAATTGAATGTTGCAAATTGTTACTTCGTTAGAATCGTTCTTGATTGACGCGTAAAAAATGAAAAATATTTCCTCAAAGGCCTGTTAACGGTTACGCATTGCGAAAATATACAAATATCGACTGAAAAGTCAGTGGAACAAAAATTGCACGTCGCGATGCGGTATCTCGCAACGCGCTGCACATACAAATTGAAGTCTGTAAGCCGAACGCTTTGATACGCAGTATTGGCACTTCAAGTTCGCCCTTTCGCAAATTAAATTCACACTTTTGCAAATCAAATCCGCCCATTTGAAAATCAAACACACCCTTTTACAGTTAAGATAAAATATTTAAGTGGAAGTATTTAACTTGCAAAAGGATGAGAATTTGATTAGAAAAAACACGAATTCGATTTACAGAATGGCGAACATGAAATGCCAATACTGTACATCACTTGTAACTTTATACGCACACCAGTCATGGTATTCATTCTAATAAAAAATATTTTTGACGTTGCAGATCCACTTAAAACCAAAAGACGATCGTTCAGATCTCAAAAGAATACAAACAAAGCACCCAACGTCCCCGCACGCGAGCATATTCAAATGCAAGCAGCTGAACTCATCGAACTCGCGACTCGTTTAACATAATTTTTTGCAGAGCTCGATTTCGTGACGCTTCCGCAGGATGCTTCCGCGTAGCATCCTGCATATGCTACTTCATAACGCATATTGAACGGCCACGAACCCGTATACGCGTGTACCGTATGCAGAAGCGCTCGAAGGGTTAATCGGACGTGTTCTCGGTACCGGATCGGAGCCTGGTTCCCGTCGCGAGGAGCCTTCGAAGAGAAACAGCGCGGCGGAAGAAAAATATACGTTAAGAACGAGTGAAAGTTGGACGAAACGGCGGGAAACGGGACCGCGAAACGACGCTCCCTCCCTCGCGAGAAGGCAGCGTTTACAACGGTATCCTCGAAACGAGAGGTGAAATATTCACTCGCGTATACACTCGGGGGGCTACTTTTCGGCGTGGCGAAACGCGCGACCGGACAAGGAACTGCTTCATCGCGAAATGAGTGGCGAAAGAAAAACACGGGCTGGCGGTGTTGTTCCGACTCGAGCACCGCATGCTAAGGAGCCCTATAAAACGGTTTAAGAAGGTATACGAACGTACTGGAACGCACTGAATGGCGACTCGGTGTTTACCTTAAAGTAACGCTTACACGCCTCGCGTCTCGGCTCTGAAACGGTAAACTTTAGAGACGCCGAGGGGGCATTTCCTTTGCGCTGGGCGCCGCGCCATTTTGCCGGGGAAATCTACCCGGGGTATGCCTCTCTTAAACTTTTTACCGCTCCGCATTCAGCGTCCTGTACAGGGGTTTTCTCTCGACATCGGCTGTATCGCGTGGTAACGTGTAAAAGGGGCTGAAGAAGTGGGACGTTGGCAGCGTAATAAAAAGTTGCTGAAAGATACCTGGGCTCGTCCCGTGCAGGCGATAAAAAGAGATTTCCAGGAGGAAGCGCCGGCGATAAATGCGTGCTGATGACTCGGTCCGCTCGGGCTTGGATCAGGTTAGGCTAATTTTAGTTAATCTTCGTCCGATTGCTCGACTTCAAACGTTCTCGCTTCCGAGTTTCCGCTTCAAGCTCGCAGGAGCGCTTTGGCAACCATTTTACGGGAACGTGAACGCGTTCTTTCGAATTTCCAATGAGATTCAGGTTTCTTCGACTGTTTCTCGATTGTACGTCGAGTTCGTCGAGAAATTTTTACGAATAAATAGTAAAAATCTGATTGAGTTAAGATATAATTCAGTTACTTTGGTGAAAATTGTTGACTGTTCGATTAAGACAAGCTCGCAGGAGCGCTTTGGCAACCATTTTACGGGAACGTGAACGCGTTCTTTCGAATTTCGAATGAGATTCAGGTTTCTTCGACTGTTTCTCGATTGTACGTCGAGTTCGTCGAGAAATTTTTGCGAATAAATAGTAAAAATCTGATTGAGTTAAGATATAATTCAGTTACATTGGCGAAAATTGTTGACTGCTCGATTAAGACAAGATAGAGCTTGCTAAATGAAACAGGGATGCTCGCGCACTTTCTAAAGCGCTTCAAACCTAATTCAGAAAGAAATTCGTGTGAGGAAAGCCAACAAAATATAATTCAATATATTTAACGATAATCGTAAGAAATAAGTAAAAATCGACGCCATTTTAGGTACCCTTTATTTAACACTTAACCAGCCAGCAACACATTAATGTGTTCTTCCTCTACTATGGATTGATTGAATATATTTCGAGATATATTTTGCAAGTTTAACGATTTCTCCACGTTCCTTGAAAATTTTGTTCAAAAATGCCTTTCACGAGAAATCCATTAATTTCCCTATAAAATGCACATGGATATTGAAAGTTACCTTAATTCAAATATAATAGATGCTTAAAGTTACCTTAATTCAAACGTAATAGCTTGATTAATCGGCTCGAAGTCTTCGAAGCAACGATCCAAAACGAACAATTCCTACACCGTTGCTCAGGCGTCCTTAGGACAAAAGTTTCAAACGCGCACGAAAATACGCACGCCTCGCTTAATTAAAACACCGTCCATTACGATCAGGCTTGAACTGGAGCGGCGTTTAATCAAAACAGATTTAATCTGGCTCGTAACTCATCGAGGGCTGGCATTAATCGCAGAAGTCGCGGATGATTGAGCGCCGAAACGTCGCGAATAATACGGGATTCTGCTCCGTCAACGGGACGCGCCGTTTAATCGCGTCGACGTTCAACAAAAATCGCGTGGCATTCGATACGAGGAGGTGTGCTCGCGAACGTGCCGACAAGGACTCGCGGAACAATTCGAGAAATTCGTTGCGTTGCACACCGGCTTCTAATCGGATCGCGTTTAACGACAGATCGAAAAAGTTCCTGGGAGACGAGCAGACGGCTCGAGGCAATTCGCGCGCGGACAAAGCGGGAAGTCGAGGAGGTAGAGACGGAAAAATAGAGAAACGACGGCTGTATTGCGATCCGAATGGCGGAGAGGGAAGGGGAGGAAACGTCGCGAGGAAAACTAGTTAATAACAATTCCGATCGCCTCGCGGAGCAGGGATGAAGCACCCTCGAGATCGAACCGGAAGGCCTTCGCATGCGTATCCTACGCTCGAGTACCGCGCCTCTTTCAAGCGTGCCAGCTACGACACTGCGACCGCTCTCTCTCGTTACTTTCTCCTTTCTTCGTCTCGCTTTTACTTTTTTTCGATTTTCCTCAAAACCATTTGAAATGAAACCAGAATCTGGTTAATGTCCTCGCGCGTTTGGTGACCGCGAGCCTCTCGAATGTTAAACCTTTTTTGTTTTCGTCCTCGCTGTTGAAAATGTACTCGAGGAGGAGGTCCATATTGTTCGAGAAGAGATCAATCTGCTCGAGAACTCGAAAAGAGAAACGCTACTTTGAAGTCTTGTTGTTTTAATTAATTGCGAACCACTCAAACGTATACTTAATTTTGCATACTATTATTTTTAATTGCCAGTAGATTGATATGAAATGTAATCAAATTGCGTGAATTTCCATGCAAATTCGTGTTTCACAAACACGATTAAAAGCATGGAATTTATCTCACCCTTCAAACGTTACAAAGCGCACTTTCAATACTTTTATTGTAAATTCAGGGAATAGTTTAGAGTTATACAAAACACCGCGTAATTCATTTTAATTAATATACTATAATACGAAACATCCTCTGACTGAAATACTCTCGTTCGTCGAACCCATTTCGACGATTTAAGATAATTTATATGCTATTATAACATTTCCTCTCTGCAGTTCTTTTTCGACGAGAATCATATGCTTTCTTTAATGCAACAGAGACAAGCTACAGTTTCTCGTGCACTGTACGATGCACACGTCTGCTGAAATTCACGAAAACAATACATGTTTACCATTGCGTTTTAGAAACAGAGAGCGCAAACACGCTGGCTATATGATCTCTTTCAGAGAGACGGTCAAAGTGTCCAAACATGTTTCGTTTCGACCTCCTCCTATGAAATCGTGCAGTAATGGAGCCACTGAAGCGACTTCGTTATAATTTTCATTCGAAAAAAGGGTGGCTCTCATTTTTCGAACGGAAGAGTCGGAAGTGAAAACTCGAAAAAGCTTGGCTGACACATCGCATCAGTTTCGCGGTGCCATTTTTAGCTGGAAACATTTCCTTCCGCGAAAATGCACCCGTGCAAAATGTCCACGGCGAATGAATCATAAATATCACTGGGCGGTCCATCAATCCGACAGTGTAATCAGAAGCGCCCCTTGTATTCCGCCATTCGAGCTCCGATATTTCTACCGTTAATGACATGTGTTCATCACGCGCGCTGGTTCGGATATTCGAGAAAAAGAATGCCACGGGGCAGCCAATCTCCGAGCATCGACTCCGTGAAATTTTGGAAACGCGAGGCTCGCAAACGCGAAAAATATTCCATTCGTTCGAATAATAATTCTCGCCTTCCGACTGTTTGGATAAATATTTCTTTCATGTTTCGAGGAGCGTTTGAGAATTTGAAAAATTCTCTAAATTTTCTGCTTTCCTCGACTTACGCGAAAACTTTCGAAGCCGATTAATCGCGTAATTCGAGGACTGTATTCGATGAATACAAGACATTTCGCGAGAGCCATTGAAGTCGAATAAAGTATTTTGCTTTAAAATGAAGAAAATGATCTCTGCGGCGAACAACGATACATTTATCGTGCGTGGACTCAAATTAGAGCTTCTGCTGTTCCAGAAGATAAGCAGCGATGCTTACTGATCTCGTTTAACGATCGCGTCGTTCCATCCGCGACGCGTGCCATTTCTCAGAGCCCCAACGAAACGAAAATGGCAGACTCGTGACGCTGGAGAACGGTACAAATGGACTCGACTTAAATCGCCGCAGTTTGCCGCCTCGGCGAAATATATCGCGCAAGTTTTATTTCCCATTACGTATTCCGTTCCCCATTTGCACCTGCTAATTCCAATTCCTCCTGTTTCACGGTTTCTAACGTTCGAGCAAACTTCGCAACTCCGAATTGGCATTTCCAGTTGCCGCTTCTTTTCGCTACTCGATTAACTGTACTTCAACGAGTATTGTTTCGCTTCGAAAATATGTTTCTTGTGCTCAACTTTACGGATTAGTCGTGGAAGGTTTGATTTGATTTGGAATCGTTAATTTACATTTCCATGCTCCTTTTCTTTTGTGCTTCTGCTATTCGTGCGACAGAAAATATTGTGCAATTTTTGTTCAGTTGTTTCTTGTAATTATTTTCATTTAGAAAGCTTTTAGTCACGAATTAAAATTGTTCTAAGTGAAGAAGAATTTAAAATCGATTTAATTAGTCACTGTAGAATCTTTTAAGAATTAAAATAAATATATTTATAAATATAATTATGAATTACGTAATATGTACTGACTTTAATGAATTGGTAATTACTTTTAGATTGCTTTTTGAATGGAATTTTTCATTCCTTACTACCTACTTTACATTTGGTGTTTTTTTAAAATAGAATATGTGAGTAGAAGAACTTGGTTTACAAAAGGATGAGTTCGATTTGCAAAAGGATGAATTCGATTTGCAGAAGGATGAATATGATTTGCAGGAGGATGAATATTATTTGCAAAAGGATGAATGTTATTTGCAGAAGGATGAATTTCATTTGCAAAAAGGATGAATTTAAAGTGTCACTACTGTAACACTTTACTTCATTCGATAATTTGAAAAGGTACTAAATCTAACAATGAAAGCAAAAATATTAAGTTCTGACATATTTATGTTGAAAAGTAGATGTTTAAAAGAAAAACAGTGGAAAGATTTTAGATGAAAATACGAAAAAGAATAAGTTTAAGAAATGTGGACGTTGCGAGCAATCGATATATGAACCCTTTGCGTCCTATTGGCTCCGCTACGAGGGCATTCATAATGTATTTCATAACTCCGTTGCCTTCGCTGGAGAGACATTTGCAGTTTGTATTACGCAATTCCGCAGTTGCTCGTAGATGTACAAATATTGAAAAATGTTCAGCGTTCTAAAGGGTTAATACAGCGTTTCCCAAACTGTGTTCCGTAAACAATCACCAAAGTTCCACAAAGAATTATGAAAATGATATTAGAAAACAACGAAACATTGCCTGTTTTTGTGTTTAACGCAATAACAATAATAATTAAAAGTTGAGAAACGTTTCTTTTACAGATATGATATAAAAATTGGAATAAACGTTTATTTTGTTTATTTAATATATTTGTATTATCATTTATTGCAATTAAAAGCCAAATTTACTGAAGCATTTCTTTTGCAACTTAAAAAGTGTCTACCTTGTACTGCTTTTAATATGGAATGGCGTTAAATATTGAATTTACTCTTTCAAAGGGGAGGAAATAGGGTATAAGCAAGCAACTAGGGCGATTGATATTTATTTAAAAAAAGAAAACAAAATTTGTTACCTTTCACGCGAAGTAAAACGGAATCTAAAAAATGTCAATCGAAGTTAATTACTATATATCGATTTAATTTAGTCACGATCGCGTCTGGAAAACGGAAAGCACGTTTTCATTAAATACAATTTAAATATAAATTCATTTATATATTTATATGAATTAAATTGATTTACTTTTAAATATATATTTTTAATCACTTTCATAGAGCAAAAGGTAATATATCTTTAAGAATTTGAATTGTAATTAAAATTCTGTCAGTTATCCCTGATCCAAAAGCTATTTTTATTATACTTTTATTAAATTTTACATTTTTAAAGGCGAATAGATTTAGAGCCATGCGAAGCCACCTTTTCCGCGCTTTTTTCCTTCGCTTCTTTTTTCACGAAGTGTCTAAAAGTGTTCTAATTTGTACAAAATGAAATTTTAAGGTTGCTGAGCTTGATGGAACGAAAAATATGGCGGACGCGCGTTTGGTGGGTTCTATAGTTTCTGTTCTGGTTATTGTCTCCGCATTATTAGCGAAAACTTCCTCGAATTCACATTTTCGAGCAACGTACACCGTCCAAGTAAAAATTATTTGCATTTTCCGGGATTAAAGTGTTTATTAAATATAATTAGATCACTTTGTGTGCAAGTTATCTTGCTGCGGTACACTTCCGCAATGAGGAAGTTCGCGATTTTAATTCGTTTAAAACTGTTTCAGTCAGTCGGAAACAAGTAAAATATGTACGTATCTTTTCTTTTGGAAAGTTTGTTTAAATGTTACCATCTCAATTGTTCCCAAAGAATTAAAAAGATATGATGCAGAGTTGGGAGAAATATTATTATATTAGCAGAAAGGAACTCGAGCATTCCTCATTTTAATATATCATCAAATGTATATAAATTAAGATTAAAATATTAAGAAGTTATGAAAATTTAACATTTTTCACTTATACAATCAAATGATTTGCAATAAAATGCATTAGTACAGTGTTTCCCAAAATTTTCTCATCGCAGGACACTTTTTAAGTTGTAAAATTTTGAGTAAATCTTGATTTTTAGTTATAATTCCGTTTGAAAATTATTTTAGATTACGGAGCAAACATTGTTTTGCTGTACTTTATGGAACATCAATTTGGAAAAAGCTATATTGGTAACTCGAATATTCTACACTCAAGTTGCTGTAATAAAAAGTGTGCACATCCATTTTAATAATGCTGTACAATGCAACAAAAAATGTTCCAAATCTTTCTTTCTTCCATGCAACATTCAAAAGCGAAACCAAATCTAGCGAGTGGATATATTTGCAATTAAATTACCCAAATCCACAAGTAAATTACCACAAATCCAACGCTATTCTGATTTCATAAAACGAGAACAAACATCAGACCAGCATTTAAAAAAATATTCCCACTAAAAAATATATGAAGCAATACTTCACAATGTATGTCAATTTAAACATTTCGTGGACAATTAAAAATAATTGACATTAAAGAAACAGTGTCACGTATGCGTCCTTTTATCTAGAGCAGCCATTAATATAAAATATTTCCAGAACTTGATTTGCTATTATATTAAAGGACGTGCGCGCAGCTATCGAAAAAGGGTTGCAAAAAACAGTAGCACAAATAAAATAAATGTTCAATATTTCACGAAGTTAAAGCAATTCTGCTTCGCCCATTTCCCTCTCGTATTTTTATATAATTAATTAGTTTTGGAACAATTGGACGCGTGGATGTCTAATAAGCGTCTAATTAATATGGCGTCAAAACTCGGTACCCGGTTTCCGTCGCCTTAAACAACACGATGTCGCATTGATTTAAACGGCGGCCAACTCGTCGACGAACTTTTTGATTGTTCGCTCGACGCGCGCGGCTGTTGGCCGGTTGTTCAACTTTTCGAATAAGTCAGCGTTCGCGGCGAGGAACGGCTCGCTTGATATTTACAGCGTTACGGTTCACCATTATGGCCGCCGTCAGCGGTCACCGACGCGACAACATTGCGCGTCCCTGGTAAATCAACGTGCGCGCGGTGCTCGTTAAGAAATTAGAAAAAAAATAAAAAAGATTTAAAAAAAACACGCGACCCAGCCAGCCTGGCTACCTAGTCCCATCAAAGTGGCTCGCGCGACTTTATTTTGTTCGTTTAATATTACATTTTCCACTTGCTCCGCCAATTAACCCGTCACCCCTTTCAGAATCGCGTTTTTTAACGTTCGCGTGTATTCCTGGACGAGCTGCGAAGTGGCTGTTGTCGGCTGTCTTGCGTTTGGACAACGTTTCGTACCAGGAATTTTATTGTTCGCCGTGAAATCAGGCAGTGCTGTGTTACGACTAGCTGGGGCCTTGGGCAAAGTAGAACTTCGAGGCCCCAACTGAAGAAATTTCACGTTGGAACAAATAAAACAATTGTAAAATTGAAAATAATTTCTTCTTAGCTAAATCAAATTCGTGATCGTGCTTTGCCAATGTCGTCTATCAAATTTATCTATCCTCCTGATCAAAGGTTCCCAAATTAGCGCAAACGTTACTCACAGTTTGTATGTATTTCAGCGATGAACACGGACGACGTTATTAATCCCACGTTCCCAGAATCCTACGTAATTACGAGTCGAAAAGTTACGCGAACATCCTGTGCGGGTCGAAAAGCTGACCAACCACGTAACTTTCGTCAGCGTTGCGTCAGAATTTCAAAGGCTCAATTTTCATTTTGCTGTTCTGTCTCTTTCGACATTTCGTTCACAAAAAAACAATCGTCAAAATTGTTGTATCTTGTACCTTTTATTGTTTCACTTGAGATTAAACTAGTTGGAGCAACGGATCCACGAGCCACCCCCAAGAAGGTTCAACCCTTAATAAAATTTGACCATATCTTGTGCAACAGAAACACCCTTAATTCGATGCATGCACATATAAATACAGTTTTCAATTTTTCATCGGGGAAAGTTTCATTGAGGAAAGTATGCACCTCAGAAATAGTTGCATTGGAATAAGCTTAGCCCTTTGCACTCCGTTCCTTTCTAGATGTTGACAACGAAAACTATTGCTAAGATGGCAGTCTTTGAGCAATATGTTAGCCATAGTCTCTATTACTAACGTCTCCTAGCGATAGAAAATTTCCATTTCAATAGAAAACTCGAGGGAAGCATGCATTTCTCAAAAGGCTGCGCTGGAGTAAGTTTAACCTCCATAAATTATTGCTGAAACGTTGCCAAAAGATTGCTATTTCAGCAGTAGTTTCTATTACCAACGACTCCCAGTAATAGAAAATTTCCATTTCAATAAAAAACTGAAGAAAAGCTACGGTGGAGTAAGTTTAATCGCTAATCGATTCTGACGTCCCCTTAGAGGGGTGCCATCCGAGCGCAAAGGGCTAATAATCGCCAGAAAATGATTGTGGCGGTCCTCGCCACTAGGGTGACAGCACACTCGTCAGTTTCCCGCGAGCACTCCATGTCCTACACCGTTTCTATATAATAGAAATTCTGACCTATCCCTACCATCCCAGCATCTAAGGCAGAGTCTGCTAGGTAGCTAGGACTATTGAGTCCACTAGCAGGCCCAGGACGAAACGTTCTTCCCTCCCTTTTTCCTTCATTCCCTCTCACACACATACTCACACGAGCGAGATGAAGCAATGCTCTTCAATGGTAACAGCTAAAAAGCTATTACTAGCTATTAAAAGACTGTGACGGTCCTCGTCACTAGGGGGACAGCTCACTCGTCAGTTTCTCGCGAGCACTCCATGTCCTACACAATTCTGACCTATCCTTACCATCCCAGCGTCTAAGGCAGGGTCTGCTAGGTAGCTAGAACTATTGAGTCCACTAGCAGGCCCAGGACGAAAAGTTCTTCCCTCTCTTTTTCCTTCCTACCCTCTCTCACGTTCTCTTTACAGCACAGCATTATGAAGCAGGCGTTTAGCCCCACCAACAAACGCTTCAGACTCTTTAGTTGATTTATACTGTGGCGGTCCTCGTCACTAGGGGGACAGCACACTCGTCAGTTTCCCGCGAGTACTCCATGTCCTACACAATTCTGACCTATCCTTACCATCCCAGCGTCTAAGGCAGGATCTGCTAGGTAGCTAGGACTATTGAGTCCACTAGCAAGCCCAGGACGAAACGTTCTTCCCTCTCTTTTTTCTTCCTACCCTCTCTCACACACTCTTTACAACACAGCAACTATTGAAGCGGCGTTCAGCCCACCATCAGCTTCACGATATTTAAAATTTTCCCGCCTTTCACCTTCCAGGGCGGCGCGAGCCCTCGAAACACCGCGTATAATCGAATGAAATGGCGGCTCGCGAAGGGGTTGGATGGAACGACCGCGGTCCGGATCCACGCGCGATATCTTCCTCCTAGCGAAACTTATCGCGCGACACTGGCCGTGGTTGCATGCACAGAAGCGAATGAAAATTTGTATTCAACCGCTGCTTGTTGCTCGTTATCAGCCTCTGGCCCGTACTCTATACCTGGCAGCGTTATCTAAACTTTCTTCCCGTATATATACGCGCGCACAGCCACCTGTATCGCGGGTTCATCCCCGTTTATCTCTTTTATTTCGTATCGGTGCACGGGCGCCTAGAAAAACCGGTGTCCCCGGGCTATATCGTCGTTCCCAATGGCTGGCAACCACCAAAGGCCGTATGATATTCGCAATTTTCACCGCGATCTGCAATCGTGTCGCTGTCCTGCGGATAACAGCCGGATTCACTCCGATCTCTCTCGTCCTACCGTATGTTAATGCGCGATCCACCGATAAGGACCGCAGCGACCGATTTAACGCGGAGGCATTTCTGCGTTAAACGTGATTTCTTTCCTGGTCGGACGCGTGTTTCACTCTGCATCGAGATATGCTCGTTTTAGTGAATTGCTCTTTTGGTAATTCGATGATGTTTGGAGATTTTTATATTTAACATGGAAGATATAGAGAAGAGGGGTTATTTCGTGACTGGAGTTTTTATTTAAATTGATATATGCTATGTTTTGAGAAGTATTTATGGTAGTTAATGTGTATAACTAATGTATAATTAATGTGAAGTGGTAGCTAATATGAAATTAAGAAGTTTGTCATGAGCGTTATTGATTTGATTCGATTATAATTTTAAAAAAAGAATTCAGTGGAGGAACGTGAAGTCTTTTCAATCTTTAATCGCAGATCGAGAAATAAATATTCTATGGAAACGAATATAGAACTGAAAGATCTTTCATGAAATTATGGAAGTATTGACTTAACCCTTTGCACTTGGCTCATTCCTGAATGTTAGCGATAGAAACTATCATTAAAATAGCAATAATTTCTATGGCTAACAGAAAATTTCCATTTCAATAGAAAACTTGAGAGAAACATACATTTCTGAAAAAGCTGCAGTAGAATAACCTTCGCAATTACTAATTAATGCTGATGTCCACTCAGAGGAAACATTCCCTTGCAAAGGGTAAAACTCCACCTACTTTCACATAGACTACAATACGTTTCAACTAAAAATCGAAGTAATCCATTCGCCGCGTGATGATCCGTGAACCGGGGCAGCGGTAAAAATAGGATTCGCGTATTTCGAAAATATCCGAGCTGCTCGACTCTCAAAGCGTCGAAAAACTGGCGGGGCCGACACAAAGTTGAAAGGAAAAACCGTCGCACGGCCGATGAAAACGGTCGTAACAGAAAAACTGACAGCGACCCGCGCCGGACGCGGCCAGCGAGCGGCATTAAAATAAATCCGCGGGAGCCTGTCGATTAAACGTTTGTTTGCCAATTTTCCGGTCCAAGTCGCGCTTTCGAAATGTCGCCCGTAAACCGCGGAGCAACGAGGCGCGCGCGGTCCCTTACGCGGTGCAAAAGCCACCCCCGCGTTCGCAGCCGCGCGTCCGCAATATCATCCGTGAACAAGCATCCCTCTCTGGTTCGCCCCGCTTATTTCACTTGCATATCCACCAGCGTGGCCTCGCGTCAGCGCATCGACGATCGCGGCTGCTTGCGTATGCCGTGACCCGTGCGCGGTGTATCTACAACCCTTGCCCAGGACGAATCTACATTTATACAACCAGCCAAAGGACGAGGACAGACATCTGCCTCGATATTCGCGGTTATCTGTCTTCGATGCACGCGCCTCTCGTCCCTCTCGTGGGCGCGGCCTCGCAAAAGGTCGCGTTTCCCAGGGCGTTTTTTACTTTTCTCTTTTTTTTTTATTTTCCCTCCCTTTCCCCGTCGGATATTTATTTTGCAGCGCAGCTTTGCCGTTTCATGCTTAGTTGATACGTTACCGATAGGAATGTTTGAATTATACAAGGCCCGCTGCTTTCCCCTGGCCTGTATTTAGCCCTGCCTCCCCGAGCTCGGCTTGAACCTCAGGCCTGGCTATTTTAACCGATAACCTTTGGGAAAGGTCCCCCCCAGTGCTAATTCCTCGTCTCTGTCGGGGTGTACTTTTTTACGTGGACCAATTCGTGGTTGCGAATCCGTCGTTGGACGCGAGCTTTGTCTGCTTTTGATCGAGAGGAAGAGGAACGACAGAACTGTTGTCAGGGTAATGGCGTTCAGTTTAGTCGAGCGCAGAGGGGCGTTGGAAATAAGGATTTTTGTGAATTTCAATTTATGCAGTTTATGAGAATATTATGTAGCACTTTATATTAATGGAAGAGTGTGGAATTTCATTGAAAACTCGATCTTAAGTAGGAAATTATGCAAATAGTATTTTTTAATTCAAGACCATAGTGTTTAATTTGAATTTACTGCGTGTAACCATGAGTTTGTTAGTTGTTTATTCGCGTCGAACGAGTAAAAAGTGGCAGCGATCAAGGATGATCGTGAAAACTTTGGTGTAACGTATAATTAATAAATATAAATTACTGCACCACTTCGCCATTTTCGTCTTGAACGATTAATGACATAAGAAATAATGTTTAATGCAAGGCATCGTTACTCGTTTCGTTACGATTATACAGCAAAGGATCATCCGAGGGTCCGACATGTTTTACATATTCAACATGTAATGGCTGCAAGGTTATTTATATTCATAATCCTGCTGGTCGCATGGCGAAACGTGGTCTATCTGGTTCCTCAGATTTTGCCAGCGCAGAGATTTAACAGTACATTGAATTATGAAAAAATATGAATTTTACATTGCTCCTTGAATAGACTCGATTTTTTCGACATCCGTAAGTTTCTCCTGACACATCAGACTCCATGGCTGTTCAAATATTTGTAGGTTAAAACGGAAACTTCTAAAAAGACTTTAAATTTTTCCAGTCCATTATTAGAATATGAAGTAGAAATAATAATTTAAAAAAGGAAACAACGTTCATTATTTTTTAATCAACATAGCAAACGGATATCATATTTCACTCTAGGTTTACCATGATTCGACATATACCTATTTCCACCAAAGGGGTAAAAGGGGTAAAAAATGTCCCCTTTCGATATTTAATTAGAAAAAATATAAATTGACTTTGAACCTCAATAAAATTACATCAGTTATAATAATTAGTTTTTATTATTTTTGATATTTCAACGTAAAGTTTAACGAAAAGTTTTCTCAGAGGGGTCAAAACGACCCCTTGGTAAACCTAGTGTTAAAAAACTTTCAGATCTCAGATTCGAAAGAGCATATATCTATCTCAGTTTGAACAACAGTCGAACAAATCCCATTTTGCCATCTGACCAGAAAATTATCAAGAAAGCACTTGAATAGTCCGATTGTCTTTCTTCCAAACAGCGAACCGCGAGAAAGCAAGCACCGGAAGGTCGAGCGGGAACCGGAAATGGAACGGTGGGTACGAAACGTCCCTCGCAGGAATAAAGACCCGCGATTTCGCCAGCGCCACTGTTATTTACGGAAATATTAAGGAAATTTAGCTACTCGCTGTTAACCCCGCCGCGAGAACGAATATCGCGCCCCGTTTCGCATCCCCCGACTCGCCTAGCGAAATATTAAATTTCGCGATTATTTAACTTCGTCCCGCGGCGTCCATCGGCTCCTAAGTGCACCACTCCGACAGCAGAAACTTTATTTTCCTCCGTCAATATTTATTTTCCACGTAGCTCCTTCTATTATTACCATACCATCGATTTCCTATCGTTGCTGATTACGGGCAACATTCCGTGAACCGACGTTACACGCGCCCACCGATATTCCGTGAACCATTTGGAGACTGGCTCGACCGCACGATCGCGAGGATCGAGAAACGCGCGCCCTTCCGCTCGCAGGGTGTGGATTCCCAATATTTGATTTAACCCTTCGCACTCGACGCTTCCCAGCAATTTTCTGTTTAGACGTTAAGAGTTAACGATGGAAACTGTTACCAAGCAATTTTCCAGCAGTAGAAAATTTCCATTCCAATAGGAAACTTTGGGGAGATATGAGATCTGCAAAAAGTTGCAATGGAATAAGCTTTTAACCTTCGTAATTAATTCGCTCGATGGCGACATCCGAGTGCAAAGGGTTAACATTGGTGTGGATGAAGAGTAATTGAGGAATAAATGAGGAGTAACTTCAACACCTTGCTGGCCAATGACGCAATAGTACGTCTTTTAAATTCAAAAAGTAGCCCTTGACGTACCAATACGTTTTATGGATTTTTTGTTTGACATCCAACGTTTTAAAAAGCAAAAATGACAAAATAAGTTTATCCAAATCCTAACTTAGGTAAAATATATTGGTCTTCAGCAGTGATTTTAATCAAAAACTGAATGTATACGTCGCGAATATCTAGGCTGTAGGAAAATAATATATCGTTGCGAATCAGACGTTCCTCTGTCATTTAAAATTAAATCACTAATCTGTTTAGAACGCTTTAATCAACTATTAATACACAACTGTCTTAGCAATTGATAACACGTATACTTCTTGACAGTTCTCACTACGATCTGTCTGTTTCTCATTGTCGATCGTCTGGTCTACCACGATCGATAACTGTTTCTTTACCAATACTAATTGCTATTGCTCCTATATATACTCGATGCTCATAACAATAACATAGCCAGCAAGGTGTTGATAACAGTAACTCTCAACTATTTGTATTTATTTTATAATGGTATGTTCAGTAATGGATCGAGAAGCGACAATAATAAAATTTTTCAACAAGGTTTACTTGTACGACTGTATGGTTCGATATTCTATTTTTTAGGATTCTCTCTGGATTCAATGGTAAACATCTAACAAAAAGTATCGATGGATGTGTTTTCTTGCTACGACAAGCGAATTCGTGGATTACTTTATGAAATTTGGCGAGGGAAGTGATTAGCTATTGAAGCTAATTGTTTAAGGAAAATTCTAGTCCCTAGTTGGGACTAGTCATCCCAAGCCATCAATCACTCGCAGATACTGAGTGCACCCTTGGGTGACGCACTAATATTCGACAGTAGCAAATAATGGACACATGAAGCGTCTCGACTTAAACAATGCGACAGCGACATTAAAGATTCTAAAGTAAAATGATGAAAAGTAGACATATGAAGTAAAGGAATAGTAGTAAATAATACTAAAACCTTTAGTAGGCATATCTAGGAAAGGAGTAGCTAAATTTTGACTTCGAAAGCAGCAGCTTCTTGGACATCATTGCTGCTGTGGACAGCTGTTCGCCAAATGCGAATAAATTCAACAGTCATCGAAAGAAGGGTCGATGATTGCTTGGTATACAATTAGCAGACCCCGATGGACCTCCCTTCGCCTTGTAAAATAGACCCAGCTATTCTTAATGGGTCTTAACGCAGAGACCAGACGCGATCTCTTCCGCGGCTCGTAAATCGTTATTTATTCTTAATATAATGCTATCATGGCGGGCGTCTTATTGATTTCCCGTCAGCTCTGCCACCGGAGAATTCCATCCCCGGACATTAATAAATCTATCCGTCGCAACAGCGTCCTGAAACGTGTGCAGGTCACGGATTGACGCGTCGCGAGGATCGCGAGGGTTGAAAGGGGCGTCGCGCCGCTGCGTTCTCGCGGGGCGATCAATCACCGGTGGAACCATTCTTCCCGTTTCTTCCCCTCCGTGTCCTTCGTCCGAACCGTGGAAATCGTTTATCCGTTTGCTCGTCTCGCTCGTTACCGCCTCGCTGAGCCGCGTTAATAATTCCAAAAACTTGCTGCGATATTAATATTAGAACACGCGGGACGCCCAAGCCAGTGGCCATTTTGTGGCGCGAGGGTGCGTCTGGTGGTCGCGGAAAATCTATTTTACTGTCCTGTCGTCTTTCCACGAGAAAAGAAGCAATCACAATTATTGTATTTGGTAGTTTGTGTCGTTTAACTGAAGAAAGTATCCACGAGTCATCTCTAAAACGTTCAACCCTTAATTGAAACCTAACCATATCTTGTGGAATAGAAGCACCCTTAATTCGATGCACGCAAGTATAAATTTTAAGTTTTCAATTTGGTGCAGACACATATAACTACAACTTTCAATTTTCCATCGTTTCATTAGCAAACGTGGAACCATTCTTCCCGTTTCTTCCCCTTCGTGTCCTTCGTCCGAACCGTGGAAATCGTTTATCCGTTTGCTCGTCTCGCTCGTTACCGCCTCACTGAGCCGCGTTAATAATTCCAAAAACTTGCTGCGATATTAATATTAGAACACGCGGGGCGCCCAAGCCAGTGGCCATTTTGTGGCGCGAGGGTGCATTTGGTGGTTACGGAAAATCTATTGGTTTCTGTGGAGGCGCGCATTGTGAATTGAAAAAAGATGTACCATCGTGAATCTGGGTTCAGTCATTATCGATTTGTTTAAACAAAAAATTGTACCAGCAGATAATTGCAATGGAACGATGGGTTTTTTAGTTTGGGGTTGGTTCTTCTAGTTGTTTATTCGAGTCATGGAAATGCTCTAAATAATAACATGTTGCTATAGCAATCATTTTTTATATATAAAGTGAGATAATTAGCTCACATAAACCCATAAATGTAGCATAAGAACTAAAATACCTCGTATAAAAAAGCAATCCGTAATTTCTCAATCACGCTACTGCAACTGTCGTCGTTTTTTACAATTAATCGAAACAAGAACGAATTGCGTAAAAACTAAAATTATTTTCCGCGTGGAAACAGTTCGTACAAAAAGTAACGACGAGTTTTTAATAAAGCGCGTAAGAAATTGTTTGCAACGGGAGAATTGAAGATACATATTTTTCACGCTCCCGTGCGTACGCGATTTATAGCCAGGATAGTTGAATTTACATGCCCTAGCATTTTCAATCGAAACCCGTCGTTGCGGACTTAATTAAGATGCGTCGTATCTTTGATTCCTAATGATATCGTTGATTGACGAGCGCGTTAAAGTTTGAAGCCATGAATTATACATTAGATAACACACTTGGCCAAGTAGGTGCACGCTAGATAACCAACACTACGCGACGATGATACTTGTGCCCTAATGCATCCCGTAAATCCATGCAGTTTGTAAACGCTAATTAAATGCGTGTATCGAATAAACGAGGATCAACTTAAATTAGCTCGTCGTATTTACTCGCCTCAACTCGTTGCGAAATTGCGAAGTCGATGTTCTATTTTCTGAGCTCGCGTGGAGGAACGCGGGATTTTCAAATTTGATTGTCAATTAACTTTGCTCAACGTCGATTCGAATAAATTAATTACTGTCGACGTACCATATCGTTGTACGTCGTTAAAAAATTATTAAATATGACACAAATAGTTATTAAATATTCACGTTTCGTTAAGAAATCTGAACGTACTGAAGGATAATAAAATTATCCTTGTTCATTAATCAATAATTCAAGTTTCAACTGTTATGTATGTAATATTTTAGAATGCCAACGCGAGTGAATGAGTTCTCCAAATAAATATTTTAAAATATCAAGTCAGTTGTTCATTGTGCGTCATTGAGAGAACATCTTAGTTATTAAGAACTTTCGAATTTCTTGTATTTGACTTTTATTAATAGTTAAGGACAAATAAAGTGTCCTGCGACACTTTGTTCTGTTCAAATATTTACGAAACGATCCAATTCTTTTCTCGTAGTCCTAACATTCGAATTCATTCTGTTTTTAAGTGGTCATAGTGGTCACAAAGCAATTTCGTTCGTGCGATATCGATGATAATGGCGACTGCGAGATCGCGTACGCACAAAATCCGAGCAAAGGGTGGAAGCACTAAAACCGTTACCAAGATTATATACCAAGGGCTTTAATAAAAGCCCTGAAAGCTTTTAATAAAAGCTGTACACACTTTCATTTCACGTAAGACTGTAGTTCGAGCACAAAATGCTGTTACTTAGGCACGATTAAATGCGACTACCACTTCAATGATTCCGGCTATACTAAATCAACCCCGTAACGCAGATAGCGTAATCTAGCGCGGCTGATCTTTGCAGCTCTGCATCGGCTTTTATTAACGATCAAAGTTGCCTCGACGAAAAGGTAAACGGGCATCGCGATACTTTGCACGTACGAGCCCCTTCGATAATTACCATTTTATGAGCTTCTGTAATCCATCGCTACGATATTCGTCATCGACCAAGTAGATGTCATTAAAATCTATGCAAAAGTTGTATGCACAAGTTATTTTCAATGTAACACCATAAGCGGAAGAATAATGAAATTATTAATAATTTCAAAAGAATAATGAAATTATTTTAGCGGCTTTTAATTAAGAATTAAAAAAGAAATTAGTGACAGAGAAAATGAAAGCAGCGATGGAGATGGTGACACAAAATTAGGTGTAAGAAATCGGAAAATTGGAATAATAGACAGTGATGACACCTCATAAAACTCTAATAATTCAAAATGGACACTCTGCGATGGATCCAGCAAAATGCCACCATCAAAATAAAATTCATAAATAGATAAAATATTCAAATACTTTTGCAAATTTACTTGTTAGTTTATTCTTGTAAAAGGGTAGCACGCGTGCTAGGGTCGTTACGCTCTTGACTTTATGAAGAGGAGCAATGGTGAACAGATGTAGGATAACGCGACGAGTTCCAGAAGTCGCGGATGTTACGTTTAAAGGATAGATTCAGATAGATTCCTATTATCGATCTCCAAAATGCTAACCCATGGTCAATGACTCGACATCATCATACTACGAGGCACGTGTAAAACTAAAAAGTGTATTCTCGAAGGATCTGAAGGTGAGCCTTCTGATAAGAGAACTAAGACGAACCCCTCGACACCTACCCCAGAACCACAGCAAAGTACACACGCGAAAAAAATGTACATTTAAATTTCTTGTTACATTTTCGTAACTTAATTTGTATACCAAATCATTTCATGTTTCGCAAGACGCACGAGCTCAAAGTCATCTCGAATTACTACCTCGCCAAAAACTCGTCGAGCCCTTTGGGCTGATACTCGAGCCGCAGATGGCGCGTTAGAATCGACGTAAACGTTCGACTAATTTCGTAATTAGCTGCGTAAGCTGTTCGCGATGAGATCGACGATATTCCGTGGCGCCGCGGTGGGACACGTATCGCGGGGAGTTATGATGGCGCGCAGCTCTTGGCGTCCAGGAAAGTGGATTTGCGCGGGCACGACCCGCGTGTAACTTGCCAGAGCAAACTTCTGCCGGCTCGGTTCTGCCCCCAGCGGAGATCTTGCGTTGCGATACCAAAGATTAACTAGTAAACAGAGATACAGGGGCGAACCACGATCGGCGCCGATCTACGTGATATATCGTCGATGGCGTCTTGGGACCGTTCCGCCTTAATTCGCCGCCATAATTCTTCCGCGCGAGCAGAAGAATCGCTCGCGAATTGAAATATCCGGCGGACGAGGCGTCCCCCTAATTAACGTGCGATTATAATTTCAATCGCCTGGAGCACGGGAACGCCTAAGTTAATTATTCCCGTTCGCGAGCGGCAATCGAGGGGCTTCGTTATCTCGCTGGTTCGATGTCCGCGTCCATTTTTCTGGGGTATGGATACTCGACGTGCGACGAGTTTTAAGGGTGGATTCGCTTGAATCGTTAAGGATGAAACGAAGCTGTTAAGGTTTGTTGTTTTGTTATTGTTTGTGATTGCTATTTTATTTATTTTGAACGCAATCTGTGAATTTTAAGTAATTATATTGAAAGTGTTGACATAAAGTTTGCATAAAAACTGAAGTTAGCGTTTCATATGTGATCTTGAAATTGAAGTTGTACTTCAGAGTAATTAATATTTTACGTAAATCGCTCATTTCGCTTTCTTTACAATACTTGTTCCTTAAGCAAAGTCTATGAACCACAGATAAAATAATTGAGTAACCAATACAAGGAAAATGGTACTTGAAAATATTTTCCAACGATACATGCACTGAACCACTATTAAATAATGAATAACACATGTAAAATTATACTAAAACCAGTAAGACAAGGTAAATTAAAAGCTAGCAACGATAAATAAAAACTGGCTTCAATTTCCACATTCATCCACCAGCGCGTCACACAAGAAGCGCCGCTAATGAATTAACCCCAACAACTCCTAGGTAATAATAGTGAACATCCAGCGCGTGTCGACAGCATTGTATCCGAATTTCAACTCTAAATAAACAACGAGCCAGGTAGGCAACGCGAGGCCGTTACGCTCGGTGCACACAAGAACGGTTAATGGAAGCGGACTACCCGCACGCAGTCGAATTGCATCGGGTGAAGGCAACAGCCATTGCACTGACTTACATTTTAACCGTCTGAGTGCCACGGACTTCTGGAGAAATCTCAATCAAAAGTGCCATGGAGCGCGACAACGCTTCTCAATTTTTACGTTGCAAAGATTCAAAGAGGACGATGGCACTTCTCAATTTTTGCGTCGCAAAGTTCCAAGCAACGCAATGACGCTTCTCAGTTTTTGTCACGAAGATCTGAGCAACGCGATGGCTCTCCTCAATTTTTACGTTGCAAAGATCCAAGCAACGCAATGACGCTTCTCAGTTTTTGTCACAAAGATCTAAGCAACGCGACAACGCTTCTCAATTTTTACGTTGCAAAGATTCAAAGAGAGCGATGGCACTTCTCAATTTTTGCGTCGCAGAGTTCCAAGCAACGCAATGACGCTTCTCAGTTTTTATGTCACAAAGATCTAAGCAACGCGACAACGCTTCTCAATTTTTACGTTGCAAAGATTCAAAGAGAGCGATGGCACTTCTCAATTTTTGCGTCGCAAAGTTCCAAGCAACGCAATGACGCTTCTCAGTTTTTATGTCACAAAGATCTAAGCAACGCGATGGCGCTCCTCAATTTTTACGTCACAAAGATCCAAGCAGAGCGATGGCGCCTTTCAATTTTTATATCACGAAGATTCAAGAAGTGCGATGGCGCTCCTGAAATTCTACGGCACAAAGATCTAAGCAGCGCGATGGCACTTCTGAATTCCTACATCACAAAGATCCACGAAACAGGATGGCACTTTTCAATTTTTATATCACAAAGATCTAAGCAGAGCGATGGCGCTTTTCAATGTTTATATCACAAAGATCCAAGAAGTGCAATGGCCCTTCTGAAATTCGACGTCACAAAGATCTAAGCAACACGATGGCGCTCCTCAATTTTTATATCACAAAGATCCAAGAAGTGCGATGGCCCTTCTGAAATTCAACGTCACAAAGACCTAAGCAGCGCGATGGCGCTCCTCAATTTTTACACCACAAAGTTCCTAGAACCGCGATGGCACTTCTCAGTAGAGAATCTTGCGTTATTGTTATTGTGTCCAGCGCGCAGTCAATTTGTCTCTTCTCATCGAGTAGCTGGCACTTTTAACCATCGAACAGCAGCGCGATCCGGCACTCAAACGGTTAAAATACGACGTCTTACGGCGTTTCTCACGAATCGCAGCGGCACGATACGAGAAACCCCGCGCTGGAAGATTTACAGACAGCCGCGCGTTCGTGGAAGGGGTGCGCGCTGGAAGGGTGCGAGCCTCGGACGTTCGCCACGGGACAGTTTCGCCTTACCATCCCCTGTATTGGCACGATCCTGGCCCTGGATAACGAAGATAAATGCCCCACTTTGTAGTTCGACCACACGTTCAAGTTCTCGAGCGACGCTCGTATTGGAAACGCTTACGCTGGGCGTTAATAAATATCGGGGCCACTTTTTCCCGACATCGATTACGCCTGTCGAAACAATGAGAAACTTTGTTTACGCGGGAGCACTGTCCGAGTGGGCTTTTTGCGCGAGCCTGTCTCAGATTGGACGAGTTGCTGGGACTCGATCGATTGATATTTGTCTCCGAATTCCTGTCTCCGCGAGTTTGGTCGATTCAGTTGGAGTTGTTTGGTTTCGAGCAATCTTTGCCTCGTTCGAATCGCAGAAATTGCTTCGCGTTTACTAATGTGCAAACCCTGGTATTTTATTAGAACAACTTTAGAAATATTCTTGCGAGCGTGAAACTGGAGTTCTTTCAATTGCATTTTAAATGAAAATATCCGATAAACCTTACTTTTGGCAAAAATATCGTGATAGTATTCTCTTGAAAGCGAAGAGTCTTCTTTCTTTCTCTTTCACCATTGAAAAAAATGAAAAACTACGGGTGTTTAATAATTTTGTACGAGCGTGAAAAGTGATCACGGTCAAGTTATGCGCGCCCATTACACGGTTCAAAATTTACTGTAATTATATGCCTGCAAATTTGGTCGTTACCCGCCAAATAGAACAGATATCAGCGGAATATTGTATCTGATAATCATGGCTGATTGCGTTAATGTAGAACTATTGTTGGAATCACGCTCGAAGACAGTTCCGTTAGTTTCATAATAGTTTGAGCGTGCATTAATACCGCGATAGAATTTACATTGATGAATGAATCAGTGATTAACGACCGTATTACCGCCATAAATTTCCAACATCGAGCAAATACAATACCCACTGAATGCGAACTACCGGCGTCTCGCGTGTGAACTCCCAACATTTTGTACGAATTTAGACGTGGAAATTTAAGGACAAGAAAACGAAGGATTAGATTAATTCTCTAACGGGGCAAAATTCATTAAGCGAAACAGGATAATTGTTACTGCATGAACGGTACATCCAATTAAAGAAGACGTCTTAAGAAAACATTTGCCAGTTCTTGTTTCACGTATTTGTGGGAGCGCAATGAAATATTGTTCGCTAGTGCATAATAGTGCTGCGAACCGATTGTTCTAGTAAATATAACATAGAATAAAACATAAATCGTTCGATGCTGCTATAAAACGTACAATTCAAAAGTTTTATCAACGAAACAGTTGCCTTTAAATTGAGGCAGATAGTATTTTATTCGCTTTTTTAAATTATTATTCGAATCGTTTGAAAATATGGCAAATTTATTTTATTTTCAAACACAAACGACCATCGTAAACTGAAAATTCTATATGAAATTCGTATATTTCCCTTTTAGTATACAACACAATGTTTGATGCCCCTTTCCTACAATTTTATTCGTACTTTCAATATTTTGAGATCCAATTCTTTTTCTTCAAATTTCAATATCAAATATAAGAAATTTTTTGCATAAAAAATCGTACTACAAATAAAGATACTTAAAATTCAGCAAAGTAATTAAAGAAAATTATCGAACAAGCATTTTGCAAACAGCTTTGGCACAATAAATTTCAGAAAACGAAAATGCACGATACAGTTTAGTAAAAATCGCGTTTGTCCTCTTCACAGACAATTCTTCTCGTCCCAAACAGAAACTCGAGAGCACGAAACTTCACAAAACGCATTCGAAACGTTCGATCGACGCTCATCGGCTCGAGCGGAATCGTATTTTGAAATTCATTCGCGAAAATTCAATAGCAGATGCCTGAATCTTGCAATTCTGCGCGCGGATGTCCAAACTCGTCGATAATGATCGTCATGCGTGGCCAAAGCAGCAGGGATGCAGAGAAATGCACGGCTGAGTATATTAACCCCTTCAGACCTGACGCACGTTATAATTTACACTGGCTTAGAACTTCAATATCTAACCTTTTGCAATCAGCTCTCAGAGAGGACATCAGAATTGATTGATTTAACAACGCAGCTTCTTGAGAAATGTATATTTCCTCCAAGTTTTCTTTTGAAATGGAACTTTTGTATTGCTGGAAGACGTTAACAATGGAAACTATTGCTAAACACTGCTAAAATAGCAATATTTACTATTACAATATTAACTATTGCTAAACATTGCTAAAATATTGCTATTTTAGCAATATTTCTAGCTTCTATTAATAACGTCCAGGAAGGAGCAGAGTGCAAAGAGCTAACTTAAGATATTAAAGTTGCGACTGCAACCTTATGTACGCCCTAGCTTTAAGCACATTTTTTATAAAAAGTAGTATAATACCACCATTTGTTTAATTTTATTCGAAACACGTGACACTATTGGTGCATCAAATGGCAAAAAAGCAAAGAGAAGTCCATCAGAGTTCGCTAATTTTGCAGTAAGCAGCCATCAACCCTTCCTCTACTGATTATCGCCACCCACATTTAGCAAAGAGCTGTCCAGTAACAAAAGTCTTCGCTCGAGCTAATTTCACCTTCAAAATTCATTTTTTCAGGGCTTCGAGACTTCGAATCAGTCTATGATGTACTCGAGTTGCCATGTGAAACGCCATGGCGACTGAAAATCGCCTCTGAAGCGCGAACGGCTAAATCGAACGTCGAGAAATAATAATCGTCGAGAGACAACAATCGTCGAGGATGGCTAAAGCGACGGGGACGCAAAGAAACGCGCTGCTGAGCGTGTAAGCGCGCATCCAACGCGAGGCGGGAACCACGGTCCGCCATTGATGCGGCGCGCGTGTTCCGGGCTTAACAAAGTTCTTCCGAGTGCTAACGAGCTTACTCCTGGCGAAAGCCAGCCAAGTGTACGGCTTCCGTCGTTCCGTAGCAACGACTAGCCTACATACCGACATATTATTGCACCCGATTCGCGGGCACAATGGACGCGCGCTCGCGCACCCCGCGCTCGCTCGTTCCCTCTCGTTGCCGCAATCTTCCGCGACTTTCCCGCGTATATCGCTGGCTCGTGTCTTGCAAAATGCCGCGATAAATTGAAACGCGACGTTTCCATGCGCTGGACCGTGTGTTTCTGTCGCTGCGAGACTTCTTGCGCTGGGTTTGCGCAACGCGCGCGGCGGTTCAACGCGTCCGAATTGATTTAATGGACGACGTTCGTTTTGATAAATAGTACGCGTCGGTTGTTAACGAATGTCCGATGGCTGACTTTTTTCCCGTTCCCTCGAGGTAATGCAGATTTATTGGGGAGCGCGTTGCAGTTGTTTTTCCTTTTTTTTCTTTTTTTTTTTTATTCAGAAAAGTGGGACAATTAAAGTGGAACAGTAGTCTTGTCCAATGTAAATGATCCGATACGTAGAACGTAAATTCGCGAACTACAGGTATCAGTAGCGCTTGAGTTATTGAAATGCGGATAGTCACGTTGTTCGAAAGAATTTTCCGCCCATCGGTTACCGCGGGCTCGCGTCTTAAAGGGTTAAAAAGTCCTGCATGCGAAAGAGGTCGCCAAGGAAAACTGTTTATGTCCCAACAGTATTACCATGAAATATCTATGCTGCATAGTGATACAACTTCGAAAGTAAAGCATATCTCAAAGAAGTTTGACCGTTCCCGATACAGAAGCCGCGCTGCCCCCAGCTTTCATCGAATATGGACCTAAATTTATTTCCATTCCATTTATCTATGAAATCGTTCTGCTTTATTGAAACAAATCAATATCTCCGTGCATTAAAAAGTAATAAATAAAATCTATCCGTAAAACGAACGTTCAGACTAACTTATTATTTCGCTGAGAACTGTTCGCCAATACCCATAACCCCCCCAAAAAGAAGAAGACACAAGTACATCCGATGGTAACGCGAAATCGACAAAATATGGAAGCTTCGATTAGAATGCGACACGATTTCCCTTCGTCCAATCGACGCTCGCCAAGCGTCACTTGGGGGGTTGCGGGAAAACGGGGTAAAAAGGGAAGATGGAACGGGGGAAAAGAGGCGAGAAACGAATCGAGAGTCGGGAAATAAGAATCAGCCTGGTGCGCCGGGTAGGGCCGAACGATTTCGAGGGCACGAGAGACGCACGATCGGACGGCGTGGGTTTGTACGCGGCACGACCGACCAATTTCATCGGAGAGCCAGAGTCAGGGGCCGGCTACGTATGCGTCCCCGCCGTTCCTGGCGTAATTGAATACTCAATAGGATTTACCAAAGCGGGCCAACGCGGTGGCCGCGTCGATCGACACGACACACGCCAATATTTGATCCGTGTCAAAAGCTTCCAGGCAGATTCACCCACGGATTTCGAAGGGTCGTTAAACTCGCCGAGAGCCGACGGCCCACCCCCGTCATTCAACCGCCCCTGGCGCGCCCCGCGCCGCTGCTTTCACCGGTATTGTTCTATTCCCTTACGTTTCCACCTCATTCGACTTCATTATTCTCAATTTTCCGTTCATTTTTTCTCCTCCTCTATCAACAATCCCCTTCCCCATTGACCGTGATGTATGTTGCCTCATTGTGTTCGGAGGGACGACCGCCGCCACGGTCTTCCAGCGTCTCTCTGTTCCTGTTTCGTGACACGGTTACGTCTCTGTGAATTCGTTTTAAAAGCGTAATTCTAGTAACGACGTGGAAGTGATTTTTATTGTCCCCCGTTTTGTTGGAAGTGCGGAAAAGAATTCTATTCGAGGACGCGCGCGCGATTAACACAGCGAATGCGGAATGCAGCTGCGTTGACTTAACGTGATTTTAGGTGCAACAGCACTCGGATGTCCCCTCTGAGGGGACGTTAGAATCAAAATTCTATTGAAACGGGAATTTTCTTTTGCTGAGAATCGTTAGCGTTAGAAACTATTGCTAAATATTGATAACATGTTGCTATTTGAGTGATATTTCTAGTTTCTATTGGCAATGTCCAGGAAGGAGCAGAGTGCAAAGGGTTAATATTGTGTACTGAATTTTTAAATAAGGGCTGTTATCGAGGAATAATTTATGCAAAGCAATTTGTAAACGCTTGATAAGTTAACGTAACGTAGCGATCAAATGTTAACTTTTTTTTTCAATATCTACAGTACATGCTTTGGCGATAATTACACCATGCTAACTACTTTAGTTCGCACCTATAATCCTAGACCTCCCCGTATAATTTCCCTCGGCCCGTACAAACTGACTGTCCGAAGTAATTAGGGCGTTATCCACTTAAACGAATTTGTTTCTCGATAAACTGCCCCATCTTTTAGAAGCCCTAAAACAACACGGGTAAATGAACCGGGGCAATTGTCCGGAATCAGATTAAACGAACAAACGAAATGTATTCGTTTCGCTGCCCGTTCAACCGAATTATTCCTCGTAACGTGATCTTTTAACCAGCGTTTAATTACTAGCTGTTTTCAATGTCAGCGCGAACGCGAAAATTGCTGTACGGTGAAACACGCCGTGGAAATACCATTTATCTTCGATCGATGCTCGAGCGACTGCTTACACGAACACCCCGCCACGAAACTCATAAAAAACTGCGGTAAATTTCTCGTACCGCCCCTATTTGCGCTGCAGTCTTCTCCGACTGAAAAAATATCCAACTACCAGTGATGGATATATCTTTACCCACGTATATCTGGTCCTGATTAATTTATTTACATTTTCTTCCGATGCGTAAATGGAAAATGGAAGTTTTATGTGGAAATCGTTGCAATTTTTATATTAACAATTCGAAATGGAATGTTTTCTGAACACATGGCAAGAATTTTTAAAGATTCAACAATTGTTTTTTTTTAATTTCATTCTTCACTTCTGAAATGCAAGTTAACCCTTTGCGCTTGGATGTCTCCTCTGAGGGGACATCAGCATTGATTACTGATTAGTGATTACTAAGATTAAACTTATTGCAATATTAAAATAGCAATATTTTAGCAATATTATTGCAAAGTATTACTATTTTAGCAATAATTTCTATTGCTAAGACTTGGAAAGGAGCCGAGTGCAATAGTTTATGTTCCTTGGAAAAATTACGAACTTCTTTATTATGATCACTGAGCATTAAGAACAGAGATGCAATGGAGAATCAGAGTTCAATGCTTTATTATAACAAAACGAAAGCGAGCAGTCTGTAATCGGAAAGTTACACAAAACGCAAAACCTAAAAGAAATGTTCCAATAACCATATGTTTCCAACTGTACAATTCTTCGATTACAACCTGTTCCCTTTGCAAAAAAAAATGTCCCAACAACTGTCCAATCCCACGAACCATGACAGAGCCTGAAATCTCCGACAGTTATAGCAGAGAGTTCGAGAAGCACGAACGTGGGCAATGATTCTGGGTCTACTCGTCTAATAAACACAAACGCGCTGTACAGCCATTCAGTTGGAACTGACTCTATCTACTACGCAGCCGTCCGATCGGAAACGGCTGCATCTACTGGCATCGCTTCTCACAGCCGCTAGAACGCGTGCAGTGTTAATGAGGCCAGTAGAGCCGAAATCACCGCTGACATTCGGTACAAATCGCATTCCAAATTCCCCAATCCTGAGACAGACGATAGTTGGACAGATATTTCGCGGTCTGTTCATCCTGATACCGTTAACGGACAATTTTCATGAATAACGATGCATCGATGCGCGTTCAAAGATCGCTGCAAGTGCATGTTGCGTGGTCGTGTGCATTGGAAAATATGCAAAAATAATTTCATGAACAAATATTTAAATTGTGATGGTCCTCGCCACTAAGGGGACAGCACACTCGTCAGTTTCCCTCGAGCACTCGTGTCCTACCCAATTTCTATGTAATAGAATTTTCGAGCTGTCCTTAACGTTCCAGCGTCTAAGGCGCAACTCCGCCATTTTGGTAGTCTTACTGATGAGTCCACTAGCAGGCCCAGGACGAAACGTTCTTCCCTCTCTTTTTCCTTCATTCCCTCTCACACACATACTCACACGAGCGAGATGAAGCAATGCTCTTCAATGGTAACAGCTAAAAAGCTATTACTAGCTATTAAAAGACTGTGGCGGTCCTCGCCACTAGGGGGACAGCACACTCCTCAGTTTCCCGCGAGCACTCCATATCCTATACAATTCCTATATAATAGAAATTCCATCCCAGCGTCTAAGACAAGGTCTGCTAGGTAGCCTTACCCATGAGTCCACTAGTAGGCCCAGGACGAAACGTTCTTCCCTCTCTTTTTCCTTCATTCCCTCTCACACACATACTCACACGAGCGAGATGAAGCAATGCTCTTCAATGGTAACAGCTAAAAAGCTATTACTAGCTATTAAAAGACTGTGGCGGTCCTCACCATTAAGAGGACAGCACACTCGTCAGTTTCCCGCGAGTACTCCATGTCCTACACAATTCTGACCTATCCCTACCATCCCAGCGTCTAAGGCAGGGTCTGCTAGGTAGCTAGGACTATTGAGTCCACTAGCAGGCCCAGGACGAAACGTTCTTCCCTCTCTTTTTCCTTCCTACCTTCTGTCACACACTCTTCACAGCATACTGAAGCGGCGTTAAAGCACCAACCAGCTTCAAACCATATTATGCTTAAGTAAAAAGAAGAACTCCCATTAGAAAAAATGGGGTTCTTCAAAAGCTTCATGTAGAATCCACCAACGAAAGGCAACTATCATTCGCGACAAATATCCACTCGAAAATGATGCAATTGAAAACCCCATCCTACAACGACTGATTTAGTAACAATTTCATGACCGAGTCAGGTAAAACAGTCCGCACACGTACACGCCACACAGAAACCTCCACCCTTCCCCCCTCTCCTTCGATCCTTTTTACCCCAGCTGCTACTCGATGTTTATCCCGGTCTCTAGCCGAGCGTATCGTTATCGTGTTGTGCTTAGCACCTGCACGACAGACCAACGACGACGAAATCCACAGGTGCGGTCGAAAGGGTGCTCAGGTCGCGCGGAAATGCCTTTGAATCGACGGAACACGGCCCGCAGCGGCGTCGAAGCCGTCGCCTACGTTTATACACACGTCCACCGCCAGAATTTCCACCCTCTGACACCCCCTCGACACCTTTCCGTCCCTTTCGCCTCGCCTTTCCCATAGACCCGTTCAAGGTAAAGCGTGTCGTCGCCCGTTCACGATTCACAGGGCGACAACCTCCGACTCGCTCGTGTGCGGATCGTTTCAGTCCGAATCGTGGCCAGACGCGAGTGATGGATAGGACAGGGTGCTCCGATAGGGTGGCTACTTCGCTCGACTCCCTTAGACTCGTTTCTTTCGAGAACGAGTAAAGATTCCCGATCTAGTTGGTGAACGATAAGCAACGCGATGGGTTTAAGATAATTCGTGAACATTGTTGATATTTGCAAAGTGAAAATGTACATCGATGTGCAATCGATCACTAAAGTTCCAAATATGTAAGCAAAAAGATTTTTTAATGTTCACTCGACTCCCTTAGACTCGTTTCTTTCGAGGACGAGTAAAGATTCCCGATCTAGTTGGTGAACGATAAGCAACGCGATGGGTTTAAGACAATTCGAGAGCATTGTTGATGTTTACAAAGTGAAAATGTACGTCGATGTGCAATCGATCACTAAAGTTTATGTATAATTTCTACAAGTTCCAAATATGTAAGCAAAAAGATTTTTTAATGTTCGCTCGACTCCTTTAGACTCATTTCTTTCGAGAACGAGTAAAAATTCCCGATCTAGTTGGTGAACGATAAGCAACGCGATGGGTTTAAGATAATTCGTGAACATTGTTGATGTTTGCAAGATGAAAATCTAAAGTTTATGTATAGTTTCCACAAGTTCCAAATATGTAAAAAAGATTTTTTTATTTTTTTATTCATAATTGATGTTTGCAAGTTAGTAAAATTCATATACAATTTCCATAAGTTCCAAATATGCAAGCAAAAACATTTTTCAATGTTCACTCGACTCCCTTAGACTCATTTCTTTCGAGAACGTGTAAAGATTTCCAATCTGGTTCACGAACGATAAGCAACACAATGGGTTTAAGACAATTCGAGAGCATTGTATATGTTTGCAAAGTGAAAATGTACGTCGATGTGCAATCGATCACTAAAGTTTATGTATAGTTTCCACAAGTTCGAAATATGTAAACAAAAAGATTTTTTAATGTTCGCTCGACTCCCTTAGATTTGTTTCTTTCGAGAATGAGTAAAGATTTCCAATCTGGTTCACAAACAATAAGCAACGCGACGGATTCGAGACAATTCGTGAGCATTGTTGATGTTTACAAAGTGAAAATGTACGTCGATGTGCAATCGGTTACTAAAGTTTGATTTAAAAATGATTTTTTAATATTTTATAGTCGTGTTGTATGAGAAAGAAAAGTTGAAAGCACGATTTTTCAAACAGTACAAGTCTGTTAATTAATATTTTGAGAACGATGATGGCTTTAATTAATTCTTAGTTTTGTTCATTTTTACTGGGAGGATTGGTTCTACGTACATTTCCGGAATTCTTGCTTCGTTTTAAATGTCGTTAGATAAGTCTGAGTAAACTGAAAACGATCGCGTCAATAACTCGCGTAGAGTGAAAAAGTTTGTTTGTTGAAGGAATGAAATTGCCGCAACAAGTACAAAAGACGTAATTTTGTTTATGTCAGTCAAAGTACGGAACGTTGCAGACGTTGTGGAAGCTTTAAAAGTATTGCGAACAGTTTAATTTAGCTGCAGTAACTGCACGTACGCTTCTACGAGATCGTGTTTTCGATTTGTTTACGTTTTCTTTTAAACAAATGCGTGCAGCATCGGAATTTTTTTCGAAACCTTTCCATTTTCCGCTGAGAACTAAATTAAAGTTTATAAAGTGTTCGTATTCCTTGATTTTTCGTGGATATTTGAAATGTAGGAAGATTGCATAGATTTTTATAATTAGTCATGATATGTAGATATGAATCTTTTAAAAAAAATGGAGAGTGAACGCATCGAACATTTCTGGAAAATTTTTACCACCAATTTTTACACAATTACGAATAAAAAACCTCTAATATTTTAATTCTCTATTATTCTTAGAACAATAGCAATAAAATTGACGTTTAAATGGTTATCTGCATTGATCAAACTGATATTCATAGGTAATAAAAAATGAACTTATAAAAGTTTGGTTACTGAAAAAGATTCTCTATCTCCAAGCATTGAAATTGTTAAATTTTCACTTACACAATATTAACCCTTAAAATTGACTAAACACATTATTGAATTCAACTAATTCCACATAAATTAGTCATATCACCTACTTCTATACATTTTAATGCACTACTAACACTTTCAATTTAAACAAATACACGTTTAAATCGCCAATTACTGTCGATTACTAATTAACCTTCGTCATTTATTCACTATCGATAAAACCAAAGACCAAAGCTTCAACGTTTAACTTAGAATATTCAAGTTCTAACTAAAACTATACATAAACCGCAGCTTTTATCAGTGATGCATCAAATGGGAAATTAAAAGAAGAAAATCAAGTATGAAAGGGTTAAACACTTGCGAATAGGTTGCACAAGCCCCTACAGTCTTCGACCCTATTCCTCGCATCTTCCTGTAAAAGTTCGCGCCCCTCGTTTCGCGATTCACAGGGCGACAATCTTCGATCGCTTCGTCGCACGAATCGTTTCGTCCCGAACTGCGAGCCCCGTTTTCTATCGAGGCGACGGTAGCAGTCAGGCTCTTTATCTAACGCGAAGGAAATTAAATTTCCCGTGTGAAAAGCACCGCGCGGAAAAGTAGTGGAAACGATCGAGAGGCAAAAGAGGGAGGTGCCGACTTCTTCTTATCGTCGAATCGCCGCGAAACGGAGCGTTATTGTTCCCGCGCAGTGCGAACAGCCGTCTGAAAGGAGGGATGCAGCAGGGGTGAACGATAATGCGGAAAATTAGCTTCCGAACGAACGTAAACGAGAGCGCTCCACAGACTTCATTGCCATCAATCTGACGGTTATCGCGATTCCGCTGCGAGCTGCTTCGAGAGATTAGACTCAGAGGGATGAAAGGCGACAGCGATGGCGCACGATGGCGAGTCGGTCTTTTCGACTGAACTCGTTGTGAAACGCGCTTTAGCGTTCTCCAGAATATGTCGTGCGTTAATGAAACAGAAGGGTGGATAGAAAACTGGAGCTTTCTTCGAAACGCGGCTATTAAAAGAGACGAAATTTAAATTTTATTTTGCCCCCATGATGTGTTCAGAGCTTCAGTTAGGTGATAAATGTATTCTGATAAGGAAAGGTTGTGTACGACAAGTGTTGTCAGAGACAAGTGTGAAGAATGGGAAAAATAATGGATACCTACTTTTTTTCTTTTGTTGTAGTAAGTCTGATTTAAGGGATGAAATTAACCATCAAAGTTTGACTCGTTAAAGGTAACACAGAGATGGTTGAGGTAGAGATAGGAATTTTCTTAACGAAAGTTAAATGCTTTTTAATATGTCGAAAGAAAGTATTACAATTAATTAAAGAATTACAAAATTTGAGAAAAAGAACATTCATTTTTCGTTGAGTATCATTGTTATAGAAATCATCTACCAATCATTTGTACTGTTAATCAAATACATAACGTTTATTAAGAAAACTAATTTCTACCCACAACCATTTCCAGATTACTTTCGAGGTTAGTTTCACCTCGAAAACTAGAGCCACCGCGACTAAAAAAAAAGTGAAAAAATACGTATTTACTTGCTAACCGTGTCAAAAGGAGCATCGAGACGATCGTTACCCCTTTTTTCCCCACTTATCGATGGGAGCAAATGCGAGGCGCGATTATTTCGCGCGCCCATCGAGCGCGGGGGTAGTTTAATGACGTAAAATGAATGCGCGGTCGCATAAAATGCGGCGCTGCTTCCCATAGCTCTCGATCGATTAATTTGATTAATCTTAATTCAATATCCACAGCTATATGTTCTAAAACGCCGGCCAGGACTAATTCGATGATTCGATATATCTATAAAATGGCGCGGCGGGAGTTTTATTCAATTCTCGCACGCAAAGGCGAGCGACGAACCGAATTTAGCGACACATTATCATTAATGCGACGGTAAAAACGCGGCTACCGAAGTATCTTCTCGCTCCCTTTTATCTCGACGCCCATTTCCGTTCTTTTTTCCTCTCTCTCTCTCTCTCTTTCTCTCCCCTTTTTTCATCCTCCTTTATTTCGCAACACGTTCGCCGAACCGAAGGGGCTAAATTACTTTTCGGATAAAGCGGCGCGATTCTTGTTACACGCGAATCAGCGGTGAAAGTTTGTCGTGGCAATTAGACTTCGTGATTTCGAATGGAGTTATTGCATGCATCGCGTCCGCGATGGCGGAAAGTGCGAAACGAACACTTGAATATTCACGGGGCCGAGGTATTATTCGAGTTTCCCGGAAATATAAATTATAAAACGCAAGGCTCCCTCGGCGAAATACGCGCGTTCCTGATCCACGCGCGGCTTCGCGTGTCTTAGAGAGGAGTGCTGCCATTTTTTCGCATATTTTGCGATTTCGAACGGAGCTGTCGCATGCATCGCGTCCGCGACGGCGGAAAGTGCGAAACGAACGCTTGAATATTCACGGAGCGAGGTTTCATTTGAATTTCCTGGGTATATAAATTATAAAACGCAAGGTTCTTGACGAAACACGCGCATTCCTGGCTCACGCGTACTTCTGCGCGTCTTAAAGAGGAGTGGTGACATTTTTTTTTGCATACCTCGAGGATGGAAAATCGTAAACAATGGTCGACAAGAACCGCGACGTGAATTCATCGATGGGATAAAGCCAGCGTAAATTGTTGCGGACTTTTGTATTCTAAAATTAATTTTTCACACTTATGCAAGCTGACCTTTGGGTATCCTCAAGTGTGAACAACAGATTTCGTAGTCTTTTATAACTCTCGCGATGGTAAGAATGTATTAGTTTGGAACAAAACGTTTACCTTCGTTGCCTGTTATATTTTTCAATTGAAATATTAATCAACTTTTATAATTCTGGAAATGGAAATCTTTTGAAACTGTTGTGATTTCCACTTGTAAAATATGATTATAAAATACAGATTATTGCGCGTGGAACGACGTGTTGAATTTTGTTCGCATCGAAGAAGAAGAAATTTGTTGTGAAACGTATTAAATATGTTAAGTGTTTAACAATAAAAATATTCGTGTCATTTTCGACATTAATCTGAATTTAAATTTAAAAAGAGGACCTCAAATTTTAACAGAATCATAAATTAACCATTTGGAGGAGTCTGTATATGACTTAAGACGATTCAACGTTGATTCATGAAATTCGAAGGTGATAATTTTTCATTGCAGAATGAACGAAGAAGAAAGCCAAGTCAAGTGACATCGGTAATAATGTTTTAAGATATATTACAGAAAATAGTAACGCGACTAGCAACGAGAAAAATGGCTTCCGAATGAAAGTAGACTGCTCCTCCATTGTGTTTGTTATTTGGCTCGAATAGGAAAGTAAAGAAACAATCGAGTTTCGCGAGAAACGTAGACAAACTGAGATAGCGACCCCGTTACTTCAAAGAAATGAATTAATCAAAATTAAAATATGAAATTAATTCAATTTTTACCGGATACAATAAATTTAATTAATTTATTAAGAAAAATGTGTGCAGTCGTATAGAAAGTATTTGTATGAAATGTATGTCGTCTCGAAAAATTTTTATCATATGCACCCATCTAATATAATCGAATAAATTATGATCTCAAATATAATTATCGACAACTAATAGGCTTTTAAATTGATTAAATTATGTTATTATTATTATATAAAGAATAATCATAGAATTGGTCCTCGATGAAGATTGGCGTGCGAGTAAAGTTTCTGTTCCAAACTAACACTAAGCAACAAAAATAATCCCAGATTGCTTTGGAATTACGAACGGATTAGTCCGTGGTAATTAAGTTCATGCATGAAAGGTTACTCACGATGTTTGACATGCAGCCTAGGAACTGGATCTTGCGGCCAAGCCACGTTCTGCGCAGCTAAGCTGATTAGCGCCAACAAAATTCGCAGCAATCTGCTCATTTTGGAAGCGAGTGGCCCTGCAGGGTAACCTATGAATCAGCGGTAACTTTTAATCCTCGTCATCGCCGCTTCGATCGTCATCCCTGAAACAGTAATGGGCGACATGAATATTAGGTGTACGTAAAGCCTCCCTGAAGGCTTGTTCTCATTAATTCAATTACTCCGCCTCGAGTTGCATACTTCTTCGATGCACGTGTAGCAGACGTAATTAATAGCAAGCCAATCACGGGCATTCTTGTACAGTACAACCCTCCTACAACGCGATTAATTCGTACAGCGTGACATGAAAACCGTGCTACAGGAAATTCAGAAGTAAGTAAAATATAAATCAGTCTGATTCGTTTTGCGTTCTAAGATTGCATTCTCAGAGCATCAAGTTTAGCTCTAAATTACATTAAAACCGTGTTACAGGAGGGTACAACTCGTCAACTTGGTATTTTATTGTCTTAAAAGAACTCGAACTTCAAACGCAAAATGCATCTACGCTCAACTATACACCTTCGAAAAGAAAACGAAACTTCTTACGCCTGCATACATTGCAATTGTGGATGTAAATACCTCGCGTACCATTAAAAAGGTGGTACTACACATCGCGCAACAAAAAAATACGAAGAACACACAACTATGTTGTAAAATAGCTCCAAGAAGAAAACGAAAAATTTGGTCGTCGAAACCCCTCGAATAAATAGAGAAGATTACGGCATTGATATCAGTTTTTTCCCCATCTCGATATCTCAATCCGTTGCTGAGATATGAGGAATCAAAGTTTTCGCGACGCGCAAGATGGCGGCGGTATTTATGAATGAAGTTGACCCACATTTTTTCCAGGAAGTGTTTACGCACTAATAGTAATAGTAAAAAACGTCTGGCGCCTGTCTGGCACTGACCAGACCACGTGGCTGACGATTGGGGTAGGTCAGTGACTAGGTGCGAGCGAGAGGTCCGAGATCTATCAAAAAGGACAGACATAGCAACCGATTAAAAATTACCCTTCTCTTTACACGACGATATCTCGGAAACCGGAAGTCGGAACGGGATGATTCGACAGCCGCGTTCACGTGGAAGATCTCCAACTTCTAACGAGCTGAATTTCGTTAGATAAGAATTTTTATCTTTGGAGATATAGCGCTTCCAATTTTTTCTAGCTTCAATACGAGTTAACCGGGATTGAGACAGACGATTGGGGTAGGACAGTGAGTAAGTGCGAGCGGGAGGTCCGAGTCCTTAAGATGAGGATAGACATAGTAACCGATTAAAAATTACCCTTCTCTTTACACGACGATATCTCGGGAACCGGAAGTCGGATCGAGATGATTCGAAAGCCGTTTTCAAGAGGAAGATCTGTAGCTTCTAACGAGCTTGATTTAGTTAAGCAGAAATTGTTATCTCCGGAGATATAGCGCTCTCAATTTTGTATAATTTCAACAGGGGTTAATCATGGTTTTAAGTAGTTTCTTGTTGAAAATGTTCTACTTTTTTGTAATTAAATTCTAGCAAACATTGAAAACCAATGTCCATTTACTGAATAAATGCGTAAAATGAAGAAGAAATATATTTTATTGTACAAATTGTCCTTGTAATGAGAATTATAAAGAATTTCCAAGACTAATTAGCTGAAATTTTGCAAACAGTCCTATCTATGGTTAATCGAAAGTCTTCAAACACAATAATTGTCCATTCCTCTTCACCTTTTCAATCACCACTTAAATATTAGGTTAAGAGTGCAGTCGAGCTTAAGTTCAGAAATTCGTGTAGACGCATATTGAAAGTTTCCAACGAACCAGATTAGCGTGTAATATTAGCTTATAATATATACATAACAGCATTTAAAATCGCAAAATTTTAATTAGTTACATCTCCCAAACAATCGTCACCTAAATGTAAACAAAATCGCAACGGTGGAACGAAGTGCTCTGTACCCTTTTCTGCAATTTGATAAAAAACCATTTTTCTCCACACTGCGATACGTGACAGCGCGACGCAATGTAATTTCATATTTCCAATTTATTTTTGCATACAAAAACAATCCTTCGTCACCCTTGTCAGAGCTGGTACGCAAAATTGTCCGCAATCAGTCAGCTGCACCGCGCGCAGGTAACTCGAGGAACAAACGAAACGCGGCAAGAAACCACCCCAAATTGCGCCATCCCTCAGGAGCCAACAAACTCCCACGGGGACGCGAATTATCGCGCGGCGAAGAACTCGCTGACACGTCGCGCCGCGATATTTCAATGACCCGGTGCCGGTGGGTTCTGTTTGCCGTCCGTCGTAAGAAAAAGTTTCGCGCGTGGTCGCGTTAAAAATGCAGAGATTTCTTAAAATCTTGCCAGTTCTTAACAAGGCGGGATGGCGCGGCAGCGGCGGCGACGACGACGACGGCCGTGCGAATGGAAGGCACGAGTGTCTTTGTTCTTCTCCCCTTTTCTCCTTATTTCTTTTTCTCGCGGAGAACTTATACATGCGCGACTTCTCGCTGAGCCGGGGCCAGCATCCAGTCGAAACGTTCGAGGGAGGACGAAGGGTGGGCGAGAAGGGAGGCGGAGGGCGGCAGGCAAGATAAAAGGCTAACGAAGGAACGGTGAAGGATCGCGGCAACGACGATGAACAAGTCGACGATGGTATGCATTATGCAGAGAGGTCGCCGGCTCGAGCTTCTATTTGTCCTCCCGCTTCGCGACGGACTGCTGCGCCGCCTGCGACTTCGAATACATTCGCGATTAGGTGGCAAATCGGATGTGCGCCTACATCGCGTGCACGTATATGCATTTGGGCGCATTACGTGCAGGTTGTAAAGGTTTTCGTTGAATCAAGCCGCATATCTACCGCCGCCAAACATCCAAGCCGCCATTTCGCATTACACCCACGCGCTACGTACACCATCAAGGCGCAGCTTAATTCTGACCAAATCCGACAGCCTCTTCACGCGCCTCAAATTCGCCCCCAGCTCTCCCTGGTTCGCCGTTTGTGTCCCCGTTTGTTACCTCAAATCCATACGGCGGATCGATAGCCCGCCTTTTATAACTTCCGTCTCGTACAAATGCTGTTAGTATAATCAGATTCTTCCTGCGAGAATGTAAAAGATAGGGAGCCTCAAATTGAATTTAACCGCGCGCGTCGCGTCGCATCAACCCCGAAACGACGACCCCCGTCGCGTTCATCAATTTCTTGGGAACCGTTTATGCCGCGATCGAATCGAGCCAAGCTACTTATATTTCAAGTTCAATTTGTGTTCGCGTAGGTCGAGTTACTTGCATCGAGATTGATTCAATTGCAGTTGACTCGAGTCTTGGTCGAAGCAGTCAAGTTGTTTGAATTTCAATCCTATCGCGTCAACGTAAACTTATTTATTTCGCTTAAACGAGTTTAAGAAACTTGAAATCGGTGAACAGAAATTTGTTAGAACGCTGAATTTAAAATGTCTCTTAAGCTTCTAGGCTTAACTTGATTATTGGACAAATTGTTTCACTTCAAGTCGTCCGATAATTGGATAACTTGAAATCAGATTACGTGAACTTAATGTAAATCTATTAACTCTACTTGATTTCAAATATCTTGTCAACTTTGTGAACTTGAAATCTACTTATTTGAATTCAAACAGTTTCAAATCTAACCCAATTGTATGCAACACAAAATCTCCTTATTTTAACGTCGCATTGTTTCGTGTACTGGATATCCAAAGTGGCATCGACCTTCACTCATCGTTTATTGTTTACGATTGTAATCTCACTTTTTTCACACGCGATCTTCAATTGCGTCAGCGTCTTTAAAATTAGCGCTGTACATTACTACAAAATTGCAAGAATATTTAAAATAGAGTAAATAAAATGATAAAATGATAAAAAGAAAAATATTTCAAATCAATTAGAAGCTGATAAGTTAGCTAAGCAAAAGCTGAGAGAATGTCAAAGTGCATACAGCGAATAATCAATTAACGAACAGATCAAACAGCAAGCAAATCGAACAACGAACATTTGATCGCGGAAAATTTTGATGTTCGGATAACGAACACCGCGCAGTGCACTCGCAGAACTGTGCCATGCTTCAATATCCCCCTAAAAATCTATGATAAATCGATGATCGGATAACGAACGTTTTACTCGAACGGATTACGTTCGTTAACCGATCGCCCACCGTATTCGAACCTGAACGACTCGAACCAAAGGGACCAGACCGATCCTAGGCATACTCGAGCAACCGCGACTCGAACTCGTTATAAATCGTTTCGGTCTATCGGCCCCTAATCCGTTGCGAGCTGTACAAGCGGTGAAACAAGCTTGCGCCAGACTTCCTGACAGTCTCTCGCGATGCGATCGTAAATTTCGCGGAAAAGAGGCGTACCGGTTTCCCCAGGGGATCGCTTAAGAAACGAGAGAAAAGTGCAGCGCAACACGGACAAAGTGTTCGCCAAGGTACGGTGTACGCATCCGAGAGCGAGCCAGTTCGCAAGGCGTGGCTCGCCCTACTTTCGGAACACGAGAGAGGAGACCCGTGGATCGGGGCTCACTTCCTTCCAACAGCGTCGTCGCCGTCGGTTTCCGATTCCCCGTGCTGCTGCTGCAACGAAACGAGACGACTTTCTCTTTACGTCAGACACGAGTCACGAGCCATTGCGTCGTTACGACCCGCCCAGCCACTGCTCCCGCTCGTCAATCGAATCGGGGAACCCAGACAGGGAAAAGAACCGATTTAATTTTCCCTCGACCGGATCGGTGTCTTCGAGGGGAAAAACCTGACGCGAACCAGACGTAAAGTCCGTCGGATGGATCTCGAACGATCACCAACACGTGCTTACGCGGCCATCTCCACGGTGGCGAACGAGCGACGCCATTGCGACCGAGTAATCGAACGTTCGACACTAATTTTTCAGAACTAGAGGGAAATTAAACCGCGGTGATCGACTACCGTGTGTCCTGCCGTTTTCTTTATCCTCGGTCCTGGCGATCCTTATCCTTCCCTATCTTTCCCAGTTTACTACCCCACGAGGGTGGTAAATTGTTGGAGCGAGATGGAGGGAAGTGGATTCGAGATTTCAAGCGGTTCTTTTTTCTGGCACGACTGAAAAATGCGAGAAATGTGCGACGTGGTACTTTCGATGTGAAATCTATTTTTCGTACGAGTTGGTGAAAATTCAAGTGAAATTTCAAATAACTTTTTGTGAAACTAAAGACAATGCTACTATTCGGGAATTTAAAGTAAGCAAGTAAATTGCAAAGTATGCAAGATGAAAGAAAGCATCGAACACCTTTTGAAGGCTTAAAAACGAGCTTTTCTGTCATGCATCGATAGAGTAAATTTGAGAAGTTATTAGTCATATCACACGCTTCCAAACAAATCCCATAAGTGGTTCAATTCTTAGACGGTTTCCTCCATCGCCCAATATAAAGTTACCAACGCGTGTTACCAAGGGTGCTTAACTCCGCCTCGTAATGTTATACTCGATTTGCCCAATAGCCAGAGTAACTCGCCGATCGAATTTCAATGGAGAGATCTCTAAAAATACCAGGCCATTCAACCGTGGGAATATAGGGCAGACCCAGCGGCCGATATAAATCGGCTAAATGCGGGGGAACAGAAAAACAACACCTCTCGTCGGCGCCGTTTAAATGCACATATTCCGTAAAAGGGGGAGGAACAATAACAGGCGAATCCCACCTGCATAAAGGACCGCGGGATCGTAATAACAATGAAAACGCTGTTACTCGCGCAACCCTGCGGGCCGCGGCCAAAAATGGCGGCCAAACGATCGTAGCCTCGTCGACAATCAATTTCTAGCCACTTTGCGACGAGCGGCAGGAAAGTGTGTTAACGGAAAACGAAGAGGAAACCTGGGGAACCCGGAGATTAGACCGCCTGTCGAACAGAAACGACGGCTGGCTCGCGCAAGGACGGTCCTTCGAAAGACGGGGCGAGGAAGGCGCGGTGAAAATTCGCCGTCTAATTATCCATGCGCTTTGTGCGTGGAGCGCGCTAGCAAAAGCAACAGAGGCGACGACACGGCCGCTCGGACCATGGATAATCCCAGCCCGATCGCTCACCGTTCAACGAGCCGTGGATCAAAGCGAAAACAGTAGGCTCTGCCTCGTCTTGCTCGCGATTTCCAGCCTGATGGAATCCTCGACGATTTTCTGCCGCGATCGTTTGTTTCGTGGCGACGCGGCACTCAAAGAGCGCCCCGTGCGCGTCCGCGCTTTTCAACCCCTTCCGCCTTTCGCTCTTCTCTCTCTCTCGCTCTTTTTTTTTTTTTATTACGTCGTTCGACGCTCGCGCGCGGCCCAGCGCCTTCAATTTTTCCCCCCCAGTTTTAACAGAGCATTTACACCCACCGTGGGGTCCTATCGAATATTCTCCCGCGCCAGACCATCGCGAATTTATCGGCCCGATAAATCGACGCGGCCCGATCGCCACCCCGATCCATTTTTATCGGCCACTCTCGGCTGCAGAGCAACGGCACTCGCTACAGCCCCTCTTCGAGCTACGGATACACGTTCCTAGTGTACATTTCGCTCGATTTTCCCGCCGATGCACGCTGTCGATATTTGTCGACAACCTTTCCTCTTCGCGGGAACAGCCAACCGCGCGTCGAATTCGCGCGCGGGAAAATCTGCAGGCGATTCCCTTCCGAGTTGCTCGCGATTCATCGCTATTTCATGTTCGAGATGGCGCACGGTTTTTTAATTAATTGACTCTTGGAGAGTTCGACGAACGTTTCAAAGTTACGGAATAAAGTTACTACTTTCCAAGAAATTTTCCTAAAAATTGACGCACGTTTATAGCCGTCATTTGCGTCTACAGTTCCAAGTATTGGACGTCTATTGACGGCATTTTATGTTAATAATCCTCATCATAATCTTGGTCTTTGCAAAACGAGATTCCAACGATATCATTTTCGACGCAATTAACCCTTTGCACTCGGGTGTCCCTTCTGAGGGGACATCAGAATTGATTAGTGATTAGATTTATTCCAACGCAACTTCTTCAGAATTGCATATTTCCCTCAAGGTTTCTATTGGAGTGGAAGTATTCTATTGCTGGGAGACGTTAACAATAAAAACTATTACTAAACGTTGCTAAAATATTGCTATTTTAGCAATATTTCTAGCTTTTATTGCCAACGTCCAGGAAGGAGCAGAGTGCAAAGGGTTAATTATTATTGAAGCTTGTGGTTGGTGGGCTGAACGTCGCTTCAATAGTTGCTATGCTGTAAAGAGAACGTGAGAGAGGGTAGGAAGGAAAAAGAGAGGGAAGAACGTTTCGTCCTGGGCCTGCTAGTGGACTCAATAGTCCTAGCTACCTAGCAGACCCTACCTTAGACGCTGGGATGGAATTTCTATTATATAGAAACAGTGTAGGATATGGAGTACTCGCGAGAAACTGACGAGTGAGCTGTCTCCCTAGTGGCGAGGACCGCCACAGTCTTTTAGTAGCTAGTAATAGTCTTTTAGCTGTTACCATTGGAGCACGTTGCTTCATCTCGCTCGTGTGAGTATGTGTGTCAGAGGGAAGAACGTTTCGTCCTGGGCCTGCTAGTGGACTCAATAGTCCTAGCTACCTAGCAGACCCTGCCTTAGACGCTGAGATGATAGGGATAGGTCAGAATTGTGTAGGACATGGAGTACTCGCGGGAAACTGACGAGTGTGCTGTCCCCCTAGTGGCGACGATCGCCACAGTATTGCTATTTTAGCAATAGTTTCTGTTACTAAATATTGCCTACTGTTACTAAACCTAATCTAACCCTGCCTTAGACGCTGGGATGATAGGGATAGGTCACAATTGTGTAGGACATGGAGTGCTCGCGGAAAACTAACGAGTGTGCTGTCCCCCTAGTGGCGACGATCGCCACAGTATTGCTATTTTAGCAATAGTTTCTGTTACTAACTATTGCCTACTGTTACTAAACCTAATCTAAGCCTGCCTTAGACGCTGGGATGGTAGGAATAGGTCAGAATTGTGTAGGACATGGAGTGCTCGCGGGAAACTGACGAGTGTGCTGTCCCCCCTAGTGGCGACGATCGCCACAGTATTACTATTTTAGCAATAGTTTCTGTTACTAAATATTGCCTATTGTTACTAAACCTAATCTAACCCTTAGACGCTGGGATGGTAGGGATAGGTCAGAATTGTGTAGGACATGGAGTGTTCGCGGGAAACTGACAAGTGTGCTGTCCCCCTAGTGGAGACGATCGCCACAGTATTGCTATTTTAGCAATAGTTTCTGTTACTAACTATTGCCTACTGTTACTAAACCTAATCTAACCCTGCCTTAGACGCTGGGATGGTAGGAATAGGTCAGAATTGTGTAGGACATGGAGTGCTCGCAGGAAACTAACGAGTGTGCTGTCCCCTTAGTGGCGAGGACCGCCACATTATTAATCGTTCGTACATATTCAAAAAGTGCCATTCCAGAGTTTTTGGCGTCAATTGCTGTAACATACGCCATCTTCGTTTCGTACACTTTTACGCGTAACGTTATACGAGTCGCCAAATGGTAAAATAGATAGGAGACCAATGGACAAAGCGGTCCTCTCTTCGTTCGCGACAAAGGGGTGGCGAACAAGCAACCAGTCTCATCTCTGAATAAAGACAATGCGGCGCGAAAGTTGGTTTCGCAAAAGACAAGGTCGCGACGTATGTACGACGCTTTATGAGCAAGGATTTCCGCGTAAGCAGCGAGACCTCGAAACTGTATCAGAACTTTCTCTCGGTGCGCTCTCCGACAACTTCTTGGTGGCATCGCGCGAAAGACAAATACCGCCACTAAGTATGCAATTTACGGTAAAGTGTGCGTTTCATTCTGAAACAGTGGAAGCATTAATTCGAGGAACGTAGAACAGTGGGAACCGACGTTCGCTGGGTTCGTTTCGAGTCCTTCGAAGCGTATCAGCACACCTATTGCAGCGTATAATTGAAAGCCAGGGATGCTACGGTGTATCTTTGCTTCTTTCTCGCTCGCGAAGACCAAAAATGATTTGCACTTCGAGATGTGCTTGAGGGTTGTATAAAATAGTTTTGTAATTAATAATAGAGAGAGAGAGAATTAATAATTATCGATCATCTGCGATGTTAATTGTATTTTATTAAGGGTTGTATAAAATATTGTAAAGAATAAAATGGTTTGAGAGAGAAAGGAATTCATAATTATCATTTTGTGATACTGATTGGATTTTTATTTGGGTGCTATACGCTTCGTTTAAGGTCCCGACGAGTCACCCTTTAAAGATAATTTCCGTTTACTTGTTACTGCATAAAAGTATTTCTCTTCAGAATAACTAAAAATCCACGCTACTATAGTTGATCGACCAAAAGTTCAAATCCAAATTACTTAAGTCCATCAACCGCAAAATGCAACATCAAAACTCTTTTTTCTCTCTAAGAATAAATACTTATTCAACCCTTTAGCCTCGAAACTATTTTCCAATTTTGTCGCCAACAACTCCCAAGTGTTTTATTTGAAATGTACTTCAAAAGACAGTTCCTCGACAGTTACTCGCAAACAATATTATTTACTAATTATCTTAAATAAAGCTTTAAACCTTGTTATATCTTACATTCATGAAACTTGCATCCCTTTTTCTAATTTACTGACATCGATTCACAGAAATGCAAAGTGTTACACTCGACAGTTACTCGCAAACAATATTATTTACTAATTATCTTAAATAAAACTAAACCTTGTTATATCTTACATTCATAAAACTTACATCCCTTTTTCTAATTTACTGACATCGATTCACAGAAATGCAAAGTGTTACACTCGACAGTTACTCGCAAACAATATTATTTACTAATTATCTTAAATAAAGCTTAAAACCTTGTTATATCTTACATTCACGAAACTTATATCCCTTTTTCTAATTTACTGACATCGATTCACAGAAACGCAAAGTGTTACACTCGACAGTTACTCGCAAACAATATTATTTACTAATTATCTTAAATAAAACTTTAAACCTTGTTATATCTAACATTCACGAAACTTACATCCCTTTTTCTAATTTACTAACACCGATTCACGCTCGCCACAGAAATGCAAAGTGTTACACTTATCGAAATTCCGAACCCAAATACGATAGAACGCAAGGAGATTACGTTGACGCAACACGATCGCGAACGCCCAGCTTCCACAAAGGTAATCTCGATAAACGAGCTCTCCCATGGGCTGAGGGATTGTCACGGATTTGTCAATGGCTCGCGATGCTTCAGCCGCGTAATCGCGACTCGCGAGCCTTGGTTCGCGCGGATACCCACGCCGTATAAGGTCGTTTGGGAATGGAATCCGTTGGCTTCGATTGCGCGGAAAGTTTCGAGGAAAAGGTTGCGCGACGCGGCCCAGGAGCGGAAGCGAACGGTAAAGGTATGAAATTTACCGAGGGTGGGACGGGTAGATAAGTCTAGTGGATGAAAGGCGCCAAAAAGAAGCGCAAGATATCCGCGCGACGGGGCCGATGAATGAGTCTGCCAGCGGTCTTTGAGGCTTCAAGCAGGCCGTGATTAATAAGTAACGTCGATCTCGGGGCAGGAGTTCAGTTTCCTCGAGCTTCGACGAGCGAGCGCGGCTTCGCGTCGCTTTAAAGCGGTTCCATGTGGACGTAGCGAAGAGTAGGTAACAGTTTTTCGAGAATAAATGCTACCCGCTGGCGGAGTCTCGCCACGAGACAGCAGTTTCGTAAGTTCGGATAGGAGGGAAGTTAAGCGAGTAGCAGTAGTTGCGTGCCACGCGACTGAACGCGTGATAAATTCAATTGTGCCCCGTCGAGCGCTTTCGCGATTCACTGACCGCCTTTTCTCTGCATAATCCTTCCTCGAGTTGGGTCCTCGCCATTTTTTTTTTTTTTTATTTTACTGTTTGCAGTCGGATGTTTCGTCGAGGACATCGCGAGTTTAGCGTATCGCTCTGATGCGAGGGGACGTCAGAATTGATTAGCGATGAAGGAGGTTGATGTTATTCCATCGTAGCTTTCTCAGAAATGCATGTTTTCTTGAGGTTTCCTATTGAAATGGAAATTTTCTATTGCTGAAAGACGTAAGCGATAGAAATTGTTGATGAAGTATTGCTCAAAGATTGCTATTTTAGCAATAGTTTCGCAATAGAGCCGAATGCAAAGGGTTAAAATTGTTTCACTGCAACGTTTTGAAAAGTGCATGTTTCCCTCAAGTTTTCTATTAAAATGGAAATTTTCTATTGCTGAGAGACGTAAGCGATAAAAATTGTAGCTAAAATATTTCTCAAAGATTGCTATTTTAGCAATAGTTTCGCAATAGAGCCGAATGCAAAGGGTTAAAATTGTTTCACTGCAACGTTTTGAAAAGTACATGTTTCCCTCAAGTTTTCTATTAAAATGGAAATTTTCTATTGCTGAGAGATATAAGCGATAAAAATTGTTGCTAAAATATTTCTCAAAGATTGCTATTTTAGCAATAGTTTCGCGATAGAACCGAGTGCAAAGGGTTACAGTTGTTTCACCGCAACGTTTTGAAAAGTACATGTTTCCCTCGAGTTTTCCATTAAAATGGAAATTTTCCATTGCTGGCAGACGGCAGCAATAGTTCCCATGCATTACTATTGCGTTAGCAATAAACCATTGCGTTAACAATAGTTCCTACTCCACCGAGTGCAAAGGTTTGATAAGTTTCAAACTCCTTAATTACTGTGCCTCAGGCACAAAACAAATTTTTCAGGAATGTGACCTATTGTTATAGTTATGTTTGTAAATAATAAAATTTAAGTTTCATTTAGTATTAGTTAATCCTCTGCGCTCGTATTTGAGAAGATTCAAATGCCCAATACGAATACGTTGATATCCGTTTTTAATTTTAGAAATTAGCTAATGCTATAACTACTCATTTTTATTTTATTATATATATTATATATATTTAATATTTTATCATTTATTATATTGACACAAGCACGTACAATATTCCACTAGGAAACATGCTGTTCGCGTACCAACACGTTTCGATAGCAGGTGTTTGAATAATGCAGGTAGATTTTCGTAATAACGTTACGCATGTAATACGCGATATCAAACATACAATAACAAATTTACAAGAACACATTCGAAAGGTTATCCGTGTCTCTTTTATACTTTCGTATCAGACTGCGAAAGAGTTCGAGTGTACGATGAAAAGACGTATCGTGCAGATTTTCGTTTCCGATTTAGCAGGCAAATAGAGGACCACGAAGGACGATATAAATTACCTGCAAACGATAGTTTCTGATGAATACGCGGAAACTGAATTTTCAAACGAAATTAATAGCCTGGAACATTTAACGGACATTTATCAAATTTTTTGCCCAAATTTCGCGACGTTTGATCGAAAGCGCGGGAACCAGGTCAGAAGGATTGCCAATAACAGTTCAGACGTCGATAACGGCGAATCTAAATTTGCGAATCGTTATGCAAATTTAATCGCCCCACCGTTTTAGCCAGCAGATATTGGTTTGTTAAACATTCCTCGAGTCGAAAATGTTTCCTGCGCGTATTAACGCGCCATACAAACGTAATCTCCAAAATTTTTCTGAAAATAGGTCAATACGAATGAATCGACTTACTAAATTATGAGTCGTGAATTCAACTCGGTTCGAAGAAGTGATTTCGATTTACAAATCCATCGCAAATCAGTTCGATTAAAGGTATGTATCATAGATGTGCATTAAATTGAACTGGAATGTTAAATATGCAAACGCAACTCTCGTTTTCAATGCATTCGACTTAATAATTGAGTCCTCAGTTCGAAGAAGGAAACGGATAATAAAATTGGAAAATAAAATCAGAGAGTAGCTCGAATCAGTTGTGCGTTTCTAAATTATTAGGCTTATTCCTTTCTTCAAACCATCGATTTCATTTTGTTCGTCTTTTACTGGAATATCAAATACCGCACAATCTTCACAATGTTTGAACGTTATATTATTATTTCATTTTTTTAAATATTAGAAGTAAAAGGTTTTCGTTACTTTGTTCAAAATATTGATTTCCCCAACTTAATCAGTCATACTGCTATGAAAATTGTGCACAGTATATAAATTGGAGATGCAATAAATTAAGAGCTTGGAAGATGAAGAGGTTGCTTAATAATACTGAAAATTTCACTAAATTAAGTTCAAAGTTAATCTAATCGAATTTAATATCTGACGTATCACCTTCTCTCTCTTTCTCCCTCTCTCATTCATTCACTTACTCGCTGTCTATTTTTTAACGATATTTGAGGCGAGACATTTTTCTGGAGGCAATCCTCAGAAACGAAAATTTGTTTTTCGTTTACATTAATTATTTTTAGTAGAAAAATTGTTCGCAATAACAATTTCTCACCCTATTAATATATTTGATACCATAACACACCATTATGTGTCTTATCCTCGCAACTATCCTTTTATTAATGACTGATAATTCGAGTTTAGTTTCAAAACACACACGATGTGTTGCGTGTCATTTTGCCCCAGAAAATCATAACACACCCAGTGTGTGGCTCGTCTCGAATGGGTTAAAGTACGAGAAACGCATTGATTGTGTGGTTTTAGAATAAATCTGACAAAGTGAAGATGCGTTAAAGTTGATGCATCCAGTTAAAGTTGTCGTGGGTGGTTGGACTGTTGGAAGTGCAGATTGGAAGTCAATGATTGTCAAAAAATTCTACTCTGAGGATGCTTTGAGAGTAAAAAGATAGTTGAATGAATGAACGAAAGAGCAGAGGGTGAGTAAAGAGCGGGAAGATGCCGAAAAGTGCGAGAAAGTGCTGGTGAAAGTGCGTCGTGAATCAATAGGAAATGTCCATGTGACCACCGTCTGTCTGATCGGTTAGGATTGTCGAAGGTGGTGAGATTTATGACATGGTGCATGCTATTGAGACAAGAGTGAAAGCTAGAAACTACTGAAGCTCCTCGATGGTGGGCTAATAATATATTCAATAAGTTACAAGACAAGTATTTTTGATTAACACAGTAAGATTAAAAGGCAATTAAGAAAATATTATGATACTCATTGAGGATATTATTATACACCGGCTGCACTGATTTTATATGTATTTTCGTATCGATACTCGATTCGTTTGACAAGAAAACTTTTTTTTACACCCTGTAGATAACGTAATCAAAAGTACTGCCACTAAAAATATTTAGTATCGAAATGAATGCGTCGAATACGCATTGATATTTATTTCGAACGAAATTTCTAGCTTACGAATTTTTTAATTTCATTATGATAATAGTTTGTTGATTGTATCATAATATTTTCTTAATTGCACTTTATTCTTACTGTGTTAATGAAAATGTATTAATGAAAAAATACTCGTCTTGTAAGTCATTGAACACATTATGCACCTGCTGCGCTGATTTTATATGTATTTTCGTATCGATACTCGATTCGTTTGACAAGAAAACTCTTTCTTTACACCGTGTAGATAACGTAATCAAAAGTACTGCCACTAAAAATATTTAGTATCGAAATGAATGCGTCGAATACGTATTGCTATTTATTTCGATCGGAATCTTTAACCTACGAATTTTTTAATTTCATTACGATAATAGTTTGTTGATTGTATCATAATATTTTCTTAATTGCACTTTATTCTTACTGTGTTAATGAAAATGTATTAATGAAAAAATACTCGTCTTGTAACTCATTGAACATATTATTATACACCTGCTGCGCTGATTTTATATGTATTTTCGTATCGATACTCGATTCATTTGACAAGAAAACTGTTTCTTTACACCGTGTAGATAACGTAATCAAAAGTACTGCCACTAAAAATATTTAGTATCGAAATGAATGCGTCGAATACGTATTGCTATTTATTTCGATCGAAATTTCTAACCTACGAATTTTCTAATTTCATTATGATAATAGTTTGTTGATTGTATCATAATATTTTCTTAATTGCGTTTTATTCTTACTGTGTTAATGAGAAATACTTGTTTTGAAATCATCTTACTGTATTAATGAAAAAATACTCGTCTTGTAACTCATTGAACATATTATTATACACCTGCTGCGCTGATTTTATATGTATTTTCGTATCAATACTCGATTCGTTTGACAAGAAAACTCTTTCTTTACACCGTGTAGATAACGTAATCAAAAGTACTGTCACTAAAAATATTTGGTATCGAAAAGAAAGTGTCGAATACGTATTGATATTTATTTCGATCGGAATTTCTAACCTACGAATGACGGAGGCGAGCGCGTAGCGCATAGCACCACCATATAGCACACCACTAGACCGAAAATCGCGAGCTTGGGGCGCGGCCGCCAGATGGCAATTAACAATTGCATTCTCGCAAGAAACAGTTGACACCATAATGCTTATAAGGCGAGCCATGGGGAGTCGAAGTTGTCGATGTGAATTTTTCATTATCGACCAGTATTTTGTACTATCGAGACGAGCCCGGTCTCGATGTACTTTTAGCCCCTTCCCTGACCTAACCCCTTCCCCTGTAAGGCCTTACCCCCGAAGAGCGCTCTTCCCCTACCCTGGCGATCGCCTAACCCTGCGTAACCCAACCCAGCCCCAAATTTTTGGTGAGGTGAGGTGAGGTGAGGTGTGGTGTGGTGTGATGTGGTGAGGTGAGGTGAGGTGTGGTGTGGTGAGGTGAGGTGAGGTGAGGTGAGGTGAAGTGGTGTGGTGTGGTGAGGTGAGGTGAGGTGAAGTGGTGTGGTGTGGTGAGGTGAGGTGAGGTGAAGTGGTGTGGTGTGGTGGTGGTGTGGTGAAGTGAAGTGGTGGTGTGGTGAAGTGAAGTGGTATAGTGAAGTGAAGTGTTAATAAAGTGTAATAAAATATAATAAATTGTAATAAAATATAATAAAATGTAATAAAATATAAAGTATAAGAAATTGTAAAAAATTGTACTCATTTTTGGATATGTATAATAGTGTTTTATACATTTTTTAATTGAATTAAAAAGAAAATACTTCACTAAAATGTAACTACTAAACTCTGTAAATTATTGAGGATATATTATATACACTTGCTGTGCTGACAATATATTTTTCAATAATGTTTTACGCGTTTAATTGTGTTAATGAGAAAATACTTCATATTACAATATTGATTTTCAATCTTTTGATTCTTACGCGTATCGTGAAATCTGCAAATTTTTTAATTTCATTATAATAATAGTTTGTTGATTGTATCATGTTTTCTTAATTGCGTTTTATTCTTACTGTATTAATGAAAACTACTTGTCTTGTAACTCATTGAAGATATTATTATACACCGGCTGTGCTGATTTTATACGTATTTTGTATTATGTTATCTGCACGGTGTAAAAAAAGAGTTTTCTTGTTAAACGAATCGAGTATCGATACGAAATACATATAAAATCAGTGCAGCCGGTGTATAATAATATCTTCAATGAGTTACAACACGAGTATTTTTCATTAACACAGTAAGAATAAAACGCAATTAAGAAAATATTATGATACTGAAGCGTGTGATTGTTGTGTTTGGAGGGCTGAACACGCCTGCTTCAATATTTGCGCTGAAAGAGAACGTGAGAGAGGGTAGAAAGGAAAAAGAGAGGGAAGAACGTTTCGTCCTGGGCCTGCTAGTGGACTCAATAGTCCCAGCTACCCAGCAGACCCTGCCTTAGACGCTGGGATGGTAGGGATAGGTCAGAATTGTGTAGGACATGGAGTGCTCGCTTGCAAACTGACGAGTGTGCTATTCCCCTAGTGGCGAAAACCACCACATTACAAAATGTATGTTAAGTCGCGTACCATCTAAGTTCTGGCACCCAAATGATACAAAGAACCAAAGACGTTCCTCAAAAATGGCAATCACTTCTCGTGGCATAAATCTCGCGATGAAGCATGAAGCAAGCCTAAAATTATAGCTACAATACTGTTGCCAATCTGACGTTTCTTGGCCATTTAAAAGAAATTCCTCGTAAAACTGTTTTCCAACACTTTAATCAAATATTAACACATCCTCGATCGCCAAACTTCTATTCCTGGTTACCGCTGACGTGAATTCATGCCATTTCTAGTTTTATTCCTGGTTGCCGCTGACGTAAATTCACGTCACTTCAAGTGCTATTCCTGGTTGCCCCTGACGTAAATTCACGTCCTGCTATTATAACCAAATGCTAAAAATCTCTCATCACATTTTCTCCTTATTTTCGAAGCAAAATAACATCAAGCGATCTATTATCTAGCTTGAAAGTAAGTATAAACAACAGCAAACAACACATATTTACAACATTTTACCACCAAGTTTGCAGCAACCATCTTCAGAATTTCATTACTCTCGCCAGTCCTCATCATTAGAAACGTAAGAACATCGCGAATGTGATGTCGCGAACATATTAATATACAACTATCGTAGCAATTAGTCACGCGTCTGCTTCGCAACGCTTCTGCCTACGATCTGACAGCTTCTCATTATCAGTCGCCTGATAAACCACAACCATCATAACTGTATCTTCGCCAATGCCAATCGACCATGCTTCTACACACTCGCAACACCACCAAGACTGTCCCATCTTCCGTTTCATCTACACCGCGACATGCATTCCGCTTGTAAAATCAACCGACACGGGATCTCGCGCAGACGAAGGGGTGCACGCGAATAAAACGGCTGTGTGCCATCTCTCAGTGTACCTGCTTATCAGCGTAACGACCCGCCGCGAGATCGCGAAGCCGCGAAGTCGCCGATGCGCGATACCGGGGCGGATTATCGCGGCTTGGAGAAGCGGAAGACGCTGGTCTCTGCGATCGCGAACAGCGAAAGCGAGGAAATAACGGTGGAAATGAGAGGGACGAGTGGGTGGACGGGGATCGAGATTGAGGCGCAGGAGGCGGATTGGAGAACGCGGTGGAGGGATGGCGGGCTATTTAAACGGGCCAGCCGACCCCCGCGAATGAATATTCAGAGGCGCGCGGAAACTGCAGAGAGAACGCGGCCCTCTCGTGCCCCAGGTGACCTCTCGTGGAAACGACCAGGTGAAATGGTCCAAATCACTGCGAATATTCAGATCCCCGAGCCCTCTCGCAGCCCGCCCTTTGTGCAAATTATTCTCGTTACGAATGCCTGCGATCGAGACTGGCGCCGAACTATGTAAAAGAGTGTAACCAAAACCCCGTGATTCCCCTTGCAAATTTCTTCGCGGCCGTCTGCGAGCGGCGGGATCGCGAGAATACACCAGGTCGGACCGCGGAGACGTGCGAATTTAATGCCAGCTTTGAACATCCGCGTCTCCGCGTCGTTCAAATATCCATGACGGTTGTTACGTTCGATGCCAGATCTTAGGAGACTTAATTGCTCCTACATAATTAATCGCGGGCGTCGCTCGTGCCCGGGAACGAGATTAACGAGCAACCCATTCGCAGGTGGCGCTGAAAATGTTGCCTCGTCTCCTCGCGCGGTTACACGCGACCTGTACTTCCCCTGTTATTCGTAATCGACGTTCTTATGGTCCGTGGAATTCGCGACGAAGCTACATATACGGTGTGTTTTTCGAGAATCGTTTCTGCGACCCGTTTCTGAACCGCGTTGAAGCCAAACCGAGGGCGACTCCGTGAAATTTAATCGTACAGTTTCTGTGGAGTTAACCCATCGCTAATCGCGTGCTGCGGGCCAGAGACTCCGGTGCTAAATTCGAGAGATTACCAAAGTGGAGCGGAGTTGATCAGTTTGCCTTTTGGATCGCTCGTCCCGGTCTGACCGCAAAAATTTTCCACTTTGCCTGATTAAAATAGATCGCATAAATAACCAGGACGGGCCACGGGCTCGCTCGTCACCGTCGTGGCATACGAAGATAGAGTTATTCGGGGATTTCAATACGTGCTCCTCCGATTGCTATCTATAACTATCGAGGATACGACGACATCGCGATTACTCGCGATGGAAGTGCAGCCCATTACTTTTAACGTGCCGCGAGAGCACAGTTCGAATTAAAGATGCATCCATGGATACCACTGATTTCCTTCTCGTTTCCCGTTCAAGACGTCGACTTAATTTCGTTTAATAGTCGCTCCATTATGCGCGTCAAAACGAACGCCAGTCGCGTGAAATGTTGCATGAAATAAAAGTATTTGAATAAAACTCAGCGTTTTTGTATTGTTGCATTCTTAAGTGAATATCGTCAACAGTTCTGCAATGCTCAACAATTAAGCAAAGCTCAGAAATACATGTGAAACAGGTTGATCATTTCTGGGTTATATGAAAACCCATTCTCAGATCAGCTTGTTATAAAATAAAATTGCCAATAAATATAGTTTAAATATTTAATGCAAGTTATATTTAGAGAATTTAAGAGTTTATGTAAAAAAATTAACGAAGCAGAAGAATTTCTCATTGATTTTAACCAGGAAAGTGTAATAGAAAAAGGGAAGGAACTAATTAACTTGTATTATATAGAACAGTGGTTTTCAGATATGTGTTCAGATATAAAAAGAAATTTGTATTTAGTGCGTCAGTAATTATTTGACGAGAACCGCTGATATAAAATCTGTATTATAAAAGTAATAGAAGAATTTACCGCATTCTGAATTTTCCAGCTTACTCTTGTCACATATTTTCAAATCATTAACGCAGCTGCTCCATTATTTCTGTGCAGCAAAAAAAGCACAGCGAACTGTGACCTGATTTTTTGTACTTTAAAAGTGCATCTATTAAGCTGTGAACGAACCAGCGTACAGCTTGCAAACGTTGTCCGCAAACAATGTCCCCGAGCAAAATTTTTATGATCACCAACTATAAGCTACGTGCGACCAGTCAGGATTGGAAAACTGTTATTTTATAGAAAAGTAAAACAACTTAAATTGATAAATATTAGGATAAAGAAAATGAATCCATTTATTAACTATTATTATAAGACGGTTTAAAACATGGAATTGGTTCAGAGATATGCGAGCTTGCTCCAAATCGCTAATATAAACGATATGGAATACATCTCAGAGTTTGAGATAAGGGATTCTATGAAGAAAAGACCAAGTAAACTCTTTGAAAGTCTGTTAGCGTTTCACAGTATTTCATAGGGTGAAATCCTAATAAACTTATTTCAAATGCCTACTTAATCCTTTGCACTTGGCTCCTTCACGGGTGGTAGCAATAGAAATTATTGCTAAAATAGGAAAATTCCCATTTCTCAAAAAGCTACAGTGAAATAAGTAATCACTAATCAATGCCAACTGATGTCCCCTCAGAGGGAACATCCGAGTGCAAAGGCTTAAATACGAGTCCCTCTTTGCCCCAAATCCCAATAGCAAGTAAAGTAATGGTAAAAAATCATAGAAGACGAAGAAAATAAGTAATCACTAATCAATGCCATCTGATGTCCCCTCAGAAGAAACATCCGAGTGCAAAAGCTTAAATACGAGTCTTTCTTTGCCCCAAATCCCAATAGCAAGTAAAGTAATGGTAAAAAATCATAGAAGACGAAGAAAATAAGTAATCACTAATCAATGCCATCTGATGTCCCCTCAGAAGAAACATCCGAGTGCAAAAGTTTAAATACGAGTCCCTCTTTGCCCCAAATCCCAATAGCAAGTAAAGTAATGGTAAAAAATCATAGAAGACGAAGAAAATGGGCATCGCTCACCCCGCCACCTTGTTACACCCGCAAATTTTAAAAAGGAACAGCAGCGAGGCACTCTGCGTGGCCAGTTCCCCGCGACACTTCAAACGATAACGAGGTGCAATAAACCGGCGTACGTTCTTATTAAATTCAATGATTATAGCAACGAACGGGTCGATCTTTCCAATTTCCAAGACAAAGTATGAGCGCCAGTGAGTTAACTCGACCGCTTAGACGGTTCCGCTCTATAATTCAATGCCATCCCTAACGCTATAGCCGTTTTTTACGAGCGCGAGTCTCGCAGGCCACCCTAAGATAATCGTTATACCATACTCGAGCGTAACTCTAGCACCTGCGAACGACGTTTCCGGCCATCTCGTCGCGAGTCGTAGTCGTTCGCGCTATTCAAATACCTCCCGCGTGATCGTCGCCATTTTACAGGCACCTCGCGGCTTCCTTTTTTTCTTCTCTCTTCTGCCCCTTCTTCTTCTTCTTCGTCTTCTTGTCCGTTACCCGTGTAGCCGACACGGGAAGTTGCTGCGTTGCAATTCGAGCCTCGAGATCGAGTTGCAAAAGAAGCAGCTGACTGCACTTCACTCGCGCCGGACAATATACGATGGAGTTCTTCCATGTGCATCGAGGGCCCTTTGGCTACGAGCCTCGCGTCACCCGCAAATACTTTCCAACTTAATATGCTACGCCTCCTGTACCTACGTAAGCGTGGCAGTTCGATACTGGCGAGGAAAAGCTGCGGAGGCACTAACTGCGCTCGAGTCATCAGAATTTCTAAATCAGAGTTCGTATCGCGATGCAATCCGTCCCCCCGCCGCTGGATTAAATAAATCATTTTCTTGCTCCCGCGCGTATTTCGATGAGAACTATATAACGAATCTGTGGCGAGCATAAAGTGGACAACAAGCCTGCGCTAATCGGATAGAAGATTAACCCTTTGCGCTGGAGAGGCGTCTCTCGGACGCCACAGCGCCTCGCGCGGCAATTAGAGTTTTTCATCGAACGATTTGAAGTTCTGAAGTCCTACAGACATGGATTTCAGAAGTGAAATTACCTCGAGTTTCACGGGAGATAATAAAAAATATTAGAAAAAAGGAGAGCAATGAAATAGTGAGAACGCATGAAGAAAGTGTCGGAGTAAACAAATTTATCTACTCGTTAACTGTTATTACAAGACTCCAGATCGCTAATATGTATAAACGATATAAAATGAAGGGATCCCACTCTTCGAGAGTTATTCCAAATTCCCATTCAGATACGAGTCCTTCTCCCAAATCCGAATAGGAAGCTACACTGACCAACAAAACGATCCTCCGCAGTGACATCAGTCCTCGAGCACCATAAGAAGCGCCCAGCCCTCCGAATCCTGTTCGATCCCCGCAAGGAAGATTACAGTGCTCGGACCATTAAAAATTGCCAAGGAAAATACGCTGAACGAGATTTTGTAACGCAGACGTTCGCCTCTCGTACGTTACACTGCAAGTAGCGGCGTAATAGCAAGCCCTTCGATTCTGCGGCTCGCAAAAAGTCCCCCGCCTCGTCCTCAGACTCGTTTCGCGCGCGACCACCGCGATTCGCCTCGCAGCTTCCTTGCCTAATAAGAGAACGCGTTCCGAATGATTAAGCGTGGCCGATGCGCGCGTAAAAACGCGTCGCCGAAAACGGTGGCGAGCCGTAATGACGGCTAACGAGAATCGAGCGTGCAGCCCGCGGAATTAGCTGTATATGGCGGCGGGTCCGGTCTCGTCGACCGCCAGTAATTTCCTCGGGGAAGAACGTTCTGGACCGCGTCGCGTTCGAATGGAACAGGAGCTGGCGATCCCCGCGAATAATTGTCGCGATTAATACCGCCGTTAGACGGAAACGCCGGCCAAATTGGGAAACCGCGAGGCGCGTGCCGTGAAAAGGGAGAAAAAGAGGTGCAACGACACTGTACAATAGGTATTCTGGCGAAAGGGAACGAGATTTGTGTTTGATCTTCAATGGGGTTGAGACACCCTATTTTGTAGCTTCTGATTTTGAGTTACAATTTCTTTATGGTTTTCGTGACAGAAATAGATTTATGGTGGCATTAGTCTAGTAGTTGTTGTCGTTTCAGGGATTTTCACTTTTTTCCCAATTTTATTTTAGAATTTTAGCAATTACATTGTAGGAACGAGATGTGTTTGATCTTCAATGGGGTTGAGATACCCTATTTTGTAGCTGATTTGAGTTACAATTTCTTTATAATTTTGATGGCAGAAATACATTTATGATGGCATCAACCTAGTAGACGTTGTCGTTTCAAGGATTTTCACTTTCTTCCCAATTTCATTTTAGAATTTTAGCAATTACATTTTAGGAACGAGATGTGTTTGATCTTTAATGGGGTTGAGACACCCTATTTCGTAGTTCCGTATTTAGAGTTAGAATTTCTTTATAATTTTGGTGGCAGAAATACATTTATAATGGCATCAGTCTAGTGGTTGTTGTCGTTTCAAGGATTTTCACTTTCTTCCTCATTGTTTCAATTTCATTTTGGCTTTTAGTTCTTTTTTCAATTTACTCTTTATCGCAACCAGATGTTTGCAAGAACCTACGCGCTTTTAAGCTTATTCTTTGCTACGGTCTTTGTTCGAGACCAAACGTCCTGCTTTTGGCGGGACAATTCGAATTTTTAACAATTTGTCCCGTTTTAAAAAAGTCCCGAGTTTGGGAAAGATTAAGTTTTTGTCAATTATGTGTCACAAACTCATCTCTAAGGAACTTACTTACTAATGGTATTAGATAAGTTTATCCTCAAGCACACATTTGTTTCTTTTTTTATATACTAATGTCGAATCACATCGACAAAGGAGTTCAAAGGATGAAACATCGTTCTTCCTGATTACTCTCACTGTTTTTCCTCATTTATATATTTCTATTTATCCTTATTTTTATCTTTCTACTCTGTTTATTTATATTCGTCAACTCAACCCTCGAACTTTATCGCGATTTATATTTGTGGAACTTATGCTAGGTTTTTTTTATTTATCGACGTCAAGGAAGACTCGACAAAGGAGTGATTAAGCAAGGACTTGCGAGAAGCCATCGCGCCACGATCCCTCTGGCGGCGAGTGCAAGATAACCGCCACCGCACTCCCTGCCAATGATAACGATACCCTATTGTGCGTTTAATTCCTCCTCCAGATATTGATGCGCCCTTAAGCCTTGAATGACGATGGATGCAGGACCCGGTACGGCATTGTAGCTGCTTTATGGACGCTGCGAGCGAGCAATTGGGCCGTGACGAAGCAGTTGTATGCCCTGCTGTCCTAGAGTGGCCCTCGTGAAGAGCGAGCACGCCGTGTCGCGCATAATCGGATGCGTTCGGTCACTCTACGAGAGCAGTCACGAAATGCAGCAATGTTGCAGTTGTGTCTGTTCCCGATGCTCCTCGGTGCAAGATGTCGTCGCTGTTGGTCGAGGAAGACGCGTGTTTCCGTTGCTTGTCTGTTACGTATTCTCGAAATTGTCTTTTGTGAAATCGTAAAGACAGTTCACAGTAGAAAGAGTCCACTGTCCATAACTCATTATACACTCGCGATTATTAACCCTCTGCGCTCAGATGTCCCCTCTAAGGGGACATCAGCATCGATTACTGATTACAGAGGTGAAACTTGTTCCACTGCAGTTTTCTGAGAAATGCATGTTTCTCTCAAATTTTCTATTACTGAGAAACGTTAGCAATAGAAAATACTGCTAAAATATTGCTCAGAGATTGCTATTTCAGCAATAGCTGCTATTGCCAACGCTCGAGAAGGAGTCGAGTGCAAAGGGTTAATAAAATATAAGATCGCTGCGTTCGAAGCAAACGCTGGAATACTTTCGGGTAGCAACGAAGAGGCTACGGTGCATCTTCGTGCAGATTCTGGAATGCGCAGCGCCGATCACGAACGCGTTGGCACGTCTCTCGTGATTTCCGTTAGCTAACCGACTCGCCCACGTGCGAGTATTCTTCTGCGGGTCTCGCAGCGGAACGTACCTTCAAGCGGGGATCACCGATGTTCCTCGCGAACGATGCGATTCAATGCGCGAGTAAGGAGATTTCTTACGATCGAATCGTAAAATTTGAAAACGTTCCAACAGCCAATGCATATCATCTGAGAGGAAGAAGGTATTCGTTCTGTCATACTTGCAAATATTATTTTAATCCTTTGCGTTCGTATTCAGATACGAGAAGACTACCAATCGACCCACACATTTGAGCAAAAAGTAAAAGAAGACGTTGTAACAAGGGTCCCTAAAATGTTATACTAATATAGATGTATGGCGACTATACGAGTGCAAAAGGTTAAATAATCTTAGATTGTTACTATCACTCATTAGTCATTATGTTTTCACTCGTTTTCCTCATGCTGAACTCCTCACCTTTTAACTCTCCTCTCAACCCTTCTATACCATCATAGCTCAAAATTCATATCACCTAAACCCTTAAACATCCTTACTTTCCCACATTTCGTCAGTCCTCATCTTGTCACGCGCACCTCGCAAACTTGTAATTCCCATTTGGAAGAATAAACTATCGTTTCCTGCGGAACATCGATCCTTAATTACCTCGATCTGCGCGCTACCCCAAAACCCGTTTGATCCCAAGGCACTGAAGCGGAAGCAGGCATCGCGATTCGATCGAATCGCCGGATTTAGTTCGAACGGAAAAGTTCTATTTACGAGGAAGCCTGTCTCTGTTATTAGTATCCGTATCTGGGGAATTAGTTACCGCCTACTTTCATTTATCGTTGTTCGGGGCTAAAACGATGCGGTGAGATCAGAGGGATCGCCAGGACGGCGCGACGTTATTTTAAAACGCGCGATACCTCCAGAAACGGAGGCACTTTGCTCGCGAGTTCCCTCCCGGATGATTGATCACTGGGGATTTAAGGGCGCGGATCCGTTTGACGTCCCGAACTTCGCAACGCATTCATCCCAGCGTAACGCATTAATCTTCGTGGCAAACTATCGCGACGCTGTAATTTGCTAAAACAATATTAAGTGGATCGCGCTCTAATTGCATAACGCGCCCTATTAGTCTGGGGGAAGGCGTACAAGAACGCGTAATCGTGTTCCCTAAGTTAATTCCTCGAAGGCGCAGCGGAGGGTGCATCGTTCTTCCGGCTGCTCGATGGGCCGATAACACGGTAAAACCGTGGATGGAACGCATCCACTGAACAAGTCCAATTTCTACGTTTCCACAGACCTCTCGGGCGCAGCTCCATTCAGTTCGCGCGTTTCCCTCCGCTGTGAAAGAAAGCCATCGAAATCGTTGGCCTTTCCTTTTCACCCGCCTCGCCTCTAACCCTCTTACCTCGCCCTGCTTCACCTCACACGGACGTAACCTCGAACCCTGTCTCCCGTTCCCTACGGTTTACCTCGCGCGTCACGCTAGAAAATTCATTTTATCGCGACAGCGACGACGAATCGATATTTCTTGTTCCTCGGCACGAGCTCGCAATCCGATAAACGAATGACGAGAAGATTGCGACCCGCGCGCTATGCAATAAATGGATATAGACGTGGCAACCTATGGGTACACGAGGGTTTCGTACGTAGCCACGAGGGTATCTGACCGCTCTCGCGCGTTCGAACCACGCGTGTACGCGCGCCAGGTGTCCGTGACACGGGGTTGCACCCCTCGCGCGACACCCATAGGCGCCATTCGGGACGCCTTAATCCTTTGCGTTACGAATTAGTTTTTGATTCTGTTGCCAGCAACTTCTTACTATTTTAAGTGTTTCATTTGAAATTTACTTAAAAGGATAGTTGCTCGACTGCCACTAGTGAACAATTTTGTTTACTGATTATATTAAATATAGCTCTCAAAGTTTGTCTCTTTTGTTTCTTTTTTTATGCTAGTGTCGAGTCACAGCCGACGAAAGAGTGCAAAGGGTTCAATTTTGTTCTTTCTGATTATCCTCACTGTCTACTTTTCCTTTCTACTCTGTTTACTTAGCTCTCAAACTTTGTTACAATTCATGTATATGGAACTCACATTTGTTTTTTTTTTTTAAGTACAAATGTCGAGTCACGCTTAACAAAGGAGTGCAAAGGGTTCAACCTGGTGGTCGTGAGAACTGCCAGGCAATCAACGAATCTCAAGCTGGTTATTATAAAATACGTCTTATCGTGTTTCTCTCTGTTCTCTAACTGCCTCTGCTATTTTTTTGCGGTAGTAAATACAAACTGCCTCGTGTTACAGTAGAGATATCACTTTGCCTTCGCGTTTCCCTCGCGTTTAAAGTATTCATTTCGTACGTATCGTTGTGCATTATGTCGTTAAACGATATTAGAGACGCAGCAATCTCTCCTGTACGAAGCTCAAACTTATTGACGGTCCGTTATCCGTAGATTGCATATTTTATGCGAGTGTGCGCTTTTGTGCAGCCTGGATAACGATACGATGTATGTAGATTCTTTTTTCCTCTTGTACCAAATGGCTACAGGTGGTAGACTACTTAAAAGTCCAAGTAGATTGGATCATTTATCGTGAAAGTGTACGTTCGTATAATTACAAAAATTTAGTAATTCTAAAATTTGATCGAGAAATTGTGAACATACGTATAATAACAATTTCTCGACGATTCTTGCGTCTCTCGAAACGCGCATCAACCCCAAACTTTCGACCAGCACCAGTACTTGCACCCGTTTCCGTTCGAGGTACCCAACTTCCCGCATACTTAGCTATCTCGTTACATTGTGCCTACGCAAGCCTCGCGTTCCAATTATCGGTGGACCGTAGAAAATCCCGAGCATTCGGACATCGTAAAGGGCAATCTGACGAACACGCTCGCGTCCGCCATATTGGTGAACGCGCCATTTCACGTGTATATCGATGAACCCGTTAGACCAGCGGCCCTATCTCCCCTTTACCGATAAGGAAAATTCAATTCCCGCCGATCTCTCGGAACAAATGCATCATAACTTCCTAGTCTTCCAATTTCCGCCGGTGGCTTATCCCTCAGCGATTCAACGGCGTCTTCCGTGCCGGCGTCGGAAGGCGCCGCCGCCTACGTCCGTGTACTTGGCGTATACGGTACGTAGGTGGGCAACCGGCTGGCTCGAGGTGCCTCACGCCCGTGGACGATTGTCATCGATCGGCTGTGCACGATTTCCACGAGCGGAAGCAGGCTCGAAGACGGTGGCAGAGCGGCGACGACGGTGCCCAACTATGGTGCTGGTAGCGGCGATGGCGATGGTGGTGGTGGTGGTGGTGTACCATGTCCCACCTTCCACCCTCCCTCTGTGTCGGCCATCATCGTCGTCAGACGCCGTAGCTGCGGAGCAATCGAATTTTCATCGCCGCGAAGGCAAGCCCTGAATATTCATACGGTCGAATCCCTGGTACCTTGCGCACGTCCCCAGGTGGTTGCTGGCCCCCGTGTGTTAACGTATAGGTACATAGCCGGTGGGTAATCGCGGGCTCCTCGCCCCTCTCGATCCCCGTCCACCTTCTGCGGACCGCCAGCTGAATTTAAACTGATGCGCCTGGAAGGGCGCGTGATCGCCCTGGGGTGCTTAAGCAAATCGAACGTTCACGGGCGAAGGCTGAGCCAGCCATATTTTTCCTCCAACGGGAGCGTGCTGCTATTCGGGTGTCCATTCTTTCACTCCGTTGCTGACTCTTGCGGATCCCTAACGTGGTAATTTATGGCTGTACGATGCGCGTTTAACGCTTTTGGTGCGGAGCTACGATCTATCGTCGTTGAGTACACTTGTAACCTGATCGTAAATTCCTCGTCCCTTCGGTTGTCAACGTGTTCCTTTTTGAATTTTGTCGTTGTCTTTTGAAACAAATTTTTTACGATCCTTTTCCTGACACTTCGTAAATTATATTAATTTGGCTCGACGCTTTGTGCGCAACTTCATTTTTCGCTCAGCAATGAAGGGATTAAATGATTATCATTTTGTAGGCATCGTGTATGAAGTCTTTGAAGTTGAATTTATGACTCTACGATGCGCGTTTAACGCTTTTGGTGTGAAGCTACGATCTATCGTCGTTGAGTACACTTGTACCCTGATCGTAAATTCCTCGTCCCTTAGGTTGTCAACGTGTCCCTTTTTGAATTTTGTCATTGTCTTTTGAAACAAATTTTTTATGATCCTTTTCCTGGCACTTCATAAATTATATAAATTTCGCTCAGCAATGAAGGGGATAAATGATTATGATTTTGTAGGCATCGTGTATGAAGTCTTTGAAGTTGTCGAATTTGTACTGTGCTTTCGACCAATGGATAGGGACAAGACTGACCAGCTTGGTGAATTACGAGAGCCACGGTCCTAGTTCTCCTAGGACCGCGCCCACTTTGATAACTGAGAGGTAATCAAGGTGGTCCAAACTGGTGTCCACGAATTGCACCCTGTGTTGCGGATTTGCAATGTATCTGCCAATATTCAGGGTGCACAAACCAGGCAGAGATATGGATTTCTTGCATACGTATAGTAATTTGCAAATCTCGACTTTTAGATTGAACAATTTCATTTTTTTTTTTTTTTAATTTAAATTTTGGAGGTGTAGATATCACAAATCAAGTTGCTTCAACATCCACTACAATGCTCATTCTGTGCTTCTATACTGTTTTCAAACAAAATTTCTGATTTTTATACCACACAATTAACTTGCAAGTAACTTTTAACAATTTCGAATCGAAATTCAGTATTAAATAAACTGAATTAAAAGTTTAAATAATCCTCTGTATATCATCTACGGAAAACTTTATCTTCTTGAGTAACGAGTTCGAAAAGCACGCGTTTGAAAGTACAAAGAGAATGTCTCCATCCGTTTAAAATATTATTGCGGTCCAGCTTTTTGTTAGCTGAAACAGAACCGACCAGAAACGCAAGTATTCACGTTTCAGCTGGAATATATTGGCTGCATACACGTGATAAATGGCCGCTGACAAACACGCCGTGATGATCGAGTTAATCAGTTATCAGCGAATCCGCGATCAATCGTGGCACAGAGTCGGAGCGTTCTTCGCTGGCTAAGTGGTTGTTGCGTTTCGCGAGAGGGTCGCTTTGATTATTGCCAGCTGGTTATGATCAATCGATCGCGGTTCGCGCGAAAGCACGTATACGGGTAACGAGCACACGCTGCACAATAAGTGATAACGAGAGCAATACAAGAGTATCGAGTCGAAAGGAATCGAGGAATGGGGTGGCACGGGGAGGAAAAGAGTGAATTGACTAACTGGGGTTGATACTTATTCTCGTCTGTTTCGTTTCATCGATACGTGCTGCTATAATTTAATGACTCCGTTCGATAAATTCACCCGTTCGCAAATCGAATTCATTCTACTGGAAATCGTATTCATCTTTTTGAAAATCGAGTGCTTCTACTTAAATATTTGAACAAGTTAATTAAAATACCAAAATGCAACGACAGCTCGTTTAATTAGTTACTGCAAATACCGCGAAAAGAAGCGTGACAGAAGAAAACGTGAGAAGCGACGCAAGAAACAGCTACGTCGCTTTTTACCATTAATTACAGTATTAACCTTCTCGCGACGACTACATTCTGAGATCGTGAATGCGATCACTCAACGAGCGATCCATAATGTAATCGCGTTATTTAATTTATGGCGATTGTTTTTGTTCAACCCCCGAGCTGAACCTGTATCCATATTCATAACGTTCGGCCGGCGATAAGAGGTTTTCTGCTTCTTAGTCCGCCGGTGCATTAGAATGTACGTGATCTGTTTGTTGCAACAGAGCCGAGAAACGAAAGGGCACTTTATCGCTGGCGAAACGTCACGAATATAGAGCACGACCGCTCTGTAACTACGTTGCACGACATCACGGTCGGGTTACAACGGCCGCCGAATCTGTACAAATAAATCGGGCGCCACCCCTCGTACGAAGCAATCGCAACCCGTGGCCCGCGTTACGCTCCAAGATAACAGCTTTCCGATAGTCTGATCGAACGCGAGAGAACGCGATTTTTCCGCCGTTAGATTAGTCGATTCCACTTGTATTTATGGCAGCCGTGGCCTCGCGAGCGAGCAACCCCTGACGCACCCCTATCATACCATCCGCGAGAGTGCACTCGACTGGTTCCGAACGAAGCTCCTTAAAAAGTTTCGAGGCTCATAACCACGCGCCTGTTGGCGCAAACTTTGCTGCTAATAATGTCTATAAAAATTTACCTACGACGCTTGGAGATTGCGCGACTTGATACGCGTCCTTAACGCGGTTCTCAGCGAAGCAGAGAAATGTTAATTAGTATCTAATACTTTGTGTCCGCGATCCTCTTTGTGTGCGAAATCGTGTTGTATGAGACCCAGAGTCAGTACAAAACGAGGGGTTGCGTTCAGAAACTCATTGAAAAGAAACATTTTTTAACAATCCTTGATTTCTTCAAACAAGTCTTAATTTTATAAATATCCTAAATTGTTCTAATTTTCCTACACGTGTTCTTATTAATTCACAGCGTTATTTTCTGAAATACTAGAAATACCAATTTAAAAAATGAAGAGCTCGCAAAGAAAATCAGAGCGCTTCATTGACAATAATTAAAAATCACATCTGAATCAGACATCTTCTATGTTATTTTCTCCAGTATCAAATCTAATCCCTCGAAACTGTTGGCTCATAGTATCGCGCAAGATACACGACACAATTTCAGGTGCAAACACGAAAATCATAACTCCTGCTCGCGGTACACGTTACAGACCAAAGTTGACAAATATGAACCGGACTCTGGTACGTATTAGAGCCCAGATGGTTGTTCTCACAGCGCACGAGCGACTGTAGTCGTTGATTATACCACGCGAAGTCACAAATTCTCTGAAGCGGAGGATTAAACTGATCAAGCGTGGATTAACCCTTTGCACTCCTTTCTCGAGTGTGACTCGACACTGGTAAATGAAAAAGAAGAAACAAATGTAAGTTCCATAAATATAAATTGCAATAAAGTTCGAGAGCCATATTTAATATATTTAATAAACCAACTTAGGTTTAAGTATGGTGTTTTTCTCATCCCCAAATAAGAAACTTAATGTTTGAACATTTTCCCTTACACAAATGTCTGTCAGTGAAAAGAAACGCTATTTAAAACGTTTACCATGTTTCTTCCAATGCACAATCTTTTTCAAATACCGGAAAGCTTCATTGGAAGAACAGTACTCTTCGAGGAAACGCGGAGGGAAGAGTAGAATCAGAGTCGGATGAACCGCGACTGAAAATTCCCCGAGACGGGCTCAAGTGTTCGAACGCTGATTAAACGGCAATTAGCGAAGGGGCGAAATGGCGCGTGGTCCCAACTTTTCGAGCGTTGATGCTTGTCTACGGGTTGGCGTTCGTGGATCGCGCGATCCAACCCAGTTCCGACGCTCCTCTCGCTCCCGTCTAGGTTTAATCGCGTTTCTGTCCGACGCACGCGTGTTATCGAACAGGAGGTAGCGTGGTGCATCGCACAAAGAGACTGGCGGAAGGATGGAAAAAGAACACGCGGGAGCGTAGAAAAATCAGCCGCTTTTCAGTCCGCAGCACTCGACGCTTCTTGCAGCCTGGTTGCAGCGTGATCTGACGCGCGTGCAGCCGTTAAACCGAGGGGAAAAAGAGAAAAGATCGGGCCAGAGGAGGGGAGGGGAGAGAAAAAGGAGAGAAAGGAACGGGAGCGAAGGGTGGTTAAAGAGGGGTGCGCGATGGAACGAGAGGGACAGAAATGTCCGGGGAGAAACGAGCGTCCGAGCAACGCGACTACACGCGAATAGGAGGGAGGGGTTGGTACAATAACTGGCAGCTGGCATGTGTGCTCGCCTGTCTTCTACCTGAACCAAGAGGGAGAGAGAGAGAGAGAGAGGAGGGAGGTAGTGGAACAGGAAGAAACAAAAGCGAAGGGGAAGCAACAAGAATAAAGTAGAAGGGGTGGGAAAAAAACGGGATAAGAGGGTCCGTGGCGAAAATGGTAGTGAAAAAAAAAAGGTAGAGGAACGGATAGAGGGATGGAAAAGAGTAACGCGCGATGGGAAGGAAAAAACGAAGACAGATCGAGAAACAGGGAGAAAGAAAAATGTAAGAGCCCCGGCTGGAATCGCAGCGAGAATCGAGGGCTCGCGGCCGTCGTTTCTTCCCCGAGATTCTCGTTCAAAGTACTCCGCAAACGCGGAGCCTACATCCATTCATGATTTTTTCAAAGGAATCCCCTATCCTTTCATATCTTCCACTCTTTCCCGGCCCTCTCAACGGCCAGCCCTGTGGACAGCGGGCTCAAATTATTTATCCACAGTTTCTGACCGCTGGCAATGTGCTTATTTTCTTCTACGCCATCTCTCTCTCTTCCTCTCTCTCTCTCTCTTTCTGCCACTCTCTTTATCTACACCCTTCAGATGTTCGAGCCGAGTGCTAGATCGAAGTCGATTAAACGCAACTTCGTGGAAAGAGTGAGAAGGCCGCTGTGGCTCCGCGCGCAAACAGAGTGAACGAGAAAGGGTGGATGCGAAGGGGTGGAAAAGAAGCGTCTTTCATTCGTGTCAGGGGATCCGCCGATCCTGTAGTTCGAAAATGAACAATCGGGACACTTGCAGATAAAAAAAGAGTATAACGAAGAGGGGATCGCGCACGGAACAAAATGGCCATTATTTAGAGCATTGTGGATGGACAGGGTGGTAACGTGGAACTTTGCGGTCAAATTAGAACGTTGCAATGAAAACAATATTTCATGGATATTTCATTACTCGTTTTGTATCAGCATCTGGATCACTTCGATTCCATTGATTTTGTGTCCACAAATAATCGACTTTCGTAACCAATAACAAGCTTCAAATAAAACACTTTAAATAGCAGGGAGTTGGCAAGGAAATTGAAGAATAATTACAAGTGGCGATGGGTTAATGACCCGTCGTCGATTGGTCGCGGTCCTATTTTATTTTAATTTGACACCTCGTCGGACTCCGTTCGTTTCGATCGCTGGCCAACTCTGTGTATACTTGGCCAAGTTTACGTCGGACGATAAATCGACGGTAACGGGTGCAGCTTCCCCAAAGCTGCGGCTGTTTCAGCGCTCGCGATGAGATCCATAATTTTTAACCCCGCGGCGAAAGAGTTCGCTCGATCACCGTGGTTCTGCGAGCCGCTTTAAAACTGTGCTTTAAAACGGCTCGTCTTCGCTTAAAACGGTTTCGCGCGGACGCGGACGGCATCGATCGTGCAACTATTGAAACGTCCGGTCTGGAATTATTTCGAATAAAAACGGCGCACGACGACCGCCAATTGTCGCGTACCGTGGGAAATTAATACAATTAAAACCAAGTTTATGATGCGGACGCTTGTAATCAGCTATTTTTGAGGACCATCGATTATTATTCACCTTTAGTTTCATAATTAGAAGCGCAGGAATTAACCCTCTGCGCTCGTATTTATATTTGAGAAGACTACCAAGCAAGTTGGAATTATTTTTTGTATTCGATCGAGATGAAAACATTTTTACGTCTCGACTTGCCAGATTAACAGGAAAAATTTAAAAAATACAGAAATTTTAGCAAAAACTAAAAGAATACATTGTAACAAGGGTCCCTGGAACGTAATACTAATGTAAGTATATATATAATAATGAAATCTAGGATGGCGATTATGTGGCGATGAGTGCAAAGGGTTAAGTTTGACCCTTAATTTTAATTTAGAGTTAACTTTGAATGCCTTAACTCAATAGCTATCGACGTATCATAAACCTGAAACCACTTAGGTAGAATACTCAAGTGTTAATTCCAAGAATGGGAAAAATTTAAGGAATTATCTATATCCCAGTTGAAGAACAGTTTTTGAGATTTTGAAAATATTATTCCAAGAGAGTAAAGCGCGGAGGAGGGTAATCCAGGGTTGTTCTACTCTTTTGGGGTGAAAACGGAGTGCCCTGATAAAACATTAAACACGATGGTTGTACAAAGCGAGTGGAAGGTTATCGACTGCGTTTATTTTGCTTTTGTTAACTAGCGACTCCATTACGCACGTTGTTGAATCGTGCAGCGGATCGAATAATGTAATGGTTCATTTAAAACCCACTTCGGGTGGACTTTTTTTCGTCCGGTTTCACCGTAATCGGGACCAATCACTGGACGAATGCTTTTGCTCTCAGAATAAACGTTTTTCGAAGCTGGTAAAACAGTGGCTGCAAATAAATGATGCAGGAAAAACGACGTCGAATAAATCAGTTTAATATTCCCAAAAAGAGTAGCTAGGCCGACGAATCGATCGACTGCCGATGGATTGGAACAATTTTTTGTAAATTCGCTGGGAACAAACGGTGGGTCGACGACCGTTTCTTGTTGAAGAAGCTGCCATTCATCTTCGAAACGACGTCAAGTACTTCATTATTGTTTTCGATAATCCATAAGAGCAGAGAAATGTAAACAATGGCAATCTTTGTCCGCCATTCTAGCATAGATGACGAGAAAACGATTTCATCCTCGTGCGCCAAAGAAAATTCTCTAAAAACGACTCGTCTACAAGTAGAACGCGGATACGCGCGATCCCTTAACTCAAAGCATCTACGTAACCCACAAGAGAAGATGAAAGCGGCGGAAATTCGACGCGAGCGCAATTTTCCCGCAATTAAACGTCTCGATGCGACTTTTTCGTTCGAGGTTAACGTAGCGTCGCGATGCTCGCTCGCCTCTGGCAGCGTTCGATCTAGAATAACAGTCGTAATCGGTGCAGTCGAGCACTGATACGCGTCCTCGTCGATTACGCCGCGAAGATGACGTTCGAATCGACGGTACGTTCGCGGGCTCCTCTTCGTTACAGCCAGGAAGGCGTCCTTCCGCAGCCGGGGTATCCGCGCGACAGGAAGAGGAAGATCGATTATTCGATCTTCGGGTGATTTAACAGAAACGGACGGCATTCCTGGCGGAGCGCAAAGACTATCCTTCTCTCTGAACCGTCAACCACGGCAAAAGACCGGAAACGAGCGTGCAACAGCCGTAAGTAAGTACGTCTAACGGTGCATCGTCGGTGTTCTCGCTCGCTCCTCCGCTCTTAGCAGCCAGCCTCTCGCTGTTTTCCGTCCCGCCATTTCTCCCGCGGTTGCTTAACCTCTCGCAGCTGGCCTAACCCTTCTGCAGGCGACCGCGCGACGGTATCGTAATCGGGGCCCAACTTTTAAGGGCAATTTCACGAATTCCAGGCATATCCCTGGCTCGCAGACCGAGCGAGGCGAATTAACTTGGCACCAGGACTGCGGAGCGTTAACTCACTCGCTTGGAGATCTTTGTCGCGTTTGTCTTGGGAACTAATTCCATGTGTACAACCTCATCGAACGGTATTAACCAGTTAACCGCGTTCGACGTGTGTACGCGTCCACACAAAGCCCTGTTGCGGTGCGGTTGACGTCTATGCACGTCGTGGGAAATAAAAGATCGCTATCAGACGTGAAGACTGAAAGTTTCAGTGGCATAGATTTCGTTTAGTATTGTTTCGTTTATATTAACAGTGAGCCTGTTGTAAATTTCAGAAGGAAATTCTCTATACTATGTATTACTTTTTACGAGACTAGTTGATTGTTTTGCCTAGTGCATTGGGTGTATTGTTTTGTTTACTTTACTGTGTACCAGATTCCCCGATAGCAGTCGCAATAATATAAATAAGTTGCGTGAACTAAGGAGGCATTCGTGTAGCTACGTGATACCACATTTATATTTTTTAATTCTTATTGCTTGGCGCGTTGTACGAGAAATCATGGAATCAGTAGTCGCAATACTTTCGACGCGTTATACAGAAATCTACAGCACCGTCTGTACTATAAATTCTATACAAACACACTGATTTTTCTACGTATACAAACCCAAATTATATAAAAGCCTTGAAAAGCGCGTTGCCTCGTGTGTGTGAAAGAAAGAAGAGAGAAAAGAATGTTTCGTTCTGTGCCCGCTTGAAGACTCATCAGTAAGGGTACCAAAATGGCGGAGTCGCGCCTCAGTCGCGCAGATATTCAAGATTATCATATAAAAACAGAAACAGAAATGAATACTTTCGGGAAACTGTACTCTGAATGTTAAGATTGATGTCCCTTTAGTGACTACTGTTGGAGAATCACCACAACCTTGTTTATTTTAGAAAAAATAGAATTGTAAATTCACCCAAGCGAAAATAGAAACTGTAAACCAGCTACTTGAACGATAAATTTTAGTTTCGTAAATCCTTTAAACGCCAAATTCAATGTCAGGTTGATGAATCGCATCAAAATAATGAAGTCTCAGCGAAATAATGATTGTTTCACGTTAGCCGAAGTTTCGTCGTCCTTGCGCTTATTTCGTTCGAATAATGTGCTGATGAATATTCTCGTTCGTCTGAGGAACGTTTCGCTGCTAACCACAGGTGACCCTCGTGACACGAAACGTGTTAACCAAAGGTACGTTTAGAACGTCGAAAGTAGTTTCACTGCGGATATACGGGACTTAATATTCAAAGTTAGCGTCGAGATGATAGCCTTGAAATAATATGAACACGTGTCGCGATTTTACGTATACAGTGTGTTCGATTCAAATCGAACCGGTCGAGTGACTTTAAAACTATAGTTGGCACTAGAAAAATGTTTCAAGTACAGAGTAGACTGTTTCTGTCAGAACGTTCGAGTCAGTTATTTGTGCTTGCGAGTTGCACGAGTCTAAATCGAAAAACAAAGACCGCGCACAGAACCTCCAAAAAAAGTCTGGCGACAAGTCGCTGCGAGAAGCTCTGCGTGAGATGCTCCCGCGATTCAACCACGTTCTGCCCAAACATGCTAGGTGTTAACAAGAAGGTTCAATGCTGGCGTCGACACCACTCGCGTACATTCGCATCGTGTGGGAAAACTGCACAAACTAAACACGCGGCTGCGGCGCGAATTAACGCTGGCCAACAAACTGCATCGTTCAACTGTTTACACAGAATTGGTTTCTTGTTACGAGATGGGAACTTCTTATGCATCCACTCTACTCTGCTGGCATTAATCATTCGAATTATCGCTCGTTTCTCAGCCTGGACAACCATTTAAAGAATTAGCAGCTCGGAAACGGAGAGACTGTGGAAACAATTTTTGTAAAAGTGGTTTGCAACTTTATGCAAGCGAACGTTTCTTCCCACGTTACGAAGCCCTAACCAGAAGTCAAGGAGCAGGGTCACGTTGTCCCTTGACGTTCTGGCGCCACCCTTTCTCTAAGGACATCGTCTCGAGGCTTGAAGATCAGCGAAGGAGGGATAACGAGGCGCCTTCGAAGGATGCAAGGATTTGAGTGCCAATTCTGTAGGATCGGCGTTCTGCTCGCCTTTTGTTTGCGTTCTGTTTGTATTTACTAGGAGAAAAAGTGTCGTCGATCAGCCCTGAATAGCTTAATGATTAAAGCAGTCGCCTGGCAAGTGAAAAATCTGGGTTCGAATCCCAATCTAGGCAATCCGATCAGCCGATTCTTTTTCTCCTAATCCTACAGTTCAGAGAGAGATTTCGTAGCGAATAGCGCATTAAAACAACTCTCTTACATATGTGTGTCACTGTCCTTGAAGGGGTTAAAAGTTCATTGCGAATTGATCGATATAAACCTAACCTTCATAACCTACGTGCACCTGTGTGCAACCTGCATAACATGTTCCTCTGTGGCGCATGTTGATATAATAAAGAACGCAAATTCTGATACCAAAGTAAGGTTTAAATTGTGCTATTTAACAACATATTTAATTTAACCCTTTGAACTCGAGGGCTCCAGAGCGGAGGCATTTAAAAATCTTCAAACTGGAGGGCTCCTCGATGAAGGCAATGCAAATAATTTAGTAAATTACGAATGCTACGTAAATAATAATGCAGTTATTTTTTCTTCCAATGCAAAGGGTTTATAAATAGGGAAAGACACAGTTTCTATTAAAAAATAGAAGAAAACACAGACTGCATCCCCTGCAGAGCCAAACATCGAAGCGTACTTCCGTGTGTATCGTATTCGAAAAAAAAATGCAGTTTTCAAATCTGAATATTTGCAATCAACACCTGAAGTGATAGCTTTGCACTTTTTGAACTCGACAAAGTCAAAAATCCTTCGCACACGTACATGTAGATTTTATATAAAATTCATGTAAAACGTATAGCTCCCAATTGAAAGTTTCTTTTAGGTAGTAATAAAAAAAACACATTTTCTAGGTTGAGTGGCACACGTGCGCGAAGTCGTAAAAAAAAATGTATCGCACGCGGCGTTTGCAGTGGTATTTCAATATTTCGAGGAAATATTTTCGTGAAAGCCTCTCACGAAATGGACCTAGCTACGCGATACAATATAACTTTATTACAACACCTATTGAAGCTGTGCTAAAATATAATGTAGAAAAATATGCCGGAACGGAATTTTTATATGAACAGAAAAAATAGAACGATGAGAGTGCGACCATGCGCAAACATTTCATTAATTTCGAATACCCATGCAAAAATGTGTCACAGTCTTCGAAAACTACCGAAATAAAATAAAAATCTATATCATTCGCAGCAAATGCCCGCAGAGATTTAACTAAAATATTATATATTAACTAAACTATTCGAGTAAATATTTTTAATAGTCCCTTCCACTTGCATAAAAAAATACAATGTAATCTTGATTATTGCAGCTCTGACCAGCTATGTAAAATCACAAAATTTTCATTGAAAAGTATTCATCCCTAGTTCCATCCATAAGTAACTATTTACTTAACACGTTGACGCTCTGGTGGACGACAAAAGCAAATCTTTTAATATTTTTTATAATATTTCTTTACTGATTCTTCTAAAACTTACAAAATAAAATTATCCTAAAAATTGCCAGACGTCTCTAGCCATCATTCGCGTCTGCTACCCCAAGCATTGAACGTTCATAGACAGAATTTACGTGGGCATATTAAAAGATGCAACTGCAAAGGGCGGAAGAATCAGAATTCTCGCGCTTGCCCATGAAGGCAACAGCGGGTTAGTTCGGAGTTTAATTTGAACGGCAGTAAGTAAACATGCGAGTAACAGACGCGGGCACCGATAAAACTTGCGAGGCGAGGCGACGCGTGGACTTGGCGTTGCTCGTGGCTGCCGCAAGGGTGAAGTTAAACAAGAAAACGAACCGAACTAACGGCACGACCTCAGATTCCGCCAAACGCCGTCAACGCCGTGAATTTCTGCAACGTGTTTCAGGTTGCACGATGGAAACCCCCGCCGTAAAGCTGCCTCGAGCGTAAACGCGTTCGAGTAAGCGCCTGGGTAATAACCTCGACACACTATCCTGCGTGTCGCTGGAACTTTCATCGAGTCCACGGCGAAGTTGCGAATACGGGTGGATGTGTAGCCACCCCGTTGTCAGTCGGCTACCGACTACCAATTGCGAACCGTGTCAGTCAACGGCGTTGCCAACTAATAAGGGCCAATTAAACCCTTTGTTCTGCTAATCGAGTAACGGGAAATTCGAAAATTTCGAACCCCTCTGTATGAAAGTTTACGCGGTAGTTGGCTTTAGTTTGCATTGGTTAAGCGGTTTTCGCATCAAATAAGATGGAGAATGAAGAAACATTTCAGAGGGATCTGTTTCTTATGCTTAACCCATTCGAGGCGGATTGCACACCGCAATGATATCGAATTGAAATTATGAGTCAAATTATGATTTGAAATAAAATAAAAAATTGAAATTTCAGCTTCTGGGGTTGGTGGTTTCGAATGGATTAACGAAGCAAGCGCCTGGATCAAAAGATGCAAGTACGGATACGAAATATCGAGGGGATGGGCTGATAAAATAGAGCACTTGATTCTGTAAAGTAAGTAGAGGTATTGCTAACCTCTGAATGGCTGGGGCGCTACTTTAAACGTTGAAACGTAGTGCAGACAATCAGTGAGAATCCATTGTGTGCTGCGTACCTAACGGTTTTATTTTGTGCAGTGTTTTCAGAGCTTCTTCCTGAGATTTTTTGCGATTTACACTGTGAATTGCTGGATCTCTAAGTGAAAACGGAAAATCGGCAAGTGCATCATTTTATTAAGTAATTATCTTTCTTTTCAACTCTTTGCGCTTGGCGCCCTCAGAAAATAATGCATTTAATTTCCATAATCACTAATTAATTCTGATCTTCTCTCATCCAAATGACATACTAGACTCGCGATGACCTCTCAGAAGGGGCATCCGAGTGCAAAGAGCTAATTACACATTTCTTCAGTAGCATTCCCTTGCTTGATTAAGTGGCGTTTTATGGTTTTGGAGTGAGATGTATTATTAGAAAAATGGGCTATCTGCCACATTTTTCTGATCATACTACTCTGTTTTATCCATGTTCCTCGACATATCGAAAGGAGACTAAAACGTTACGTCATGTGACGTGACACAATCATTCTCCTTAATTATAACAATTAATTAACTTTGCACTCTTGCTGTATCTCTTTTAGTTGATAAGACAATTAGTCACTACGCAACGGACATGAAGGAGTTTTCATTGCCATAGATACCAAGTATCTTACTTTAAATGACTCATCCGTCTGCGATATAAACAATTAATTAATATTCAGGCTGAGCTGCCGAAAAACCCTTTCATGCCACCCTCTTTTCCTAAAATTCTTTATACTACATCAAGATACAACATAGATAGTGACCAAAGTATTTTGTATTTTTCTTTTGTATTTCATTAGATGTATACATTTTTCATTAAGCGCTTGATTCATCGTTTCGTCATGTTTCTCAAGACAGAGTTAATGTAGTCAGTACTTATATTTATACTTGCAGTCTAATTTAGTGGTTCTCAACAAGTGGTATGCACTGTATACTACATGATTATGATTGGTACAAGCTTGCTACTCCATTCCTACTCCTCGTCAAGGCAATAAAAAGGACTGCCTCCAAGATCCGCTCTACAGACCGAATAGGTATGCATTTTTACCCGAAAATCAATTAGCAGCAACGAGCTAGCAAGTGCTGAATATCCTGAGAAGACTCTGAAGTACGCCAATTACAAATAAATACGAATTCTCTCAACAACTGTGCACTATTTCGAAGTGCGACCACTTTCAACATTATTGGCGGTGCACCAAATGGCGGGAAATTAAAGAAAAAAAAGAGAAATCTTGTCTGAAAGGGTTAAACGGTTATTTCAATTTCTCGCCATAAAATCGCCTCATAAATCATCGAAAGCATAAATCAAGAAAATGGAGTCAGAAATCGAGATCTCTCTGGTGTCACGATCACGCCTCATCCGCGCCACCTTGAGTTTTCTTCTCCGGATCCGCAGCCCCTTAATACCTCCTCATCGAGCCCCGCGTCAACCTCGACGACCATTAATATTTTTTCGCTCTCTGCAGCTTTCGCCTCGAGTCGATCGGAAACGAGAGAGGCGCGCGCGACGGCACCTGAATGGATAACGAGGCGCGTACGCTGGTAAAAAACAATTTCGAATTTATTACGCGCCGACACCGGCGAATAAAACGCGTCTCCGTCATACGCCGCGTTGTTATGGAGGATACCGTGCCGTTGCGGCGCTAATCCTTGAAAATCTCAGCCATCCGACGCTTACCCTATCGCCCTAACCCTTTGCGATCCTATATCTCACGGGCTGAAATTGACAATCTGTTCCGTTCCGTGTTCTGTTGCGTTTAAACCTATTTTATGGACGATATATCGATGATCACGGAGACACGAAAGTGCGAAACCAAATTAACGATGCCAAACTCACAGGAGACCTGGCTGACTCGACGGATTTCGAAATTCATATTTAAACGTGCCAGTCGTAAATATATTTTTAAAAATTTATGTTGATTTTTATTACAGTATATATTTGAATAATATTAAAAGTTTTAGTGGTAATATTGCGTTTCAAATGTGTCGATACGTCGCGTTTCGATATCAGTGGAAGTATAAATATATAATCTGTAAATTGAATATTAGCAGTTCTTAAAAGTAGCTAATTACACAATGGCGTCAGCCTGAGAATAAACGTACGATAAACAGTATACTCAACTTTCGATGTAAAATATATCTCGATTATACTGGAAATTATACGAAAGTATTGAAAATGTAAAGAAAAATTCCAAGAAACTTGCTGAGCCCCCTAAATGCATTCACCAGTGAAAGAATCACATCAGAACAGGTTTCCTCGCAGGTTCTCGCTTAACCATCCTACATTCTATATAAGATTCTATATAAAAGCTTTCTGACCCGACTCCACTGTCCCCACATCTGATACGCTCCCCGCTGTCTTAAAGCCTGTATGTATTAACAATTTGCACTCCTTTGTCGAGTGTGACTCGACATTAATAAATAGAAAAGAAAAATAAACATAAGTTCCACAAAGTACGAGAGCTATATTTAACACGTTGACTACCACGTCGAAGTCACATGTTTGACTTAGAACGCCACGAATAGAAATTAATTTTTCATTTCTGATCCAATAAATATTTTTAATTGTTCAATAGTGCATATTTTATTTCAAAGCATTCTCCAATTGATGATGATATTGAAAATGCGTTAACTGTTACTTTTCATTCAACTTTTACAATTACAAATAGCTGATGCACTTCGTGGCGCTGCAGGAGAAACTTACGCTCACATATGATCACAGTGGCGTTCAAAGTGTTAATATAATTAGTAAACAAAATTGCTTACAAATAGCAGTCGAGGAACTCTCTGTCGAAGTAAATTTCAAATAAAACACTTCAAATAGTGGGGAGTAGGCAACAAAATTGAAAAATGCAGTGCAAAGGGTTAAGCCTAATGCATGCTAGCGCTAGCCTGAGTAGCAAGCTCAAGACTTTTCTTATCTCTCTTTCTTCCTTTCTTTTTTTCTTTCTCTCTCTTGCCCTACTTCCAATTTCTTCCTTACTTTTCTTCTACCTCCGCGAGATAAACGTATCCCAAATGCGAAGCAATCAAAAAACAGTCCGCGGATACTGGTTTCGTCGTTATCGCCCTGGAACGCTGCTTGTGAATCCATATGCGGGTTCAAAGCGCTCGAAGGGCTGGATCGTAGCCGGATTTTGCGTCTGCGACGCACAAGTGCAGCTTACACGCTTACACATCCTCTGCTCTTTCTCACGGCCACTTCTACGATTTGCATAAGGTGGTACGTGTTAACGCACCTGTTCAGAACCATGAATGAACAACAAGAGACACATCGTCCAAGATAACATTTAGCATCTCGCGTAACGACGACAGAATGGGGTTGGTTGCCTGGAGGAACTAATTGGATCAACGGTGCGTTACACTGCGTTCGCGATAAACAGAAGTGGAATTTATTGTCGCTGCGTACTTTCGTTGCGACACTGGCTCAGGTAATAATGTTAGCACGTTTGTAAATTTTATCTATGATAACGGACCCGAGGAAATTGACGAGGTGGAAGAAAACGATCTATCCGATTACATCTCTATTTTAGATGACTGCTAATGATAAAATAAGCCTTTCAGGTTCCTTACTTGTAACACTAGATTGTACCAAGAGTCGATGTGTATCTATGCGTATCAACCGACCATCTGGAGTAGCCATTTAATTAGACAATTATTGCAGTCGGTAAAAATAAGAAGAGTTTCAAATGGAGGAAAATAATAATTAATTTATAATAATTGTCAGATGTATACGAATAACAGTATCGTAAATTCTTTTAAAAACAATTTTAGAAGCCGACATTTTTGGAATTTTAAGCATGACATTTGAAATCCGCGAAAAATTGCTATGATTCGTGAATCTACTATCAAACAGTAGGTCAATTTAAAATAAAATATCTAAATATAAAAAAATGGACAAAAAATCGCGCAGCAAAGCAAACGAAAATTCAATTTTTAATTTCATACTGTTCGTATACAGCGTTACACGACACGATAAGAAAGCACCCCGCACAATAGCTACGACTACAATTTATGCGTTCAAATAAACGTTAGGATGCTCAGTGCTTTAGTGGAGAGACACCGCAACCGTTTTACGTGAATTATTTCCAACATAAACATCCTGCATTTAATCATTCCTTTGAGTCAGTGCGATATTATTTGTCGCTAATGTATTTCTGCGTAAAGGGGACGGTTTCTCAGTCAGGAACAATATCGTACGAGCATCGCAATTAGGAAAAAAGACAACGTGATAATTATACACGATGTGCATCGATAACAAGGATGCATAGAATTTAATTAAAAAATAACTAATTAAATTCATGAATGCAAACACGTACAAACAACGGGAATGAAATTAATTCTTTAGTGCAAACACAATTTGCGATATTAAAAAATAACTTCTGTATTTTTTAATATCCCAAAACAATATTTACATAATATTATTACAGGCTGCGTTTGTTTCTACAAGCTGCATACTGACTGTACATGCAATTCAGTTCAAGGATATCAAACTTGCTATCATTGAATAATATCTTTGCACGACGACTGTACAAGTTTAACGTCGTAAAAATGAAACACGTAGAATTTTAAATATCTATACAACTATCGCATACGTTTATCCAATATCCGCGTCGATACGATTTAACTCCTTCGCTAGCTTTATAGGGCATGTACGTTCAATTGAACTCTTGATTGTATTCAGCGTGACAGAATCCTGTAACCTTCTTACGCACTCTTTTCTGAATAGTTATATCTCCCCTAGATTAACCAGTTAACTGCGAAATTTAGTTTGAAAAATCGCTTGCGAAGCGCGCAATTAGATCAACCAACGACGAGTATTCACGTCGAACGCAGGACAAATGCTCCTATTATTAATTCTACGAGAAGGATTACATTTTACTCCACCAAGGAAGGATTTTCATTCGATAGAATTATTAGAGACATTTTTATTCGATAAAAAGTTAACAATTATACTCGTCAATCGCAGCGAAACAAAGTTAACTGGTTAGTTAAGTCTCAAAAAAGGAAACAGCCTCAGTCGACCCTCCTATAACGCAATCAATTCGCGCTGTAAGAAACTCAGATTTAACCTGGTACAAACCAGGTTAATTCGTGTCGCGTTATATGGAAACCACGCTACAATAAACTCAGAAGTAAGTAAAATATAAATCAGTTTGATTCGTTCCATGTTATATAAAAATTGCATTCATAGAGCATCAAGTTACGATGCATACGATTATGAAATAAAATTTTGTAAATGCAAAAGGCAAGATATAACTTAGTACATATATAATTATTATAATTAATTCGTATCGAGTTATATGAAAACCGCGCTATAAGAAACTCAAAAGTAATTAAAATATAAATTAATTTGATTCGTACTGTATTATATGAAAATTGCATTCTCAGTGCAGCAAGTTATGATGCACACGATTATAAAATAAAATTTAATAAATACAAAAGGCAAGATACAATTTAGTACATATATAAAATTAGGAGAACTGTTGCAATTTTAGCTCCATGTTGTATGAAAACCGCGCTATAAGAAACTCAAAAGTAATTAAAATATAAATCAGTTTGATTCCTTCTGCGTTGTATAAAAATTGCATTCTCAGAGCAGCGAGTTATGATGCAAGATATAGTTTGATACATATATAAAATTATCATTAATTATTGTTCGCGTCATATGGAACCGTGTTATAAGGGTTGCAGGAAGATTGACTGCACTTCGCATTCAAACTTTGAGCGCACCTGAATTCCATCTCTTTTTAATAACGGATCTCCCTCTTCAAAGTTAAATGCTACTCGAGGAAGCCTCGGGAAAAATACAGGAGCGTCCTCGTGTGCATGCATGGACGTTGCATTTCCATAGCGCGGATCAATACCTATCTTACGTCGTAGGTAAGCAACGTGTCTGATCCGAACATTCGTACTCGAGCCGTGCAAAGTGACGGTACACCGTGCACGTACGTATTCGGTAGCGTGCATGCAAGACAAAGGGTTCGGATGCTCGTTAGCATATGTATTTACACGAGGCGACGTAAATCTGCGCGGAGGGGAAAAAATGAGCGGGGTGAAAAATTCGCGGCGAACCGCGAGCTGTTCTCACGCGCTTCCTGAATCGCCAATTCTATTTTAAGAGCCATTAACTTATTTCCCCTGAATGTAGAGAGTGAATAATTTGCAATTAAATGCGCCTACGGACAAGCTGCACGCGCTAGATAACAGATTTCACGTGAAATCTGCAATTTTATTATCGTTTTTTTTTTTCCGGGAAAAAAGGGAATAGATTGTAATTAGCGAATATCCTAGATTCTACGAATGCTACAAATATATTTGGTGTATCACTGCAGTAATAAACGAAACGATATCGTATCAAACAGTAATTAATGAAATGCGCGCATATTTTCTATCTTAACAAATGATCCTTCTATATAATAATGAATACCATATTAAAATTTGAATATTTATGTGTTTTCCATTGCTTTCTGCCATCCTAACTCAATCTAACTCGGAATTTTGTTCATTTTATTAGATTTTATTAGAAACTACGCTTTGTGAACTAAAGATAGTAACATTTTATGATATACAATAAAAAGGTTGAAGATTAATTGCAACCATAATATCAAATAAGTAATTGTAAAACATAGATGCATAATTGCTAACAATGAGTCACGACTATAATCGTACGCTCCATTGCAACTGATTTGTTTTTGTTGCGACCAACTCACCCCCAATTTATATTAATTCAGATATATTAATTTACACGTGTGGGAATATCAAGTCTTACGCTCTCTCCGCGGGTAAAAGTGCATGTTCCCGTCGTAATTGGTTCGAACAGAAACGCTGTACTCGTGATTCGAGTGTTCGTACAGCGAAAGGATACTTGCGACAGACACGACCGTATCGAAAGGGTTAATAGCTCGAGCATTCAGAGGAAATCGCAAGCACAAATTCAAGAAGTGAAAATGCAGAAATTTTTATTTCGCACTGGAAGTACTGAAGCTTCTTTACCAGTGTTTCATTAATTTAATAAATTTATTTAAATACTCCTCGAGAAGTATGCGATTAATAGATTACGAAGGTTTTTCTTCTTTTCTTCATAAATTAAAACGTAGCATGCAATATCATTATTCGCTGCTTTTGTAACTTTCGCGGATCGTCCACGATCAGCGACCCTGATCAGGATCTTGAGCTTCAAAACTAGCTAATCCATCGCGGATTATACAAAATTTAACCTTTTTCTCTACATCGCATAAATCCAAACTCGCGTAAGTCGAGGACTAAGTCCGCATGCTTTCTCAAAAAGCGCCTTCACAACGCCGCTTCGTGCATCCAAGATGAACGAAAGCCACCTAACTGAAAGGGAGAAACGCGCGCCCCAACGATCGCCTCTACTTAAATAAATCTACCCACGCGACTAATGAAAATATTCATCCGCAAAAGAATGCCCCCCAAGCTGTGCACGCGCATAGAGGCGCAACGCAAGCTGGAAAAGCGCGTCCGGATTTTGAAGATCGCGCGTGGCGAAAAAAAACCGTTCATAAGTCGGGAGAAAAATTTCATAATACAAGCCGCGAGCCGTGGACGGGAGGCTTTGAAATGGGACGCATGGCTGAGCCACGAAATGCCCGGCACAGCCAACGTTCTGTACTACACGACGTGGTGGGCTCACGAACGATGACGACGAGACGGTGGAAGGCATCAGCCGGTCCCGGCTCGTAGTAAACTTCAAGGCTAACCGTTCGCTCCACGTACAGTCCCTGCCATAAAGTACCAACAATGAATCCAGCCATCAACAAGCGTGCGGGCTGTTTATTTTGAAAGTCGCGCAAGTCCATTTTCTTCTGTTTCGAGAAACTTAAACAGTTGCGCGCTGGTAACTAATTTACAGATGCACGCGCTAGAACGCTTCGCTGTAGCTCGTTGTAACTCGCTGTGAGGCGTCTTGGAACGAGAATATCCGCTAGAATCTCGCACAAACAACTTCACACGAATATAAATACGGATACAAGTAATTAGTAATCTTTTACTGGAAGAGAACGTCACTTTTAGTTCTGTGACGACCGCCAATCGACTTTGTAGCAAAAGCATCTCGACGTGCGCGTCTTTCCAGAGCAAGTGGTTAACCCTTTGCACTCGGCTCCTTTCCAGATGTTAGCAATACAAATTTGTTAAAATAGCAGTGTTTTAACAACAGTCTCTATTGCTAACGTCTCTCAGCGATAGAAGATTTCCATTTCAATAGAAAAGTTGAGGGAAACATGCATTTTTCAAAACGCTGCGGTGGAATAAGTTTATGCTCCGCAATCACAAATCAAGGCTGATGCCCCTCAGAGGAGACATCTAAGTGCAAAGGGTTAAATTCGAATTTAACTAAAATAATGTATATTTATGAGCTGCAAATGGACTTACACTGCTATCATAATCGATCGATTGTAAAAATCGATTAATTTCTGTTAAATAAAAAATTGAATATCACTTAAAATATATTTCGTATCATATGATCAATGGCTACGCAATTTCTTGTGCCAGCCAATAGTAAACTGAATAAAGCATTGGCATTTTGTAAGATACTAATTATCAACTTGTTGTAAACAAAAAGTTTACACTGAATTAAGCGTAAATTACGTGATATCTCACTTTTTTTAAAAATCGACTTTCAAGATAGGTCCATATCTCGAAATGAGCGGCACGAATGCACGTGCAACATGATGATACTACTCAAACGTCGACTCGAACACTATTCTACGCAACGTTACATCTCGAAAGGTGTAAAGAAGATTAAAACGCCGAGATAGCGGTTGGCACCGTGTTGCGGACGCACAGTGCGCCAGCATGAAAGGCATCGAGGTAGCTGATGACTGGTTAACACTTCGAATTATGAAATTAGCGTAATGCATCTCAAGTTTTTTGTTCGACACTGCTGTGCAGAAGTAATTCTGTAACTTCACGCTCGATGTGAGTTGCACGCGTTTTAAAGAGATGAGCTAGCGATTGTATGAATCACGTGGATGGATGGATTGTGTTAATCTGTGTTTTATATTGTACACTGAAACTGTGAAATCGTAAGAATTTTAAAAGAGATTTAATAACTGATTCAGAGTAATGGAAATTCGTTCTGTGTGCGAGCATGCGTGTGTTTAAACCACTCGCTGAGAGAAGAGAGTTCTTAAAATGTTTAATTTCGCGGCTACTTCTGTTAATAATTTAGTTCAATAATGATTACTGCGTTGAGAATGAATGAGATATGTACATATGTCTGCCATATTTTTTATTTGAGTCATCAGAGAAGTTTGTGTTGGAGTATTATGTTGGTACCTGCAAACAGGTACGATACTCCACCAGCAAAAAAGGATCAATGAACCCATGAGACGCAGATTTATTTTAGGACACATTTTGGAGTAAACAAAAGTGCATTTTTGGGTGGAGAAATACTTAACTCCCAAAACGAAGAGACAAGAAACCATAAATAGACGTTTCCACACACAAGTGGTATAAGAATTTGTACAAAAAGATAAAAAATGTTCCTCTGATTACTTGAAAAGTTCCATCGCATAAAGAATCGCATGATTATTTATCATTCCACGCACTTTACTGGGAATTCGACATAACTGTTCGCAATTACTTGGATAACTAAATACAATAAAAGGGTCGAATTCAACCAGGGACTGCAATAAACAGAAAACGTTCCTTCGACCTCGATTCAGCTCCTCGCAGCTCTACCCCTATTCAAGTAAAACCGTCGAAGCCTGTTAAAGTACCTGCTTCTCGAAACATTCCCAAACGACGCGACAAAAGTCGAACAGCCACGTGTACTTGCATAACTATCGCGAGACCGCAAGTCACGGGACAAAATTGTTCGTCCGGAAGCGACGATTCACCGGATTAGCGACTACCTAGGAATTTTCCGTGTCGTCGGATACAAAGGAAGGGATTTGTCCACCCTTCGCGGAGGAACAGCCGTCCCTCTGGCGTCACGTGCAATCTACGCGTTTGCTTGTACGTGATAAAAGCCTGTCTCTTCCCGCTCACGAGCGAGAGCGCAATGACGCGTTTCGCACCTGTTGGAATGCGAGAGGGAGAAAGAGAGCGCGGGACTAGGGTGGTCGCAAGGTGGTCGGAGGAAAAGTTCGACGCGCGGAGACTCGCGCGTACCCGCGGACGCGTAAACCGAAAACGCGCGGCAAACGAGGCGAAAGGGTTAAGCACAGTTGGTCCTCGACTTACGCGATTTAAAAAAAAAAAAGGAACATTCAATTTTATATGATCCAGGATGGATTAACTGGTCTCCAAGCTGGAGACCCTGATTCTGAACGATCTGAGAGAGTTACGAAAGCGGTGAATAATGATACTGCATGCTATACTTTAATTTGTGAAGAAAAGAAAAGGGCTAAAAGACAATTAACACTGGCTAATAAATGTGTGCAATGAATAATATTTTCTCGAGTGCATATGCTTCGAAAGTAAAACATTTTTTGCCAAAAATGCTACATTTTCTGCTTTCCTCGATTTACGCGAAAACCTTTGAAACCAATTAATCGCGTAATTCGAGGACTCAGTATATTACATAAAGGCAAGTTTGCGAAATTTTCATTCAGCCAATGGCGCCTGGTCGAACCGTACGACACTACCGAAACGAATCCGATGGCCAATTACGAGAGGTAAATCCACGTGAAAGTTGAACCAGATTTTTCTCCTCGAGTGATATCACGTTCGAGAAAGGATTTCGATATTTTGAGAAGGACAATTTATTATCGTGCGCCATGTCGCTTGTTCGCGCAGACGGGACACAGCAGAGCGTTGCGATTAAGAAACAAACATTGCGTAACCCAGTGTTTCCTAACTTTCAAGCTGTGATTCTTCATAAAAGCCAAATGTGACATATAACAAAAGTTTGCTGGAAGTAAGTATATTTTGTTTGAAACGTCTACTTATTTCGTTCGAACATTCATTTTCTTAATATAATATATGTCTACATCTTATAGATGGACAGGGTGCGCCTTCGATACTTTTCTAGGACCCATCGCGATGAATCGTAAATCATTTTAATCATTTAACTGCGGTTTAGAAACCACATACTAAAATTATAGCCAGAGGTGGATACGGTATATAATTAATATATTAATTTTTGTTAATATCAAGAAGCGACAGTGGTTTATATACCACTAAAATAAAAATAAAATAAATACAATAAAACAATCTTTTAAAACAGAAAATCACTTTAGCAATAAGTAAAATTAGAATGTATATACTTATTTTCATTATATTTTTCTTGCTGTGGTAAAAGTACCCTCAATTAAAGGGTTAACTCCCTTCATTCATCAAAAACCAGTATTAGGAACACCACATGGCAGAGTACTGCAGTGTAGTTTTAAATAAATAAATACTGAAAATATTCATAGCGATATTTTATGCAGAAAGATAACTGCAACTGAAAATAACCACTGCAACCCTCGTTCCCAAACGACATTCTACGTTCCCTTGCGCTGAAACTCGCGACTCGTAGATTAGAAAGCCAGGGTGTACAACCAGTGCAGCGTGTTTTGCAATCCCGATTAAACGGCGAATCTCGGGAGATTAAATATTAAAATTGTGTGTCTGCGATTAGCGTGCACCTCTCTAACAGTCGACAACATCGTCGTGTCTTAAACTGTATCGAGTATCTAAAGCGTGTCCTGGATCTCGCAAGGGGGAACCTTATCCATCCGTTGCGCTACTTTTCCACCGATATCTCTCCCTTAATTATCCGGCGCGAAAACTCGCTCGTTACACGCTGCGCTGTACAATCCTAATCTCGACGCCTCGATCAGGACTACGCCCACGAGCGTAACACACACGGAAACCAGAATCTTTCGCAAATCGATGCTGGAAAAAAGAGCATGTACAGGGTGCCGCGGTTATGTCGATTCCCACAAATGTCTTCAAAACTTTGTCAAATAGTTGTTTGTTTCAGATACAAATTTAGGCCACCAATTTCTCAGACCTGAGACACATGTAATTACAGCTATTCATTTCTTTTTCATCCCCTACCACGGTGTTTCCCAAACTTTTCTCATCGCGAAACACTCCTTAAGTTGTACAGTTTTTAAGGAAAGCTAGAGTACATTTCGGTTTTTTCCTCAACATAGATTGAATTCAATCGTTCACAAGAATTATAACAAACTACATCATTCCAAAAGTTAATCAGAGTATCCAATTGTGGGAAGACGTTAGCTTAACCCATTTGAGATGGATTGCACACTGTGTGCAATGATATCGAATTGAAATTATAAGTCAGTACGGAAAAAGCAGACTGTTTTCATTAAAATTAACCCTTTGTACTCTTTCTGCTCTTTCCTGGACGTTGGCAATGGAAGCTAGAAATACTGCTAATATTTAGCAAAGTTTCTGTTACTCAGGCCTCCTCCTGAGCAACAGAAAACTTCCATTTCAATAGAAAACTCGAGAGAAGCTTAATCACTACTCAATTCTGACGTCCCCTCAGAGTGGAAATCCCTGCGCAGGGGGTTAAAATTTCAGCTTCTGGGGGCTGGTCCCCGAAAAAGCGTGCCATCTGCGACTGGTTAACCCTTTGCACTCGATGACTTTTTCGGTCGCAGATCATTTTTTCTACTACTAATTATCCCTTATCATTTAATCTATTACTAATCTCACTTTTCAACAGTTGGTAATCAATTTCATCTTCGCTCGAGTTAGTTTCACCCTCGAAATTCATTTCTGTGGGGCTCCAAAACTTCAAATCACGAGAAACTCGAGTTGCCGCATGAAACACCATGGCGACCGAGAGTCGCCTTTCGAGCGCAGAGGGTTAAACGAGACACCCTCTATACCCGTTGCCACAATGCCAGGGTACGTGTAACGTGTAGATTCCGTATCACGAGACAGCGTTATTATAACACAGCACGGGGCAACGCACCTCGGGCCACGCGCATTACATAATTAAGTATACGCGCGGCTGAAAGTCGCGAAAATGCTCGGCTGACATTCAGCTTATCCGACGCGTGCGCGAGGGGTGTCGGGTTTAAATTATCACTTTGCATATTCCTACATGTGTACGTTACGTAATAGCCGGCGAGAGAAGAGCAGGCGGGCGAGGAAATATAAAGCTGTCCGATCCACTCGACGGTAGTAGGACTCCGTACGAGGATTTCTCGGGTCGAGTGTACCTGGCCCACGCTGCCCGCTTCTTACTCTCTGTGGGTAATGGCCTCTTCCCGCCCCGTTCTTCTACCTTCACGCTCGACCGTCCTGGCAACCGATGACAGAGCTGCTAGTACGGACCCGTACTCGTTCGTCCGCTCGCTTTGCTTGCCTGGTCACCGTTTAAAGAACGAGCGAGCAAGACGAATACTCCGTAATGGAAATTGTAGCTGGTGAGAGAGAACGGCTCATGAGTCTCCCCGTGTGTGTCCGCGTGTGTGCGCGCAGCACGTACAAAAGGGAACGAAAAACCTTCCACTTCCTTTCCTTCGGAACGGTAACGCGCTTTCGAATATTTAAAGCAAAAATACGTGTATGGTCCAGTTTGGTTGAACGCGCTGTACCCTTAGCGTGTGCACATATGTATATATGTGTAGCTGTATCTGGTTTAGTTTAGTTAAGAATTTAGTTCCATTCAATTTCGCTCGATACTTTGATTGAATAGCGTCTATTCGCGAATTTACATCGTTCGCTTTACTAGCAATTTTGTTGAATTAACTCAACTGTTCGATCTGAGCGAGTCGTGCATTTTTATCGTTGAACGAATTCGCGCGGTTCGACAAAATTGAAAGATCTATCGCTTCTTTTTTTCTGCTGTTACGACAAGACTGATCAGCAAATAAGGAATTGGATAATCTGACCAAATGTTGATGTACGTTGTTCAGTGTGCTTTACATTTCGTCGAATTAATCGCGTTGTTCGACTACAGTGAACCGTGTTTTCATTTTCAGACTCGAGGGATGTAACCACCGCGAGATGGATCAAGGAAGAATGCAAACAGTAGCTCGGCACTAGACTGTAAAAATGCTCGCGGAGATAAATGATGCAACAAAGTTCCGTGTCGCGGTTGAATCCGCCAAGACTGATTGAAAACTTGGAGAAAAAGAGGTGCGAGGGTGTAATGGGGACGCGAGAAATTATTACGAAATATTCGCGGGATAGAGCGCGAGATAAGGAAATGGGAAAACAGGTGGATTCTGATTTTCTCCCTGGAAATGTACGATGGCGTGTCTGCGCGAGGTACAACATAATTTTTCAGTGTAAGCTATAATAAATACCGAGAAAAGAGAGTGATAAGGCTAACAAGTTCTGGATTGGATTCGAAACGCGTCGATTACTTTGCGCATAACAGTATAAATAATACTTAAGAAAAAGAAGAACACGCGCGCAGCATTTGTTAGAGGCAGGAACAAAGGAAATCCAATAGCATCCGTGATTTTTCTTCCGACCACGACCGTAGCAAGCAGAAAACCATGGCGCATTATGAATATTGTAATCAAACACAGGAACGAATAAAAATCATACGCGTGTCGGTCGGACAGTCGAAAGAAAATAAGAATATTTATTCGGGAACCGATAGAACGTAGCCAGCGCGCAGCATTCGTACAGCATTTCCTCATACTTATTCGATGAAGGGAAAAACGGCACGCAAGAAAGCACTTTAGCGATGTGCAGCGTACAAACGAAATTCACTCGCCAGCGGATTTCTTCCTCCACCCTATTTCCGGGAGCGAGAATACCAAATACTGAGATCAGAATTTTCATTCAGCATTCTAAATTAGTAGAGTACACGCAACAAACAAAGAGCGAGCTGGTAGCAGCGCGAAGGGGTGGAAAGACGCGAGTGGTGTAGCCCTGAATGGGGAACAATGGCCGCCTGCGGAGGGGTGAAAATAAGAAGCGCAGGATAACGACATCTCGTTAGAGTATCACTTTCATCCGCTTAAGATTCAGAGGCTGCGAGTACTAAAATGTACCGTAGCCTCGTATCTGATGTACGACCCGCAGTGCATCCAGTCAAGGAGAGGAAATTGAGAACAGAAATCGCATCAGGAAAAAGTGAAAACCAAACTGATGCAGCTAACATTTTTCGCTCACAAAATGAGGCGTCCTAGCATGGCTGATGCTCCCAAAGTTTTGACATTTAACCCTTTGTACTCGAGGGCTCCGAAACGGAGCCATTTCAAATTTGTCTCCAAACTCGAGGGCTCCGAAACGGAGCCATTTCAAATTTGTCTCCAAACTCGAGGGCTCCGAAACGGAGCCATTTCAAATTTGTCTCCAAACTCGAGGGCTCCGAAACGGAGCCATTTCAAATTTGTCTCCAAACTCGAGGGCTCCGAAACGAAGCCATTTCAAATTTGTCTTCAAACTCGAGGGCTCCGAAACGGAGCCATTTCAAATTTGTCTCCAAACTCGAGGGCTCCGAAACGGAGCCATTTCAAATTTGTCTCCAAACTCGAGGGCTCCGAAACGGAGCCATTTCAAATTTGTCTCCAAACTCGAGGGCTCCTCGATGGAGACAATGCAAATAATTTCCAGTTCGTAACATAAGGACGAAACAAATCGTAATAACTTCATTCATTCTGTTAGCAAATTACAAACGTTATTTAAATAATAATGCTGTTACTCTTCCTTTCGAATGCAAAGGATTAACTGCACTCCCTTGTCGAGTATGACTCTGAGTAAGTTCCATAAATACAAATTACAGCAAAGTTTCAGAGCTATATTTAATACAATTAGCACACAAAATTCTTTACTAATTTATGTAAATAATAGTGCTGCTACTTTTACCGTTACTTTTTTCCAAGTACAAAGGATTAAATTAAGCACACCCTGCATATACCTAGGAACACTGCTGCGAGGCTCTATAATACCAACGTACATGTCGATTTTTCTATTTTTACCCAATAAACAACGCACTGTGCAACCCAGAGGTTCTCGTTACCGTATAAATATCTACTTGGCACGATTCCGAATATCGAACTCGTCTCTTTGCCCTCGCGTCGGTGTTCGTCGGAGCGACGAACAAGAAGAGGAGGAAGTACGAGAAAAAAAGGAGGAATGTTTTGTCTAGACAGGACGGAATCGGGAATAGGAGAAGATCGAAGGCAGTATCGTCGTTGGCGAACCGTCCTCGTGCTTCGACTTCGACATTATATAGCACTTTCTCTTCCGCGAGGCTGCCTACACGGTTCTCGGCTTTAGCACGAATAGTTTACTCGTGTTGCCGGTATCAGCTGTTCCCGATGACATTAATGACCGGAGAAGAACAACGTCGTCAGCCTTTGGAAGCTGAGCGTGCAACGTCGTCGCCACCAAATGCCGTGTAATCCGGCGAGTTAAGGTCCTCCTTAATTTATGGAGGTTCGTTAAGAAAAATTGTACGTACGAGTCATATATCATTATTCCACTACCATGCACGCACGGTGCATAAAGTGCTGCACAAAAGTTTCGTGTTAGAGGCTGCAAAACATTTATTACGCCGCGGGTATTCATTTTGAAAATAAATTGAAACCTGCTGATTATTTAAACGAAACTTCTCCTCGTTCGAAACTATTCCTACATTATTAATTGCAACGAGAGCTAAAACGATTAAATATTCCTGGTTCCCCCTACAACAGTACCCCTGTTTTTAACTACCCTTTTATTTTCCACAATTCGAAAAGCTTACATCTTCTTTCATTTGTTAATCCTACACTCGTTCCATACAATATTCAGAACTGTGCTCTGTGTTGTTATAAAATTCTGTTAGAATCCGTAAACCGGATAAAACGATTAATAACTAACATAATGGAGGCTGTGTATACCTAATAGTTCATTTTCATACAATACCACAGAGAAGAACGTCCGTTTGTAACTTTCCAATGGTCGGTATATACGTTTAAATGTTGCTACAAACTCGTAACAAAACAGATGGGCTGAGAGATTCACGGAACGCCGCGTGCATGCGCGTACACGCGTGAAATTTAAGGGAGGATAAATCGATGAATTTTATGGAATCCAGGAAATTAGTAATAGCTACGCGATACCCCGTTAACTTGGCCATTTTAATGCGGAACAAGTTTAATAAATGCAAGCATAAGAAGATGCAGCGCGATAAATCATCGCGGCGCGACGGGATTTATACGCGTGCGCCAGGGCAAGAAAGGTGTTCATAAATTCCAAGTAGAAGTCAAAGTTTGCCAATTAGAATAATATGAAAACCGCTCGGTTCGCGGATTTACATGAATCGTCTATTCGCGCTACCGGTATCAACTCTAGCTTGTGACAAATGACCAGAATGGAATATCGCCAACTTTGCGCTCCGCGATTAAGATTGTCGAGCACACTGGGATCCTGAATAATCGGCGAGCATACATTATGCATGGATACGGGAGAAAAACTTCGACGTCGATTCGGATCGAACCGGATACCGTCTAAGTAAACAAAGCTCGATTCTTTTCTTCCGTATGGAAATGGAAACGAGCAAGCTACCGGTTCGAACCTCAATTAAGAAAATCGCCAGCAAGAATTACATACGACAGACGCGATCTAAAAAGATGGATGGTTTTGTCATCTGTACCAGCGGTTTCCGAAGTTTTTTGAAGTCGAAGCGCATTTAGCATCCTACAAATAATTGCAGACGCGCTATATACAATTTCTGAGAAATATGTTATAATAATTGAGTGAAATATTACAGGAAAAGGTATATTAAATATACTGATGATTAACTTTTTACAATCAGTAAAAAGCGACTACTGCGCAATGGTGTTGGCCTGATGGACCAACAGATGGCTGCTCTTTGCAAGAGAAAACGCTGTTAATTGATATAATGATGTGTTAAAAAGAGCGATATTTCAGTAATGAAATGGTATCTTGAATGAAATCTTCTATTCTTGGAAGCACATTGATTTGTACAAACAAAGCGGTTCGACGATTGCTTTGTTTACGTACAACCTGTTACCACGTTCCTTTATAAATATTTATATCTACGACGCAACGGCATTGAAAAATGTTCAATGAAGAAAACGGGACTCCATATTCGAACCTAGAACAGATTCGTGTACACACATCCACGGACAGCTTTGCAGACAATATATCATTACTTTCTCTTTTCATTAGGGGTCCATAGAAATGTATATATTTCCATAAGTACGGCTTTTTTAACTTTCTCCTGTCGAAGAGACCTGCAAATGTTTGACGGAAGTTCACGGATCACGCGAAAGGTTACCGTACATGTTCCCTTTAACAAACATGACACACTTTGCTCATCTCAATGCACAATCCCTGTGTTCACACCTACCGGCATGTTCTTTCGTACGGTACAAAGTCAAGAAGTGGAGGGCGCAATAGTTGAACGGGGAAAAAAAGTTTGTCACACGTTCTCGTTGACACGCGTAACAAGAAAATAATAAGTTCTAAGTAATTTACATTGAATAAGTTCGAGTTTATTCGTCTAACTCCAATTGTGAGTCTATTGTTGAAATTTTTTAATAATGTAAAAAACAGTAAGCATTAAATTAGCAACACGTGCTAGGACAATTTTGGAGTAATTAACCCTTTGCACTGCTTCGTCGAGTGTGACTCGACATCAGTAAATAAAAAAAAAACACAAGTGTAAGTTGCATAAACATAAATCGCAACAAAATTTGAGAGTTATATTTAAATAATTAGTAAACGAAATTGTTTGCAAGTAGCAGTGGAAGAACTGTCCTTTGTAAAATAGTGCAAAGGGTTGATTTTAAGTTTCTAAGAGAGCGCTATGCTACAATCTTTTGCTTAAGTAAAGCTCGTATAGCAACTGTCTTCTAATAGAAAAACAGATAAATATTAAAGGACAAAAAGGTATTTCCATCGTAAGGAGACACCAATTAACGGACAATTTTCATTTAAGACGCAACATTATGTATTGTAAAGTTAAAAACATTCGTCGAGCACGCTGAACGGGCCTCGTTAAATCTCAATAAGTACTAAGCAATTCAAGCGAGTAGCACGCACCGACCTTCAGATCATTCGAGACATTACAAAAGGAAATAATTCGCTTATTATGAACAATAGGCGCTGCCCTGGGTAATAGGCGTCATGGTAGCGATCGATTTACATTTACTGCGGACAATTATCGGGGCTAGCAACGGCTGGACTTCGGTCGAACCAAGAAAAAGATACCGAATGCAAATCGAATTTTATTAGTAATCCTCGACGAAACTATTCAAACGTAATCAAATACAATTGGTATGCTTCACAGCGAGTTTATACTTCGCAGGAAAATAAATTTTAAATGAAATAACTAACAAAAAGAAAAGACGTCTGATCTGAAATGTGTAACTGAACACTGTACTTTATCAGAAGGATACTTCCTAGTGTAAATATACTTGTATATGACATATAGTAAAAATATATGATATAACACTTTTAAACGGAACTAAAAAACTCTGATTATCATAATTATCTTCGATAATTGAAAAGGATTTCTATTTCTCTTATAAAATTCGAAACTCTAGCCCTCGAAACGAAAACTAAAATCACAAACATCACGAACAATTGAAAAGATTCAATACGCGAAAATCGTCACCAAATCTTATTGCAAACATCATTAACCCTTTGCACTCCGAATTATTTTTCAATTTTGTTACCAACAACTCCCAACTATCTTAATTCTCCTGCTTGAAATTTACTTCAAAGGACAGTTCCTCCACTGCTACTCGCAAACAATTTTCTTTACTAATTATATTAAATACAGCTCTCAAACTCTGTTATAATTTACATTTAAGGAACTTATACTCGTTTCTTTTTTGTATTTACCAATGTCGAGTCGCATTCGACGTTAAGTGACGTTTATTTGCATCTGCCATAATTTATGTCCGTACTCGAAGCAGGTCAGCCTGTAAATCATAGATGTCACTCGTAGACAGTATCAGCGCGCGAAACATTCAGCCATTCATAAGCGATACAAGTTCACTATTCCCTAAATATTTTCAAACCACCGCTTAATCGCCGTAATCTACCCGATCCCGTAATTGCCTCCATAAAAATACTCCAAATACCTCGATCCAATTCAGATACGTCGTGTCGTTCGCTGCGTTCACAATTTTTAACCGCAACGGCTCTAGAAATGATAAGACGCCGCGCGTCGCAGGACACGAAGTACACGGAGAGACACGATCGCCAATAACATTTGGTACGTTTTCTTTCAGCCTGATGCAGGCCCAGCGTGACCACAAGCTTATCGTGGTCGGCCACCACGCGTCGTTACGTTCGAGTTGTGGGGCCCCTCGGGCGAAAAGCCTGGAACCGGTTCCAAGCTTACAGAACGGTTGAGTAGCCGGCCAGCCTGTTGTACTATACGACTCGCCACGACTTTCTAAACTTCCGTCGCACGACTAGACGCACGCTCGAGTCGTGCGCTTTATTTTTTCACTTTTCCCCGCCGCCGTGTCGCGGCGTAGAGATTCGAAAAGTATTTACTCCGTTAAGTACCTATTCATACAGCCGCGCGCCGATGCTGCTCGCGCGGTTAGTAGCTCCGAAAATATTATCCTATTACGACGGCTGGAAAGGAAATGAGACGAATGTAAGACGCGTGAAACTTATCGCTGCATACAGAAAAGAGCGTGTTAATTCATTCGTCTCTTTCGAGCACAACACGAACGGAGTCGACTACGTGATTGTCAGGCGTTCGCTGTTTGTTTACATTCCCGACTGCCTCGTAGCTCGACGAACTCCAAGAACGGAAAAACAAAGCGTTGTTTGCGCGAAACTTGTCGCGCTTACGGAAGAATCGCAAGCGTGCACCATCGCGTTAGCATTAAATATAAGGCGGGTTTGCAAGATTATGCCTCCGGAGAGGTCGACTCCAATCGCCTCTCGAAATGACGCGCGAGATGACAGAAAACGGTGAAAAGGTTCCAGGGGAAATACACGCGCCTCACATTTTGACGATAGAATTCGTGGTATTAACACGTAACGCTTGCCGGAGGCGGCATAGCACGGCGAGGCTCGCGTCGTTGCTGAGCACGTGTATTTACTATTTATGACAAAGGATACGCCAGTCGTACGAACAAGAATAAGCTAACCGTTATTGCACTTCGTGCCAAACGCCATGCGACTCTAGCACGCTACTAGCATTCTTAATTGCACCGGACAACTGTTCGTATTCGCGACACTTCTTCCCTACTTTGACAACCTGTAAGCGTCCCTATGTTTCGGAGCAGCGATAGAAGAGCCTGCTCCGTTTTAGGGTCTTCTATCGCCGACACTTCGCGCCAACGGTTCGTAAGCGCTACGGTGGCCAAAAACTACACTTCGATCCACGTACGAATAAACGACCGGAAATGAAAGAATACGCTCTTTAAGTCGCTTACCAGAAATGTAGCCTGGATCGGAGCGGAGCGTGGTCAGCCGGTATAAAAAATCCTCTAGCGCGGGGGAGGGGAGTAATTCACAAAAAAATCCCAATTGGCGTCTAGTGAGATATCTTCGTGGGTAAAACGTACGCGAGAAGCTAGTCTTCCAACGTACAAACGAACGTTAAACACAACAATGTGACACTGAAAAAACACCACCGAACTCTCACTGTCCTGTTTCGTAGGACTTTGCCACGGTAATTACGATTTCCCTTGCGACGCCGCGTGGGCGCGAACCGCGGCACAAAACGGAAAAAAAAAAAGGAACGAGCTTCGTCGGCACGTAAGAGCCTCGGTAGCAACCGCGACAGGATAACGCGTACAGGACGGAACGAAACGACACGCGCGCTGCTCGAGACGCAACTGCCGCCACTGCTGACTCTATTTCCCGCTGTACCCCACTACGCCACCCTCTACCCCCACCACCGACCCGCCAGTCATACCCCCACCCCGCTGTCCTTTCCAGCCATTCTTCGGTCCCTTCTTCGGCCTTCGACGATTCCTCAATACCTACGCTGCACGCAATAGTATTTACGCATATGCATACGATGTTTCGATCAAAGACCCTTGGGCACTTGTCGCGAACGTACAAATACGTGGCGCATGCTCGTCAATTTTCAGCCACGATTTACTTTCATTAATGATTCCTTTCTACGGCGATCGTTCGTATTTAGCGCGATAAGTTCCGAATGTTTCGAACCCCCGCTCGCATTTACCAAAGGACTTGCGCGTACGCGACCAAGTAATGGGAATATTCTTAATTGTTAAGTACCGCATTGTATTTGATGTAAAGCGTGTAATTTTTATACCGTTGATCTCGATAAGCTTTCTTACTCTTGATGCAACGCGACAGCGGGAACGAGACGCCTACGTGCGTGTGTGCAACGCATAGACGCTGCAATGGATACCACGGCGACGTGTGATATGGAGTAAGAGCAATTGTTCGGTAGACTGCGTGACGCTGTACACCGAGGGCGTGGCAGAATGTTCAAGTTGCTAATAAAGCAATTTTAAAAATGTAATGTTCCATAGTCGTTGAAATAGTTTCACAAGTATGTTACTTCAAGTAACTTCCGAACTTTAAACAACAGCGTGTACAGATTAATTGCGTCACGCACGTAATGAAGGAAAGGAATTATAACTCGTTTCATTTACACTTTCTATGACTTTCCTACACAAATGAATAAATAGTAACGTTGAGGAACAATTGTCATCCCTTCCAATTGTATACCTACCGCATATTTAACCCTTTGCACTCCAAATTATTTTTCAATTTTGTTGCCAACAACTCTCTACTACTTAAAGTGTTTCATTTGAAATTTTATTCAAAGGTCGGTTCCCCCGCTACTTGCAAACAATTTTGTTTACTAATTATATTAAATATAGCTCTGAAACTTTATTGTGATTTATATTTATGGAACTTAACTTCTTTTTTCCTTATTGTCTTCATTTCCTAATATTTTGTTTGTTTCTTTCATTTCCTACTGTCGAGTCGCACTCGACAAAACAGTGCAAAGGGTTAACTTTTGAGCAGGAAATATATCTATCAAAAAAGTTTGTTTCTCGAATGCTGAATCCGACGTTTAGGATTAAAGGAAAGCGATACGGCAAATGATCCTCCGCATAGGTCGTAATTTCACGTACATGGCATACAAGATGACACGCGGAGACGCGCAGGAGGAATCATCGTCGACGATCGCGAATAGATTTTAATCCCCGAGCCGCGACGGTAGCAGAAAATTTTGCCTCTTCTTTGAAGTAGCTTTGTAGGCTGCTTCGAGGTATAGAGTAGTCGTTGGGGCACAAGCTGCCGCGTAACCTGTTCTCATTTTTATCGTCAGCATCAGGTTCCAGCGCAGGTGAGCTGCGAAGGTGCTGAGCCAAGTCCAGCGAACCAGCTCGTGGTACTCGAGCATTTCCTTCTCCCTCGTTGTAGAAACGCATTGACCTTCAGGACAAAATGCCGACGATCAATACAAACGTTGCACCGTATCATCGTTGTTCGAGGATACAACCGAGATTACACGCGGTCGCTTAACAATCAACGACGACTTAGACTAATTGCAACGTCAAGCGTTCTACCCTCTCTGTGAAATTTAAAACTAGGCGCAGGGTCCACCTGCTCCCCCAACAAAAAAGACCCAATCGATACTGGGAGGAAAGTACTGTCCAAGTTCACGCGTATAACTGACACAATCTAAATGTGCTTGAGCATATTTTTATTACGAATTGCGCTTAACGACACTTACACGAATACATATTCGAGAACGCGATAAGTGGCTGGGTATAGTGATGCGTAAAGAAGAAAGGTTCCACTCTCTGGTGATTTATACTGAATTTATTGCGTATCAAAACGAAACATTTGTTAACGTTACCGAAGAACATGATAGCACAAGCTACATCTAGGAAAATGCGTTGCAGCTTGGTAGCAAAGGATGTGTGATTGGATCGTAAGTTGTTGATGCACAAAACACGACGAGACGCACTGTCGTTTCTATAGGTTTTTATTAACATTTTTACTTCAGTAGTATTAATTACACATACCAATTTGCAATGTACGCGGTACTAATGGAAGAGAGAAAAATGTTTATAAAAAGGAAGGAAAGAATAAAAAACGAAAGAAAAGGAACAGGATCGTGAGAATGTACATAAGTTTAAATTTAATATAAAAAAAAAAAAAAGTGACAAATGAACAACTGTATTATTTAAATACGATACAAGTTCTTTCGTCTTTTTAACGAACGCATTTAACAATTGATTGTTCGAACGGGAAGATGACGATGCTTCCGGTGAGAATTGATTTGTTCGGTAAATGACGTACGATATTGCAAGGCCCGTCTGTAAAACAAGCTGCGTTGGATAATGTGGGCTTAAATGTATGTTGTGTGTGATTTCCATAATAATTATACATTGTTTTAAACGTCGCAAAGGCTTGATGAAGTACCTCGCAATGCAGTACGCTCGAGTCAAGTGCGATGAAAGTATAAAACTCTAAAACGGCCTTAGTCGAGTGCCCAGCGGGTGTTTTCAGACTACGCGTTCTACACGACTTCATAAGAAACAACGTGATTTCGCCTGTTATTTATGTATACTTCTTTTTTACGCGCTAAATAAAACAATAATTTCGTTATTTACTCCGAGATAAACGTTACTCATCTTTCCTCCTCTTTCTTCCACTTCCGTGTTCTAATAATTTTGCAACGAGCTACGTGTTATTTACTTATTAAACAACTAATCAACTAATCCGTATTGCGCTACGATCACTCGGTGATACACGTGAGACTAACGATCAAGGGATCTCGCAATCTCTATCATTATCATCTCCTCCCTCCCATCTCTTCTTTAGCCCACCTTCTCCCGTAAGTACATTAGATACGACCGAACAGAACATCGAATACATTACTTCTAATACTTCACTTACACGCTATTATGTACAGTTACGAATACCGCACCGTGATTCGCGTGATACCCAAGCCACGACGGCCATTGAGTACCATTCTACTGGCACGATGCAATCATGAAAGACGAAAGTGCTGTTCGAAACCGGTCGATTGCTTTACGCGCATTGAGAGACAGAGCGGGGTAGTAAAAAGTAGTAAAAGAAATGAGCGAGGGAAAGAGAGAAAGAGAGAGAGAGAAATGCACGACGCGGGACGAGAAAGAAAGTAGAAGAAAGAGAGGACACGTACGCGTTCGAAATATGCTGTACAAAAGTTATTCTTTTTACCCAGTTTCACGAACGACCAATTAAATTTTTCATCGAGCCATCGTTCGTTTCGTTATACCGCGCTGTGTCTTTATTCAGTTTCCCGAGACGATCGCTCTCCGAAATATCATCCGTCGCGTATAAAACTGGACATTTGTCAAACAACGGTATAAATTTTTTGTTCTCATAAGTTACGAAATAGATATTAGAATTCCTATCGATACAGATCGATTCGATAGCGGCTACGTGAAGGCCAATGGAAGAGAAGTATCGGACTCCCTAACTCGGTACCATTATGCACCACAGCGTATATTCTAAGAGATTAATACTAGAGGAAAGTGAACGTAGAGATCGATACGCGGTCGTGTAAAAATTTCAGATAACAACGCGATATAAGTAACAAAAAATTATATACAAAAAGATAACAACGTAGATAACAATAATTAAGAGTACCAAAACTACCAAAGAGCGTACTTCAACGAAAGTAACCACGCTTATTTTCCAGAAGCAATTATTCATAAATTATTCTCATTTCAATGAAATCCTAGCAATCTCTGATATTCACTTTCCGTTGATTCATACTGTCACAATTACGCGTATATTTAATTTCAGCTTATACTTGTACAGTTTGAAAACGTTCATAGCAATTTTTATTATTTAAAAGACAAGGACGGGTAGAAATGTTCAAGAGAATGCGAAATTGCGAAAGAAAAATTCGTTTTTACCTATTAAAAATTGATACCCTCGTAGTAAGGATATAAAAATACCTTTGGAAAACCAAGGATGAGAAACAGAGATGCCAGAAGAATGGCAGAATATAACAACCGTCGCGCAGAGGCTCTAAACGTATCCTGGGAGGAACAGATGGATACAGAGCGCCGGGGAGCGAAAGCCCTGCTCCAACCCCCTAAGATAAAGCCTCAGCGGCAGAACTGGAGGAAAACCCCAGCTCAGCGAAAACCTCTGACCCCGGAAGACCGATCGGCAGAGGAATCAGCTGCGAAAGCAGTAAAGGTGACGCCAGAAATGGCGGGGCCAATGTATTCGGTCGGCCCAATAGTCGGTAGTATCAACATCGATCAACTTACCGGCCAAAATTTGGACTTTTCTTCTGCACGACGGCGTTGGCTGCGAATATCATCGATTTGCAGCAAAACGAAAATAAAGAGGGAGGGCTACGCGCTGAAGGTGATGTAGGCGCGTACCTGGACCAGATGACCCTTCCTGGTCCGATAAACGAATACCTCTCCAACATAGGTCAAACGGTCACAGCGTCTGGGGAAACGGTTGTGACGAATATCCCACACATCGCTATCCCCCAAGCGACGGATGACAGTCGCAGCGGCTCATTCGGTACGTTGAATATGGAAAACCACAACGTATACGAGTGTTATGTTTCACCCAAAACGAAATTTTTCTGTAGAGATACATACATGCACTAGCGCCGATCATTCCATTGGCTCTGCGCGCTCGTTTTCACGCCGCCGCATACATCATACATATGTATACTAATAAAAGAAAATTATTTAATTGTACTGTATTTACATTATCGAGATATAAAAATACTAACAAGAAACATACCTATAGACAAGGTTCTCCAAACGATTCGCCTCTTTAGAAATAAACTAATTCATAATCAAGTTTGGCAGTAATATTGTCCCTATCTAGTTGCATTCTTATTGTTGTTTACAAGACTGTCATCTCATCCACTGTCATTAAAACGTACCGCCCTCTATAACACACCTCACATTTACACCTTCCCTTAATGCTATCCCTTAATCTTTTGCCTCTATCCTAAATTCTTTGCTATCTTGGAAGATTTCCATTGCTCGCTGCACAGGCCATCGCTGTGAATCGATATAAAAAGAAACGTTTCCGTTTATCGGTACGGTTATCATATACAACTGGTCTCAGCGACAGTGACAGCGATTCATTCATAAAAACATGCGACTTCCGCGTAACATTTGCTTCACCGCTGAACCTAGTTTATAAAACCGAGTCGTTAAAAAAGGACGCAATACAGGATACAAAAGAATATTCACGACGCAAAACGTACACCTCACATTCATTAACGAATTAATTAATAATCACTTATTCTTCTCGCTTTCCTACGCAGGGGAATAAGTTTAAATGCACAATGAAATAATAAATCGACGAGCGATGAACATTTACAAAAATTGTTCGACCACTCGGTTCATCAACAAATAGTAATATAAAATTGCGTGGGAATTTGAATTTAAAAATATAGGTTCAGCGAATAATTTTCGTACCACGCACTTGTTATAAACGATTTTAGTAGCTTTGGTGGTGGCAGAAAATATTTCAATGTAAGCCATTCAACTCCCTAATCTTAAGAAGGGTGATAATAAAAATAATAATACTCGACACACACACAGACACACACAGGTATACATATGTATATATATATTTTTTTTGTTCATATTTATATATATATATATGTATATATATCTATGCCGTAACAACGTTTCCCAGTCTACGCTGCAGAAACGACTTACAACACACACACGCATGCACCGCTACGTGTGTACATGTATAATAAGAATATTTAATATGCACAGATATATTATATATCTCGTATTTCTAGAAATATAATAAATTTTATGTATGCATCGTTATGTGTGTTTATGTGCACAGTCTCACTAGCACTGTTACAGCCCGAATAAGTGCCGTGCGTATAAATCTATGATTTCTTCAAAGACAGTTATGTGGAAGAATAATGGAACGACAACTTGCGAGACACGCGGAATTCGTGTTATTTTCATTTAACACTTGGTCTCCGAAGTTGTTTACTCAATCTTATCAAAGTATTCAGGATATATAGTTTTTCCTTTCTAACTTCTGAATAACATTTCCTGAGCGTTCAGCTGACGATGCCGGCGATTCAGCTTTGTCCAGAACAATATTTTCGTTCCAACAGGCGAATAACTCGAGATTGTTTCACTTGTTGACGATGTTGCACAACTCACCGACGCTTCTGCTGCGGGGTGTATATCGTGACTTTTGAAACTGTTGTATGTTTGAAAACAAATTGGCCTGCGTCGATGTCCTTTCCGAAGACTTCAAGCTGACGTCCATTTGTACATCCACGTGCGACGGACTTCTCGAGCGTACAGCGTGGTGAGGACTCTCGCGACCCGCGGTAAATCGTGAAAGTAAACTAGAATCAATGGATAAAATCTTGGAGCTTGCAGCCAGCCTACAAGCGCAGGGCGAACACTTTGGTAAGTTTATCATAATTTTATCCGGCTCGATTGTCAGAGATGACCGACCAAATTTTCTTAACGGACTACAAAGAATCTTTTTAGCTTTCAATTTCTTTTCCATAGAATCGTTCTTCCCCTTATCCTTAGACGTCTTTTCGAAACTCTTACTTGTAAATTTGCTACTCTTACTACCCCACGGGAATTTTTTCGTTGACTCAGCAGCCTTTTCATTGTTGGCCTGCGTTTCATGCTCTTCAAACCTTTTATCTTTCGCGATCGTTGCCTTAGTCGAAACTTTGTTAGAGCAATGTTTCTTATTATCCTTAGCACACTCCGAATCCAACACAGATTCTATACTACTATATTTGAACTGATTTATAGGAGACTTCTTCTCTGACTTGAGCTGACTGTGAATACTTTTACAGTCTGAAATATCTTTATTATTATCACTAGAAGTATTGGAAAACGACAGTGACTTCTCTCCAATCGCATATTGTCGGCAGTCTTCAACCTGTATGTCAACCAAAGTTGTATGGGATATTTGAGTATCAGCTTTCTTATGGCCTTGGCCAAATGAATTTTTTAAAGTCCTATGAACAATATTTTTTTGGCTTTTACTAAATGGATTTTTCAAATTTTTTGGCAAAGAAATATGCTTCTTTGCTACTTGGCTAATATGATTTAGTCCAAAGGTGCGGCGAACAGAAGAACCATCTAATATCGCTTTACTGTGCTTCTTATCCTGAACGTTAGTCGTTAATTCCTCTTCTTTCGCGTTCTTCTCATCTTGTTGTATAGCGGTTTTCGAATTACTATCTAAACTTGAGTCATCATCCTCGGAACATATCTCTTTCAAAGAATCTTTATGGTAAACTTTCTGATTAAGAACTGTCCGTTGATCACGGAAGAAGAATCCATCGTCTGTAGAGACAAAAGATGATTCTTCGTCACAGGGGAGGACAGGCGCCTTCTCCCCTGTGCGAGGCGTTTGCTAGACAGACTTTTCGGTTTGTGAGCTTGTTGAAATAGAGCTGATCGTATTCGAATTATTAGAAGTGGTGTGTCCTTGACTGCTCACATGTGTATGTCCTCCTCCCTGCCCCCCCTGATTCTGGGAGAGGCTTAGTCGCCGTCAGTTTACCAGTTCTACGCTTACAAATTGCTTCAGTCGTTCCAAGTACTGATTGTACAACTCCACGTCGTTATGTCCAGCGCCCTGAAAACGTAAGTTATCGCGTTCATAAAGTTGATTATTTTTTTCTTTCTTATCTTCTTTCAGAAGGAAGAAAAAAGTAAGCAACGTTAAATACCTCCACCCATAATGGTTCTACTGCTCTTGGACACCTTTCGTAAATCGCTAAACCATGACTGAAATTTATCACCTCATCTTCGGTTCCATGAATAACCAAAACAGGAGATGTCACTTTAGGTACTTTATCTATACTGTAAAAAAAAGAAAAGTTCATTTATTCGTTACACTTTATACAGAACGCGTGAAAGTAAATGTTAATACATAAATATATAATAAAGTGGTAGTACAAAATATAAAACTAGAAAAGACTGGAATGAAGTATCAAGAAATCCATCGTTACACGTTTAGTTTACACATTGCTCTAATAGTAAGAGATACTGAAACTTAAATATTTAGTTCAATCTAATTTTCAATAAATATACGGGACAATTTTCAACGTGCGGATAAGCAATGGCAGGAACGTAAAACCTATTAGCGAAATATACGTCAACGGATCGTGAAATTTATAGGTTTCCATGACGCAAGTGAGATAAACTTTTATTGCTTCCTATACTTTAATTCCGAAAAATTGTCACTCGCGAACAAAGAGAAGACACGCGCGCGTATGACACCATTGGAAAGTTCCGTAAACTAATTATGTCAATCGAAACGTCCGATTTTAAGCCCACGTTTAAACAGTAAATATAGAATTGAACGTTTGCGTGTATGTACGCGACATATATCTGTACCCACGTGTATGGATGTCCATCTGAACTGGACGATAGTGTCATGCGCGCAAACTTAGCCGTGCGAATCACGGTATACGATAAACGGATTATGGATCGCGTTTTATTTAACGCGATAAAGGGGGACACGCGTGTTGAGAAGAATTGAACGTACCTAGGAAAGGCGTCAAAGAACCATGTTCTTTTAGTGTTGGGGAAAGCAACTCGCATTCCCGACATTAAAGGTGAATGCAGAACAACTGCACCAACCTCGTATCGCGCGGCCAGATCGACTGTGGGTACAGTCCCGATACTTTGGCCGTAGAGAATAATATTTTCCGGGCTAATGCCGTAACGTGTTCTGAGAGCATGCCACGCAGCGTCTATATCCGCGTATAAGTTCTTTTCGGATGGTTTGCCACCAGAAACGCCGTAACCCGAATAATCGTAACTGAATATGTTACAATTTATCCTCGACCCGAGTCCCAAGTAAAAACTAGACATCTGTCCAAGATCGACCGCATTGCCGTGGGAGAATAAAATCGTGAAACGTGCGGTAGCCGAACATCGTACAAACAAACACGCTATTCGATTCCCTCGTGATGTTCTCGCATAAAAACCTTCCACCGATTCTTTCTCCCTTTCCGTGTACTGCCACTCGGCTCTTTCGGACAGAGAAATAGTAAATTTAGCGCCTTCATCCTCGATAAACGTGTAAGTAGGCTCAGGTGGTAGAAACGCTAGTTTCGCAGCGATTCTGGACGGGCAAGGTGGACAGCAAAACAAGCAACACAATTCACTAAAACTTAACCCGTTCATCGTTCCGCGAAAGAGTTGTACACACGCGTAAACGCCGTTTATCACGTATCTCCCTCGAATCTCCGCATCTAGATTTTTCGGGGTTCAATTTAAAAATGATTCCATGCACTGTACTTTTCACGCTCGGCGACTGAATCACAATGTCATTTGTTATCGTACTCCTGAAAGAGTCTCTTACGATGATTCAGCCATGACGGCTCACAAGACGGACAATTTCTCTCCCTCCTGTTTCCTCTCTTTCTCACACAATGCCCCCACCCACTGAACGTTGCGCACTTTCATTGTGTTCGAGTAAATCCAGATGGGAGACAAGGATAGAAATCGCGGCACTACTTTTCCATGTTATTCTTCTATTCTTTGCCTGCCATTGGTGTAGGATTTAAAACCAACGAGATGATTCGATGTGTAAGGAAGAATGGTCGCGAATTCAACCACCGCCGTGCTACCAACATTTCGGATAACAGGACAAAGCGTACCACCGAAACATAAGTACGCGCCTTGCGACGCTGTTGCGTCTAGTGATTTTTTCGAAAGAAAGCTACGAGGTTAGCAATAGATAGCAACCTTTCGTGGAAAATCGATTAAATCCAGGTATATGGTGGAAACTCGACTAGTTCATGTTGTTGCGTGATCATCGCCGTTCGCTATACAGTTTTGGCCGATGGCGGCTGTCAATTGGCGTACATCTGCCTCTCGTCGAATAGATTTTTATAAATTTTTTAATCACCTCGACCATTTTTATTCGCAAACAGTAACCACGCATACGCGTTAAATTGATTTTTCTATGAGTCTGTGAAATTAGCATTTACTTGTATGACATCGGGCAAAGAAACAATGGGGTAAGTGAACGTGGTGGTATTCCGCACCGCCTTTTAAGGGTGTGTAATATATGTACACACGATGTACGATTTCCACATCGCGTATAACTACTATAAACGATCCTTAATTCTTCTATTACCGAACGCTATCAATTTATATAAAATAGGTCGATCTCATTGCGTTAGCTAACGAATAGCACTATCCTTTCCTGTCTATTTACCATCGTATTTCCGACATCGTCGCAGATACGCATTTAGGTGGGTGCGTACATAAGGAGACCCTGGATCGGAATGTTTTTCTTTTCTTTTACCTATATATAACCACAAAATGGAATAGCGAAAGTGAGATAAATCGGCACACACCGCGTGAAATGTGTTTATTCTAGTTGTTTACTCGCGCATCGTTTAATATATTTTTAGATTCGTATCGTGAAAATTTCTTCCGTCAATTGTAAATATATTCGCCGCGTTAAATGTTTGTTTCACGGTTCTTTTTTCATACGATTATAAGTTAACTAAATATAGATAGGCACCTATCTTTCTTTCATTTTAAATATAATATGATCATTTCTCGTGTGATCCATCACTTCTGAATACGTGATACATACTTTAGTAAATCGACAAATACTTTGTCAAACGTTGGTCACTTTCGTCGTACAGTTATTTTTCATTCAAAATATATTTGTAGTGCTCGTTAAAAAATTTTTTTTTATTTTTAAACAATGTATATAAATTGTACATACATTGCACGCGTATGAAAAATTAAGGAAATCGCAATAACGTACGATTGTTTTCCGCGAAGAATATGACAAAAATTGCTTGTTCGCGTCTATTTCTTTTGGTTTTCTTCAAAATTTGTACACGATATAGGTCGTAGGGCTGTAATGTTAAACCGTAACATTATTAGATTTTCATTCCATTAATTTTAAGGCATGTAAAAAGCAGAATATGTAATTCAAAATTTTTTAATGTATTTAATTTTGTTATGTTTCTGTAGAATATACATGGTAATAAAGTTTTACGAAAAAATAATCTTCGAGATATTCTTTATTATTAAAACACCTATAATTTATATTTTGAGTATGAGATATAAATAGATAGATGCATGTACTAATTAAATCAATATTATTTAAGTGCCTAAGAGTTTCTTGCTTTTAATAAATTTCAGTGAACAACCAATTTTCACGTGCAAAGCGCACGTATTTCATATTGATCCTAAGACAAAAAGGTCTTGGGTGTCTGCGTCTACAGCAGCAGTGTCTGTTTCTTTTTTTTATGACTCCACAAGGAGTTTATACAGAATAATATCTGTCGAAGGAACAAAGGTGATTGAAAAATAATCCGTTACAAGAAGGAAACTTGGATTAAGTTTAAAAAATGAACTAACTCTTTCTTATTTTTCTTTTAGGCAGTAATAAACAGTACTATTACTCCAAACATGACCTTCACAAAAACATCACAAAAATTTGGACAGTGGTCAGATGTTAGAGCCAATACCGTATACGGTCTTGGCTTTTCATCTGAAGCGGAATTAGGAAAGGTTTGTGAAATATGTCTTTAGCTAAAGTGCAGTTATGTGTACACCCCAATCTCAGAGACAATACTATTTGTTTGGCAGTTTATAGAGAAGTTTCATGAAGTGAAGGAAGCCACTAAATTAGCTAGCGCTAAATTACAATCAAACAGCTCGTCTGTTACTCCTGCTACTAGTGCAAATGTTAGCCCAATTACATCACGATCGGGTATGCCATCATCGGAGCAAGATCTTATAGAACCGCCGAATTCATCAATGATCAATTCCAATGTATCAGCATCAAATAATCCAAATCCAAACGCCAACATGATTTCTACACAAAACAGTGTGTCTTTGGTAAGCAGCAGTCCCTTACCTGGTAGTTGTCAGAATAAAGTGGATGATGAATTGAAAAATACAGTCCATTCAAGATCACAGAGTGTTTCTCAGCAGAGTACAGAAAGTCCACAACATCAAGGGAAAACCACGCAACTTAGTTCAACACAAGGTGGACAGTCAGCTGAAATGCAGCTGAAGTATGAAAACGATAGGCTGAAACTTGCATTGGCACAAAGCTCTGCAAATGCTAAGAAATGGGAGGTGCGGTTCTACATATATGCAATTCATTATAAATAGTTATGGTTCTTATTTTTTGTATATTAATGTTACTACTTTCTTGTAGGTTGAGTTGACTACATTGAAGACAAATAATGCTAGATTAACAAGTGCACTACAAGAATCTACAGCCAATGTTGACGAATGGAAGAGACAATTACAATTATATAAAGAAGAAAATACAAGAATTAAAGCCAAATATGCAGATCTAGAATCTGGAAAAATAGCAGAAGGAAACAGCGAAGCATTAAGGTTGAGGGTTGAAGCATTAGAAAATGAACTTAGAACAAGAAATGAAGAAATCAAAGCTCTTACTATGGCTACAAAAAATAAAGATTTTGTAGTATGTATATATATATATATGTATATATTATAACAATACCATTAGATTGATTAAGTAATTGTTATGTAAACATTTTTACTACTTTGTTATTTGTTTGCCTTTTCAGGCTTTGCAGAAAGAAAATGCAGAAATTCGTGAAATGTTAAGGGTTGTTCATGAACAGTTAGAACTTGTATTAAGCGCAAACAAAGTCCAGAAACAGAATTTGGACACGCTGAATGCCAGATTAGCTGGATATATACAAGATTTGGTAACTATACATCGAGAAATTACAAACACATTGCAAACTTAAGTTTGTATGTAGTGATATCTGAAAATATTCTTCATGGGAGTTTTGTATTTATGATATAAGCGAAGTATACAAATGGACGGTGTAGATTAATACAAAGGGAAAGGTTCCAAAAAAAACATGCATAGTAAAATGAAATCTTTAAAAAACTAAACTAAGAATACTATCTTTAAGTGACAGAAGATAGATTTCGTCTCTTTAAAGTATTTATTCTGTGTTAAGTAAAAGATAATATTCGATGTTTTTCTTTGTAAACTATTTGTGCCATACTCATATTCTTATTGTACATAAAAATATTTTTTTGTGTACATCATTTTTGTTATTAGGTTTTTTTGTTTTGATTTGCATACAAAAAATGGTTCAAAACAAAAAATTTCATATATAATCGTATGAATGTAGAAAATGTTTTTACTTCTATGCAATCAAAGACAAATTTTTTTTAGATATTATATACCTATTATATTTTATTATAAAGTACAACTTTACACACAAAACTACTTGTAGAAGTAGTTTAATTAAAACTCTATGTATTATGTTTTTTATGTACAACTTGTTATAATCAATTTTTATCAGTTATAGAAACCAGATTTACATTAGTTTGTTTATCTCTAATAATTGTGTTTAAATGTTTAGCACAAAATAAATTATAATTGCGATTATAATGCAGCCATCATGACTAATGCTATTTCACTGATTACTATCAATCTTCTACTCATAATTAAGCTTCAACTCTTACTATACTATTACATCTATTATTACTATTATTAATGCTATTATAACTACCTCCACTGCTATTGCTGCACTACTACTTGCTGTTATTATTGCTCATAGTATCATCGTTAGTGCAACTTCTATAACTGTTACTACTGTTACTGTCGATCAAGTTGTCATTACATGCCTACAAAGAACTTTTATGATATTTAGAAACATAAAACATATCAAAAACGTTACAAGATTTAGTGTGATACAAGTTTCTCAGTGTTTTTTTGGAACTTAGCCCCTTGGAATCAACAATAAAATTCAGTTACCCATGAACACGACTAAGGAAAGAAATGCACAATTAACATTAGTAACGTTTAGTGGTATTCAATTATGTAGTATAACTATTTAATTCAGCTGTACATTGTATCAAAATATTGTTCTATTATATATTATTTACTTTTATCAATGGTATAAAAATTATATAAAATCGAAGAGTCTGGCATGAGCTGTACAAAACCATTGATATCTATTATAAAATATAACATGAGAAATATATTGTAGAACTCATTCGCAGTGGGTAACTTGGTAGTTTCGGCACGAATGGTGATCAAATGTTTCGATGATCGAGCAAAAAATGTTTTTAATGCGCAAAAAAATGTTTTGTTAATTTTTTATGAAAAAAACCATGACATACATTAGTTTATTGTTGAAAAAATAAATGTAATGTTTTCCGATGTATACGATTTGTTATTCACTTATCACTAATTTTTAGAATACTCTATAACGATCAAGCCAGATATTCTTCTCAATTATATGTTTATATATATATATGTACGTATACACTTATATATAAACATACATATGTGTATATATACATATATACGTATATGTTTTACTTGGATAGAATAGGTTTACTAGAAAACAAAATTTGCCCAAAGATGCTGACCGACCTTCTGAAAGATGTTGAGGTGATATTTCTTATAACAGTAACTTCTAGTAGTAAATGAAGTGCAGAATACTAAAAATAGCACTTTTTATTGTACTGACAGTATGTATGTATGTACGTAAAAAAATGTTACGGAGATGAATTTTAAATATGAGGAATTGGAAACAAAAGCCTCGCTTGCCATATGTAATCCTAATAAAACATTTTCAGATGGCTTTCTGGTGTTATATTATGTAGATTATATTACTACTACAAGTACCCCTATTTTTATAAATTATGTTTATAAATTTGTTTCGCTAATTGATTTTAGTAATTGTTTACGTTCATTCTGTATAAAGAGTTGCAAGTAGCCAAAATTGGAAATCAGAGTTACAAAAATATACAAAAGAAATAATTTTCTTATTTCATTCGTTGATACAAGTTGTAGTATGTTGTTAGTATCAAAATAATATATAAAGTAAATAATGTGCGGTTATATTTATATCTTTACACATAATTCTACATATAGTTTACACTTTTTCTGGAAAAGTATATTTTTTGCTTACCTCGAGAGATATACATTTACTAGCACAAATCATAAATGCATGTATCCACGTATTCATTTGCAAAATTATTAAAACGACAAATTTAAATTAAAATAACCTATTTTTTTAATATTTCCAAGGACTAAATACATCTCGCACATTTATATGAAAGTTTAAGTCACACGCGTATACGCAAGGTTAAAATTGAATCAAAGTAAATATAAACGTGGTAAATATAAACTAAAAGTTTCCAACTTGTGCGCTAGTCTGAAATATAAAAGAATTTCCAAACACTTTACGCATTTTATATTTGCTATAATTTGAAAAATGTTCTGCAGAATTTCCCGCCTTTTCTAGCACGTCGTATAGTTTAACAACCGTCTATAGTAATTTATCGGAAGGCAAAATACACACTAGGTAAATGTACACGAATTGACCGTATGAATTTCGTACCCTGCATCAATAACGGAAAATAGAAACATAACATTGTGTATGTGGAAAGATTGTATACTTAGAAATATTAGAAAATGAGAAATCTACATATTGATTGACGCTTGTAATTATAAAGTTTTAGTGAACTTTAATAACTATATTATTTTCAACACAAAAAGTGGTTGAACGTGTATGAATTAAAGTTGTAAAACCAATACCAAATTTTTGAAAGTTTATTCATTTCGTGGAAAATTTCTCCTTTTATTTATAACATACTTGTAAAACCAGGGTAAATAATAAATTTGTATGCGCCAACAGCTTACACGATCGACGAAATGATTATAAAAGACAAATAGTATTGTAAAACTGGAACTACTATTTAAAACATGCAATATATATCGTATTTTTGTTTGCTGCATGTTTCGCATTCCTTTTTTATAGCTGTACAAAATTATCTAAGTAAGATATACATGCACGTTTGATTAAGAATACGCGTTTCGGAAACGTATTTATGACGTTTATGTACGCAACATAATGAAATTCACGGTTGAATAAATTTCGGCATAACCTATTCACTCTTTTCATTCTTTTATTTTCCTAAACAATTCATTTCATTAATTAAATTACATCAGTATTATATTGCAAAGACTGTTTAAATCGTTGTTGCAGCTAAAAAAAATGGTAGTGCTTAGCAATTTTCTTGCACCACAAGAAGGAATACGTCATGAAGAGCCAAATACTACTGTGTACATTGATGATAGAGAAGTAGGAAAAGGAACTCTATATATTACAGAGAGGTAAAAACTATAATCAAACAGTTTCATACTCAATAGCTCGTTATGTTCATTATTTAACATAATATTTACATTGGTAGCTTACTTTCTTGGGTGAATTACGATACGCAACAAGGATTTTCACTCGAATATCCTCATATATCTTTACATGCCATATCGAGAGATGAACAAGTACATCCGAGACAATGTTTATATATTATGGTCGATGCAAAAGTAGATCTTCCAGGTATATCAAGTTTTCTTTGAGCATAATTGTTTTTCAGTGAATAGCAAGAGTTATATGAAAATTATAAATTAGATTACCAATAGTAGGAATCCGGCTACAGTTTATATAATTTCAATTAAAAATATTAAGATTCTATCCATTTATATTCTTTTTAATATAATGTTTCGCATAGATGTACCATTACCACCAACTTCTGATAGCGGATCGGAAAATGAATTTGAAGATGCAGATACACCTATCACAGAAATGCGATTCGCTCCTGATAACACGAATAACTTAGAGGCAATGTTTCAAGCGATGACCCAATGCCAGGCTCTTCATCCTGACCCACAAGATAGCTTTTCTGATGGTAAATAAAATTATTTTATGATTTATTGTCTATATCATTCTATTGTATATATTCATGAAAATTTTCAATCTTTCTAAACAAAAGTTTTCTTAGTCTTTGAAATTAGTATGAAATTAACTTCAAATTAAAAATAGAATTGGAAATAAAACTAGAAAAGAAGCTAAATTTTATGGGACTGTGCATTATGTCTATACCTTAAAATATACTTAAAGTTTCTTGTGCATAAAATGGATAGATAAATTATACTATTTTTGTACTTGTAATTATAATAAAAACAGTCAATTTAGATAAAACGGATACATACTTTTGAATGTGCAAAAAGTATTCATATTTTTTAAATTCATTACATCAAGAAAGGATTAAAAATGTGACATGTTATGAACTCCTATATTTCTGTAGCTGAAGAGGACATTTATGAAGATGCAGAGGAAGATGATTTCGAACATTATGAAGATGACGCTGGTGACGCACCATACATTTTACCAGCAGGTGAACATTTATATATAACTATAATTGTTATATATAAGTATCCTTCGTATAAAAAGCCAATATCTCCGATGAAGATTAATGGTTTCGTGCTTATATTTCGTATTTTAGAACAAATAGGGTCTAATCAAAATGGTACAGAAACGGATGACGCTATGGATGTAGAAGCAGGTCAATTTGAAGATGCAGAGGAAGATCTATAAGTATGGAGATAATAATGCGTGCATTTAGTATTAATTTATAATTACCAGTATCTCATATACTATGGTAGATATGTGATATTATGGCAGACTGTATAACAGAGCTGTTATCAAACATAAAAAAACACCTAACATTTATTTATATTCATTTTGTACACGGTAATAATTTCTTAGACAAAAATAAATAATTGCATATCAAATTTAACTCCTTATTTTTACGTACAATTGTATTTGTTTTTAAGAAAATGCTTAATTTTTATCTCTGTTTACATGACAAAGAAAGTAATGCTGTAATATATATATATATATAAAATCACTTTAAAAAGCTCGAAACAAATAACAATATTTATAAAAGTTAATCTGTTTTTAATTAACTCAGTTTTTTAATAATTAATTTTACATATATTGTATATTTTTTATTGTTAATAAATGTTTCACTAAATTATTAAACAAAATTTCGGAGTATAATTATTAATGCTGCTTTTATTATGTCAATATGTAAATTTTGATTGCAATTTACACCCTTACAATAAACGATATTAATTGGCAATTTGGCCAGGTCGATTGTTTTTACTTTACATTTAAAGACTATTATTACTTGTACATAAAAACTATGTAATTTAATATATTTGTATAATGTATAAAACACAATTGTCCCATTTAATTTCATTAATATAATTAATTAATTGTATCAAAAGTTAATATTATTTTTTGATCAAATGTACTGTAATACATACATATTGATACATAAGATAAATTTGTGTATTTTTTAATGTAACTGCAAAAAATATTTTTACATTAAAAGTTACATGTGACTATGAATTCATATAAATAACATATGGATATGTATTTGAAATTGAAAATAAAGAATCACTAATTGCTTTTAAATCTTGTACAAAAGAACGAATCTCATATAGTTGAATTACTTATGATTTTCTACTTTAACAAATATTGTTCCAAAATCATTTAAACACCGAACATCTATCGAATCTTTTTAGGACCGAAAATAAGATCAGCGTCTGGTGCGCCTTTTGGATGATTATATTTCTGTCGTCTTTCTCTATTCAAATTTACCGTAACTGGCCTAGTACTCTGATTAATTGTTTCTTGATAGTCTTCTTCTTCTTGTCTTTCTGTAATATTTAATGTCAATCTTTTGACGCGTTCTTTTTCTTCTTTCTGTTCTTGTTCTCTGTTTCTAAGGTTCATTGCTAATTCTGATGACACAGGAACCGCCAAATTCTTGTACTGTTGCTTGTTACCTTTTCGTAACATAAGCACAAAATCGACTGTGCTATTATCAGATGGTCTTTCTTGCAATTGTTCGTATGTTTTTTTAGTACTTTTTACATGTAAAGGAACTGAAATATCTACTTGTTGCGGTTTTACCGAATCTCGCATTCTATCTTGTATATTATCTGAAACCATTTTATCAAGGGCAGATAAGAAGTCATCATCTTCAGGACAGCTTACTCTTCTAGGGCCAGCTGGCAATGCTGCATTTAATTCTGTGACATCCATGATAACACCATCGGTACCACCTTCTGAAAGACTTTGATCTCCTTGGGTATTCTCTTGTGTACCCATAGTATAATCTCTTTCTGGGTCAGCAGTCCAATCTTCTTCTGATTGGGCCTCAGAACAATCTTCAGATTCTTCAAAATGTAAGTCAGCTACACCTTTTGCATCTCCACTCCCATTTCCAGATGTTACAGCTACATCTTCATCCCCTTCAGCAATTACACCCATATCCGTTTCTCCATCAGTATGTTCAGTACCATCCTCTGCAGTAGGATTATTATTAAGAGTGGGATACAGTGTGTTCCTCAACTCTTCTACAGCACACTGTGCTTCTTTATAACTTTGAAACAATTGCATTTTAGATCTAAGCATTGTTAATGTATCATGATACATGTAATCTATATCCACTGGAAAAGGATTTTCTGGAGTCCAAATTGGATCCGTGTATTTAAACCAATAGTAATTTTGAAAAAATATTAAGAAGTAATCGAGTTTTTTCTTGCTAGAACCACCAATAAAGTACTGTCCACATGTTTCTAATAATGTACAAACTAATCGAATTCTGAAGAGATGCTCGGGCGGATCTAGAACACTGGGTATGGAATGATCCATGCTGACTCCAAAAGTAATTAAAAGATACAATGTTCGAAAAATATCTCCACTTTCTACCATCCGATAGTTATATAATTCTCCAAGGTATTTCACCATAGCGATACGTCGTTGATTAAATTTTGGTAAATTAATTTCCATGCATAATCGTATGTCTTCTAACACACCGTCTACCACGTGAGGACCTATAGTTTCGTAATGTGCAACAAGTCCAGCTAACAAACTTCCTACGCACCGAATATTTAAATATTTAACGTTATATGCGGCAGTCAAGCATTTAATAGCATAAGATGATACACTTTCATCCTCCCAATCTAATTTACGCATCCATTTAAGAACTTTGTCAGTATTTGTTTTTGAAAGATCTTGATATAACAATTTTCTTATGAATTCATGTATTGGCGGCCTGTCCTTTTTAGACATACCCCCTGTAGACTCTGGTGGATTTACATAGTAATATGCATTTTCAATTATTGTTACATAACGTGAATCTAATGCAGTGACTGCTTTCTTCCGCATCATTTGTTCCAAATACACTTTTGTCCTTTGATGTGAATCAGGTGAACAAAATAAATATCTTCCACATGTTTCTAACAAATTGCAAGCCATTTCAATGTGGTGATGCGTAAAGTCATGTAATAAGACTTTTAAGCAATATAATGCTTCTATCTTTGAATAGAGTTTAAATTTAACAAGTTCACCAATATATCTGACAACTTTCACTTTAGACTCAATATTAATCTGATCCTTTTTACGTACATGATATTTGAAGTCATGTTTTAACATTAAACATAAATCATTTCCTACATCAGGCATAACAGGGTAAAGAATAGCCGCCAAGCGCGAATAAAATGGTAGTAAATCTAAACGGATTCTAGACACGCCAAATAACGCTTTCACTAATTTTTTCTTGTTATGTTTCGTGTTGAGATGCATTAAGAAATGTACTGCCGCGTTATCTATTAATTCACGATTTACGCAATTCGGTAAATGTGTTATAAATGCATCTAGAAGTATTTTATTACTAATATTCGAAACCTGTGGCTCTTCTACTTCTGCCTCTGGTTCATCTACTTTTTCAGTTTCTTCCAGTTCGTCGAATGTTATTTCTTCGTCTAAAGCTTCTTCGCTTATTGGAACATCTTGTTTAGGTACCTCTTTCAGATACGAACCGGGAAGAAATACCATTAAATCTGGTAGAACTTCATAAAATCGCCGGGTTTCTTCATCCCCCCACATATCTTCTAAAATGCTATTTTCTTCTCCCTCGCTGATCATTTTCAATGATTCTTCTGCTTCTGCTTTCATTTCATTATCTACAGGTAACTCTGGCATAGGTTCATCTAAAGTATCAGAAAAGCTTTGTACATTATTAAGTAAACGTTCGTAAGATACTTGAAGACTTTCAAGTTTTTCTTTCCTTTCAGAGCTTAATTCGCCTCTGGTTTGCAAGATCTTTCGATTTTGTTTTTCAAAAGCTTGGAGATCTTTGTGCTCCTTTAATAAATGTTTACATAGTGAATTATAATAATCCCGTAGCAGTAACCTAACATTTTGTTGTTTATCAGGAGAGAGTAATCTGCTTTTAGGTATAGATATATTGAGCTTCTCTGATATCTCTCTTACTTTTTTAGGTACAAGACCTGCATAATCCTCACCACAATGTTTGCAAAAACTTGATATAATACTAGCATTGTTATGCTCTTCTTTATCCATATTAATTAAGACCGTTAATGCAGAACCAAGCAAGGGCAAACCTTGCTTATGTGTGAAAATTCCTGCATTAACCAATTCCGCATAAAATCGAAGATCTACTCTAAGTTTACTTGGATTTGCAATCTTATCTACAACTTTTAAAGATAAAATTCTTTGCCAGTTTTCAAAAAAATGGGTCGAAAACTCTCCATATGTTTGATGCAAAAAACTGCACACTTTAATTGCAGGTGCAACGTCTGTCATTTTTAGTTTCGCATCCACTAAAGCAGTAGCAACTTCGCTTACATATTTTGTTAGATTTAAATGTGCCATATCTTTTAGAACTACATCTAATTGTGTACTACTAAAATTTTTCAATTTCTTTACAAATGTAGTGTTTCGTTTGAGAGTTGAATCTAACTTGCTAAAGTATGATTCCGGTGGTCTATTAGGATTTAAATTGGCTGCTCGAATTTCTTCTTTTGTATTTAGTCGCTGTTCTGTTTCTTTTATGTAGTCCATCAAATATTTTCTATCTTCTTCAGATACAGCATTTTGTTCTGGAGCTGCTTCTGTTGTTTCTGTTATTCCTTCTTCGACTTCCGACATTTTTCAAATCTGTAATATAAAATGCACATGTATAGTTCTATAATTTCAATGTAACATACATTGAAATTATTATCACAGATTACAACAACCACAATTCACAAGTACCATTTTTGATTCACAAACTGATACACAATAATATTTTGGTTGAAAATATCTCATATAATTCTCACAAAACTACCACTAGATTAATAGTCAGATAATCAAGGGGATGTCAAGGAATACAGGTAATAAGGATGAAAACAATAAATACATTGATACAATATTTCAAAACAACTCTTGATTGATGCTGATGCTGTGCAAGACCGATGTTAGTCAATTCTTGTTATTAAAAACTAAATTGGTGAAATGTACATCTAGATATTTGTTCATTTTATTCACAATACAATTAACAATAAATGCACTTAATAAAATATAGTTTATGCAATTAAATGGAATCTGCTGGAAATCATGTTATTTCATGAAAAAAAAATGAAACATATATATTTACTCTTTACAAATATTTTATACAATTTTTATTTATTATAAAATAATACATATATAAATATATATTAAATATACGCCGTCTAATGTACGATATGTTTCGTTCATGATATGTAATAAAAGATATACAAAATTGAAACAACTTTATATGATACAAATTGGAAATAAAGATTATTGTGCGTAATCCGTCCATTTTGTAGATGCGTTCTGTTGCAGATTTCTTTGAACTATTTACTTACACTATTTAAATGCAAGGAAGGTTATGTTACGGCAGACGACAACCAAAGTCTCTTACTGTACACACACTTGCTAAGTGAAAAACAACATTCATATACTGTACGTAGATATATACAGACAGCTCCTTCGATTGGAGCTAAACAAAGCATAAGTCGATGGCTGACCAATAGAAAGCGTTCTTACCTAGTGACGTCATTTCTCATTGGTCCTCAATGGTGCTTCTGTTAATGTTAAATGAGACGTTGGAATTCATCACCACGCAGATATTTCTTTAGTTATTTTATGTTTTCTCTATTAACTTACCTGTCCATCTATTATTTGAACTGCCACTCCATTATGCCGCGTAAAAGTATGATTTAAAAAGGTCGCTTGCTTATATTTCGTACCGTGTCTTATTGTTCGCGTTTGTGATAAACGACGTAGTTGTTTTGACTGTAGTGTTACAATTAATATGTGAAGTATGTGAATTAGACGACATAGTAACCCATAGAAGTAATTTCTTCATTTATTTTCGATGAATCATTTGATGAATATATTTCAGTATATAGTGTTCTTTATAGAATAGTGAAACATGTTTTCTACGATTATTAACACTAAACCTACAAACATTTTGTATATATCTTCTATCTTTTCAACTAAACGTTGCATTCTTTTCCAAATAATTATAAATAATACAGAATTTAGCATAGACAATAAAAGGTAACTAAATTAAAAAATAATTTTCATGTAATAATTGGAGGACAAACTTGATCAAAGTCTAAAAATTGCTCGTTTGACTTCTCTGGTAGGTTTAGTGTTAAGAGAGTAAAACTATTATTATTGTAGTGATAAAAATACTTTCCTTTGTAATTATGAATTTCTTACTAATTGAAATATTGCATTTGTATTTTGTTCCAGATATGTTACTTCATTCAAAAGGAATCGATACTGAGATCCAAATGGACAAGGAGTTCAGTTCAACAATACGTAAGTTTCATCAAAATACCAGTTCTTAAATTTTATTTAGAGTATAATATAAATGGATCTTTAGAAATTTACAATCTCGTACACGCAGTAGTTGAATAGAAAGGAAAATGTTCAATTGTATTTAAATAATTTATACATTTTTCATTCACGTTAAGATTTTGTGTATAAAATATAGACTAGCTTCTATGTGTACATTAAAGAGATAAATTATTATTACTATTTTAACAATATAAAAATTTAGAGGTTTACAAAGACGTATTAAGGCACTAAATACCACGTTTCGTCTAACTGTATAGCAATGCCAATACAAATGCAATGAACAAATTATAAATAACATAATTTTACGTATACTGTTTCCTCTTGTACATTCTTTTAAAAGAGATTCTAAGCTTTATAAGATAGTAAGCTTTATAAAAATTTTACACATTCGGATATATAAGTACTTTCTCGAATAATTTACGTCGAATCAGAAATATTAATTTTCTTTTAAAAATTCTCTTATGCGGTTGCTTTTTTGTACGATTTACTTCGAATAGTCGTAACGATATAGAAAAAAGCAAATCCTTGAGGTGGAGAGAGATTGAACAGATCGTCCCTTTTTTTGTAATAAAATGAAAAAGATACGGACGTGTTTATCTTTCTCTGTCAACAATTCTGACACAAATACACATCGGATTACGAGTATAACGTTTTCTCTATCCACTCTTCCATCGTGAACGTTGCTGTGTTAGTTAAATCTGGATCTCGTTCTCTAAATATATCTGGAAAACGAATAAAACAGGTTGAGCATTTTATGTGATGACAAATGTTCTACTTGTTTGTTGATATTTATTCGTTTACCTATCATTGTCTTAAGCCGCACAGCACACATTATATAATCGTCGAAGGTGATCATACCGTCTTTTGTTCCGTAACGATGTACCAAGATGTTTAGAATGTGATTATTCAACCGATAACCAGCACTGTTCAATGCTTGCCTGAGTTCGAAGGCGCTCAAATATCCTGACTCGTCTTTGTTATATAGTTTAAACACGGCCTAAAAAATGAATTGTTTTCTTAACACTGTAGGCAACTAAATAATCTGATTGAATATTAAGAGAATGAGGAATATGAATTATTTATTCCGGTTTATACCGGGTCATCATGACTTTGAGTCGTGAAATGGAACTTGTCGCGTAATCAAAATCATAAAATAAATACTATCCTTCTCTTCGAAGAAGGTAGTGTCAGTGTTTGATTGGCAGCCGTCGAAAGTAGATGTTGGGTCATTATGACCCTAAGTGTGATAAGAATGTTGTGTTTAGTGAAAAATGAAGTAAGTGTAGTTTCTTTGTTCTCGTTTCCTATAATGTTTCGCGAACAATATTAAAGAAATTACGCAAACCAGATATATAAGCTAATATTATATAAACTAGAATATGAAATATGTATGGTGTGCTTCTACTTTTTTCAGCAAAACATTCTATGAGTAAAAAGAGGAGGGAAACGTCATATAAACATAATCTCACAAGTGCTTTATTAAAGCATTATGAAAGAACAATGATTTGATTTTTGTTTGATACAAAATGATAACAGATTGCGATATTTATCTATGTTAGTTTCACTTTAGTGTCCATATTTTTATAAACATAGAACTGATATCAATTGAATTTATTATATTGCAGATCATTGATTTTCTTTAATTTTAATAAATGCATCGCATATGTTTTACATTAATTCCTCATGCTTATCAACCTTTGTGTGGTAAACCTGTTCTATTTATGCAACATCAATTAGCAAATACAACTTGTGTAAACAGATTAGATAATTACCGCTGATCTGTTCTTACTTTGGATATGAATTGAAAATTAATTCATTGTTATTTCATATTTTTGTTACAACTTTTGTAGTAAAGCACTTTCATATTTACTCATAGAATATAATAGTATCGTTTTGTACATATTCTGTACATCATTTCATCTACTTTGCATCTTATTAATTACACTTCTTTCATTTTCTGTGTATCGAAAATATCTTTTAAAAAGATGTTTTTAAATGAAGAAGTTGTAAAAATATATTTTCTGATTTCATGACATTTAAAAGTTTGGTAAAAGTGCTGCAATGCAAAGCATTTGCATAATTAGAAATTAAAAAGTAACACATGTACTTTTATATATTAATTTATAACAAGATTATCGTACCCTCCATTTTTTGATATCATTCCACAAAGTTCTGAATTCTTCAAACCCAAGTTTTCCTGAGTGATCTACATCCAGCATGGCGACCATGCTACGGCAAACATCTTTACTGAATCCTTGATTGTTTGTTTCTGAAATTAAGAAAACACTTCCACCTGTAATACTCGATTAAATTTAAACTATTTGTAGTTTATGTTGTTTTTAATTAAATTTTAATTAAAAACATCTATATAATTCTAAAATATTACAAAGGAGAGAGATATTAAAGGATTGTCAACAACAACAACACAGGTATAAACCGAGTAGAAACAAATAGATAGCAGCAGGTTGCGATTAATATGATTATTTGTTAATACGATTATATTATAAAGTTATATGTGACAAAGTTTTAAATCCTTCATTCAAGAGGTGGTCAAATAATTTCAAGCAATCTCGTTAATAGTTTGTGTAAGTAGGTACCTTTGTTGCTGCAAGAGTGCATGCACAAATTTTATCAATTGTTTATATTTCTACCTTTCAACTTGTACTTGCATTTATTTGAATATTGCATTGATTAGTTCTGCATTCAAATTTGTTGCTGCATAATTTGTATCTATTATATCATTACAAATTATAAGAGTCTCACCACTTGAAGCATATAATAACATTTTTAAGAAATTTTATACTATAATATATTAATTGTAGATGATTTCTTCTATCAGTTGAATTATTCAAATGATGGACATATTCTTCCTTTGGCCTTTAAAAATTCATTTAAAAATAATTTGATCGATTTAATGATTCTTGGCTTTGTTAAAAAATTCGATTATAATGTTTAAAGAAACACAAAAACTTGAAAACAGGGGGGTTCTAGCTTGTATCTTGAAATCAGCTAGAGAAAAAGAACTGGTCGATTAAACCTTTTATTCTTATGAATTGTTTATCAATCTTTAAGATTGATGATTGCTTGAAATATATCTATTGAAAATTAATAGATGTAAATGGTACTAAAAGAAAACAAAGTACTTATGTACAAGTAGAACAGCACAATGATTATATGTTAAATATGTACAGCATGTAATTCAAGATTCGTAAGCTACAAATTATTTCAATTAAAATAACAAGAAGTAACAATGAATAATTCAGACTCTGAAAGGTCTATAGCTAAACTACTGAAACTACGAATTCTTTTTCAGTGTTATATTAAAGTATGAAGATGTAAAAATATGATACATATGAATTCCAATGCTTTCAGTTGCAAATATTTTAGCAATCGAGCAATTCCTTTTCTCTCTAAAATCTAAAGTTCCAGACTAGCTATTGCCTTCGTTTCAAACGTATGCAGAATGACCTGATAGGGTGAAGTATATACTAGATGATGCCTTACCTACAGTCTTATTGTACTGTTCATTATTACAAACAATGCCGCACAGCAGTGAGATGAGAGTGTCGATAAATGAACCATTTCCTTGTACACTTTCAGGGGCACTTGCCTCACTACGACGCGCCGACTTTGGTAGTTCTACCCGTAACACACAGCTACATGTTAACATTAAATTTTACATATGTACATTTGGGTCAAATTAATCAATTTGTAACTTAAAATTCGAAACGAAGTTTCGAACAATATTGCGGATATACTTAACAATCATGTTTCCGTTCATTTATGTATAAACCAAATTATCAATAGTACCTGCATAACTTTAACGTAAATGAAACATTTTTAGAGATTTTATTAGACTCCTACCACCATCAGTTGTTTTAGAACTGTACATTTTTTTACAATTGTTAATGTTACAAAGATAAATGAAAAAGTTTTTATTCAACGTTTGTTTATTAGTTACATTGTACGATATTAAAAAACGATTTCGATCAGAATGTGTGCATTAATTACAGAATGATACGTATAAATTCTAGAGGTACTTTTGTCTCGCGCGGGGACCCAAATGTATTTATGTACAATATGTATGAAGTAATTATATGAGACCGAAGAAACGAAGCATGCACAATTACGAAAGCGCAGATTGCGTTGCATTAGCATTCACATAGTAATTTATTCACGCTGAAAACGAATTCGTCGAAATGGTGCATTAACAAACTGCTGTCTGCATCTCGTTTTGTAAAATATTCTGAATAAATGACTAATGATAAGGTACACATTTAACTACTGTCAATACAACTGCAAACATTATTAATTGAAGAAGCATTACGAAAGCTGTAAAAATTATATAAGCCTTTTTTAAATAATAAGCACATAGCTGATACAATTAAACAAAAACAGAACCAAGACTGTATGTGATAAGAACAACTTATTTCTATAACAGATTTTTGGTTTGAATATACATAACTAAAACTACCTCGTGAATGGTGTAACATCTAACGTTATTAGAAAAATTAGAATAGCTAATCAACTTAGTAAAATAACTAATAATCTAACAATCTTTTTAATAACAGATATTAACCGCATTCACATAAATATAATTTTATTAATCATATTACATTTATAAATGTAATTTTATTAAAATGCGTGTAACAAAGTTAGAGTATTTGGGTATGGAATATTTTCTTTCATCTTACCCATCTTATTTGTACTGTCTCTCCTTTAAGAATATGATTCAATATTGTTCAGATTGCAAATAGAATACTTTGATATGCGGTTAATATTATAGGTATTGAATATGTAAATAATCATACCTTTCCTCATTGCGAAATCTAAAATTTCTTTCAATTCCATCCAATCCACTTCCATGTCGTCACCAGCGAGTTTTCTGAAGAATTCTCGAACTTTTTCCGCGTTCCGATCTTGTTCCGGGTCATCTTGAACCTTCAAGTATGTGGCAACATAAAATTATTTTAGTAAACGAATTAAACATTCTACAAATTCTATCATCACGCACAGATATACAGAATTAAATGAATAATAGAGTAAAATATTATTAAATAATAATATTATATACAATATATCACAATAACATTTAACTCTTTTATTAATTTAATTCTCTATATCTTTACGTGATAATTGAATTTGTATATAATGTATATAATATACAATAAAATGTATATGATATTAAATAATAATATTATATACAATAATATTTTATATATTGCAAGGAAGCAAAAGTTAAATGAAATTTATCAGCGTGCATGTTACTTACTTTACCTCCATCTCCGTGTTCATTGTCACCTTTAGGGATAATGATCTGGAAGCCAAGCAACATAAACATGCAAAGTGGTATATAGTGTTATTAATTAGAATGCATGATTATTGATTGAATCTGTGTAGTTCATTGCGTGGGTTGGTTACGTACAATTAAAATTAGACACACAATAGATCTATGCAATAAACATAAACACATTGCAAATACTGAGTTGAGTCATGTTAAATACACGTTATTAATATGTACTCAAACGTATAATATAAATTAATTTGCTACTTCTAGTTTGTGTTCTAGTATTGTACACATGTATTACTATATTATTGTGTACGTATATTAACCGTGGATTAGCAAAATTAATTATTCATGCAGACTTGTGCACATTGATTACATTTAAAATTTCTCAATGGTTACATATATGTAAACCTCTTACCCTATCATCAACCTGTCCAATACCGACTTCATCGTCATTTTCTCTGGAAAGTACAATTCCAATATCAATTACAGTTCTCTCTTGCAACAAACTCTATGTAAGAAAGTAACTACTTACTCCATATTGTTCTTATTTTCGGAGAAGATCCTTAACAAAAATTCACCTTCTTCGTTAGGGTCAAATGTACTTGGCACTATACAATACACGCCAGGTGGCAATTTGAAACGGCACGTCACTTCCCGTAAATTAATAAATGCTGGGGATCTAGCAATTGACGCATTGTACTTGAAGAAGTTAATGTCTAGTGGCTTGGGTAATCGGTCGGGGTTCTCCAGCTGTACATTTGTAATCGTTGCAATCAACGTATTAATTCCCATAATAAACGTGAATTAGCATTTTCAAATTACACTGTGCAGAGCTGAGAAGATGGCATCCGAAAGGAACGCGGATCTAAGTGATTATACGTCCTGTAAACCAATCTTCTCGAACATAATTGTAAGAACCCAGCATCTACGTATTCATCTACGTTATTGGCAATATCCACGAGTCAGATGATATGACAAAATTTATCGGACAATCCGACAAAGTACATCAACATTCCAAATCAATGTCGCAACATTTCAACTTCAGGGAATCATGTGGACATACTTCTGTTTCAACTCTGCACAGCACTATTGAGAAACGAAATTTTCCTTTGATTCTACGCGTTTTAAATACGTACAGCATATATAGCAAATCCAATGGTCAGACATTCTGCACCCATCCTCCTCTGTGCGCGCCTGTTTTTCTGCATCAATGCAACAATAACAGTACACTTGTCGTCATCTTCATCTGGATACTCAAGTGTAATTCGGTATTGTGGATTATGCCAGAAAGTTTCTGTCGGACGTTATGTTACAAAGTTAATTAGAATTACGTAAACATTAGGGTCAAGGTTTAATTGAAATGGAACATTTACCTAAAAAGTTCCTACAACCTCCTGCAGTAACACCCCGCACCCATTCACCTTCGAACACGCTCATCTCCCACTTCTTTTTGCCCGCGTTCAAGTCGTCTTCTGTTAACGAGTCTGGATTCAAGTTACAAATCTCTAATTGCGTGAAGTATCGCGTGAAATCCTGGAACGACATCCAAAATTCACCGTCCATATCGAAGGTCAACCCTAACTCCTCTTTCTCGTGATCGGGGATGAATCTCCATTCTGGTGACCTATTTAATAGACATTCATTTTGTGAAATGTCTACTTCATAAATGACATTAAGTTTCTAATAGAAATTCTAAAGTTTCTAATAGATCTTTCGTTTTAGAAAGTTGGTTAAATGTTAAAAAAGAAAGAAAATGGTCGTCTTTTGCCTATAGATTTACGGAGTAGGAGGAGTGAGGTAATGTCTCATATCCGAAATCCTTTTTAGGTCCCAAAGAGTTGACTCTGATACAAGTGGGTGGGAGGTATCATGTAAGGTTATTGGATCTTTCGATTTACCAAAATTGGTTATGCCAAATACGAATGAACTACTGAACTGTTACACACACAATGATTTTTTGGAAAACTTCATTGACATCTAGCTACTTTTCTGTATATAAGATTCTCTATATAAGAGTCATTGATTTTTACAAAGATCTTTTCTAGAATCAGTTTCGCTGCTAGCTGAAATAGCCTTACATAAACTTTTAATGCAACCTATATCTACATCTCACTCAAGGTTCTCGGATGTAAGGCGTGTTTTGAGGGAATAATTTTCCAATGTTTCGCCAAACGTTGCAATTGTTGGCTGAAATGTTAGCAAAGCATTGGGCAATTATTTATTCAGGACACGGTTGTCTGAAAGTCTCAAGTTGCATTGTGATTATAAGCTATGAAGACTTCACGAATCTTATTAGAAATTTGTTTTTGAAAAAATGAATCACTTTAATCAACTGGAACATGTAAGCTTAAAATTGAAAATTGTATTCATAATGAAAAAGCTGATCAGTAGAGTAACAATCGCATTTTAAAGTTCTGAATCCGCAATTTATATCAACTTAGACACATTTAAACTGCTTACTGATCGCTCCATGGACCGTTCCACTCTGCCTCGTTACCCCAAGGGTTTCTAAGCCTAAGCAGAGGTATTCTCCCATACTGGTTCGGGGTCTGAATCTCTACATATTTGACACGTGTAATACTGTAAGCGTGGCCTCTGATCAATCCCTGAGGTGTCTCAGCTTCCAATATATTTGGGTCGGGCTAAAACGGTAACCGGTTTTATTGCGCGCGTTCGATAAACACTGGAAATTAAGAAGATTCCTGTTCACCTCTATCGAACAGCCCATTAACGAGTTCCTTTCGTAAGCTTTTAAGAGAATACTGAACAAATTCGGTGGTGTATCGTCCATTTGATACATTTCCGTCACACCGCCTGTGAAGTCCTCCATGGCTTCGCAAGTGGTCCCTCCCTTCAACGCCTCGTAGGATCCATGAAGTTTCGCGTACGCTTTTTCCAACAAAGCACTCCAGAATTCGTTGCTCTCTGCTGAACGCAGGTACAACAATTCGCCATGATAAGTCGGCAATCTGTCGTCGATCACCACGTCCACCCATCTACCGTACTGCCAGAATCTGTTGGCGCGTAAACATTTGAATCGTGGAACAGAATTCAGCAAAATGTTGCTTCGATGAAGTCGTGGGAAATACCTGAAGTGAAAGATGCCGGCGTAGTTTTCCTCGAAGCTCTGGTCTTCTGGGACTACTTGGAAAAACAAATTGGAATCCATGGTGAGATTTGCGACCGCGGCCAGCAGCCAGCAGTCGCCTAACTCGCCCTGCTGGACGTCGAATCGGGAAAAACCCTCGACGAAAAGCTGGGGGTTGTCCACGATTTCCTACGATAAATGTAATGCTGATGGTAAACGCGTGCTTGAAAGTGATTAAAATTGATTTGGAAAGTTTGAGTAGAATGAAAAAAGGTGCCATCGTTTACAGCCTCTCATTCTAATGTAAAAATAGGAGGTATAATAATAACAGTTATAAATAGACTGCTTGGTCGTAGCGATGTGACAAAGTGCTATGCATACATATCTAAGTGCTTTAGAAAATATTGTACATTTCAAAAGTTCAGTTCATTGAACGGAAACGAAAATTGGAAAGGATGACGAATGAAATCATCGTGGAAAAACCATTTAAACGGTTAAACACACGTACGATATACTTACCTATATTTCAAAATAACCGATTTAAAAATAACTGAAAGCAAAGCAGTGAAAGTTAGCCAATATTTTTTGGGATATTTTTATATCATATCGTACTGATATGTAAACAAAAAAGATTAAAATATACGCATTAAGTATCGATGGACTTATTGCAACATCGATTTAGATTCCTTTGAGATTATCTCAGTGATAAGTATTTCAAATGTCGATTGACTCATCAGATTGGACATTGAAATTTAAAAGATAAGATACGTAGGATTGCAACCAATTTATATTAAATTACGCTAACGAAGAGTTTCCTCTAATAAAATCATAAAATCTGTTATTCGAATAATTAAACTGAGTAGAAAACGTTAGTTACTACTTAAACTATAAATTATACTGGAAAAGTTGTCATTGGCTAATTATAGAAAATAATAGTAGCAGATAATTGTATTCTAAATAAACAAAGCGAGTACACGATTAATCCATTATGGACCAACGTTGCGTTAACATGACCTATTCCATCAATTTATATTGCTAAAAATTCATTGAAATATGCAAGTAAAATGTCATGTTAATACCAATTTGTGTCTTAATGGATTAATTATTGAAATATTAATGATTAGAAGCCCTGGAATATTTTTTATATCTTCAGAATGCTATTCTGTAAGCAAAAACTTTAGTTTATTCTTACAAAATGCAGATACAAGTACATTAACGCGAATAAAGATCCTAAGTTCGGTATTTTTACTTCGACGTTCTCAGGGAAAATTGCTGTCCCTGCGTTCGTGAACGCTTTCACGACAGAATACCAAAAAGGGGTTAATTTATGACACCCCCTTAGCGTCTATCGTTTTCTCCTTCCCATTCGACTTCAAAGTGAGGAAAGCTAGGCGAAACCCTCGAGCACTTCGACGCCATCTTCCTCTTGCAATTCTTTCTTTACTTATTTACCGATTTATAGTTATAGAAACACAAGTAATCTAAGAAGTATCGAATAGCAGGGTGCATGGGTGACCGAAGAAGGCCTCCCCTTCGTGAAAGCACCCCTACGTGTACAAATTGCTCAAGCAGTAATCCTATTCAAATCTAGTTTGCAACTTCTCACAGTAATTTCTAACTGACATCACAAAGGTTTGAAAATTAGAATTTGAGATCACGTACCATTGGTCGTTTCCATTCTATGTATCTGTCGGGCCGCCTTGAGAAATATAACGACGAGTCACTCGCTGGAAATTCTGGATCCTCGAAAAGACTTCCAGTTGACAAACACTCTCGTCTGAGGGTGTTGAAATCTTGCACTGCTGCGCGTGGTCTAAAACCGGATCCCTTTTCTCCCAACTGAAACACAATCGACAATTTTCTACACACTCTACACTTGTACTTCGTATCAGAACCCTCTTTCGCGTAGTACTCGTCTTAATTAACTAGATTGCCTACGTTGTAGCAAGATTTCCCGATAAAATTCTTGGTAGTCTTTACTGGTTTATCCTCGTACTTCGATTTCGCACATTTATCCTTCAAGAATTGGGTTCTTGTGTACACTGGGAATTTTGTTGGGGTAACGCTAGGTACTGTGTTTCGTTTCTCGATATTGACACTTTTGTTGCTGATGAATTCTGACTTTGGCAATAGTTTCAACGTCGCTACGCCTTCTCGCATGTAATTTATGTATCTGTAATTCGTGTACTTCTGCTGTCGTTCCATTTCGACGCGTTGGTGAACCAAAATGGACTATCGAACACTATATGCACTATATACACCGAATGCTATGTATTCATGATAAAACTCCGAAAAAGGTCGCGAATTTGGTGTTGAACGTTTGAACGGTGTTGCTATAATGAGCGAACCGAAGTATTCGCGATTGTTAACGGATGTATACTAACCATTATTTAGTAAATCTTTACTTATCGTTTGCGGTGCGGTACTGTAAGCGGAAGAAAGCCTGACCACATTTATATAGTTCAGATTGTGAACATGGTGTAATAAGATAACACTAGCGATAATAATAATGCCTCTAATGTGACCATAAATCTTGGAGCTTTTTTCGTTTAGACGATATTTCGTGATTAGTTCAACAGTTTTTTTTCAAAATCAAAGCCTCGTACCAAAAAGCCGTAGTTGAAAGCGAGAGTGTTCCCACTTCGACGTTTTCAGAAGAATTACTGTCTCTGCATCGCGATCAATGAAGACGTAGGTCAAATGACAAAGATCAGGTCCTCCTTTCACGACGAAATACCGAAAAGGGCCTAATTTATTAACCCCTCCCTAAGCGTCTATCGTTTTCCTTTGCCACTTGGTTTTAAGGTGCCGAAACCTAGACACCAGCTTTTCCTTACAGTTGTTTTTCAGTAAAGCAGAGATGACATTAGTATACTGGTACACCATGTATAACTGCAGGTGGTAGTAGATAATACTACATAAAAGAGATAATTATCTTTTGTTTGTTGACCTTCATTAAGAAGGTATTTAGACAAACAAATGTAAGAAATTGGGATTGGTCAAGGACTCGCTGGTGACAAAACCCTCATAAATTCAAGGGGTTGCTGAGCAACAGATTGAGCTTCGAAAGTTATTAACCCTTTACACTCGGATGTCTCCTCTGAGGGGATATCAGAATTGATTGGTAATTAAAAGTATTGCTATATTAGCTATACTTCTAGCTTCTATTGCCAACGTCTAGGAAGGAGCAGAGTGCAAAGGGTTAAAATAAACTTGTGGTTATCGACACCTCAGTTTTGTTCCATTTTTCCCCGTTCTTACATAAAATTCAGAAAGAAGTCTTATCATGTGTAATATTTCGTCGAAAACGAATATTTACTCAATGAGATAAATCCTATTAAACATTCCTACTTACTGACCTGCGCAATAAATATTTCTCTGTATATAATACTGTACAGTACAAATGTGGTTATATATAATAATGGTCTTATATCCTATATCATGAGAAAAGAAATTATTTTATTATTTTGAGCTTGCAAAGCAAGTATTTTTATAATACTGCACAGCAAAAAATTTCTTGAATTAATTAATTTTTGCAAATTAATGGATCATGTTCAATGCTTAGTGACTCATATGTAGGTCAGGGCAGTCTAGACTCATGCGTTCACTTATGGAACAATAATTAAATTGGGAATATTATTTAATATGAAGAATGTGTTGTAAATAGAACACTTCAGAACACTTGGTTCATTTCAGTGATTTAACTCCTTGGACTCTGAATTATTTTTCAATTTTGTAGCCAACAACTCTCTACCATTTGAAGTATTTTATTTGAAATTTTATTCATCAGTTCCCTCAATTTTAATTAATGTAATTTATATTTAAGGAACTTATATTTGTTTTTTTATTTATTTATTAATATCGAGTCACACTCGATAAAGGAGTGCAAAGGGTTAACAAAATATATCCAAAGAAATACATGTTCCTTTGACTGAACAACTCATCCATTTCCTCCATCATGGATACCTCTTTTCACAGTCACATTAAGACTAAAAGCAGAATATCACATATCACGGTTTACTAGTGTAAATCTATCGATGAAATCATCAAATACAATTGATGTTAGTAATCAAGACTTACGAATCGATTTTCAGCTGATCTTATGTAAAAAAAGAACTGTTTGCATCAAACTATTGACTGATCCTGTGTAACTTTTTACTTCAAAACATTATTTAGGATAACGAATATTAGTAAAAATGATATATAACTGCAAACATTAATGTACTCTATTTATAGGACATCAAAGAAAATTGAATGATCTGTTGTTTAGTCAAAGGGAAATTAACGAAGGTCGTGCAGATAAGTTTTATCAGGGGGGTACGCTTTATCTTGTATACTTGTTCGAATGCACGTGCGTCGAATGAGTAGTGAAGCGTGCATGCACATGACGCACGATTAGGATATTTTGTTTAATCATAATTCGCGTAGACGCTCCGTGAGAGTCAGCGAATGCGTACGCATTAATTTAACACGCTCTGCGTAGGACGTATGCCCGACACTGAACTTTCCATTCAAGTCACTTCAAGTTCTCATTGTGAAACGAAGAATGCAAGCAAACTTGCAATGCAAATTCCTCAAAAATTAAATTTATTGTACTATGCATTGTAAACTCTGCACCCTTTTCTTGATAATTGTGGTCTTTATGCTATTGTAAAAATGTTTTTGAAAATTGTACGCGTGCATTTAAGCTATCGTTTATATACTTATTAATTTTACTCCACATCTACATACAATTGTCAAGTGCAAACTTTTACGAACATCGTTTAGCATACAAAACAAATGCAACGTTTAATAGGTTCAAAATGCTTTGAACAAATATTTGCAAATTAGTTTTAGACAAATTTGATATATCTGTTACCAAGCTGCGAACAAAAGTATGTAGGCTTTATTTAGAATATTATTTTATATGATTGATTGATCAATACTATTTTTATCTAATTAATTAATTATTAGTAAGATACTATGAAAAAAAGGGAGAGAGACAGAGAGAATAATAATAAAAAATAACACCACATTTCCCCATTTCATGCAAAAAGTCCCTCAGAGTACCAGAATTAAGAGAAGTATTAATTTCTAAACATCACGAACGGTTTTCAAACAACTCCACTGCACAAAGAAGAACTAACTTGTTATTGTTCAGTGAGACACTCTTTTGAAAACTTATTTTTAGCAGCAAGATATTTTCTTCGCATCCAAAAGAATGTATCCATCCGCTTTTTTAAATTCACGTTTCAATTTTTAAATTAGTAAGCTCGTAGGAAGTATCATCATTTTTACAATGAAACATTTTTAGAGAATTGTATAAACATTGAATAATAAAAAGAATAGATTAAATGTACTAGAACTCCGTTTATTTTCTGTACAAACAAAGGTTATCGTCGATATTGGAAACATTTTATACTAGTACAGAAATTTATACGAAGGTATTGAAATATAATAATATTATATTATATTGTTCGCAGTCTATCGTTTGTTACAGTATAAAAGTATTTGACCATTTATTTTTTAGAAGTCCAATGGCCTTGAAATGTTCGTCTTACCTCATCACGTTAGACACATTGGAATATTCGTGTTCACCAGCCAGCTTCATTTAATTTGACTACGACTTCCGGTTTGAAATTGCCCTGTTCTCAAGCACAGTGCGTATGCTGAACGCTAATGAGAGCAATATGCGCGCAAATCGAATTATTATGCAAATTCTTCTCTACCGAATTGTTTAAGAAAACACAACAGCAATTGAGGCTAATTAGATTAAGCTGTTGCCCCAATATATTCGTTAATTTCCAAAAGAAGTACCGAACGAGGGATTTATGTATATTTGTATTTACGCGTATAACTCGATAAGCAAGCATACGTACGCATGTGACTCTTTCTATCAGTTCCTATCAGAGTACGGCAGACTACAAATATGACGAAATATTAGATGCGTAATGAAATGTGAGTCGCATAATTGATAAATTAGTATTGCGAGATACGTAGTAACAAATTAAACGTATTACGTGTAGTTCTAAGTTGAAGGATGCAGTTAAGGATTAGTAATGTGATACATTGTACGTAGATGTTGAGTAATTACTCTGAGAAAAACTCCATTTATTATTATATAGCTGTGTCTATTCTTCGTTTTTTTAGTATAAAATCGTATCTAATCCGAAATTAGGATAAACATTTTCTCGTTAATAGGTTCACTTGATGCAAAACAAGGGATGGGTATTAGTTCTATGTTTTATTAAAGTTTGCATTGTATATAAGCAGTAAGGGATGTATGAACAATATTTAAAATCGTGTTAATTATTAAAGTAATTATTTGTCAAACTAGCTACATAAATTAAATACAAACAAATCATATAGAAGTTTTCGTTACTATCGCAACAAAGGTAAACAATATTAAGTCCTACTCCAAAAGCGAGATTAATGTATACGCCACAAAAACGAGGTACATATGCATTTTGAAATGTTACAAGCAACGTGACCTATTAAAATCCTTAATGTCCTTTGCACGAAGTTACTGCGAATCAGTTTCTCAGGGAGTTCTGAATCGAAAGCACAACTTTATTGAAAGAAAGTATAGAATAAGAACAACTTTATCGATCGTCGAAACTTATCGAATAAAAGATTTAAAAAGCTGATTGTGGCGCTATAGAGACGCGTACCACTTTGATGTTGAAAAGCGATGGGAGGAATCGTTTGACTTCGACCGCCGCCTTAACGAACACATCATCGAGCGGAGCTCCACTGCCGTAGTAACTCATCTTCCACGATGGCTACGCCCCGATTACTCTATCGCGATCACCACCGATCACCAGAAACGCTACGAGCTCGTTTTGCAAAATGTTTATCCGTTATCGACGAACAATCAACAATTCCCTCTGTTCGCGTAACCGATGGTTGGCTCGTGTCACGTGCCCACTACACAAAGCCAGTTAGTTTCGACTGTGGCCGACAAAAGTCAAGGGAATTTCGATACAGTCTCCTGCACTACACGATCTCACAGTGCGGATATAGAACCGTTACGTTGACAGGTCTGGAGACACGAACTGAGCTCATTCTCCCATTACCCTCACCCATCTTTCGTCACGCGGCATGGCTAAAGGCGTCATAGTGCACACGACTTCCCTGCAAAATGTTTCTCTAGTAACAAATGTCAGACGAGCGAGCACGAGGAGGAACGGTTCGAATGGAGTCTGGTGTGCGAACACTTCATGCCTCGGCTTAATTTTGCAATTACAATCGTTAAAGTATGCAGCACACGAACCGCCGGTAGAAACAGGTATCGCGACTCGGTTGCATTCGACTACCTTCGTATTCGTTCAGCTGTTACGCATTTGTTTCGTATCCCTGTGCGGTGGGGATCAGAATACACCCGCAGTATCCCCTGCTTGTCGTAAGAGGCGACTAAAAGGGGGAAGAAAGGGTTGAGGATGTAGGAAAGGGTAACGAGTTTTAGTCAAGAAAAAGAATAATGTACGCAGAGATATTAAATGCAAAACGCACGCAAAGAGGATGCACAGAGTGAGTATGCAATGAGAAGAGTATGAGAGAGGAAGGAAGAGATTTACATAGGGAAAAGGTTGTTTAAAATAGCATAAGAGACAGATTTTCGTTGGGCAATATCAGGGCATTTATGCTCTTTCAAACGCCATCTACTGGCATTGAAAAAATCCAGTAGAAAATGTTAAACCGTATTCGTTTCGATGTGTATGCGGCTTAATGGAACAATACGTACGCCATCTATGAGGCCACGAATTAAGGTATAGAAGCGCGATCGTTTAAACTCCAGGGACGTCCTTGTATTTCAACCTCCAATTACTTCAAGTTATTGCATAACTTGATAAAACAGCTACTCACCAATTATTGTGCGAAACGCGACGCTGCTGTACGATTAGCAATCATAAAATTGTAGCTCGGTACTCACTTCGATTTTCTGGACTTCGCGTCGTACAAATTGCGTTTCGGTCACCTCCGGCTTCCACCCGTAAGAAAAGTTGTTCATTTTGCTTTAGTCACGATCTAACCGATGCGTATCCAGGATTCTGAAATATCCTTTGTTTATCGGAGTTCCGGAACCAAAAGCACGGGAATACTCCAGAAATCGGTCACGTTCCGAACAGTTCCACGTTACAAAACTCTCTGTCTACTAGCAAATTAATAAAATGCATTCGCTTTGTCAGAGTAAACCGTGGCGATTCATCGAAGCGAGTTTTTGAAATATTATCGCGAATGATAATACTGGATAGTCCGAGCACCGGTTCCGTGTGTTCCACTGCACTGGCACCTACTCACTGCACAAAACTTTGATAATGGTTTTCCTCTACGAGCACATGGTTTTCACAATGAGTCTCGGATCGTTTTATATCTACGAGTAGTTAGGAGGGAGATTTTTGGAGCGATCTCGATATACGTCACACGATTCGTCTGAATCGCAAACTCTGTATCTCTCGTTCAGTGAACGCTTGCGACGCGGAAGTCCAATGACTAATGTTTTCAACGGCGGACGTACCTAATTCTCTTGAGGTTGCTTCTATATACGCTACTATATAATTCACCTGTTATATGCTCTTGTTTTTATTGTAGCGTCGTAACACTCGGTTGCTCCGTATCTAATCTCCTTCAGGTTTTCTCTGGTTTAGTGTTACTTCAGGAATTTTGCATTCAATATTGCGTTCTAGTTTACCGCTGCGGTATATCAATTTTGTTCTAAAGCCTTTTTTCAGCGAAAGTAAATTCAGACGATGGCACTGAAACGTAATCAATTTAAAATGTTGTTAACAATTGATATTTTGGTAAGATCATAGGTAACTACCAGATTTGTTGGCACACAGAGCATATGACAAAAGTTACATTTGAAATTCTTTATTTAAATCGCACACTGACTATTAATTAATTAATTATAAGTAGTTGTACTGGTTTCTTATTTACATGTGTGCATTTATTGAAACGAGAACGTTTTTCAGTACTGTTGTTTCACGAATGTATTATAGAAAAGTGATAAAATTCGACGTGAATTTTATCACATTCTAATGTGTAGTATCGCCCTAACGAAAATGTACATATGCTCTAATAGGTCAATGACAGTAGACTTTGATATATACGTACGTATTCAGACACATTTATCGATTTTATAGCTTAAAGCAACCTACCTAGATAATCGAAAGAAATTTTGCACATTTTAATGAAACGCAAACAATATTGTTAACTTAAATGTTTAATAAGTTATCTCAAATCGTCACAGAAACAATTTTTTAATTATTCGAAACTAAAGAATGCATATATGTACTCTTATTTTCTACTACTTTTGTTGATTTTTGATAGACTGTTAGATTACGTACTGTATAACATGTAATTACATTAAGTGGAATTCCGTTGATGAGATAAACAGCAAGATAAGTGCATAGACAGAGAGAACGAGTATCGATTGAAAGTCACACCCTAACAAGATGTGTCAGTGGCACAATGTCAAGGTCACTCGCGCACATACAGAATAATTTTCACTTTCTGTACCCTCTGGTCGCTCGATTAACAGAATTGAATTTCTCGAAAAAACCTCTTTAATTGTTATAACAAGACCATCCACTGTATGCACAAATTTTGTTGCATTTGTCACAAATAGATAATATTTACAATATGCTTAAATGAGGAAGGTATAAGCTCTCTGGTACAGACGAGGTGTTTTCGACTTGTCAAGTCGAACTTGAATCACGAATTCGTGATCCAGTCTGGAAGATTCCTCACGATACTGTGGAACGGTCTACAAAGTAGAAATGCTCGCGATATACTGACTGATATTTCCTGAGAGAGAGATGCTTGGGACTCGAAAGCATCCAGCCCTGTACGACGAACGGTGGCGTTGGCGTCAAGGTGCCAAGGATGTAACACGTGGAAGTACATGTCTATTTGGGAATATTAAATTTTCTTGTTCCATTTTTTGCTGTTCAACTAGTTATGCAAATATGTAAAGATAAGGATTCTAAGATTTTGCTCTCAGCACCCATATCTGTCTGCACAAAGTATATACTGTATACTGCAACTATTTTTGAGTTTTTGAAGGAAACCTTAGGTTTTAATACTCAATGGCACTATTGAAAACATTTTCAAACAAACAAATCATATAAAGATAGCATAGGTGTACATAATATATGTCTGCATATGATGGAGGTTGCGTTTATGGCTTCGTTTTTTAGAAAAACATATTGAACGAGCTTATGTTTCGCGCATGGCAAGAGATTTCGCATTGTCGCATTATCTTATGAATCTTCACCAATTAATTCACAGATTTAATTCATCATTTTAAATTTTAGAATCATCTTTTCACTTCAGCTTTTCATCTCTTTTATGCTCTTATTATATAATGTTTTCTCTCGTACTTGATAAACATTGTTTACTCAGTTCTTAATACATAAAATAACGAAATCGCTCAAACTTCAAATATGTTTCGAGTTTGGGAAACATAAAAACCCGTGAAATATCGTTTTTATGATGCATTCAGAACCAATTAAGTTTCTAGCTGGCTGGCGATAATATTGTAGCGATACTAATTTATTGACCAATAACAGTACGAGTCCGTATTTAAATATATTTCAATTATCGGCTCACTAATTAGCCGTTGTAATTGCATTTTATGCACAGAATAATTTAGTACTTGAAAATTGCTCGGTTCGTAAAGGCACGACCTACTTTTTAAAATCAATATCAAAAATTTATACAATGCATCCGTTCTGGCAACATTTGGCAGGCGTTTCAATTTATTAAAAATAATAATCTAATCAATGGCACTTATTTAAATGATATGCTCATCTAACTTTCTTAAATTCAGTAAAGATTTACGCTTTGAGGTTTTAAAAAAATTTGGTTACAATTCTGGTCCCTCTCTCCTTTACGAGAAGAAAATATTCATAAACATATCAGGTTTAAGTAGTTCCAAAAGTTGCAGATTCAACTTAAATAATCAGACTTCGACCACTGTTCTTTATAACCGGATTTTAAGTTTATAATTACAGCTTCTGAATATAACAAGGCTTTGAAACCAGTTGAATTGCGACATCTTTGGAAATAACCCACGTTCCTGTTAATGTTGGGAATAAACCACGCAAATTCAGAGACTTTAGTACCAAGACCTAAAAGACGTGGATGTGGTTTATTTTTACAGTCGGTGCGATTTAAGTAGTTTCAGCAATTGTAAATAAGTTCTGTGGATATGCAAGTATCCTTATTTAAATAATACAATCTGCAACGACTAGAACGTTCAACGAAGTACAATAATCTTTTTCGCTACGAGCAGCTTGCATGATTTATGGCAGTAGAGCTATTAGTGAGGAAACGTCTTTAGCTAACTTTCTCTAATCATTTTGTTTTTAATTAAGACCTCTGTCATGGATAAGAATTTTAAAGAGAGGAAATAATCTCTTGAAAAAAAGATTTATTATTTAGTGACCATAAAAATTGTTCTCATATAGTGTCTTAAGCCTGATTATTAACGAAAGTTATTTTAAATATAACAAATATTCCAGCTCCTTTGATCTTTGAACGGCTTACGTATTTGTATAATCTTAGTGACTCGTACAACACGGAATGTGTATCTATTGAGTTATGGGGAGGTCTATTGTACCCATATAGACACCTAATTAATAATTTATTTAATAATTCAGCTCGTTCAGAACAAACAATATGCATTGACTGTCGATTACTCACATCGAACGCTTGTTAAAGAATCGTTAATAATGTTGGGAAAGACTTATGAAGCATGGTACGCAGTTTCTGTTTGGTAATGGGAAGCAATGACAGAACAATATTAACTGCTTGCTGCGACAGAGCAACCTTGTCGATCCAAGGTGATCAAACGACCCGAATGTTCGTCCTCTGTCCAGAATTTTTTTTAAACCTAATTTTGGAGGCCGTAATAAATATAAAGTTGCATTTCCATTGGAGTTTGACGAGCAACTTTCCATCGCTTTTTGATGCTGCACGTTTTAAAACGTTTCGAACAAATATTAGTTTGCAAAAACGTTTTGTTCAGGCTGAAGTAACATAATCTGAGGGATATTTGCATTTTGTTTTGGTTTGAATGCTACATTTGTTGCTAGCAACAAGTATGACTGCGATGCATTGTGGTCTGGGTGACAAAGCGTGTAGAGTGAAGCAATATTTGTTTCTTTTGTTTACTTCTTTTTCTTTGATCTTTACCAACTTACATGAAAAATGACGCTCGTTAGTGGAAACAGAAAAAAAACATTTGGCAACAAATAATAACTTTTTCAAGCTAAATGGAATGTAAACAAAAAAATACTTGCTACTTCAATGGAAATGTAGTTTATGCTCTTCCTAAAATTCAAATTACTTTTAATTCTTTATCAGGAAATACAATAAAAATTGTGCCACTATAAATATCCTCGTAAAATTTAACTCTCTTATCTCTTCAGCTTATGGGTCCACTTGGTCTAAATTCAGCCTCGAGCAGTTGCTTTATCTGTGCCCATTTTCGGCTATAGAGTTTAAGTGCTGTAAGAGTTATGTCTACATTCTTATTGCAGTAATACTAAAAGTCAAAGATCGTTCTAAATGGAGCAATTAGTTTTCCCTATAAATTGTTAGAGAAAAGTATGTTGAAAGTATATGAAATTTAGACATATTTTTGCAAAATGAAGTAGCAAGTTGTAAAAAAAATATATAGCAATTAATAATGTCTGGTATTTAATGTTTAGTGTTTAATATTTAACGTTTAATTGCCATTATGTGAAAGTGCAATTTCATTTTCATCTTTGAGGACTGTTTCACTCTCTTCCATTTGAACGATTCCTGACAAACAGATTTCTAATATTTTTCTAAGAACAATCTCATGTACAACATTAAAACCAACGTGTTCTACTTGAGTGGAGTCCCTCGTTACACACAATTCCTCTCGATTTGTCCTTGCGTTTTATGTATATAGACATAAATGATGAAATTGGTAGCTAAGTGTTCTGACAATAATTATAAAAAGACAAGAAATTTATTATTGAAATTAATATTTTACATATATAGATAAATAGTATATTGTTAAAGCAGTTATACCTGCATGAAGAATGTTATTACAATTTTAATGTAGGTCTTTTACGTACAAAATTACTTTCAATCTATTTGAAAATGTTTATGTAATACACACATATAATAATGGTAAAAAATATTCCGTTTTGAAAAATACTATTGCTTTTTTTTCTGTTTGATTTGACATTATCAACAAATGATAAAAAAAGAGCAAAAACTAAAAGAACAGTTTAAGTTACCATGAAAATCACTCGAGTAGTTTCAATTTACTTCAATAAATGCAGAAAATTTAAAAAGTTCTTCAATTTTTCTCTTTTTCACGATGCTTTCACGTAAAAATTGTGTATTCTACGATATTCGATGAAAAAAGTGAGTACAAATACTAAGAAAAAGCAGTATGATCTATCAAAAGATGCAATGTTTCCTCAAAGAGCAAACAGCTGTAGGAAAGCGCCAATAGTGGAATTTCGAAACGATTTATATTGGTAATCACGTGTTTAGTGAATGTAGATGTAAAAGAAGAGTGTTACGAGGAAAACCTTTCATGTTGTTTCACATTTCTTAGAAATAGATCCATGATGCAATGTACACGATACCCGACGATAGGGTAGGAAATCCCCGTGTATGACGTGTACACTTACGATAATCGTAGTAAATACGTTTACAGAAAAAAGTACAAGTTTTGAATGGAATATTGAGACTTCAGACTACCCAGTACTGGGAAACTTCCGATAATCTTGAGTTCAACGATTCAGAATACTCTATGCAGCATCAGACTGTATCTGTATACAGCCAATTCTCGACTTACGCGATTTAAAAGAAAGAAAAATGAAATTTTATATGATCTGAGATGGATTAGCTGGCTTAAAGCTGAAGACTCTAATCCTGAACGATCTGCGAAAGTTACGAAGGCAGTGAATAATGATATTGCATGCTACACTTTAATTTATGAAGAAAAGAAAAGGGGTAAAAGATAAGAAAGTGGACCAATACTCGAAGTAATGGTTGCCTTGCAAACATTACTCCATACGTTCTGTACTTAAGAGTCAAACAAATCCAAGTTCATGTCTTCTTTTAATTGACGTATACGCATTATGTTACAGTTCTTTCACTTTCTTTATCTCATAAGATGATCTGTATAACTGAGTTTCTCAAATGAATAGACTTCGATTGGTTAGTTAGTTCATATCGTCTGATTCATCATGAAGGAATAGAAAACGCAGCACTTTCTAAGGGTTGACTCAACGTGTGCTTGTAACTTGGGATTTAGGCAGGTGCACATAACGGGACCAAGACTAAAACTTGAACTTGGAAATTCCATTAACGTCACCGAAGAATTTCGAAGATCCAACATCCCGTGCATATATCTTCTCACCCTCTTCAGGCGAAGGCACGCTTCAGGCGTATAAGAGGATGTAGAAGATAACTCTAAGACAGTGGTTCTCAAAGTGTGCACTCTAGGAGATTTTCGACCACAATTATTTGCGTCTACAATTATTTGTAGAATTTTAAGTACGCAAGAGTTTGAGAACTTCTGCTTTAAGGGCACGCTGACTGATATTTCGTGTCGTTTCAGCAAATACCAATCAGCGTCCATCTTCTGCACGGTAGAGAGAGTCGTTGAACGGACTCTCAAAAAGTTCTACACGATTTTAGATCAATTTCTAAACGCGAACAACCAGAAAATCTCTCGAGCGAACACGTACAACTTCACAGAGTAATCATTTAGCTCCGCTTCCAATCATTTGGGAAACAATCGACGAATCCCTGTGCGGTGGGGATCAGAATGCACCCACAGTATCCCCTGCTTGTCGTAAGAGGCGACTAATAGGGGAAAGAAAGGGTTGACGAAGATGTAGAAAAGAGTAACGAATTTTAGTTAAGAAGAAGAGTAATGTATGCAAAGATATTAAATGCAAAAAGTGTGCAAAGAGATTGCATCCAACAATATAAAAATGTGTGTCTGAGAAACACACTTTCATATTTGAAAAAGTTTAATATTTAATCAGCTTTGTGTTTCGTATCGCTGTCGTCAACTATTAATGCCAATTAATTTCAGAACAATTGAGGTTAAGTGTATTGAATTGTTTAAACTCTGCCTATTTTCTTCCTATGCATTATTAGGTACATGCAGCACTGTTGCATTAACTGTGATCACATTCTAAGTTATTTGTATCATACTCATTACTTCATAACATAATCAAAACCCCCAAGCATGCTAGATTATTAGAATTTTACTGCAGTATGAAACAATAATGAATCCTCGTTGTGTAATAAATTCAATTAATTGAGTTTTCGATAAATTAGGATTTTTGGGACCTAAGTCGAAGTATCAACGAAACACAATATAATAAATATATTACAAATATGTTAGTACGTTAGATACTGTGCCAAACGTAATCTAGTGCTACATTTTGCACAGTAATTTACATGCGAAAATATTCACAAAATGCGCATGTCTGGCAGGCGAGAATAACGTGTCGTTTCTCGACGATCGCTGAGATACGTCTTCGAAATTCAGCTCGAAACCCTAAGCGATGCCATCTATTTCTATTATGGCGAAGTTTTGGCATCGCTCCGTCAATTCTTATCCAATTCGAATTTCAATTACACAGGTTTATGCCGTCGATAAACGAGACTGCAGATAAACGAGCGTCGCGCTCAAAATTATCGACCATCCGGATCTCGAGTAACATTAATTACTCGAATCGGATCGGCTGTTATGATATCGCTCGAAGCACGGAGGCTTTATTGTGTTATAAGGTACCCTGAAATGTGGCGAACGACAGGAGAACTGGGTAACAACCTTGGTAGTAACGAGCCTAAAAATATGAATTCGTTCAACGTTATAGCCGGCCTCGCGTACGACGGGGTTCGCTTTACGTTGGAGCTGAACTTGGCGGGGCTCCAAGCGGTGCTCGAGGAGGAAAAAGAGAAAAAATTCCCCCCAACTGATATTACCCAAGCATCGTCAGGCCGCCAGGGCTCGACTTCATTCTACTTCGGCTCGAGTTCATTTCGTTCGCGATGTATTCAGTCGATGGAATGTCTTCAGATAGATGAGGCGTAAAGAGTCATTAGAGCAGGGGAAAAAGAGGGAAAACGGAGGGGGAAGGAAAAAAGGTGGGGGGTGGTGGGAAATTTGTTGGTGAGTCGCCAGGATAGTGTCTCGTTCCATGAACAAAACGGTCGTTTAAGAATCACGATCAAGCCGCGAACATTAACGCCTTTAACGGTAATTACTAGAAAAGTATACGACGGACCTTGAAAACAGCGTTCCCAGGATGATAGACGTCACCTGAACCGGACAATCCTCCTCGGAGCAGACGTGACAGAAGATTGTAGCGGCCATGTGTGGACCATGTGTCCTCCGGAGGCTTAAACAGGGTAGGATTCCTACGAATAAATCACCTTGCCTGGAGAAATTAGCGCCCATGTTGTTCGTATAAATAAAACGACCCACGTGCGTTCGTCTCTCTCCTCGTTACTTCTTCGTTCCTTAACAATTTTTTAGCAACAGCTGTCGCGTTTAACGTACCCCGACAACGCGGAGAGTCTCGGTTGCGAAAAGGCACCCGAATGTTTGAGGCGAGGACGAAATCGGACGAAGGATCACCGGATCCGCCAAAATGCAACGGCTTACCCTTTTAAGAATTTATACGTTCTCGCCTTGTCAGTACCGTCGGCTATGACTTTCACGTAATAATAAGAGTAGTTCGACATCGCCCTAATAAAGATACTACGGTAAATATAGCCGCAGGCGTGCGAGACTACACTGCGAGCGGTGATTCTCGAAAGGGTGGCAGAAACGCGCACTGTTCGCCGAAAACTACACTCGAATTGTCGTCCGTACCCCTTCTTCTTCTTCTTCGTTCCATCGATGCCTGCCTGCTGTCTGCTTGTTTTCAGGTTTCTTCGTTTATACATACCTATATCTCGAGATGCCTGGACGTTTGTCCGACCCACAAACTGAACTCGTAGACCATTCGTCGACGCGACAACGTTATTTCCGTTCTCCGATTAGGAAAGTTTCGAATACCACGTTGGACGCTACGCTACGATTATGAAATTCAATCTTTTTCTTCGACGAAATATCAGTGCGGCTTTCTGCGAAACTTTTAACCCTTTGCATTTCGATCTGCTGATTTATACAGTGCACGACGAACGCGAAATGAGGGATATGAAAATTGTGTTTTAGTATTAGTCGAAGAGAAGTTAGTCTGGAAAAAGTGCAGAAACGGAAGTCGATAAGTGTAGAAAATTGTGTGCGACACAATTGAGACAGTAATAAGTCTTTTTTTTTACGAGGAATATTTTAGTACAGCTCTAAACCCTTCAATCATAAATAATATTGAAACATTGATGTTTAATAGATTTAGGTATGTAGAAAACAACATGACATTGATAAATTCTACGTCTTGGCAAACCATCAAAATGCTCACAGTGAAAAGGATTAATCTGTTGTGTAAATATAACCGAAGAAACATATGTGTGACGATAATTAAAAATTTTCATCCACAAATTTTTCGCATATTCAAAACAATTAACTGCGAATTCCTCTTTACTACGACCAAACGTTCCTGCACAACCCATCAATTAATTAATCGCAGTATCGTGTCCGTCTCAATTGTCAGGGTTATCGTTGAATAGAAACTCGCGTTCCTTTTTTCAGTCGATTCAGGAAATAACAGAACCGTGGCATTTTCCACAAACATGTCTTTATTACGTTTCACGTACAGATATATGGTGGTTGACTTTCATACGCTGCGCGCACGTAAAATACGTCGTCGTTGTAAGAAAAATAAAAAAGGGCCTGTGCTCTTTTACGGGTTTCGAAAGGTTTTGTCTTGTCTTTTTTTTTATTTTTCTTTTTTTTTTTTTCGTTAGCCCATTCTCACGATAACGATCGTATACAACGAGATCGATGTTGATATAATGGATTCCACCAACCATCGTTCTTTCACAAGCTAACAACGAGTCAACAAGGTAGGCGAGGATATCTTATTATTCATCTTCCATGCACCAACAGTCAGGTAGCCTTCATGGCAAAGAACAATGACGAACACTATATGTATAATCGAGTACTCGTTACTTGACTCGAGATCGATCTTCACCCTTTCTTCCCTAACAATTAAACGCTTCGCGGAGGAGTTACGATCGTTGTCCTGGTGGTGTATTGTTATTACTTTTTCCTCTCTCTTTTTTTTTTTTAAATCATAACGTGGTATGTATATATGTATCGCGAGGATGAAGGCGACTCGATCAGCCTTTGTCTAGAATTTCGTGATAAATACATGTGTATGTATACGTATATAAAGGTTCACAGGTATGTGTAGAAAGAACGCCGCGATGCGTACAATTTTTTTTTTCTTTTTACTTAGTTTTCCTCTTTCTTTCATGTAAATTAAGTCTTTTGTATATATAGCGTATTGTCTTTCTTTCACTCGCACTCTCTTATTTAAACTTCTTCTATATATGTATATCACACGTTGTGTACGACGCATTGCATTCTTAAACAATATTCTCGTACGTTATACGGTTTTTCACGGTTCCGACGATCGTCCTGCATCGTGTACGTGCTTTTATAAAGAGGAAGAAAAGAAAGGGTGCCGGTGCACGTCGTTTCTCATTCATAATCATTCTGCAGGAGGAACGTCACGGGTAACAGTTTCGTTATCAGCTATATCTACATAGTTTCTTTCAATAATTGATTAGGTACATACATATACATATATATACCTACATATATGTATATATACATTTTTGTAATTGCAATGGAACGTGCAGCGAGTCGCAAAATTATTGGCTTACGCGGGAAGTTAATAAAAATACGTAAAATTGAGAGACGATTAATGAATAGTCTCCTGTTCTTCTTTCGAAAAGTATGACTTAAACTTGAAAGTAATGACATCATAAAGCAAAATAGAAAGATTATTAGTTTATTTAACCGTTTGAGTGCCATGGGCTTTTGGAGAAGTCCAGTCGAAAAGTGCCATGGAGCGCGATGGCGCTTCTCAATTTTTATGTCACAAAGTTCAAAGCAGCACGATGGCGTTTCTCAATTTTTACGTCACAAAATTCCAAGCAGCGCAATGAGGTTTCTTCATTTTTATGTCACAACGCGTGGTTACGTTTCATGTCTCTGTTAAAAATGGTGGTGTGCCAATAATTTTCTGACTAACTGCTCACATCCCTTTACGTTCAGTGTGAGAGCCGACGTTTATAGGTGTGTACATGCGATGATATTTATTTCAGACTTAACAACTTACGTAAATTCTCTCGATTATTTTTCTTTTCGTCATGTGTATACCAGACACGATGATAGTACTTTTACGTTTCGTTTCTTCTTTTACGTGCGTAGTATCGTAGTTTGAAGAGAACGTAACTTAAGGAAAGGCTGAGTAGAAATACCTAGTTTTAAGAATCGCAGCCGGAAGAAGGCAATAAAGAGAAAGGCGAAGATCGACAGAAATCAGGCCTCTTGGAAAGCCTTTGACAACGCGCAAGGCCCATCGACAGCTTTATCATATTTGGGCACGATCGAAGGAAAGTTTGAAAAGCGTGCGTACATGGTGGAAGGAAAGAAAATGGTAGCGAAGAATTTATATTAGCTAGCGGTAGAGGCAGCGAGCGATTAATATTTAATGGCTTGTATTTTATTGGTCAATATTTTAATCCCTTTTCTCAGTATTTAAACGTAGGTAGATTTAAATACTGACCACTTAATTTGTTGCCATTTTTAATCGACCCCTTAACCAGTTAACTGCGTTCGACTTCTATACACGTCAATCCAAAACTTAGACGAGTATAATTACTAATTTCTTATTGGACAATAACGTAATTCTTCCTCGTCTTACTTTACTTTTTTCGTGAAATTTATAACAGGAACATTTTCCCTGCGTTCGACGCGTATTCTCGTCGTTGCTTGATTTTAATTACGCGTCCTGTCGAAAACTAAATTCTGCAGTTAACTGATTAAAATCATGTCTTAGAGTTTACTCGTACCTTTGCAGCAGGAGTTTTCAACCTTGTGCTCTCAGAGCTATTTACATGCGCCCACAACAAAGTGTTGATTAAACGAAATCGGCGTTTTTGTTATTATTTGTTGTCACTGCGTGCTGTTGTTGGAATCGCCACTATTTTTTGCAATCTCGAATGCGATCGCGTCACAAAAAAGCTTGAAAACCCCTGCTTTAGAGTATATAATTTGCGAGTGCGTGAGTCGTTCGAGTTGTTACTCGTTATTTTATTGAGATAAAATTCCGAAAGGCCCCAATCTCTGATCGTCACGAAATTTGGAGAACTGGTAGAGAAGCAAGAGTGGGTACCAAATCTAAAATTTCACCTTCGAGTATTTAATAGTTTCTCAGATATTAATAACAAATTTTCGATGCAATACATAGAAGGTCGCCTATAGAAATGTTGCTTTCGCTGATGGTAATAGTCAGTTTAGTATCTATACGTTGTCTTGTATAAAATCGATCACATTTTATTATTTATTAAAAGACAGATTGTCTCGAAAGTTGCAGAATATCGTTCTATTATCAATGTACAGATCAATTTGTTCGATGAGTTTGAATGAAGAACAAATATATTGGGTCATCGACCATTGGGCACCCTCAACAGTCAGCAACGACAACTATTACAATGGAGACCATTGCATTAGTAGCATCTGAATAAGCAATATTCAATATCTTAGTATAGTACCGAAAGTTTTTTATTAAACCTTAAAAATTAATAAATATTCGAAGCTAAAATTTTAGATCTAAGATTCATCTCTTTTCTCTTACCATCCCACAAAATTTTGTGTTGGTCAGTGATCAGGGTCGTTCGCAAATGCAGCCTTTTATTGTAATAATAGTCCCATATCGTTATTCACCGACATTGTTATAAATATTATAATAATTATTAACTCATATGTACAATTAATTTTCTACATAATTTTGAGAGCTCGTCCGGGATTGAACAAAGTGTCGGTGATGGTGATATCGCGACTGTTAGAAGAATTTAAAGAATCGAGGCCTTGCGTAAATTATGTTGAGCTGTTCAAGATGTTTGATGAACGAAACGGTGTTATAATTGATTTACCACAGTAAGGAAGCTTGTGTGGCAGCAAATTGAATCAGGTAGAGGCAACAAAATTACCCAAATTGAGGCATGAGTTGAAAAAATACAAGTTGCGGGTATCTGGAATTAAGGAATTGCAGAATCAATCAAAATTGCACTGAATTAGTTATTTTAAAAATTCTTATCTTCGTAGCACATGCCTGATTCGTATTTCAAAAACCATGTCTTTGGTCAAAAGGTTGACACAAGCTCGAATAGCTAAAGTGCTTGGCATTCTAGTCAACGTGTCTAAGATGGTGCTTTTGAGGGCGCGCTATCATTAGAGCATGTCGAGCAATCCATTCAAGACTTGGATTACTCGATTAGTGATAGCACGATAGTGCATGACAAATGGTAATTGTAATAAGGAGGCAAGAGAAAGAAATACAGGGAAAACTAAGGGAAAGGCAAGCAGAAATAAAAGTGAAGTAGAATAAAAGTATGATATAAAGTACTAATAATAAACAGTGGAGTACAAGTGTGGAATGGCAAGGATAAAGAGACTAAGAAATAGGTGTAGAATAGACAAAAATACAAGATGGAAAAATGTAATTATAAGAAGATGGGACAAGAAAGATAAGTGAAAGTAAGAAAATAATAAGTACTGAAAGAAGGAACATAAGTATGTAACATAAATAGGAACGAGATTGATAAGACAAATATAATATTTTGTAATGAATAAAAAAGAATGAAAAATGAAAGAAGAAATTGTAAGGATGTTGCAAGGTTCGCTCTCTCCGGCTGCTATAGCGTTCAAAGCAATAATGAGTACCGCAATTACTCTATCCAAGCACCATTATATCAGACACCACTTTAGCAGTGCCTTCATCTATTAAGCTAGTTCTCGAGGATTTCTTAATTCATCTGCATCTTTGGTACATGTTAATATCCCGGCTGAGCTCCCAATTGTACGAGCCAAGGAAAAAGCGAGGGAACACCACCAAAAATCAAACCCAGACTCTTTGATAGGCAAACCAAAACCCTACACCAGTAGCCAGAACATCCCTCTTGATTTCCTCGTTATTATAGCTCCTCTGGGGTTTTCGAGTATGGAGGCCTCAATCCCATATTGTATACGTACGTATGCATCTAACTTAATGCGTACGTAGATATTATGCGTGTATGTAGTTACGTGTGTGCACGGATCCGAGAAAAAATATTTAGTTGCATTTAATAACGGACGGCCTCGTGCTCGTAATGTTCCGCGATTATTGCAATTCCTTCTGTTCAGTACGCGTCTCGACGAGCAGGTTCATCGATGGTAATTTTCGTACGTGATGACGATTCGCAGTTATTGTATGCCACAAAGGTACGCGCTGTCCATGTAGTAAACGCAATTAAACTCTTCCCTCTCGTGTATGGACGAATGTTGCTATACATATTTCTCACATTGAGAAAAAAGGTAACTGAGGAACGTAAAGTGAAAACAAACGTATGAACAAACCATGCCAATTCACATCCTCGAATTCACGGCGTTCACTCATAGCAGCGTTTCTTCAGAGTACACACGACGCGAATATTCTTCGTCTCGTATCCACAGAAGCGACGAGGACTCCTTGAAACGTATCGCCATCGAAACAGCGTTTATCGTTGCGGAACGTCGCAGCAGCAATTTGGCATTGGTCACGCGCGTTCCAAGATCGATGACCGGGGAGTCCTGTCACTCCCCTTTGTACAAATCTCAGCAGGAGCATTCCTCTTCCCTTGGTAGCTCGCGGCTCATTGTTAGAGGATCCTTCGTGTGAAGAACAGAGAGACGATTGTTCCATCATACATAGAACTGCGATTAAACGAATTCAGGAATAAGCTTCGTTGGATTCTTGGAAAGAAATTACACGACATCGAGTTTCACCAGTGTGTTATGTTAATCCTGTGCACTCGAAACGTTCTACTGAAGTTTACCTTAAGAGGGTACTAAGGAAAGGGTAGTAATATAGAACAGCCATTTTGTTTCTCGACTTGCAAGGTCTTAGAATTGTACAATAACTAATCAAGAAAAATATTTAAGGAAATTCTATAAGGAATTCTCTAAGGAAAATAGCAAAGTGAAGCTTGTATTATATTTATGAATTTGCATAAATATTTACAGTCTAGTTATGAAACTCTTTTCATTCAATTTTAAAAAGTTGTGTATGTACTTACACTTGATTTTACACTGCAGTAATAATAACAAACAATCATTACATAGCAGAATGCTAACTAGAATGTTCCATTGTTATGAAAGAAGGTTGAAAACATTACATCATTTTCATTAACACTAATGTGTTAATATACAAATCATGGTATTCATGATTATGCGCATAACTATTAAACATGTTATTACCCTCTCCTCTGCCATCCCTATATGTGGCCAAAATAATTGATACTTTCATAAAGTTAGTAGTAATGATAAGGAGTGCAAAGGGTTACATGCATTTTACAAAACATAATTTAATTTTTTGTTATTATAGTGTAAACAAAAGAAATCAGGAATTTTTTTAGTGGATTACAGTGTAATTTTTTGTAAAAGTCAGAGGTGGGTGTTTTAGTAGTATCTACGGTTATTTTACATTAACAATACTTGGACAAAGTAAAGTTATGTGCAAAATAATTCAGTTCTTTTCAGATTATTAGACAAAATTCTTTTAATGAATTATCTAATTTTTTACCAGAATGAGTTGTAATGTAAAATGCAATTGTTATCTACATTTTGAATTGAAGTAATAAAATCCCATATTCAGATATTCAGAAATGGTAAAAGAACTTTGCAAAGTACCAAAATGAACCATAGTTCAATAAACCACAGTACAATAAAATTTCAGAGAACAAAATATTTTAGAAAATAATTAATCACTACAACAAAACATCAAACAAGTCACTTTGGTCCACTGGTGGATGCAGCGTCAAACGTTTGGACTGCTGTAATTTCGCACATAACTTTTCTCTTCCAAATAATCCTAAGATTAAAACGACATACACTAATATACTATGGAAGAATAATTAAATTACCTTCTTGATCTCCATGCTGCCAGGTGTACTCGAGCGCTGCGGTGGTGGCGAGAATGCTATTTTTTCGTATGGTATCGTGCCACGACACAGTGCGCTAGGATCCAAACTGAGGGCTGCCTTTAGGGCGTTCTTCTTCAACATTCCGTTGACATTAGTGGCGGTCGTATTTAGGCCAGTGTGACTAGGGGAGCAGGTACGCGTGTTTGGCGACGAATTCGTCGTGTCAGGTGGCGTCTCCGAGGAGGCGCCGATCGAAGAGTCGGATTTTGTGTCGGTAGTCGTTATGCTCTCGTTACCATTCCTTCTGTCTATGTCCGTTACGTCGACTGTGCTGCTTCGGCGGTTCTCGATATCTGTTGGACGGTTGTTACCATTGTCTGCGTTTCTTAACTTACCGCTATTTTCGATGTCCGTTGAAGTTCGATGTACGCTTTTGCCATCGCGATTTGAGCTGTCAGCGTTGCATTTAGTCTGCAAATTAATTAATCGTCAATTAAAGCTTTCAATGGAGGATATGACGTGTGGTTTCAGTATGATTATCTTATCACATTAGCTGTTACTGTATAATGTATGTGTGAGCGCAGATTCTTTCATTTCTTTCATTTTTTGCCTCTTCTTCTCTCTCTCTTCCTTTGTGTAGATGTATAATAAATCACAAAATTCTTTACATTGTCGAGAATGTAAAAGAAGTACTTGCAATGACAAGTTACAAATTGAGAAAAGTATTCTAGTGTTAAATATTAATTGTGCCAATTTCTACAATTTATATCAATAATTTTTACGAGTCGAAAATGTACAAGGATTTATTATAACTTGATTTTTTGTAATTGCAAATAGTAATTATTCTGATTTCTTTCATAATTTTATTAGCACTGTCTAACTCACGTATTTCTGCATTTTAAAATACAAAGTCTTTCCTTTTTTTTTTAATATTTCGTCAATCAAGCTGTTGTAAAAAGTTTACAAAAATTAAAATCTCACACATACATGTATACACATAAAGAAAAGTAGACGTGCACATTTGAATAAATTCATATCAACATAAATAAGATAGCTAAACGAAAAAACATAAAAGTAGCAATTTTATAACAAATATCTAAAAGGTAAAATTTCAATTAACCAAAATGATAGAAGAGAAATCTTGTCCATTCAACAACCACAAAAGCATTGCGCAACAAAAGCTGTTTTTACAAAACTTATCAAATGTACCTCTGTATGCTTATTCTCATCATTGAAATCATCGCGATTGGTGTTTTCACCAAAGTTTTGTTCGGAATTATCTGTATTAGAGCCATATGGATTAGATTGAAATAGTCCTTTCAGATGGTCTTTTCCATTCGGATTCATTCTGTTCGGATTTTCATTTACGGGATTAGGATTGTTGCCCGTTATAGCTTGTGCCATACGTTGACTAGCCGACCGTGGATCGATTATTCTAGGCTGCATATATCCACATGCATCCAACTATAAAAATTACAGAACTTATTTACTGCAGGAAAGTTCGATGTTCATCAGAGTATCACGTAACAAACATTAACAAGTATGTTTATACAATCTGTTTGCGACTCTCACAGCTCAGATTAACTGGAAGGGAAGAGTTCTCCAGGATACAAGTCCTTCAGGACACAGCTTACACCTGAAGAACTCTTCATCTTCTGTTTATATAAGTTTGGATACAATTTGTTATTTTCTCAGACCATTGAAAAGATAGAATTATGCGATACTCACTTCTGATTGCACGTTAATGCATTCTGTTTCCGGATCTGGTCTCATGATCGTTATTTCACGATCGCAGATGGGTAAAATATCGAAGTTAGGCGTAGGATGATTGATTACATCAGGATCCTGTATGCAGATAGCATTTATTCAAGTAAACTCACTCGATTCACGTATTCTGACGATTGAAGGGATTTACCTGTAGGCAATAACCGATCCTTTCAACGATAGTTGCAAAACTAGGCCGATCATCGGGTCGTGGGTGCCAACATCGCGTCATTATCCCGTAAATAGGGTCGGGACATCCTGCTGGTTTTTCGAGGCGACCACCAGAAGTTACCATCGTCATTGCTTCCCTATTAGTGCAGCCAGTGTAGGGTATGTAACCGAAGGACATGATTTCCCATAGCAGAACCCCAAACGCCCTGAAATCAGAAATTAATCAAATATATTTTGTATAAGTTTGACATTGCTTTAAATGAAAAGCGTAAATTTGAAATTAAATTTGAATTAAAATCGAAATGATTGATATTCGAAGCTCTCTGAAATTAGCTCGAGTGAAGATAAATTTAGTTTTGAGCTGTTGGGATTAAAAGACGAGATCGACTGTATTTGTCAAGAAATTAGCGAGCGATTAAAAAATGAAAGTATCGATGGAGATAGTGACATAGTATTAGGTATAAGAAATTGGAAAATAGAGCGATAGACAGTGAATCCAAAAGCCACAGTGATGCCCCAAAGATTCTAATAATTCAAAATGGACACCTTGCGATCTAGCTTCACTCTTAGTTTTTGTAAGTTAATTTGTACATAAAATCATTTTATGTTTTGCAAGACACATAAGCGCGAAACCATCTCGAGTTGCTACTTCACTCACCCAAAAACGTCGTCAAGCACAAAGGACTAACAAAAATGCACAGGCTCAAAATATCATAAATAGTAAAATCAGCTGGTTCCATGTCGTCCATCGCGTACAAAAGATATAATCTCGAATGAAAGCTTACCAGACGTCAGTCTTGGTGGTGAATATTCCATCCAAGAAGCTTTCTGGCGGCATCCATTTGATAGGCAGCATAGCCTTGCCCCCTTTCCTGTAATAGTCGCTCCTGTAAATATCCTTCGCCATTCCAAAGTCCGCGATTTTCACTATCCGACCAGGGCCTTTGCACGTGAGCAAACAATTTCTAGCTGCGATATCTCGATGAATGAAACGGGCCTCCTCCATGTACTTGCAGCCATTCGCTACGTCGTAGCCGCACATGATTAGGTCGAGCATCGTCAACGAAGTGGAACGGTCCTGCCAAAACAGGAACACATGCACATAATACACGCATGCACCCCAATAATGACGAGTGAGGATAATTAACGCTAGGTTCACTGGATGCGTGAAATTGATGCAATAATGATTCCCTAATTTCATAAGGGAAATTGCAAAAATATTGTCGATACTAAATATTGTGCTAAAATATTTTTATAAATGTATATCTCATATTTTCATTTTCATCTTTTAAGTTTATAGTATATATAATATAATTATGTTACTCTTCAAGCTGTTTTTTTAATACGTTCCACTCTGGATCCCCAATAATGACGAGTGACATGCACCCCAATAGTGATGAGTCACGATAATTAACACTAGGTTCACCGGACACGAGAAATTGACGCATTTCGAATTTCATTTGACGCGTGAATTAACATTACAAATGATGATATAATGTTAGTACTGAAATATTATGCTAAAATATTTCTCTAAATGAATGTCCCATATTTTGTTGCTTTTTAAGTTGTTTTTTAACACGTTCCATGTCGGACCAATTTTTGGATACTTTTCACTTTACAATTAAGTAGTTTTATTTCTGGCGTGTACTTTATAATTTTTAAAATAGCACAAAGACCATAATTATTAAGAAAAGGGTGTAGAAGAGTTTACATTACAAGTGTGCTTGCTTTCTTTGTTTTACAATGAAGGTATACATATATTGTAAAACGAAGAACGCAAGCAAACTTGTAATGTAAACTCCTCTACACCCTTTTCTTGATAATTGTAGTCTTTATACTATTGCAAAAACTGTAAAGTACACGCCAGAAGCAAAACTATTATGTAAATGTGTTTTTATTCATTAGCAAAACTATTGTGTAAATTTCTTTTCATTCATGCGTCAAATTGACGCATAGATATATAAAAAAATGTCCATAAATCAGTGGCGTGCATGTTATATTTGTTTTAGAATCAAAATAAATAAGCTGCTGTGTCTCGTCATTTTTAGTATCTGTTTAACATTGTTATTGCTACACAGCTTCCATATCAGCAAATATCACCGCACGCCACTGCCATAAACCTAGCGTTAAGAACTGTCCCTGTGTGAATATCAATCCAGAACACAATTCCAGACACAAAGTTAACAGAAACGAATAACTGAACAGAAAAATTGTGTGCATAAATAAAGCTACAATAACGTAAATAGACACGATATAAGGAAACGAGGAAATAAATGAAAATTTTAATGCAATTATATATAATTCCATGTAAAATTGTTTAAATGAAAATAGTACACAGTAACGATAAGGTGTTTGTCGTGTTTTAAGAGGAACGGAATTGTGTACCGCGCGTGGTCGTTCTTCTCGAAGGAAGTTCTTCAGATTTCCGCCTGCGAGCAACTCGAGCACAATGTACTTTGGATTTTTATCGAAAGATACTCCGATGAAGTGCACTATGTTGGGGTGATTAAATTTGCTCATGATCAAGGCTTCCATCATGAAGTCTGCTTCGGTTTGAGGCATCGACGAGGAGGGTATGCTCTTCACGGCCACAGGGTGTTCTTCGTTAGGTCTGTATCTGTACACGCCTTGGAATACTTCGCCAAAAGCACCTTGACCGAGGGGTCTGTAATAAAAAAAAATAAATTAATGTACTATCTAGCAAAAACAATTAAGAAGCGAACAATATCTTTTTATTTCTGACTGAATTGATATTTTTAATCGAACGGCTGAGTGGAAACAGAAAGACATAATAGTTAATTGTGTAACAAATACTTACTAGTACTAGGAACTAAAATTGCTTATGGTTGTTTTGCCTCTTTAATCTGAAATTTACTTCAAATGATAGCTTTTCGACTGCCACTTGTGAACAATTTTGTTTATTAATTATATTAGATATAGCTCTGAAACTTTGTTATAATTTATATTTGTGGAACTTATAATTGTTTCTGTCGAGATATCGAGTTCACACGCCAGTTCAAACTCGATAAAGGAATGCAAAGGGTTAATACAATTTATAGACTATAAAGAAACTATAGAAGCGTCTCATTTTTATGGAGAAACAGCTTCTCTAGCAGCAAATGTCACCACGTGCCACTGCAACAAGCTTGCAAAATAAAGTATATGTACGCATATATGAGATGCTGATCTGTTTTCCATTCAAACGTTCGATTCTTATCGCTGATTATAATTGCCATTTAATTGATACGTACTTCACCAAAGTAATATATTCACGTGGAATTTGCGGCAGATCTTTAAAACTATAAAGATTCCCTGCAAATTCGTAGTTTGGATTGAATTCGGTCATCATAGTGTCGGAAACGGCACGTAGCGACGCTAATTCGGTCCCGTTGCCAAACATTACTTGTCGTCGACGTAAAAGTGCTTTCCGGCTTTGGTAACGATTATCTGTCGACAAAAGTGAGGATTGAAACACATCCACATCGTTGTTTCGTCTCGAGTTCGTTTGTTAAAATTCCTATCGCATCTTGAATCTATTTACACATTGCAAGCAGGAAGATAGTGATCACAGTCTGGAAATAAAACGTTGAAAATGGGAGACTGTAATTTCAATTACGTGATAGACAGCAGTGAATATTTTATTTGCGAAGTTAAGTTCCTTCGCTAGATTCATCGCAAAGTAAATTATTAGAATCTTGTGAGGCATCATTGCTATTTTCGAAGAGTCTATTACTCTAATTTTTCAATTTCTTACACCTAATACTATGTCACTATCTCCATCGCTGCTTCCATTTTCTCCATTTCGCTATTTTCTTCGCGAATACAATCGATCTTGTTTTCTAATAGTTCAAAATCAAATTTATCTTCACTCGAGCTGATTCCACTTTTGAAGTCCATTTTCGTAGGCCTTCGAAACTTAAAATCAGTCGATGAAAAACTCGAGTTGCGCGTGAAACGCCATGGCGACTGAGAGTGGCATTTCGAGCGCAAAGAGTTAAAGAACAAGGTCTCGAAGATTAAAGTAAATGATGTAAATCGCAATATTATTCAGTAATTCCTTACAAAGTAGTAGACAGAGGCCGGTGAAAGCAAAGAGTAGGCCAATGCTTACAGCTATGAGCAGAATGACGAACGTTTGATGCATGACCTTGGAATCATCCGCCACTACAAAGAAAGTAATCATTGCATAGTCTCGTTGTAACAAGGCGTGAAGGAGAAGAACAGAGAAATAGTTCGTTTCTTCTGGTATACTCACTGACACAGGATCTTGAATCGTTACTCAGTAACCAGCCTGGTGGACAAAGACACTTTGTCTCGCTAAGATACTGATCGAGAGACACGCAACGGAAATCACAACCACAACCACTGATGGCGGGAATAATGAAAACTTCTCCAGGCCCGTGGTTTATTCCTGGTCGGAAGTGGACGTGCATAAGATCGCGGCTTGCGTATGAATAACCACCTTCACCGTTGCCTTGATCCCCGTCACCGGTGTTACCACCTAAAACAGTGATTCGCGAACTTATTAATCGACAGAGCCAAATACCAAGAGTACGACGATTGAGATTTATTTTGAGAGCCAAATTTTTTAAACTTAATCCTTTGCACTCGGATGTCCCCTCTGATGGGGACATCCCATCAGATTTTTTGTTCCCTGAAGTTTTTTATTGAAATGGAGATTTGCTATTGCTGGAAGACGTTAGCAATAAAAATATATCTATTTAGATCAATCTCAAATTTGTAAGAACACTAGTAATACATGTTACAATTGCATCCATTCTCTAATTTCTATGTATTATAATTTTATAATTTTGCCAATATACATAACTAAATGTTGGTAATATATCAATTTACCATTGACACAGTTTGGCAATCGGTTTGAACGACAGTAAGTCATAAATTTGTCAGAAAGGATACCAAAAAATAGCCCCTTTACCATTCACGCTTAACGAACGCTTAAAATTCAATTTCTAACACGTATACTGCTATATAATGTGTGACTTTATCGATATTACACATCTGGCAGTGTCCAACGTCAAACATCCAACTACTCGGACCGAAACTGTTTCGAATTTCAAATGCGGGGCAACGTATAGTTACCAGCAACTATGCATGATGAATTGTAAATTCCGCGCATGTGTTTAAAATCACGTTTACGTTGATTCGTTACCTATGTAACCACCGCCACCGCCTCCTGTAACGCATCCACCACCTCCACCACCGAATCCTCCGTTACCATGGCTCTGATTTCTGGGTCCACAACCGATTCCACCTACCCCTCCGCTAACTAAGGACGCGCCAGCGGAAGTTTGTCGATCCGAGGCGGTGCTCGATGATCTATTCCAGCTGCCGCCAGGGCCACCTGTGCCATACCAAATTTGCGTAATTAACATAGTTTCGAAACAGTTATAACTAAACGTAAATTGACGCGTATTACTGTGATGCAAAACGTGTGGATGTTGTCTAACAACTAAAACTGAAACATCGTTTGTTAACCTTCTGGCACGAAATTTGTTGCCCGATTTCAGAGCAGAAAGTTAGTGGTAACGTTTAACTCACTCGAGACGGATTGCACACTGTGCGTGCAATGCATTTCCGAGCCAAAAAGATGGATTAGCCAGAAAAACGTGTGTGCAGTGATACTGAATTGAAATTATGAGTCAATATGGAAAAAGTGGGCGTCGAAGTGAGACTGGTTTAAAATAAAAGGTATCTTAGAAGTGTGTAAAATATAAAATTTGGTATTGGTTTCAATTTAGTCCTCAAAATGAGTGATCCAAGGCTAAGACCATCAGGAATGTAGACAGTGAGCAGAAGCTTCGAGCTTCTGGGGTTGGTCTCCAAAGAAATGAGCCATTTCGAGTGGCACATTGTGTAAGAACCGTATCGTTGTGTGTGTTTCGATTGCTATTTACCTGCATCTGATGAAATAATTGTGCCGGAAGTGAAGTGTTTTCCACTGGATGCAGCTCCGCGTCCATGTTGAAGACCATTATTCACAAATTGGCCAAACCCTATACCACCGCCACCCCCCGCCACAAGTATCGGATATTGGTCTCCGTTCTTTTTTAACTGCAAGATATAGAAAGTTGGTAATTGATCATTATATTGTGATTTATATACAACATCAACTTGTTATTAGTATTATTTACTTACTGTAAAAATATAAGTTGCTCCCCCACCGCCACCTCCGCCATCTTTTATCTTGATGTTCTTTACTTCCTGCACTTTTGAGGATGTTGGTGGGTAGGAAGTTGGCATGGAGGAACTACTGCTCTGACAACTGTCTATTTCAAGTCCTAAATTCTGCAAATTATTTCATTAAGCTGTTTATAATTAGAAGAAACACTTGAGTACTTGAGAATCACTCGTTGAAAATAAATACATACACTTATTATTTCATGTATAACAGATATTTTCATATTTATTGTACACGTGATAAATGGTACTCACTTTAGGACACGCGTCCATTCCTGGTTGTCCAACCATGAAATACAGTTGTTCACCCTTTTCCAGCTCAATTACACCGCGCACAAGCGCACCTAGCGTGCTTCCCATACCGCTGGAGCCTTTACCCCCACGAGCACCCATTCCAATCAGACTGAATTCAGAATGGCACACAGAAATGTCAATTAATATCGATTCCCTGCAGAATTCATAGACAAAACTCCGCGTCGAATTCTTACGTATAATATCCACCGCGTGGTGCTGTCCATCGTTGAACTCCGTTCAAATTGAACGGAACAGAATCATCCAAATCTGACGGACGTACAATCAATTCTATGTCCGTCCTATTATATTTTTCAGCGCATTGTTCGAGCGTAGGTCCAGTTCTATTTACATTTCCACATGTGGTGATTCGTATAACTGCAAAGTTAGATACATAAATTTGCGTGATTTTATTTCATTTAGCGTAATTACACTCATTGTAATACGCCGTTACCAGTTTCGTTAGCGAAGTCTGCGTGCTGGTTCGGAACTTTTTCTGACTCTATGATAGGGTTGTAGTAATTGAAATCCCCTACAACTTCAGGTGGTACCGCTAAAATACAAGAGAAAAATGCATAATTGTTTCAACGAATATCCACAATTTTGCTCAACGATCGAAGATACAGGAAATTCACCAATGCCAAAACACTCTGGGCTTAAGGAAAAGTCGTCTATCGCAACCTCGCCTTTTGATGAGTAGCCTCTGCTGGCTTCAAACTGGAAGAAATATCTGCGCGCAGAAAATAATATACACGTCACGCTAATATGAAAAACTTTAATACGATGTATTGAGCGAACGGATATTTTGATCACCTGTATTTGATATCGGGCAGAGCGACAGCCTGGTTGTACCAAACGTCGCGTCTGTCTCCGTAAATCCACCATATCCTTTCTGAGTGATTTTGATGCGGTTTCACTTGAACTAAGTACAATCCAAGGGAGCCACTGTGCACACCGTGTTGATGATAAAAGAATCGTACCTGTACAGGTGAACGCGCATGATAATATCCATAATTCGAAGCAGCTCGCCTCGTACAGAGCGCTCGTGACGAAAGGGTTAAACGTTAATATAACAAACTTACTTGACACGAACGATAATAACGACTGTTTGGATCACTACTGTAGGGTGGTGTTGGATTGTACAGCGGACTCTTAATGGTAGCACGACTACCGTAGTCCACTCGATGCGACATATTTACGTAGGCGTAGGTTCCTACGAATAAAAAACGATTTGAAATTATTAAAGAGATCGTGTCCATTCGAACGTGATATGTTCCTTAGTATTAACCACTTGTATTTTAACGAGACTGATTCGTGATGAGAATTTTGGGGGCAAACGTGAATATCACGAGTTTGAATCGTGATGAAAATTCTTGACCCAGCGTAAATATCACAAATTGCACTCGTGATCTTTTGAAATATACATTCACTCGCATTGATCTGCAGTTTGTATCGACGAAGGACCCTATTCAAAAACCTAGGCTTCTCTTATTGGCAAAAGAATTAATCAAAAAAATGTTATAAAAAGTTCTTAATCTTGTAATGTTAAAAAAGTGCTTTACGAAGAAGGAGAGATATTACTGAGAAATAATCTAACGTGATCACGTGTATTAAACAAATAATTCAACATCAGTTCATACAAATTCCTAGCAATTTTATAGAATGTGCAATGGATTTAATAAAAGTTTCAGAAAATGAGAACCTTTCTAAAGAAACGATTTTCCATCGTTTCCATTCCAAGAACTAAATAAATTGAAATGTCTTCCAAGTAAAAGCAAGGCTGAATCTACTTGATAAAATTAAAAGATAGAATGAATTCTCAGAGAAGCATACTAAATGCTACGTAGTATTAAATGTATAAAATATCATTTGTTTAGAGGCAAAGTTGCAGGATACAGAATTCTTCTGCAATAATGTCTGTCGACTGCAACACAATAACAATTTATCTGGACAAAATGCATTTAAAACGAGCGAAAATGTAAGATTCATTAAAATGCACGTGTGCACGTGGATATATGTTGTAGCTATATACACACCAGACGCATTGCGGTATGTATGATCGTAACTAGGTCCAGTTTTCTCAGACGGCGTCGCACCACGGTGTAAGGTCCAATTTAGAGGTCTTCCTGGTACGTTTTCCCAGCCGCACCATCCGTGCTCGAAATTGCATCTAGCATTTTCTGGTATTTTGTCTGGAATGTTTCTTTTAATTAGATTTAATCGTTTACAACAGTGGCGTGTGCAGTCCATTGAAGCTGCGGAAGCGTCGTTACCTTTGTATTTTCCAAAATATAAATAATAAATACATATCGCCTGATTATTTTTGTTAAAATATTTATTATATAAATTATATACTTCTGCCATTTTTAGTATTTGCTTATCACTTTTATGGAAACGCAGCTTTCCCTATCAGCAAATGTCAGGACACGCCACTTACCTATGATAAGGAAGGGATTTTGAGAGGAAGAATTTTCTAGAAAGACACTGACAAAATCGTTAGGTTCGTTCGAAAGCCTTGAAACTCTGTTTAGGTCGTAGCGAATATAATTAATAGCAAGCCAACATCAATCACGGGCATTTTGTGTGAAGAAACCACTAAGTTTGGAAGACTATAAAAACAATATTTTTTTTTTAATTTTATCTATACTCAATAGTTTTGTTATATTATAGAGAACAAATCTGTAAAACTTGGTTTAAATTGATTCAATAGTTTTGGAGAACTCCTCCAAAGCTAGTTGAGTATCCCATACAATAATCTCCCATGCATACGAAAGACCAATTCATCTAAAGAGTGTTAAACAATAATTTGACAATTACCACAATCGAGTTCCTCGTCTTCGCCATCGGCGCAGTCTTTTGTTAGGTCGCAGACGCGTGTTCTGTTTAAACACGAGCCATTGTTGCAGCGGAACATGTCTTCAGTACAGGCCGTCCCTACTGGTGTTAATTCTGTAAACAAGATGCATTTCATTTCGCTTTTTTAAGCAGAAGTCCATGTTTTGTAAGAAATATCAAATAGCAGGATGCGTGAGCGGTCAAAGAGGGCCATGTGCATTCCTTTATGGCATCGCCTCTCTCTGAGACCTTTTCTGAAAATTCAGATGGGGCATGGCCTTGAGGGTGTCCTCAAAGCTAATATGAATGGTCTAAAACAAAGGTCGGCAAACCTTTGGTCTCTTGAGTGCGGCTCTGTCACGAATGATAATTGTTATGATTTAATTTTATGGGTACCTTGCTTATTATTTCATTTATATCAATAAATAAGGTCATTATTACGTGTGATATAAAGTTTTATTCGATTTTAGCTATAGTTTAATTACAACTTAAAACTTTAATTGAAGTTTATTAAATTTACAAAAGTGTACCTACTTATATAGTCTAACCCTTTGCACTTGGTTCCTTCCTGGGCGTTAGCAGTAGAAATCATTGCTAAAATAGCAATATTTTGCAATATTTTAGCAATATTTTAGTAATAATTTCTATGGCTAACGTCTCCAAGCAATAGAAAATTTCCATTTTAATAGAAAAGTTCAGGGAAATATGCATTTCTCAAAAAGCTACGATGGAATAAGTAGGGTCTGGTCTAAGAAGGCATTATTGCACGTACTCTTAAATTGAACACAAGTCAAATAAAGTATTCAATTTTAGTTCAATTTATATTTGTAATTTCTTACAGTTTGTTCAGTTTTTTCACTCGTTAACCGTTCGAATGCCACGGGCTTTTGCAGAAATCAAATCGAAAACAAATTATATTCTCCCAAAAGTGGCAAATGTTTATTTGATTCGAAAATACCAATTTCGCTTGATTAAACATTTTTTACAGTATGCTTTCGTACGAAGTTTCATTTCTGGCAAATTGACGCTGAAAATTCAATTTGCTCGGATGATGTTATTCTATACGTTAAAATTCTTTTTTTAATGAAAATAATCCGCTTGCACCACCTGCGTTCTATGCATTCAGTTGCCAATTAACCGAGCACGTTCGACGAATTTTCAAACCAGGTTATTTCAAAAACAAATCCTCGAATGAAAAAGTTTATTATGCAGTTTCGATTTATTTTTTTATGGAGAATTAATACTACCTCGGTTATACCATTTAATACTGGAGTGTGTATACAAACCTTATGAAATTTTTTAATAAAAGTTGGTTGAAAAAAGTCACGAGTGAGTTACGAGCCGTGGCTATTTTGCATATTTTTTTGTACTCGTAACGAGTTTTGAATTTGACTTTGCGACAATCTACTTGCGCCAAGAGTATAGATTTGAAGTAAATATGAGAATTTTGACATTTAAATTCTTTAACATCCCGTACATGTCGTTTAAGTTATGTAACAAAGTTGTGTAATGTAACAAATTGCAAATGTTATGTAAATAATAATGCTTTTACTCTTTCTTTCGAGTACAAAGGGTTAGTATGCTATACTTGTACGCTACATACAAGGAGTACTGTATATCACAAGACTGTTATCGAAATGAAAGCAATAATTACCGGGGAAGCAGTCGATTAGGCGAACGTTATCAACCGCGATGCTGGAGTTCGAATACGGGACCAACATCTCTACGACTAAATGGTGCGGCTGGCTAATTGCACCCAACTTGAAACGCGTTACTCCCCATCTGTAATACACCAGGGAATTCCAACTTTTATCGACGCACGGCGATCCTCGTTGTCGTATCATTAACCCTTTGCACTCGATGGCTCCATTTAGGGAGCGTAGCCATTTAAAATTTGTCTTCAAACTCGAGGGTTCCTCGACGTAGGCAACGCGAATAATTCATAGTTCGTAAAGGACAATAAACAAATCGTAATCGACTTCATTTATTCCGTTAGCAAATTACAAATGTTACGTAAATGATAATCGATAATTCAATCAAGCAATTTAATATAAAATATTGATTCTTCTTTCGAGTGCAAAGGGTTAAACACCAGGAACACCTGTTTGCCAATAAAACCATGAAAGCGTGTTTACGTACTGTGCGTTGTTGTTTCCTGCTTTTTGCTTGGCGATCGAACTGGTGTTGTTCGTGTTTATGAGCAAGTTGATAATGCCATCGCTCATTTCGACTTGGTACAAGGATAATTCTAATACGCAACGCGATCCGGTACGGGGGATCGTGGTGGACCTCATTTGGGCTTTTCCAGCGCCAGTGAACCATAGGAAATGCCCTGATAAAAATCAAATTGAACGATAAGAAACGCACGCTGTGTCTAAAATATTTGGAACAATTGTTTCGATGTAACTCTTCGCGTTTACATGCTAAACTTTTATCTTAAACATGATGAAAAAAAGTAATCGATAATATATAATATATCAATAGTAATTATTGAAATTAGAATATTGTTTTTAATACAAATAATAAATAGTCGATGAAACATTTGAAAAATTTGAAATGAGAAAGAATGTGAAGATACAAAATATCTTGCCATTCTGTTATCTTGACTATGGTCGTAAGTCTAAGCCTCTCATATTAAGTCATTATACGTTCATCGCAACGTCCGTTTTTTCAATGATCATTGACCTCGGTCTGAAGTCGAAATTACATGATTCACTTTGCTCGAACAACCCAATTAACTTAACGACGTTAAAAATCAAGCGAACAGCATAAATTTCATTTTAATTGAACACTTTGAATAATAACTCGCAGTTATTCACTTTACTTTCAACTTTCAGTTAATCCAGCAAATTTTTTAACTAAAATCCACCGTCTATTTTTACCACTAACGATACATACTTTGAATAGTATTACATATTTAATTTAACCGAACGCTTTAACCCTTCACACTCCGAATTATTTTCCAATTTCTTTGTCAACAATCGAAGTTACTTCAAACGACATTAAATACAGCTCTCGAGCTTTATTGTAATTTATATTCACGGAATTTACATCTGTTTCCTTTTTTTTACTCACTGGTGTCGTGTCACACTCGTCGAAGGAGTGGAAAGGGTTATTATTCAACCGAAAGAAAATGTTAAAAAATTAGTTCTGCAGAATCTCGACCGTTCTCGCTTTTCTAACGAAAAACCAACGACAAAAAGAGACTTCTTACCGTCCGACGAGTTGCTGGCGTCCGTGGTGGGCCCGTGTTTAGTTTGCACCGATGGCGTGATCCTCTTGAAACCGGGCGTTTGGTTCCACGACCAATCGCAGCTCTTTTCTAGGTCGCAGTGGCCGAGCTGAGCCGATCGGCTCAGGGCGATCTGGATATCGTTGGTCCCGCGCGGCATCCTCTCTCTCCGATCACAACAGGTGCCGGTTATGTAACAGAGGCCGAGAAGAAGCCTAAACAATAGGTTGCCGCCGAGGCTGGGTTTACGCCGACAGTCGCGCGCGGTGTGACTCGCCTGTGGAAAATTCGCGGCCAACACCCCAGACCGTGTAGCGTTGACCATTACTCCACGCTTTCCTCCCGTTGCCACTCGATATGTCCTATTGGGATAAGGAGAATTAAGCGTTTGCACTCGGATGTCCCCTCTGAGGGGACATCAGTCAGCGTTGATTAGCGACGAAGGAGGTTGAACCTTCATTCGACCGCTGCTTTTTCAGAAATGCAAGGTTTCTGTTGAAATGGTAATTTTTTATTGCTGCCAGACGTTGGCAATGGAAACTATTGCTAAAGAATTGCTAAAGTATTGTTATTTTAGCGATAGTTTCTATTGCTAAAATATTGCTCAAGTATTCCTGGTTTTAGCGATAGTTTCTACAGCTAAAATATTGCTCAAGTATTGCTATTTTAGCAATAGTTTTTATTACTAAAACATTGCTATTTTAGCAATATTTTTTATTGCTGACTATAAAGGGTTATTAACCCTTTGACTGTGACGTAGTCTCGGAGAGAATCATCAATGCAGACGGTGTGATATTCCGCATGCCAATCGATGCAACCGGTTGTCCACTGATCAACGATCACGTTGTCATCAGCCAGCATTTTGTTGATTTGCAAAACAAATCGCGCGAACAAGGCTATCAGCTACTTTTTCGTTGCTAGAGTATAAACGTTAACGAGTAATTGAGACATATTCGAAGCCCTCGAACATCGTGAACGAAGATTTCTCGCCGGTTCTCTGCGTACGCTTATAATTGCAGTTCGATCTTCTACGGTTTCGCACTTGCGGAAGCCTTGTGCGAGTAATTTTAATAAATGGAACAAGAAAATCGAAAATGTATCGTCTTTAATAATTTTCTAATTTTTCTTCACGTGTCCTTATATTCTGTTATTAAATTTAATGGAAAAAGTGTAAAAACAGACTCCTGCCTTGCCCTGTGTGTGCATGATACCTCCATCTTATTTTTTCTACAGAAGAAGGCACAGTTTCAGAAGTTCCTCTAATAAATTATAGTCTTCAACATTGATTGGGAATTTTCTCAAACCAATATTTTTCCTGTTGTGAATTTAGACAAATCAATAACTGCTGCTGTTTAATGATTCTACAACTTTCCTCTTCCCAACTCTGCTTCTCCATCTTTCTTCTATACGTCCAAACCATTCGATTGACAAACTGTAGATAATATGTTACAAAAATGCTTTATGTTTCCTCAAACGTTGCATCAAAATCAATTATTTGTTTACAATTGATATTCACAAGCAGATAATCCAAAGACAACAAGAATATAATTGTTATTCTGTACCTGTTAATGTCTAAAACACGTAAGAAGCAAAATTATAACTAATAATTATTGCATAAGAACGCAATAAACTGCAATTATTGGCCACGTGTTATATGATATACGATTCTATTTTTTTTTTATGCGTTTTTAGTAATATGCAAATATATAGTAATGCAAAAAATGTAAATATTAGTTCCGTTTCTCTTCTTAATCTACACGAGAATCAAAGAAAACTGCTCGCAGGTAGGAAAGGGCGAATCGGTTGATGAAACGAAGCGGTGATTGGCGGAAATGGAATAACTGATTCGCCGATATTTCATAATTTCCGGTTATGCCCGACATAACGAATACGTCCCCCATAACGGTAATACCAATAGAGAAATTATCCAGGGCGTCATTTTCATCTCGTTTGTAGGAGTGCAGGATATAACGTTTATTTGTTTCATTTTTTTTTTCATTTTTCAAACGCAATAAAGACCATGCAGTGTGTCATCTCAATTTGAATCACGCTTTGAATAACAGAATACTAATTTTTTCAATGTTACATCTCACACTTTTTAGCAGGTATAACATAAATATTGACAATAAATGTTATCTTTGTCAATCCTTATTACAGTAAATTAGTTTCTTATATTTAATTTTTCAATTTGTGAAAAATTAAAAATAGTTATTGGGCAAGGTTACCGCTTTTTAATGATAGCAACATTAATCTAGTTAATCAAAGTAATTAATAGATACTAACTTATACAAATAACTTCAATTATTAATTTAATTCAGTTAAATATTATTTTAGCGAAGAGAACATTTAACTTAAATAATATTTAAATAATATTTACCATTTCTTTCTCCATACAGAAAATTAAAAAAAAACAAACAACAACACATGTAGTATTTCAGCAAATGTTATAAAAATCAAATTTCCTCTACTCGTGACCATACGCTTCCTCATAACGCTACGTTTCAATATTCTGCACGCGTGTAGACAAGATTGTACCCTTTTTAATAGGGAAAAATTGCGAAAACGGCAGTGAATCGTGACATCGAACGGTCGTCGACGGTGATTTAACGGCGTTAAGCGGGCGTACAATTTTTTCTCGTTAAGTGAAATGCACGGATACTGCGAGGTCGCGGGCATCGATCGAAATTCGCCGAACAAGTCGGAAACTTCTGGCCAATAACGACGATTCAGCGACACGAATCGCTGAAAACGCATCCGCTAATTCCCCTCGTTCCCTTTTCACGAATCGCCGTCTCCTTGCTTAATCGTAGCTCCGTGAAATTACCCAGAACCTCTCCGCGTACGTGTACTTCGATCGTGACTATTTCCGCCACCCTTTGCAACCGTGCGCACCCATAAAAACTGACTTAAAAATTTCGATAAGATAAGAAGTTACATATCGTTCGAAAGCATGAATTTTTTGTGATTTTTCGACGTAAAATTCAAGTCGATATCTTTTTTTAATCAAAAGTTATAGCCTCCGAAAGGTTTCGCTTTAACGTGTACTTTGCACCCCTCTCTCGTCGTTATTTCAAGGCCTGTCAAAAAGTTACTCCGCCAATTGATGACCCACATATAGATCTACAAATATGCAAAATTTGAACAAAATCGGTTGGGCGAAAACATATGGTTTTTGAATAGGGTGCTTTGTTCGACTCACGCGGAGCACCGTGTGCAGAGCTGTATGCAATGTGCCGTGAAAGTTATTTACGCGAGCCACCCCTTTTATTTTTACACGTACGTATCGATCAGTTAAGTTTAAATATCCCAAGTAACAGTTTCATATCTAAGCGGACTGCAATTTAACTGTAAGAAGTGGATGTGCTGGGGGTAAGTCACGCGATCACAATTAATATCTCGTTAACAAAGTTGCAGCCAACATTATTACAAAGGAAAAGTTACTTGAAATCACCCCTTATAGTATGTCGCGTTTGTTTTCTGACATTCTATGCGTGTATCGTTAGAAGTAGAGGAAGGTTGTGGAGGAGAAAGTATGCAGAAAAAATGAGAATGTATTTCGCATGACTTTAAAACATTTGATAAATTTTATAATTTTTAATTTCACGATCCGAAAAATTGACAAAATTTTTTGCACTCGAATGTCCCCTCTGAGGGGACATCAGCATTGATTAACGATTAAACATTGCTAAAATATTGCTATTTAATTACTAATTTAATTCAGTTAAATATTATTTAAGTGAAGAGAATATTTAACTCAAATAATAATTAAATAATATTTACCATTTCCTTTTCTATACAGAAGATTAAAAAACAAAGAGCAACGCTATTTTAGCAATATTTCTAGCTTCTGTTGCCAACGTCCAAGAAGGAGCAGAGCGCAAAGGATTAAAAGAACGCGAGAAAAATGAAAAATGTAGACGAGACACTGGATAGCTTCGAACTGCATACGTATAACACATCCAATAACCACCGTGAACAAATTATTCAGGATATTTCTATCGATCTTTTACTAACTCTCGGCTCGGAAGCTTAACGACCTACTATATTCCGTTACAATATGCACCGTATAACGAGATATTAATAATGCGTAACACCCCGTGAATCGATAACACATCTAACAAAAATTGCAGGTTGCTCTGGCGCCAGTGTAACAATAATATCACGTTACAGGCACGATCAACGTTCAGATTGCTGTATAAAATATTTGTTATAGCTTTGCACGATAGTTCTGTGATAAAACAATCCATTTGCGACTAGAGAACTGATATAAATTACTAATAAAAAAGGTAGTAATATTAACAACAAGCGAATGCATGCACAAATATAAATTGCAATATCCAAAGGAAGAATCAACAATTCTTAACTGTTTTAATCCTTCTATTAGTTGGATGGTTAATACTGTATATCACCTATTTTCCAAATTTCATTGAAATCCTACTATTAGTTAGTTGGTTAATACTATGTATCACCTATTTTCAAAATTTCATTGAAACCCTACCAATTAGTCGCAAAGATATTAATTGTTTTCCGAAGGGTGCACCAGCACCCTTCATGTTTCACTAATTTTCACCCGTATGAGTTCAGCTCACGCTGTTACACCCGCCCATGGTGCGTTAACCGACACGCATCAAAACAGAGTTAGCCAGAAAAATGTGTCGCGTTGTTACACGATGCTCGCAGCATCGGCACAGCAGGATGTCGGGTGCCTACCTTCGATCGAAAACGGTGTTGTACAATATACCAGCATAGTTTCCCGCAATTCATCCGTCCCGTGGCATTAGCGACACTTGAGCACCTTTGATCCCTCGATCGCTTCCTTTCAAGCCCTCATCGTCCCGTCGAAACAATCAGTCTCGATGCTTTCGACGGCCCGCCAGTTGATCTTCGATCTTCCTCGACTGCTCTCACACCTGTACGGAACGAGATATGCCTGATCAGCGTGACGTTCTGGCGGTTACGTGAACGATAAGACCGAACGAGGACGAAAAGACAGAGGTAACGGACAGCTACTCTCGCGGACGACAAATAATATCTAAACTAGCTATCGCGTTGCATCGCGCGCTCTCAACTGGATAATCCCTTGTCTGTGGTTAACTGCGATCCAACGACAGCTTTTTCCTTCTCTCTATTATCCGTCCTCTCCTCCCTCTCTTTCGCTTCTCTCTCTCTCTCTCTTTCTCTCTCTTCGTGATTCGCGATCCGATTCCCTTCCATCCTCGCGCGATTCGTGTTCATCTCTGTGTTCTCCGCCAGCCATCCACCTTTTCCTCTCTCCGCATAAAGCTGTCTCTCTCTTTTCCGGAATATTCAAACGATCGCATCACAAGTGTGAATTAAGTACTCCCTCGAACCAATCCGTCGCGTTTCGGACGGCACTCGTTACTCTTATTTCCGTTCCTCTAACCCAAGGGTCGGCAAACCGCGGCTCTTTGGTCGCATGAGCGCGGCTCTCCCACGAATGGCGATTGCCGTGATTTCATTTTATGGATACCTTGCTTACTATTTAATTTGTGTCATTAAATATTTACGCTCGGATGCACTTGGCTCCTTCTTGGGCGTTAGCAATGGAAACTGTTGCTAAAATAGCAATATTTTAGCAATAGCTTCTATGGCTAACGTTTCCCAGTAATGGAAAATTTCAACTTCCATAGAAAACTTTAGGGAAACAAAAAAATAACTTTGACCCTTTGCACTTGGCTCCTTCCCAGACGTTAGCAATAGAAAATATTGCTGAGATAGCGATCTTAGAGCAATATTCTAGCGATATTTCAGCAATATTTTATATAGAAAATTTCCATTTCAATAAAAAAACCTCAAGGAAACATGCGTTTCCCAAAAAGCTGGGGTGGAATAAGTTTAACCTCCGCAATCACTGGTCAATACTGATGTCACCTCAGAGGGGACATCCAAGTGCAAAGGGTTAAGTCCAAGAAATTTGGCTCTCAAAATAAATCTCAATCTTTATGCTGTTGATACTTGACTCTGCCAACTAATAAGTTTGCCGACCTCTGCTCTGACCATCTATTTCACACGTGCAGTCGACGCTGAGTTTCGTTCGATACGAAATTCGAATCGTATTATTCTCCCCTTTTTTACGATCTCGCGTCGTCCCTTTTCGTCCCAAAATCGTCATCCCTGAACGAAATTACTCTAAAAAGTGCCTACGAATTACGCGAGCAAGTTCCTGGCTCGTCGTTGAGTGGACGAATCGCAGAGGTGAACGATGAGAAACTCAGGAAAAGAAGTTTGGAGATTATGCGTGCAAGTTGCGACGCTCGAGGAAAAGCTATGCGACCTCGACACGACGATAGACGAGAATTCTTCCCCAAACTTCTCGTCGCCAAGCTGCTCGATTTTCATCGAACGTTGAATAATCGACCGACGCGTCTCGCTAATTAAAACGATCGATCGATCGGTATCGAATTTGGTATCCGTTCGTATCGACGTGCCCCCGTTTTCGAACAGCCACTGTTGCCGATTAAATATTCGCGTTTCAGCCACGGTAGTTTTCCATTTCGAAATGAAATCCTCAAAGATGTTCGAAGAGGAACGGGAGAAAGGTGTCGTTCGTTTTCTTCCTTCCAACAATGCAATTTTTTAGGTATGTTCTAAAATCATCGATCAAGTAGTTTCTAAAAAATGGATTGGAAATTGTGTATATTAACCCTTTGCACTTGAATGTCCCCTCTGAGGGGACATTAACATTGATTAGTGATGAAGCATGCTTTTTGAAAAATGCATGCTTTCCTCGTGTTTTCTATTGAAATGGACATTTTCTATTGCTGGGAGATTAAAGTTGGGAGCTAAAATATTGCTATTTTAGCAATAGTTTCTATTCTTCTTCCGGGAAACAGCAGAGTGCAAAGGGTTAAAACTAACAGTTTTGAATTTGTCTTATCTGAAGATTGGAAAAATTTTTTAAGAATCGAGTTGAAAACGACTGTCAAGCTGAAGCAAAATTAATAATGTTAGCATTTTGCAAATAGTAAGAAGGTAGTGCTTCCCTTCTTGTTAACCCTTTGTACTCGGATGTCGCCTCTGAGGGAATTAATTGCAAAGGTTAAAAACTTATTCCACCGCAACTTTTCAAAAAACGCACATTTCCCCAAAGTTTTCTATTGAAACGCAAATTTTCTGTTGCTGCTAAGTTACTTGGTAATTGTCTCTGTTGTTAACTTTTATCAGCAATAGAAAATTGCTGGGAAAGCGTCGAGCGCAAAGGGTTAATATATAATTCAATGTGGAAACGTATAAGTAACGAGGTATAACTGCAGGTTAGCATTCTGAAGTTAGTATTCTGTTAAAACTAACAGTATTGTATTTGCATTTTCTCAAAATTGGAAAATTTGTTTAAGAATCAAGTAGAAAACGACTTCCGAGCTGAAGTAAAATTAATAATGTTAGCATTTTGCAAATAATAAGAACATAGTGCTTCCCTTATTAATATATACAATGTGGAAACGTATAAATAACGAGGTATAACTTATTCTGAAGTCAGATGTCGTTAGCCCAGTTTAACCACAAAAAATCTGCCACCATGGCGCGCAATTATGCCTCATCAAAAGATTATGTGTCATTGAAAATACGCCCTTCTGATACTTATGTAACCCCTAACTAATGTTGCAAAATTTAAGCGCTAGACACTTTTAAATTGTTTATACGATATCATAAATTGTACCATAAGATTTTAAGCTTAAGCTTTTTTTACAAATTAAACTCCAATGTACATTTGGAAGTCTTTCACATGGAATACTTTGATCACGAAATTTACGTAACATAATGTTCGAATTGATGTTTCGAATTGACCATAAAATGCACACAAATAACATATACGTTATTGGTATTAGTAGTATAATTATTTAATATCAGTAAACTAAAACTTCGTTTGTGTGATTGTTTTGCAAAACAATGCATATCATACGATTCTAGCTCTTAAATATTCCATAAACAACACGATCAATGATCTAATTGAATATAAAATTTAATCACACGCTTCCATTATTAGCAACAAAGCGATTGTTAAACTATTTCTAACAGCCAGAGCAAAAATACACGATGGATACCGTCATTTTTTAATCCTGAAATAGATCGAACCAGGATTTGGCACCGTACGAGATATCGAATCTTGATAAATTACAGCACCAGTGGTACATCCGCCGTTTCCTCCGCTTCGACCGGAATTGTTCAAACATACGCCAAGTCGAACCGTTTTTCTTATACACTCGACAAATGTCAAACAGATGAAACGGAATGTTAATCACGGAACGTTGTTAACTTCGATTATTCAGTCGTCGATACGGCTCGCGGTTCCCTATTTTCGTAAACACCTTCGAGCAAAACCCGGTCGCCAATTCCAGCGTACAGAGCCAAACGCGAAATCGTGAAATTTAATCAGATTCGCGCAGAGAAGTCACGCGTACGGTTTACTGTTCTTTGGGCACCGCGACGAGACGAGCTACGAGCTGAGGAATACTTACGCGAAGTAACGAGGCTCGATCAGCTTTGGGTATCGGCCGTGTCTCTCTCGGTGTACACAAACAGATCACACGTCGTAATAACCGCGTTCCACTAACCGATCACATACTTTCTCCGCGGCGACCTCTCGCATCTGTCACCCCAACAGCGCACCACCCTTCCCGTGCGCTCGCGATGCACGCCCGCGAGAAACACCATCAGCTGAGGGAACGCGGCGGACCAGGCTGGGTCGCTGACAGCGAAGTCATCCCGATGATCCTGACGGTGCACAGGCCTGCTGGGGGATACGCGTGGACCGCACGAATTGATTCTGTCGCAGCGCAAGATCTCGCGCTCCCGAATCCGACACGTCTCGTATCTCGTCCCACGACAATCGATAAAACTCAGCCTCTTTCTCCCTCTCCCAGTCTCTGTCTGTCCCTCTCGCGCGCGCACACGCACACACACACACACACACACACACACACACACACACACTCTGTCTCACCCTCTCCGTTCCACACGGGACTCCTCGCCTCGAATCCGTTCCGTTCTGCGGGTATCCACGTCGTCGGAGCGATTATTCCGTGGGAAGATCCTCCGCGCGGCTGTTGGCCAGTCGCGGGCGTATTTCCGCGGAGCAACAGAGCGGCGCGTCCCTTTGCGCGTACACGCGTGGACCGAGCACACCGCCTGGTTTCAGCATCCACCGATCGATGATACGTTCATCAGGATTCACCTTGGGCGCATATTCGAATCTCACTGCGAGAACTCCGTGTTCGCACGCTCGCTGGCTGGCTGGCTCAGCTGGCCCTCGCCTCTCACCTCTGCTCTCCCTCTCTCGTTCTCTCGCGCACGCACACACGCACACGCACACCCTCTCCCCGTGTCTGTCTCTGCTCTCCACTCGATCCGTGTTACGAAGCGACCTATATCGCCCTCGCGTCCAGCATCCGTGCCCGTGGTCCCGGCTCGTCCCTCTGCAACGGGGGTATATTTGGAGGAACGCGCCGACAAAACAATACTGGAATAATGTCGCGCGTGGGAGCCCAAGCGGGAGTGCGAAGAGGGAGGCAGCGTTCGTAGGAGGGTACAGGTGTAGAGCAGACAGCGGGAGAACGAAGAGGAAGATAACGTTTGCGGAGGAACGCGATTTAATTGGCGCGAACGAGAGGAGGACGGATTGGAAGACGAAAAGCTGGCTGACTGTGTGCGAAGAGCAAGAGACGATCGAGAGGAGAGCGCGAGGGATAGAGACACGGACGACGATGAAGGGTGGTAGAGAGGAAGCTGCGAGCTGGGTTTATGCTGGCGGGGAGGAACGGAAAGCGAAATAGAGGGACACGAGGGAACACGGTCTTATTGACGAAGGGCAGGGACTCCGCCCCTGTCGAGAGTCAGACTCACGTCTGCGCCTCTTTTCTGCCAAAACGATCCACGCGCACCCTAAACACGGTCCCTAGAATTTCGCTGCTACCGAAGCGGTCCACGGCCCGTCAATTATTTACTTGCCGCCAGATGAACTTGCACGTACAACCCTCTGCGATCAGCCAAAGTGACCAATTGTTCAATGCTTATTGTAACGACGTAATTGGAAAATCAGTTTTCGATAAACAGGGACGAATTAAGGGGTGGGTGAACATCTGACGATTATGATATCCGGATCTTTTGAAAAAGATTGCAATAGTAATAGTGGTAGTATGATAAAAGTCGAGTTTTTCTGATAGTCATGGAATCTGACGATTTTGTTTTTATTAAATTAACCACTTTTCGATATTTGAAGATGTCAGTTTGAGAGCCTTCGAGGAAGAGGAAAGCTGCACTAAAGCGTCCTTATTGGTAAATGAGATTCTAGAAGTCTAAATTAGGTGTCTCGAGAGTAACAAAATTGCATTTGAAATTTCGTTCTCGAGAAAGAAGTCACTGATAATCTATCACGTTCGCTTGATAAAAATCTGTACTGCTTTATGCTTATGTACAGTGGATACCATTGCAGAATGCAAATGAGTGCACAGAACTTTCAACATTACTTTTCTGTAAAATGAAGCTGCAAATACAATTTTCCTATTTCTTCTCTTCCTACGCTGTAGACATATGCAGTGAATAAAATGTCCTCTGAACATATCGATCGGAATCGGAAACTTTTAAATATTTCTTTGCTTCTGTGTGTGACATTAACTTAATCTACTCGCCACTAGATGGACAGCAACACTTGAAACTCCCACAAATTCTCACTATCTCTGCGTTCAAGGCACCAATCTGTTAGGCAACCTTTCTGACCAATCCACTAGTAGATCCAGGACGAAACAGTTCCTTTTTCCTTTCCTTTTTCAACCTTGTCCCTCACATATACACATAGAACCTCGCATCCTTCACAATAAAACAAATAAGAGTAACACATATATCATTTCTATTTTTTATTATAGTATTTTTATAAAACACATCAGCATAAGATGGCGAAGAGCAATTCGTGCCACAATCTGTAAAGTCTTCCAGTACACAGTTTCTGGTCCACTTGAACGATCCACTCGCACTTCATTCTTGATTCGATCAAATGTTTTTCCATTGTTTTATAATATACATAATTCGCATTACGAGTAACGTTCCAAATCTCAGTTTGTTCAATCAAGAACAGAAAATCTACTCTGTCGTTTACTGATACTTTTAGAAATTAATTATTGGTGGAGAACGTACAGAAAAACGTGGAAGAAAGTGAAGAGAAATACGAAATAAGAATGAGTATTGTTGATAAAGGAGATAAGGAACACTATTGCTTTGTTTCCACTGAGAACCATACAGTAAAGATAGTTCAAAGTGAAAGTGGATGGAATATATAAGAATTGATTGCAAAGAATACAAAATTGTTACAATTTTTAAATGATTTAACATGGTTTTAATTACAACGTATTTATAAATACCAATTTGGTAGCCTCCGTATAATACAAACACCATCGAGAATGAGGAAAAACTCTCGTGCAACATGGCGCCCTAGAACAGGGTTCCATTCTAACATGGTTTGAGAATTAGAAACATCCTCGAGCAACGCGGAATGTTGCGCGTGTTTCCATATCTGATTACCATGCCGTACACACGATCATTCATGCCAAATTAACTTTGTGTGTGTGTAAGGTTGCTTGCAAAAAGTAGGGCATAGAACTCAAGATAATGCTGAAGGAAATTGAGAGGATGAGGATATCTTGTAAAAGGAAGAAACATTATATTATACATATTAATATATAATATTTTTAATGAAAATTGCTTTCATAAATGACAGTATTGTAATATCTCTCGTAATTATAAAAATATAATAGTACGTTTCTTTAATTTGTGAAACATATCCTCCTTTTATGTGCTAGTTCTTTGTTCCGTATAACATGGATTCGAATAACACAGAATTTTGCAGGAACTTGACCATGTTATATGGAGATTGTGTATGTTTTATTTTGCTTTCATTTATTATAATTAAATCAAATATATGAATATTTTAAGCTTTTAAATTAAAATCAAATACTGTTAATATAGCAATATTTGACCAATATTTAGCAATAGTTTCTATTGCTAACATCTTCCAGCAATAGAAAATTCCCATTTCAATGGAAAACGAGGGAAACATGCATTTCTCAAAAAGCTGGTGAAATGAGTTTAATTACTAATCAATTCTGATGTCCCCTCAGAGGAGACATCCGAGTGCGCGAAAGCTTGTATCGAGAATGAATTCATTTTAATCACGTACAGATTGCATACGCGTTGCAATATTTTAATGCACGCTGACAATGCTTTCCCTTAGATCGATTTCGATACGGTTTACATAATTCTTATATCTCTCACTGGTTTCGAGCTTCATAATGTGATAATCGCGTGAATGTTCGTGACGTAGAGTTCATTATCGTACTGCACGACGAACCATATGCCACGTATGGCTGTTTCGTATCAATATCCCGACAATTTCTGTCGCGTTATCGTTCGTAGCAGAAGTGCGGCTGGTATGTAAAAAGATATTACAGCATCGAGCAGTTTTACGTTTCCAACGGTGCATTTACCAGCTCGTACATACCAGCGATTTACTGAAAATAAAGGAAAAATGTACGCGCGTTACGCTAAATACTGGCGTGTTTTACATCTCCTGAGAACGAGACTGGTTCTACTTGTAGACTCGTCGAGCTGTAAAACGTAAAAAGGAAACATTTGATGACTCTGCGTGGAAACTTACTCCTTCCTGCACGGTTACTTTTACGTACGTGCGAAATACGTGCTGGTTTCTTCAAATCTACGTACCTGCTGTTTATAAGAATTTTAATCTGCAATGCTTACTTGGTATTAATATATAAATATAGTAGAAATAAACATCATTTAATTCAAGTACACTGTTTTTAATTTATAATACTCAAATCAAGTCAAAGTTAAAAAATTGCATTCTCTTAAAGCTAGAAGTGGTCAGTTTTAAATAATTATTTATTCTGATTATACTGATGATTGTACTGGCTCTTAACCAGCAATTATAGCGTTAGAATGTCGGCTGTAGTACTGAAGAGCGTTATCAGTATTGACAAGCGTCTGTTGATATGATATTACCGACACTTAACGTTTGATTTCATGCAATTATTAAATCAATATTTGTCTGTTTCTTTTTTAAACAAAATAAATAAGTATAACTTATCTTTGACAGATTCAAGAGTCAAACATCAATTTCTTATCACAACAGTCCTCGACTGATGCGATGCTTCCGTATTTTTATTTTTGTTATGCTAGTTATGCTATGCATAAAGGAATACACACATTCAGCGCAAAGAAAACGTAATTAAAACACGGTTTCGCGACAGGAAATTACAGACAAAATGTAACGTGAAATCCAATTTGCATTTAACCTTCGTAAAAAGTGTTTCGCGTTAGACGATAGTCATTGCACCACATTAGAAACGATTCAGTTCCCTTCGCTTATCTCGCTGGCCTCTGCATCTCGTCGATGCAGAAAAAAACATGGTGCGAACGTAATGCTCCAACGCAATTTGCATAAGTGTAACGAGAGGAGCAAACGAAAAGAAAGAGAGGGAGCATAATCTCACCGCAACCTGATTAGATCGGCTCTTTCAAATATGTTTCAAATATCGTTCATTATGCAACATTATTAAGAAATAAGTTATCTTTCTAATTAGCTCTGAAACCGATCAGCTACATTTTTTATTTTCCTCGCGATTACATATTTTTGTGATCAACGAACAAGGAAAACAGACTGTTCAGAAACGCAGAAATATAGAATATACAGAAAAATAGAATAAAAATAGTGATTACTTTTGCATAATTATAGATGCAAACATCCAAATAAAACGCATACATATAAAATATGAAAAAGTATGAAAAAGTATGAGAAAACAAAATATAATATATCCAAACAACGTGTAATGCTACAAATTTAATCCCTGTGTGGTGGGGATCAGAATGCACCCACAGTATCCCCTGCTTGTCGTAAGAGGCGACTAAAAGGGGGAAGAAAGGGTTAAGGAAGAAGTAGAAAGAGTGAGTTCAAAGGAATTACCAAAGAATGAGAGTGCAAAGAGATAGATATGAGCATATGCGTGTAAAAAATTAAGTAGATAATTGCGCAGAAGAAATTTTATAGAAAAGTTTTCTGTTGGGCAAAATAAGAGCGCTCTTTCAATAAAAAATCGTGAACCGTGCTACAAATGAAGATGTTCTTGTCTCATTTCTATTAGATTTAGATTAAGCCACGTGCTAGTCTTTTGTTGTGCGACTAACTCTCCGCTAACATTGATAATACGATAGAAACTCCTTGAGACACGTCGTGTCTCAAACAACTTAAATCATAGTCCCTAAATTCCAACGCTTCTAACTTCCTGTACCCGCTTCACCCTGTCTTCTGCCCTTTGGCCTGTCCACTGACTATTGTACTACAGCTAACTCGCCTTCAACCATGTAAATACTCAATGTTTTCGCCATAAGCTAAGACTATCATAGTTAGTACTAGCGTGCGGAACCTGCGCCATAATAAAATCCTCCAAACTTATGAGAAAAAGTAGATTCGTAAAAGTATTTTCTAAAATACAATAAGGTGTTCTTAATTATAATTAATAATAATATAATAACGTATTTGAAAGTGAAAAAGTGAGAAGCCAATTCTTATTTTGCGCATTCGTCCTTATCGCCTGCCTAGTGTTATAAATCTTGTCAAAAAGCAAGATAAAAATTGACTTCTCTTTAACCAGAGATAGTGGATGACAATAGATTAATGATTAACGACGTGTCCACCTTTTCTCTAGGTGTTGAAGCTTGAACATGCCAGCTAGCACCTGCCAGTTTTCTTCGGTTAAGTAATATGTAAGTAAATCTTCAAGATGTAAATATGCAAATCATTGAGAAAACCTTCTTCAAACATCCTGAGAATCTCATGGACGTATTCAAGTCAAAAATTGTATAACATTTTTATTTTACAAAGGTATGTTATCCTCCTTGGTTAAAGTCTCCTAACTTACAAATTTTTCGTCTTTATTTTTCACGTTGTTTTGATATATTTGGAACTCTACTTGCTTCTTTCTATTAAACAGAATTAGAATTTTCAATACAGATACTTTACAAGGCTCTGAAAATAATATAATTTATGTTTCTAACAAGTGTAGTGTAAAGACTAATCTAAAACTGTACTGATCTAAAAGAAGCTGGTATAATTTAAACAGTACACTTTTCACAAGTATAATGAATGAACGACAATTTTTCATTGACATCATTCGACCTGTACAAAGTAAATATCAAGTATTTAAAATGATCCAGACTTACAAAGGAAGCATGCTAAAAGTGTACTAGTTTCTACGTTGCACTTTTTTTCGCTGAAGCACGATGACGCGCAAAACAAAACAAAAGAAGAAAAAAAAACAATACCATCCGGGAGCCATTTCACTCTTGCAGTCGACGTATCGAAAATGTCAAACAAAAAATATGCGGCAGTCATACGCGCAGATCCCAGTTAGATGACTTTCCTCAAGAATGAACAATAAATCCCGCAATATCAACGCGGCGTGCGCCGTTTCCACGCTAGGCAATTTATCGAACAATAAAGTAAGAGCTCCCATTGTTGAGGGTAGAAAAATCCGGATAAAAACTTCCGTTTTGCACCGTATTCTACTTCGTCCGCGTGTTACCCGCGCAGGAGATCGCGTATCGCGTTGTTTCAGAACGAATATTATGTTAAAACGACATGCACATCCGTTTGGATCGACAATGTACGACGACACGTGTTTGAAAAAAAATTTTCGAGTTCGCAAATCGAGTGCTTGAATTGATTTATTTGAAGAAACTGATTCTGATTTATGAATTATGTTAAAAATGCGAAGCTATTGGTTTATTACATAGTGTTATTTTTAACAATGTGTTACACTACACAGTTAAAGCTAGATTTGAAAATATTACTGAAGATCTGTTCCTGAAAATATTATAATTTAAAGTGAAACGAATATTTCTTAACTTGCATGAATGAATGATCTATCTAGCAAAGTAATTAATCAATGTTCATCCAGCATACGTTACACACTGAAGTTATATTTGATACAGACTAACAAAGTCCCAAAATTCCCAAGCGTGAACGACTTGAAAACCCTGGCCGAGCATGAGTTCATTAGTTCTTACGGTTTGTTCCCAACCTGCGCAGTATTCGCGCCTGGATGTCTGACTCTAGCTGGGAAGAGCGTTGATATCGCGGGAAATAAAACATTGTCAATGGTAAGTGCAAATACAAGGCGTTTCGAAGACAGTTAATTGCGGGTTCGATTGCACGGCTGCTGAACGCGCACTTTTCTACGATCGTGGCGCACAGAAAGACCGATAGAGGCGTGCGATGGCAAACAAGTTCGTCTTCGTTTATCTTACCGTGAAATGAAACAGGCCATTCAACTTGTCACGTTGGTAGTCGGTAGGCCGAATCACATCGGCAAATGGTGTCGCTTTAAAACGCTCACGGGCGAACTAGCCGGGAAAACATTCGAGCTTCGCTTGAACGAAGAAAGTCTCCATGTGTTCGCAGATGAACCACGGTTGATACGCTACTTAAAAGGAACGTTACGAAGTTTCAAGACCAAGCGAGGTACCAACCGCTAATTTTCTAACTTCCGACCGTTTCGAATCCCTCCAATCGTTTGAACGTTTCGTTTCGCGCATTGAACAACGGGCTTCCACAAATCCTTGTGATTCGAGAAAGAAAGAAAAAAAAAAACAAATCGTTATCTGTTTATAATTGTTTACATTCGCGAAGAGAAAGTTAGTGCAAGTATCTCGTATCGTGGTTACGCTCCTTCCCAATGTCGCCCGGGCGATAGTTAATTATCAGCGCTATTAAACGAGTCGCCTCTTAAAATATAATATCGCGTCGGACGAAAATAAATCCGCGGCCGTCCTGTGCCGTTGTTGTAAGCGGTAGCCACGATTAAAATTAAGTCCGCTACAAAACAGTTGTCGACATTGCTAACAGCATACGTTCCTGGGTTTCAAATCGTAATTGCCTCGAGCTTGCCAATGAAACGTGGTCTTGGAAGCGGCTCCGCCCTGGTCGTTGCATTGTACACGTTCCTCGAACGTATCACGAATACCTACACGGGGAACATTGTAGAGAAAACGTTGGCTTGCCATTTCGCGCAGAAATTAGCAGCTGGCGATGGTAACGCTCGTATCTCCGATGTACTGACTTCCGTTATCGGCAGCGGAGGCCAGATTTTCGCGCTCGACGCACGATCCCTCGACGTTGATCGATGCCACTGGAACGCTGATGTCGAGCTGGTTCTTATCGAGCTGGCGAACGGCGAAAAAAATAGATTATTGAAATGCCGGAATGCGGACGAGGCACGCAACAGGGAAATCTCGATCGTCACGAATATGACGTCACGATGGCGCACGCATCCTATCGGCGCATCGATGATGGACCTTTTATTTTCGTCAGAAACGATGGAGACGAGCAAGGCCGTGCTCGAGGAGGAGAGAAGAGTGGCGAGAATGACCGACGCTATTCGAGAAGAACGATGGGATGAGCTGGGTACGATATCAACGAATAATTCACGTAACGTGTAGTTTTAATTAACAAATTAAACATTCGCTTTTTTTTTCACACTGCACAGTATTAATATCGTATAATTCATATAAGCAAATATTTTACATAGCTCGTTAAAATATTACACGAAACGTAAATACAATATATATTATTTAGGCTGCATTTTTTAAATATATATATATATATATTAAATACACATATATTTCTTACTTCTAATAATAGGTCACATATTTCTTTTTACTTTAATTAATATGTTTCAAAAGTTAGTTTGTTTAGGTACTGCGCGTTCCCTTTTATTAAAGCAACTCAGCTCGTAACATTTTCGAACGATCTATATAAATTTCCAAGTTAAAATTTATAATGCACATTATAGGAAAGCTCTTGTGGGAAAGTCATCGTTATCGTTCTGCACATAAGTATTTGAGTTGTCTATCAAACGATATTGAACGTACCGTAAACATGCTAGAAAAGATCGAGGGAGTTTTAGGAATCAATGTTATCAGTTACAGCGCATCCATCGTCATATTGGTAATTTATTCATACTCTTCAAAACAAAACATATTTTTCTTTTTAAAATAAAAAAAAAAAAAGAATGAGATAAACGAAAATTAAATATACTATACATTTTAATCATATTAAAAATGAGAAAGAAAAATATAAACTTATATAAATGAAAATACACATTATATGGTTATGATTATAACGTAAAATATTAATTAGCATAGTGTTCCTTTATGCGTCAAAAACCTGTAACAATGTTCGTTAATCATATAGTTACGTCTCTCAACAGGTACAAAAATCAAAATTAAAAATTTTCATCTCGTTTTTGAATCGCATGAAAATTCCGCAACGTTATTATATACTGAAGGCATGTACAGGGGCAACTACGATGTATTCGTACGATCGACCTCTACATCCTCCGAATATAAAATATCCTTCTCGCCCAAAATTAATAATCAAATATCACTTTCACGAAAGAATATGAAGAATATCACCATAACAAATACGAAAAATCGGAGTACAATAATATTTCGTGATTTATTACCAGGCAAGTCTTAACTTTTAATCAAATTTTTTTTTTTTTATCTTTTTAGACGTCTCTTTTTACTATGAATATATATACACATAGGAACCTTTGTATGTGTGTACATTTCATCATCTTATGCTAATTTAATCATTGTAATTTACGTACATATCAATACAATAAAAATAAAAGGTGGAAAAAAAAAGTTTCAGGAAACGATGTCCGTTTGAGCAGGAAATATTACGCGGAATGTTATATTGTGGAATTGATCTTTTTAATGGAATGTGTGTGTACTTGATTGGTCGTCAACTTTCGTGCGTTCGTTACGCATGCGCATAGTAACATTCCGTTTACTCTCTTCCTTCTTTTTAATCTTCTCTTTCGTGTAATATCTTTTTCCTCTTTCTTTTCCCGCAAACGCGTACGCTTGTTACAATGCGCGTGCGAACATATGGAGAGACAGTACTATAATGTGTGTAACTCGTCTTTGTAACTTGATACAAAGAAACGAAATTTGCGTTTTACACATCACATTACTAAGAGCACTTAAACCACGCGACACTTAAGTGCGTTATAAAAATACGCAATATTGTTATGGTAAAATTCATTGTTTTCCACGTCGAACGACTGCATTTCTTTTTTTACTTATTGGAAAATGGAATTTTCGCGGTGACAATTTTTGTAACATCATAGGGTGCGATAGTTTTGATCAGTGATCGTATTATAAAATTTCCATGAAAATGCGGCGATTGCCATTAAACATGTAGCTAAAAGGATGCCACCTAAAAGAAAAAGGGAAAGGTAAATAGTGCTTTGTTTGAGTGCAAGGTAATGTTAGAATTAGATGCACGCGACTATATAAATAATCTTGGAAAGAAAAGGCTCTTTCGAGTAAACAAACAAATATCCAAATATTCAAGCTATCGCTTTTGTAAATATTCAGAATATCGATTATGTAAATATTGAACGTATTAGTTATGCACTAGTTATAATACAAATATCTGTATCGGATACGTACCCATGAAGCTGAGACCATCAAAGTGTCGCTCATTGTTAGGGGCTACTTTTGTTGACACTGGAACCGCAGTTGTTATAGGCAATGACGAAACGGTGGATGTACCATTTGTTGTACTTGTAGCTTCTGTTACTGTTGTTGCTTTGGATGTTACAGGAGGATTTGAGGTTGGTATACTAGGTTCTACAGAGCTTTGAGTAGTAGAAGTGTCATTGCTTTTAGTTTTGTTAGCGCTGCTATTAGTTTCGATAGTATTATTAGGAGTGCCACTAATGGGAACAGAAGTGTCCTTAGAGTTAATAGAAGTACTATTATCGGTAGGTTTAATAGTATCAGAATTATTAACTGCTGGAACAGAATTTGAATTTTGAGCAGGGACAGGAACAGGAACAGCAGGAACGGCTGGACCGGAAGAAACAGCAGGACCAGCAGATACGACAGGATCGGCAGAAACAGCAGAACCGGCAGAAACAGCAGGAACAGTAGGAACAGCAGTAGAAGTTAGATCTGGTGCTTGCTGATTGGTAACTTTACTATCTTCTTGTTTTTTACCTGTTGTGCAAAGAATGAATATTTTATGCATTATTTTTGAATGTTACCTCTGAAACTATTTACAAAAAAGTTCACCGAACGAAACCTTGGCAATAATACGGAATGATTTTCAGTATTGAAAATTGAATTTTCAATAATGATAATTTTTAATATTGGTGCATTAAAATTATCATTCATACACTTGCAAAATAACAGATTGCTGATACATATGTAATTATTAAAAAAATGATATTTCGCGTATTATCTTATTTTCGAGTATCCTATTAAATAATTAAAGTCGGTAAAACAAGATAGAGAACATTAATTCGAATAAACGATCTTCCATGGAAATATTTAATCTTTTAACGAAATTGACGAAACTATGGGAGGTAACTGCATATAGCTGATTCGCAAGTTCCATTGTAGTTGTATTAAATTACAAAATGTCCTGCTATACACATAAGTGTATAACCAGAAACAAAATCAATAATGATAAAACCATTCACAGACGAAAAAAACCGCCATAATTAACGATAATGAGAGACCTGTATAAACGATTAAATCATGCGAGGCGAAGGACTCTCGATACGCGTATGCTTCTAGAGACGTCGAAAAACAGCCAACGGTCTACGTATCTTGTGTAACGCGAGACAAGTGAACGTGTCCGTTGCGTAAAATAAAAAATTCGTAGATCATTCCTCTACGTTCGTTAAATAGCTTATCGCGTACTATATAGCGTCATTTCTCCGACGAGAAACGAGTCTTACGCAATATTCCAAGAAAATATTACAAGGAAAATTTCCTACACATTAACATGGCTAAACACAAGTCGTTTAATAGACATTAAGGAAGCAAATACATTGTGAAATATTGTGATACTTACCATCGTTGGTCGCAATGCAGCTGATTGTTGTAGCCAACAAGACGCAGATTATGTATACCAATCTCATTTTTGCGATTGAAATTCGTACTATTTCTATGGACACAACCGCTTTTGAAGACAGTCAGATGTTGACGAATAAGGTCCCCGTTACAAACAAGACCGAGAAGCGTGCAACGTAAGCTTCAGCTGAAATTGAACTGGTCGCAGGCATCGGCTTCCACCAATTGCAACTGTACGAAGACAGTGGCGACGCTACGCAACTTCACTTTTTAAACATATTCCCTAGATGGCTTACACTATACGTAAATGACCAGAATATATTGAACAGTTTTATTAATGTACTGTTAAAAAGTAGATATCCAGAATTAATACATTAATACGTTATCCTTTTCAAAGCAGGTTAACATATTTCAGTATAAGGTATTCTATCTAGTGTATATTGTAGTTTAATAAGTTATTTCATCATACGCATAGTCTTGTAAAAATTCCTTTAGCCAAGAAATTCATTTACTAAAATGAGCGTGAGATATTTCACAATCGTGTGTATTATTATTAGAAAATTAAGATATCTAAATTTCAAGTATTTCTTATTTTAATTCTTGTTAAGAGTTTGTACGTGTAAGGATAATTTGCAGTTCGAAAAGGTGACAATTTTTCGCAACGTTGCAGAACAAAATTCAACAAAACTCAAAATACAGACAAAGTTATTTCCCATCGATAGATTTGTAACATCTTACGATTACAATTTTGAACGATCATTGATTAACGCACTCCATGCGTTATACTATACTCGATATATGTACGACTCGTTGCAATTAGGGTAGAGAAAAAGTGCACGAAAAAGGAAACGAGGAACACGGAGAAAAATGTATGGAACGGTATGAGAAATGAAAAATTCATGCAACTGAAAAATACAAGGTAAAGCGTACAACGAGATGGCAAGCGTGACGAGTACAAGGATGTAAACGGCTGAAAGAAGAAGAACGTGAAAGCGCATATCAAATACTGCGATAGATTAAACAAAAAGACTGTACAAATAGAAAATGTAAACCGATTGTTAGGAAATAAGGACTGGTTTCGTTGGGCGATAGGAGGGTGCAGAGCCCTCTACGAGATACGCCATCTACGAGATACATTTTCGTTATGTAAATTGTAGAGAGAAATAAAACGTAAACCTAAGCCGAAAAGTGCACCAATCGGCAAAGCGCGGACTAAAACCTGTGCACGTAGAGAGGCGCGTACGAACGTAACGCTTTGCATTCCGTTGTTATTCATGCCTGGTTCCTTGCAGGACATTCTAGTGAAGTGGCGCGCTCTAACGTTGACCAGGGAAATCGAAGAGGAACGGTCGGGAATGCCGTTGATGCGCGCTCAGCGGTCTGCTGGATCAGTGCTGGTGCTTGAAGCGAGGCGAGTGTACGGTGGTGCACGATCGCTTCGCGTATACGGGTCCGGACTGTTTTCGTTCCGCCGTTTCGTTAAACCGTGTTTATACTACTTGCCGCGGCGGCAGTGCGTAAAAGCGTCGGTGTGTACGGTGCCGTACGGATTCGAAGTGAACGTCGCGGGCGTAAGGGAGAGTAATCGAGATAGATAAAGAGCGATCGGTGTCGGGCGACTAGGTGTCCCGGTCGAAGAGATCGCGAGTGGAGGAGAGAGTGGACGAGCGTAGGGCAGGGTGCATCGGCACCAGCCCGCGAATAAAGGGGCAAGAGAAATGGGCCGGTCCGTACTTACGTGATAGGAGGTGCATGAGCGCGCGCGCGCTCGCACTCGCTCGCGTGTGTATGTGCGTGCGTGTGTCATCGTCGTGCGAGTGTGTCGCGAGTAAGGGGGTGAGAGAAAGGGTGAATACAGTTTCGGGTAGATTTCGAAAGTGATAAAAAAGCGATCGTGGTCGTCCCGTCTCCCGGCTAAGAGCTAACCGAAAACCCGCGCGCAACCGCCGACGTCACGCAAGATGACAGCAGCGAGGAATGTTTTTCTGACGCTGATCAACGCGGCCTTCCTCTGTCTCGCCTCGACGATACTCTCGGAATCGGTCGGCTCCTCCTGCAAGTGGTTGTCCGAGGGTGGCAACGACACTCGCTCCGCGGACTGCACCCTCCGAGTGTTGGACCCAGGCGCGATCACGAGCCTGGTCGCGTCGCTCGACGGGGCACTCAAGCTACGGATACGATGCAGCGACGTCCATCACTTCGAGAGCAGCTTCAACGCGCAGAGCTGGCAACGCTTGACGGGTCTGCACGAGCTCCACGTGCACGGGTGTAAGGTGTTGCGAGTACCGGAGGGCGCCTTCCAACCGCTCCTCGAGCTGAAGAAGCTCACCGTGCAGACGTTCAACGCCGTATGGGGCGCCAGCCGTTTCCTCGAACTCGCCCCGAACTCCTTCCTCGGGCTCCGCGAGTTGCACACGCTGGAGATCGTCGAGAGCAACGTGCAAGCCTTGCCGGTGAACCTCCTCTGCGGGCTGGACAATCTCCAAACGTTGAACCTGACCGGGAACCGTTTGCGCGACGTGAACGACATCGGTTTGAACCGGCGAGACGGCAACGAGTCCGACGGTAGCGGCGAGTCGTGTCGCGCGGACATTCGCATTCTGGATCTGTCGCGAAACGACATCAAACGGCTGCAAGAGAACAGCCCGCTGCTGGGCCTACGGCAGCTCCAAGAGCTGCACCTGCAGCGGAACGCGATCCTCGAAATTGCCAGCGACGCGCTCTCGAGCCTCGCCGCGTTGCGTATCTTCAACGCCAGCTACAATTCGCTGGACTCGTTACCGGAGGGGTTGTTCGCCAGTACCAGGGACCTTCGAGAAATACACCTGGCGTACAACGGCCTCCGCGATCTACCAAAGAGCATATTCACTCAGCTGGAGCAGCTGCTGGTGCTGAATCTCGCCGGGAACCGACTGGGCAGCAACCGCGTCGGCGAGACGACGTTCCTCGGCCTGATTCGCTTGATCATCCTCGACCTGTCCTACAACATGCTGACGCACATAGACGCGCACATGTTCAAGGATCTGTTCTTCCTGCAGATCCTCGATTTGCGGAACAACTCGATCGATCGGATCGAGGGGAACGCGTTCCTGCCGCTCTACAATCTGCACACCCTCGAGCTGTCCGACAACAAGCTACGCACCGTGGGAGCGCAACTGTTCAACGGGCTGTTCGTCCTGAACCGGCTGACGTTGTCCGGGAACGCGATCGCGAGCATCGACCCGCTCGCGTTCCGCAACTGCACCGACTTGAAGGAGTTGGACCTGAGCGGTAACGAGCTGACGTCGGTGCCCGACGCGTTGCGCGACCTCACTCTACTGAAGACCCTCGACCTGGGCGAGAACCGGATCAGCAATTTTTACAACGGCTCGTTCCGCAATCTCGATCAGCTAACCGGGCTACGGCTGATCGGCAACGACATTGGCAATCTCTCCCGCGGCATGCTCTGGGACCTGCCGAACCTGCAGATCTTGAATCTGGCCAGGAACAAGGTGCAGCACGTCGAGAGGTACGCCTTCGAGCGGAACATGCGGCTCGAGGCGATACGACTGGACGGTAACTTCCTCTCGGACATAAACGGGGTCTTCACCAGCATCGCGAGCCTGTTGTTGCTGAACCTCTCGGAGAATCACATCGAGTGGTTCGATTACGCCTTCATACCAGGCAATTTGAAGTGGCTGGACATACACGGGAATTTCATCGAGAGCCTGGGGAACTACTACGAGATCCCCGACTCGAAGGTGAAAACGCTGGACGCCAGCCACAACCGCATCACCGAGCTGTCCCCGATGTCCGTCCCGGACAGCGTCGAGCTGCTCTTCATAAACAACAACTACATCAGCGTGGTGCGCTCGAACACGTTCAGGAACAAGGTGAACCTGACCAGGGTCGACATGTACGCGAACATGATCGAGACGATGGAGCTCACCTCGTTGCTGCTGACCAAAGTGCCGGAGGACCGGCCGCTGCCCGAGTTCTACATCGGCGGAAACCCGTTCAACTGCAACTGCTCGATGGACTGGCTGCCGGCGATCAACAACCAGACGTCGACCAGGGAGTACCCGCGTATCATGGACCTGGACAACGCGATGTGCCGCACCACCGGACCACGTGGCGTCGCCATCGTGCCTGCCTCGACCGCGCGGTCCGAGCAGTTCCTCTGCCGTTACGAGGCCCATTGTTTCGCACTCTGCCATTGTTGTGATTTCGACGCGTGCGACTGCGAGATGACTTGCCCGGCCGGCTGCAAATGCTACAACGATCGCACGTGGAATACGAACGCGGTGGACTGTTCCGGCCTGGGCGTCGAGGAGATACCGCGGCGAATACCGATGGACGCGACCGAGGTCTATCTGGACGGTAACGTGTTACGCGAGCTGCAGAACCACGTCTTCATCGGGCGGAAGAATATGCGCGTGCTTTACGTGAACGCGAGCGGCATCGAGTCGATACAGAACCGCACGTTCAACGGTTTGAACAATCTGCAGATCCTTCACCTCGAGGACAATCGGATACGCGAGCTGAAGGGGTTCGAGTTCGAGCGGTTGTCCCACCTGCGCGAACTTTATCTGCAGAACAATCTGATCGGGTTCATCGGTAACCTGACCTTCCTGCCGTTACGCTCGCTCGAGATACTGAGGCTCAGCGGGAATCGATTGGTGACTTTCCCGGTGTGGCAGGTCACCCTGAACGCGCGGCTCGTCGAGCTGTCCCTGGGCAGCAATCCGTGGTCCTGTCGGTGCAAGTTCTTGCAAGAGCTGTCCTCCTGGGTGTCCGACAACGCGCACAAAGTGGTGGACGCGAGCGACGTTTGGTGCTACTACGACGGTGACGCGAGGCCCGCTTACCGGCGCCGGTTGAACGTCAACGAGACGGTCTGTTCCGATTACTTTTCTCAGGGGGGCGTGATCGAGAGCATCATGATCTCCGATTATCTGCCGGTGGTAGCCGCCACGATGTCCGCGATGCTCGTCCTCCTCGTGATCATCGTACTGATGGTGATATTTCGCGAGCCGGTCGCCGCCTGGGCGTACTCCAAGTACGGGTTACGATTTCTGCGCGCGAAGCCCGGCAAAACGACCGGGACGGCGGCGATGGCCGCCGCGGCGCCGATGGCCCCGTGCTGCGACACCGATCGCGACCGCCTTTACGACTGCTACGTCTGTTACAGCCCCAACGACGAGCATTTCGTGCTGCACACGTTGGCCGTGGAGCTGGAGCGCGGCGCCGCGGGCCTCAGGCTCTGTTTGCACCATCGCGATCTACCCTGCGTGCTCCGCGCCTCCGCCTCGTCGCCGGTCGTCCTGGAGGCGGTGGACGCGTCGCGGCGCGTGCTGATCATCCTCACCCGTAACTTCCTGCAAACCGAGTGGTCCCGTTACGAGTTCCGCGCGGCGCTCCACGAGGCGCTCCACGACCGGGCGACGCAGCTGATCATCGTGCAGGCCGGCCAGTGCCCGGAAGTGGACCGCGACCCCGAGCTGCGGCCGTACCTGCGAACCGCGGCCGCGATCCTCACCTGGGGCGAGAAAAGGTTCTGGGAGCGTCTTCGGTACGCGATACCGGCCGCGAACACGCTCGGCGACATATCGATGGAGAGCAAATCGTCGCCGCTCGTCTACAAACGGAACATAAACACGTACACGCTCGACGGCGTCGCCACCGAGAAGACGAGCATGTCGACGCTACGCGCGCAGGAACGACAACGCGCCCTGTTCAAAGAACACTCCTCCCCGACGACCGCGTTGATGCTGCAACACGCGCCGCCCGCTTACTCCTGCGGCACGGTCGCCGTGCCGCAGCAACAACCGCCGCCCTCGTCGCCGCAGCCGAGGCTGACCGTCAATCACGCCTACCGGGACGCGGTCACCCTGCCGGGTAGCAATCTTATCGCGACGAACACGATGGCCAGCAGCGGCAGCAGCGAGGATCACAGGAGGCCCCTGTCCGAGCATATATACTCGTCGATCGACTCGGATTACTCGACGCTGGAGAGAACCGCCTGGAGACAGCAACAACCGCCGCCGCCGCCGCCGCCGCCGTCGTCCGGCCAGGCCTATCTCGTCTAGCTTCGCGCCGATTCACCGCTGCTTGTGATACGTTCTCTCGGGAGGGCCAAGCTTCCCTCGCTTTCTGTGTTCGCCAACGCGACGGCAACCGATCGATCCGCGCGCCAAGGACCGTCCCGCTCGAGCGATCGCGGTGATCTTGGATAGATTGATGAATGAAAGATATATTTTCTGGCGTTTTCCATTCGCGTGTCAAGCGTCCAAGGTTACCGTTTTTACGGGGGGACGGGGGGAGGGGGGGGGGGTTGAAAGGATTTTTTTGGGACGATTGTTACACACACAGAGTACCTCGAACGATCGTCGTCGTCGAGCTTTCGCCTTTTCACGGGCTGTGCTCACGGGGAGACGTTAGCGTAGCCTCACGATAGAAGAACACGCGATTAGCCGGGAGTATATTCCGCCGACTACTTTGGAAATATTTGTCCGCGACTGTCGGTCCTTTTTCTTTTCTCGTGGAACGCGCTCTCGCTCTTCCTTTGTTTCGACGGTAAAAGCGTGATTGTTCACTTCTCCACTCCTGGCTTCTACTCTTTTTTTTTTTCCGTCTCTTCTTTCCTTTTCCCTCGTTCGAACTCTCTCTCTCTCTCTCTTTTTTGCTCTTTCTATTTCTTTCGTCACCTTTCTCTATTTATCTCTTTCACTCTCTCTTTCTCTCGCTATTCCGTTGTCTCTGGTCCTCGTCTAGTTTCCTCGATATCAGAGCCTTCTCTCTCTCTCTCTCTCTCTCTCTCTTTCTCTCTCTCTGTGTGTATGTTCGCGAACAGATTGCGCGCGCAAACTGTACGACGCGAATTTCTGAATGGCGTCTCGCGAGAATCTAATTCGACAGGGACTCTTCTACTCCCACTGCCACTTCACTTGACGACTTTTCAGCGCGCGATAAAGTATAAACACGCCGCCTCGTTTGCGCCGGAATCGCCAGAAAAATCGTCTCAACGGCGATTTAGATCCCCACACGCGTCTGTACATATCTATTCTATACGGAAAGGGAAAGAAAAGAGGATGCAATATGTAAATAGGGTTTGCGAGTCGTTACGCTTGTATCAGCGTACGTGTACGTATGTACATTATATATATATGTATTAAATATATAAACAGGCGTAACGTATGCATTTAATATATATATAGATATATATATACACGAGAAGGAGCGACACGTCGGTTCGGACGCGTCGTTTCTCTTCGCCGCGTAGAAAGAGAGAGAGTTTTAGCTTCGATTTTGAATTCTCGACTAGGTAGACGATGACTTTTTGTAATTTTATATGTCTGATCTGATGATATTGTACGATATGTAAATATGTAAGTATATCGAACGCCGCCTCATGTAAAATATTATTCATCGCGTAAGGATAACGAAGGAAGGGGAAGGAGGGGAGGAAAACAGCAACAACAACAACAACAACAACAAAAATGAAACCGGTAATTATGAGTGAGAAACAAAATGAAAAAGCATGCGCTTGCGATACTGTGAAGCACGACACAGGTTGCGCGTGTGTCGTAAAAATTTAACTGTATACTTGATTTATTTAAATCATGTGAATAAATTTATAAAATACGTTATTACACGCTTGGGAGCATATATCCCGATCCGCAACCGTTTCCCGATCCGCTCGGCGATTTCACGTGTGCGCGTTACGCCTCTAACGACATATGTTCTCTCCGCTTCGCTCCTTAGTTTCGATTGAGTTTTCTCGACAAAATTAACGTCCGTAGCGATAAAACTAGCATCGACGCGTAAATATTTCACGATGCACGTGTGTACCTATATATATCCATACAACGCAGGAAAACACTCGTTCGTTCTCTTATCCGATCGTGCCGTATTTCCTTTTTTTTTCTTTTTTTCTTTTTTCTTTTTTTCCTTTTTTTTTTTTTTATTTCCTTCTCGCTTTTGTCAATCGTTATTCATACCGTATTTTTGCCACCATATTTTACCTGGCATTGTCCAAACAAATCCAACGAGGGTACAGGACGAATTGATCGTGTGTTTGCGCCACGTACGCTTGTTTTCAAATACATATTCCATCCTACGTTTGATCAGAATACTTGCAAATATATTCTGTGGAAATGACTTGTGTAACGGTGTTGTTCTCACATGGCCAACCGTTGTCGTTACATATACTGTACCTATATACTATATAGATCGCGAACGGAACATTGATCCTAGTCAGCGCCACCGCGCACTCACTGCACACCATCTGCACACTTACATTATTAATGCGCCTACACCACTGCCGCAGGCTGCGCGTACCACAGAGACCAATGTTTCTGTTTGGAAAATCTTTTCCTTCCGACAAACGGGGATACCGAGCTGGGGGACGTTTCCCCGCTTCCCACGGCCAGGTCGGGTTCGCGAATCGTCGTCGAGCGCCCTCGACGCGATGGCGGCGCGGAAAATTGTTTCCGGCCGATCGCGTAGCCGCGCTTAAAGTTTCCCCGTTTCGGAAATTCGAGACGCACCGTCTCGCGGAACGACGACAGCGCGAGAAGGAGGTCACGCGCGACGCCCCCGTTCAACGACGAGCGTGCACACGCTCGGCTTTATTCCGCGGAGGCGAGTTTAGCGAGCGCGGAAAATAAAACGAGCCCGGGGGAAAGTTTCCCCGCGAACTTTTAAGCGCATAGTTGTCCCAAGTGTCGATAGAAATTTCCTTGTCCTGTTCTACGCCCGTCCGTTTCCCTACGCGGCGCTCCCCTTTCGCGCGAGCAGCCCAGGTGTCGTTGGAACGTGGTGCGCGGGGTAGCATAGATATCTCGTAAAATATGATTTCCGCGGTGCACGCCGGTGGTAATCGAATCCGCCGCGCGGGTAGTCCGTTCGAAACCAGTTTTCCCTCGGCATCCCGCGGAATGTAAGTACAGCTGTAATTACTTCCACACCGTACTTACCGGCCATGTGATCGAATCTAGCCATGGGGATCGAGTTTACGGGGCATTCTCCGAGGGGCACGCCGTTCGGCTCGCTCGATCTTTGCGGTATCTCACGGCCGCGATAACTTCCGTTCCCCGTGCAGCGCCGGTAAGAGTGCGAGGCGGGTCGATTTCCACGAGGTTTGCTCTCACCGCCGCGCGGAGCGATCCGGGGGGGGAAAAGGGAGCTCGCGATAAAACGGTCGAGCGTCCTCGAGATTCGCGAGAGCACCTTTCACCGGAGATCAAAAGGAGGGTGGGCGCCACGCGTCGCGTCAAGTTCGTTATATGGGTCGTTCTTGCGAAACACCATTGAGTACTAAAGCCGAGCGATTCCCGGCCTTGAAGCGAGCGCTCGATCCCAATGGCGCAACCGGCAGGACATTGGCCTGCATCTAATCCGATGCGCTCCGCGATTTGCATACCAGCTCGCGTATCCACGCTTCCTATGTTCCATCGTTCGTTACGTTCCGCTCGCTCCCACCCTTCTGGCGCACGAAACAAGAGATTCTAACAATCTTTCCGTTTCTGTATCGCTCTTTCCGATCGCCGACCCCTTTTATCGATAATGAAATCAATTTTGCGCCGGGTTTCGCCGCGGTCTTCGACGGCTACGCCTCTGCGCTGTGCCCCGGTGTCGTTGCAATGCCAAGCCCAGGGAGATCTGGTTCTGATCCTTTTTGTCCACGGCTCTCCGCTTGTGCCAGTAATATCGCTTTTGCGCACGGTTGACTCGACCGTTTAATAAAAACTTTTACCTACGCGAAGCTGAAATTCTCAAGGTGCGCGCAACGGAGCGCTCCGAAAAGCTCGCGCGCTGCGTACGGGAAATCCTCTCCGGTAAATCTGACAACATTTTATCGGGCCAGCGATTCGAACGTTGATATCCGTTGACCATTGCGTGCGATGGCTTTCGAATAGCCGTTTTTTCCTAGTATTCGCCGGCGAGTTCGAAAGCCGCGATATCGTTGGCGGGTTTTGCGACTTGCGTGACGACTGCCATGTTTGCAGAGAGAAGTTAGCGCGGCTGGCCCCGTCGCGCCACCTGCGCCGTTACCTCTGCTTCCTACCAGCTCTGATATACATACGACCGCGAGTCCACCCCTCGCCTCGTCTCCCCGTCAAACCAACACCGCCATCCCTTACCCTTTATCCCGTGCTGGTACCTGTTAAGCGTACACCGCTGAACCCAGTAATTTCGCGAAAACTGCCACCACCGCCGTCACTGTCGCTGTCGCTGCGCTCTTTCCCCCCTTTTCCTTTTCTCCTTTCCCATTTCCCCGCTTCCGCACGCTACCACTGCCACGCTGGCTAGCGGCGAAGACGACGACGACGACGACGACGACGACGACGAGGAACAACAATGCGAATACCACGGGTCCGCACGCGATCCTATCCTGACATTTGGCCGTCCTATTGCCAAGTGTTCCGCCGCGACTCCGGCTAACAATTTCTTTAATTCTTAATCGCGACGCTCGACTTACGAGCTGATCGCGATCCCTCTGCCGTCGAGCCCGCTCTCCTCTGGATATCCGCTAAAAGGGAGCTCCGTTCTTTTCGCGTTCACCTCGGGCTACGCTCGTTTCGTAATTATCCCGGGTTACGGGGACGCATTAAAATCCCGTGGCTCCGCCGCGGTCTAAAGCACGCGCCTCCAATGAGGCGGGCAAATGGGACGGGCACCACCGCGATCTAAAGTAGAAGGCTCCGCTGCGTGACCTGTCACCGTGAAACGCCGTTAGATTTATACGCGGATGCTAACTTGTCGCATATTTACTCGGCCGCCGTGGCTCCCTTCCCGCGGCTACACGCTCCTTCCTCGTTCCAGGTTTTCGAGAGCACCTTTTGCGGGGCCTCCCAAGCCCACCTACCAGCCGCGCGCCGGCTTCCTCGACCATTCACTGGCCACCCCTCGTCTCTCCCTGGCTCGCACCCCCTTGCGATGACAAGCCGCAACAATACCAGGGTAGACTGTCCGACGCCACGAACAGATACCAACTGCCACGCAGCGACGACCACTTTTTTCCACGGCTCCCTCGCCGTTTCTTTCAGCCCACGGGGCGTAGGTACCTGGCTGCGAACCACCAGGTAGCCACCCGGCTGGCCCGCGCGGTATCGACCACCCATATATATTCACGAACTCGTTGCGGGGACCCGAGGAGTGCAGCGATCCGCATAGAATCGCGACTGAAAAGATCGAACAACGGCTGGCCCGTTCTCTCAGATTTATTCGTAACGCTATTATCTGTTGCACAGGCTTGGTCCTCGCGCTCCCAGACTGGCTGGCTGGCTGGCTGGCTGGCTAGAGCGCTCGACCTGTTCCGTTTGTAAAGGCGAAGCGAACGGGTCGCAACGGGAGAAAGAAACGTTCGCTGTTTTTCAGCCACTCGCATTATCGCATTAACGGTGTAACGTTCGAAATGGTTTTCGTGTAATTGCTAGCCAGCCCCGTAGAGCACCGAAAGTATCATCCGTCCTCGATGGTCCGCGTGTCTGCTTTGCCGTCTCTTCCGCGCGCAGTTTTGTTCGCCGTTTCATATTTTTCCGGCCGTTTTTTTGTTTCCTTTTTTTTTTTCGCCCCCGTCCCTCTTCGTTCCACCTCTGCCGCTGTTTAATTCGCCCGTTTGAAAACGGTGCCGGAAAACAGACGGGGAAGAGGGACACGGGGCACGGAGAGCGCGACATCCCGGTTCGCGTCGAGTGCGCGTTCGCTATCCGGTGAAAAATCGAATTTATCTTCGATCGATTTTCCCCGCTAATTGTCAACGGGGAGGCACGCTAAAGTCACAGATGGAAATCACCGGAGAATCAACCTTTCATCGGATGTATTTCGTTTTGTTTCTCGCCAAGCCATCCGGTCATACCGCGGCCCAGCGTGCGCGTATCAAACGCGGTGAATCGCGCGGATCGCGATCGAACAATAACGATGCCGACGAACATTTTCCATCGCGAAGAATACACACGTCGATGCAGCGTGCCGTTCGCAAAAGCAACGAACGGAAGCAAAACAAACAAACAAACAAAAAAAAGAAACAGGAAAAAGAAGAGGCGAAAGAAAAAAAATAGGAAGCGAAAGAGAGCGAAAGAGAGAGAGAGAGAGAGAGAGAGAGGGAAAAGGAGAACGCGTGGAGGAAATCGGGCGCCATTCTTTCAGCTACCAATTATTAAACGCTCGCCAGTGTTAAACGAACCAAGCACCGCGTATAAATATGGGAAACGTTCCCGTGCTCTTAAAATATTCGTACCTGCTCTCGGCGAATAAAACATGCTGTCGTTACGTTTGACGCGGTTCCATTAAAACTGCGGGGGAGGCCGAATTTTTCGACTGGTTTTTAGCGAAGTACCTGCCCGGTTCCGTGTAATCTTGACTTATGCATCGAACCGTTGCGTCGTAGCGAGCGTATCCTTGGCATACCTCCGCATTACGTGCCCGTACGTTTCCACAGCCCTACATCCATCCGCGTATGCAAGCTCGCGTCGCACGCCTGCAAGAAGCATGGCTGCCGCATAGGTATCAGCCAGGTTCTGTGGCGTCCCAAATTCGGGGGGCAAATCAGTGATTCAATTACGGGGGAGACGCGAACGAAAAGCCCAGAAAAGATCTACCGTTGATACCCTCGCGAACTGCAGCCTCAGCTGTCTGAAATCCCCGATAACGCCGGAAATAATGGGAATCTTTTGCGCGATCGGGGCACGGAAGCCGCTCTATTTTTTTTTCAATCGGCATACTTTCGAACGGAATTTCAACAACTTCGAACACAAATTCGAACGCGGACGACGTCCCGAAAATTAAGGTCGAACGTTCGTACGTAGCTGGCGTTTTAAAATTGCACGACAACGCGCGCGTGCCCGCGCAAAACTACGGTTTTTCCCCCGAACGCTGGTGCATTAACGCGAAATCGATTTGCTCGCGCGGTTAATCAGGTAAATATTTTGCGCGGGACGAGCATTAACGGCGGAGAAAAATTAATTAAAATAGCGCGCGCGTACGTACGCAGAACGGAGTCTTTGTAATATAAATTAACGTGGCGCTTTATCATCCTGTGTACGGGCGTAAGCGCCTATATACACGGGCGTTGTGTATGCCTCGTGCAAAAAAAAAAAAAAAAGAAAGAAAAAAAAGCGGAACTTTCGCGTCGTAACCGAATGAAATACGCGCTAGATCGTAACAGCTATCTATGATTCAATATTTTTACCCAACTGCGTCAGGAAATCCCTCTGAATGAAACCTCGTCAACTAATACCCCTTCTGTGTCTTTTTCCTGACGCATTGTGAGGAGAATTCCGCAAATTCGCTGAACAAATCAGCACGACAAATAGCGGGTTTAGCCCGAATCGAGCTTTATTGTCATCGAAAACGTTGTTTTCTCTACCCGGAAGGATACAATCCCGTGTAAAATAATCCGCGAAATTTATTCTTTACAGTCGCGATAAGAGTTGCATCTTTGCGAACATTATTCTATCACGACCCCTAAGATTGTTTGAAGGTGTTCTCGTTGATCGTTTCTGCTTTTTACTCGACAAAAACGAAGAATAATTTAACTCCTAAATGCACGTTTTTCGAAAAGTAATTGAATGTCTTGTTATCACTAATTTATTTATTATATAATTTTTTCTTTAATCTAAAAAGAAAGGATTTATAGTTAAGCGATTGAAACGTGAGAACAAATTGTAAACTAAGTCGTTAAGAAAATTATTTTTATATAGGATATAGTCAAATTTCACGCTTTTCACACTTTTCAATGTTATGCGTCTACTACATTGAGAAATGTTATGTCCATTGTGAAACGTTAGCGGCATTAAAATGGGTTCAATAGCATATTATACCATGAAACTGAAAAAATACGTGGGAAACACCGAAAATGTTAAATTCAGGACACAAAAATGATAAAAAAAAGTTTATGTATATATATATATATATATATAAAGTCAGTCATACACACAAAAGTGTCAGTATTCATACATTGAAATTCCCAATATTAAAAGCAGAGATTTTAAATATTTTATATAAAACAAAATTATAAACCAACAATTCCTATAAAAAGTTTCATAAGTGATTTACGAAATGCACAAAATTTTGTTTTAAATATTAAAGATGTTATTTTACTTTATTTCAATGGTGAAACACCGCAAATGCCCTACAAAGACTAACGAAGTATAAGCAGAACGTGTAGAACAATAAATTTTGCCCAGTTTAATATATTCATACAGTTTAATATATTTTTATAAAAAAGCATTTTGAATTTATTTATGTTCTCTTGGAACCAAATTTGCAAAACATCGTTGTTTTAACTAATAAATGAATAAAATGCTAAAAAAAATCTTCAGCTGTTCGTATTCGAAATTTTCGAGATGTATTTACACTTTTGCGATCTTCATTGCTTTACGATTGCAATTAATCTACAACGAACATATTTTGTTCTGTTGGAAATAGTCTATGTTTCCTGCATCATTCATAGGCTACATCTATACGCGTGTAGAATTGTTGCAACATAAATCCGGCTACAGATCAAAAACTATGTCATATCGGTTATACGTCTATACGAACATTTTAAATCGTTTTTGTTTCCTGAATTCGTTTCTGCACTATTTCGTGCGACGAGACATCCCACGCGCACATATTGTTTTGATATGATCAATAGAATCATATGTCGTATAATACCAAAGAGATGGCAAAACCTTTTCCAGGTTGGTCAAATGGTATTTTTGAGTGAAATAAAGTTCAAGAATAAATAAAAGAATATTTTATGTTAACACGTTGAACGCCATGGTGGTCGTCAGTGATCGGAGTGCATCAACTATTTATAATTGTAAAAGTTGAATGAAAATTTACAGTTAATGCATTTTCAACATCATCGTTAATTAGAGAATGCTTTAAAATAAAGGGTGCACTATTGAGCAATTAAACATCCGTACTACATCAAAAATGAAGAATTAATTTCTACTCGTAGCGTCCTGAACGGAACATGTTGTAGTTCTAAAAGTTGAATGAAAATCGACAGTTAATGCATTTTTAACATCATCGTTAATTAGAGAATGTTTCGAAATAAAATGCGCACTGCTGAACAATAAAAGGTAACCAAATTAATTATTATTCTGCCATTGTACGCACGGAAGAATAAAAATACTTTCGTGGCGTCCTAAGTGAAACATGTGATGTGTGGCTGTCAACGTGTTAAGTAAATAACAAATTCGTATTGGCGAAGCGATTACAGTTACTTTCGAACAACTTGTGCACAAGTATCAGCATAATAATAGTAAAGAGCATTGCGTCTGAGGAACTTTGTCTTCCAATCTACAACCGTTCCAAGTTATACTGTCCATAACGTTGCGTAAGAAATGGAAAAGATCCGACTTCTCGGTCTATAACGCCCTCACGGCACGCGGGTAAACAAACTGTCGAGACCTACTCGTTTGTAGCATCCAATGACGGACTAGCCACGCTGCCTATAATGCGGGAGACTACGTTGGGTTTGCAGTCTCCAGAGTTGTGGGGCAGCGGACAGCCGTCACTGGAATTGTCCCTCCCAAAGTAGTAAACCACAGACAATACAGACGGAGTTCGCAAGTGGTTGCCCATCTAATATGCTTCTCTGACACAGCTTTTCGCTTCGATGATCGAACGAGAACTCATAAATTTTTCTAAAATTGAAACTGCCGTTGCTTGCGTAGCACGAACGGTTGCGCTGAATTCAAATAACTTAACCAACCTAAATGAGGTTTAAGAGTCTGGTAAATACCAAGAAGCAGCTAAAATTTGTGTTTATTTGATATTATTTCATTGAAGTTTTAGTTCCTTCAGTTAACAGAGAGAAGGAGAGACATTAGAGTTGTTTGAAGAAAAAGGTGTTTACTTAAGCAAAGTGGACTTTCTTGTGTAATTATTCGCAATAGGGGAAACAGTTCCGATTATGTTGATTTTTATGTATGTGGCCAAGATAATTAATTTGATTAACTTAATTTCCGAGTTATTTACAAAAAACTTGATTAAACTTAAGGTACAAATGCTTGATTCGGACGAAGGCAGTGCCCTAACGACGACTCCATTTTTAAATACGTACATGGCTCCAGCTAATTTGTGGTTGAGTGATGATTATTTTTAACCCTTTACACTACTTTGTCGAGTGTGACTCGACATTAGTAAATAAAAAAAAGAAACAAATATAAGTTTCATAAATATAATTAGCAATAAAGTTTGAGAGTCATATTTAATATAATTAGTAAACAAAATTGTTTGCAAGTAGCAGTCGAGGGACTGTCCTTTGAAATGAATTCCAAATAAAACACTGTAGATAGTAGGGAGTTTTTGGCAAGAAAATTAAAAATAATTCGGAGTGCAACCCGCAAAGAGGTAATATCAATAAAAAAGAAACATTAATGGGTTATAATCGGCAATGTTAACGTTTAGGTTCGATGCAGACGTGTGGTTTTTATCAGCGTCACTAGCGCGTGTTCGATTTTCACGCGGATATTTTCCTGTTTAGCTGTGAAAACAAAGAAATACACGTTCATTTAAACAGACAGATCATATTAATAATGCGATATTTATGTTAGATCAAATCGAAAGTTTTTGATTTAGTCAAATATATTCGAAACAGAAATCAAGTTTTTGGCGAATATCTCGGACATTAATGGCGGGCGATGGCAATGCGGACGATGTAAATATCAAGGTAACCGGATATGCTTCTCCTATTGTGAACACAATTACCCTTTCTTCAGTTAAATAAATATTCATTATTATTTATTGAAAGTATCGAATAAACGTTTACGAGAAAGCTTGAAACGTAAATTTAATCAAATGTTTGTTCAAAATCCGGTATTAAAAGAGACTGCAATTCCCATATTTACATTACAATAATCTAACATCGGTTAAGTAAATGCGGCGCGTTTAAACGGAAGATAAACACGTAGTCGATCAAGTAAAAAAATATTTACTTTCGCTCGAGCGCGTCGCTTTAAGAACAATATGTTTACTTGAATTAAGCAAATTTCCATTCAGCCTGCCACTAATTACAACCACGACTTGTACGCGATACAGGGAGGTCCCATCGAAGCGTCTAAACGTGCAGCCCGAACGAATTGTACGCGAATCCGTGGATGCCAGGGGTACCGATCCGGCGATAAGCGCGATTGGCGAACGTCCATTCGTTCATTCGGCAAAGCCAATTAAATCTTCTTGTCGATAGAATGTTTCTGATTGATTTGCGTCGGACGCCCGTTTCCTGGCGGCGGCCGAAGGAAATAGCGCGCGAGCGATCGAACCACGCTGGCCAACGGCAAAGAGCAAGGGACTGGGCCGGTGGATTTCTTCGCGCTCAATCTTTTCTTGCCAGGGATCGTCCTGGAAGTGCAGTAAACGGAGCAATCGGCCAGGCGAAGGAACAGGGAAGCGGGGCGGAGAGGGTTGCCGCGTTCGAGGCCGGCGAAAACAAGGATCTCGAGAACGTCCCCCCGTTGTACCCCTCGCTGTTTTTGCCTCGTTGGGTTGACGTCGTGACAAAAAAAGGGGGATGGGTGACAAGAAGGGAGAGGCGTTGGGACTTGCCTGCTCCGGTTCCCCGGCTACCATCGTTCGATACGATGATACGTATCTCTCGACGGGTGCGTGTATACACGCACACGCTTCCGTCGACCGTGTGCGTGCCAGCCCATACACGCGTACGACATGTATATAAGCACGTGTCCGCACGCAAAGAAACGCGGTCTCGTAGTAAGCACGATATATGCTATACATAATAATGCGTATCGAAGACGTATTTATAGGCGGCTATTTAGGAATACATAAGCCGTACACGTTGTTAGGTATATATACGTACGCGAGTGTGTACGCATGTCGTAGAATGTTGAATTTTGTCGAATCAGCTGTTTTGTAATAGTCCTAGATTCCTTCTTTTCGGTCACCATTTTGCGGGCACAATTTAGAGGCTTTGGCTGTAGTGCTCCGAAAGATCATGGTTTGAGAAGTCTGCGCTGTTTGTTGCTTGACACGATGAACTTTACTGTAGCCGCCAAGTCATTTTTTATCGGAAAAGGATGCAAGCTCTGTCTTTGGGCATCAATCTTTTGTTCAAGAAAAGTTTCGCGCGCTATATAAAATCTGGAAGACGGTGAAAGCCGTGGGCCAAAATCGCGTTTTATGAGAAGGCAAACTTCAGAACTATTATCGCGTTGCAACATGGTGGCGTTTTTGCTCCAAAGCGCTTCCGCTATGACTGGCGATCCCTAGCCACGTTACGAAAAGGCTACGATTCTTGGGTCTGATTGAAGAAAGAAATGCGCGGCCTGCCATTAAGGGGGAAAAAAGGTCAGGAATTCGACAAAACGGCTGATTTCGCAGTTGCCCCGCGACAGATACATGCTATTCGGTTCGCTCAGAAACAGACTACTCGTTCGCTTGGTTGGCACGCTACGCCGACAGGCGTAGCCTTCTCGGAGGTTAGATGCGCCTGATAATGCGATCCACGGCACATAGTATCCTCGAAGAAGCTTGGCGAAGAGGAGCGGCGAGGCGGAGTAGAGCGGCGAAGGATGTAGGAAAAGGAAAAGGAAAAGGAAAAGCAGAAGGTGGCGGCGGGAAGGGGACAGAACGAAAGCAAGTACGCTAGAAGGGGGCAAAAGAGGGAAAGAGTCCGTAAGGTATATACCCTTGCTCGCAATGAAGTAGGAGTAGGTATGTACGGTCGGCAAAGTCCGCTCTGTCGGCACGGATAGAATGGCGGGTGTGGTACGTGACTATGCGCGATAGAAGGAGAAGGTCGAGGGGGAAGGACAGAGAGACGTGGGGGTGAAGCGAGGGTGAGTTAGAGGGAAGAGCCAGGGGGGGAGGGGTTGCGAGTGGAACGAAGAAGCGATAGAGAGAAGGTGGTCGTTGGTAGAGCAAGAAGAGCTACCGGAGAGCCACGAGAGGATGCGTTGGTTCCGTTATCGACCTGCAGCAGGGCGTGTCTCTCTTCTTCTTTCTCGCTCGCGCGTCCACTCGGTGCCTTTGTCCTTCTTCCTCGTTCGCTCCTTTACCATTGGCCCGGCGTTGCTAGTTTTCTCTTTGTCTGTCGCACACAGTAGCGCTCGCGGCACTTCGGTCTCTTCCGTCTTCGTCATCGGCCGGCACGGCTCGGATAGAACCGAACGCGTAGCGAGCCCGACCGATTGTGAACCTTTCGAGGCACGAGGCTGAAACCCTTCGACCCAATCCCGACCCCGATTTCTACCATCGTCTCTCTTGACTTCTCGATTGCGCCACGCTCGGGCCCTTAGTTATTGGCATTATTATTATTTGCACCTTTCCGCGCGCGTACACACCACACGCTCTGCACACCCTCGCGCGGGCACTTTTTCACTCTCTCTCCCTTCTTCCTTCCCCTATCTCTCTCTCTTTCTCTCACACGCTCTCTTCCCCCTCCCCCTGCCCCTCTTCCTTCCTCTCTCTTTCTCTGCTCTTTCTCGTTCTCTCTTTTCATATTATACGATGATCGACCAGCCGGCCTCGTTGCACACGGACAGGACGGAATCAAGCCAGGGGAGGGAACTCTCTCTCGAAGCTGCTGGCTTGTAACGAGTTAACGAGTTTAAAGAAATGACTCACTGCTCGCCGTCTACCGCACAAAGGATAATAAGATGGAACGTGTGACGAATAATCGCTCGTTAGAAGCGGAACGATATGGTCGCGCGCATTCTTCGCCCCGGCATCGTAGATCGATGATGAACGGGCGGTGTGTGTACAACACGCGTGCACGCGGTCGTCGGAGGAACGAAACCGTGGATTCGATAGACGTGAATGCGTGCTCGCTTTCTGCATGTTTTGTCTAACGTTCCGTTGCACTCTCCCGTCTCGTTTCCCTTTTTTTTTTTTTTGTTTTGTTCTTTTTTTCACCCCATCCCAGTCCAGCTCTTTTTCTCTCTTCCGTCTGTTTTTTTTTTTTCCACCGTTTATTATTCTTATTGCTCGTTTTCTGTTTTAATAATGGACGTCTCGTTGTGCTTTTAATGCGAGACATTGAAGCCCGACGTATTAACGCGGCCCGCGCCGCCAGGCGACGGTTCGTCATTTTTAATTTCAACCCGTTCGTTATCTCGAAACTTCGCGCGCGCGTTCAGAACCTATAAATTGTTATCGAAATTATTGCAATTGTTGTCGGGGGCTCGTTGCGTGCTCGTTTGTCGTGGCGGGCTCGCGGGGTGCTCTTTCATTTTTTTTTTTTTTTTTTGCAAATGGTGTAACAATGGGGGGTAACAAGCAAAAACAGAAGCGACGGGTAGTTCGCGAAATTACGAGTAATTAAATTACGGCGTCGTTATAATTTTCATTGTTCTTTTTCTTCTGGTATCGTGGCAAATGCAGTTGCACAGGACCACGCTTGAATATCCACGGAAATGCGACGAATAAACTTCATTAATTCCTGCTAATAATAGTAACGAAGTGCTAATAATCGATATTCGTTAACGGCGGTTATTTTGTTTAATATCAGTTTGGTTCAACTAACTCAAGCTTGAAAACCCATTTCTCACACTAATCTGCCCAAAGCTGACAGCGGTTGGAGCCAAGATGTAATATGTCCAAACTTTATCGCATTGCTCGGCGATGATGCCGCGCGTACGCTTCGAGCCATGTATTTTAGAATTATTATTACGTATCCGGGCTGGTTAATTTCGAACGACGTTCCTTTTAACTAAGACAACTGTTTAGCGAAATCGACTAAACAAAAATATTTCGGGGGAGACTCGCGCACCGTGAATATTAAGGTCAACTACTTAATTATTTCCGCTTGGTTGACGCCAACCGAACGTGTCAGTGTTTTATTCATTTCGTTCTTCGAGAATTCTTCGATAATGGTTTTAACGCGAGCGTTCCGGGTGAATGAAAGAAAAACAGGTGAAATAGTGTGCGTATTTCTCACGTTCACAATGTAGCGAACCGCCTTCTAACTTTCTACGCGAGCTATGTGGGTAAACTATTATTGAAAGAGGTAAAACGGAACTAATAAATCTAAAGGCGGGGATCGGTTAAGTTCGCGTATTGTTGCACTCGCGGTATGGCAAAATGATTTCGCACGTTTGCCTCGAGTCGTAAATCATAAGTGTGTTGTGCGAGCAAATTAAACGCATTTTTTAAAGCTCCAGTATTACCCCTCCGCTTAAGTAATGTCTTTAACATTCAAGCTGAAGTTTTCCAACGTGTACAAATATTGTCGTTATGCTTATATTAAAATTTCTTTCTCGCGATATTTGTTGATAATTTGTTGATATTTCTTGTCCAAGATCAGATTTCTATGTTCTTTTTTCTGATTTTGTATTATTTTTCGAGTCATTTGTTGCGAATGAAAGTAGGACGATTAAGACGAAGTATATCTGCATTGCATGTCTCCAAAGAATTTAGTAAATTGTTTATTCGAGACAAGAAATTGCATACTTTGTTCAGCCAGCTAATTATAAATAAACATTATTTTCAATATATCTCAATTTTTTTCTTGAAATAAAGCTAATCATTTGGAATTGGTTGAGCTAGAATTAATTTGTAAACGCAGCTAGAGGGGAAATCACATTTTAATTACCGCGGCTATTCAAATGTATAAATAACTAGTTCATTAAAAATCGTTTAATACCGTGAATTACTCAAAAACAACGGCATTCTTTCAATGAAAGTTGGCGTTATTTGTCACTCAAATATCTGCACGTTCAGTCACGTGCCACCAATTAAAATTAAGATGAATAACCGCTGTGCAGCCTGCGCATATTACACCTCAGTTACGTTATAACATGCTTAAAAAACGCGCTATGGACTTGGCTGATTTATTGCGGGCGCAAAAGGTATTAAAAAAATTGAAATAAATTACGCGAATCGTAACTGGCGTACCACCTGGAAAGCTTCGGCGTACCATCGGTGGTATGCGTAGATACCATAGTTTGAGAAATCCAGTTACATGACGTAAATTGGTATTAAACAGCGTTTATTGCCAAACGCTATTATCGTGAACGTACTCTGCCAGCATCAGATTCTATAATAGAAGTATTCAATTGCTTTGAACAAATAAATGTTTATACGGTTTTTCTAAACACGCAGCACTTTGCTGTCCGATAGTTTTACTACTAATTTTCTTTTCCATGAAAACTGTGGGACGTGTTCTTTCAGATTCCTATTTGAATATGGACGAAGAAAACCATTTGGTTATTTTGTTAAAATTGTGGGGCGTACACGTCCCACGCTTTACAATTAAACAGTTTTGCCTCTGACATATACTTTGCAGTCTTTACAATGGTATAAATATCATAATTATCAAGAAAAGGGCGTAGACTTTAAAATGCATAATACAACAGAGCAATAAATTTCATTTTCGAGGAATCTATATTACAAGTTCGCTTGCATTCTTCGTTTGTCAATGGAAATCTCAAATGGCTCAATAATTAACATTTAAATAATTAAGTCTCCTCTCTGATACTTTTGAACAGTCGCTTCCAACTTAGAACAATAAAGAAATGCATCTTCAAACGTCGAACACGACTTTAACCCTTTGCACTCTGCTCCTTTTCAAACGTTAGCAATGGAAATTTACGAGAATAGCAATATTTTAGCAATAGTTTCTATTACTAACGTCTCCAAGTAATAGAAAACTCAAGAGAAATATCCATTTCCCAAAAATCTGCGGTGAAATAAGTTTATCAAGCTAATCAATGCTGATGTCCCCTCAGAGGGGACATCCGAGTGCGAAGGGTTAAATTAAGAAACGCTCGGACAAAATGATACGCGAACGCGTACAAAAATATCGCTGTATCGAACAGTCGTACGAGCACTTTAATGCGAGGTCTTCATAAACGAGACGCGGATAAATGCTATATCCACCGTTCCCGTGGCACGAAAAAAATTGCCATGATCCAGCAGGCGGAAGGGCCGTCGCGCGCGCTCCCCCAAAAATCGTTGTCTCGTGGCGAATTGCACGTCCTTGCGGATCCTCCATGTTCGTTGGTTCGTTTGTTGGATGCGCCTACAGAGTCCTCCTCGTTTCCTCGTAATTACCGTGCCTCGCATACCAGCGTACGGCGTTTCTGGGGCGCGCACCAATGCGACACCGGAGACAAGAGCGGAACAATCGTGGAAAGAGACGCGGCGGGGCTAATCGATAAGTACGGTCCCAAACCGAAACTGACAATGAGAAGAACACCGATGTCAATGATTCCGTCGCGTCGCTCATGCGGGTTCCTTATATTTTTTTACGCTCGCAATAAACCATCTCGCTCGTTACCCGAGACAGCAAATTAACGTTCGTCGAACGACAACGAATCAACGATAACGGATTAAACGCTAATTAATTGACACGCTTTTCGTTCGTTTCTTATCGCGAAACCGCATCGCACGATTCGGTCGCGCATAAATACAGGTTCAGAAGAAATATTGAAAATTATTTTGCGCACGGTATTGTCTTCCCTTTTTTATTCGTTTCATTGTACATAGCTGGAAAAGCTATCCGATACTGACAATGAAAAAGTATCGACGTCAAAGTTCCCGTTCTATGGATATTTATTTCAATATTTGTGTATCGTAATGTCTCTTTAATATAATTTTTTTGATATTTTTTTCTATATTCATTTACTGCTACGTACAAACGCGTTGAAACGAGAAAAAATACTAAAATTGTTTGATGCACAGAATTATTTATTTAAGCGAAGTCGATGTTGCAGAATTAATTATTGAAATAATTATTTCGATAATTATTATTGGACCATCGATTTCACCGACCTTAGCATACGTGATCGAGGTTGTTATTTTTCTACAATTTTTCTCTGTATATGTAACAACCACTCGATTTTAGTTTCCGAGATTAAAATCTGGCAAAAATCTGGCAAAAATCTGGCAAAAATCAATCTGTGAAATTCTGTGCAGATGTGTGCACCTGTGACAAAATACTGGCGCGTTTGTCGCTTGGCAATCTATTTAGGTACATCCGTCAAGTATCGAACTCTTTATCCTTGTACCATATTTTAGGAATTTAAATATAGAGCTTATCGTCGAAAACCTCGTTCACAAATGCATATGCAAGGCTGCAAGAAATGCCTCAACACGTTCGCAGACGTGAATGCTACAGCATTCATTTCCATTCTGATATAAAATGACATGAATGCTATAGCATTCATTTCCATTGCGATACAAAATGACACGAACGCTATAGTATTCAAATTCTAAAGCTAATTATTACTCATTTCATTTTATATAAACTTAACACTTCACACTTGGATGTCCCCTCTGAAGGGGTATGTTTTTCTTAAATTTTTTATTGAAATGGAAATTTTCTATTACTGGGAGACGTTAGACGTAAACAAACAAAGAAATAACAATATTTTCGCAATATTTCTAGCTTCTATTGCCAACGTCGAGGAAGAAGCAGAGTGCAAAGGGTTAATTTTTTGTAATTATTATACATTTTAAAGTAATGGCCAACTGATGAAATCGCCTGACTATTTTTGTAGCTCAAGTTTTATTTATACACTTGTGATTCTGAAGTAATTCATCAGGATAAACGATTTTTAATGAATAAGTTACTTAGATTCTTGAACAGCCACGATAATTACAACATGACTTCCTCTTTTATCTCTATCTGAGTTTGAAAATTAATTCCGGTTCAATGAATTGCAAATGATTAGCTTTATTTCATTAAAAAAACTGAGATATATTGAAAATAAATATTCATTTAAAATTAACTAACTTTGAACAAAATATGCAGTTTCTTAGTCGAATAAATAATTTATTAAGTTCTGAACATTTTTATTCCTTTCTAGATATAAGTAACATAGACTTGATTTTAGTAAGTAGAACGTCTGAATTTCAATAGATATTTTTTTCAGTTAACAGTTTGCTTGGACCAAGAAAATAATAAGAAATAATTGGATTAAAAAAATAATATTTGCAATCAATCAATATTATTGCAGTCAATAATTTTTAATAAAACAACAATTCCAATTTTTCCTTTAAAAATAAGTTTGCTTTCCTTGTTTAAAGTATCCATGCAACTTCATATCGAATTTGAAAGCAAGAAAGAAAGAGAGGAAGAGAATGCTTGAGAGAAATTTATTCAAACAAAAATGAATAGTATTTAGAATGCTGAGTATAGTAATTTCATCGCTCCGTGATTATCTTTCACATACTTTTTAACGTAAACAGCATTCTTATTGAAACACAAATATCTAACTTCCCTTGGGCTTGAGAATTCCTAAGGGGAGGGCGGAAAGAGGCGTACTTAGAATTAGAAAATGCCGTGTATTGATTTGCCTCGCTCTTATCTAATGTTCCTACATTATTTGAAGTCAAGCGCACGCAAGAAGAATGTAGAAAGATAATGTAGAAACGTATGAACGTAGAAGAATGTCTTTTATATTCTTCGAATCATAATAAATTGGCAAACGGTATTCCCGCTGAAGTAGAAATAGCATCGCTTTAAATTTTTCTTGTTTGTTCTTTGATGCTTTTTCTCTTTCCATCGAACGCGTGTATTTCCCAGATAAATTTGAAAGGAATGCTGAATTTGACCCAAATCGAAATTAATGATGGCATACCGATATCAATGACGTCATACTACAACGCAATGAGCCATCTTTTATTTTGTGCACATCGCAAAAAGAATTACGATCAATATTTATTAACCGTTTCATTAAATACACACGAATTTTAATAATAATTTCGTTCTTTCAATTGACGACTATTTGAAAATCTTTAATGAACGAATAGTACAAAAGTATTATTTTATTAAAATTGAAATTTACTGCTTATATGGCATTTTTACCCTTAACAACATGTTTCCAGAGTAAAATCCTTTTTTCTCAAAACATAAATCATTTTAATATTCGATTAGAAAAATTGGTGCGATATACTTGGAAATAACTGTTCAATTAAATCAATTTTTGACAACTTTTTTTTGTTAACACTTGGTCATCAGTGACAGAAGTGCATCAACTATTTCTATTTGTAAAAGTTGAATGAAAATTGACAGCTAGTGCGTTTTCAACGTCATCAATAATTAGAGAATGCTTTGAAGTGGTAAAAAAACTATTGAACAGTTAAAAATTGTTATTAGATGAGACTGAAAAACTAATTTTTATTCGTGGCGTCCTGAATGAAACGTGTGATTTCGTCGTGGCAGTCAACGTGTTAACATTTTCATTCTTTTCTTTCCAGTTCTAAATCTTTTTTCTTCTTTTTGGATGCGCGATTTTTAACAGAAATTAATACGAGGAACTGACAATCAAAAGAGCATTGTTGTCGAAAGCTGACAAATGCACGGTATCGTGTGCACGTGTAATCAAAATAAATGATTTAATTAAATAATTAAATTTATATACAAATATGCGAATGATACCTTTTGCTGTTCTGCTGGCGCCACGATACGACCAAGCTTCTGGTTCCCGGTTTCTCTTTATTTTGTATACAGTTTGCGATCGCGGGGCTGCGAAGAACACTCTGGTACACGATAAATGGGATCCGAAAACAGGATACGAGAACAATGTGTCTCCGTTTTATTCGAACTGCAGACAAACAATGATGCACTGATAAACTTGACTTGTACGACAGCCATCGTTACATTCGTATATAAAAACTGACAGAGATGACAAGTTTAATAGCTCAATCCTCGAGGAATATTGAGCAGCTTCTAATATTTGCATTTATGAAGAAATTAATTAAATATAAATTGTGTACATCTTAAACTATATTTTCTTATGTAACTTGAAAAGAAAAACTACACAATTTTTGCAATCACAAGGTATTTATCCTCTTGTGAATATTATCTATGTCATCATTTTAGTAATTTATAAATCTAAACCTTAAACCTTTGATATAGCTTTGATATAAATTTTTATTATATGTTATATTTTCATTATACTGGAATTGAAGGAAATATAATCCAAGATTAGTAAGATAATAACTATCAATAATTTTTGTACTCCATAATCCTGAACATTTAAGAAAACCTATGCTAAAGTCTAATTAAAAAAAAAACAGAACATCTGTATTTCTCACGAAAAAATAAATAAACTCGAATCAGACGCGCAACCCAAAGGGATCACTAAAGCACAGAAATAAACCCACAAACGTCCAGCTTCTCTTTTTCTACTGCAAACATTAAGCAGAACAAGACTGTACGTTTGCATATAACTTGAACCGATCGAATAATTGCCACCGGTTCCAAGGCCCCTCCGAGGCGGACGTTTATTATAAACGCAGCGTATTTAAGTAAATACTTTGGCGAATTAAATGCATCTGGATGACGCCGCTGCGAAACAAGTTTGAAACGGGTCGTTTCGCATCGTCGAGTGAGTCGGTCGAGGACTCTGGTCGTATATAACTTCTTGTCGATCTTCGTATATTTGCCTCACGCAGTTGCGCCCACCCCTTGCACCCCACCCAGTCCCTTTTCTACAGTTGAATTTCCATAATGTTTCCAGGGTTTCGATATACATACATACGTATACGTGTGTGTGCGTGTATATATATATATATATATATACATGTATATAATAAAACGGCTGAAACGAGCGAGAAAATATTCGATCCGTAACACGGCTTGGCGCACCTGATTCGGTTCCTCGAAACATTTCATAGGGTTGAACCGACGCGGCGCGGCGGAGGCCCGCACAATGCTGGCCCGCCAATTTTTCATTCCCTCTTTTGCTGTTCGATTGTAATATTTTCACGCGCGCGGACCCGCACCGCTCGTCGACGGTGTTTGCACGGTGGTTAAAATTTATCGCGTTAATTGTATCGACCGCGGAACGTTTTGCAATTCTCGTACGGATCGAGCGTCGAGGGGTGCTACGACTTAACGAACGGAAGGGATCCATTTTGGAGGAGGTGTGATAAATAATTTAAGTTTCATGCTTGAGTGAAGAGAGAACGAACAGCGGGCATTATTATTCTAATCGAGGGAAATTTAATTTCCAGCTAAATTCGAGCTAATTAAATAGGAGTTGTATTTGTGTGATCACTTAATGGTAGTTAATGCGGTAGTCTCGAACGTCTCGAAATAACCGAGGAGAAACGAGATGATGAAGAATTAAGTAAACGGATTAAGGACCATGTTTCCTTTTCCTGTACTATATGTATATAATGAATGTGTGTACATATAATAAAAGTTTGTCAGCAGCAACAGTTGTTTTTTTAAGTATAGAGAAAAGAGGAGTACTTATTTCAGGAGGAATAAAAAGAGTTACGACATATTTGAACGAGCGAAGGAACGATCCTTTAACAGATTGACGTTCACTGTAAATTTTATAATGGACGATTAAAGCAAATCTTCTTAATTAGTCGATTCTCGAGGAGTTCGATGAACATTTCAAATTTATAGAATTAAATTACTAATTTATGTAAGAAATCTTTCTAAAAATTGGCGGACGTCTGTAGCCGTCATTTGCGACTACAATTCCAAGCACTGGGCGTCTATAGACAGCATTTACGTCAACGTGTTAATGCAATTGTTCTGGACGCTAATCGCAGCGTCGTGTAAGGTTGTGTACACACTGCTCATATATTGTTCGTATATTTAATTGTCTATTGTTTTCCGTTTCTACGAGTAGTTAAAGGACTGTCTGCGAATAGAAACCTGCGAATTATCTGTTATAATATCCGCTCGTACAATAATGTCTTCTTAGGTCGTTCGTATTAGCCTCGCGGTGAGAACAACTGAATAAACTATTTTTTAAAAGCACGCCTTTGTATTGCTTAACCATTAACCTACTGTAATCCACTTTGCAACTTCTTACTTACGATTGATAATAAATAAAAGTGGAAGCTTGATTAACGAGCACCTGTCATAACGAATATTTCGCATAGCGAGCAAAATAAATTGTAAAAAAAATGGCTCCCTTAACGAGCGACATTTTGCGTAACGAGTGATGCGAAAAGAAGTCCTCTCTTCTGTATTTAATGATAATGCAGTATCACATTTTCACCAAATTTTGAAGCGCCAGCAATAGGAAATGTCGCTAGATAGCTTTCTAGTAAAAAAGAGTTAGGTATGCTTCATAAATTCATAAATAATTAACTATATAATTAAAATCGAAATTAGATTTGTCCAGTCTGGTATAGAAAAAAAGATAAGGATGATTTGTTTGATAATTTTCTTTAAATAAACGTTACGTATAAACAATTTTCACTATCTTTTGGCATAGAACGCGTTATCGTATTTTCCATTAATTTATATGGGAAAAATTGTTTCGCTTAACGAGAATATCGCATTACGAGTAAGATTCTAGAACGAATTACGCTCGTTATACGAGATTCCACTGTAATGTTGCAGGTACAAGTTGGGTGGAGCTATAAACTAGCTATCTCTCTTTCGACTCTAATGATTTCGCAATATGTAGTGGAAGTCAATATTTTGAACAACCGGTCTCTCGTAGTCTCTCTTAGTCTCCGAGATATTGGCAAAAAACTTCGCTATAATTACACTGAATTCTGTCCATAAACCTGCGTTCACAACACAGCATACGTCAATATTGCTTGTCGATCGCTTCCCGGTTTATCTTCTTTTTACAATCTATACAAACACAATTCGAGCCAGCTTGGGTTCGGATGGAAGCATCGTGCACATCTGCGCATGCGACAAGCAGCGTATAACCAGTCGACTTGCGCTGGCTAGAAATTAGAATGTAACCCGACCTTAATCTAGTATGAATTGGGTCATTGTCTAAGATCCGCTATACGTAACAGACGTTTCTTACGATCTTCCATACGAGGCTGCGCACGAGATTTTAAGCTCTCCTAAACGTTGCTGTCGTGTGGACAAGCGATAAGTAAACGCGTCTGAGGGCAGGTCAGATAATAAACCCGAATAAGGTTTGCGAAAGCGAGCGATGTATTATCGTACGTTCGATGAGCGAATGTCGAAGGTCGACTGACTAACCTGCAACCTTCGTAGGCGCCTTGTTGATTCTTCCCAGGCAATCTTTAGGTCCGTTGCCTAGGTGTGAGGTGGTGGCGTCGTAGCATCGTCCTGCATTTCAATCCTCCTTAGTCAAACATTGGTAACACGGAAGCATAATGGACAGGGGTTTAGTTACACGTGTATATTTTTACGAACACGCATTTCTAAACGAAATCCGCTGCAGTGACTGCGATCTGTTAAAGGAGATCAACAATTAATGAGTGAAGCGCAGTGGCGTGCGGTCACACTTGCTGATAGGGAAACTGTGTTTCCATAAAAATTATAAACAAATAGTAAAAATGACAGAAGTAAGCAGTTTGTTTATTTTGATTCTAAAATAGATGCAATGTAATTATTCTGGCAAAAATAATCGCGCAATATGTATTTACTATTTATATTTTAGAAATTACAAGGGAAATGGAGTTTCAACAGCTTCCATGGACTACACGCCACTAGTTAACTGCGTTCGACGTGTATACACGTCAATTTGAATCTCTATTGCGGCTCGGATGATGCGTGAACACGTTGTAGAAAATAAAAAATTACCACTCGATATAAAAACTCAAAGTTTCGGTAACATATGTAACATAGGTATCAGTTAGTATATTCCTTTATATTAACAGTAAACCTGTTATAAATTTAAAAGAAAATAGGTTACATTCTTTGGCATAGATGTTATTCCCCTTGTTGATCGTTTTCCCCAGTGCATCGAGTATACTTCGTATTGTTTTGTTTACCTTATTGTGTACTCGATTCCCCGATAACAATCGCAATAGTATAAACAAGTTGGGAGAACTAAGAAGGCCTTTGTTGCAGTAACGTAATACTAATAAGATTTAACAAATCTTTTGCTTGAATTTTTTTTAATTTTCTTTTTAAAGCCTTATCGTTGTACTTTGATTTTTCCTAAAATTTATTCTGGGACCATTTGTATTGCGTTTAACACGTATTCACGTCATCGCTTGAATTTAATTACGCACCAGCTGAGAGAATTTTCAAAATAAATTCCACAGCTAACTGATTAAGTTCATTAATTATACGTATAGAAGTGGTCTCACTGCATTGATTTTAGTGATTTTCAAATATTTTATAAAAATCAACTGACTGTACATATAACTGCTGCTCGATTTTAGTTATCCTACTGAATTTTGTCTATGCATATACATATGCTCGTGAGCATATCTAGCATGATTAGTTAGCATGATGCGATCACTTATCTACTGTTTCTACAAACATATCTTCGCAGTCTCCAAACAATATATACAACGGGTGAACCTTGAATCTTTTAAACGCGCAAATCTTACATTCGTTGGCGGCCACCTGTCGCCAGTCGCTATTAAAAATTATGCGAACCCATATCTTATCCCGGATTTTCATTTTCTTAGGATAAACTACGGGTTGTATTATCTTTAATAGCGGCCATTGGCAGAGGGCTGCCAACGCATGTGAGATTTGCGCGTCTAAAAAGTTCAAGGCTCACCCGCTATAGAAATTGTCCTCCTGTCGCTGGGTTGTGTTTATAGAAAGAGTGTTTTCTAGATAAGCAGTCGCACTATGCTGACACATACACCGCCATGAAGAGGTGCACGTGTAAGCAGGATTCAATGAAGTGGTAGCAGCGATTTTTTACAAATATCTTGGAATCTAAATCCAAGGGACAGTTATATGTACGTGTGGGAAAAAGTTGTTTGAAAAATCTATTTTTGCCCACATATTCACGAGGAGGGTGAAGTTCTAACCCTTTGCAGTCGGATGTCTCCTCTGAAGGGACATCAGACAAACTTATTCCACTGCAGCTTTTGGAGAAATGCATATTTTCCTCCAGTTTTCTATTGAAATGGAAATTTTCTATTGCTGGGAGACGTTACACTATTTTAACAATATTTCTAGCTTCTATTGCCGACATCCAGAAAGGAGCAGAGTGCAAAGTTCTAAATAATTACCATTCTTCGCTCTTGACTCTGTATTTATGGTTTACCTCGCAGTATTCAGTGTCGCGAAACACGTCCACTTAGTGGAAGACTTACTTAAGAACAATACCCATATTTTCAAGGAAATTAAATTCCCCATGAGAAAAACTAAATTCGCGCGACGATTATACGTATCTATGAGAAAAAGTTGTACGAAAAGTTGATTTTTTCTCACATATTCACGAAGAGGGTGAAGTTTTAAATAATTACCATTCTTCCCTCTTGATTCTGTATTTATAGTTTACCTTCCAGTGTTCAGTGTCGCGAAACACGTCCACATCTCACAGCAGAAGAGTTACCTAAGAACGGTACCGATATTTTCGAGGAAATTATATTCCCCACGAGAAAAACGTAACGCAACATGGATAATGGGCACCACGTGGGCGTTTGCATCGGTTTACTTCTCCGAACGTATAGATCCTATCTATTGAGTCCTGTGAATAGCATGGTTACATTGTCGTAAAGCGTGAACCGGTCTCTTTCTCTCAGCATGTATATACATATACATACATGTACGTACATACCGTGGCTATTGATACCTATATCCCCACCTGTCTGTCCTTCTTCAGCTCGCCATCGTTACACTTCACACTCTTTGCTCCCGCGTATTGGTTTTCCTTGTCCATAGTGTTCCTTCGAGCGGTCGAAAAGAGCGACCGGAGACAAGCGTTATCCGTACCTAAGCAGCGATTTCAGCGAGGAATATGAATATAGTGGCGTGGATAATAAAACAGATTTCTTTCCTCGAACGTCGGACACGAGCTGGATAATGGACACCACGTGGGTGTCTAAACTGGATCGGTCCACGGACGTGGCCATATGTATGCGGTTGTTGCTTCCCCTGGTAACGTTCTACGTTGTCGGTGGAAAGAACGAACCGGTCTCCCCGATTCCTGTGTATGCACTTGTAGATCTACGCATATGCGCGTACAGTGAGTCACGAAATCGATCGGACACTTCCTTGTGCTGTATTTTTCGTTCAATCAAATCGCGATGCGTAGCTATAAATTTTCAGAGACGCGTGTTTGATACGCAATTTCAAGCATTGCGTTGGTAAACGCTACGGGAATAGAAATACTTAATAGCTCTAATTTTTATGCGCTTGTAGATCTACGCATATGCGCGTACAGTGAGTCACGAAATCGATCGGACACTTCCTTGTGCTGTGTTTTTCGTTTAGCCAAAACGCAGTACGTAACTATAAATTTTCAGAGACACGTATTCGATATACAATTTCAAACATTACATTGATAAATGCTACAGGAATAAGAATACTTAATAGCTTTAATATTTTGTATATCTACCACATTACGTCAATGGTAGTTTCTAGTCGTTTCAGTATATTTATTAATTAAAATTTATAAAATTGATCAAGTGTAATACGCGATAATATGAATACCATTAATTAGGTTCGAGATAAGCAATTGACTAATCACGTACATTAGTACAGGAAATAGACGTACGTATGCAAATGAATGAACGACTCAACTCGCAATTCCATCGTCCCAAAAAAGCCGTACACGAAACAACCTCGTAATAATGTTATCGTTTTGATCAATTTCGTGAGTCATTGTATATCTATAGCCGTTAATATGTATATAGAACCAACTGTTCGCCCTGCTTTTTCCCCTCTTTTTCTCTTGTTCACCGCTCGACGTTTTTATTTCCCTACTTTTTCACCGCCCTTCCTTCCCTTTTCCGCTTATCCGAACGATAGCAGAATTAAGCAACGATTCATCGGGCAGCGCGCGTTTTCGCGGGAGGCTTCATAAAATCCCGTAGTAGCCCGATAATTCCCGCGAAATCACGGTTCTATGAATAAAATCGCATCTATTCGATGCACCGAACAATCTTCTCCCAGCCGCTCTCTTCTGCCCCGCGAAACCGCCCCGCCCTTTATTAGATTCCCTGCTACAAGGATTTTTTCAAACCGCGGCACGCAGAAAAGTGGTTTCGTTTTTATCCGGCGACTACCTGTTTAATAGGGGCGGGGAAGCGCGGCGGCGCTTTTATTTTTCGCAACACACGCCGTAGTTTAGTATACACGCGCAACTTGGAGAATGCGAGCCGAGGCGAGTAGGGGGAAGGTGGAGCAGGAGCAGGAACAGGAGTAGAAGAGGCGGGGAGGGAAAAAAAAAAAAGTAGAATGGTGTAAGTATTTCTCACGTTCTCCCCGGTGCGATGAACCGTCTTCTAGCTTTCTACGCTCATTGCATGCGTAAATTGCGCGATCCGCTCGCGATGCAAAAATACGGCTGAAAAGCGCGGCGAGACTTATTCTCGTCTCTCCCCGTGCGCACACGATTCAATATCGATAGAGAGACACGCGTGCACGTCCTTTTATTCATGGTTTTTCCCCCCAGCGCGTGCCGCTCGCGGGTTTCACGAATAATCACGCGGTGGCGACCGAGCGCGCGAGAGAGCACTCCCGCGTGCAAGTTTCGCGAAATAACAATCGGCGAAAGTAGCGGAAAGCTCCCTCGTTAATGACATTTCGCGGAGCGAATGCAACTTTTCGGGTTTTCGAGCGGGCCGGCGCGATACACGCGTTGATTAAGCTTCGAGTGGCGTCGTTAATCCGATCTCGAACGGAATCGAGACGCGATTTTAACGAACCGCCTGTCGCGCCGCCGCGCTGCAGTGAAAACGCGACCTGAGATATTGTGTCACGTTCCGACTCTACGGCCGTTTAATGAGCGTGAAAAAAGTATTTGCTTAGCCCGCTCGATGAATGCGTTACGCGGGATCTTCCTTCCCCCGCTTCTCTCAAAAGAGAGCGCCGGAATGTCATTTGAGGCGTTTCACGTATTTCTCACGTCTGGACGGGGACAATGAACCAACTTCCAACTTTCTAAGCCTCGTATGCATACCAGCGGCAAACAAAAGGGGGCAAGAAAATTCATTCATCGGTACGTAATGTAACGCGTATCTTATAATTAATTCCAAGGCTCCGGCAGGAAAACGGTCCGCCACAACTAAGCTCTGTTACTAATGCTTCCGACAACTTTGCGGGAACGCGAAGTAATGGAACTCCAATCGCTTTCGATGCATCGCAAATTGCAATTCCAATCTGTGAGATTTACATGAAACAGAAAGAATGGTAATCTTAGATTGATGAAGGGGGTACTAGTGTCAGATTTAAATATTTTCCTTCGAGAGTATTCCAAGGAACAATTTAATCATAATTGGACTGCAATAGAAATTGGATGTATGAAATCAAAAATAGCTATCTACTACTCTAATTTAAGTAGATTGCAATATGAATTTAATTAAATATTCATTTTAAACTGGTTAGTACTTTTAAGAAAATTCAATTTTCTAATTTGAATAAGTTATTCAACATATTTAAGATAATCTTACTTAAATACGTATCTGTTAAATAAATTGAATTTTTATATTAACATTATATTCACCTAATATCGGTTTATTAATTACATGAAGAAGTTAATTATATAATTATGTTTGCTTGTAAATCTAGGAAATTGATTTAAAAACTTATATTTACCTGAATCAAGTAAATGTTAGTTTCTCTAATACAGAAGATAAATGTTATTCATTTAACATAAACTTCTATAAAAATGTAGAATTTTTTTCTATGCCACAATGTTGCAAAAGATGTTTTTGATTTAATCACTGAAACTTTATCAATAATTATTTATTACAAACTATATAAACTGCAATCATCATAAAAGTTACCATTCGTAATAATGAACCATTGTGTGTTTTAAGGTTGAGTCGAACGCATAATTCGCCAGTTTACACTTTGTACATTCGGGACCCTTTCCCTTTCCTTCCGTAACCAACGGAATGACCGAAAACATCTGCGTCCCTCGGTTACGTTACTGTGAAATAAATACAATATATATACACCGTTATTAAAAAATATTACGATACATACCTAATCGTAATAAATGCTTGCAAAGAATTATGATAATCATTAGTTTCATTAAATATTATATTATTCTACGCTCTATTACAGAACCTGTTTGACCACTAATTGAAAATACTTCAATCATAACCTCCAAAAGTAATTGAATGTACACCCAATTCTGTTTTTACGCGAACTACTTTTACACGCTTTTGATTTAACACGAATTAGAAAAAACAATTTAATTCTCTTTATACACGACTTACTTTGATTTAGCACGATAAACTCAAATTCTAAAAAGAAAATTGTACTTTACTTTTATTTTTATAACTGCGACATTAGAGACGAGGGACATAATGCGATTCCCATTTGCGAGAATTCCCCGAATTTTATAACCTCAATTTGAAACTCTGTCTGCTTTGTCTGCATTTTGAGTTTGGTATTCAAAGTGAAAAGTACCTTTTTGATGTTTGCGATCTTTACAAAATAAAATGTTTAAGATCCCAACGTGAAAACTCATGGTTCATTGTATTATTTTTGCTGATTTCTTAGGACTGGAACCAATCTTCTATTTTTCCATAGATGCAATATATTTTCTTACACGTATTCTTCGGGAACGTATATATCGTGTAAAAAGAGAATTAAGTGTACACCTTATAACAATTAGGAAAGTGATATAAACGAAATAACAGGTTAATGTTATACTTTCATCTGTTGTTCCTTTGTGTAGTGTTTACATGTCCAAGTAAACCTAGAGAAGACAAATGATCGTACAAAGGCGCGATACACACACTCGGTAAGTTTACAGATTTCTTTTAGTTTGGTTACTGTCCGATCATATCACTGCAGAGTGATCTATTCTTCAACTCCTCGAGAATCAGTTTATGTTCCATCTTCACATGTCGAGGTCGTAGTCATTTTATTCCATAGAGCAGCGGTTTCTAACCTTTATGCTATTACGCTTTCCTGAAAGAAACTTTTTTCCACGCCTTTTATTTCATTAATAGAAACGTTTTAAATAGTAAAAACTTTATTACAAGGAAAGAAACTAAAAACTGCAATTAACAGAATAATAACAAGCTTTTGCTATGACATATACGATGACATGTATATTTATTTTTATATTAAATTCTTTTTAATCATTTAAACCAAATGCATCTATTGTTGTTGTTGTCTATTGGCACAAAATTTATCAAGTCTTAAGGAACTTTATTTGTAGATATTATAGTATGAAAATTAATATTTTCTTACAAAATTTTGGTGTCTCCCAGGTTAGGAACCGCTGCCATAGAATGATTGTATTTTCGGATCACGAATTGATTGTAATTGCTATCAGATTGAGCGAAGAAGATAAAGTGAAGAAGATCAAAGATAAAAGAAATAGATTAATGTTAGAAAAAAATTAAAGATGGATATTTCACGTTATATTTGAATCCCAAAGAACGATTCTCCTTTAACTATTTTCACTTCACCGTACATTAGAAAAACGGAGTGACTCGCGATAAATCGAGAAATGCGCACGCACTACCGGTTCAGATGCGGTCAAGTTCAAACTTGCTCCAGCAAAATATTTTTTCCAAAAAACTTTTCCGGAACGCGATTGAATTTAGAGTGTAATGTTAATGTGAAATAATATTTGATCGAATCGAGAACGACGTGGACCGTGAACTAACCGCTAATTTGTGCTAAGCCTTACGGTAAAACCATAAAAAAACTCAACACTCTTCGTAATGTGCAATTTTTTTCAATTGTCTACAATAATGCATTGCGATTTAAAACTTAAAACTTATTACTCTTAATTCTAGCACTTAAAAATTGTTATTCTGAATTCTAACACGAGATATCAATCAATGCACAAAAAGCAATAATATATACAATTACAATTATGGAGTTTGTTTAGCAATAGTAATATACATATATATACATCGTACAATAAGAATTAATAAAAAATAACGAAATATTAACCCATTAAGGCCGACAGACAACACACAAGTAAAAATGATGTGATTAAACATAAAATACATATACAAAACACTAAAATCGTTTGTATATATAGCCGAAGCGATAACAGGAAGAACTCATAAATAATTTATAATAAGCGTTCTATGTTTACAATTCCAACCGTCCTCAATGAACGGCCAGAGCTAATGAATTAATATAATATATATATTATAATATACTAACATACTGGTATTATTACTATTTTATACACTAAAATATTAATATACAATACTAATACTTTCGAACAGGGTTGTATATTTGCACTGATCGTTGACGCGACGCAGAGGAACAAAATATATCGCGGGCATAAAGCACCAAGGTAAAAAGAGTTAGATTCGCGTGGGACGGTGGAAGAGGAGGAGGATGTTTGGCTCGCGGTATGAGTAATAAGCGTAGATATTAATATGTATAAGCGTTCATCGGTCTTTCTCATGGGTCCACAAATGGTCCAGCGAACCGGGTCGTACGTACACGCGTTATCCTTCCAGGATCGCACACTTGTCCGGGCGAGGTGAAGTCTGTGCGGTAACGACGACGGCGCGCGGCATACGGGAGAGAAAGTACGCAATGCAAAGCAACGAAACGGAACAGTAGATCTTATAGCTCCGTTACAACCGGCTAGCTGACTGATCCCAACGAATACGGCTGGGTACCACACCCGCTCGGGCATTTCGAGCGGAATGATCGAGAGATAAACTCGTTCGTTCGCTCGCTGCTTTTAAACGAGTACGCCCGGCGTAACGAGTCTCAGGTTTCCCGACGTGCAGGTAAACTATCGCGTTAGATCGTGTCCAATTTGAATTTGACTCAACGCGACAACTTTGCGTACCCACCCCCTCCTCTGCCCCTCGAGTATCTCGTTTGTTACTTTATAATATTAACCCTTCGCGTTCGGGATTATTTTCCAATTTTCTCGTCTACAATTTCTTACTGTTTTAAGTGCTTTTATGAAATTTATTTTCTTATTACTTTAAGTGGTCTCATGAAATTTATTTTAAAGGACGGTTCCTCGACTGCTGCTTGCAAAGGATTTTGTTTGCTAATCATATTAAATATAGCTCTGAAACTTTGTAGTAATTTATATTTATTTCTCTTTTTATTTACCGATGTCGAGTCACGCTCGACAAAGGAGTGCAAAGGGTTAAAATTACATTTTCACATTTAATCGTTCGGGTCGTCTCATTTTTTTTTTATTTTTTCACTTCGTATGATTTGCTTTGGCGTTTCGATGAATATATTTAATAAAGGTAGAGGTTTGGTCTGTTTGTTTTTCGAGGAAAAGTGAAACGGAGTGATTTATTTACGATTCCCATTTATCAGTACGTGTATTATCTACCATTTTCCGCATCAATTTTTTATATTGTTTATACTATAACTTTTTTATTTCGAATGACATTTATCAAAATATTATCGATCAGTTAGAATTCTTACTACTTATAGGGAGTGTTCAGCCAGTGTAGCTGCGATTTTCTATGTATTTATTAACAAGATCGTTTATATATATGTACAATTATCAGTTGAGACTGCATTTTCAATATCGAACGAAAATGAGTATTTTATTTTAGTCGTATTTATTTAAAAACCACAATGGAACTTAAAACGTAAGCAAACTTAGTACGTTCGTTAATTGAGCATTCCAAATGAGGTTGAAAATGTATAGATAGTAGTTTAATTAAAAAGTAAATGAACTTGTAATTAGATGAATAATTATTTATATATCACTATATTTATATACAGTTGTAATTGTTATTGTACGTCGCAAAATATCCAAAACATAATGTGTATGTATATTCAGATGAAAAATAGGGACGAGGGAAACTTTTGCAATTGAAAAAGAATTTACTTTTAACTTCAGTAATCAATATATAGGCAGTAATGCCTCATAGGTATTCAGACAATTGTAAAATGCTTTGAAAGTATTGCCTTTAGTAGCGAAATGCTACAAAAAAGCGAAAATTGACGTATAATTTCTATATAAAATCTATCGAGTAAAATGTTACGTAAAATATATCAAGCGTTTCATTTTTTTTACGTCTGAATATATCTATGCATATTTTAATTGCATCTATATTTTTATATCTGCGAGAATATACGTATTTCAACATAAAATGTCAATAGCTTCTAGAAGTAAATAATTTTTTAAAAATTCATCGAATGAATAGCGAATGATTGTTAATAATACAATGAATAAGATGATAATAGAAACATTAGTTATGAATAAGTTATAATGACTGACCGTATAAATAATTGCTAAAGCGAGAACTATAACTTTTAAGTTTGGGAGTTAATATTTCTTAACAATCAAATATAATATATCTTTTCGATATATCTTTTACAGTATTTAAATAATTTATAAAAAGATACTTATTTAAATATTATTAGAATAATTTGCTACGCTTGTTGCTCAAACATCTGCAATCCATGGCTTTTAACTAGACACAACAACTTCTTTCTATCTGATTCTTTATTATGGAAGATAGATACTTTTATTTTATATTCTTGGACAATTTCGGTTGAATTTTAATAATATATTTTTCGACAGAAAAAAGGAAGCCAATTTCTTTGCAAAGATTTGAGATAATCGTATCTCGCCTTTGTTTAACTATGCTGGGTGTTGTTTTGCTAATTTATTTCGTCGTAGTGAATATAACAGGGATGAATTTACATTGTAGAAAGAGTCCGAAAGCGAAGTAATGAGTCAAGCAATGCAACTAAGCTCTGAAGAAGTTAGAAAGATGTGGGTATTAAAAGGAAGAAAGTAATCTCCAGCAGCGGAGATTAAGTAGAAGTGAGTTTGTGATTCGCTTATATTTAAATATTGCGGGAATTATGGTAAATTATACGATGATAGAACTAAAGAAGGTGCAACATAAAAAGGTAATTAGTCTAGCGCGCTATGTGCACTTTTTCTCTTCTTTTCATATGTTCAAAAGGAGAACGTATGGAAATTATGACGACTAATATCGGTCACGTTGATAATACGAATTAAGGATCTTTCCCCCAATTATAGTGGAAAAATGGGAACTTTGCTTTGTTTATTTTCACGGGACAAAAGAATCGGCATTAATGATATATGCGTAGATGCCCAGAGGGAAATGAAATAAAATGTAGGGAACGGTGCGTTCGTGAAGTGCAGGGAGAGAGAGGGAGAGCTTTAAAGACACTGGACATACAAAGGAAAAGCAAGTACAATATGGTTCTAAAAGTGGTACTTGATGATTGTATCAACGAAGGCTCTTTTAAATGGGGCACAGGTCAGTGCACATGAAACACTAGATTTGTAATTCACGTATACCTTATTTAGCGAGCACGTTTCCATGTACCGGGTACGAACGGACTCATTTGATCAAAAACCTTAATGCTTTCTTATTATTAGTTAACAGTAGCTTGAATCGCGAAACGAGATTGCGATACAGCAATATAACGTGAAAAGGGAATAATGAATTTACGATGAAATTAATTACCTTTTTTTTTCCTGACCCGTTGCACGACGATCTGTTTCTCAATTTTGTTCAGCTTGATGTGTGTCACCCAAACCTTTCCGATTTAAAATGGGTAATGTTTCAAGGGAACGGGAAGAGAATGGAAAAACTTTTATATTTCACGCGGCGACCCACCACTTTACAACGAATAAACAAATAGTATTGATTGGATGTTTTGTAGTCAAATATAGCCAGAACACCCTCCTAAAAATAAAGTCAATTAGCAGCGTGTTCATTTGACACGCGTGTTCTAAACGGTGTGCATTATTTCTACGCTTTTAAACAACCTTTTATTTTATATTTCATTGAGCACATTCTACGTGACATCTTTAAATATTTAAATGTGTCCATGGTTCAACACTGTATTTAGTCAAAAAGAAAAATAGACCTGATACCTAAAAAAAAAAACAAAATTATATATTATATAGAGATCGTGTAAAATTAATATGCATATATTATTTTTTCTAAGATCATTAAAATTTAGTAAATTTACTTTTATTCAATACCACAGGATTGAAAATTTTAATAAATATAATAAATAAATAAATATAACCTTTAACAAGATGATATTTAATCAGGAGTAAACTTTTAATATAACAAACGGCACACGAAGATAATTTAAATATATGTTACAAAAAAATATATAAATATTAGTACCATATATATATTTGCAACAAATATATTGTTAACGTTATAGTTAATAACAACTTAAATAGGATTTATTGAAGTATTAAAAAGTTCTACCTTTTTCAATCCTGCAGAAAGTTACATTTTTATGATAAGAGTCAGTTATTAAATAGTTTTAATGTGAAGAAAACACACTTTTCTTTCATTTTATTGAAAACTATTAAATTGTTTAAAAATATAATAATAAATATTAATGAATATATTATATAAGGTAAATTAATATTCCCTAGAATAAAATGTATTATGGTGGATTCAAACAGAACAGCGCTCAATACGCAACACATGGAACCAATCGCGTGCTGGCCATTACAGGTTACGATTATTTCGTGTAATAACATGCTGTTATAATAAAATTGTAGATAAACAACTTCCAACAAAAAACTGATATGAATTCAGAGCTTTCATTACTTCATAAATAACTTACTTCCATTAAGTTCTAGAAAATATTGGTAATTTCTAAACGAAGGGATACATTAAAGTCTAATTTACATAAAGATTTTGTACAATACAAATTGGATACGAAATTATAATTACGCATGGTATGGATTAAAATAAGGGAGTTAACGGTTGGGCGCGCGTAACTTGAGTTTCGCTCGCGTAAAAATCACTAGATGAATACGCGCGTTTGTATTCGAAAACACATGTACCCACCTTACTACTAGTGATTCTGTGTTTGACAGTACGCGCGTATTTCGCGGCTATCATCGAATTTAGCCGACGTTAACCGATGTTTAACGAAGCCTGTGAGTTCCGTGTGTGTTAAGTATTCGTTGGTGTTCAGTTGGTGCGCCTCGACTGGGCAAAATCGCGTAAAATGGAAACAGAATTTCGTTGTGAGGTTGAGGTTGGCCGTTGAAATAAGTGAACATGGGAAGGTCCAAGTTTCCCGGGAAGCCGCCGAAGACGGTCACCAGGAAACGGATAAAAGTTCTCGGCCAACCCGAGACAACCCAAAGCGATTCGGTAACCGTCGCCGAGAACATCTACTACGGACTTTCCCTGTTCAACGAAACATTTGGTGACAACGAGAAGGTAATTCGTAGTTTACTTTCGTTAGGACTGCTTGGCGGAAAGTGCCTAATCAGAGTCACAAAGTGGAGAGCTTTTTTTCGGGTCACAAACAACTGTAACTGTTTTATAAGCATCATAGAGACGCATACGGCGCCGATTCGGTGGCCAGAAAAGCTCCAAGATTTGGCTGTATAATGAAAGTTAACCTCTTAGAAAGGAATCACAGACTCGGAATGGCAGATGTGTATAATACGTACTGACATACCGCTATAGTTGAAAATGTCAATGATTCGATGAAAAGTACTCTACCGATCTTGTTTTCATCCCGCGGAAAACGTATTTTATTTATATTATTAATTCGAACTCTTTCCTTTAGTTTCAAAGGAAACGTAAATTTTTATTTGTTATGTATACTTGTACGTACGTCTTGTGCGTATCGTATAACAAAATACTTTTTGTTTTAAACACTCGAAAAGATCTTTCGCCGCATTTAAATTATTTAATAAAAATGCAATTTTTACAATAAAATGTGGAATGTACAAAGTTGATGTACGATTCAATAGCTTATACATTTAATGCGTTATTAAAATAAAAGAAAAGCCGATAGTATTGATGCAATTTACTTTTAACGTTTAATAAATTTATCCCATAGGAACATCCACCATTCCATGGTTTTAGCACTAAAGAGGCTAATCTTTCCGTGTCTTATATAAAAACTCAACAACATGACACAGAAAACACAACTGTTAAATCACCGCTTGATGCTGTTAACAATCCCGTACCACAACAACAGAACGAACAAAACGTCACGGATGCAAAAAGTTCTCCATCGAATACTAAAGATAATACAGAAAAATTATGTGACAAAAATAACGAACCGGCTGAAGAGGTTACAAAAGATGTGACCATAGTAAATTCCAAACGTACAGCCAAGTTCCACAGACCGAAGAGTCGCAGAAGTTGCAAGAATATAAAGTTTTCCAATTTCATGAAAACACCAGTATTAAAATCCGTGAACAATATTTTGGATCAGCATCAACGAACAAGACATCTGCGTAACAGTACAGCGAAGAGATTATTGCAAAGGGCAAAATCTAATAGTAATAGTGTGCGTAACATGGCAGCGCAATGTGGAGATAAGCCAAATGCTGTGAGGAAATTCATTTTGCCGGTGCGAAGTGCCCACTCATCAAGAGTTATTAAACCGAATAAGAGATTTATCGAAGAATTAGAGGAGATTTCTGGAGCGGAGCACAGTGAGAATGAAGTTGGTACACACGTGAAGAAAGCTAAATTTGCATTGAGCAAACTTTGTAATCAAGAAACAAAATTAAAAGAGGGGAATATTAGTAAATTAGCATGTACAAAATTAAAGGACAAAGAGGCAAGAAACAAGGCCAAAAAAGTAATTCAACGTGTAAATTCCAATGCACAGACTGTAACACAATCTGCAAAAAATCTTGAGAAATTAGAGCATAAAGACGCACAAGTATCAAAAACTATTAATACAGATGTTAAAAGAACTAATTTATTGAGTAAAAACAAAATTGTGAAAACTTCATCCAACGAATCTGTTAGTATTCAAGATAGTACACAAAATGTAATCCGAAAAGCTCAAAATACAAAATTAACTGTCTCTAAGAACCAGAAACTCATTTCTGTTCCTATAAAAGTTCTTCCTGATTCTGATGTTCCAAGTTCAGAGTCTTCCAGAATTCAAACAAGGTCAGGAACTCAAAGTGAAGCCATTGATTTAGATGTTCAGACAAATTTTGAAGGCACAGTGAAAACGAAGAAAAATGCTAGCACGAAAGGTCAAGAGAATACTGACAATGGGAATAAAACTACAGAGGGAAATTCAGATAATTTTGACACGGAAAGTACATTGTCTGAAAGTGGAAGCGAACATAGTAATCATACAGAAGATGAACAGTCCGAATGGACTGGAATGAAGTTGAATGGTGGAAAAGTTATTTTAAGGAAAGCAAGGTTAAAATTGGATAATAAATGTGTTGGTGGAACTGAAGGTCCCTTTTCGACAACAAATAATAATAGTATTACGAGTGGAAATACTAACTTAGGTATGCATTTAATGTTTCTTTACAATTTACTATTTCCAAATAATATTGCTTTTAACCCTTATTGGTCACCAGTACTTTGCATGTATAACTTCTGCTAAAAGCTTTATTTGATAGGTTTTTTTTTAATAACTTTATATATGAGCTGCACTTTAGTTCTTGAGAATACATAATACTGAATGATTCTTGAAAAATCATAATATGTCTAGATTAGAAATCAAAGAGTACATTGTTCTAAAAGTATTACTATAACTTTCATTGTTTATTTTTATGTTTTCAATATACAATAATTGTTAAAACGTTTAACTTGCTCAATCTTGTCATCTTTTTATAACCAATGAAAAGTACAACTTTTCCAATAAAATTTTAATGTCATATTGCAGGTAATACCTCACCAATAAGGGATAGTATAAATATTTATGATAGAGAAGTTTATTGAATTATCTAGAAAGTTTATACTGATTTCTGATTGCACAGTTATAATTAGTTGACTGTTTTTGTAGTTAAAGTATTTTAAATATGGATCTAGGTAGAATGTACTTCTAATCTTTAATACTTTTCCTTTATCGAACAGAGAAAATTTCTTCATTATTCGGATAAAACTAAAGTTTATGATGCTTGCAGAAGATATTCCTTGATGATTTAATAATTTTAAAGACAGAAATCATAATTTTAAAGATCAAAATCACTTTAAAAATTTACTTTTTATGTGAGATAACAAAAATCCGACACCTTTTGAGAAAAGTATTTTCAAATTGCCTCAAAAATGGTGAAGGATTTTAGAAAAAATTGATATATCTTTTATTAGATAAGAGAAATAATTAAATTAAAATATGAGATTTTCACATTTCAGCACAAGCTTTCTGGACAACTCAATAATTTAAATTATAAGTTAATAAGATAATAAATTAATCAAATTATTTTATTTCTACAATGCTACAGGCTTGACAGGTACAATTAAATGTGGTGTTTGCGGTGCTGTACGGTTTTATCGATTTGTGAAACAGGCACGAAAATTTGGTATTCACAGTTGTGAGTCTTGTAGAAAGTTTATCAGCAAAATGATTAAACGACAAGCTTGTGGTTCCCTTCCAGTTCTTCAATGTCATAAAGGCGATGGTTTATGCTTAGTACCACCTGTTGTAAGAAGTCAGCAGTGGAATCTTATGAGATGTGTTTACAAGGCTAGGTGCCCGGCTTGTTGGTTGAAAATGTGTTTAAAGTGTTACAACATTCCTTCTTCATTGAGAACAGGCTTGAATGCATTATTACCACCAATAATGAGAGATTCTTTGAGTATTCCATTAACACTGACACAAGAAGATAGCGATAATCAAGGACAAAAATTAATATCTTCAAAATTAGGCTGGCCTGCAGAGGATAGTTCAGAAAAGAACTTATTCAAATCAGCTATGAGTTGGAGAAATATAGAAATGGGTCAAAAGACTAGCTATCAAGGAACTGCTGGTTTTCTGTATACAAAATTAGATAAATGTAAGTTACCAAACTGTTTTGTAATACATTGGTTGCTACAAAATGCTGATTTTTGAGGGAGAATCGTTTTTCGAAAAGTCGTTTTTCGATTTAGCAAAAGGAAATTTGAATGTATAGTTTCTTTGCATATACTTATTTTGAATTTATTTGTTGTTTTAAAACTTCGATATAAATGTAAAATTTTGTATGAATGACAATATTTTAGACCAAGTATTCTATTTACTGTAAAGGGAATCGAAAAATCAATTCAAGGTATATCTTCAAATTCATTTTGTATTAATTATCAATTATATTAATTAAAATTATCAATTATATTTTAACAACAAACTATACAAAACGTATTTACTATTGTTTTTATCTTTTAAAATGTTTTTCAGTATATGCATATTACATTACTTTATATTTTCTAAACTTACTATATATGAGCCAAAAAATAAACTTTCCTTGTATACCCACAATATTTTATAACTTATGATCTCTAAACTATAGGTTTTGTTTGTACATTGAGGCAACTAATGTTAATATACTTATACATGTAATGTAATTTTATTTTTTAATAATCAAGAACTATTTTTAATTTTAAAGTCGATTCATCACTGAATATATCACCTAGTAAAAAGAGAAGAAAAAACAATAGGATAAAAGTAAGGAAGAAATTAAAGAATCCAATGTTCCCTTCACCATCTTTAAATCAGTGTCCACAACCTCTGAGGCAGAGACTTGAATTGAAGGGGCCAAGAGTTAAACACGTTTGCCGAAGTGCGAGTGTCGCTCTTGGTCAACCAATTGCCACTTTTCCGTCTGCAGATGGAAAAGTAGATACTGAAAGCAATAAGCACATTCCGAAAACTTCAAAGGAAATTGATAGAACAGAGAAAAAGGATGAAGTAAAAGAGAAAGAATCACAAAAATATAACGATGAAAATACTGTTAATCACAATACTGTTAATGTAACACAGCAATCTCACTCAAAAAGAGGAAAACCACAACAATCATCAAATATTCAAGTGGTAAGAAAATAGAAAATTTGAATATATTTCCCAGATATAATATGTTAAGAATAATGGGTTTATTTTATTACAACTTGTAGTTAAAAGGAGAAAATTGATTGTTACAGGTATCAAAAACAAACAATGACGCATTACATACAGTATCTATAGATTTTTGGGAACAGTATGATCCTACAGAAATTGGAGCAAAAGGTTTTGCCCTTATCGGTTCTGAACTCTTTCATATTCCTGCTGTATGTTATCTTTGTGGAAGTGCTGGAAAAGAACCAGTAAGTAATCCATTTATATACAGTATTGTATATAATTGTACATTGTAACAATCTTTGCAGCTCATCCACTGTCAGTGCTGTTGTGAGCCATATCATGCCTTTTGTTTGGAACCCAGTGAGTGGAATGCTTGTGCTCAACCAAACTGGTGCTGTCCTCGATGTACAATATGCCAATCCTGCCATCTAAGATCTGGTCCAAAATTGTCCTGTATTCGTTGTCGTCAATCGTTTCATCACTCGTGTTTGTCGAAATCTGGTGTTAATGCGAGACTTTACAGTCCTGAAAGACCTTATGTGTGTCAAAGTTGTGTCAAGTGTAAAAGCTGTGGTAGTGAAGGAATTAACATTCACGTGGGCAATTTACCATTATGCTCCATGTGTTTTAAGTTACGTCAACAAGGAAATTACTGTCCTCTATGTCAAAGATGTTACAACGAGAATGATTTTGATACTAAGGTAGGTATACATTGATCTTAAAAAATTTGGTAATTATGTGTTTTCATAAATAACTATAGAAATTCATGTACAGGGTGACTCAGGACGAGTAGTACAACCAAACAGAAAAGGTTATTCTATATGAAAAAGTATGTCAGAAAAGTAAAATGACATGACAATGTATTCAAATCAGAATTCATTTTAATTCGACAAGCACTTGAAGAATAAAATTTTCTGCATTTTCAACTTATAGATGCATATGAAATAACCTTCTCTGCTCGGCTTGACTATTTGTATTCAAACATTCTATATGTATGCGCAGATAAATAGAAATTTATGCAAAAAAACTTGTTTTTTAAAGCAGCACATCGATTTTTTAAATTTGTATATTATTTTTCAGATGATGGAGTGTAGTGAATGTTCTTATTGGGTACATGCTCATTGTGAAGGACTTTCAGACGAACGGTACCAGATCCTTAGCTATTTACCTGATACTATTGAATTTACATGCAGCCAATGTTCCTCGAATCCTAATTCAGTTTGGAGAAATGCCATAGAAACTGAACTTAAAGCTGGTTTCATAGGGGTCATAAAATCGTTAAGTAAAAATAAAACGGTCTGTGCTGCATTAAAATGGAGTCCCAGAAAGGAGTGTTTGTGTAGATCTGTTTCTACTGGGAAAAAGTTAGATTTTTTGAGTGAAAAGACAGATTCAAATCTAGTGAATGCTAAGGAATGTCTTAACGTGGAGGATAGCGAAGAGGGTAATAATGAAAAAACTAAAAGCACGGAATTGAATTTTAATAATAATTCAAAATATGATTCGTTAAGTACACTGGACGAGAATCAATCAAATGATTGTTCTAATAGAAGAGGTTTAAGACGCCTTCGGCAAAAGTTTCATTTAAGGGAATGTTCTGTTCGAGTAAAAAACTGTGCCGTGAAAGATACTCAGGATGGCGACAGAAAAGATTTGGTAACCCAAGAAAATTCGAATGGCAATTCAAACGATACGGAATGCCATTGCTCAGATCAACAAATTATTGTTAGGCCTTCGCCAACGCTGATGTCGGTCAAGCGGAAAGTTAATAATAATGAATATAAAACCCTGTCCCAGTTTCATTATGATATGGAATACGTAATTAGTCGTACTGGAACCAGGGATCTTATCGATGCTTACCATGAAATTTTAAGGGAAGTGTTTCCATGGTTCAATCTAAAAAGTATTAAAAATAACAACGGAGGATGCGATGTGATGACATCTTCCAAAGACACTAGTAAAGATGATGCTCCAGTTACCAAACTCGACGATTCTATTCTGGAGGTATGGAAAGAGGAAGTAACGAAAGCACCAAAAGCAATTGCGGCCAAAACAGCAAATTTATATAATGTTCATGTTGAAGATAGTAGATCATGTTGTTTGTGCAAAGGTTTAGGTGATGGTTCAGAAACGAAAGAAGGGCGACTGTTGTATTGCGGGAAAAACGAGTGGGTACACTCAAATTGTGCTCTTTGGTCTAACGAAGTATTCGAAGAGATCGATGGTTCATTGCAGAATGTTCATAGTGCTATTTCGAGAGGTCGCTTAATACGTTGTACGGAATGCGGGAAGAAAGGAGCGAGTGTTGGTTGTTGTGCGAGAAATTGTAACAGTACCTTTCATTATCCTTGCGCAAGAAACGTCGGGCTTGCTTTTAACGACGATAAAACAGTATTTTGTTCTTCGCATTTAAATAACTGTACGCATAAAGCGTTACAAAACGAAAATGAATTTAGCTTACGAAGACCTGTGTACGTGGAATTAGATCGTAAGAAAAAAAAATACGCAGAACCAAGTAAAGTGAAAGTTATGATAGGTTCATTAATGATCGATTGTTTAGGCACAGTTATACCAGAATACTCTGATACGGTTGAAAAGATTATACCCTGCGATTATAAATGCTCTCGGCTATACTGGTCTACGATAAATCCGTTTAAAATTGTAAGATATTATATTAGAACATATGTACAAGTGTATGTACCAGAAGTTTCTTCCGACCTAGAAAATAATATAACTATTGATCACTCTAAAGAACAAGAAAAAGAGGACTCGTTGAACATACAGAAAAACGAATATTTAGCTGTGAAACAAACCTTAGATGCTTTAATTGATGCTGTATGTAATAAGGAAGTCGATGAAAACTTAGCAGAGCAGAACAACACAGATCTTTTACCTCCCGAATTAAAAGAAGCTATATTCGAAGATTTGCCGCACGATTTGTTGGATGGTATTTCCATGCAAGATATATTTCCAAAAATGACGTACGAAGATTTTTTAGATTTGAAAAATGATGGCACATTTGCAACTGATCTCTTCAAAGATGACATGCTGGCATCTGAAGTAGACGAGATTATAAAACCACCTGAGAATAAAATTTCGAAAATAGATCCTTCGTTGGTTGAATTGGGATCGCATAATGATTTATGGGTTCATTTGGAAACTAAAACTTCTGTTCAGGATCTAATGGACGATTTGTTTAGTTCAAAAAATAAAAAACGGAGCGGCAGAGAACTGAAACGATCCAAATCAGAAGTAATGTCAAACAGTCCGTTAATTGTTGGAGGACAAAGACACCATCAACGATCGTGCAGTTTAACTTGGAGTTGTAAATTAGACGGCTCTTATGGCCCCAGCATAAAAAGGAGAAAATTGTCCAGAAACTCGAGTATGACAAAGTCGAACGAAACTAGCGTAATGCTATTGGATTCGCAGAATGAACGGCCGCCGACCTTACATGAATTAAGGATTCCAGATATTATGGTTACTGTAGGTAGAGCAAATACACCAAACATTTTGTCGGATTCTATGCGGGAACTAAAGTATTGTATCGAAGATGCCAGCGGTATTAACCGCAGAGTAATATCTACTAGTCGTGAAGAAGGGAAAGAACATAAACGGCTCTTTTGGCACCCAAGACAACAGCCGCGGATATTGCAAGTCGATGGCCCTGCTGATCTGAGTAGTGCTAGTGAATGCAGTTCGCCAGAGTATAACATCGAAGAGAAAACTACAGGACTACACGTAGCAGAACATTTATCAATTCCACAATTAGATGGTATTAACGACGAATCTTCGTGCGACAGCGGTGAATTTGCTTTATTTACTGAGAAAGATTTCAATTCTTGTACAAAACCTTCAAATAATATTTTACGATCAAAACGAATATACGGATTTATTAGATCACAAATTACAAAGTCTAACGATAAATCGCAAAAAGTAAAGGAAAGCGACGAATTTTCCACTTGTCAGAAGTGCGCAACGCACCAGAGTAACTTTAAAGAAAATAACTTGAAGCTGAACTTGGAGATTCCTCAATTGGATGGAGCTGATGATATTTCCAGTGATGATGAGTGCATATCACCGCAACATGTTGAAAATGAAAGAACTATCATTGCTTCTCAGTGTGATGCGCCATTTGATCACATAGATCGTCCAGTAACTTGTAAACGATGCCGTTGTACCTATCGAACGCAAGATAGTTATAATAGGCATTTGGCAAATTGTGATATCATGATAACAAGTGATAGTGATTCAGAAACAATGGATAATAAATTGGCATCGCCTGATTCTAGATTTTCTCCAAGCATTGGATCCGTATCTCCACAATTTATAACATTATCTCCATCAGAAGGACACACTCTTTCGTCTGATTATCCTGATATTCAAGCAACTTCACCTTTGGAAGCTTCCGTACCATCGCCTCATCCAGCCATACAAATTGAACCGATAGCACAAGCAATTATTACACCACAAATTCATACGCATGCTACCGTAGAAACTGTTCATCAAACAGTATTGACATCTAACGACATGATTGTACAAACACAGTATACCAGAACAACAACCACATTACCAAATGCTACAGTATTACCTCAAGAAAGTACTGTTCAAATAACAGAAATTACAGACCCACCATCTGTTGCAAGTGATTCTAGTGTATCACAAAATATGGTCACTACGCCTATGAATTCTCCGGATGGTGCAAATTCTCAAATAGTTCCGAGTCCACAAGTGTCGCCTACATTTTCCTCAACGGGTGTGCAAACTGCAAGTAACGAGTCACAGGCGAATATTCAAATCACAAAGTTAGCTAAATCAAAATCTCCAAGAGCGCCGAAATCTCGAACGAAAGGAATTAAAACACAAATTGTAAAAAATACAATGCAACCGCACAACGGGCATACTAGGTTTCAACCGATGCAAAATAATACCCCGGTTATTCAATTGCAGCAAACTCAAAGACCAAGTGGGCCAACTGTAATATTACAACAAGCATCTCCTGGTATCATGTCCGCGTATGTTGAAACATTGCAGCAACAGTCTGGGCAAAATCTTCAATATGTAACAACAATCGGAGGTCAACACGAAGCAGCATTTAAACCTCAGTTCATAACCACCAATCACTTAGTTCCTGGTGCATACATACAAGCATCTTCTGACAACTTATTGGCATTACAAAATGGGAGTATATCGATATTGCCAGGTGTACAAATTGCTCAAACGCAGCCAACAGTCCTTGGAACGATTATACAGCAACAACCTAGTGCAATTCAGTGTGGAGTTATATCTTCTGAACAGTTACTATTAAGTTCGACACCGACACTAGAAATGTTTACAGATTCAACAGGAAGTATGTTTCTTTCGAACCAACCGATGTATTACGGTTTGGAAACTATTGTGAGCAACACAGTAATGTCTTCCAGTCAATTCATGGCTGGCACAGTACCGCAGGTGTTAGCAAGCAGTTACCAAACGACAACGCAAGTTTTTCAAGCTTCTAAACTTATGGAACCTATCGTGGACGTTCAGGCTGTCCCAGGTGTTCCCACTGTAACAGCAGTACAATCTGTGCAGAATGTACCTGGAGTACCTGGGGTGCCTAGTGCACCTAATGTTGCTACCGTACCCAACGTATCCAGTGTAACCAATATAGCCAGCATACCTAATGTACCTAGTGTAACCAATGTACCTAATGTACCGAGTGTACCCGCTATACCGACTATATCCACTGTACCCTCTGTATCCAATGTACCTAATGTATCCAATATGCCAACCATAACAAACATACCGAATGTGTCGAGCGTGCCCACGGTACCCAGCATACCTAGCGTGCCTAACGTATCTGGTATACCCACGGTGTCCAACACACCCAGTATACCCAATATACCTCATGCACCTACCGTACCCAACATGCCCAATACATCTGGTGTACCAACTATATCCGCTGCACCTGGTATGTCTAACTTACCTACCACACCTAGCATACCTAGCGTACACAACAGTGTACCTAGCGTATCTAACGTGTCCAATATACCTAACGCACCTGCTTTACCTAGTACTTCTAATATGTCTAATATGCCAGCCGTACCTACCGTTCAGAATATATCCAATGTTTCTACCTTGCCACCTAATGTAGGCAACGTTTCCAATATACCCGCAGTACCCGGTGGTTACGTAGTCGTTAATCAATCAACGCCTGCAGCAGAACCGATGGTAACGCCGCAAATTAATATACCTGCAACGCCTGAACAGAACTTCGCTCCAGCCACGTGTAATACCATACTGTCTGTATCGTGTCAAAGTGTCGGGGAGCCAGTAACGTCGATACAGCTGCCAGACGCATGCCCATCAGAATCTCAAGGTGTAGCGAATATAACGTCGTCTTCTAAGTTATTGCAAAACTCGATGCCAACGATACCGAGAGTGGCTGTACGGCCAAGTCCAGTTGCTAACTCTATTGCACAGCCGAACAATGGTCCATGGAAAATCACGGAACCGTTATTCGGTTCGGAACAGATGATGAATAATAGCGTTCGACCGTATTTCGACTCGAAGCATGTATCGCAAAACACCAGTATGATAAAGTCTAGCATATCATCTAAAATACCCCCATTACCTAATCACTGTATAACTCAGAAAGATATAATTGTAAATAAGTTAAATCATGATGTAAATAATGTGCATAATAGTTATAGCGATACTATACCGAATTCAAATAATATTAATGTAAGTACAAGTAATAATCCAGTTATCGTTAGCTCGACTGTACAAAATAAAATTACAATGTCTACAAGCAACGTACCAACGAGTCGGCCGATGAATAGAGTGCTACCAATGCAGGCGGTCACTCCGAAACAAGATACCACGAAATCCATACAGAAAACGGAAATGATCATAGAAGAGCCAACGAAACCGGTAATCAAACCAGCGGAACCCGAGCAAAAGCTTACGGAACCGAAGAAGCAAATCGTCGAGGCAGTAGTACCAACGGTCAAGAAATCGGAGACGGCTATAAACAGCATGAACGAAACCCTGAAATTGAACACTGAAACGATCGAAAAGGTGAAGGAAAATCTCAAGTTAGAACTGGATAAAGAGAAACTGCAGAACACCTCGTTGAAGATAGTGCTGCAAAAGCAACTGCAAGATGGTTCTTACAAAATTACACACAATATGAAAGCAGTGACCCAAAACAAGAAATCTCCGCAAGTTACGTCTGTAGAAATATTGCCCTCGAAGCAGGTGCCACAGATAGCTTCCTTACAATTGTTGCCGATAAAAACGTTCACACTGAAGACGAACAAGATCGAGGAGAAGGTTAAACCGGTCGATAATAAATTCAATATGTTGAAAACAAAGACTCCGCCAGTAGCTGTGAAGAAACCAAGAGCGATCAGTAAATCGATTAAGTCCATCCAGCCGACTTTACCGAACACGCAAACGCAAAAGAACGCCTCGAAAGGGCCGACGCTGATGTACGAGATAAAGTCACAGGATGGTTTCACTCATACCGCTTCCTCGATGGCTGAAGTATGGGAGACGGTGTTCCAAGCCGTTCAGAATGCTCGAAAGGCCCACAACTTGCCCCCGTTGCCACACAATCCCCTTAGCGAAAACCTGGGCTTGGAGAATAACGCCACGGTCTACCTGGTGGAACAACTTCCAGACGTGAACAAGTGCACCAAGTACAAACCCAAGTTCCACAACTTGGCGCCGCCTAAATCGGGTGAAATAGAGAACGATTTACCAAAAGCATGCGATACTGGTGCTGCCCGCGCGGAGCCGTTCAGAGGGAGAAAGGTTCACGACATGTTCAGCTGGCTTGCATCGAGGCACAGGCAACAACCGAAAATGATTGCTATATCAGAAGCTGAGTCTAGGTAAAGCTTTAACGTGCTATGAACACGATCAGTTTTAACCCTTTGGATTCGGCTCCTTCCTGGACGTTAGCAATAGTTCTTGCTATGCTAATGCTGATGTCCCCTCAGAGGGGAGTATATCCGAATGCAAAGGGTTAAAGTTGTATTAGATATAAGAAATGCCTAATACTATTTTTACTAAAGATTATAATATAAATGTATACTGTTTTAGTTGGCTAGCTTATCGATTAAAGTTGTATCGCAACGAATGATTAAAATGTGTTTCTTAAGCTTCAGTGAAAGTAAACCAATGAATCATACATATTCAAATTTTACATTATCATATGTTACATTCACTTTTTGTATTGGTACTTTAATTATTATTTTGTAGTATATTGTAGGAGAGCATAATTTTTATTTTTCACTGTTACAGACGAGTGGCAAGCACAAATTTACCGATGGCAATGCGCTTTAGAATACTTAAAGAGACGTCGAAGGAATCAGTTGGCGTGTATCATTCTCACATACATGGCAGAGGTTTGTTTTGCTTGAGAGATATCGAAGCTGGAGAGATGGTTATCGAGTATGCCGGTGAGGTACGTAAAAAACGTGAAATATATTATATTTCATTCCATTTTTCTTCTCTTTTCTTTAAGCAAAATGCGTGGATGTTATCAAAATTATTAGTATACTGTGTACAGTTTTTGTTCTGTTGGTAATCTTTGAGAAACATTTGTAGGTAATTCGAGCTTCGTTGACCGACAAACGTGAAAAATATTATGACAGTAAAAATATAGGATGTTACATGTTTAAAATTGACGATCACCTAGTCGTCGATGCTACAATGAAAGGAAACGCAGCCAGATTCATTAACCACTCATGCGAGGTACCTATTTTTTCAATCAGAATTACAAGTACGTAGTTTAATCCTTTGCACTCATTTGTCGAGTGTGACTTGACATCAGTAAATAAAAGAAAGAAACAAAGTTTACCACGATGGTCATCAGTGACCAGAGTGCATCAACTATTTATAATTGTAAAAGTTGAATGAAAGTTGACAGTTAATGTATTTTCAACATCATCACTAATTAGAGAATGCTTTGAAATAAAACGTTCTCTATTGAACAGTTACAAATTTCTATTCGTGGCGTCCGTGAAGTAAATTTCAAATACAATATTGAAAAATAATTCCGAATGCAAAGGGTTAATAGAAACCAATCGTCTTTTAGTCTTTATTCATATAATTTTAATTCAGAAACGAGATTATACCGAATTAATACAAGTCTCATCTGTAAATTATGTTTCAGCCAAACTGTTACTCACGAGTGGTAGACATCTTAGGTAAAAAACACATTTTAATTTTCGCTCTCCGTCGTATTACTCAAGGCGAAGAGTTAACGTATGACTACAAATTTCCTTTCGAGGATATCAAGATTCCATGTACCTGCGGCTCCCGCAGATGTCGTAAATACCTCAATTGAGACTGCATATACAGCTATCGTAAGCAGCCAACCGGCACAGCAAAAGATAACGTGCTATAATTATGTGCGCTTTGGAATAGGATTCATTTTATTGAACGTTATTCATTTAATCATCAAACTATTTTCAGAGATTGCAGCTTTTTATTACTATAAAGGAAATAGATATACATTAAAAATATTAGAAGGCCAGATATAGTACATGAAACATCGCGTTATGACAATGTTACTTTAAACAGCTACACTTCGTAGTTGATTTAAGGGGGTATACTTATAGCAATAAATGATTGAATATGTCCTGCTTTCGTATCCAATGAGCCTCGCGTGTCTCGCGTGGTGGGCTCATGAAAGTGTTACTTTATCCACGCCTGTGCTTTCACGCACGTCTTCTAGATTCTACTTCTTATCTACTATTGAGGCTTAAGTGTACAAGTTATCGTCACTTTACACTAAATCTGACATGCTTTTAGCTTATACGCGCATATACATACACGTAATTCACACGTAAACATACAGACACAGAGACACACAGGTACACACGAATTTCCTTTACATATACTTTATATTGAGTTTAGCGTAATTGGACCAAGCTGAGATGTATGAAATTGAACGAAATGCGTAACAAAAAGCTGACGTGTACTTAGAGGAAAATTAACTGGTTTTCCAAGACCGTGACTTACTTTACCTCACATGCCTCAACGTATGGAACGATGTACGGCTTGCCATGTGAGAAATATCGAACGGTCACGCTACGAAGCAAAACTTGTGAAAATTGTGAAAAAAGGCGCATAACTTTATTATGAATTTTAATTTTACATATAACGATATAAATATAAATATAAATATATATATATAGTTACATATTTTTAAATATTTTATGTAAATCTAAAATTTAGTGTATAGTGTACGACTAACTTCGTGACATTTTATGTCTGATGTAGGGCCAGATTTCAAAATGTTCTTGTAAAATATGTAATTGTTAGATTAGAACACTGTCTTCACGTAAGTACAGCTACCACTTTGACTTAAGTTAGTAATACACGCGTTAAGGAGGAAAAAAAAAATAGAATGTGCGCGGGAGAGAGTGAGAGCGAGAAAGAGAGCGGAGATGGGGAAGAGAGAGAGCGAGCGAGCGAGAGAGAGAGAGAGAAAGTGGCAAGAAAGAACAGTTTCCTAGCGTGGGATACTGTTTGAAGGTGTACCTACTTTGGCAGACATTGATGATGTTTTAAGTCTTATAATAGTTGAAAATGAACGAAGAAAATGGGAAGCGAGTACTTACTTCCCAAAATAATTCAAGTCCCAAACGGAGGATTCTGATTATGCGCAATATTATTTTGATACGTTTTTATAGATCTTTAAATAATGCACCTATGCGTTCGTGCTTCCGCCTTGCCAATATTACAATATTAATTTCATTACTTTATTTTTATATATTTAACGAATGTAAATCGCTGGAGAGAAGGAGGGAATTTTTAATTTTACCAATACGCGATGGAATCGTACCGACATCGATCATTGTTTCACGGTGGTTTCCGTTCAAAATTTTTCTACCGTTCGTAAGAGAGAAGTGTATCACGCGACCGATTATGTTGACAAAGTGTAAAAATATATAATTAGATCATTGTTTCGAGTAAACTTTTCTAGAGGTGTGTCTAGAAAATGTTTGTGATATTTTCCCACACTGGGAAAAAAAAAGTTACGAATGTTCTTTATAGGAATATATTTCAAATTTTTACGGATATATATTACGTACTCCGTAAGAAGCACCTTTCTGTGAAATGCAGTTTTGCCTTACCTTTAATGTACCTACGCTTTAAACCCGGTGATAGATTTAGATATATCCCGATATGACTTATATTCAAACTGAAAATGAACTGTAATTGTGTCTATGAATCCATTAAGCTATAATAATATGTATTTTAGTGCGGTTAATCAATTTCTGCCGAGGTGGTTGTCCCTTAAATTTGGTGCTCCATGGACACCGTTAAGTGCACTTTATACGAAAAAATGGCCTAGAGTAAGAAATAGTAGGGTGACAGCGGAAGAGTTTGATAATAATAAGAAAATGCGTTATACGAGGAATATTGATCGCGAATTTATTTAACGAAGTAATATAAAGATGTAAATGATGGCAGGAACATTATTTGAGCACGCAAGTATTCGTCGGTCGTGCAACATTTTAATCGGCCTGGTTTGGTACAAAATGCGTATGCTGATTTGTAAAAAGTTATAAAACAAGGTGAAGAAAAAAAAATGGAAACTTGTTCTGGTCACGAGAAATTGCCATTTTTTAGGTATTTTGAATCTTTTTTCTCTTTTTTTTTTAATATTATGATTACCAATAATTAATAACTATTATTGAAAGATGAATATTGTTAATATAATGATAATTAATTTTAATCTGTAAAAATGGTAATATCACATAAGAAAGGTAATTTACTTGAAAATATAATAGCAATGTTAGATATTTTATTGATATTTATTACTTATGGATGACGGTTCTAGGGTTAACGAGATGTACTAATTGAATTAAACATGATTTAGAGAACATGGTGCACACGATGGTCTAATATTGTTGAAAAGATACGAATATCAGCTTTTTTATGAAGGGGAAGGAAGCATTCTCTTCTCTTTAAAGAGAAAAAGGAATAATGCATTCTCGCAATTGTTACACGATATCACCAATTATGGATAGAAACAGTTTGGGATTATAAAATATACGCAATGTATCTCAGTATACTTTATACTCCCATTACGGATTGTAATATCTATGGTGACTCTCTGTAACAATAATATAACGAGTAAATATATATATATATATATTTACACGTGTCGGTAGACAAATTAAGAACACTGTTTTTTAATTATTTTTTTATTTATAAAAATCCATATAAAATATTCTATGCTCTGAAAAAAAGGAAAATAAAAAGTAGCGTAGCGTCCGCGTGATATGATACGGAGAATTACGTTCTATGTACACTACTCTAACGAATTTTTTAATAAGTTTAACGTGCGTTTTTCTTTTCTGAAACATACTCTGTATCTTTTTAAACGATTCCCTCTAACTCGCGGAGTGTGTAAAAGCTCCTTAGTATTACGCATCCAGCCTTCATTATTATGGTTATTATTATTACCAATTAATTATAATCTACTCGAGATGATAGCATAATACACCGTCACTCATATTACGCACCGTTTGTTTAATTACACCTGTGTGTGTCAGCACCTTTGAAAAGTGATTCGTGTGAAAAAGAGCAAGAATTTTGTCGTTGGGGAGGGAAAAAAAATATATATACATATATATGTGTGTGTGTATGCATACATACATAATCTTCAAACTCGAATATGTATATGTATACTTCACAACGAGATAAATTTGCTTTAGGTAATGGAAGTGTTGGACATTTGCTAGTTTGGTGTGATAATGAAATGAGTGGTTAAGTTATTCATGGAACTGTACGGTGCCCGTTATTAGTTTTTACGACAATTTCAAAACATCGCAGCGTTGCATTCTCTTGTAATCGAGTGTTTCATCTCTTCGAGAGTCTTTGGGTTCTTCGTTTTATTCGTAAAAAGTAAGGAATTTAAAAAAAAAAAGGATTGAAATGTAAAACGCTTTTTAAATCATATATAAACAAACAAAAACATAGTATTATTCTAATGTTTAAATGAATTGTAAAATTTTGAATATTGTACTTATTTAAAAAAAGAGAAGAAAAAAGCAGAGGAGAACAAAGATGAAGGAGAAACGAAAGAAAGATAAATAATATTGAGGAATTAAGAGGAAAAAAAAAATGTAGAAAAGGGAATGAAAGGAAAATTGAAAAAATTGTCTGTGATTATCAGTCATAATAATCTTTAGGTCGACATATTTTTTAGAGAATATTTTTTAGCAAATTACAAAATTTATGATATACCCCTATTATTGATATGATATTGGATCAGACACGCTACGCATAATATTAAAGTAAAAAGGAAAAAAAAAATTGAAACTGTAAAAGTTGCAAAGTGTTTAATAGAATTATAAATAGTTAAGATCGATGGCTGTTGTAAAATATTCAGTGTTTGGACAAATAATTATTAAAAACTATTTATAACGACTAATATCGAGGTACGATTATATATTATTGTATCGCATACTATAGTAGCGTTTTTATCTCTTTTGCGTTTGCATATTCATCGGAATAGATTAGAGACGGAATTGGTCGTAGGCCCATACAAGACGAAGTCGTGATGAATGTAAAATTAAACGAAGAAACGCTGCGGGCAAATGGGACGTATTTACTGCACGTGTTCGGCGTGTAAATTGTCGTTATAAAATCCATCTGCTTATTGTAGAGAACTTATGAAGTAATCGTAATACTTACATTAACCAGATGATATGCATACCACATAGAAACACATAACTGCTTTCATCATACGATACATATGTACACATACCTACACACAGAAGAATACACCACACACCCGTACGCCCATGTTTTGTAATTAAATGTTTTGTTAGTATTATATGAGAAATTAACAGAATAAAAAACACAAATGGAAGTATAAACATGTTCCGTGCTATGTAAAAGTACCCTATACTGCTGCTACTATGTTACGTACAGAATGGTAGCGAAACGAGAGAATTCTGGCTCGAGGTTCGTCTCGGCAACATTTTTTCCGGACATCCTTTAAACCTCCGCATTGCCAGCGTTCGATTAAATTGCCGAGAGAGAAAAGAAGAGCAAAACCGTGGCTTTCGCTTGTATCTTGTTAATTTTAAATATTGTCAGCGCGCAATTAGTTTAAGCATAAAGCAGCAATCTTATCTGTTCTTTGTCCGTTCTCACAAACGGGTAAACTGAGCAAGTACCATATTGTAATCTACGATACCACTTGTTCATTGTAACAGCGACGTACGTTATAAGTCATACTTTTTCTACGTATGAGAATCCGCTTTTTTTCTTTTTTTTTTATGTACGTATTTTCTCTCAGTTGAGCGCGCGTCGCTGACTCACGCGCGCTGCTCTGATGTTGTGCGTACCTTCTATAAAACGAGACGAAAAAATAATAATAACAACAAGATCGTGTAATTTGAAACAATGTATTCAAAGTTTATCGCCATCGTTCGACGATATAATCGTAATAGAAATTGATCCAAATATTTTCACACGAGAGACGATTGTGCGAATGAATTTTATTGGTACTTAAACGAGTATAAGAAAAAATGGAATTGAATTCTGTGATTTTTGGGAGAAAGATCAATACGAAAAGTCTCCAGTGAGAACGTATAAATTCCTAGGAGCAATAAGTAATCGTTTCCAAACATTACAACTCTTGTAATAATAATCAATCGGCATTACACTAATGTATCGCATTTATCTCATTTGAGTAAAATACAATTGCCGGATAAGATATAGCGGAAATCGTAGAAGCAGAGTATGTTGTAACGATAGGCATACATAAGTACATTATTGTCGCTCTTTTCGCGTCTATTATTACTGCACAGTCCTTCTACAAACTATCTTAATTACATTATTAAATGAATGTAGCGTAATAAAACATTAGACGATGTAGATATACAATGTAAATATGGTAATGTATCGCTTAACAAATGAAATTTTACTAATACATTTGCTTGGTTTCTTGGGTATTTAAATAAGAAATATATGCTATAATTATATACTACCTAGGGATGCGCGTTACAAGTTTAATTAGTAATTTTCACAAAAAAGAAGGGAAAGGAGAAAAAGGTATTTTTAATAAAATTAATTATCAAACATTTCAACTTTATTTTTACGCATAGTAATAGATCGCAATAGCTAAACGAGTATATAAAATAAAGAACAGTGACATTTATTACCTTATGGACAATTCACATTAGACTGAAAAATGAATACATACGGATTCGTATAATTTTCAGAGATTATAAAAGGCATATTACTATAGCAACATCGTCGTGCTCGAACGTTTCCGTAGAACAGTGAATAACCTCCTCGTTCTCACGTACGGACACTTAGGAAGCATGATTATCCTACTCCCTCTTCTTTTACTTACAGCTTCAAGAAAGCCCAAGCGTTACGCGCGGACATTCGCCGCTCTTTTCTTTCTGTCTTTGTTCCTTCGAGTAACATCAAAGTACGGCTGCTCCCCCGCCCCACCCCGCGTCGCCGCGTGTTCTCGGTAACAAGGGTTTGGTGGTTCCACTCACCTCCTCCTTTTCCTCCTTCGCCACCGCCGCTACCATCACCATCTTTTCCACCTCCTCGACAACACTTTCATGCATCTCTCTCCGTTCCCACAAGCAATGGACGACAAGGTGTTAGTCACCTCAAGGACGTTTGCTGTAATTGGGATAGGTCGGATAGATGCGTCAGAGGGGGAAAGAGAGAGCGAGGTGTATAGAGACAGAGCGAGTTTAAAGAGAGGGGGGTACGTCGAGAGTAGGAAAGTGGAGGGGGGAACGAAAGTTGTAAGAGCGAGACGGGCAGTGTTAGAAAGAGCCAGCGGCGATGCGTGCGTTTCTGTAAATGGCGTCTGGCCGAGCGCGTCGCACGTCACGATTCTCTCTTTCTCTTTCTTATGGTAGCCGTGAGCAGGGTCCCCGCGCGTCGTAGCTCTGGTGCATCAGTTCTGGACCGGAGGTTAAGCCGTGAGATACGCGAAAAGTCGATGCGAATGCGCGGTCACCGGTGACGTATCTTTTCCCGTGCTCGGTCGTGGCGTGTCGCGTTGCATTCGCTGTAAGTGAGCGTCGATGTTAGTGGTACTCCGCGTTGAATTCGCATGCATGCAACATGGAAGGAGGTGCGTTGGTGCTACGATAGTGGTTTCCAAGCGAGGAGAGTTCCGCGACAGCAACGCCGCCTGTACACGGAACGAAGAATATATCGAGTGCTATCGCCTCCTACTTCTCCTCGTCTTTTCCCTCCCCTTCTTCCTTGCCTTTACTATCAACACGCAGCCGCCTCTTCGCTTTTGTTCGGACTCGCGCGAGCTCGTTGCCATGGACACAACGGAGGCCGCAGGTAAAGACCGATTCAGGGCCAACACTGTCACAAGACACAAGAGCGAAAGAGAAGGATAGGTTAAAAGAAAAAGAGAATGCTCATCGTGATGCGCCGTCCGGGTTTCGTCATTCTCGGTGAGAAGAGCAGACAAAAAGAATAAAGAGCGAGGTTAGGAACCGAGCCTGTTCACAGTCAGCAACGTAGGTGAAAATGCAATTAAGTTCCGTTCCACTCGGCTGACGTGAAACCGTGCGCCAACGCAAACCTGTGGGTATACCTACGCGTAATGTATGCGAATAAAGTGCGAAATATTAGCAATCCACACATGATGCGACCTGAAAACAAACATCAAAGACAGAGCGAGATCTAAAGAGGTAGACGACCTTAGTCTTTTGTGCAATCGTATGTTATGACTCTTGCTCGGTTTTTGGTTGGTATTCATTTTGCTTTCAAGTTACGTCATATGCAGCATAGTATATACCAATAATCATTGATAAAAATTGCGGAACAAGCGTTCGTATAAAGGTTATAACAACTGTTTTTCACATGGGAACAATTTATTGGAAATGTTGGCAACATTTTTCTCGAACACGTGAACGCATTTATATTATATTCATTTATTTATGTTTATATAAGTGGAGAACGTGTCGAAAAGACATCACGGTAAATGGATTGCCGTTGCTCGTCAAGGGAGTACTGTTAATTTCGGTCACGAGAGGATGGCGCGCCTTTTTTTAGCGTCGTAGATCCATAGGTTTATCTATGGTGCAAATCCTGTCGTGCGATCTCGTGGAAACCTGTTCTCTGTCGCGAGTTATTTCGATCGCAGCGATCCACGGTTTAATTTCTGCCTCGGGTGTGAGCATGCGCATGCGTTGCGATACGGTTGCTCTGCTATTCTCACCGAATAATTTACGGCACGTGAGCTCCACGGGATCGAACGTGTTCGTGACACAAGCAATATTCTATATGAATCAAAGATACGTATGCTTATCTCGGCGCGATGGTTAGGCGTGACCCGGCGGTATATAAGTGCAGCGTGAATAGGCAGCAAGCCAAACGGCCGCTCGTGAAAGTTGCAATAGGTCTGACAACAAATTCATTCGGTACATTACACGACATCCTTGCGCATTACTATGTATCAATTACATATATAATCACCAGGCTACACCTATGCAGCTTAATTCCTTTGAATACAATCGTAAATGTTGTGCTGTCGCATTGACCGTATTCTGATCGTACGATCAAGTATTTTAGGTATAATTACAATGCACTTGTATCGTAAAGGATTTATTTCGACGTTGCGCAGTACGCGAAGTGGGATAATAAGAGACTCGGATGAAACTAAGTACTGAAATTTCAAAACGCGCGGAATCTTCATGGTTAAACGTAATTCAGACTGCTTCTTGCAGTATCGCGCCGACTGCAAGTACTATAAGTGGCTTAGTCTCGTAATGGCTTCACCACGCTTTTACTGCCTTTCGGTAGCACTCAGTTTTACTTGGCGCGTTTTGTTCTGCTCCCCGCAGCAATCATTCTTTCTGCATTTTGCCGAACGAAAGACTCTTCGAAGACGCGTTAATTAGAGAGGTTATGTTTCGAACGGTCGCACGACGCCGCGCATTACACTCCCTTACGGTTGGGTTACGTACGTTTTGTCCTTATACGAAATGTTATTTCGCAAAAAGAGTTCATGCAAGTGCATGAGGTGGTGATTCTCAGGTGAACAAAAGAACTTTCGCTGCTCAGGTCACTGATGCAGCGCAAACGATGAACAAGCTGTGCAACCCGTGCGCACGGCAGACTAATGACGTTGCGCGGCAAAGAATATCTTTGGCATTTTTATGAAGTTAGAAGACTCTTCGATAGGATGTTCCGCTACAGCCATTGCATTATGCGCATAACTATTCTCATGTACTCTGAAATAGCACGTTGCTTGTTTCTACGGTTCCTGTATTTTCTGCGTTTAATCGGTGAAGTGTAGTTAAACGTATTTTCTCTCCCTTCTTACAAAGAAAACGTAGCTCAATTATGATTTACCAATATAGTACATCGTCATTCGGCACGTTCCATTGCTCTTGACATACTAATGGTTTTTCATAGACATTATTTACAAATTAACGAACACCTTAACGGGATCGGAGGGATAAAAAAATCAATCCTCTTTTTTATCTACGAAATACGTCACTGGATACAGATTTCTGGTATATTCCGAGCCAAATGGTTGTTGCTATGTGCAGTTTCCTGCTCTTTCCCGTGCGCCAGGACGGCCGTTATTTCTTTTTAAAAACTTCAGCTATATTTGCCTTGGTCATTTTTTATTTCTCGCGACAATTAAATTTACGCAGCGAAGGGGAATTGAATCTCGAGTGCCAGTTTCCGTTTAAGGTATGCGTTCTTACCACGCGATTATTGAATTTTTCTATAAATAACGTATTACAACGAAATAGAGGTTATTAATATTAACGTTCGCATATCAAAGTAGCGGTAGAAGCAGCAGAGAAGACAAAGGAGCAAAAAACAATTCAGCCGAGGTATTCGACGGCGCATGCCAAAGAGCCGAAAAATTTGATTGTCGTTTCCACCTATGCCTCTATCATCGGTGCCAATCAATGAGACATTGGGCAGCTCGCCATCGCTTATGAAATGATTCCAAAATTCGACCTGTAACCAGTTTCTCTCTGTAACCAGTCGCGTGCGATGAATGTGTTGGCCAGTCTTACGCGCGGTGGACTTCGTCTTTCGTTGCCGCTGTATTTTATTATGATCGAGGTGAAATCACATTACGCGTCGGGCCACGCGGATTCCGCCGTTCTAGCGTCTCCAGCCGAATAAGGCGGCGGCGCCCTTTTGATTACTCGTTAGCCCGATCGTAGTCAAATCTGTTGCTAACCGCGTTCATCGCCGAGCCGACGCTCCACGGGAGCCACCGAGTAGCGCGTCGAGACGCCCGCGCATGCAACTGTCGTCGTCGTCGTGTACACGCTGCGACCGTGCCTCCCGTACACGTATTACTGTATACGCTGGCCGCAGGTATATGCAATTGCGAGACTTCTAACCTACTAACTCTTTTAATAGATGTAGGAATAGATGTATAGACACACGCTAGACGTCGTCCACGGTCAATGCTTGGCACGTGGCGACACCGGGACTGAACGTTGAATGAAATATTTTCGGGAGCGTATCCGGTTGCGTTCGCACGCACCCGGCGATCGACCGGGTTCGATGTCGACTTTATCGTTACCGAATCGAACGAAAGATCGAATTCTTGTCTGGTAGATATTGTTCTATTCTTTCTCCCTCGATTATCGTTCAATCGTAACAGAAATATTAACTCTGTCCAACTTTGAAGTTTGTCTTTTCGACCGTCCGCGGGTATTTGTAGTTAAATTGTAGTAAACTTGCAGATGTCGCTTTGTTCCACGAAACTTGTGCTGTTTGTACATACGGTGTAGAATTTGGGTATTTATGATTACATATGATTATATGTAAAAGAATTTTTGTTCGAAATTTTTAGGGATACATTAAACTTTAGAAGCATTTGTCGTAATATATAGGTATTTTGTATAAATTATATTGATCTTTTATCAAAGTATAATATATAATACTTGTATAAATATCATTAAGTAGTTATACGTTGAATATTTGACAAAAATAATATTTAGAGGCTGAGCATTTCTACTTTGTATTTAATATTTTAAAATAATAATATTTCAAAAGTAATAGTTCTTGAAAAGCGATTCTAATTGTAAGAATTACTTGCAAAACAATATTTAAAGATTATAGATATGTTTTCATCTTTATATCATTTTATTAAATAGCAAATTGATCAATAAAAATTAAAAATTCGCACCAAAAATGGATCAAACAATGCCGAAATAATTTACTCAGGAATGGTAAATCGAATAAAAAAATACTTGCGTTTTTTCCACGTGTATTCGAAAATCCGGAAATCCAATAGAAATGAACCATAATTGGATCGGAACTTTAAAAAATATCGCCTCTTTGTACGAGTTTTCATATAAAAATAAAAATTAAAAAAAGGAGAAAGGAGAGACAACAGAAACGCGGTATACAAGGTCTCTCCCCGTTTTTAGAACGACTAGCGTCAGTCTGGATGTTCTTCGATCATGAGGCTCAATTGAGGCGCGTCGCCTGTATACTCTAGTGGGTGATCAAACAAATTACATTATGTGGAATTGCAAGCTCAAAAGCCCATCTATTAACCGCCGTCTGTGGACTGCGTTGGTATACGTGTGTATGCATACGAACGAGATACGCGTGACGCAAATATATAGAGACTTTCGATTGATTCTGCGTGTAATAATAGCACAACGGGGTGGTGCTGCCGGGCAGTCTGGTAGTGCGCAACTGATTATGAGGTGCACAAGGCAGAATCGCTAAGATGACTCTGTCAATTACTGTCATCGGCCACCACGTGTAAACGAATTTGCAGCTTGATCAAATTTTCATATTTCCATCGTTTCGTCTCTCTTTCTGCACGTGTCAGTCTCGGAGGTAGAATTCTGTGAAAAAGGTAGAACAATTGAGACGAGTCGACGAAAAAGATATGAAACACAAATGTGTGTCTTATTGACAATTGTAGACGTCTTATACATAATGAACCTAGAAATGGGAGCGGTACTGTTTTTATGTACTTTGACGACAAATTCGAAAATAGGCACTGGAGGAAATAATTCATATCTGGAAAAGGGCAACTATTAATAAAGCAGCTAGATTTTCTTATCGCGAAATATTTATATCGTTAAAGTTTGATTCTTCTCGCGGAAATGTGAGGGGTCGAACGATTTTAAGACGGAATCAATCGTGTGCATCCAGCTTATTGCGAGCGAGAGATCGATAAAGAGTAATCTACATATCGAATTCCCGCGGTTTTCCTTCGATAACTCGCGATATGTGTGTCGGGGGCACCTCTTAAATTGATACGCCGGTAAACATCGCGACAGCACGCTGGGTCCCGATTATCTTAGAGACTTCAATTTTTCGTGTCATTAAATCAAAAGGCAATTATGCAGCAACCTAAATGATTGTGCGTGTCACTGTTGCGATTGTGCTTAACAGATATGTTCACTTCGATACATGTGTCTTCGAAGGGAGGTTAGGTTCGTCGTTCGTATATGCGAACAATAAATATTTTTACAGTTATACAAATATTTGCCGTTACAGTATTGGAACACGAATAAAATTTAAAATCGAGAGACGACACAAAATATAAATAAGGTTTATTACGAGTAAATACGTTTAGTATGTGTTAATCGCATTGCGATTACATCGCATTGTACACATATGTCATAATGACAGGCTTTGAATTCATACTTTTTAGATTTCTGATTACAAAGACATGGAAGAACTAATTTTTCTTTTGAAAAAAGAATTTCTTTTTTATTTAGTTTTATTTTCTAGCTATTTCACATTTGAAGATAATTCAGTATATCGCTTTGCGAGACGGCGCATGCGCATAGGTTATTTTCGAAGATAAATTTGCACGGGGTTCAACAAGTTTTCGCAGAAATATGCTACTATATTATTTAATTAGACACCAACGCGCATACTAATGCAACGAAAAAGTGTTAGATGATTGGGTGTTCGGTGCACTTTGCATTATCGCACGTCTAATTGTATTAGCATCGGCAGAAAATTATTTCACGTTTCTCCCGGGCGACTATTTACACGTAGCGCGCGCAACGCTATCGATTCTGTTACCAGCTCGCGATTACGCATCGTCTCGCGTCGTTCACGCATTTATTTGTGGATTTTCATTCACCGAGTACTGTTAAATACTAACTGTAACTTATTGACGTCCTTCACCGTTGTCGCCGCCGTTGGTTTTTTCTTCGCTCGCAGACGACAACCAGTTATCGATTAACTATTACAGCCAATGAAGAAGGAAAAGAGACATTATGCCGTGCGGTTACCGCGGCACATCTGTAGAGCGACCGGGAGATTTATTATGTAATCCGTACCTCGTCTTGGGACATGTCGTACGAACGATTCCGTAATCGCGGCGGTTATCGAAACGATCGAGCTTTGATTGTGTCACTGATCGTGAGCCAGATGTTATTTTAAATACGAACTGTTGATTTATTTCGAAGCTGAGGTTTCATCGAGTTGTTCGTGCGGTTTTTTTCCAAACTCGAGGCACATTCGAGGTGATTTTAGCGTGATCTTTGGAAACGTTTCACAGCAATTGCAATCGTCAATACTGACCTTTCATTTTGCTGCGACCTGTTGAATAGGGAGTAAATTTCGAACAGAAATTTGCATTAGAACGCGCGTCTTTCGTAAATATTTATAATGCTGTAAATGTTCGAACGTTGGTACAATTTTAACTTTCGTAATCTACGCTTTAAAATTTGTTGTGTCATACTACAATGAAGTGCATAAAGACAATCTGTTTATAAATATTAAGACACTTAATTCTATTGTTAACCATGAATTTTGTTATATTTATTATAGAAATTAGAAAAATTACTGGATGATGGTATACTCTTGTGGATCATTTGTTCTGCTCTGTAATTGACTCTATGATGGACGTTTAAATCTGAAAAAAGAAAAGGATCAAGCTAAAGTAATGTAGTCTTTTAAAGAATGAAAAAAGCTGTAGTTCCGAGAGACTCCAGTCACTGATTGATACGAAACTTGGAGGACTGATAGAGAAGGAGAAGTAGACCCCACATAAAAAATATTGGCTTCAAATATTTATTAGTTCCTAAGCTATTAATAATAAACTTTCGGTACTATACAGACAGGGATTCTTCTTGTAAACGTTGGAACACCAAGACAACTTAGGAGCCTGATTCACATTTGATATACTTTGTATCATTGCCTTTTGCATCACCCAATTTGCAATAATAAACTATCGTTCTTATAATACATTGAAAACAGTGTATACAGACGTTACTAAACATCGAATTCTGCGTATACAGATGTTACTAATACAACAATCTCTGTTGTAGTATCTCTCGCTGTCGTCTGTCGAGAATGTCGAGTGGCTGCGACACAAACAGCGATATTGGCCTCAATATCTATAGGGTGTCTCACCTAAATAAAAATGCGAGCAGCATTGGTTGGACCATATATTTTCCCGGCCATTTTACGGCGACCGATAACCCTCGTTGGAAATTAATTCAGAAATTGATTTGTACATTGGTGAAAAGCGATGGTTCTAAAACTTTGGGCGCACAAAGTCTGCGTAGTAATAAATGATAAAATGTAATCAACTTTACGTGTGATAGTCTATAGATGCTACCACTAACGTCTGTATAGACAATTTTCTACCTATAATAGCGAAAGTTTTTTATTAATGTCGTAGAAACTATTAAGTAGACGAAGATAACATTTTTCATTCGTGGTCTGTAAAACTATCACCCTGAAAATTTCGTGTCTTCTTACATGATTACATGTATCGTGTATTACATGATTTTACACTGTTAGAGTAATTGTTGCAGTACTTTACAGGCATTTAAGGGATGATTTCTAAGACTATTTCAAGCAACTTTTTCCTTTACGAGAAAGGCTGCTTCAACTTTGTTAATGAGCTGTTAATGAAAAACACTGACCAATCACAGAGCATAATTCAACGCTATCGCTCGCTGATGAGTCGTCGAAGCTCGACTCCTACTTGCGTTGTGCGATTGGTCAGTGTTTTTTCATTAATAACTTACCTTAAGAATCACCTCTTGAAATGTTCAAGTATTGAAGGACATTGTTTAGCGATAACAATATTGTACCAATAGAAGTTCATTAAAAATGTCCTACAATACTTTTAGACACAGGTGTAGATGAGCAAAAATTAAAAAAAATTTGAATTATTTGAATTATTTTCAGTGCTTACTGTTCGCGTAAACGTACACGCATGTTTCCGTTCGCTTGTAACGTACGTATCGTTAATATCGGTTCTATGACCGACGTGAGTTCTTCGGTGTGATTTGTTGCTTCTTCAGTTGTCGAATAAATGAATGTACGTCATATGCGTGGTCAGTATTCAATGAACGTAGGTCGTCGACGACGGCGATTACTCATTCGCAAGTATTATCATTACTAGTCTGACTGGAGCGACTAAACTGCCAGTCTTCACCAGGTACTTACTGTACTCGCGAATTACGCTCGCTGATACGATTCCTTTTTTTCCCTCCTTCACTATCGTAGTACGATGGTGAAGATAATCGATCGTGATTATCGTTGTTGTATCGATAACATTCGCTTTTTAATCGGTTATCTGTTTTCGAGTTTCATTAAAGAATTCGGCATCTAAGTATAATCACTTCAATCGAGTATAAAAAGTTTGTAGTCCATTTACAACTTTTGCTGGCGAATAATAATTTAGAAATAATTTTCATTACGTTGATTACGGTTACAGCCCATTTTGTTTACGGATATTTTGAGCGTATTTTCAATTTCTACAAACTCCACGTTTGGTCGCATGTTTTCACTTGTTCGTGTTTGTTCAAATTGCAGTAGACTTAGACTTTCTGTTGGTTCTTAGATTACTTAGATTATTTGATTTGATTCAATAAAATTGTATCTATGATAAGATAATTCAAATGGGGCGTTGTTGCAATTTTTATAGTCTTATAGGAAAATATTCAGTACTCTAGTAAATAAGTGAAAAGATAATTAAATAAATAAAAAATGTGTTCTCACATTATAATGTATGCAAATAGAGTTTATTATAATGGGGTATTACTTACATGTGGTGACACATTTCTTATCTATTAATTGGATGGAGAAGAAATGATTATAAAAAAGAAGAGAAGAAGTTAATGGATTCATGTTACAATATGTAAAGTGAATCATAATTTTGAAAGTCAGCATGGCATGTTTTAAATGTACAGATATTAAAACACATTGTTCCTTGCTTTTACAACTGGTAAATATTATGACAGTTGTAATAACGTAAATGCGTGATAAATATAGGAATAAAATTCACCATACTGTGTCATAAAGAAAAGTCTTGGGGAGAGTCGTAAATTTTATCAACATTGAGTTAGACAAATGTTGAATAACATCCGCGTTCGACAGTTATAGTACTTTAAATTCACCTTTTTGCAAATCAAATTCATCCTTTTGCAAATCAAGTACTTGTACTTAAATATTTTATTTAAGAAAACACTAAATACGAACTAGGTGGTAAGAAATAAAAAATTTAATTAAAAAAGGAACAGATATTTATTTAAAAGTAATTACTAATTCATTAAAATCAGTACATATTACGTGATTCATAGTTATGTAATTAATAATATGTAGGTATGAAAATTGTGTGTAAATATAATTTATATATCCCAGCCTATACATACATACATAATCGTTCTGCTGTAGTAATTGCTGATGACTTAAAGAGTTGGGGGTAGTTAGATTCTCCAAAACATTGATGTATTTACGTTTTCATACTGTTTTCATACATAAATACTACATACTATTAATTATGTAATTATGAATTGCATAATATGTACTGACTTTAATGAATTGGTAATTATTTTTAAATATATGTTTATACTTTTTTCAATGAAACTTTTAATTTCTTACTACCTAGTTTACACGTGGTGTTTCCTTAAATAAAATACTATTGCTTGATTTGCAAAATTGTTTTTGATTTGAATTTGTTTTACAAACGAATGAATTTGGTATGCAAAAAGACGAGTTTGAATTGCAAAAGGGTGAATTTAAAGTGCCAATAGTATAAAAAGAAAGTATAATTTGAATTGTATGAAATTTCATTATTTCGTAGACTGTATTAATCTATTTCGAGAAAACCTTTTAAGTGGAGCGAACATATGCACAATTAACATGTTTCAGACTAATTTATATTGTCAGGAAATAAAACTAAGTTTCATGTACCTACTGTTAAAAGATACTTGTACGAAAGAGAGTACTACAGTGAAAAAAACTGCTCTACGTTTAAAATTTATATGAAATTCCTAGCGCAATGGAATTTAAGCCTAAAATGGCTGATTTTCTATAGAGAACGTGATGCACATTCCCATTAGATCCCTCTGAATCTTTGCAATAACTTTATTATTAACGTTCCATTTAACCACCAGACCACGCATTACAAAGATGCAGCGTTTTAAATCATGAATTAGCTTAAATCCATTCAAACCACATATCCAATAGTAAATAACGTACATACACTCTCGGCAAATGCCGTTGAATCACGTACACAGTACTCTTTCAAACAATGCGGCGGTTAGGGACGTCATCTATCCACGTAGTTAGAAAACCGCGTATGTAGCTGGAAGCGGGTATGTTTGTATTTTTCCAATGGAAGTACATGTGTATATTTTTATACATATATATACTCACGTATCACGTAACTACATTATTCATGGACACGTGCATCTGTAGTAATATTATATTTATGTTCTATACATATGGATTACTCATATTATCGCTACACGTACACGTATGTGCAAGTATGTAATATAAATTACTTACACTATTACTTGTTCACGCGAATGAGTTCACGTTCACTTTTTCTGAACTCTCTTTATTCGCCATGATAGAGGAAATAAAGGTACGCTGAATCGATCGATCGAAAATGAGTGCTGAAATTTCACAAGGAAAAAGTACGGGTGTAATCAAAATCGCGCGTTGCTCGAGGTAGCGCTGTTAAATTATCTTTTTGGGGTAAAACTTTGTTCAACTATTCCCCATTTGACCCCTCAAACGACATGTATTTCTGAATGCTGCATTTTTTGCGAGAAAGGTAAAATAGTGCTTTGGTATCGGTCCTATCAAACCACTCATGCACGTTACAAACATATGCAGACCAGTTGTGGCGGTAAAATGAATGTCTAGCGGTGTGCACGTGACCCGAGATCAGCCAATAGGCTGAGACCCATTCAACACTGCTTTGGCTGCAGTGTCGTATCTACTCGGCGCATTGTATTCCGAACTGAGAGATAAATATGCGATAGTCGATAACGCGTCTGCTCATTGAATTTTTCCCGTAAAATTCTAAAAACTGTCCTTTGTCACCGGATCGTTCCGTTTTCCCATCTCTCTGACCAACTTGCCTTTATCGATTTATACCATTCGTCACCTAGCAGCGAGAAATCTTCCGTTCACAATTCCATCGCGGCCATTCAGATAGGATTTAATTCATCCTAGTGGAAATGTACTTATTGCCGGATAAGCCAATTGTATCGCCATTTTCCCCGGCAAAATACACGTGAGATAGATAATAGATATCTTGCTGGATTTATCGTACAACTTTGTCGCGATTGCTCGATTTGTGCATCCTTACCATTAGTGTAACGCGATTCGCGATAGCTTCAGTTGGAAAATACTGAAGTTTTCACGTTAGTGCACGTATGAGAGTTTTAATTTTATGTTGTAGTCGTTTAACCGAAATTATCGTGTGATACTCGCACATGGCATTAAGAGTACGTGTTAAAGTTTTTTACTGCAACACTATCACACGTATAACTTGGTTGTAAATGGAACCTTGGTATTATTTTAACCGAGGAATATTTTTTAATTAAAGCACAGTTCAATCATTCACAAGGAACGAAAGGAAGATATAAATATATATTATGAAACTGTGAAAGAAGCTCTTCCGTATTCAATATCTTTTCACTTGTAAGTTCACTTTTACTTCTACCCAACTCCGTTAATTTCGCGACAACAATAAACGTAACGAACCACGATAGCTTCTGTAACGCTTGAATAGCCGTGCATTGATTGGTGGTACACATTAATTAAGTATTTAACTTAATTAGTTCCAATTTATGCTCAATGGCGAAACAACACAGTCGGCTTCCTTAACATTTGGTCGTAACTTGTGAAACGGTAATAGTGTTTGGTAAAAATTTAATTTGTCGCTGCACGATCCGTGCTGCTGGACTAGAGGATAACGCACGTCGCTACTTCCCTTCAAATTTCTAAGAAACCTTTTTCGTGTCTCACGTGGAGTCGGTGAGAACACAGACCTATCCACGTGAAGTCCCATAACGAGGTTACGCCATTCATCGACAGCGCACGAAAGTCTATGAAGGGAAATGCAGAAGGGGAGTTGAGTCACTACAAGGTACTCCACAGTACCTCATTGATAAAGTCTTTACCGGACGTATTCTACCTTTGACAGAGAATTCAAGTGGAATTCATATAACCGTTTTTTAAATGACCTTCCCAAATAGCAAATTTTTAAATGCTGCGGATTGATAGTACGGCTAGAAGATGACAAATCTACTCTTGAATGATCGGTCTCTTAAAAAGCTTTCTTCGCATAGAACGCACACTGATGTTTCGTTCTGCAAATTCTATTTTATTTTGTCTGTGAAACGTCTCTCGATTTTTGTATATTGTGTTTCTCTGGCGAAGAATAATTAAAACCAACAGAAGTTAAGGGTTAACAGGAACTTGAACGCGTAATTGTGTAGTATTTGCTAATTCGTCGGTAAACCAATATCATTTAGACGTTATTGCCTTTTTTAACCAGGCAGTTTCGCATAAAACTACATTGTACGCATCAGAGTAATAAATCATAATTTTACGCTTAAGCAAACAGCAGAGTAGAAAACAGTAAAATTACTGGTAATCTGAGGCGATTTAGGGAAAGTGTGTTTGATTGTTGGGAGGAAACGCGTAAAGAAAATGTTTCGACGCCAATGAGATGCACGGACAGCAGTATAGTATAGCTAGGTATGTGTGTTGCGTGTGTACGCATGCACCGAGTCTCTCTTTCTCTCTTTTTGTTTCTTACGCGCGTTGTACTTGCGCGCTTGTGTACGGATTGTGTACAGGGCTGTAGTCATGGAGACCACTTGTTTGAAAATTTTAGGAATCAAATTTTATATTAAAACAATCGATAATTATACACGTGTCCGTTTTACAGACAAGCAACGATCGATTTAGGAACGATCGTACACAATCACGCGTCGATGTATTCTAACATGGACAGTCGTAAAAGTTGTAAAATTAAGACAGTTTATTCTATATTTGACCAGGAAACATTCTTGTTCCACCAAAACTCTAATATCGTGATTATTATTGTTCCTTGCATTCTTTAGGGGTTATTATTGTTCCTCGTATAATGGTAGTATATATAGTATAATAGAAGGTTCTATATATATTCGTTCCTGCACGGTGCTACTTCTGCGGCCAGTAAATATGTATGCACATACAAGTGTGTGTGACGCATGAGCCTTCTACAAACGCTTACGCACGGGATACGAGAGGCTACTGTTACGCCAGATGTCTACTATGTCTACGAGGCATGCGTAGATTTCAATGTATGCTCATGACACTTGACAAGGAAAAAAAAACAAGTGTTCCGGTTGGGAATTTTCGAAAAATTGAATCGTTCAATGACAGACGCTTTTTAAACGTCTCAACGTACGACCATTCATACGTCATAAATCACAGCGCGGATGGATCAATTTCTTTTTCCTTTACAAATTCTTATAAATAATATTCCTGACCATTTTGGCAAGAAAACATAGATTAAGGGACAATAATAGACATTGGTATGTTTATAAAAAAGATACGGACAACGTATCTCCTTGGTATTCTCACTTTGATTCGTGTGTTGTACTATTTGAGGGATTTGAACGATGAATAATGATGTTGACTTAGAAGTTGCTATGTCTAGACAAGCAGATGATCACCTCTCATGAACAGTTTGAGTATCTTGAGCAAATATTTGTAGTTTACGAATAGTTTGCAAATGCACTCGGAAGAATATAATTATCGCATTTGTATATCATTTTAATAAGGTCGAAATAAATAGATAACATCGACGCATAAATGCTGTGAATGTTATTTCCGTTATTACAGGAAATTGTACAATTCTACTGTTTCCTTAAAAACTCGATCGATGTAAGTTTTGTTATGCATCTATTGAGCAACTTTAAACTTGCGATTAATAACACTGTGAAGCGTGAGTTATTAGAAATTATAAAAAGCATTTCATAGCTGTAATATGACGTATATAAACGGTTTTATATAGAAGCAACTTCTTATGCTCTTTTTATACAATACATTGCGGTTTTTTAAAATACTCTTTTTTACTCCTTGCACATATTGAACATCGTGTACTTCAAACTTTATCAAACTATTGATCATTACTTAATGTCGATAAATTAGTATGCGCTGCTTGCTCGTTAAAGGATGGGTCAAAATTATGTTCCGACAGTGAGCACCAAGAATAGAATTTCTTATATCTTTATTAACGAAGTTCAGACGGTACATTTAATTGTTTTCCATACGTACTGCGATAATAATTTTTCATTGACCGTTGCATATTAATTTTCACTCTTTTAAGTATACTTGTAAATACTTATTAAATATGTGCGAGTATTAATGTTACCCTTCTATGTTTCTACTGACAAAGTTACAAGCAAGATCTATTATTGAACAAGTAAATAACTTTTTTAAGTGAGAAACAAGTGTTTACACGAATAAACTCGTTTTCCTTAGTTAGGAGATTAGAAAATTTTCCTCGTAAAAGTACAAGGTATAGAGGGAAAAATGCATTTTGCAACCATTTATGGACTCAAATATTTGCTATAAAGTACACGAAAATGTGTGAAAGAAGTAAAACGTAAGGGAATAGAAAACGGTGAAACGAAATGCTATCGATGCTCCATCAAGTAAATTCTTAAACATAATGCGCACCATTGTTGAAAATAAAAGACGAAGACACGGACGCATCTTTGGTATTTGTTAAAACGGTGGCGGTGGAAACGTAAACCCACGGGTCCGCGGGGAGCGTGACGACGGTCCTGAGGCTACAGTCCGTCGGTAGTGTAGCGTTCAGCAGTGTGCGTAGGTGTGTGCTCCGGGTTAGAGGCTTCTACATATATACGAGCTGGCGCACTTCTATGAGAGATCGTTTCGTACGGTAGGTTCGCCAGTTTGGTCGAGTAAGGCAACGGTGAGTCCGTGAAGTAGCACGTAGGGAGTGTGAGTGAAGTAGCGGCTGTCAGTGAATGCGCGCGCGTCGTCTCTCGTCGTTCGAACTGTTCGGTGGTGTGTACGCAGCCATGCGCGCGTACATGTCTGTACGCGGCCGACAAGATATGAAGTAAAGGCGGCGGCGGAGGAGGACGAGGAGAAGAAGGTAGTAGTAGCGGTGGTGGCAGTGAGACGGTATGGTGGTGGTAATAGTAGTATGGTAGTAGTAGAGTGCGATGGAGTGTGTGCGTGTTGCCTGCTCGGTTATATGGCTCGACAAGTCGCAGGCAGTTCAGTTGAGCAACTGAGCCTGAGTCCATACGTGTGCATGCGACGAGAAAGAGCGAGGCGGAAGGAAAGAGAGAGGGATCGCGTGTGGTGCGAGTGAGAAAGAGAGAGAGGGAGAGAACGGACTAGTACGAAACACGTATACCCGACGGGAAAGATGTCAATAATTCGTTTAGTTCGCGTTTCTCTAAACTATGATAAGTAAGAATATCATGGAGCGTGCTCCGATGACGACGTCATGACCGTGTCGTGGTATTGTAGTCGCCATCTCCTCCCGGTCGGTCGGTCGGTCTACTGTGACGGATTTTCGTGACGCGAGTGCACGCGCATTCGCTCGAACGAGCCGACGAAAATTACAGCAGCGGCAAGGGCAGGAGAAACCCGGGTCGTTGTGGCGCGGAGCCGATAGTTTTCCCGGGAATTCGTGTCGATTCTTACGTTCATCGTCAATACTCACGGCATAGGTGACACGGTGGAGTGACACGGTCTACGAGACCACGACGACAACACAACCACAAAGCGACGACTGCATTCACAGCCCTGGTCTATACATGTGTGTTGCTACGCGTGCGCGTGTGAAGTCGCTCCGCGAGAATGTTCTTTTGTGTGCGTGTTATTCGTTTGCTCGCTTGCTCGCGTCCGTTCGTGAGCTTCCTCGTGAGAACACAGTTGCGTACGGAACATGTCTGCGTGCCAGTGTACGTGTGTGCACGTGCGCGAACCTTTTGCATTGTGTGTCAGTGACTCTCCGTGCTCATGGTGGAAGTAAGTGAGGTAGTTTCATCGCTGTCACGAGCATTCACTACCTGCCCTAGGAGTCTTACTATACGATGCCTATATCGTCTCTCGTCTATTTATACGACGACCATACACGACTCGTACTTACCTCTCCTCCCTCACCTTTTCTCGGTCACTCTAATCTTCTTTCTCTTTAACCCCCTTTTCCCCTCTTTCGCTCTCTCTTTTTCTCGTACTCCCTCTCCGTTCCTCCGCCCTCTCTCCTTCCCGCATTCACTCACTCGCTCGCTCGCTCGCTCGCTCGCTCGCTCGCTCTTCCTTCCTTTCTTTCGCTCTCTCTCGTAGTTTCTCCGTCTCTGTTTTGCATTCAGTCCGCCGCCCCACCAGGTTTCCCCCTTCGTATCGGCTTCCTTTCTCCCGCCTCTCTCCCTACGTCTTTCTCTTCTTCTGTCTCTTCCCTCGCCTCGTGACGACATCCGCGAACGAGCAAGCGACTCGGCTCGACTCGAGGCGACTCGAGCCGAGAGAGCAGCGCGCCGAAGTCCGTCGTACACCCTCGTATCCGTACTTACGTACACGCGGAATGTGCTGCCAGGAATTCTCTCTTACAATGGATTTATTGTGTTAGTGAGTAACAGCGACGTGTGCGTGATAGTATACCGTGAGTGAGAAATGATCAGAAGACACTGACCAGAACGACAACGACGGGAACCACGACTAAGACCACGACCACGACCACTACTACGACGACGACGGCGACGACGAGTACGACGACGACGACGACGACGACGACGACGAGTACGACGACGACGAAGAGGACGACGAACAGAAAAGAACGTGCGCGTCCGGCTTAACTCACGAATCAAGATGGAGCTAGTAGACGCGGTACGTGAATTTCGCAAATTCGGTGTGATTTTTAGTAAGAATAGTGCGCCTAGTGTACGCCATGTAAAACCTATTGCCGCGATCTCTCCTCGCGTTTGTCGTGAGTCGCTCGTGCTACGTTCTTTCCTCGTGGTTTTCTTTGTTATTTTCGTGTCTCTGATTCGCGCGACGTTTATATTTTGCTCAACACATTTTCGTGTCCCTTTTTTTTTCCGCCGAGCCCCGATTCGTATCCTAGAATCTGTTCTTCCATAACCTTTCACGTTCCGTTAAGCGTACATAGTTCTCGACGGATTTAATCGGTCGTTTTGTGTATATATATATATATATATATATATATATATATATATATATATATATATATAGATATATATATATATAGATATATATATATACGTGCACACCGGTGTTCTTTCACTTTATCGTGTCTATTGGGGTTTTCGCCAAAGTGTTTTGTGCAAATCGTTGAATACGTTTCCAGAACCTAGACGATAGTGCCTCGTACGTATTATATTGGCTTATCGGCACGATACGATTGATCATGCTGCGGCGAAACTATCTGAATGGAAAGTAACTCTCTCGGTGACTTGGGATAATAATTAAGCCGAATGGTTCTCTGCGCACAAAAGAGCCGTAAACGCAACCAGTGGGCAAAGATTATCAATTCGCAGTAATCCTTAAATGGTGCCAAGCCCTAGTAAGTGTTGTGCATTCTTATCTGAACCCTAATTTATACCTACGCGAAAATATAGAATATTCCTTCGTGCGTTGTGTTTATCACTCTGGAACGCGTCAGACGAGTACACTCTAACATAGAATTTTGTGTAGCGCGTCTTTTCTGCGAAATCTGTATCGAAGTTTACGCTCATGTTGGTTTATTCTTTAATACTTGGTAAAAATAATGTTTATCGATACTCTATATTTAGTTGCAAAGAACCATTAACGTAGAATAGTTTACTGAAAACACGTATCGATACGGTAACAGTTTTTAAGATAAATTATCACCTTTATTTGTACATTTATTATCGTTACACCACTTTCTACGAAAAGCTATCGTTCCACCGTCCGACTTCTTTATTTAGTTTATTATTACCAATTTCTATTTGATATAATTTATACGCTAGTGCTTTTCGATTCGCGTATGCCCATTATTTATTGTTATTATAGTGGTCTGAAGATCGTGTTAATGTCTCCGGCACGCATTCTATTCAGGCTAGGCCGAAGTTACGATACGTTCGATTTAATTTAGACAATTTCGAGCAGTTCGTTGCTCGGGAGCGAGGAATAATAAAACGTCGAAGGCATTCTCCGTTTCGTTTTTCAGTACGGCGATCATTCGTGTTCCATTTCAATGACACAACGCGTCGATCGTTAGTCGAGTTACACAATTCAGATATGCATTTATATCTTGAACAGAGTTGTACGAATTAGTCGTTAATTGGCTGTCTGGAGTATCGCGAGCGTTAAGATGAGAACGTATTACGATACTAGCCGCGTTTACCAACGATCTTCCTGCATTCGCCTTCCATCAAACGTCGAGGCTGGTGTTAAATTTAAACAAGTCCAGTCTATAAAGTTGATCTTAATCAATCGTCGTATCTTGATGCCGTTATGGTCGTTTTAATTTGAAGAGCGTATACATACATATGTATGAACATTTCGCGTTCAAGCTCTTACATATATTTGTCGTTTTATGAACGCATAGGAAAGTTCAAAGTTGATTCATAAAATCACCAATAAGGTATTAATCGTACACATATTTCTTCATTCTTTTTCATTCTTTCATAATATTCCCCAGTAGCAGAACGTTATCTTTGATCACTCTTTAATCGTTTAGATTGTTGTAGGTGGCGTAAAATTTGATGGATAAATCTCTACGAAGGCGATCCAGGCTTCCTTTTCGTCTTCTACTTTTTCGTATAGGTATCCCTGATAAATAGCTCGACTTTCATCTTCTTATTTCGAATGAAATTACCCGTTGTTCCTCAAAGCTTCAGGATAATGTAATTGATTTACATTACTTTTACGAGTCGATTGATTTATGAACGATTAATTCCCATCCTGTTTTAATTTAGCGATGCCGCTTTTTACCTAAACGTGTGTTACGAAATATACATATTTATGCTTTATTCAAGTGCGATAATGCAGATCGAAATGATTAGGCTGAGAAGCGTTACGTTTTTCCGCGTTTCCGAATGGGTGGTAAAAAATAATTTTCACCGCCTATTTGAAATACGATGATTTTGCATGTACGATGAATTATACTCAAAGGTTAAAAACTTTTGAAAATATGCGCGCACGTGCATACATGTATAATTTCATATGACGGAAAGTTACTTAATATCGCCTAGAAAATGTTGAATTGCTGCCAGTCGAATAATAATTGAAATTTTCATACGTGATTTGTCTCGAAGTAAAAGAAAATTGTTCGCATTTCATGTATAAATCTGTAATTGGGGCCCAAAAAATACGAAACGTGCAAAAATACTGCCCTGAAAAAGTGTAACAAACATCGCCTACTGAAGAAACGTTGATTAATTTTTGTATATATCAGCTTTTACAGTCATTTTCATGTATGTTTTTCTATTTTTCGCTATGTAAATGTTTTCTGATCAATTTTTTTATCAAGATTAGATATAAAAGATGTTTTATATCTGTTTTATATATATATATACATATTGGAGAAATGAAGTTAATTTTAGTCGATAAGCAAATGTCGTAATTTCACTTGTTACAAATACAACATAGTGAAATTAAGGAAATTATGAATGGAAAGGTATCGACAACACACATGCTGATAAAAGAAAAACGCTATTTTCATTGAGGGAAATATTTGAATCGACTACGCTTCTCGAGTATATTATCATTAATTAGATAATACTACTAAGATTCACTGAATCATACTTCCTTTTCTTTAATAGTCGATCACGTGACTCTGCAAACACAGCGTCTTTCTACATGTATTTAGGTATTAATTCAGCTCATAACGGATCAATTTTAGTGTTTACTTTGCGAGATAGAACGACTGACTATATTAGAAACCATTATCCTATTCAGTCGTTTATTTATCACAATATATATTCATAATTAAACGTCCGTCTCACTTTCACATTAAATTGTTTCAAGTAAAAGAGTGAAGAAAATTGTATACTTCAACCATTACCAAATTTTACAAAAGTTTGATCAAAGTTGAAGAAAGGATAAGAAATGGGAAGTTTCGTGCATAAAAATTGTTCATAGGCAAACAATTATTAGTGTAAAATTAAAAAGATTCTACCCTACCATAAATTTTATAAATATTAAAAAGATAATCGCTGTCGTTTTTTGTAAACTGCATTGTCATTTGTTAACCTATTATTTGTAAACTATTGTATCAAAAGCGGAGCGACATTTATGGTAACAACGATTTAGATTGTTGCGTTAAAGTGCCGTCGTTTAATAAATTTTGTAACGGATTATGTTATTTACTCGAAATGTGCCGTTTCAAATATAAGTAGGCACGTGTTCCCTAATCGCGGTTGGCAGCTAAGGTTAGTGGCATTTCGCTGAAATGTTAAGAAAGCAACGCAGTGTTACCGCAGGATAAGATATAAACGGAAAAGTAAATTCAATAGTATAATTTTAAACGACATAATTGCGAGTTCGAATTCGTTACTTTTGTGCTGCGCATTTGAGGCTAAAATGTAGGAAGTGATTCACGAATCTGAAGCAAGTCATATCCTTTTTCCGATTGCAATTAGGGGGAAATGTTGAAGTAAACAAAGAAATGATCGAAGAAAGTCTACATTTTTCACTCTCGCCATAGAATTTTCCTTGTCTAAATGATGTTTTTCTTTTTTATAGTATTGGCACCTTAAATTTACCCTTTTGCACATCATAAATCACATTCACTCTTTTACAAATCAAATACATCATTATAACATAGCATGTATGTATAAAAATTGTGCGTGAACATAATGTACATATCTTAGCCTATATATACATACATAATGGTTCTGTTGTAATAATTGCTGGTGACTTAAAAAGTTGGAAGTCATTAGATTCTTCAAAAGAAGAATATAAATCACTGTATTTGTGTTTCCTTGTTTCCTAATTGTCTCCGTTTAGATTTCTACCTAGATTCTGAACAGCAGGTTTCAAGAATAACCTGTTTAAAGTTTATTTTTTCAATCTTAGCGTAGAAAGTTGTATCACTTTGATGCCTGTAATATCTGTACCATTATGAACTTCATCATAAAATTGTAACAGCGTATTTTTGAGATGTTGTGTCTACTATCAAAATGTATAAATAGGAACAAATTGTCTCTCTTTAAATCCAAAAAGTCTTTAGGGAAACAGGGAAACATATTCTTTGTGTAAATGCGTGTATGTACTATACAATTGTTTAATTAGTGCTGTTAACTGGAGGGAAGAAACATTCGCGCTAATTAAACATTTCTTCCATTACTTTTCTATCTGCAATGTCGTTCTAAATATCGAGAACGAAGAAGTTATATAGACGACGACTATTTTAACAGAAATCAAGATCAATAAATCCACTTCCCTTGCGGCTTCTTTACCAACTACGATTCGGTATTATTTCGATTATTCGAAATATCGCAAACATATTAAGTAGGTCGATAAAAAGTATCCATGAAAAACTCAAGCGGTTTCGTGATTGAAAAGATCTCCAATGCTGACGATATCATTCCTCAAGGATTTCTTGTTCCGTGCACGAACAAAACAAGCAGCGGCTTCATTTATGCTTAATAAAGAAAAAGGAGAAGGAAAAAAAAAACACGTCTCGATGTACGCTGATAGCGCGAAGAAAAATCGGTATCTTCGTCCCGCGGGTCACGATAAGGCCGTGCTGCTGTTTAATGATTTTTGAAGCCGGCTGCAATACATTTATATTTATTACATTATCTCCTCCCGGTTCCGACAGCATCTAGAACATCTGCCGTTCGAACGGATTTTGACAAGATTGTTTATACGATCGAGGCTGGCACGCTCGCGTAGCTATAGTTGGAATGCAAGCGTCAGCGATTTTTTCTTTTCTTTTTTTTTTTTTTCGCGAATTGTATCGTTCGAAAAAGAAGGTAGGACACGGCGGTACACGAAGGTTCATGGTGAACGAGGAGCGTCCTTATCGGTTTCGCGTTATCGGCAGCCGATAAATCCGTGAAATACATGTTATTCCTTCCGGACTGTGAATCCTAAATATCTTTAATCAATTATTCAATTAGCCAGAATAATTATCTTAATACTTACATAACGGGCGAGATTAATAATTAATAAGAGCAAAGATCGTTATAACTCGCGTCCCGCCGTCCCGTTTCGTGTACGAAACTGTTGTTCGCGATTGATCGCCGGAATGAAAACGCGCGAAGAAAATGCTGGTATATTCGAGAAGCTTGATCGGAGGGGATAAGTCGTGCGATTTTTCATCGAACAAGAAATCACCTCGGCAAATAGTTTCGGTTTAGATATGTAAATGTGCGATTGATAAATAGCCATGTTTGACGAGTATCTTTTAGAATTTTTTACAAATAGAAGAATTGGCATTACATGTTAGGATTAGTGTAAATCTTATTAATATCATTTATATAAATGAATATAACATTTTTTAACTGAACTAGTAATTATTTTTTAGATTTCAATGAAATGATAGTTATTATTCTTCACGGATAGTAAACAAATAATAATGTGCCAGTATATAATTACAAACTTTTTCTTCGAATGTATAATTACAAACTTTTTCTTCGAATATGCAAATATTTCTTTTATTCAATTGGAACGCTTTTTTCTAAATAATATATTTAGAAAATTAGTATGTTTTATGACTTTCAAATAGTTATCTTCTTTTGATTAGACTCTGTGAAACGTGGTAATCATCTATACTGACCACTTAAAATTTCAACTTGTACAAACGACGTATATCCATATTTATCTCTTTTGCACTACGTATATTAATCTAAGCTCAGAATTCTCCAATTTCAGATCAAAACAGTAGATATGTTGTACTTGTCGTATCGACAGCAATATGATTTATAAACGATTTAGTATATTTTATAATCGTCTTATAAGATATGTGTATAAAACAACACATGCAAATTCCATTATTCTTACTTCCATTCACTTACATTTTTTCTATCGCGCAAACAAACTAGAGAACAACCAAATTCGTCTACACAATCTTAATAAAATGCGGAAAGAAGTTATACTATTTACAGAAGAAGAATAAGAGACAGACAGAAATATTCTTTAAGTAGGTATACTGCAGAATAAAATCTGTAAAAGAAGATATAGAATAATTTTCTATGTCTAGGCTCCACTTTCCGAGGCCACTAATTGATATATCAAAATATTAGAGTAGTACGTGCCACAAGACAGTAACAATGAACGCAATGGCACAAAAAAAGTTCTTAACATATTGTATTAATGGTGTCTATATACATATATAGTTCTAAGTCTGCTCACTCGTAATGCGTGGATTTATTTGCCTCCCATCTCTATTCAAACTTATAGTCAATTCAATCAAGCAACGCGTACGCTGCTAGGATTTCTTAGCTAAAAAAAGGTCGATGAAAGTCCACGATACGTTATCGTCGCCCTATTAATGACTCTTCTTTCCATGCGGTGTCGTTGCATATTCGCAAGCGGTATCGATAAGAAATCCCAAACTCTCATGTCGCATTCCTTTTATTGCTCAACCGCTCTCCTTCGTTCCAGGCATAATACTTAGCCTGTCGCCTTTGTAGCTTAACTCCACGACCTCCGGCTACATCGTAATAAATATTGAACTACAGTTGCCTATTCGAGAGAACCTGCCCTACGGTTGACCCTTATCTTACCAAGCTTCAAACATCTCGCGGATTACCAAACGAAACATACTTGTATTGCGTACTCGAGCTCATACTTTGTGTTAGAAATAATTGTATTGCTCTCTCAATTTTGTAGAATTAATCGTTCCGATACATCAGTTATACGTATGAACTTACGGTGAACTTGTAGATTAGCTATTCTCTCATCAATTTGATGAGATGATCTCATCAGTTTCGATGATTTTTAAATTTTTCAAGCTTCTAATTTATATTACAATTTATGTGTTTATAAAAATTGTTTCGCGTAACGAATGTATCACATTACGAGTTAAATTTTGGAACGAATTATGCTTGTTATGCGAGGTTCCACTGTATTTCCAAGAAAAGGTTCGCTACTGCTACAGCGAGTGCCTACGCGTAAGTCTGCGTTCGTAAAAGCCAATACGTCAGTATTGGTTGTTCGTCGCTCCTCGGCTTATCTTTCGTTTATAATCTATATAAATAGAGTTTGCACGAGCTCGGATTCGGATGAAAGCCCCATGCACACCTGCATACGAGATGATGCACAGCGCAACCAGCCACCGTAAGTCGTCTCGAACTTGGAAAATGGTCCAACTTTGATCCAATACGAGTTGGAGTTAACGCATTAATTGATTCGATTTGCGATTGTTAGGGTAGGGTTGGACTGTATCCTAAGTTTAGATCATTGCGAGGCGAGCGCTTACGGTACGTGGTAACAGACGTTTGTTACAGTCTTGCATATGCAGTTGTGCACGGGACTTCCATTCGAAGAACCCGTCGAATACCCAGCCGGCAATTAATATTGACACATGAATTCCCACGGACGCGCGCTGCGGATGGAATCCATGGTGGTTGTAGCGACGATTTTTCGATAAATATCTCGAAGACTAAAAGAGCTCGACGTTTTCGTGGGAGGAAAAAGTTGTTCAGAATGTCGATTTCTAATGATGTATTTAAAAATGATCGAAATTGGTGAAGAACAAACTAATTTATAAGTTCGCCTTTAATTTTTGTATCGAGTGAAGATACGAGAAATGCAAAACATTTGGACAGTTGATAATTGTACGTATCTATGTCTATTATTGATTTAAAGTTTGAGAGCACCGATTTACATATTTACAACTATGTTAAAGGAAGACGTCTTACAATATTGGCACTTTAAATTCATCCTTTTGCGAATCAAATTGATTCTTTTGCAAGTGAAATTCACCTTGTTGCAAATCAAATTCATTTTTTTGCAAATCAAGTACTTCTACTTAAATATGTTATTTAAAAAGACATTACATATAAACTGGGTAGTAAGAAATCAAAAATTTATATCAGAAAGGTACAGATATTTCAATTCATTAAAGTCAGTACGTATTACATAATATGTAATTCATAATTATGTAATTTAAAGAGTTTAACTCTTTAAGTCACCAGCAACTGCTGCGCAATTTCCATGCATACATATTATTAATTATATATAAATTGCAATAAAGTTTCAGAGCTGCATTTAATATAATTAGTAAACAAAATTGTTTACAAGTAGCAGTCGAGGAACTGTTTCTTGAAGTAAATTTCGAATAAAATACTTTAAATAGCAGGAAGTTGGCAACAAAATTGAAAAATAATTCGGAATGCAAAGGGTTAGTGTCACAGGATGCACCTTGTATAAAGCGAGCTATTTACATCAATTTTATTTCCAAATTTACTAAATTCGCACTTATTATTCATTATTTATTCCTGTTGCACTCTCGTACTTAAACGACCAATCGCTATACCGTGTACTCTTACTAGTATTCCGCGCTTGGATTGGACAAATGTCTCAACATTGGCCACAATTATAACCAGTTAGCTGTGGAATTTATTTTTAAAATTCCCTCACATGGTGCGTAATTAAAATCAAGCGATGACGTGTATACACGTCGAACGCAATACAAATGGTCGCACAATTAATTTTAAGAAAAATCAAAGCAAAACGATGAGGCCTTCATTTTTATTAGATAGAAAACTAATAATTCATCGTGTAAAAAGCCATCATCATTGAAAGAAGAATTTGAAAAATGTGAAGCATAAGATTTGTTAAATTTTATTAGTATCATGTTGCTGCAACGTGTCTATGCTAAAATGTTCGAAGAATGTTCTAACAGAAGATCATTAAATTCGTAATTAAACTGCAATATTTACATTGATAATACCACAAACGGTGCAGAATTTCATTGGACTACGTTTCGTATAAAATGGCCAATCGCACGGCACTTGCAAGCGTTTTTATCCCAGCATTCAGAGTGTACGCGTTCTCGTTGCTTGGGCTGCATCTGATGCGCGTCGCGTTCGCGATTCCTCTTGTCTTCGTCGCGTACGGCCTGTTTGAGTAGTTAGAGGCGAGCTGGACTCTTATTCTTCGAATCGGATTGAGTATGGTATGCGTGGACGCTTTGAATGGGTTGGATCAGAGAAATTGGTCGGAGTAATTGGAGTAGGTTAACCCTTTGCTGCGTTAATTGGATTTGGTACTTTGATTCACTTGTGTTTTAATGACACCTTATATGTAATTGTATTTTTATGGATTTGTATTTAATAGACCGATTGCTTTGATATATTTGCACGACGAGGAAAAAATAAGTACGCGAAAGTAGTTTTCATATGTTGAAATTATGTTTGTTACACTTTTATAGTAGAATTCCGTTATCTGTAAAACGTTGAGTTACACCACGAATTGCGTTTTGTCTTTAGATGATTAAAAGGGAAGCACACTTAATTAGAAATTTACTATCATCTTAATGAATCTGTTCATTAATCTACTGATATGGAACTCGATTTGGCCTTAGCAATATGAAGATATTAAGTAGAACATAATGCACTTAATATGATTGGATATTGTTTTCCATATTTTTTGTTATTTTGTATAGTGAAGCACACATTTTACATAAAAAACTAATTATATCATATATTTGCTGGTTAGGTTCACTTGTGAAAGAATCGTCCTATATTATTTCAATGTGAATTGAAGTTTGTTTAGAAGTTCCAGCAAATAAGTAGAGACGAAGTTTCATTAAAAACTGCAGATATAACAGGGTCGAAGCAGTCTTGAAAGTTCAGTGACGTTAACCTTTCGAAGTCGAGCATAGATCTTGAAATGCATTAATTTTTTCCGGAGAAACTGTGGTCTTTGGCTGCCATATTTTGGATGATATATTTGAAACTCGCTAATGTCTTGTTCCTGCAAAAAAAAACTGATGATTGTGCAAAAATCGTGATTTTTGTTTATTTGAAAATTCATAAAAATTGTGAAGTTTAGAATTGGTTTGAAAATATACCTTTTTTCAATAGTTTGTCATTGAAGAGAAGTCTGTAAAACATTTGGAGACTACGTTATTCATGAGTATCGCTAAAAAATTTAAAATTCTGCACGTAACGATATTTTTCAATGGTAAATTAGTTTTTTCGTCGTGTATTTCGTTTAAGAAATCTGTTTATCCGAATGTAAAAAATCGTTATCAACGATTTTTCACGATATAGCTAATGCAAATTAACATATCTTTTCTTGCAACCGACTAATTTGCAATTGTTATTTTGTTTACAATAAAAGAATGTCCATGGAATGTTCAATCGAAAAATATTTGTTAGATAATCTTAGCACCTTCCACCCCTCTCCGATTCTAAAGTCTCAAATGGGGCATCTTGCCAAACTGAGAAGTACAAATAAATTTACTTTGTAGTATTACAAACTTGATAACTTAACTTGGTTGAAGAATACACGAATATTCAAATAATTATAAACATACGTTAAAGCACATCCGTTCAGTGTTTAATTATGAACTTCTACCATTCGATGATAACAAATACTACTCAAAATTGAATAGATTAAAAACAGCAACACGAGACAAGTGGTCATCGTTCATATTCTTAAGAAATGTTTTCTTTTTCACGATAACGCAGCACTGCATACGTTGCATCTTGCAACGCGATAAAAATTGTTTCAGTTTTCACAGAAACTCCAAGGAAAGTCACTAAAAGCGCGAAAAATAAGTAAATTTGCATATACTTGAATTTTTGAATAAAAGAAAGGGGGACAGTTCTATTTTAAACGAATACATATATAAGTTATCCAAAAGATGGCGAAAGGTCGTTGAACAAAATGGCAAATGTATTATTGGTTATGTAAGGTTCATAAAGAATTGCAATACTTTATATTCACCCGAGAAAACGCGAACAGACTACATAATTGCACGGTCTAACAGTGAGAAAATCGCGTAGTTGAAAATGAATGTGTTTGTATTTTTCCAATGCGTGTGCATTACTGTTCTATATATCATATATTACTCATGCACATACACGTGTTATAGATATATATTAATACTTATATTCCATGCACATATGGATTACTTATACTACTGCTATACATATAAATTACTATTAACTGCGCTGAATTTTTCAAACAAAGACGTGTACAATCTAACTTAAATCATCTCGTTTGGGGAGCGCTGTATTTAAGGAATTAGTAATTATGTTTAGAGACTTTTCCATGTGTCTTGCAATAAGTTGATAGCTCGATACCACGAGTCGATAGCTGAGGTCTAGAATAATAAATAAGAAATTATTTCTTCTTTTCTTCTAACCAATAGAAACTGAAGCATTTCAGAACAAAATATGGCTGACTAGTAAAATCATTAATCGCCCCGTGCGCAACGGAATTAAACAGTACTTTGAAGCAGAGTCATTGCAAATGTGATTTGCCACACTAATATTCGAGATTATTTGAATTTTAATGGCACGTATCTTTCCGATCGACGATTTCAACTAACACTACTAGGCAAGTTATACAAAGCTGATCACTGGCTCTGTACATGTGCACGTGGTGTAACTCAATGTTTCACAGATAACGCATCCGTGCGCGGCGGCTGTTGCAAAAAATGTGACGTCACTTCGGAATGGTTCATACAAAGTAGGTAAATATACAGCTACGTCTTGTCTATGTGCCGACCAATCTGTTTATGGAAGGAAGAGGGTGACTTCTCGCGTGTAACTCAATTGTGGCTCGTTGGCGAACCCTCGAGTTGCCATTCTAACACTACTATATACTCCAGGATGAAACAGTCTCCCACTTCTCCGTCTGGTGCTAGACATTCAGTGTTTGTGCGAATAATTTTGATCAGTACGTGTTACACGTATACTTGAGTCGGATGAACTTGAATCGAGAAGTTTACTATTGGTTCAAATAAAAATTGAAAATTGTTCTACATTTTTAAGATTAGATAGTTTACTCTAAAGGTTACTCTGGTTACTAATGGTTATTATTGGTCCAAATAAAAATTGAAAATTGTTTTCGATTTTTAAGATTACATAGTTTACACTAGAGAGATTCTTTTACAACTTGTTGTACCACTATGTGCTGTAAAGAAGTTCTTTTTCCGTGAAATATAACACCACGCGAATCATTTGAAATCGCAAGGAAATTCTTAACTTTTTAGCTACTACGTGCCACTATAATGACTTCTCCCTAAGTGACGTTTGTTAACGAAGTGCCACTATAGTGGCTCACTTGTTTTTCGTCGCTGAAAGCCGTGTACATATGTATGATGTGAAGATGCTTTCGTACGGTTCATATTTTTGCTTCTAAGATCTTTCAGCAAGAGTGCAGTAGCGTTAAGCGATATCGCTAAGAATGCACATCTGTATAATTAAATGCATTTAATTGAAGGCATGGAAACCCTGATCGTGACAAAAACTGTCCGTATAGGTACAGGTACAACTCGTAAGGGGTTAAATACGGTAAACATAATTGTTTTATATTGTTTAAATTTTTGTTCGATTTGAACACCATAGAATAAAATAGAAAATATTAATTTCTGTTATTATCAAAACAAGGAACGTCTACTTATTTTAATGCACTGTAACGTTCATGGACTTCCGACGTAACGAGAACTGACACTAATTAGAATTAGCTCAAATAGGAAAAGTGGCAACCTCTCTCGTTTTCTTTTAAATGAGAAATGGATATGTCTAGTTTTCTTTCAACACCAAAAAGCAAACTTTCCCTATTTTTGATCAATACATTAAATATTCAACGCTATCTTACGTGGACATTTCTGCCATATAAGCTTTCGTGATGGAATAGTTGTGTAGTTCTAATTGTCACCAACAGAATGCATTATCCGCCATGAAATCACTAGGAATAGATAATTCCGTGCGCTTTCCCCAACCATCGCCATCTTTCGAATGTCGTAGTCCAGAAAGGTGGCACTTTTTACTGATTTTTAGGCGACAGTACACTCAATCGATCAATGAACTCTTCGATTCGTTCGATGGTTAAATTTTAATCGAACGAATCAATCAAACTTAGCTCGTTCGATTGCCCGAGGTGCGCCTCGATGATAACGCGCCTCCTCGGCTTTCGAATGGAAACGTCGATGTTATCGAAATTCATTTTTCACGTGCTCGACGCAACGCGGTGACAAGGGAACCGGCGCAAATAGATTCTCATAGATAATATTCAGAGGCGCGAATAGAGGTGGACATTCGTAATTAGATTAATGCAGGTGAATGAACACCCGGGACGCGAAATAATCGTTATCGGGTTACCGTGTATTTTTACTCGGCCGAGCCACGGGGTATTGATTTTGTTTAAATGGGGAGCACTTAAATTTTTGAAACGCAGACCAAACGGGACGCGACAGCGGATCGATTTGTGGCTCGGATATCTTTATCGTTGCGTATTAACGGGAAGATTGCGCGAAGCGCGTGTACGCTAATTGGTTCGTAAATCGATTTCATTCAAGTTGAAAACGTTTCACGCGCGCATCGTCGTCATAGCTCCGCGTGAATTTACGATCGCGGCGATCGTATTACCTAGCCGTATATAGCCTCGTGTATTGTTGGAAATCATACGAGCCGTTCGAGCGTGATCCGAATAAGGAAAAGAAAAGGAAAAGAGAAAAACGCTGTCTCCTTGATACTTACAATTAGATTTCCTGTTCTTGCGCCGTGTCGAACGGAGGTGACGGTGTGACATAACGCCGCGGAATGGTTTACGTTACGTATATGTTGGTACGTGGGCTTGTTACTCGAAGAAGTTGCACGCGTTTGTTTTCGTGCAGACCGTAGGCATATACCGATGCCGTATTAAAGGGTAATGTTATGCTGTTATGAGTCCGGAAATTTATTGATACCTTGGTAAAAAGCGTATAAATGTCACTTGGTGCACGTCGCACGTTGTCTCCTTTTTTCGCTCTGATATTTTCGCACGTCGTGTTGACTCGAAATTTTTGAAAACACCGACGAAGGAGAGGGTGTCGCATCTGTTGTCACGGTTTAATATTTTAACATAGTTATTTTGTCGTATAATATTAAATGTTCAGTACCTGCACGTTCAACAAAAGCATTTCCTTAGCGTTGACGTTGATAGCATAAGTTGGTTCATAGGTCTCACGTGTAACGACTAATTAATTGTAGATGTCTTCTTTTTCTTGGAATTTGTTCTGTATTTGCATTAATTTATCTATTAGCATAGAATAATTTTTTCATTCTAGTGTAGGTAAAATATAAGAAAATTTGTTTTTCAGTAAAATAAGTGAAAAAGTATTTGTAGTAGCTAAAAAAAGTACTTGTACATACATTATCTGTCAGTAGGTTATTTGATCTATTATATTTTATAGATTTGAATTGTTTTCCCTTTTTATTAAAAGATCTGCTTGCTTGAAGAGTGGCATGGAACTTCTTTTCATGAGATTGAAAATCAATTTGTATTCTGGCCACAAAAATAGTTATAATTAATTAGAAAATCCTATTTATGTTTATGAGATTATTTAATCATTATGACTCAAGTTTAATGCTGCAAAAAAACTGAAATATATATCTTTTTTATAGAGTTTTTTGCTTTTCGCATAATTTTCTATACGAAACCAGTTTCTTAAAGTCACAGAAAACGTTTTTTGAACATCGACTACTAGTGTAGCATGTCAATTATTGTGTATTTGTACATATTTTCCTATTAGTCTATATGTGTAGTAGTAAACTTGTCTTTCACTGATTAGAGAAGCTTCTACTCCTGAGCGATCGAGTATATTACCGCAGAAATAACGTTTGTTGCTCAGAAATGGCGCATCAATTATTCCTACGTTGCTCTGTCAGAATCCTGTGAAGAGTCGAATGCAATCGACTTGGTTGCGGTGACGGCGACTGCATTTTTCAAGCAGCCATGCATTCCAGCGATACTATTATCTTCAGAACGGGCAGGAAGTCGCACCATACTCGTGTGTAGGCACGAGTTGCTCAAGAGTACGTTCGTTTACCGGCTTTACGCTGTATCATGCGTCATATTTTTGTACAAACCTGAAAGACGAGAGAATCATAAAGATACAATTAGCTAGATTAGTATTCCTTAAGCTTTCACGTCGTACAACCCCTTCTTATCGTATTATTTTGCATCAATCTGTGTATTATAGTATAAGTCGTTTATTTGCATCCGCCTTTCTTCATTTCGAGCAGTCTTGTGCTCAGACTTTTTTTTCGTCAGATGCTATAGGTTCTTCCTGCGCATGCGCAGATACCTTCGCTGGCCCGTGACAATGAGTGGACACCGCGGACCCCAGATTTAACACGTTTCGTGCCATATGAGGCGCATGCGCCACAAGTTTTACAATTAAATAGTTCTGTTTCTGGCATATACTTTACAATTTCTACAGTAATATAAAGACTATAATTATTAAGAAAAGGGTAGAGCAACGTAAATGTTTGAGCATGCGCAGATACCTTCGCTGGCCCGTGACAATGAGTGGACACCACAGACCCCAGGTTTAACACGTTCCATGCCATGTGAGGCGCATGCGCTCCACCCTGAACTTTCCAATTATCCATCGTTGCTACGAAATTCTGATATTTTCATTTCACCGCGTGAAAAAGCTTCGTGTCTTTATTGGAAGAAAAGAAGAATAATTTTATGGCCGTTTGGAACTTATATATTCTTGAGTAGGTAGGTCCTGTGTTACGATGTTCGCGTGCGTAATGCAGCGAACGTGATTCGAATGGATTGTTTCCCCCATTGAATTTAAATTTTGAAAATAGGAATAAAAAAATATTATTGTCTGGTGTCGTTCCTTAGCATATTCCATATAGTTTTCGTCGCTTCTAGTTGTAGGTATAAGGAATCATTTTCTTTTATCGATTATACTTTGATTTATAATTGGCATTACGTTATATTTCTATTTTTTCTATTTATTCAATTTTAATGAGGGCATTAAAGTATGATGTCTGTTACAGGTTCTACTTTTCTCTTTGCTGTTTTCTTTTTTTTTGGAAAATGTATAGTGACTAAACAATTACAGCACTGTCTTTGTCGATAAAATATGTTGTGATATTTATAAATGAACTTTTATATCATATTTATATTTTATGAAGACGGTAACTTGTTAAATAATATGCACGAAGTATTCGTTTAGAGCAGATAAAATAGTATTCTTACTATTTGCATATTAGACATTCATAGAATCGATGTACGAACAGTCTATGACTGTCATTTACATTATAATCGTATGACTGAACGTAATATGACTGAAAATCAGTGGACATAAGTAGCGCACTTTTATGTCATAAGTGATCAAGGTTTCCTGAAATCTTTATGATCAAACGTCAGCTTCTCAACAAGGGTTTGAGTTTAGTAATTGATGTCATTTATACAGCAACTGCTATAGATCACCGTACATGGCATAAATTTTTCTAAATACAATGTAATGGACACTGCAATTAACAATGGAAACTCTTCGTTCGATAATACACGTTATGTGGCATAACTCCGGTAAAATATTAGAGACGTCTATTATTAATTGCCTCATTGATTCACGTCGCGCGAGTTATCTTGCCCTTGTCGCACACTCTCAAGGTCGGTCGAGCGAGCCTTAAAATACGGGGGAAAAAGTGGAAGAACTAGATCATCCAGCGTATCTCAAGCGTGTACTAGTCGAGCTGGGTACACTTAAGTAAGACAATCGTGGTGAAAGCACGCGGCGGCTCTGCCGCGGTGGCGATATCAGCTGGAAAAGCAGGTGTTTCGGAAGACAGAGAGATAGGGATGCGCAACAATAGCGTAGGAAACGAATAGATGGACAATTGTCACGGAGTGGATCCTCCGGCTGTCTACCTGCCGTGGCGAAGTAGTACCCGCCGTATATCTGATTTATGTCCGAGCTAACCGAGGACGCGCCCCAACCCCTCTGCTCTTGCGTCCCATTGTGGCGAGGTGCCTCGTGGACCGGCCGACAGAGGCTACGTATACAATATTCGCGCGACGATTTGCCTCCTTTCATTCAGACCATTCACCGCAGACGGAAGAAAGGCGAAAGAAAGAAAAAGAGAGAAAAAAAAGGAAAAAAGAAAAAGGGCGAAAGAGAGAAGGGGCACAGGTATCGGTTACAAGTTGTTAAGGCCCGTTAAAAGGAAAGCTCCTCGGGGGCCTTGCGAGTGAACGGCGGATCCGCGGGTGGTATACTCCCGACGGTGATGGCCGGAGGTATCATCCACTGTTTTCTTTTCCGCGCGTAATTCGTGTAGCCGATACGCTGGCTTTGAAAGCCCTTGGCGAAAACCCTTGTCTCGACTCCGGTCTAAAGTCAGGAAACTAATACCGTGGCCATAATACGACGGGGGGAACTACGGTGCACACCGTACTTGAACTTGAATGGCACCTGTACAACCCGGCACGCCGTTTCCGGAACAGACGCCGGGAGAAGTATCGGTTACAGGCTGAACATTTTCCAGGGATGGTATATTTTAACGCGCCCCAGCGTCGTTGCTTCCAGTCGTAAAGTCGGCCGCAGAGGAAAGCGAGCAACGTAAGACGAAATCGTGGAGAACAAGTTTCAATGGCGGAGCGTCATCGTTGAAACAATAGTTTCATTTGCTCGCGTTTGTGACAGTACGTTATATATGCGGCGATTGCGTACTATTCTGTTGGATTATTAGTTAGACAGTCAATATATGGTATATAGTAGGTCGTTTTATAAATACAGCGGTTTTTATGAGCATAGTACATCCGTTTAATTCTGTGCATCAGTATTGGTTCTCGGTTACTTCATGGTTTATCTCCTATTTATTCTGAGGTTTGAGCGAACTCAATACCTCACGTATATCTATATATCTAAGATTGTAATAATACTGTTATACATAGCCAAATCGAAACTTAGAAGAGTCCAACTCTAATCCAATACTCGCAAGTCGAATTAATTAATGTATTAATTAGATTAGGGTTGAGCTATAGGTTCAATCGCTTTAGGGTATTCGGTTATTCTATTTATCGAATATGCACTGGGCTTTACACTTTAAATTCACCTTTTTGCAAATCAAATTCATCCTTTTGTCAAATAATACCGCATATAAACATAAGTTTATATCAAATCACAAACTTTTGACGTCCCGTTAACGACGAAATTGCATGCAAATTAAACTATAACCTCAAGTGTAACAAATAATATGAAGTTCAATGAATGTTAAAGTTGAAATGGTTCATAAATTACAAAATGTACTTAGGAAGTAAGCAATAAGTTTGATCACTTTCTATTCGTATATTTCGCTTGAAAAATTGTGGACCGAATTTCTTTCTACAAACTGCAAACTAATACTAATTAACGTTTTATTAATTTTTACTCCATAAATTTTTTATTGGAAGTGTTATTGCAAACACTTTGTTCCATTTTGTTGTACAAATCTGTCGGTGTGGAACACGTTACTTCCAATAACGAACAAACGATGACGAATAATTTTGACTTACTCGTTATTTACTATTCACATTGAACAACGAATAAACTCCAATCATTCACTGTAGTCTAACAGTACTGTGGACTAACGAATGGGCGAATAAATGAATAGGGAATCGAAATTGCACAGCGAATGCATGAATAATGAATAAACGAATAATAAATTGAAATTGAATAAAAAATAACATTTTATTCATAATTCATTACTCGAATAAAAATTTATTCGAATAATTTTCAACGTTGACGCGTTTTTGGCACTGCGAGGTAATTTAAACGCGTTTTCGAGATCAGAGGTTTTAACTTTAATTTTAAATCTGTAGAACGTTGAATCATGCGAGAAGAAAATGTCGTAGGGTAAAAATTGCCAACGATAACTGTACAATTACGACGAAAATAAAAATGTAACCCTTTGCATTCGAGGACTCTGGAGCAGAGTCATTTAAAATTTGTTTTCCAACTCGAGTCGTCGATAAAAAAATTGGGAGGGGAAGTAGAAGCCAAATTGAAAATTCTAATTGTCGATTTGATTAGTTTTCAACATATTAACCGAAAGCTTTTGGCATCACGTAGAATGTTGACTATACAAACGGTACTATCATTGATGTAGTAATCAGTTGGGTATCTACGTAAAATCGATTATATTTTATTATTTATTGAGATAGAGATTGCGTGCCAAGTTACGGAATAGTGCTTTATTATCAGTGTAGAAATCAATTTGTTAAATAATATCGAATGAAGGTTACTTGTGTTTTTATTTAGATGGGACACCCTGTAGATACCGAGACTGATATCGCTGTTGGGTCATCAGCCACTCGACACTTTCGACCGTGATAACTACAATACTATAGCGAAAACGGATGTATTAGTAACGTCTAGTAGCCTCTAGGTAGCGTTCCATGTATGGTACCAAAAGTTCTTCATATTTGAGGAATTATTGAAAACCTGGAACTAAAATTTTGGATTTATGTTCCATTGACTCTCGCCTAAATTTCATCAACATTGAATAAATTGGAATAGAAATGTCATATTAGAAATGAAAGAACAAAAGAAGTGAACAGGGATACTTCCGCCAGAGGTTTAATTTTCATGTTTCATAATGTTCCAGTATTTCACGGAACATTAGAGTTATCCAAATAGCTGATTATTTCGAACAAAGCAAATAAGACACCAAACTGTGCAATTATTTATTTTAGCAAATTATTTGTCACAAGGAAGGCGGTTGTTTGTTTGGTCGAAAACGATCAGAGGGTCTGACAAGGTTACGGTATTTGAAAAAAGAACATAATCGTACTATGTTCCGGACAACATCAGTATTTATCTCGATACCAGTGACACGTTGTAATGATTCATTACGTACTACAGCTACTAAATACTATAGCGCCCTCCCTCCCCCTTCTCGCTCGTCTGCTTCTTAAGAAAAGGATTATCTCGTCAAATAACTTTTATCTAAAAAATAAATATATCTAATCTTTCTCTTTCAATCCTCCCCCCTCTCTTTGTACAGTATTTATTACACTATGAATATTATAGTGACCAAAGTTCCTCAAGATCCAATTTACGCGTCTTCCGTTTGCATCGCGGTAATCGTTGGGAAATGAATCGAAGAGGGCCGCCGCACGAAACTCCAAGTAGAAAGCTGTTCGCGAACGAGCGCGAACGCGTAGTAGAAATTGATTAATTCTCGTCGGATGGTATAACGTTATGATCGCGATAAATTGAAGTAGAAACGATTTTTTCCTTTTTTCACTCGGTCACGATTATTGCACAGTGGGAAAGCGGCCTCCTAATAAAGACGTTGCGCAAAGTACGTAAGTAACTTTTTGCATAATACGCGGTGTATCGCGTGGGCATTCGTGTATATAACTTGCATTCGGATTTCCACGTGTTACCTACATGCTAGAGTACGCCGCGTGTGTTGCAACCTGCGCTTCTGCGCACTCTTGTTTTCGAATTTCCACAATCTTACAGAACATCTGCCTGACATTTCAAAAATATGTACTCATTTCATCCATTGTATCGTGGGATCTCACGTTGTGTACCAACTGATTGTTTCGACCCACCGCCATTTCCCTTTATATATCTCTTTCTTTTTTTCTTTTATTAATGAAAATTAAATACCTAGTTGGTTAGTCAACGCGAATCGAACGCAACGAATTGTTTATAACTTTTACACCAATTGTTCGCTCGACTTGTTAATCATATAAAATTGTAGACTCGCGGTATGTTCTAGTTCTCATCGATGTTTACGTTCTCGCAGCCAATTTAATTACTTTCGGAAACGTAATTCCTCGAATACACTTGTTTTCCGTCACGCATCACGTGCACCCTACTCTAATTGAATTAGAACGGTATTTTCGGTAGGCTTTTTTCGATCGCCATTGGGGTGACTTCGGCCCTTGGTTGTCTTTGCTAAAGAAGTCTCCTGTTTTGACAATATCGGATGACTAGTAACGCGACACGCCGCTGGTATCCGCGTAAACAAGTACGCCAGAGAAATGCCTAAAAGTTCTTTAGACTTTACTTTCTACGTGCTTCTTCTCCTCTTTCTTCGTTTCGTATTCACTTTTTTTTTTTCTTTTGGAAGTACGTGGTGCGTGCTGAATAAGCGAAAAGGATATCAAACACGTTCACCGATACTCGTGTTATCTTTCGTATTTGTGAATTATTTAATAACTTGTTTAACTTCGCCGAACGTTCAATGAGGTGTACATATACTGGGATACGCAACCCATTACATTATTTTCTTTCTATCTCCTTTCCTACCATGGCGTATTTTGTAGTTGTATGACTATACAACAATTAGAAACCTACTTTTATCATATTACTCACACGCGATGACTCATTTCTACCTTGATGGTAGCAAGTTAATCTTAACGATACACTCGTGTATCAGTGTCGCAAATTTACCGATCTATATGGAATAGGTACCTATACGACTGATAATTGTATGTTTCTGGTTTGCACATCGAATATTTCTTCTCAATTTCAAAAACGTACAATTTTGCACCATAAATTCGATAAATTTACGTACACGTTACAACTTAAAATGTTTAACTGAAGGACAATTTTAGATAACAACGTAGAATTCTTTGCAAAGCTTCCCAACTTCTAACACGAGCGAGATATATAACCATAGTTAAGATAAAATATATTGAACTCTCAGTTTCTTATATATATATATAAGCAACAATAAGCTGCTACGTTACGCTCATAGCGTAATATACGCCACGTGTAGCGGTTTCATTGAAAAGACCGCCGAACATTTGACGCTGTTTGCATTCTTAAAATGGCAGAAACGCTTTAACGCCGTGGAGAAGTCTGTTTTCCGTGGCGAGGTAAAAGTAATGGGAAATCTGTTTTTGCGCAACATCTGAACAAATAACGGCGAAACATTGGTCGAGAATGATTCTCTTCGTGGAAGAAAACGACCGAAGAAATGGACAGGTTCGGCTCTCGGACATCGGTACTATCTTCTGGGCGTCACGTAACAGGTTTTGAATTTCGTCCCGATACACATGTAGACATTCGGCCACCCTCGCATGTGTTTCTGTGAACACGCGCGCCCTGCGCGCCACACTTATATAGTAAGCTTGCGAAGGAAGGAAAAGAAGAGTAGAGTAGAGGAGAGACGTTTTAAAAGGAGAAAGAGTAAGACAGGGAGGGGAGTGAGGGAGAGAGAGAGAGAGCGGCGACCAACACGACACAATGGCGGAGGGTTTCAGAGCAGGCAAGGCAGCCAACGTGAGTCAGCTTCGTGGTAGAGAGTAGGGATGTTAGTGCATTCCCCCTTAGTCCTTTACCCACACTACGCCAATCACGGGAACGTTGTTTTCCTCTGAGAAACCTCGGCCACGGGACGAACTCGGCTCAGTGTCAGTGCAGCGATCGCATTGAAGGTGGTAGGACGCGGAGAAATGTGGTAACATCTCTCTTTTCCTCACTCTCTCTCTTTCTCTCTCTCTTTCCCTCCCCCTGTATCTCCTATCGTTTTCTTTCTGTTCTTGCCCTCTGTTTACCGCCTCGCTCACTCGAACAGCGAGATAAGAACGTCGCGCATACGGGTTTTATCCTTGTCTGGCGTCGCATCCTCTTCATCTTCCTTCCCGTCGTTTCCTCTCTGTCGTTTTTCTACGCGCAGAGAACCGAGACGCGATCGGGGTAGACGTACTATTGTGTTGTGTCGTGCGTTGCGCGTGATTTCCAATCGATGCGCGAGGATTCACTTTGTTTCACCTCACCGTGAAACTTTCCTATCGAGTTCTCGTCTCGTATATTCGTTTGTTCGTTTTCGCAAGTGCGTCTCCCCTCACTGGTGCGCGTACTTCCCTGGTCGGATGCGATGTGACGCGATGTGTGTGTACACGCTTCTACTTGTTCGTAACTCGTGGCTGCGGTGGCAGCAGCGACGACGACGACGTCGACGTCGACGACCAAGTGCCTGTTGACTACTCGTTAGTCGCCCCTGAAATGTTCGTCGGGTGCCGGTACGGAAGTGAGAGTCCGCTCCGACGCGCAATCGTTTCTTCTCTCTGCCTGAAGAAAGAAACGCGATGATTTCTTGAATAGGTTATGTCGCGCGTGCCAATCTCCGTTTCTTGTTACGGCTCGTACACGTGAATCGTGGCTTGTGTATACAGTTCTGTCACCCTGTGTTTTTTTAAGACGATTCCTGTCAGGCTGAAGGTCGAGGTGATACTCGATGCCGCAGCACGGAACGTTTTTCGTCTTCTCCGATTTTATTCCGATACTGATCATCGAATCATCCGGGTGGACGTAAAAACATATCGTATCATGTTCAGTGTGAATTAGTGTATCGGTTTTGTTTGCGCAATCATCGGCCAATTTCCGAAACCGCTAACACGCACCGTGTCCTGCGGTCTCTCGATTTACCTACGCTGCAAATATTTCTTCAAAATATTTTTTCGTGCAGCGTCACGTTAGTGAGTCATTTGTACAAAAATCACTACTAGAAAGAAGGAATTGCGATACAATTTATTCTTTTGTTACATAAACGTAGCCCAGTTTACGTAGTGAACGTAGCGCCATAGTACCAGTTGTATTTTAACATTATTTTATATTATTATTGTATGTTATTAGGTTTCATATATTCAGTATAAACATATTGTCGAAACAATTTCCTTTTTTTGTAGTAATGGTATCAATTTTGTTATTATATTTATCATACTTGTAAAGAATAAACGATTATTCGATATCTGTTTTCAAGTTAACAGGTATATCGTCTTTGGAAAGTTACTCTATTTCACTTTAATCAACCGTGCATAGTATTTGATAGATTACTCAGACATGACATTGAAATCATAACATTTTTTATTCAATTCTTGTTTGTGTATATACCAGTTTCTTACGTAATATATTTGGAAAAGGTATCAAACATGCAAATTTTTGACTATTTTTTACTATTTCTCATCCACGCATAACAAATTGAATATATTCACAGCGCTGTTTTGAACGTTAATTTTTCGTTCGTACGGAAAAAAATGTTCGGAGGAGCGCAATCAACAGTTGTTTCATAAGTTTCGCAATTGTTTTTTAATGATGTGCGTAAAATCTGATTATACACAAATTGAATGCTTTTCGTTACGCATCGCAGTTCGATGTGTCGAGTCGCGCCGTCGGGAACGTAAAAATTTTGTTTGGTTTCGTCGCAAATGGATCAACCTGACTCGGTGCAATAAATTGATTTTGACTCGCGCATGATTTTTTTCATGGCGAAGACGATAGCTCGCGAGCGTTCAGACGGTGAGTTGAGAGGAGGGACGATGTTTTCCGTCATGAATGATATTTCAAAACGCGTTTCTTCTTCGTTTTGTAATTCAAGAACGATTTCCGTAATTCGTTCAGACCGTTAAACTTGGTTTAAACGAAGTTTAACGGTGGAATCTTTGCATTCGAATGCTCAAGCTATCGTTTAAACATTAATCTCCTGTGTTATCTTGCTGAAACGAGTCGCTACACGATTCTATACGAATATACTTGCAATGCTGCTGTTAGGGCGAGATTCAAGTTATTTTTCAGTACGATCGATTCAAGTCAATAATTAGATGCAGTGATTTTGTATGTGTATTTGTATATCTATGCCATTTATATAGGTTTTTATAATTTAAGGAATCAAATCTTATGTGTGTATATATGTACACATAAAATTTATAAAACAAATGGCAACTTTGTTTATTACATATTGTATTACTTCTCATATCTTGTACATATGTTTTAACTTCCCTTCTTTTTTAATTAGAATCTCTAATTAAAATCTCTCTTTTTTAATTAGTTCTCTTTAGAAAAGGGGGAAGTTGAAACATATATACAAGATATGAAAAATAATAATATGGTATGGAAAAGAAGTAAAGCTCCATTAGTTAGACAATAAACGAAGTTAATTTAATAGTTATATACAAACAATTTTGGATTTTCAGAAAAGCAGGGATAAATATATCTATATATTTTTCCTCTACAATATATATCTAATATATATCTTTATGGAATACATATTGAAAAAGATTTCACAAAGAAGTGCATCTTCAAACCCTTCTTATACCAAACGATGTACAATTATCCTTCACACACTTTGCAATATTAGAATTCGTCTTAAAATGAAACAATTTTTTATTACATCATTGTTACATCACTTTTGTGTACATTTGCCCAATGTGATATAGTTTTCACTTTCTCCTTTAACGGTCAATCAAAACCAACTAATTTCTGTACGACCAATAAAATTGTTTATAATAAAACATGCAAATTCTTTTCTCTACAGTACAAATGTACACTGCTTGGTAGTTCGTGTAATGTTTCAAGCTTCTCAAGACAAGATTCAACGTATACTAAAAGCGCACTAAAACCTGGAAAATATTAACTCTCAATTATTAGTAGTTACGTTGAGTCATATTTTCCATCTTGCCATTATTCTTGTTCTTTGTCTTTCTATATTTGTGCTTAAATGTGTGTACACTTCATGTATAAGTATTCGTCCCTATCTGTACTCTGTCTTTGTACCTATCTATCTACATCTACCTTACAGATACAGAATCATATAACCAGTTTTATTAAATGTCAGCGTTGACATTTTCTTTAATATACCAAAAGCTTAATAGTAAGATATGATACAATGTTTAAAAAAAGCCTTGCAGAACGTAAATCTTGTGGTAATACGCTATTGACATTGTATTATAACATACATGGTTTAATTCCTTGATTAAAAGTCAAGTAAATCAGGTTGCTAGTTTCATTTCCTTATGTTATACAATTTTGTATCTGGTTTTCTTCAAATTTATTGCAATGGAGATAGAATTTTTACACACGTACCGTATAAATACAGATATACATATGTTACCAATATATTGTATTTTTTAGTTAACACGTTCCATGCTGGATCGATTTTTGGATACTTTCTATTTTGGCCACGTGGGGTGTATAATTTTACCTCTGGCATATACTTTACAACCTTTATAATATCATGAAGACCATAATTATCAAGAAAGGGGTGTAGAGTTTAACATGCGTAATACAACAAAGGAAAAGATTTCATTCTTGAGAAGGATAATTTTGCTTCTGGCATATACTGGCAATCTCTACAACAACGTAAAGACCATAAGTATCAAGAAAAGGGTGTAGAGTTCAAGATACATAATACAACATAGTGATAAATTTAATTTTTTAGAAGGATAATTTTGCTACTGGTACATACTTTGCAATCTCTACAATAACATAAAAATTATAATGATCAAGAAAAGGGTGCAGAGTTCAAGATGCGTAATACAACAAAGCAATAAATTCCATTTTTGAGGAGTTCACGCTACAAGTTTGCTTGCATCCTTCGCTTTACAATAAAAATTCAAATGGCTCGAACAGAAATTTCAGCGTAGGACGCATATACCCCACACGGCATGGGACGTGTTAATATCGTTCCGAACGTGTCGTACAACGCGAATAATTGGGGGTTAATAGCGTGGCGATCGCCTGTACACGTAACGGGGCATAAAAATGTCTCGTCCGTTTTTGTCGGGTTTTTTTTCTTCCCTCTTTACGAGATCGTCGCGAGACAGAACGGTACAAGCCCTAATCCCGTTGTGGGAATCGACCACTCCTCGACGAGCAGCCCTATTTAGTAACCATTCCGAAACACGTTCTGTTGCGCAGGACATTGACTAGAGGTGCAAGATAATTAAGAAAGAAGAGAAAAGTGTTCGCCTAAGAGGAGAATTTTCGGAGGAGGATGCTCGGCAGTTGGGGCTGGGAAGAAGAATTGGAGTTGGGAGAGGGAACAGCAACCCTGTCGCAAGATAGACAAAGACGAGAGAGCCCAGACTCGACGCATCCTGTCCCCGACAGCCGGGTGCTGAGGTATGCACCCAGCCGGTGTCACCACCCTCCCAGCTTCAACTCGCCACATTTCAGCACACAGCCTCCTCTCGACTGTACGGACTGTGAGTATATATATATATATACATATATACATATACACATCTCATTATGCTAACATTTCGATATCGCATCGTTCCGTTATCAGGAATACACGATTCACCGAGGATTAGAATAAGAGACAAAGAAAAAAATTGGAAGGATGATAGCGTGATTCATGCATGAATAACTTGAGGATTCGAGTCAACGTTCTCTCGCACAAGATTACGTCCACTCGTAGCTTCGTATGTAAGAATAAAGGATTCGCTAAAGATTGGAATTATAAATGAGGGGTGAGGGTGGAAAGTAGGGGGTTTGATTCGTACTAACATAAGTTGAGTTCTATCTGTGAACATTTTATTTGCAAAATTCCTAAAGTAGTTTAGTTTAACTTATATATGTTTTTATTATCATTTCTAGCAAACGATAAAGATAATAAACAATATAAATTGTATTCTATTATTAATTTATATTTCGTTGATAATTGAAACTTGAGCAAAATGAATAGTTTTCTTTCTTAAATTCAATCAAACTAGAAATATAGAAATTAATTCCAAGATTAGCGAACGAGTTTATGATTCATCGCACATGTGTGTACTTAATTTGATCAGAATCGTTTGATTCGCATACAGTGAGAACAGAAATTATGGGTCTCAATTATCATTCTTAAAAAATTGTTTCTTATACACATTAAATATGAGAATTACTAACGTCTGATGCAAAATTTAAAAGCTATTCATAGTTTTTGTTATTAAAATAATTTTCTTATTAAAATAAGTCTCTACGAGTTGTGAAATGGGAATTTAATGAGACAACATGTACTTATATATCAGGTAATAGCAGGTAACCGCTTCTCATACGTATTACGAAATCGAGGATAGAAATGCTTGCCATTTGTTGTAACCGAATGGTTCTATAAATGTTCAAATGTAGGACAGTGTAAAATATTTAAATATTTGAATACGTAGATATTTGAAGGTCCATTTTAGGTTTTTGAAAAGCAACTGTACACTATTATTGTTTCACTGTAATATTTTTAAGATAGCTTCGTGTTACCACTTTTTTCATATCTAATTTAACAACTATTATTATGTTAGTTATTTTAAGAAGTATTCAATTAATTTTAAGTATTCAATTTACTAATATCCTATAAGCATATATAGAGCTTATTAAAGTTTTTATGGTCAGATGTATTAGGTTTCATACGATATGAAAAGTGTATAATAGTAGTGAATGCATATTGTGTTACAAGTTCTTAATGCACTCGAGAGAAAGTCATTTTAAATATATAATGTTAAAAAGTTTGTATTGCAATACATTGTATGTTGAAAAGTATTTGATATATTTTTCATTATGTATGTATTGCATAACAGATACGTAGGTTACTTTCTTTATTATTTGTGGTGCAGAAAAACTTGATAATTCGTGACGAATATATTTTAATGAACAGGAAAAAGGATATCAGCTTCCAAGTAATTATATAATATTATTTCACTTTATCATGAATTAGCAATAAATCCATAATTAGTCTATTTTTCAAAAAATTTAGAATAATGATAGAGCAATACAAGATATATCATTTAAATGCTCTGTAATTTCTTGCAGGTATATTCAAATAATATTTATTATAATTTGCATTAATATTAATTATTGTCATGACTCATATGTTCATGGACACAATATTAGAAATTTACATATGTGTATAGACAGTTTAAGATAATGAAATTAATATTGACATCGAACAAAATGCAGAAGATAGGAAAAAAATTATATCTCAATTATGTCAATGCATGTATCAGTTTCTTTTATCCAAATATCGTGTATTTATACTTTTTATTTTACTTGATGTGCTAAACAGGTATTTAAATGCATTCAAAAAAGTATGATATAAAAGGTATCTAAGTGAAAATGACTTTTATGCGAGAAACAAGAAATCATTTTTTGCTGTCCTAAAAAATTAAGTTTTTGCAAATCAATCAATTCATTTGACAATTAAGAAACAGAAGAAAAACTTTTTATAATAACGGGATTTGTATATCCAAAGTAATATGCTGATGTCAGAATAGCACAAAACCGAAATTAATGACTTTATTTTAATGGTCTTTATCACTTTCATAGTCTCCATATCATTTTTTACTGTTGATTTCATTACTGTGTTGTTATTTTCGCTTTATGAATCACTTTTTTTATAATTGACATTATTAATGAATATTTCAAGAAGGTTTTGATGTAGGTGAACAACAAATAAACACTCTTTATTGATTTTTTGTTGATTTAATTAGCGCATAGAGTTATCGATGTGAAGTATTTTATGATCACTTATTAATATTTATTAAATGAATTAAGTATATTAAATAGAGTGCTATCTTGCATGTGTGTTTTATTTCATATTAATCTACAGATATGATACGATTATAGTACAAAAATATTGAAACAAAAACAGTTTTTAATTGTAGTCATGCAATTTTTCAGACAAAATACTTAAATCTAGTACACAAAATCGTGCACTCTTCAGCATGATTTCGAAAAAATTGCAATTCATTGTTTCAAAACATGAATTTGTAAGTCATCAATTTTTTGAATTGCAAAAAATTCTTTTACAAAAATACATTATACATTATATATATTTTCATTTTTAGCATTGATTGATATATCGATCAAAACAAAATATTTATAAACCTATACAGTAGATTTTGAAATAGAAAAGCGATCTGAATTATAGACTGGCTCGTGTCTGGTGGATTTGTATAATTGACATGGTACAACGTTCGAAGGTGAAAAAAGTCTCGGAGTAGCGTTTGGCAGAGGAAATTCTGATATATCGTTTTTAATTTTCAGAGCAGCGTGAGGTGGCCACAATGCTGACTGCTCATTCTGAGATGCACGAAAAACGGGATCCCCTTGGAGGCGGACAGTATGGAGCAGGCGGGGGTGGTGGCGGCAGTTCGATTGAAGAAAAATCTATTCCGGAACAACCACCCCCGCCACCGGCGCCTCCACAGCGGGATCCTTCGGATCCAACGATCAGTGCTAAGAAACTTCCAAAGAAACGAAAGTTTGATCCATCGGAGCTCGAGGAGATGGACAAAACCAGTAATGTAACGAGCAACATAAACAATATGGTGAACATGCGGACACCGAATATGCCACTCGGTCAATCAGGTTTAGTTCAGCAGTCAACCCTAGCCACTCGGCAGTCTCCGCAACAGCAAGAATCCGATTGTTATCAAGTGCGTATAAACGGTAGTAGCAGTAGAAACGAATTGGTGAGACAATCGAATAGCTGAGTGGAAAATTAACGTGCTGCTCCATTTATCCTGTTTTGGGGAATATAGTATTGGCACTGTAAATTCACACTTTTGCAAATCAAATTCTGCCTTCTGCGAATCAAGTACTTCTGCTTAAATATTTTATTTAAAGAAACACCAAATGTGTGTTAACTAGGTAGTAAGAAATGAAAAGCTGCATTCAAAAAGGTACAGATATGTATTTAAAAATAATTACCAATTCATTATAGTCTCAGTACATGTTATGTAATTCATAATTATATAATTAATAGTATGTAGTATGTATGTATGAAAACTGTGCAAATATCAACAAGAAAACACATACATTGATCTATATTCTTCCTTGGAAGAATCTACCTACCTCCAACCCTTGAAATCACCAGCAACTGCTACAGCAGAATAATTGTTTATAGACTAGGATGTATAAATTATATTTATACACAACTGTCATACATACATACTATTAACTATATAATTATGAATTACGTAATATGTACTGACTTTAATGAATTGATAATTATTTTTAAATACATATCTGTACCTTTTTGACTGAAAGTTTTCATTTCTTACTACCTAATTTACATGTGGTATTTTTTAAAAACAAAATATTCAAGTAGAAGTACTTGGTTTGCAAAAGGGTGAATTTAAAGTGTCGATATTGTTATCTTAAGATGTAAGATATTGTAGGTACAGTAGGTATTCTGTGTTGCCATGTGTAATTCTTTTTTTTCTATAATGTACTTGAAAAATGAAATAGTTAGGCAATTATATGAATAAGTAATTAGCTTAGGCAGCTCATTAGTTGATGATTCGACGTATGTAGTGTTTTTTACATTTGCGGAACGTTACTTTTTTTTCCACTCAGTCTGTTTTCCTAAAAATACGATAGATTTAACTAAATTGATGTAACGAAATTGAAACCCTGTCACTGTCTTCCAGTATTATACTCGGTTGAGCACTTTGGTTCAATGACGATCTACGCGCTTTAACTTGTCTGAATCGACCCTGTTGGATGACGAAATGGGATCCTTTTAAAATTTAAAACAAGAGTCCATCTTAAAAGTTATATAACTTCTCATATATTAGGAAGAAATAATATAGCAGTAAACCTGAGAACGATAGAAATAAAATGATTTTCTTTCTTGTTATTCTTGTTGCTTATAGTCAAATGGTATTCGTTACTTATTATTTTCAAAAGGTCATAATTTTCAATTGAAACATTGCAGATCAAAAATCACAAAATCATTTAATTTTTTCCTATTATCATACCATCTTATCGTGGATAATTTCAATTATATACTATAATAAAATTAGCATTTGTAATGAATTGTTTTGCTATTTGACAATTATACAAATTTATTTTTTTCGCAGTCCAGGCAACAAATCAAGTATTTCATTTGTGTGCACTGTTCATACAACTTTTTTAAATAAGTAATTTAAACGTAATGATTCATAGGATGCATAAAAAGGTGCTAAGTACTACTATTAGTCACCAATTTGTCATTAATTTACATACTTAATATTCATGCATTATTACTACAAGTCGAGTATAATATTCGGATATTTATGAGCTGTAGTGAAACTTCTTCTCGATTAACTGTTTCTGTTTTTACGTACACCAGCCACTTTTTTCCCAATATATCATAAACATAGTACACACTCCCTGTTTGACAATATTCTTTTTCTAACAATATACAGTCAGAGAGTCACACAAATATTCGGTTATCGCAATGTAATTTTTACCATGTTTTAAATAAGTCTACAAGAAGGAACAAAAATATAGACATAACACCAAATATGTAACGACATAGTACAGTATATTTAAAATAAAGAATGTTGTTTAACTATGAGAACTGAAAAAATCGGAGGAATCTGGATTTTAGTATCAGAATAAAATATGAGCACTTTATAAATTTATATTATAAAACTATAATAATAGCTTTGTTTACAACAGTTTAGTATTTGATTAAAAATTAGCTATACTGAGTAACAAAATTTGTTAAACGAATTTGGTATGTTAGAAATTATTTGTTATAAATAATCGTCACTGATTGCCGTTCTTCTGAGAGGTAGCTTTTAAATGTTTCTTTTGAGTTATCATATGTTTGTAAAAAAGTCGTTACTCTCGTTTCATGACTTAAAGTTGTAAAGTGCTCGAAATTCGTTCTTCTTCGATTTTCCTTGCAGCGTATAAACAGAAATAAAAAATAAATCAACTGCTGTTTATTTTGAACACCTGTGCCGTACCACAATCTGTATCTATTTGGTGTAAATCATGTTTTATTACTTTTTGTATATTTGTTTAATCTACATTTCAAAATTGTATTGATATCCGAATACTTTTGTAAGCAACTGTACATAGGCAGAAAGTTTAGGAGTTCTGGGAATTTAACTTATCTGCGTGCGTGACCGGTCAAGTATTGTGAGATTGCCTTTTTCCTTTAAGTAATTGCTTCTACTAAACCCAAATTAATTCTTCAATCAATCTTGGAGAAATATAAACAGCAATTTATTTTTTGGAAATTTTTTGGGCGATAAAGAACAGTATTTCAGTAACTGCTACTCGATACAGTATTCTATCATGGTTTTAGAAAAATGTAACAAGATGTTGCAGTTAAACGTTTTTCTGTTAACTAAAAGTAGGTCGATAATGCCACGTATGTTTTACTGCTCTCGAAATGCAGACATGAAATACATATAAGTTCAAATGGGCAGTACAAGTTAAAAATATCGAAGATATATGCAAGATATTAATGGATAATTTTCTTACGAAATTATAATGACTTTTGCGTATCCCCTGCTCGTTATAATCTAAGCCAGGAGTTCTTAACTCATTCACTGCCAGGCAAATTTAGAACGTTTTGCCCTGGTCGTCAAGATTTTATTTTAAATATATACTTATTCTGTGATGAATTGCAAGAAATCTAAAATTGTGGCGCAAAGTACGAGATATCTCGTAGTTTACAGTGAATGGGTTAAACTTAAGTAGTCCAAGGACCCCCTTTTGAACAACATTTTTTTGCGGACCCTAAGCCCAATAGCTAGTTAAGTAATAACAAGTACAAAAGGTCTTGATCGTGTAGGATTTTTATCAAATGCGTTATTTGAATAATAGCGAAACATTGGGGGATGTAAAGTTAATGTCACAATTGTTTTGGGGTCTTGGTAATGGGGTGCACGGATCCCCAGGAGTCCGCGTACCTCAGTTTAACCGTTTGAGTGCCACGGGCTTTTGGAGAAACAATTGAAAAGTGCTATCGAACGCGATAACGTTTCTGAATTTGCTAGAGAGAGCAATGGTGCTTCTCAATTTCTACGTCTGAAAGTTCCAAGCAGCGCAATTGTGCTATTTTTCTACTTATCAGTAGCGAATCTTGCGTTATTGTGGCCGCACCATTCTAGTCACTGTCCAGCGCGCAGTCAATTTTGCTCTTCTCATCGAATAGCTGGGACAATTTTGGCAGTTGGCACTCAAACGGTTAAGAACCGCTGATCTAAGCGAATAAATGTACATGCGTACAGGTCTATGTATACTAATTGATTATGGATATTTGAACAGGTATCTCCGGCACATTCGGTGGTAGTTTTACCACCTCAAAGTACAGCAGTGGATTATTCTGTTCGAGAAGAGCCGTTACGTTCTCGTCCTCGGCCTGCTACTGTTGCTATTGATCTCAGTGAGTGGCGCGACCACAGAGTGTTAGCTTTAAGGGATTCATATTATTATCCGGGTGTTATACGTAACGTTGTCCAAGGCGAAATTTACATAGAGTTCGACGGGGAGAGAAAACTGATGCGTTACACTGACGTTCTCGGCGCCGGTAGATACGATGTGATAGGTGACGCGAGCCCGTCGGTTGGGCAAGTGACTTTGGATGCGAGAGTTTGTATCAGGTGTCCGACGTCGAACAATCAGGTGTTTGTAAAAGGGACAGTGTGCAAGATTTTAACGAAGCCTAAGCGTTTTGTTGTTAAAATACCAAGGGAAGATGATCAAAGTGATAGTTTTGTCGTGAAACGCGCGGATCTGCGATTAGTGTTACCTCCATGGTGGGACGAATTAGAAGAGGGACTGGAAGACTGTGATTCTTCGAGGATCGAAGGAATTGGTACGGAGTTTGCTGTATACGGTATAATAGCTACACGCATATCAACCACGAAACTTGCCACTCTGTTAATTGTAAATCATTCGTCGCCTTTTTCTCTTCCTTTTCAGAACATGGGTATCGAAATTCCTCAGAAGCTCCGACAGCAGTGCCAATTATGCAACTCCATCACACTTCTCACCACACATCTCATATATCAACTCATAGCGACACAGGTGGTTACTACAGAACGACTGGAACTAGTCCTCTTATGACTTTAGGCACATCTGCACATCCTGCCACTACAGCATTAAGTAATGGAAGCCGACCGTATGATGATTTAGAAAGTGAAGATGACTTAGATAGGGAAGATATTACATTCCCTTCAGATGCAGGTTAGATAAAATTCTACTGTTTACATTATATTTAGAAATTCCATTAACAAACGTGGTTCATCGAAAGAATGGATAATTTTATATTTTATAACATATTTATATAAATTCCCTTATATATATAGAGTGTGTATCATACATAATATGTGATTTCAGTGTACAAAAATAAAAATATGAATATTTTTCTTGTCTGATCATAAGGGTAGTAATCAACTGGTCACCTTGACTATCAAACTTAACATTAGAAATAACTATGGGTATTGGCAGTTTACATTCCTTTCTGTAAATGCTGGGACATTTGTAATATTTTATAAAAATTGTTATTGAATCTAGCATCCAGTGACATTTTAAGAAGACAATATAATTAAAATTTTTCTATTAAAAGATTATTGAATTATAATTGTATTTAATAATTATAGTATAAGTTAGTAAAAAATAATAGTAACGTAAATATATTCAACTGACAGACGCAAAATTGTCAGGGAGCAGTAAAAGGAGCAGCATGCAAAGTCGAGGAAGTACCAGTAGTTTAGTTGAACAGCGCAGTATAACTCCTCGTTCTCAAGCAGCCACGCCCAGGTAATAAGAGTTTACTCAATTATGTTTAATATTTTTATCTAAGGGATCTAACGAAAATACAAAACTATCGCTATATTTCTGAATCTTAAATAGATCTCAGGCGGCGACGCCACATAGATATAAAAAAGGTGATGTAGTGGCTGCACCAAGTGGAGTTAGGAAAAAATTCAATGGTAAACAATGGCGTAGACTCTGTAGTAAAGAAGGATGTTCCAAAGAAAGCCAACGAAGAGGATATTGTTCTCGTCATCTTAACTTGAAAGGATCTTGTCTCAGAGGTCCAGCGAATACCTTTTCTGGGTAAGAAAAATGCTGAAATTTACACTTAAATACTATATCGGGTATTTAGAAGCAAAATAATAGAAGTGACCTATATATATTTAATATTGCACGTATCGCATAATATTTTCTTTTCAGTGGCAAAATGGATGGCGAAGAAACATCCAGAGATTCTGACACTTCTCCAAATTACGGAGACAGAAGAATTACCGGTCGATTTGATCAAGACGAAACCGAAGCAGCTAACATGCTTGGTACAAATTTTTAATATACTGCATGACAATTTTAATACTATACTAAAAATCTGTATTTCTAATTTAACAATAATACTTAAATATTACTTTACAGTTTCCTTGGGAAGTTCTAGATCAGCAACTCCAGCCTTTTCGTCGCCAACTGGACAATCTTCGATATCCCCTTGCATTAATCAGTCTCCAGTACCGCCGTTGGGTCTTAATCAAAACAATGTGTTTATGCCCATTTCAAGTCCTGCTCACCATGCAGCTCCATTAATTTCGCCTGGTGCGAAGTGGAAACATTCACCTACTCAATCCACTTTCATTACTCAGTATCAACAGCAGGTGATAAAGCCTGAACCTAATCGAGTGGTTAGATCAAATCGACCAGCTCCAACTGCCCCTGCTAGCATAGGAACAAGCGTGATAAGAATCTCTCCCGTTAGTCGTGGCATACCTGGATCTAACATGTCATGGTCAGAACAAAGCCCACCGCCGCGACATCCATCGGTTGTAACGACTATAGCTCAACAACAAGGCATCATCCTTCAACACGCACTCACGACAAATAACGGTTTTCCCGGCCATTCTGAAATTCCAGAGCAAAACCCACAAATATTAAAACCATCTCATTCACCTCATATGTCATTATCTGCGCCAACACCGCAAAACTTGACCCTTCTGCATAAGCCTTTGGAACAGCCGGTTGATTACGCTCAGCCCCAAACACAAAATCAACCAATTTACGTGATGCAGCAACATCAACACGAAAAAAAGTATCTTGTGATAAAGAACAGTATGGATGTGTCTGCAGCAGGCCATATAACTAACCAGGATGATAAATACAGACCAGCGTTAATGAATCACTTAAATCAGCATCCGGTAACATTACATCAAACGCAATGTCAACCTCCACAGTCACCTGCTGTCTCGTCCGTCCATGTTGATAAATTGTCCGTTTTGCAACAAGTAAGCAGCTTTACCATTGCAATTTAGTTATTTCTGTACGATGTAGGATGCTATAGTTGATCCAACGAGACGAGACAGTACATATAAATAAGCACATGTGATCGACGCATGGTCAGGATAGGGTCGATTCGTGGATTCCAGAACACTACGACGAGTGACAGTCGATTGTAATTGCTCATGTGAACGCGTTATTCATATTTATTGCCTTATTTTATTGGATCGACTGTGTGCTATATATATATTATTAAAAAATATAAAGTAATACACAAAATAATATCAAATATCTCTCATTACTAGGCAAGTAAAGTTGCCACCCATGTATCTACGCATATGGATATGCAAAGAACACAACCACCACCCACAAGCGTTGTGATGACAACCGCTACTGAAGCTTCAAATCCATCTACCCCAACAAGTGTCTTCCAGCACGTAATCGTACAATCTGGGCATTTGGTACAAATTCCTAAAACGCAACCATCTAGAGAAGAAAATTCGAAGAATAACGGAGTTTTGTGTAAGTTCAAAACGGACATCATGATCACCATATTTTTATATACATGCAACCTTTATTGTCTATGTTTCATCTTTTCTTTTTATCTTTATATAATTAAACATTTCTGTTGTTTTTTTTTTAACATCAATGTTATAACATTCGTGAGACTTTACCTAAATAACTTATCATTGAAAGTTCATTTTTACTTTGCATATCTTAATCAAGCCTACATTTTATTATGTAAATTAAACTAGATCAGTGTCAGATATCAGCAAAATACATGTCATGAATACATGTCACGAAATGGCATATACATGTATTATTTAATTTCATTACTTTGTATTAATACCATTGTAATATTAGTGAATATGACTAAACCATAAGGCTTTCACAGATGGCAGCCATGACGTTCCTCCTGCATATCAGCCCCATCCCCCATCATTACTGAACAATGCAGTGCGCAACTGGAAAAAAGGTTTGAGTTCTCACTGCCAAAAAAGATTTATGATTACCCTCATATTTATTGTAAACTATGCTATCAATGGTACATATCGTTTTTCTTACTGATACTTAAATATATATAAACTTTACTTAATAAATATATAATTTTATATTAAAAAATTGGGATACTGGATATATTTTTCTATGTTATGTATTAAGTATATAATTAATTAATACAAATTGTACGAATACTTTTTGCATAACTAGTTGTCAACATCAACAGTTTGACTAATATATCTTAACTTATATATTTTATATCTTTTTGTTTATCTTTTTTCATATATATTACAACGTAACTGTTATCATATGTTTTACAATAGGAAACATATATTTATTGAGTAAATATTATACATCTACAAGTAAAATATTATTTCACTTTTTCATTATTTACTTACTTTCATCATAATTTACATTTTACAAATATTTATTTATTAATTATATATCAGAATGTGTATCATTGTGCATACTGAAGTAAATGATGATAATTAACTTTTTTACTCATCTTTCAATTATGTTTCACCATATTTCAATCTAAAAACAAATTATATTTAGTGTTTAATGTTTAATGTTGCTTTAATGTTGGGGAGGGGTGACTAGCGATTTTTGTTTAAAGGTTTTTGTTTAATCATTGCAATATATTATTATGATTGAAATATTCAACTATTTGAATAGTATATGTTATAATTATTTGGATAATTGAGGTTGTACTGTATTAACTAATTTGTCAATTTGATTCATGAGACAGTTTACCATACACTAACGTACATACACCAATTACAAAAAGTATTTACACATACCTATATTTTCCAATGAGATGCTTCTCGATTATATTCTACATTTAATTTTAAGATCCCATATTAAATTTTCACAGTACTAAATTTTTGTCACCACATACGAATAATCCTAAATGATAGGATATTTGATAATATACCTGTTCATTTTCTAGCCACTATATATCTTTGTAGATGTGCTGGTAAACTTTGATAGACCAAATTAATGTGCTGTTAGGCGTCGTTTCATATCCCTATTTAGTGAGATCATTGTGGCTAATATAAAAAATTTAATTTCAGCTTTTCCGTGGCAGACAACAGTCCTGGATCAATCAGAAGTGAGTCCTCCACCATCTGCACTGAGTCCACCTTTGAGTGCACCGCCGATTCCAATTAGCATGAGTACACCTGGCGAAGATGGATCTGGACCTGGTCCAGATCCTATTACACCTGCTGAAGAAGAAGATGACGATGTTTTCGAAGCAGAACCGACAACTCCTGCAGAAGTCGAGGCTAATGCTAATAAGCGACGCAGTCAATCCCTTAGCGCTTTGCATTCCAAAGAGCCTCAAAGTCCACTTAAAGTAAGTTTAAATGTCGTCGTTTATTAATTTTAAATTATTCGAGAAGCTATTACAAAATAATTTACCTTCTTCGTTCCTGTGAAAATCACAAATTAAATCGACACAAAATTCTATTCTACTAATTCTATTAAACATTATAACATTTACTTTTCGACTATCCAACATTCCAATTCTATCTTGTATATTAATTATTCAATCAATGATCTAATTTTTCAGACTAAAGACAGAATACGTCGACCGATGAACGCATTTATGATTTTCTCTAAACGGCATCGTGCATTGGTGCACCAGAGACATCCAAATCAGGATAACCGTACTGTATCTAAAATATTGGGAGAATGGTGGTACGCTTTAGGTCCGGAAGAAAAGCAGAAGTACCACGATCTTGCTTCAGAGGTGAAAGAGGCACATTTTAAAGCGCATCCGGATTGGAAATGGTGTAGTAAGGATAGGCGGAAATCTTCGACGACAAGTTTCAAGGGTAGTGAATCTCGTGGAAAATTGAACAGTACCGGAGAAGATACGGATATGGGACCACCAGCAGATGACATACCATTAACGCCAAGGGCTAGCGATGAAATTACTGTACCAGTTACGGCAGTGTATAATGAAGCTCCTACGATTGAGGTAAATATTTAATCTAGATTAGAAATTGGATCACGTCTAATATACACTTGGGAATCTGAATCTACTTCGATAGAATAATTCCATTTCTTGGAACTTATATTCTATCTATATGAAAAATAAGCATTTCTATACCGACTGTAAGATTGCAAACTAAGTGAAGTGTATATGATGTTCGTTGTTCCGCAGTATATGGAGTCTCATTTCTTCAATTGAATTACTTATATTTTAGACATTTTTGTTTTCTTTTATACAGGTTATCAATCAGTCGCACACACATCGGATAATGGAAATGCCTCTGCCTGTCGAAAATACAGAAACCGACATAAAACAGGATGAAGATGGTAATGCATCGGACGAAGATCAAATGGTAATCTGTGAGGATCCACAGCCAGAAATAGATTTAAAATGCAAAGACAAGTTGACGGATAGTGACAATGATGTGCAAGATGAAGATGGTGAGAAGAAGTGTTATACACAACCAAGATTCTCTCCTGTGATTGGTCAAAAAAGAGAGTCGATAAACGTGAAGCAGGAAGTAACCTGTAGGCCTAAACCTATAAAAGGTTCGCTTTAATGTTCCATTAAATCAATATATTGTAATATATAGCATCGTAATATAGTATGGTACAGTGAATTTATTCATCTGTCTAGCACGTTTGTCCAGTATACCTTCAACAGGTATTGAAACTACAACGAAGTATCACCATACTTCTATGGACAAAGGAGGGACCGTATCGGTTTTATCCAGCACATATCCTTATCATAGTCCTGTCAACCCGACTGGAGTATCAGGCTTTCAACCTACTGGTGGAGCTTTTATAACCATGCCAATATCCCCAAAAGTTATCAAACCGGAACCAGTAAAAAATGAACAACAATACAGTACTCAATACAGTATGAGCAACCTAGTAGCAAGCATTCATGAAAACGGAAGGAACATGCCTAAATTTACGGCTGCACCGGTTTTACATTCTGTAAGTATTATAGCTATAGATATCTGAACATGTATAATAATAGTAACATACATACCTAAAATAATCCAGACGAAGTATACCTGTACATAATGATGAATGATAGAATTGAAAGACGCTTGAAATATCTTATTCTCCTAAAATCCTCTGTAAAATACTCCTTTTCATTCAGGCATGTGTGAATACCTAGGAAATTCTATAATTATCGTTTGAGTAAAAAATCTATGGTACATAATGCATTTTTAACTATGTAACACTTATACATCATGTAGGAACATGTTTCAACATCTACCTTACTCTGTTAATTTGCAATATTTTATATTTATTATATAAAAAGTAATATCCACATAAGGAGTACTTTAAATGTATATAAATACGATTACTTCTTTTTGTGCTCAAACGAGTAGTTAATTATTTATCCTTAAGATAGTTATTTTTAAAAACTGTCTGAGAATAGGGTATGAATAGTTACTATGATATTTATGTGTAATTCGAGTGCTATTCGCACGTGCCTACTTGCCTTGCTGCGATGTTATTTTCTTTTTCTTTTTTTTTTTACTTTTTAATATTAAAACCTGAATTGAGGGAGCAGCGAACTCTTAGATTTCCTTCAAAGAGTTCTACGTAAACACATGCGAATAAACTCAAAGATTAAACTACAAAAGTTTAACAATACTGACAGATTGGATCGAAACCTATGATGGCTCTGTTTAAACAACAGCAGCCGTTGCAGTCTTTAGGCACTATTCTTCGCCCCCTTACTTCAGCTGTCCCTTATCAACCATCGTTCACTCTAACATTTCTCGATAACGATTTGGTGGCTGTTTCCAAACCGCAGCAGGGATCGCAGTTTCTTGGTCCAACACCACCACATCCCCGGATGTACGGATTCCATATACCTATCTCAGGTAAGTTGATATACAGCATCAAATCATTTTATAAATTTAAGTAACTTTGAAGACCTAACTGTCGAATTTTCTTAGTTTTCGAGACATTTGCGAAGTGATTGCTACCAGTACAGTGATTTCTCTCTACAATCGTGCATGCGTGACCATATATGTGTCAATACTGATTGCCATCTAAATACGCTGACCTATTTTATTCTTTGGATGGAAGACATGTACATCTGCACATGCGAGGCTGTAAGAAATATCTGTTACTTATACGCTGCCACGAATGTACAATAACAGATAGAGTTCACTGTAGTGGTAGCGACAGCTTTTTACAAATTTCATGAAAGTTAAGAGATTGGCAGTAACATGTATAGAAAAAAGTTGTCCAAAATGTTGATTTCTACGATATATTAAAAAATTACTAAAATCGGTGAGGAGGATATCTTTTTAGTAGAAAGTTAGTTCAAGTAGAAATAAAAAAAATTGATACTATGTTTAAATATTCAGAAATCTTACACTTTTTTGACTACTAAAAATATATATATATAGAAAAAATATGTATTATTAATTACAGATGCTGGCAATCGCAACATATCTTCGCAAGGTTTAGTTTCTGGTAATAAGATGGAAACCCAAAGTGTTATAGTGAGCAAACCCTATTCAGTTTCGACAACTCCCACTACATCGACTTATCGAGGAATTGGCCATCCAATAGCACGTCTTGCAGAACTTGAAAAAAATGAGAATCAAATGGGAACTAATCATGCCCAATTTTATGGTATGTCGCATACAATTTCCTGAACAACGTTAGTTTTAATAATCATACGATCTTCAATGTTGCTAAAATAATTCTGATTATTTAATTCATATGCATATATCGAGAAAGGATTAAAAATTACTGTTATTTCTTTCTAGTGGCTAATGTAAAATCCGAACAGGAAAGAAAAGACACAGTGAATATTCTTTTGCCTGCTACAAACGATAAACTCAAACAACCATCTACTCCACATACTCCTCACACACCTCTCAGTAACCATGGTAGTACCGAAATTACTACAAACAAATCATATTCGATGGACGAATCCCAATCTAACGATATAGGTCCAAGTAAGGGTCCTTTTATGCTTGCTCCCACTCCAGCACAACTGGGTCGAGCACCGTTACAAAGGAGACAATCAATGGGTATGATATTATAGAATCTTTTAAAATTTTGGTACTAAATATGAGCATATGAACTCGTATATTTTACGTTTCATTTACTCTTTCCCATAGCAATGCCTCCCACATCAAATGCAGGAGACCATGGGCCTCTGACGTCTCAACATTGCGACAATCGTTCACAAACGAATACATCTCAAACTGCAGAGCAAATACAACAGCAACAAAATTTCTCAGAATCTCATGCTTCTCCGTCGCCATCTACGAAAAAGGGTTCTTTCTTCAAGAAAAATGTTGAAGATGGAATGGACAGGTATAACGGGATAAATAGTTTTTAACTTTATAACTATTTAACCTTTTATAATCACAGATCTCATATAGATTATAATCAAAATAATGCTACACAGAGACGGTACTGTATTTGTAGCAAAGTTTAATTGTAATATTAACCATAATTTCAGTTTGTAAAAGAGAAAGAGAGAGAGAGGTACATTGTAGACAATGTTAAAATATTGAATAAGAGATAAATCATTAAATATTTGCAATATATAATACATAATACATTAGAATTGTAATTGCAGAGTTCTCGAGCAAGTGAATTTCCAAGAAAAATTCTCGTCCTTACCAGAATTTAAACCAGAAGACATACAAAGTCCAAGTGCAATCAGTATCAACACAGCGGGTTCGTCTGGTCACGGTTCGGTAGTAACATCTGGCTTACACCCATCTAATTTACAATCGTCAATGCAAATGCAAAGTTATCGGAAAAAATCTGCGCAAGGACCTCATAGGCCCACAAGTAATCATTTCATTGATTTTACAAAAACGCATTTGTCATTCAAATCTTATTTTTATATTTAATGAAAATGTTCCTTTCATTACACAGTGAATGAGGACGATATCGAGTCAGACACGTCGGTGTCCGCAACTCCAAAATCAACTTCCAGTGTTAAGTTGACGGGAAATACGTTCTTTGGTCCAGATTTTAACGTTGACGCGTATAGAACTAACACCGACCTGGTAGGAGACGTTGATGCTAGTTCTCCCAGGACACCAAAAACGCCTGGAGGAGGTGCTGGAAACTCTATAGGAATTGGTAGGAGTGAAAATGAACGGGGCCATAGGAAAGTACTGGAACAACGTCGACATCTTGTTATGCAATTATTTCAAGAACATGGCTACTTTCCTTCAACGCAAGCTACCACAACTTTTCAAGCAAAACATTCAGATATATTTCCTAACAAGACAAGTTTGCAATTGAAAATCAGAGAAGTCAGGCAAAAGTTAAAAGCTAACGCAACACCTATGAGTGCTAATAGTCTGGTTAGTCCACTACCTGTTTCTGAACCTTCACCTAACGTGACTGGTAATTATTAAATATTTTCTTGTATTTCTAAATACACTGGTATCCGCTTAAATTTAAATCGACCAGGTCTGCATATTCAAATATAATCGGGCAACTTAAAGCTTTAAGTCCAGAAAATGATTTTTGAACAGTCGGGAAAAGAGAGAGACGGCAACGAAACTCTAATTTCTTTAAAATCGCATCTGTTATCTCGGTATTTTCATGTTTGTAATTGATAAAAATTAAGTAGAAATTTTCAAAATTCATTTCCATATATTTCTTTCATGCATCAATGAAAGAAGAGATGGAGTACACTACAATATATGTGTATACAGAGTTACGCAGATAAAGAGTTACCAATTATTGTTTCTGAAATTACAGCAGATATCGATACAAATAAACAAGAATTAATAAGCCGTTCAATTTAAAGAAGTGGATAAAGGGGTATTTTAAGATTCAAAGAGCCATTCCAAAAAATGTTGTTGCACCTTTTTTTTTTAAACCTTTTTAATCATGTTATTTAAAAAAATCATATCATCAGAAAATCAGTAACATTTTAATATTTATTACTTAAACTTCATATGCGTGTGTAATCTTTATGTCCGCAGCGTGTATAATGTGTAGCGTCTACTATCATATAGTCTAACTACATCTGTCTACTGATAACTAGGTTTAGGTTTCGCTATGCTCGAGGTACCAAATTGGTCGAAAGAGATTGGGATGAATCGTGTGAATTTAAATGCAGAGATTTGCTTCAAGTTTAAACGGATACTAGTGTATCAGTTACAATATAGATTGCTGACAGAGAGATTTTCTTTAGGACCATTGACTGCTCCTCCTACATCGATGGGAGCTCCACATTCACTGCCTGTAAGCAGTAGTGGTAGCTAGCGCCCACGTGCCAACTGTGATACTATGCATCCCCTTACTTCACAACATGAGTACATCATTATTCATTGAGAGAGAGAGCGAGAGAGAGAGAGAGAGAGAGCGAGCGAGCGAGAAAGAGAGAAAGTGAGAGAAAGAAAGAAGAAGAAAGTTTTATTGGGAAAATTGTTGATGTACAAGTTTTTGCGAGTTGTAAAGTGCTGCAAGGCTTTAGTGCAATTCGAACTTTGATGTAACCTGGTGCAGGTAACTTATAGAAAGGCATATCAAGGTGAGTTGATGTACACATATCAGCAAAGTTCATCATATTATATATAAAGATAAAGAACGGAGGTATCGTACCGAGTATTACTCAAGATTACCATTGTTGACTTACATGTGTGTTCGAGTATCTGTGTTATATTGGAAATATAATGACATATAAAATTGTGAAATGTTCGCGTGATAAAAAATTTACTGTACTATAACAACGATAACGCTCATTAGTGAAATTAGAAGCTCGTATTACAAGCTTAATCGTGTTATTCTTTTTATAACGAAATGAGAAAAAGAAATGATATAATCGCGTGAAGCAACTTGTTTCGAGATATATAATTCGAAGAGGAAAGAGTTCTCTTCTTTCGGGAAAGAAAACAATATTTCTACGGATTCTAAATTTAGAAATAATTTATGATAATACGAAGGCGAGGAAATTATTTTACTACGTTATGGAGTCGCAATTCATAGCTCTACAATTTCAAATATACGCGAACGATATTTGTACATCGAAACACCTTGGAAGGATTACGGAAGGCCTAAGCCATTGTTAAACATTGTTAAAGAAAATATTATGAGATCCAAGTAGAGAGAAAGAGAGAGTATGTGTGATATATACGAAAACGAACTTTCGCGTGTGTGTGGGACATGTATGGGTGTTTTTTTTTTTGTGAGGAAAAAAAGGAAAAGAAACGTAATCAGAGAGTATTAGAATTAACGAAACATTATAAAATGAAATCAGAGTTTATATACTTTAGTTATACTTTATATATATGATATAGATAAAAGAAGAAAACTATAGATGGAGAACTGCGATAAACATTGCACAAAAATTTATGTAATGCAGTCAGCAGATACGTTTATTTTACTTGTAAATAATATGGCATGGCTTGGAGTGGGAGATATCCGAAGAGTTTAAAAGTATCTACGATGCTGTGTCTAAATATTTTAAGACGGTAGCATTCTTTTGGTGATTGAGATAGATTATATTAAACAATGGAGATAAAAATCGTGCCATTGTGCGGCGACAAAACAAGGGAATGCATGCGTAATAAGTCCCTTAATAGTAAAGAATTAATTGTTAGACGCCACTTGATATAGATAATATGTAATATGTTTCCAATATTCTCGAAAGTACTTATCTACTGTTTTTAGAGCTCCGCTTAAATTCAGCGCGTTTGATTTACGTTTTATAAATATTTTAAAGTTGATCTGCTTTTTTCTTTACATTTTTTTTGGCCAATCTAGATGTAAGCGGTTTTATACGGGCCGTATTTTTTTTTTAATCTTTTTTTTTGGCCGTGACAAATTATTTGTTTTTACCTTTAGCATGTCGTAACCAAATGCGTACGTGATCTAATGAAAGATACATTTGCGACTGGATCAAATTTAATATTACTATCGAGCACCGAGGTGGGAGAAAAAGTGCCGAGAAGATTTAACGTTTAAATTTAGTGGATATGTTGTTGCGATTTGAATTTTGTTACTACGCTTTTAACAGAACTCGTTGCTCATTATGCAAATTTTATATATATGTATAATGTAATATATATATATATATATAATCTATTTCGCTTATTTTAACGCATTTTATCGATCAAATGATTATTTTTACGTTATACAGAGATTTTCTTAGTATTTTTGGTGGGAACGCGTTGAATTTTAACGGAGATTGTTGAATTTGGCTGTAAAATAGATTATGTAATTAGTGATATGTTTATAAAAAAAAAAGCGCACCTTGAAAGGTTTAAAAGTCTCGGGCCACGGCACGCATATTGTAGTTAGGATAGGTACAATGTCTATTCTACATACTTTGTACATAGAAAACAAATACAATATATATACTAACTAAGTATATATTATATAAAAGAAATTTAGGGTATATCCGAAACGGTTGAGTAGAGCATTGTAATTTGTAGCATAGTAATTATAATGAGAGCGCAGGCAGGATTAGGATACGAGAAGAAAAAAGATTTAAAGATTGTGGGCCTTCGTATGTCGTAGACTGTTGCGCAACGGCATGGTCCCCCCCACCCTTCTCCAAAGTTAACCCTTTCCTAAAGTGTTAGGATATTATTATTTGTATATAATATATTACATTACTCTCTTACCATTTCTTGATTTATTACTTCTAACGGAGCGTTAAACGCACCGGTGGCAAGCAAATAATTGAAGAGAGGAGACACTTGAAATCTGCACTGATCACTCCTGTGAACGGTACATCGAAAAGTTTCTTTTATTTTTTTTTTTTTCTAGAGGTGTATTTATTATGTAAAAAAAATATAAGTTAATATTCGTATCCACGCATTCGTTAATCGTGTTTATCAAAAATCATCTATTTTGTGTTTCTATCGCACCTTTTAAACGATATTCCTATTATTCACAGTGTGTTTATCTATTTCTTGCGTTTCGAAAAATATCGCGCTGCAACTGCCTTAACGAAAGTAGTATTATTTCTTGAAGAGAAAAACGAGTACACGCGTGCATCACAATCGCGATTTACAATACTTTTTATACACGTTCATTTAGAGAAAAGGAATTTTTTTAAGTCATTTGTAAAAACATACGTTAACTCGAGTTCAGTGTTACGCAGCATTTGTTTTCTGCGTACACATCGTTTTATTATGAAGAATGTTTTAGATGTAATGCGTATCTTTATTTTAGAGCTCATTTCTGGCTTTCGCGAGAATTTTATGTCAACTATCTAAATTAATATAAAAGAAGTAACGATCAAATGCATAACAATAGCGATTTTTAATAAAAAAAATCCCTTGCATCTCAATTCTGTGAAAACGAAACGTTTCTTCCTCGAGTAATCAAATTATTTGTCGGGATAGGATTCGTTGCGTGCAGGAATAGATCTTAACAGGGATCAAGTGTCTCTCGCACTTGCCCTTCTCAAAGAATTTAAACAGATTATTATATTTTCTACTTGTGTCAACTAGCGAACTATTTTCCAGTATTGATAAGATTTTGAAGCTACTTTTCATATTTTCTTCCCTCTCTCTTCGTTTCTTTCGTTTTATTGAAAAAGGAAAAAAAGAGCAAAAATATGGTGACGAAACATGTCCCGTGATTTAGCGGCCACACATGTGACTGTGATCTAGGAAAACAGAAGTAAAGTAAAGTGGCGGCTACTCTGCAGGCATTTTCTTCACCACATTGTAATTCCTTCCCCGACCTGATACTCCGAATAACTCCCCTCCCAAACTGCAACCGTATACAATGAACGCACTTGAACGAACCCCAGCGCACCTATTTCTCCATCCTTTCTCTTCTTTTCTTTTTCTTTTTTTTTTTATTACTCTACTTGCTTCAATGTATTTTTATTACGATCTAAGTTGCTATCCATCTATTATAGTCATTCTATTATTCCTCGTTTAATTCTGATATATTTTTAAAATTGTTATACGATTATAATATTCAATCACGTGAATAATGTTGTAAAATGAAACGATACCGAGCATAGAAGAAGTAATAAGTTGTACGTAGAAGCGGCGAACCGACTGTTGTAAAGAACGTACAGTGAATCTTCGTTATATACAGCATCGACGCATTGTACCGGAAACATGCACGCGTCTACGTGCGGCGTAGGTAATAAAGGGTAATTGTACGAAGAAAAAAAAAAAGAAGTAAGGACACAGCGAACTATTTAACAACTTGCAAACGCATATACATATATACACGCGATACATATGCATATATATAAAACACATATTATAGAAAGAAACGACACGGCTGAGGTATTAAAATCTGTACCAATCTATGCAACGCCGTCTGCATGAAAATTTGGAACTATTCTTGTAAGGGTCGATTTTTAACTTGGATCAACAATATATATGGACAATCGTGTTGAAGATAAATTATTTAAGCGAAGAAACTAATGTTGTCAGTGTCGCACTAAAAGATATACAATACTGGATTCTGAAAATTCTGATTATACGTACTAATTTGTTCTTTTTCTCTCCTAACAATATTTCATCACTTCTTCGAACGCGCATATATTTTTTTTACAATCTCTTCTGTCATTAGAATTCGAAATTACATAAAAGAGTTTAGGCATTCTTCTTTTTGTTTCACTTTGTTTACCATTAATATCCCAAGTGAAAATGTTTTTGCAAGTTTTAAAGCGACTTGCAAATTCAGTTGTTATTACTTGGTCAAAGCTATTTTTTTTTAAAGACAAACTGCACAGAAAATCAATTTTTCATTAACATAAAATTAATGTCACTGGGTACATTCCCATCTTCATCTTAAATTCGATTGAACGATCATTTGAAGAAATGATCTGACGTTACTCATAGTAGTTGGTATTCAATTAAATTACGTAAAGGGCATTGAAGAGTTATTGTTTTAAATTTGGTTTGTTCAAAATTTCATGAAAAAAATGCAAGAATAACATAAATTATATATACATATCAGAAGAGAACTAAAAAACGGAAATGCGAGAGATTAATACCGTCAAAAATGATATAAACAATAAATTTCAAATTATATATCGAGTCAATTATAATAGAGCACTGTACATGTATCTATGTAAATATTATAAGTATCAAAAGCAATTAATCTTAATTTTTATAATCATAAACGTAAGCTAGGATCAATAATTTTGTATGTAAATTTTACTTAATAATTTTACATCAATCGATTCTTGTTACGTATTAAATATTTATAAATAATTGTCATTTTTTAGTTGAACTCATTTATGAAAAACAGAACAACTTACACAAGTACGTTTGTGTTACGTGCAAATCATTTCTAAACCGTTGTAATAAACGGAGCATAATATCATTTTTTCGACACAGCCACTAACAATTTGATGCTACTCTATGAAACGGGTGCTTAGAGCACACCGACCCATACACAAAGCAATTTTTGAAATTACTCTTTATAAATTTATTGTGAAAGAAATTTTAATAAAACGTTGCACATCGACGCAATTTTATAATAATTATAGTTGTTAAATTTATATTGATAATTCAATACTCCTCTTTTCTCGTGCATTTTATCAATGGTGTATATAATTTTTGAATTGCAAACACGCGAACAAAAGGTATGCAGACGATTGGGTCGCGATTGGCAGATTTTAACTCCGATGCCCTTATACGAGAACCACTTGTTGGACCAAATCGCCAGTATGGCCGTTTTGACTTACAAATGCGTTACTTTTTCTAAGGAGAGATCCGAACGATACGAGACGTTAGTATAACAAAAGAAAAAAGAATGACACGGAACTTGCTCGGGAGCATTGTGACATTTTATGGGGGATGTGCGTTCACATTGCACAACTTAACCGTTTGAGCGCTACAGACTTTTGGAGAAATCCAATCGAAAATTATCATGGAACGCGATAGAGCTTCTGAATTTCTACGTTTAACCCTTTGCACTCGGATGTCTCCTCTGAGGGGACATCGGCATTGATTAGCGATTGCGGGGGATAAAGTTATTCCACCGCAGCTTTTTGAGAAATACATGTTTCTCTGAAGTTTTCTATTGAGATGGAAATTTTCTGCTGAGAGACGTTAGCAATAGAAACTACTGCTAAAATATTGCTAAAATGTTGCTATTTTAGCAATAGTTTCTATCGCTATCGTCTGGGTAGGAGCCAAAGGGTTAAAAGTGCTAGGAAGCGCGATGGCACTTCTAAATTTCTACGTCTCAAAGTTCCAACCAGTGTGATGGCGTTGTTTTTCTACGTATCAGCAGAGAATCTTGCGTTATTCTTGCTGTACCATTCTTATGATTGTCCAGCGCGCAGTCAATTTGGCTCTTCTCATCGAACTGGAACTTTTAAGCATCTAACAGGAGGAGCGCGATCGCGCCGTCTGGCACTGAAACGGTTAAAAAGAAAGAAAAATACTTTTTTGAAAAAACGCACGTGCGTATAGGTTTAGACATGGAGTTCCTTTAACACGTTGGCGTTCACTCTGAATTCGATGAAAGTGAACACATTTTGTTTATCCATTTTTGCAAGAACAATGAAGAGCTTCGAAGGAAAAAGATTTAACACTGTAGGATCGCGTTCTGCTTCCGTTTTGTTTCAATTTACTAGGGAAAGAAGTGTCGTTGGTTGGCCCTGGATAGCTTAATGGTTAAAGGAGTCGCCCAGGAAGGGAAGATCCGAGTTCGAATCTCAGCTGATTCTTTTTCACCTATTCCTACAACACTGATAGAAATTTTAGTCATTTATTTATAATATTATGAATATAGGACGGCAATAGCCATCATTTGCGTCTTCAATCTCAACCATATAATGTCACATTGCTCTAATGCACGTGAGAGAGAGAAAGAAAGAAAGAAAGAGAGAGAGAGAGAGAGAGAGAGAAAGTAGGAAACGGTACTTATTTATTCATTAAAGCTTCTTTCACGAATCAGTAAGTTCATTTGACCGATCATATATCGAGGTTGTTGTATTTAACTCTTTGAGGCATAGGATTTAAAAAAATAACCAGGATGTACAGAAATTTTAAATTAAATTTAGTCTAAATTAACAGGTTCCGTGCTGGATCGATTTTTGTGGAGAGTCCACGCTCTACAATTAAATACTTTTGCTTCTAGCATTTACTTTACAATTTTTACAATAATATAAAGAACCACAATTATCAAGGAAAGGGTGTAGTATTTAAGATGCGTAATACAACAAAGCAATAAATTTCATTTCTGAGAAGTTCCTGTTACAAGTTTGTTTGCATTTTTCGTTTTACAACGAGAGTTTCAAACGACTTGAACAGAAAGTTCAACACGGAACGTGTTAAATTAAAATTTAAATTAGATTAAAAACTTTGAATAAGATATTAAACTGTGTGACTATGAATAACTTGAACTTTTCGAGTCGGATTAAAATATATCCCATGCATAAAGAGCTAAGCAAAAGATGGGATAGTTTTTAATCCACTTAAACCCCAAAGAGTTAAAAGGGCGAAAGGGAATCTTATTTTGCCCAGCGATACGAATCCAAATTTTAGCCATTTGCAGTTTTCCGTTATCACTGTACAAGATAACAAGTTAAATAAAACTAACTGTAGGATTACAAACGACACAATACGTAACGTTCTAACATAAATTCTCTTCGACGAGTGTTTTGTATTTAATTTCGTACGGTAAATCTGTAAATAACGAAGAAAAACTCAAGTAGCATCGCGAACGGTTATACTAGATCTGTAACAAAAGTAGCTACACGCCTGTTTGTTGCATTTGTCATTCGGAGAAAAAGAAGAAAAGGAAACAATAGCAACATCGATGTACATACAGCTTGACGCGATTGTATTCGACACTACGGATCGTGTTTCAAAGACGATTCGTTTCTTTGTCGCAGCCGGACGGCAACGCCATACCGTTGATGGACTATTTTACTCCCTCGGCTTTTAGAAGCTTCGCATACACACGTAAAGACGTTAAGAAATAAGAATACAATAAGGTTGAACGGCATTAAATCGGTGCTCCACCGATAGAGACTATTTAACATGTAACAGGACAGCATTTTGAAATCTCACTCCCGTTAGACTGAAAGATTCAGATTTATTATAATTTTAATACAAGTTGTGAGATAATGTATGCCGATACTATAATATTTATATCAAGGTTATAAATATTATAATAGGTATAATATTATTGTTATATATAATGTTGTGTTAGCGTTTGTATTAAGATTATAATAAAAAGAGAGAGAAAAGATAGTTGGAAATAATACGCAGGAAATAGTCCATCACAGTCGACGAAAGACTTCTTACACGAATGAGTCTATCGATTGGTTTTCTTTCTTTTCGAGCGATTCAAAGTATTAATGCGAACGCGCATCAATATTTTTCGGCGACGTGCACAAAGAAAATGATGTTATTCCAACGTATACATATACAGAGATATTCACTCTTCTCGGGGAAATGTTATTTAAGGGCCTCTGTACATTAGTATTATACTAACATCATTATATACGTATATATATATACGTATGTATATATACGTATATATATATATGTGTGTAAAAAAAGAAACAAACAAAAAAAAGAACAAAAGAAAGAAGAATCTTAGCAGATTACCATTTACAAATTTTCAAAGAACAAATAAATACGGATGAATTATTCGCAAGAAATATTCTTCACGAAAAGTATATATATTAAAGAATCATATATATTATATACCGATGTCTAATTATAAAATATTGAACAAGTGTTATCAAATAAAATGTTGTAATCTGTGTTGACAATCGCCGACATTCTGAGCCTGAAATACAACCATCGAACAGGTGTACATCGTCATGCCTTCAAGATACTTAATGAAACATTTTAATCGCGTGTCACGGGACGATAAGAAAAAAAGAAACTAAATAAATGAAAGGTGGCGCGTGCAAGAATTTTCAGACTGAAAGTCTGCGCGAGGAACGCTCGTTCCCTGTATGTAGCCAGCTCGTGAATTGCTGCAAGTTGTATGATCGAAAATTATCGTAAAAGTGCAAGCCGATTAACGAATACCCCGACCGTTTAATAATCGTTTGACTGTATTTTATTGACAACGCCAGATTTCGAAATTTTAATGTACGTTCAACGATTGAACGAAGCGTGGATTTTTCATTTATACACAATCGATGACCTTGCTTCGAAGACGCATTATTACCCGTGGACAGAAACAGATACATGAAATTGACTTATGCATCATTGGTGAATTCGCGGGGGAGATACTTAACAGCTTCAAAACGTGTGGATCTTGGATAAATGAATAAAATATGTGCAGTCATCGAGTGCATTGAAACTTATCGAACACGCTATCAACAAGCTGTTTAGTTCTTTTTTTCATCGACAGATTGAACGCTAAATATATGCTAAACGTGGTCACGATTCAGTCGTTCTTTTTGTGTGTGTGCGTGTGTGTGTTTGTACACACATGCGCACACACGCACAATGCACGTACAATACAAACAGCAGTATAAATAAATACGATGGAATATATACGTGATACGTATGAAATTTTTGCGTTATTAATTTCAGAGAATGAAATCACACATCTAAAAGTAAACATAAGAGAACGTAATATAAACGTCGACGCGCATTTAAAATTGATTACTTCGACATCGACAACGTAAGTTTCAACCATATAATGGCAATGTTATTAATCAATGTATCGAAATGTACATCATACTTTGTACAACATATGTCAACAAAAAGCTTCATTTCTTTTTCTGAGTTGTCCACACACTTGCCACATAATATAATTGTAAGATTATAAATAATATAAATCGATCGTCAAATTTATATTTTACTTCTTCCTATAATTAGTATAAGTATTAATGGGAGAAAGAAAGAAAGAAAGAAAGAAAGAAAGAGAGAGAGAGAGAGAGAGAGATTTATATAACGCGACAATTTGCTTAAATTTTATTTCAAATTGTTTTTCCGTTTATATTTATTCAATATGAGATTTTGAAATAATAATATACATTTGTTTAAAATAGTGAATATAATTAGTATTTACGTATCTTAAGTAAAAAATAGATTTAAAAATGACAACTTTTTTCAAGTTTTTTATTCTATTATACGTGAAATCTGTATATAAATAATGCAAGGAATGTCAATATGTGTCCAATGACTTTATACCGTTTATGAATTTTATTAAATGGGAGAATTCTTTTATTTTATTAAAAATTTATTTTTTACTGATAATCTGAAGTAGAATTTAAAAAAATAAGTAATCTATTGTGTTCAAAAATTGCCAACAGATCTTTTTTCGTTTATGCGAGCATATTAGTAGTAATAATATATATTAATCGAATATTATTATTTATAGATCAGCACCATAGGAATACAAAGAAGTAGAAGTATGTCGAAATTACGTCAACTTAACCAATGTTTTTTGCACACATTTTCATAGTATTAATTAATGTTTTACCTTATTCATTTCCTCTGGAGTAAAACGTAATACTGTAGAAATAGCGTTCAGCATATGACGTTTGCTGGAAACATCGTTTGTAGTTAAGTAGTTTATAAAGACATTCTTCAAATATTCAAGATTTGCACCTTCTCTAGATTTGCAAGCTTCGAGCCTAGAAAACATTAATCGTATATAAATATATATACAAAAAAGTTTAGTATAGTACGAACCAAAATATTCTGTAATCGTAAATTATACCCTTGAATGGCGGCACTAACATCGCTAATCTCAGGATTATGATGAATTTCATAAAATAATGACATGAAAAAAAGCAACCCATCAGTATATATGCCCCTTGAAGCAATGCAACCTTGTGCTAAGCTTTTTCATACAATAATAAAACTTGAAATTTACCTCGCAATCTGAGCTTGTAAAGTTTTTGTATCTTCCTTTTGTTTCTCTTTAATATGGACAATTTCTCTTTGTTTTTCACGTAATGTAGCTTCTAATTGTAAAACCTTCTTCCTAGAAGCTGATACTTGAACTTCTTTTCTTGCTAATTCTTGACTGTAATGCAATATTGGAGGACTATCATTTGTCAATAATCCAGTTACTAAATCAGTTACCGATTCTGCTCCACTTTCTTGTTTTGTTGCACTTGATTTGTTTTCAACAGTACTTTCTTTATTTGGTAACAATGCATGAAAGGACGTTTTTAAAGTTAAAATTTCTTTGTCCTTTTCTTCAATAAGAGCCATCGATCGCTCTCGCTGGCGTAATAATTGTTGTTCCAATGTAGATACCTTACTGCGAAATTCACTGTCCTTTTGTAATAACAAATGTTTTAATTTTCCACGTTCCTCTTGAAATGACTGTAATAATGATTATTAGTTGCAATAATTAATTTAATCACAAAAGTATTTATTGAAAATCGGTTAAAAAAAAAATTGCCTTCTCCTGATGCTCTAGTTTCAATTGTAACTCTCTTTCCTTATTGATAATTTCATTGTTTAAAACACGTATTCTTTCTTCTAAATTACTGTTATGTGCTTTTAAAAAATGTAGTTGCGTTTTATTATTCTTATCATGTGATGTCATATTTTGGCTTTGAATATTATACGACATATTTGCGACATTACTACATTTCATTTGTTGTTTATAATCCTCGAATTCTTGTAATAGAGTTTCGTATTTTTCTTTGTAGTCACAAACCTGTTGTTTATCATATAAGTCCAAACTATTCAATAGAGCTATAAGAAAAATTTATTAATAATCTTAAGTATACGTTTCTCTAATAAATTTACTTAACTTACATTTAACATGTGCTGATTCGTTTTTTTTATTATCTAAATCTAACAATTTTGTATAAAGGTTTTTTATTCTAGAAACAATTTCTTCAGGCTCGTTATTTGAACTAATATAATCATGTTCAGAGTCTTGTAGACTAACTAATTGGTCTTTTAATTTCTGAATTGCTTGTTGATCTTGTTGTCTGAGTCTATCATATCCTCCAACAACTTCAGAAAGCTCAGCCAATCTTGCTTCTAAGCCAGCTACTCTTGCTTCATGAGTCATTGCTAAAACTCGAGCTTGCTGCTCTGCAGCAGCAGCCCTTTTTTGTTCCTATAAAATATAAATTAATTACTTTAACGCCAATAATAGACGATACAATTTTATACAAATATGTATATAGCTTTCACTACTTCATGTATTGCATTTAAATGTTGTTTCTTCATAAGAGCCATTTCAGATTGAAGTGATAATAAAATTGGAGGAGTTTCTTTAGCTGCTTCTTCTGCTTGCTTGAGCTTATTTCTAGTGATTTCTAATTCAGCCTCAAGTATTTTGCACTGAGTCTTGTTTGCAAACTGACTTTTTAATTGTGCTTCCAGTTGTTCTTTACTTCGTCGTTCGTCGTATAATAATTTTTGGAGTTCTCTAAGGGAAGAAAAAATTAGTAATATAAATCATTTTTTACAATACGATTTCTTACAGTTACGAATCGTATATTTGTTAATCATATTTTTTTACAATTTGCCACTTACTTTATCGTTTTTGCATGATCGGCCAGTTCTTTTTCTCTTTCATGTCGTTCCATAATTAATTTACATTTTATGTGTTCGATTTCTGAATAATTCGTAGTTTGCGCTCTTTTTAACTTTTCTCTCAAATCTTTAATTACTTTTTCATACTGCAGAGATTTTACACGTTAACATAATGTAAAGTAATAAATATACACGATATAAACTTACTTCGTCTCGTTCACTTCTTAGTTGTTTTTTATCTTGTTGAAAATTCGCTTCCATTTTAGATTTTTCTGCTGATAGAGTAGCCAAAGAATTCATCAAAGTATCTAATCGACCTTTTAATTTTTCTATTGTTTCCGTATCCGTTGGTTCTGTTTGTATTTCGCGTGACTAAAAATACATGTTTAAAAATAATATCCATTCATCAATCATTAAAACTTCTATAATAAATATTATCATACTTGTCTCGAATGAATTAATTCATCATTTGAAGTATTTGTAGCTCTAGATATACGTGACTCCGTACTCTTCGTATCGTCCGCATTTTCTACTTGCGAAACAATACCGGATTTATCTAAAATATAATTATTAATTACTTGATTAGTTAATCGTTGTTTATATATACATGAAATTCACATTTTATTGATAATATTATATACCTTTCAAATGTTCACTTTCTACATCTACTGGTTTTTTTTGTCCTTTTAAATCCTTTTCCATTGTCTCTCACTAATATATTAATAAATTAAATTATTTAAAACTTAATAATATTTCAAATTTCAAAGAAAAAAGTACGGCAAAATTAAAACTAGTATTTAGAATTTGTTAAATAATTCTTGTATTGTTCACTTCGTTGTCATCTTTGGATAATTTGCACATGTGTATATCTGTATACGTGTGTTCCTCTTTATATAACTATATTTACAGCTGAAACGAAAAGCAATATTTTTTATGTTAAGCATATCGCAAAATAATAATTTACGTGATTTTTATAAATATTAAGTAGGGTTAACATTGCACTCGTCATAATAAGTATTTTCAAACGGATAAAAACTCTCGAAATATAATTACGTGTAATATATACATTAGTATATTTCGCATTATATACACGTTTAAATATGAAACTTAAAAATGTTAATATTGAACAAATTGACAATAATTCAATTAGATATGTGTATTTTTAAGTTTCATATATGTATGCATGTGTATACAATTTTTACATGTTACATAGATTTACATATACAGATATTTATATTTTAAACGATCAAACATTCTTATATTAGTATCTTAAATCAGCATTATTAAATAACAATTTTACTTTCATGATATAGAAGCGCACACTAGGATTTATATTATTCAAAATTGGAAATCATTTTCTATCAAAAACTAAACTTAACATTCGTTATAATGTAAGATACCGCGCGCTATCAATTCGACGCTATAAAATTGTCCCCTAGATATATGTAATACATGTATTTTCTACAATGTTTTCAGAATATTCAATATCGTACATGTTTGTTGCATTTATAGATTGAATCTGGTCAAAAAACGACTTTCAAAAGATACGTACTTTTCTGTGTGAAGGACAAAGGAGTTTTGCAACGAGAAAATACGTGTGCATCTTCAACTGCTTAAATGTTATGCCTACGAGCTACATATATATATATACACATCACGACGACGCGGGTTATTTAAACTGTTTTATGCTTATTTTTGTGTTAAAGAGATATATGAATATAGAATAAGTTTAAAATATATATAATAAAAAAGATATCATTTTTAAAAGAATTACAAGTTTTTGTACTTATACAATATATAATATTCAAACATTATGTATATAAAATTATTAAGAAATATATTTATTATACACAACTTATATCATTGACAAACAAAGTAAATGTTAAATGTTGTTAGGTACATATAATAAATTTATTATGGAAGATATATTAAATATAAAAAGGAAGGGAGAATTCTAGAAACTTGTAAAACTAATATGTAATATTTATTACATCTTGAATTAATATTTATATATGTATATATATTATTTTTTAATTCCATCGATATTCATTGCACTTCATTATACTCATTCATTTGATTCATTAGACTTAATTGGAGATTCTATTTCTAATGTTACAGGTCCATTGTTTTGTATATTAACTTCCATCATTGCTCCAAATTTACCATCTGTAGAAAGTATTCAAGAAAACGGATGGATTACTTTCGTGAGCAAAAATTTAATAATCTGATAATATTACTTTCGGTTTCCAATTCAAGAAAAATGTATATCCATTATACATATATCTTTTATAAAAAATTGCTTGCTTCTATTCATCGATTATTTACCTTTAATTAATTCTGGCTTGTAATTTTTACCAAGTTCAGCAAGGAATTTATTATAAAACGGTTGCGATTCTTGAGCAGGCATAGCTCTATGGAAATCTAATCTATTCCCTTTCAGAACATGGTACAGTGTAAACTGACTAATACACAATATCTCATATTGTTTATCCATAACATTAGCAGCCCACTTTTTATTGTTATCACCGTCAAACATTTTAATATTCAATATCTTTTTTACTCTAAGGAAGACAAGAATTTACTTTTTACTTTATGAAACTAAACTATTTTATATTCTAATGTGATACACTAATGTTATTTATTACATGTATGTTATGTCCTCCATTGAATCATCTTTTTTTATGCCAATTAAGACACATAAACCGTTCCCAATGCTACTAATAATTTCACCATCGACTGAAAAATTATTCTATAATCGTATTAATAATAAAAATGAATTGTATATAACTGTAACGATAGAATGTATGTACTAATGGCAACAAATTTAGAGAAGCACTTAATGAACTATTTTCATATAATTGTTTTATATATGATAGATTTATATTGTGTTTAGTGCTATATTATTGTATTTGAAGAATTAGAAAAGAGGAAACATTGTCTTCTGGCTATGTTTTATTAAATTCAGTACAGTGTATATACAGTTTTTATTTCATAAACATATGGTGAGACATTTAACGTTTCTTTTTGATTCTTGTCTCTCATAAAGACGATAATTTTTTTAGCTATTACAATAAAACATGTATAACCTAATTCATTACCTGAAACATTAGCTTTTGTCACTCGTTGTATTACCGCTTTCATATTAAAACTAACCGCTGCCTCTTATATCGTTCAAGTAATCGTTATTAGCGTATATACGTAAGTAAACTATTTACAGTTAAATATTTCTTAAAGAAAATACGCTACTACAGTCACTATAGATACAGTAATACTCCGTGAACAGACCAATAGAAGAGCTGGATAGTCAGTAAGCTTACTTCCGCATATAGACTTCCTGTGATGCAGTTTGACTTTTCAAAGATTGTTTACAAGCAAATTGCTGAGTGCACAATCGTTCAAAAAGTTTAATAATCACGACGTTGTTTGTCGTGGACCTGTTGAGATTAATAAAAAATGAGCTTATTAAGAGTTGTAATCTATTGCTAAATCTAGGATCGTAGTTCAAACTGATTTTCTCTGACCCACTTGTTGCGTTTAGGTTATGGTGTTATAAACAAAAATATGTTGGATATAAATGTTTGGTTTTCATGATAAATTCGTGTATGCCAGACGATAGGAATGGAGGGTCCAGGTCTGAGCTTGTTTCAGGGCTCAGAAAGTATCCGGCTAAATACAAGTGCACAAGGCTTAGAGGAAGATGAAGAACAAGAAGACATTAAACGGCGTAATAAAGAGGTGCACTTTTCTTCATTTTATCTAAAGAGTTATTGCATAACATTGGATTAGTCTTCTGTTCGTGTAAAGAGTATAATACAAAAGTACGAGATCTGATGGCTATAACTTTAATAGACAAGTTTTTATGTTTTAGATTACAGATCTCTTGACCAATGCATTCGATGATTTAGATGACGACAATGACACTAGTTCTATTAACAGTAGTCATTATCAGGACAGTACTAAAGAGGCAGAAGTTTCTAGTACAATGTTGAATTCTTCTGCCCAAGGAGTTATATCATCCAAAGAACATGTGTCTCAGGTGCAGAAAGAATTTGGTATTTATGATCGTATTGAAAATTTGAATAACTATGACAATACTATGACAAATCATAGGTCAGAGTTAGAAATTGTCCCTTCGATCTCTGATATACAGAGAGACTATAATGCTTATGGTCAAACAGAAACGCCATATTCTAAAAATAGTAGAAGTAATGATACACATAATTTTACTGCCGAAACGCCTTATGAGTTAGCAAGACCACCAAACTCCGCATTTTCTAGAGATTTAAGAGTTCAAGTTCAAGAAGAATATACATTTAATGAAAATTATTCATACAATTATCAAACACCAGCTAATCATTATGATGCTCAAAGTAAAAATTATTCAAATAATGGTTACATTGATGGATATGAAAATAATGTACAGTGTAAACAAATTTCTGAGTTTGGAGGAGGTGATAATGTTACATCGGATCATTTGAATCATTGTTATAAAGCAAGTCCAAATGGTAGACCGATAGATGAGAATGTAATTTATAAAACAGCGGAATATGATAGCAAGGAACAATTAGAAGTTTTATATACTGTTCGAATGAGAGAGGTGAAGCGATTAACAGAAGAATTACAACAACTGCAGCTGGAAAGAGAAGAAGAAAAAAATCAGCTTAGTAGAAAAATAACTCTTTTACAAGCTGAAATTGAAAGATCAAATATATCTAGGAATCAAACGCAACATGCTTTGGGTAAGCTTTAATGAAATAATATTATAAATAAATATTTATGTAAAAGAGATGATAACAACTCACATTTTCTTACAGTTGATGCAAAAGCAGAAATTGCTGATCTTCATAATCAAATAACATCGCTAAAAGAAAAGAATGCAGTTTTAGAGAAAACAAATCAAAATGTAAGATTTTTCTCACAATACATATTTTCACTATCACAATATCATACGTGATAAATACGTAATGACGCAAATAACAAATTTTAGATGACAGAAGAATTAAATGTCGCGAGAGACTCTGTAATAGAATTACAACAGAAAATAACTGTATTAGAAAGAGTACAAGCTTTGCAAGCAAGTGATAAAACCCACGAAAAATTTTTAAAGCAGGCACAAGAAAAACATGCAGTTGAAATGAAAAATATGCAAACTCAAATAGATGTCCTTACAGACAAACTAAATGCAAAGGTATTTCTGATATATACTATATTAGAATTTGATTATATTGATTTGTGATTTAATGATACACAGACTACTCTATACGTTTCTGTACGAATTTCTATAGTGTATTTTACAGCTAGAGATTAAAACGAGATTAAAATATTACATATGTGTCGGAAGTTCACGCATATAAAAATATTAAAAATATATATGACAGAAATATAAAACGTGAAGCAAATCCTGTATTTATTTTTTAATTTTGAAGAGTCTTTTTGTTTATATCAAAACAATTTTGAAATTAAAATATTGAAAAATATCAGATTCATTGTAAATTAAATTTCATCGTAATTTCGTCCAACTTCATTCATTGTGTAATAATTCCTCCAATGACTTAATGTCAAGGATCTCTCTATTTCCATACTATAAACTTCTTTTTCTACAATTTTTCTAAATAGAAATCAGGAAATGTAAGATTGATGTAAGGTTTGATATCTTCTGTGATATTGGACTACTAGGATACTTAATATTTTAATTGTACACACTGACAGAGTTTATATAAAACAGAACATCTTATTCATTAATAAACAGAGTTTTTTGTGTATATTTAAAAATTAACATACATATTTATAATACTAATATTTGTCATAGCTGCTCAATGCGGATTCCAACACTCATTGTATCTGGGCAAGTTTCTGATATTGTATTCTTTGAAAACTATTTTTTCATGTAAATTATTTCACTGGTTTTTCAGTACTTGTATGCTTTGCATGACACAATATTATTGAAAATTAAAACTTATGCTAGAGAAAGATATTTTCATTATGTTACAATAATTTTAGATGTTTTATTTCATTAAATTTTAACAGGAAACATCTTACGTTGCCTTGGAAAATAAATTGGCGGATGTACGAAGAGCGCATGAAGCACTTATGGTAGAAAAAGGAGATACTATGAATCGTCTAGCACAAGCGTTAGAGGAAAGTCAAGCACAATGCCGAAATCTCATGGCTACTAATAATGCTCAACAAATAATGCAACTTCAAGCACAGGTTAAAATTGTAACGCAAGAGAGAGATGAAATGCAAAAAACGATTCAAGAATTACAGGTACTTAATGCGTTAATTTATATTTAAAGGACAATTTATTTACAATATATTCTAAAACTAATTTAAAAATCCGGATAAAATATATTGCAATAATTATGTATTTACAGAATAAATTGGAGATAGCAAAAAGTGATGTAGCACAATACGATTCATTGTTAACAACAACATTAGAGGAGGAATCTGATTCTATTAGACAGTTGAAACTAGGTGATTTACACAATAAATCGAAATCAAAACCTTGTGATGATATTACAAATAAATTAAGAGCAGAGTTACAAAGGTAATTCATTTTTACAATACTGTTTTGCAATACATTAAATTATTATTATGTATAATATTATCTTGATTACTATGTTGTTAATTTTTAGATGTTTAGCTGGACATGCCGTTAAAAGGAAGGAAATAACTCGATTAGAAAATACTTTATCGCAGAAAGAGAAAGAACTTGATAAAGCTTTAATCGTAGCAGACACGTGTCGCCAAGAAGCGACTCGATACGCTAAACGTATTAACGAATTAGAACAAGAATTGAAATCTGTACTTACAGATCAAGCTTTGAAAGCAAATGCTCAAATACAAAAGTTATCGAATCATCTTAGTGATGTAAAAAAGCAATATGAATCGTTGCGAGAAGAAAAAATAGGATTAGAACAAAAGTTAGAAGAAACTTTAGCAATTAATCAAGAAACTCTTAAGAAACTGCACCAAGAAACTATAAATCAGCAAGAGAAAAACGCCATTGACGAGTACAATAAAGAATATTTAGAAATACATGCTAAGGCTGTAGAAAGAGTTAGGCAAGAAGCGCAAGTGGAAGTAGTGCAATTGTCGTAAGTATCAACGTTCTGTTTATAAAATGAAACCTTGGTGCATAGCGTAAATATACTTTTTTTAAATATCACATTATTTAAAATACACAAAGTAAATGTTTTCATTTTCAGCGTGCAATTAGAACAAACGCAGAAAGAGTTGGATCGTGTTAAGGAATTGTATATAGATGTTTGTAGTACAAAGGAACAGTTAATAAGTGAACACAAGTCTGAAATCAAAATGTTAAAAGAAAAATATGCCAGCTTAGATGAACGTCAGAAAGATATCGAAAAATACGAGCATGATTTGCGGGCACAAGTAAAAATAGTAGAAAAGTTAACTCAGGAATGCGACATGTATAGAAGTAAAGTAATTGAATTAGAAAAAGATTTAAATTGTGAAAAAAAGAAAAAGGAAGAATATACCAAGAAAATTCATCAAGAAATTGAAAGGGGTTGGTAATATCATATACTTTCAGTAGCGCCTCCTATATCTGAACATTTATTACATAAATACTCAAATATCAAATTTTTTGGCCTTTCTTTAAATAAATAAATAGTATCGGGCAAATGATTGTTCCATTATCTGAAAATTTATATCTTTCTATTATTTCAGATATGAGTAGCTCTACTCTAAAGTTTATATAATTTTTATTGCATTACAAGCTTATTTTTTAATTTTGTTGAAAATTTTACAATTTTAGCTAAAGAAGAAGCCTTAAATGAATTACGTAACGCCCACCCTAATCAGGAAATAAGTGTTCTTTTGCCAGATCATTGCTCGGAACATTTAGAGAAAATTAATCAGGTATATATGTTTTATTTAAAATAATTCTTTCATATTTCACGTAAGTTTTAATATAATTCATAAATTTTAATACATATCTATATAGCTAGAAGAAGATTGTAAACGTTTAGAAGAAAAACTACATGCTGCAGTTGATGAACATAAAAAAGTTTCCGAATATCAATCAGAATTAGACGATGCTAGATTAAAAATAGCACAAATAGAAATATCTCAGGAATCGTGGAAAAAGAAATATGAAAACACAATTAGCGAAAGAAATGAACTTATTGCAAAAATTTCGAAACTTGATTCCGAATTATCAAATATCAAGCGAAATTCAAAGATCGAAGATTCTGATGATGTGAAATTAAAAGTTGCGCGGTATCAAGTAGAAAATGAAGGTCTAAAAAGTAAATGTGAAAGTTTAATAAATGAAAGAAGCATTTATAAAGATAAAATCGCGCAATTAGAAGCAGAACTATCGGAAACAAAGAAGATCATTGGAAATTTCGAAAGTAGGTTCAAAAAAAGCAGCGAAATATCATTAAATTCGAAATGTGAATTGGAAAAAGAACTTTCTCATTATAAAGATCTCGTAACGCAATTAAGTAATAAGATAAGTCATTTGAAAGCAGGAAGAAAGAGCGATATTGCCACGGAGCAAAGAATCAAACAATTGGAAAAAGATTTACAAGAGAAAGATGAAGAACTGGAGCGATTGAAAGACTTTGAGAAAATAAAAGAAGAAAGAGATCAGCTTGTTTTGAAATTGAAAAATCAGGCCAAGCAATTTGAACAATATGTGAAGAATCAAAAACAAGTATCTGCTGAATTAAACTTGTCACCACGTAGTTCTAGCGACGGTACAGACTTTCAAAAAATAAAGGAAATTATGATAAAAGAAGTCCGCGAAGAGATGGAACAGAAAGTAGTTGAAGAGCTTAGAGGTATAGAGGAACAACATCGTGAAAAGAGAAAAGAATTAGAGGAAAGATATAAAACGGTTTTATTAGAGCTACAAACCAGATGTAATGAAAAGACACAAGAAGTGGAAGCTTTAAAAGAGGCTATGCTTACAGAAAAGGTAAAAATACATTCATCTTTTAAAGCAAAGGAGCAATTTGTTAGTCAAATGATCGAAACCAAACTTGAAACGTACTACAAAGAATTGGTAGCACGAAAGTTGAAAATCGAAAAGTTACAGGAAGAGTTAAAACAAAAAGAAAGTGACGTGGACGAGGAGAGAAATTTGATGGCTCAAGTAATGACTAAATGGGCTGCAGAGATTAGAGAGATAAAAGATAAAGAAGTTGAGATGAACGAAAAATTGCAACAATTAAGGGAAAGCGAGGAAAATTTGAAAACAGAAATAAAAACATTAAAAGAGAACGAAAAAGAAATGAAAAGTAATATCGACACGTTAAAAGATAGATATCAGGCTGCAAAAAAAACTGCAAACAATTACAAGGTAATTTATCTTCACAAGTTACCTTAATAAAAAATTTCTCTCGCAGTTCTCGTATTAATTTTTGAATTTAATATTTAAATTATTTTAGGAGCATGCGAAAAATAAAGAGAAATTTTTATTAAGTGAATGTAAACGTATAGAGGAAGGATATAAAAGAGCCATGAATCAAGTACAACAAAAACTTGAAGCAATCGTTAGTACTCAAGAAGAACAAGTGGCGACAAGGCTTAAAGAAATTGAATGTCAATACACTGAAAGGATAGAACAAATGCGACTTACACTGAAGTACAAAAGTAAATGTTGAAGTATGTATTAATATTTTAGTATACAATATAGCTTTCGTAGTTTAAAAATAAAACGTAGTTAGAAGAGGCTAGATATTTTTTAATTTAAAGCACTTTATTGTACAACACTCTATTAGAAAATTTTATGTTAGGGACCAATAAGTTAAAATTGACCATATGTATATTGATATAGAATTAATGATACTTGTTTGCTGTACTTTGTCGACAGCACAGCAAGCAGTAATGTAATTTTTCTAAACGAGAATACTGAAGTACAATTCCCGGTTAATTAATAGAGAATACTGATTAATCCACTCGCGCAGAATAACGAGTTAGACTCGTGTAATCGTTGCAACCAACCTTTGCATATACGATTGGCATTTTGTCTGCAATGTATACAAAGTAACTGTCGCGCGAATGGATCAATTATTAAAAATATATTAGTTGAAGCAATGCGAATTTGTAAAAAGCGAAAAGAACCATTTCTATATACATTTATTAATTTTATTACATAATTTTGCAAATTATCTATATATGAAGTATAAATGAAAACTCCTGTGTGTATAAGTGAGATACAAATTCTTAGTCACATGTTCTAACTGAACATTTTGACATAATATTGTAATGCAAGACTGGATCTTTATTAGATCTTTTTTCTTACGAAGTAGGTAGTCTTTATAGACTTTAAGACAAATTAAATCGTTGTAATAACTTCTTTTTAACTCAATATGTTAAAGTATACCTTTGAGTATTAAGAAATTGTTTGCAATTTATATATCCTAAGAGGAATTATAGAAATATTAATATTAAGGTTGTACAAAATGAATGATGATCTTATTAATTCATGTTATAATATATAAATTTTACATTTATGCTTGATATGCAAAGTCAAACTATATGTTCAACATATTGAACATTGAAAATTGGAGAAAATTATATCGATTTGACGTTCAAAACGTGAAAGTTGAATGTGCAAAATTTTATTTCGATTTTATTTAATCTCTGAGCACATACATAGAATGTTTTGTACAAACTAGTATTTGTAAACAATTTTTGTAAATGAATTAAGAAGCCATAATTTTTTCTAATCTTATATTTATTATGTAAGATCAATTAATGTGCGTGTAATATACTCTCAATTATCAAACTACAGACTGCTGCAATTAGTTTCGTTTTATAAAATTTTTACATCAATCTATAAATTATAGTTATTAACTATTTTTTTCTAATTCTTAAATATGAAAGAAACTCATTTTTAAAAGGAGCGTTATAATTGAAATTTCAGAAATTTATCAGGTCTTGAAAAAAGACTCATGACATTTATGCATTATATATTATACATTATACACTATTAATTTTACCAGTGTCATTATATATTGTCGTTCTTTGATAATAATGATACTTGATAATAGTATAATTATTAAACCATCACTGAATAGAGAGTATTATTAATATTAGTTATGTATTTTTGTATGTAGAGTGAATTAATTTATTTTTTGTAATAAAGATTTTATGTCAGTGTCTATTAATTGCTCAGTTTAAATTAACTAAAACCCTGCTTAGCTATACGTATTTAAATTTAAAGTGTACAACGATAAAAATGTTCACATCGACAATTAAATATATCGTGGTGAACTCAGACATTTTTCCATGCAGGATAGATAATTTCCGGTAGGTACATCAGTTTTCAAATTCTGTGGTAACAAGAAAAAAACGTAAATTCTATTGTATTCTAAAATTATATTGTATCGAATTTTCGTCGTGTAGATATTACACGAATATCTAGCGAGAACGGAACCTGTGCATGTGAAAATCCATTCACATGGATTAATCATCACTATAATCAAGTTCATACACTCTTATAGCTAAAGTTGAAAATCTTTTTCGCAAGTGTCTTGAAAACCCTTTATTTCCTCAAAAACATTCGTACTTTTAGATTCGTACTGCCATAGTTATATAGTTATATATATATATATATATGTAGTAAATCATACTAAGGGGAAGTATTGTCAGTGTACTAAAGGACTGCTCTGTATCACACCATCGATTTTTAAACTTATATTACTATTAATATGTACATATCTCTTTAATCAAATGAATTATTTTTTCAAAAGTATGAAACGTACAACAAAGAAAAATGGTTAATTAATAATGTAATTTTCTCCCTCAATATTGGCAATTAGAGTTTAAAATTCGGATATCTGATGCTACAAATTTTATTTATTACGTTATCTACGTTCAAAGGTTATTTTTATATTTAAAACGGTTCTATATCATAAAGAAAAATAAACAAAGTAAAATTTTGTTTTTATATGTAACGATATCTATATCGATATCATTTATATCTTTTTTATGATTTAAAATGATGTAAGATAATACACATCAGCGCACACGCAATTAACTTTACACATACATTTATTATTAGTCTTTTCAAATTTTTGATATTTTAAATTAACTTTTAAACAAAAGCTATGGGATCGAATAAAATTAAATGCAAGAGTAAAATTTGAAGTTATTAATATAATTAATATATAAACATAATATATTATCAACGTAATTAAACTTATGATTTTATCAGTGCGAATTTATATTTTATCTATTGAATTAAAATCTACAAAATGATTTCACATAATTGTAATTATATACAGAGTGCCCCAGCAATCGTGTATAACCGGTCAGGCTGATTTTTCGTACAAAAATAAAACGAAAATACAAAGTAATATGTGTTATGTATTTGTATTTAAGTAATAAAATATAATCGATTTTACATGGGACACCCTATAGATATTATTACTACCACTATCAGTGAAGATGGTTGATTATACGCTATACATATATAATTTGTATATATGTACAGCGTTTTATGTACAAGAATAATAAGTGTATACTGATTAATATATATATATATATATATAAACTTGATACTATTTTATAATTATATAAAATAAAATACATTAGAGAATTATATTCCATTTGTTATTTAATATTACATAAATATGTAAATATTACACACATAGCTGTGAGAAATTTTCGATACACCTTGTATACAGAAATACTGTGAACCGGTGTTGATCATCGCAAATTAACTCTCATTGTCAGTTGTGTCTGGGAACTCATTAATAATTGTCCGTGATGGAGCTCCGTAGCTTTTTACTTTTAATTTTTATTGCGTCGTGGCAACCTACCACGCAAAACATTTTCCAAAACAGTTTTTATACAACATATCAAAGGCAATTACATATTCCACACCATAAACAAAGCGCGAAATACAAATATGAGACTAAAACAATTGATATGCCAGTACGTGTTTCAGAATAAGTGATAGATTTTTTAACAATGATATCTTTCTCGAAAATAATTCTATATTTAACTTCTGACTACTTACTGTATATGTATTTTCATATTTATTAAGTCCAGTAATGCAGATAATACCAATTTGAACAATTTTAATGTTATTTTGTGCACATGTATCTATTTTTATATACATATTGGATTTAATTTAACTGTTTTTATCATTTTCCAGGTGGATCACTTCAGTTATTCAGTATCAGATACATTTAAATTACGATACCTTGTAAACAACACTTGGCAAAAAACATACAACGCACCCATTTTCTTTTATACTGGAAATGAGGGTAACATTGAAACTTTTGCTGAAAATACAGTGAGTATAAATTGTAATGCAACCAAATTTTTTAGATTCCACAAGCATAATTTATTTTTCTCTAACTATTTAGTATTTTTGTTTAACTTAGTTGAAATTTTTAATTAATTATCATGGTTTACAGGGATTTATGTGGGAGATAGCACCAGAATTCGGAGCATTATTAATTTTTGCTGAACACCGTTACTATGGAGAATCTATGCCCTATGGCAATAAATCTTATGCAGATCTTAATCATTTGGGATATTTAACATCTCAACAAGCTTTAGCAGATTATGTTCATTTGATTAAACATATCAGATCTAAATCAGAATATAAACATAGCCCTGTTATATTGTTTGGTGGTTCTTATGGTGGTATGCTTAGTGCATGGATGCGTATAAAATATCCTCATATTGTGCAAGGGTTAGTGAAAAAAATAACTACAAACATTTCTTTTGTAACTTAATTAAAAATTTCATAATATTACAGAGCAATTGCATCTTCAGCTCCCATATTACAATTTACTGGAGTTACAGAATGTGAAGCTTTTGCACGCATAGTTACTTCAGATTTTAAAGCAGCTCATAAAAATTGCCCAAAACTTATTCATAAATCATGGAGTGTTATTAGCAATATCACATCAACTGGTAATAAAGTAATTTACTATTTATATATTGCTTATTTATGATATTTTTATATTTTTTAAGCCATTTTTTTTATTTGTGCTAACAGATAAAGGAAGAAAGTGGTTATCAGATAATTGGAAGTTATGTGAACCATTAAAAAACTCTAGTGATGTTAAACTATTAAAATCTTATTTAAAAGATATCTATATAAATCTTGCTGAAGTGAACTATCCATACAAAGCTAACTTTTTAGCACCATTACCTGCTTTTCCAGTTAATGTAAGGATCTTAATTTTCAACTGTTTTATTTATGGAAATTTAAATTAGAAATTTGTTGTAACAGTTTTTATATGATATTCTCATTTTATTTTATTTTATATTTACTTATATTACAATTTACAAAAACATTTGTTACAGGCTGTATGCAAACATTTAACGAATGAATCGCTAGCAGGAACAGAACTCTTGACAGCAATACACAAAGCAATTAGTATATTCACAAATTATACTAGTGAAACAAAATGTTTAAATTTAAATGATTCCACTCCTCAGTTAGATGCCATTGGATGGCCTTTTCAAGCATGTACAGAAATGGTGATGCCAATGTGTTCAGATGGAACAAATGACATGTTTGAGCCTGAACCATGGAATTTAGATGAATATAGCAAAGATTGTATAAAACAGTTTTCAGTGAAACCACAGCCAAACACAATATGTGAACAGTATGGATGTCAGGATTTATCAACTGCAACAAATATTATTTTCAGGTATGTATTATTAAGTGATATTAATTTTGTTGTATTCAAAGAAATTGAATTTAAGTTATTGAATTTATTTGATCTATGATGTATAATTTATTAATGAAAATATAAAATCATCTATTTTGAGAAATAATAGAAATTTTTTTATAGTAAGAATCAAAATTGATAATAAAATTCCATAATGTGTATAATGCCTTGACTTTTTACAAAAAATGTGAAGTTTACATATATATTTATAAAATGGATAATCACTTTTTAGATATTCTCAACAATTATTTGCTTATGTATCTTATTTGTGTTATTTAGTAATGGTTTAATGGATCCATGGTCTAGTGGTGGAGTATTACGAAACTTATCTTCTTCAGCAATAGCAATTGTAATCCCAGAAAGTGCTCATCATCTTGATTTAAGAAGTAGTGAAGCTAATGATCCATATAGTGTTATTTTAGCACGAAAATATTATCGTACATTTATTAAAGAATGGATTAAAGGACATAAGCAATAGAAAGTTATTAATCAAACATTCATATCGATGCTGTGATCAGTAACATAAATAATATGTGTATTGTACAAGGTAAATTCAAGAAACAAATATATACATTTATAATTATTTGCTTTTATTTTGTAAATTATATATAAAAAAGCATAACATACACACAATAATAATTACAAACATCCAATATATCTTAATTATTTTAAGTAATAGGCAAACAAAATTGGAAATAATACAAGTATTTTATTATCACAGTACTTAAAGAATGTATATGTTTTAATAAAATATTAAAACACGGACAAACTTCTAAAATATTTCCGATAATAATAAATAAAGAATATGTAGATACATTTGAAATGCTATTTTACTATAGTGATGTGCTATCTTTAATTCTCTCATAAGTTTTTTAACTTACGTGATTAAGCAAAAATTAATAAATATCAGTTTCTATAAACAGTTTAGATTATTGTGTTTTCCTTTAAATAATTATTGTAAAACATTTAGACAAAACATACTATGAAATATTGCGGTATTATTATCATACTAGAAAATCTAGTTTTTATCAAAATATACATAAATGGCAAAGTAAAAAGACGTAAGATTGCTAAAAAGTTTTTGATATAGGTTGAATTCCCGTTGTTTTTAGTTACTATTTATTTCTGATATTTTATATATAGAGCAAAACATTTTATTTTTTATCACACAGGTACAGCACATATTTTCCTCTCTAGAATCTTTATACCAATTCTCTATTTAATAGTAACTTATATTGTGCATGCTATTAAATATGAAAACGTAATTTCTATTAAAGTTTATATTCATTATCAATATTTAAATTTCATCATCTAACATCTCGTAGACATCACAGAAAAAAGAAAACATAAAATACGTAAATTTTTACTGTTATTTCGTTGAAGTTTGTATAATTTGTCTGTTATATTTTTTTTATATTTGACAATTACCTGAGTTGAAATATATAATCTTAAGTTTTATAGAATTTAGGTCTAACTTTTTTACCGTATAACAATTTATATAAATTAAAAAAAATAAGTAAAAAAATTTATTTGCATTATGCAGTATTAAAATGTATAGTTAATATAGCACAGAAATTGTAAGCTTTCAATGAAATGATATTTTCATTTAGAAATATTGTCCTATTGTATTATATATTCTTTGTTTCCACGCAATATTCAGAATAAGTTTAAACATATTTCACTTAAAGAGAAAAATAAATATATGATTACAGAAAATACTGATTTTATCGTATATATCGTATAAACACACACACAATAATAAGTTGGAATAATTCTTAAAAAAAACTCTAAAAAAAAGGTACTTCGCGAAAAATAAATATTTCTATTATTTTATAGTTTAAACATAGTTTTAGTGTGGGGTACGTCTATGTGCCGTAGTTGGCCTTGGAACCCCAGATCGACCTCGTATCTTTTTTGGTTGCACAAAAGTATTGTCTATTCCATTATTGTAAGAGAGATATATATTTGACATGTCAGGTTGGATTTGCTGTAAATACGAAATACTATGAATATTAAGACATTTATTTATCAAATACGTTAGTATTAATTTAAAAAAATAAATACATACATCTTTATTAGTTCCCACAGGTGGAGTAGCTTGTGCTTTACGCATGTTGTTACCTGTATATGCTACACATTTTAACTGCCATTCTCCAATATCCTCATTCCAATGAACATATCTTTCAATCATTGTCTAAAATAAGATTAATATATAAATTTTTTAGTATATCTACCATTGCTTTATAAAAAGTTTTTACAATTTTTTTATAAAAATATATGGTATACTATATATATATACCTGATATTGAATGGGGATATAACTATTAACTATTAATTCCTGAAGTTGTAGTTCTCGTCCAATACCTCTAACCCCTTCCAAAAGTCCTTCCATTTCTCTTTGATGCTCTTGTTGTAAATCAGATAACTCTGCTTTGACAGACATTAACATTGTATGTACCCGAGCTAATTTCTTAGTTTTTCCTGCTGCTTCCTCTTGTAAAGAAGAATATTTCTCTTCTATATCAATACGTTCTGCCTCTTTTGCTTCAATAGCTTTCTTCAACTGTTCCTCTCTGCTTTTCCGTTGTTCAAGTTCAATTGCTGCAGCAGCTAATAATTGTTCTTGAGCTTCTGCTTTTTCCAACAAATTTTCACCTCCAACTAGAATCTTATTTTGCAAATTTTGCATCTTCTCTCGTAACGCTTCTTTTTCACTCCTGGAATAATTAATGTTTTGTTTTAAACATGTCATATTCTTTTGAACAATTTTCTAAAAACTTACTGAGTTCTTTTTAACTCAATGACATCTTTGTCATCAGGACTTTTGTCTTCTCTTTCAGCTTTGTCAATTTTTTCATTGGACTCTGCATCTCTATCTTCCAGTTCTTCCATTGTTAATATTTGACTTCTTCTACGTCGTGCTTTTTTCTCATGTTTAGTCTCTCCTGTTTCCTCAGAATCTTCAGAATCATCCTCAGATTCTGACATTTCAGTGCCATTCTCTTCCAATTGTTTGCGTAACTGTTCAATTTCAACTTGAAATTGCCGAAGCAAAGCATCCTTCGGATCTTCGTTAATTCTCGCTCGATTTTTAATATTTTTAGCACGGTTCGCGTATCGAAGTGTGCTGATAGTTTCGTCATAGTTTATATCAGCTGGGCTTACATTTGCACACTAAATTTAATTTAAACTATTACTTGCTGAACATTATTTGTGAAAACAAAAAAGAAGATTAATAATAGTACCATTAAAGTTTTTGAGTTACCACCCAAAGAGTCTTGTAGTAATCTTGTTAGTTTGGAGTTTCTGTAAGGCACGTGTGAACTCTGTCCATCAACCAATGCAGATATTACATTACCTAATGTTGAAAGTGATAAATTAATTTTTGTTGCTTCCCTTAAACGGACTCCAGAAGCTTTGGTTTTGCTTTGTCTTTCTGAGCCCTAAAATAATATCATAAATTAAAGTATGTACTTTAAAGAAGCAAAAGTTGCAGTTATGAGAGATTCATACAGCTAAATCAACTAAATGAAGTTTCCCCATTTTGACATGTTGTTCACCATCTTCTCCAAGTTGACTAGATTCAACTGTAATTGTAAATATTGCATGGGACCTTGAGCTTGATACGTTCATTGCTGTAGCTCCAACAACACCTATGAATGAAATGAATATCATATATTATACAATCAGTAATTATAATGGCTGATTCAATGGAGTATAACTCAACTGTAGTTATTTTTTTATTCCAATCATGTACAAGGTTGGGGAGGGAGAAGGGGAGGAGATAAACTATAACAATCTACTTTTGGTATATATGTTACTAATGATATCAATTTATGGCACACACAATAAGATACCATTAGTTTTAAGATAAGAAGTTTGGAATGTATAGAATAGTACAATATCCATTGAAAATGCAAAACTTTGTTTTTATTTTAATAAAATATGTCAGAAAATACTTACGGTTTTTATTGCCAAGAGACATTATTCGATCTAGATCGTCAGCATTATTCACGACATAGCCACTAAGATCTTTTACAAATACTCCAATGTCAGGTCGTTCTTTTACCTCTAATCTAGTATTTTGATCTTTTCCTAGTAAATCTCTAACTTCCTCATTATAAATCTCTAAGTACGTTGCACGTACAAGGAATCTATTAATTGAACATTATTCGTTTGTATGTTAATTCATTGAACATTTTTAACTCTTATGCACTGTACAATTTAACTTCAAACAAAACTTGAGCATATTTAATAACTTCATATGCGAATATTTAATATGCATTTGAATTTTATTAATTTTGTTATAATATTGATATGGTTAATAATTAAATTATGGCAAACATGTAACAATATTCATTTCCTTTAACAGTAACAGTTGTCTTGATACTACACAAGAGTTAAATGCAAAAGTGGTTGCCAACTAATGTAATTTTAAATAAGTTTTTTCTTTAAACTAACATACTCACTTTTGGTTGTCGTGTGCTTTAGCTATGTGCCCAAAGATGTGTGCAAAGGTGTTAGGAATAATACCCCTAAGTTGCGGGGACGTTTTCGCGCCAGACATAGTATAAGTTTTACCAGTGCCCGTTTGTCCATATGCAAATATAGTTCCATTGTATCCTTGAAGAACTTTGTCCACAATAGGTCTTGCGGTTTCATTGTAAATGTCAACTTGAGTCGAATCAGTATCAAAGACAGCGTCAAAAGAAAAAACTTTAGGTGGTTCTCCTTGTGCAGCATTAGGATTTTCGACAGTTATTTCACTATTAATGGTATCCACGCATACTATATTTTTACAGTGCCCGTCCAACTCCTTTCCATTTAAAGGTCGAACACGGACCACAACTCTGACATTTTCTATTTCTCCGAGTTCCGTCGTGTTGTCCTACATAACAAATATCGTGCGATTATTAGAAGAAATACCTGACTACAATGGGAAACCGTTAAACTACTAAAGATTTTAAATTGCCTATCATCTCTTTTCTGACTTCCTAGTTAATAGTACATATGATTACGATAATAATACGTTTTGACAGATAGAACTGTCAAATAAATATTTTATACTATTTCCTGTTTAAAATGAATGTTCCTGCGATATGTAAAACTACTAACTTCAGTCCCCGGCATTGCAGCTCTATTTCTTTTTAAAGTCACATAAAAACTCACGATTTACAGCATAATATTTAATCTTAAAATATTGGTAAAACACAATGGACTAGCAGACGACCTCCGTAAACAAATGGATCGATTTGTATGGTTGCATTGCGTGAAAATAGCTACAAGCTAGTCACGTCATCTATAACTCGACAGTTAAAAACTCGATAGGTAATTTATCGACATCTGATGTTATATATATATATCTCGTTTCTTTTCAATCATGTAAAATGTGGCGCCTTTTAAAATATTTGTTATTAATAAACGCCAAACAGTTTATATGCAATAAGCGTATTGCGTATTTATTCGCAAATTTTCAGTGTTCATTTAGTGCTGAATGTGGAAAGTTATTCTCGATCGTTCACAATGTTTGCTTATTATTTCAACATCGAAATGGCAAGGTTGTATTTTGCGGATAGCCTTGCCAATGAGAATACTTCTGTAATCCGTTGAACATTTACTATACCGTAAAAATTTTACTATATGAGGTTTTACTTCGTTTGGATCTTTGAAACGTTCTCTGTTGGTATTAGTAATAATTATGTGTTAACAACTTTAAGCTAAATATTCTATAAATTAATTAATCCTTTTGTTTATAGACGTTCAATGAGAAAACTCACTAGCAATATTGAATGTTCGTAAATGATAAAAATCGATTGTATGTACACTGAATGGATAGATAGGATATGGATAGATTGCAGAACCTATACTGATTAGATATTTCGTTCTGCTTGATGAATACTATAAGCCCTTGAATTAACCTTTATTTTGTTTTTACTGTTTAATCTACTTAATACTCATAGTATGTAAGTTATATATTTGGATTCTTTAGTACATTCCATTCCATTCATAAATACCTAGTTTTTAAAATTATTTTTTGGTTTCTGCATTTTTCTTTAATGAAAATATAATGATACTTATGTAAAGCCGGATATCAAAGTATATATTCATATTATGACTGTATTTTAATTGAAGTGGTTAATGACAATCAAGTTGGCGTCCACGGAGGTAAATTTCACTTCCGCGAGGGTACATTTCACACTAATGACTCATATGTGCATAAATCTTCTACGTTTACATCAACAACAATACAATTGTATGGCATAAGGTAAACAACTAAATGATAATTACTGTTTTTGAAAGTAAAATTCTCCATTTACAAATATTGCAGCCTAATAAGTTGTATGAAAATAGATCGATACTTCTATTAATCAGAAGAAGAGGAAATGAAGGTAATAAAGAATCTAAAGAAGGCAAAAATTCGAATCCAAATTGAAAAAATTTCCCTTAATAACGTAAAAGTTCCAGAGGCGACGAATGCTCAATTTACGGAGACAATCGCTGGATGAAAATTGCATGCATATGCAGCGTGAACAATGGGGAACAAATCCCCCTTCCTGTACGCTAGCGGTTCCCCTACGTATCCCGTACCCTGAAACCCTGATGTCGTATATCCCCACCTAGAAAGAATATTCGTTGGAAGTGAAACAGCAGCTGACGAGCGTAACAATACAGTCTCCGTCACGCAGAGGGCAAAATGTTCTACGCAGGGTTACGAGAGAAGACGGTGAACTTTGTTGTGTATATACACGCTACTGGCCGTTAGATTACGACGATGTAAAGCTATTGGGACACGTAAAGGCAGCAGGTAAGGACTTATTTACTTTGGTCAGATATCGATCTCGCTACTCTGATGTATCATCGAAGGGGTGATCAGGCTTTTAATGTAGAAACTATCTTCATCGATTGTAAAATACATTGCAATTTTCTTTTTTCGGCTTTCTCGTTGTTATCATGTTCGACATCTATATTTACAATTGATAAACAAGTGAATAATTTGACAGTGATATATAAGTTATTTGAATATAACATATATACTTTTGAAGGTAATTAATTTGTCTGAATTCTAAAATCTGGTAATAGTAGATTTAATAAATAAGTAACAGATAATATTGGGAGATATAATTTTTACATATATAGTGTTTATTGGTAATTTTATACAATATCAAAGAACGCCAGCATTCATACGACTACAGCTATGATAAATATAGGTATAATGCACAAGTAAATATTTATATTGTGCATGTAAGTTAAATGTACATAAAAAGGTATAACTTTGCGTATTTAAAATATTTTTTCTGCAGTTATGTTTGAATAATTGTTTTAAACATTTTTTAAGTTAAACACGTTTGGTATCGTTTAATCTATTCCTAGTTCATATGAATAGAGGACACTTTATTAAAAAATTTATTATTTTGATTTAGATTTAATTTTGTAATATTTTTTATGTATGTCCATAACAAGCAACATGGCCACAACTTCCTGTATCCAACACAAAACATCAATGACTATTTTACATACATCTTCCTGTATCCAACACAAAACATCAGTGACTATTTTACATACATCTACACCTTTAGGTAACTATATATATGTATACTTACGTACCTATAGACATTTAATGCTTGATATTGTTACAAAGACTTTCAATTGAAGTGGATTCTCTGCCCGTGACAGTTTTCCCTTTTAAAAGCGTCACAACGTATTGAAACGTTCGAAGTAAAGCTCTTCGTTATGTCTTTGTTTTTTACTCGTTTGCACCTGATGCCATACAAAAAAGAAACGGAGATCTGTCACTTCGGTGAGAATAGAAACAGAATGAATATAACATGAAGAAGAAACGGTAGAGAGACTTGTGAATAGAAACAATGAAGTGAACCAGGCAAAAATTGAAAAGGATAATACGAAAAGTGAAGTAGAAAAGGGAAATAGAAGGGCGAGAAAGAAGAAAGAAAACAAACTAGAAGAAGTAAAGAAGAATACAGGTACAAGAAAGAAAAGGATAGGAGAAAGAAAGGAGATGAAGTATTAACAATAAGAAGAAAAGAAGGTGAAAAAAAGAGAAGGAGGAAGGTAATGAAGAAGAAGGAAGACGCAAGAAGAGAGCACTCTCGAGAGAGGTTCTGTTACCTGGTCCGCTCTCCTCTCCCTCTGTGATGGCAGGTCAGTGTTGCTGTACTCGTGGACGGGGACGGACGCATTGACCGGTTATATGTTAGTATTTTCACGCAAGAAAGTCGGTCTCTCGTCTCTGCGTGGTTGTCGTCGGAATCGTATATAGTCAGTGAAAACATTTACGCGTGGAAATGTGACGTGGACCAACAGTTTCGTCGCACAGTAAAATACTTTGATTACTTCAATAGGGTATGTATATCACCATTTGATTTTTAATTGTAATTTGCCAGTGGGAACCTGAAATGATATGTCATTCGTGGAAGTAGAATAGATTTTTCATATAAGTTATGAAGGTCAGCGTAATATCCGCGAAAAAGTAAAACGCTCGGTTAATGGGTTAAACGCTCCTGTTCGCATGGTGAACAGCGTCGCGTGTGTCACGCGCGTTGAATCGTTGGTATCGTATATAGTTGTCTATACTAAATAGTCTATACGTACGGAGGTATGTATATATGATCAACGTGTCACAAAACGTGGATGGAACGAACCATTTTCCAGTACACGTGCTATTACCGTATGAATTTCGTCCCCGTAATGAATTGCCATGTTTCGTTATACTCGAAGATTGATATACTCGCCGCTTGTGTAATTTATGAAACTGGTATAACGGAAGTTTACTTCGATCGTAGGCGTAATATTTTCCTCGATGTGCTGTATTAAAAATGCATATGCACAGCAATTACTTAAAAAAAATGAAACAATGAAAGTTAAATGCGATATTAAGAATAGAAAATTGTTAGGTAGATTAACTTGATCCTATTGATATTCTAAGATATACATAATATGTTGATTTTGCTTCGTCTCTTTATTTTATTTGGTACACAGGTCATTTCAACTACTGTTTCGCTTTATTCAAAAGTTAAAATAAGAGAAACAAACAAATAGCCTGCGGATAATTTTAGAAATGAAGGCTGGTAACATTCGTCGTGGAAAGTAAACCGGTGCATATTTCCTACGACTCACACGTACGTTTGTATAAATATGTAAATAAGTTCAGAATAGGAAGCTAGTCAGGGCGTCGATTCCTTCGACAAAACAAGAACAGGTTTGAAAAAGAACTTCACTAACTCTGTAAAAGGTGTCTTTTAAGTTACCTGCACGTGTATAGAAACAAATTAAAGAAAAAAGAAGAATACTTTTTCCGTAGAAGGGGAATTTTTCACAGAATCCATAAAATGTTAAAATTCTATTTAATCATATTTAATGTTTATTTCTTACTTCTACATACCAACATTTTTGTTTATATATATATAAATTAGTTACTTATTTCATTATTAATTAATATAAATTAAATTTGTTTCGTCGATGGTACGATTTTCAAGAAAAATGACTTCTCACATCATTTTCTTTACATTTTTTTACATGACGTCATGTATAGTTGTGCTTCTATATCTGTAATAATTTTCTCAAAATGACAAGAGAAAGAGATACAGTAATCTCCAATATACTGATATACTGGTTATAAGCTTACTATAAGCTATATTGGCAATGCTATGTCTCAAATTACTACATATAAGCTTGTTATGGTACTTGTACTAATTATAGGTTTGTGTAGTTTTTTTTATTTTTGTATTTTGTATTTGTTACATAGTAGTAACATTTTTGAGCTTGGTATTGTCTTCGTAGTTACGTGTTTCCTAAAACAGCTAGATTCGTATAAATATGAGGTGAAGAAATGGAGCGGACTTGACTTACTTTTTATCACAAGGAAAACCGTTTTCGAAGAGATAACCGAAATGAAATTATATCCGTTATTAAATGTGTTAATTCTTAGTCATTTCTTATCTTTGTTACTGAATCATCCTCTTTTGTAAAGAAATCAAGGATGATGTCGAGTAGGGGAAAATACTTGCCAGTATTCTTTTTCTATAATGTTAAATTTTGCAAAATTAGATCCATAAAGTTTCTAGCTTAAGGACAAATTTGTGGACTTCTTGTGGCGTACCACATGGAAACCGCTGTTCCAGAATGATCATTTCTCTTCTTTAGACTTATTTATAGTGCAACACGTGAAGGAAATATGGGCAAAATCAGTTTCCTACTGCTTGAGAACAGTGCATAATCATTTCAGTTTATCATTGGCAATATGTTTAATGAAAAATCGCCAAAATATCTACGCATAATATTTAGTAGAATTTAAGTTTTACAAAAATTATTCTAAAATTCATTGAAAATTGTATTCTTTAAGGTTCTTATTGTTTCGAAGTAATTCGTTTCCAAACCATTGGTAATTTGCGGAGAAAAGCGCTTTCGGAAGCGTTGATCGTCGCGCTTAATCAACCTGGGGGCGACGCGCAATTAGTGATCCGTCCCTGTGACGCTTTTTCCCCGAGAAATTCTCTGAAATTCTCGAGGTAGACGGTGCACCTTGCGCCATAAAGTTGGACTCGTCGGATCGGCATGTTATGTGTACGGGTTGTGGCAATGTAATACGGCATAGTAAGGTATGGCGCGTAAGACAGATGTTGGCCAGTGAAACAAAATAAAAGAGAAAGAAAGGGGAAAAGGGAGATCGACGGCGAGAGCACTGGTAGCCCGAAAGCAATGTCACAATCGGACGAGCACTATATTACTGTCATTAGCCATTTCGTGATATCTCTGCAAAAGGTCTTGCTGATTTAGCTCTCTTAATTTTAAGCCGATTATGTGCTCGTGGACGTGCGAGTTTCTTTTCTTCATCAGAAAAATTGATAAACCGTCGGTTCATTCGTTTCTTCGATTTATTGGACGCCATTTGCCAGACATTCGCGCGGATCTATGAATATAACGTGATATATTTTCAGTATAATTGCTGTTTTATCTTGGCGATGCTGTAACACAGTACATTGGCTGGAACATGTATTTTGCGAAGCAACAAAAAGTGAATAACAACGTTCGTTGTAATACGAGAATAACGTACGGTTTAGAATAGTGATTTATGTAATGCATATATGTACATACGTATCGATCGTCGAATATACTTTTGCCGATTTCACGTGTTCCTGTAACACGATCCTAAAGAAGGATAAGTATGTACGTATCAATAAATTCCAGCGTTATTTTAAAATGAATTATACATCGATTTTAAAAATAGGTTTAACATAGAGTAAAAAAGAATCGATTCCAAGAATGTAAAGGGTATCACAGGTTTCGAGGATGAGAAAGTATAATAGAATGTTAAAGGAGAAAGTAATCCTCTTTCACGTTGTAATTACTTCCGATTTTGACTCAATTTATACTAATTGCATTCGAAAAGGAAAGGAAGACAAGTGAAAAAATTAAAGAAGTTTATTAAATGCAATACGCTTGATCAGATTACATATCGAAACGAATAAAATTGTATTTATATAAGAACAGAGATCTACAAGGATCATAAATAAGCAATTAATCGTTGCTAAAAAGGATTGCTGCTAATTACGTCTTGTTTGCAACTAGGTTTAACATAACTAATACCAATAATCGAGATCACATTGAATATTTCTGAAAATATGAATAGTATTAATCACACGTAATAAAACGGAACAATTAATTACTGAGAATTAATTTAATTGAATAATGAATTCAATTGAAAATATCTAAACTTATACAATGCATTAAGACTTTGACGTAAATGTGATAATAATTCATTGAAACATTGTCTAAGTACAATAATAAGCAGCAATCGCTAAACAATGAGTATTAAGGATAAAAAGAGAAAGAGAGAGTGAGAGAGAGAGAGAGAGAGTAGTTTTTGGAAATCGAAATGTCGACAAGACTTCCTTAACGATTAGCTGATTAGAACATCATCTATTTTGTAGCAGTTTATAGTAGTTACTCGCTCGTTGCGTGAAAACGGGACCGGAATTCCAGGCAAGAATCGAAGTTTTTACGAGGAGCGAACTATTCTATTAACGACGTGAAAATGCGATGAACGAGCGAGTAACTACTATATTTTCAATCAATCGAAAAATTACAGCGTACATTTATAATAAGGATTTTAATTACTTCCGCATTGCCGTTTAAAGTAGGAAAAAATGAGAGAAATTAATATCGATCAGTGGTGATGATATAAAAATTACTAAAATAAATGAGGTTATCTTGAAGGTCAACATTATAGATATTTTTTGCGTAGTAACATTTATTTCTATTTATAATGTAACGTTACATTCAACGTTAACCCTCTGCGGGCTCGTGTAACTTTCAGATAACAATATGTTGACATTTTACCAAATAACTAACAATATTGATGACGGTTGGCAGCATTATTAACCGGAAATATCAAAATTAATGCGTTGCAAGCTATCTGCGGATAAAAAAATTCAGTCTATAGAGGGTTAAAATGAATTTAATGATGTATGACATTATGTCCTTTTAGCTTACTCACACTTCTCTGGAAAGAGCATACAATGTCCGCATGCAAGAATTAGATTGCTGTGTTAACAGAGTAAACAAAACTTAAAATTTTAGTAAAGCCGTGTAGTTATCAGCTTAACTGAGAACAATACACAGGTAGCCAAACACGAAGAGAATGCATTACGTAGGTTTTTTATTAGTTGCTAAAAGTGCTGGGCACTATACATTTATGCACGCGATGGATAAAAGATTGAATGATATCTTTTATTACGGCTCTGATTTATGCTTAGTGCAACCTGCATTCTTTGAACCACAAGGCGTTGTAAAAGTTTCATGGTAAAGGATAGATTTTAATGTTTCTTACAAAAGATGCACGTTCTTAAAAATCTGAAACACATTGCTTAAATAATTTGGCTTGTATTTTACGGGATAGCATTTTAATCCCTTTTGGTCAGTATTTAAATATGAAGGATCAGTATCCTTTGAAGCCCCCAGTGGCAACTAAACAAGTACTAATTGGTCAAGAACGTAATTATTGTTCAACTTACGAGTCTACAATGAAATAAGTTTAATACTGTGTTTTTCTGCTTTATATTGTCCATTTCTTAATGTAACTAACTAATCTAATCTAAACTGACCGTTTAGTATTTTTATACTGACCCTTTGGGTAATAAAATACTGACCAAAAGTTGATTTAAATATTGTCCATTTAATTTATTACCTTTTAAATATTACCATGGTTCTTTTCATTACTAGTAGAACACCTTGTATACCGATGGTCGTAATATGGTTAGCGCAAGCGCGAATGTAGCTAGTAGTTTCTGAGAAAAACAGATGGTTGGTGGTATCCGCGGTACCAACAATTTGTTCGCACTCATGTCAGTTGGAGCTCGTGTACCGAAAGAAAAGCATCCGTTTATGCTCCTGCCGGCAATGGAATATCCGAAAACGAATTCCCGTCGTCGTTCAACGAGTTCAATCAATCGCTTCAGTGTCACGACAAGTAGAAAGCGGGCTTCGATTTGAAATTATTTAATAATTTTACAAGAAGCTATTCAGTTAGTGACTCGTTTGCGTGTATTTAATAGCATGGGCATTTGATGTTCATGTGTCCAATGATCGCTTCCACAGTGTTGTCTGTCTCTAAATGTTTACGTTCGCTAGCGAAGAGAAGTTGAAACTTATATTTAAACACAGTTTCCGTATCGGTGATAGAAGGTATTTGTTTTTCAAGGATTCGAATGAAAAACATAATTTCGTACTGTAAATTACATAACTGTAACTGATGATGGCTTTGTTTATAAGAACTAGCTGAGAGTACATAATTTTGAGCGATAGAAAATTGTGCTTGTAGTTTCAGTGCAAAATTGAAAGCTTTAGAAATTCATACTAATAAAAGGGAAAAAAGAAAATTTACATTTAAATGTTGGGGTAAATTTTGTGATATGCGTGTACAAGCATTTCTCGAGTAGTTTTTGTATCCTTTGAGGATTTCAAGCTATATTTTTAATTACTGCAAAGCGTGGGGTCTGAAGTTCTTAGAAAAAATTCGACATTATTTTATGAAAATAACTCTATTGCTTCTCAAAGTGTTATATACATATATATATTTTTTAATAATACACAGGTGCATTTTCAAAAGGCAAATATAGTTTGAAAAAGTGGTACCCATACTAATAGTGAAAAAAAGAGAATGAGGGCTACAAAATCAAATAAATTGTTAACAATATAAAAATGCAAATTGACTTGACATTGCAGTACTAAAAATATTCAAAAAATCTTTCAAAAAACATTAAAATCCATCAAAAGATAAATCATATCAACCACAGGTCCTTCAATTTTTGCATTGCACTAGCAAGCACAATTTCTTCTACGCAGATCGCGTTACGTTTTTTACATTCCGCGTTAAATACTGCTATCATGTTGAAAAGCGATTGCGAATACGTGTGAATAATCAGTACGGAAAGAAACGCTCTGAAATTGTTCCTCGGATCAGCTAGGAAGAATTGTACATTTTCCGAATTCTCAGTGCCCGCAGCTCTCTGTTAAAGCCCGTTAAAAGTCGAGGATCGCCGGAAGATTCGCGGGCTGAGTGAAGTTTTTTACGCGACGGTTCATCGATCATTTTATCGTGACAAAAGTGACCAGTGGTGAGAAACAAGAAATTCCTCGAAAGAAAAGTATGCAGCTACTTTCCAGCTTTATGGCTAGACACCTGAAGCGAGGCGCATCCTTGAAAAAAGGTATGGTACCGCGGCCAAGGCACCAGGCGAACACTCATTTGGAACAATGCCATCGTAATTACTACTTTAGAAATACTTCGGCTTGGGCCGTCGACTCTTCGCTTATACCAGAGACACAAGGGCAATTGACAATGATTCTCCCACGATCGAAAGATTTACCACTGTTCAAGAGTAGTTTTTGCCGTTCCCGTCACGTCAGAAGACTTTCCTTTCGTCAGGCTTGATTAACAATGCTCCTTTCTTTTCCCCTTTGATTTATCACTTTGGTAATTACCTCTTCGTTGTATCCGCTGCGAGCTTTGTTTAAGCGGATTTTTCGGTAAAGAGAATTTCTAGTTTTACAGATTTTTGCAATAACGCAAGACAAATGAAGTTTAAACTTTTTTAGGAAATCATTGGTTCATTGAAAACGTTATATTGTTATAAAAAGAAAGTATGTCTGTTTAGGGGAAACGTAAGTTGGGCTTTTAAGATCTCTACCTTGTTAGTTTAAAAATAAGTTATGTAATGAAAATTATACATGATGTTTAAAAACCTGTATCGTGAGCAGCATAGCGTGATGCTACACCGCTGAATCGGTGGAGATTTGTTAAAAGATATTCTCATAATACTCACCTTGACCTTAGGTTTTGAAGTTTTTTTATTGTTGCATCGTGTTCTACTCGCAAAAATGGATAAAAAGTATAACAATAACCATGGTTCTTTTCTGGTTTCATTTCTTAAATGAGACGGATTATTTTTATTCTTTTTACTTGGATAATTGTTATGAAATTCTGTAAGTTTGAAACATTTTTTAATATTCTGCATAATTAAAGAACAGCTATGGCCAAGAATTCTTTTTATTTGTAGGTGACCTCAGATCAGTGTCAGAAAGTAATTCAAGGTTGAAAGCAGACTTTAAATATCTACATATTGATAGGAACGAGTGAATTTTGTAATAAAAAGGGTTTATGGTTGGAGGAAAGAGACTGGATGAGTCTTATGCAGCGGATATCAGGTGCAGCGTGCATCAAAGCAATTCTGTGGATTTTTCCTTCACACTTATTGTAAGATTAAATCATTCATTCAATCATATCTCAATGTGTGAATACCTAAAGCCATTTACAACTTCTAATTGCCTTCTGTTGTCTCTCAGATTTTTTCCTAGAAAATTATTCTTGACTGCAGCTTTTTAACTATATGGAATATCAAAAAATGTTTTAAACAAAGATTGTAGCATTTGATAACAACTAATCAAATAAGAAGAAAGATTATTTATGAGGAATAGAAAACCACAAAGAAGAAATTTGGTTATTTAAATTTGAAAATGGGGAAACCCGTTCAGCTTACTCACATTTCTCTGGAAAAAATGTACAATGTTCGCAATTTGCATACAAGGATTAGATTGCAAAAATTAATATGCTATGTTGGCAGAATTAATTTTAAAGGTGAGATTATTCTTTAATTTAAAGAAAATGCGTTATACCTATTTTTGATTTACCAAAGTACACTTTAAAATATGAAAATTTTCAAATATGCGTCGTTATATAAATTATTATTAGAATAAATTAGAGAAACACAAAAAATATGGTGTTTATCAGGTCACTTGGCTAATTCTTATGTATGATTCTATCATACTTTCATAAAAGACATAAATTTTCTTTAGGTTTTGTGTCAATAATGCTTTTGAAACATTGGCCATCAGATACGCTCCATAAAAATCGAAATTTATGTAGTAATCGTTCATGCAAATGAATCTCAATTATTCGAATTACCAGTTATCAAGCTGAGTATTATACACTAAAAGGAAAACGCAGATGTTGAAAATAGGACAAAATTGAAATGTAAAAGAATATACTTATATGTATATCCAGGTCACTAGATAAGTAGTTCGTGTACAATTAAGACAAGCACAAAAAGAAAACACGAGCATCGTTAATTGGCGCCATCATCGAATCAGTTGAGGTACAAACTGTGCAATTTAGAAGAACATAGACTTTATCATAATACACATATGGGGGCAAATTTAAATAAAAGGTTTACACAAATAAAATACCACTTAATAACATCTGAAATATTGCTGCAATCAAAATAAACTGTTACAGTGTATATTGAATACATTGAACAGTGTATATTGTTGAATATATTTTACTGTGTATATTGAAATAACGCACTTTCCTTACTATTGTTATTGGAGAATAATTGAAACGCATATAATTCAATGCACTTGTTTACTCGAGTTTAAATCACTCACAAATTAAATTGTTGTGCATTAATTTTGGTTGTTAATGATGTAGGAAAATTAAGCTTGATATTCTTGTTAGTGCACTATTAATTGTCACGTCGCAAGAATTTAGCTTGCATAGGATTTAATAATCAATTATTATAAATTATTTACTTACATGCTTAAAAGCGTGGTGTCATAGAGTTCCGTATTCGTGTAGTTACTTAGGATTATGTTTCTTCAGTGTTTTTCGCTACAGAAAAGATAGAAAGCGCATGATCTACCTTATTTGATCAATACGAACCGAAATATCAGGCGAAGTTCGAAAGAACTGGTTATAATCACGCAATATTAGTATTGTATGCTCAGTGCGGATGTTGTTACGATTGTTAACTGAAACATTGTCGAGCATAATCGAAGTACACGTGGAAAGTGAGATTTTTGCGGATATAATTCAACATTAAAGTTTTCGCCGTCCCATGTAGATAATTTTGTTTTACAATTAGTTTACTAAGTAGTGTAACTTCTCAATTTATTTATGCAATAATATAAATTGGAATGTTTGATATATGAAGTAAAATGTTTAAAAATAATTTTGAATAATTGTAAAAAACTTGTACACTTTAATTTTTGTTTGCAACTTTTGTAACATTTATTGCAACGTACGTTTTCTTTATTTTGTTTTTTAGCCGATTCACTATTTTTAGGAAACAGATTGATCCTTCCTAACACTAAAAGGAACATAGATTTATAGTCCTGCAACCTGAGGAGTAGACACTTGGAAAGGTTGTGGTATCAATTTCTGTGCAAAAGAGTGTCTGTAATGCCAAGGTCTCGTCCTCGATTGTCCCTACTTGCGCTTCTAAGTATGTTAGACGATACAATTCTACTGACATTTCAATCATGAAATTGAATCTCTCTGAAATTTTTGGATAAACCTATGATCTGTAGGTATTAATATCTATTAAGAAAAAAAATGATCTTATCTTTATTGAACTGTATGGTATTCAAGATAGTACTTTTACAATAACTATTAGAAATTATCATGTCGGTTGTTTTAACTTCTGTTCTACTCTACAGGGCAGTATTGGAAATATTTTGGATAAATTTTTGAAAAGCACACACACTGAAAAGCATTCACTTGCCTTTGGCAGATATTATCAAGGTCACCCTTCTGAATTATACTTCTGAATAAACCTTCAAGAGGTTTAAATCGCTAAAATTGAGTGATGAGAAAGTTTCTAAGTCCAGATGGTAGGATTACATATATATTTACTTATTACTTTTACCTGAGAAATTGGACTTGGAAAACCTAGCTGAAGGAAAAATTAATTTTATTAAATTTTGAATTTAATTTATCCAAATTAATTAATTTCACACTCGTCAATTCCATTAAACGCTTAATTTTCTAATTTTATTGAAAGATGTTACATGTTAAATACATGTAAAGATTTACAATTAACAGCGTGCTCTTTTGCTTCACTCACAGCTAAACTATTTACTAATAAATAAATTTAAACGAATATTTATCATACTCAGTGAAATCTTTATACATTTATAGCTGACAGATAGATTATATTAATTTACAAATAGATTATATTAGTTTTTATTGTTACTTCTTAATTATTTTATCATTAAAGAAGCAGCACATTAGTTTTTCCATTTATATAGCGACAATGAAGTATCAATCGCACGGAATAAACATTTCATTTATCGAAATCTGTTTTGATCCTATTCCTCGTTCAATATCCACGCGACGTCCGAGGGACGAGCATAAATTGAGGTAGACAACTTAACAAATGGATCAAGTAAACGCGACATTCTTCGAAGACCGTCCTGGATTCATCGCGTATGTACATTGCGGTATCGTTAATTGCGTTCAAACCCTGTTCGTCCTTGCACCCCCTAGTTGCACTGTAATTGATATGCACATCAGTTAGGAGGACATTATGCGCAAAAGGAAGTCAAGATTGTGCGATACCACGGTTGTTAGTACATGTGAAAAAGAGGCGGGCTATTTCTAAGAGGAAGACATTCTTCTCGATTTTTCACAGTCTTTTTCATCAGTCATATCCTTTTAGCATTTCAAATGGAGTTCGTGACGTGTTGGTATAAAGTTTATAACAAGCAATTCTGATTTGTTCGTTTTATACACTCTACTTCGTATTCTAAATACGACCTACGATTTTCTTCTGAATTTATTACTACATTGATTTTTACACTTTTACGATTAGTCATCAGAATAGCATTAGTATCGTTTTTGCTCTTCTTTTACAGGAAAGCGAGAAAGTACTGGTGGCGGAAACTGTGCAGGCCCGGGTACGATAGGGAATCCACCCAGAGTCATTAACAATATAGCTGGTTACGGCACTGCGCTTGGGGATGCCAATATGTCCTCCGAGAATACCGCTCTTGATGAAGAGATCACTTTAGCTGTTACTCAGAAAACTCAGGTAAGCATGATTTTGCTGCCTTTTTCATATACTTTTACTCATTCTCTTCTTAAGAAGAAAAACTAGATCACAAGAAACAAAGTTAAATGATTTCAAATAAAAAAAAGAAGAAAACATTGCAAGCGGAGGACTGTAATATCAGATACGTGCTAGACAGCAGTGAATCTTTTAGTTACAAAGTTAAGGTCCTTCACATCAATTACATTCATAAATTATCAAGTGAACCATCACGCGAAAAAGCTGAATTTATCCGCTACACGTTCAAAGACGTGGAAAACCGCACCCACATGCAGTGTGTTAAAATGGTATACTTCAATTATTGGTAGCTCTATAAAAAGTGTAGATGCTGAAAGTGTCTTTCTACTTTTGAGCTGAAGCGTATAAGTGCAATGAAGGAAAATATCGTCGTATGAAATTACTATTGTGCTTACGCGATACACGTGTACTACATACAATTCTAAACAGCTGTTGTATTTTAGTCTCCTTTTTACTTGATATGAAATGCATCACGCGTGGATATGTAAGTACATATGTAGTTCCAATGGTTCGTGTTCTTGTAACGGTAGGAATTTTTTCGATGCAGTTTACGTGATTCGAATCGTCAACCTCATCAAACGTCCAGTCACAGTAGCGTTTCCTGGGAAATGTTCCTTCGGGCTACTTTGGTACATGCAACGTAACGGCGTTTGAATCACCACTTTCTTGTGGTCTCGAAAATACAATAAAATATTTTCTCTGTTCTTTCATCCCGTCGATTCAACAACATACTATAGTAGGATCTTGAAATGACTCTGAATATTATAACAAATAGCGGCTTAATTGAGAGAAATTGAAAGAAATATATATTCTTACTGTCAATCTGTGGTATTGCACATGCAGTCAATTTGTAATCTCTTCTAATTTGTGTTTAATTGAAATGAGTTCAGAAATAAGGATAAGAAACGACTACCTTTTAACATAAAGTTTAGTGATTCTCCGTCTCGTAGGTAGATAACAACACATACAGTCTCTCACAAGTCCTCACTTCTGCTTTCAGTTCCTGTAAAAAAATACTGACCTGTCTCTACCATCCCTTACGTCTAAGGCGCGGGTCTGCTAGGTAGCTTGACTGACGAGTCCACCAGCAGGTCCAAGACGTTCTTCCTTCCACTTCTTCCTCTCTCCCCTCTGTCCTCTTTCACGTACACATTACAGCAGACCCATTATGAAATAACGATAACAGAAAGCTGATAATAATGTTGCGTGTGTTTACAAATTCAAATGGAAACAAAAATAGTGTTCTATCAATTTATAAAATGCAATTAATACATACGTTATTTATTCAAGCAACATAAAAATAGCTTCAATCTACAGCAAAGTCTAACCGGGTACTAATACCCAACCAACTGGTCAAGTGTTAATTATGAAGATGTGGTACTTTTCGTGGTGAAAAGTATGATATTTTTTATAACAACAAAGACATAAATGCTGGTCTTCACAAAACAATATATAATATAATATAAATAGCATAAAAAAATATAGTTAGATAACTGAAAACAGTAATATATATTTCTTTAGGAATCAGAGTTCATTTCTGAGAAGCTTTTTGGTCAGTAAATTAATTTGTTCATTTTAATCAGCCCACTGTGGCTGCTATGTGCCTTCGTGTGCAAGTAATTAATGTCACGTTTAAATCGCAATGGCCAGAGAGCTTCATTCTTATGTTTTGCATCAGAATAGGTGCATAAACGGTATGTATCGAATTAAAGAGGCTCACAGTCTGCGAGTATAATATACGATATCGCAGTTTGCAGTTTATGGATGCAAAGGAGAAATTATTGTGTACGTGGGAAATACACGGAGTAATGCTTTCCGGCGTGGAACTCGTGAGACTTCTCCGAAGATTTTTATCGTTGCATTCCTTACCGCGTCGACGCTAAAGGGAGAAGAATAGGTTTCCCTATTAAGGCGTGAATTCTTTGAGGAAAAAGTATCTACTGCTATTACAGAAAGCCTTCATTCTTTGCACAGTGCAATTTAGAGAAAAAAAAGCTTCTCTAAGTGACGATGTTAGACGTTGCATCCACGTTTGGTGCGAGAGATTTATGGCATAAAAACGAGCTACGTTAAATTGCGTTGAAACTTCATTCATAAGTAACTTAATGTTCTTTGTTCTTACTTTGCTTTTGTTATTTAAATATATACTTCATATATATATTTAATCCGTAAATATATACCTACGTTATAACAATATATAAATTGAAAAATATGTCTGCCATTGTGAGTAAAGTTTATAGCATTTAAAAGCATCCTCTTCAGTACGTATAAAATCTGCAGCGAAGGTTTCATTTTAGAGAAGCATTACTGTTACTCTTCATTCAGGATACTGTTATTTCAAAATTAATTAAAAAATCGATTCTTGCATTTCAATATTACATTTTAAGAGTTTCCAATACATAACAGTATACATTCTGCAGCCATGCAAAGATTTAAGTACATTGATAGAACTCATGAAATACAAAATATAAAGATGCAAATCTGATATCGATTCGCATCAACATTGTACCATAAATACTTACTGCGCTGTTTTTTTCGCCTCAGTAACACTTTGTACAGTTTTAAATTCCCCTCTGAAAAATCCTTCAAACCATCAAAAATAACCGCCCTCATATTCTTAAATAGACCACAGTTCGCGAAGGCTTATAATTAGTTATTTATCACTTGCATGACGCGAATTACCTTGAAATATGCCTACACAATCTGTAATTCTTGCCTAAATTGTATAATACAGGTAGAAATGGTAGACACAGACGTGACGAACATGGAGAGATACGAGAAAATAAGTACACGTTGAAAAACGATGTAACACGTTTGCCAAGTCTGGTATACTTTCAAAAATTCCAGAATATGCTTCTCTGCTGTTTGTTTACGCTACGCGGTCTCATTGCCATGGCACGAACATTGTTATAACACCGTACAAATTATGTTACGTTTAAAATGACGTGTTTACCTTTTGTTGCACCGTGAATGGTGAAAATCATTGTACGCCTCAAGGATCCGTTTCGAAGTCGATCCCTTAGCATTGAACAACTTTCTAATTAATGAAATGTTACGTTCTTGGCAGGACAGGTAGTATTACTGTTGCGTAAACGTACGATATGAGACAAAGAACAATGATGCGTTTTTCTTTATGGTCTTGAAATTTGAAGTTTATCGTGCGAAATCGAAGGAGATGAATAGACTTCCAACGAAACCATTCTGTAACATTCTAATTTATTAAGTCATGTTAACTTACTTAATTGGATAACTAGTTGCTTTTTAATTTTTAAACACTTCTTTATACGCCCATCACTTATCTTTTTTTGTTGGATCTATGAAAGACTCGCACATTTCTAAGTTCATCCATATTTTTATTAGCGAGTCTTTTATGCAAGATCAAAGTTTTTTTACTAAAAATAAAATTGTGAATAGAAATTCGAGAGAAATATTTACATGAACAAATACACGAAGGTAATTTTGTTAGTTATTCGTAGAAACGAAGGAATTGTGAAGTTCTTTTATTCGAATCAATTGCTTTTATTTATGGAAATTAATCTGATTATTCTAAAATTCACGACGTTTTCTATGACGTTGGAGAAACTAGTTAAATATACATGCACGCAATATTGCGTGAGTATACACACGAATCGTGTCCTATATCCTAGCAAAGGGGAAGAAATAATCATTTTTATTGTCAACGACTTTCGCTTTATTATGTATACCATTTTTTACTATACTGGCTTAATAGGTTTTCTTAATAGGCTTTGTAAAACGCAAACCCTTAAATGTCTCGACTTAAAAGCAAAGTGACTTATGCCACTTTCTACCTAATTGTACTTTCTACCCTTTCTACCCAATTTCTACCTAACTTTAATACATTACTAACAAGAATTGTTAATAAAAAGTCTAAACTCAACAATGCTATTATTAACAAAGCTAAGTTCGTTAAATCCAGAAAAAAGAGCAACCTTATTGTTATTAATTAATAATTTAGTTACATATTTCAATAATTATCATCTACTTTTGCAAATGGACTAATGATTGCTCATGTTTTTCAGCTTCTTTGATCCCAAGAATCTGACCTTTTATTCCAACACATCCATGGATGAACCTTTCCATATTTTCCCAATGATTTTCATGGAGAAATTTCAACGTTGTTGTTACAAAAGTAAAGCCAAATCAAGTATAGATTTATTGGACAATAATTATTGTTTTTGTAATTCTTTACCATTCTTTGCTTATTTATTGCGTTGATTCAATTTTGTATAAATTGTTATAGTTTTACTTTAATTAAGAAATAGTTTATTTTCAACGTAGACTATAATTTTTTTTTTACAGAGGGATGCAGAAGCCATACGTGGAACGCTATACTTTGGCGTGGCCCTTACACTTGCATGGATAATCGGCACAGCGGACTTATCAGCGGCATGGTTAGTGCTGCTGTTAGCGCTATCAGTAACGATAATTAAAGCAAGAATATCCCGTGTTCTCGAAACGACGCATCAACGTGAATTAGCCAGGCTACGTCGAAGAAGAGCATTGTACAAGGATGAAACTGCTGAATGGCTCAGTTTGCTTATCAACAAATGGTAATTGTCAATTTTAGATTAAAGTATTTAAAATAGCTTTCAATATTACAAAAATGCAACGTTATATCTGGAACATGTTACAGCAGTTCTAGGGTAAACTGTCTCTCTTCTGAAGACAACGATTTGTATAGTTTAAAATGTGATAGTTACTTGTAGTTATTAGGTGTACAAATTAATTCTCTAATCAATAATTAATAACTTCGTTTAATATTAAAATATTTGTCTACTCTTCTGTAAAATTTTGAGATGATATTTGCAATTTACTGTGTCACACAAAAAACAACACATCAGACATAGCTTCTGAAAAGAATGCTGCTAAAAAGTATGCCTCAAAAACGCTTTGCATGCATCTATTTTTTTACCGTTTAAGAATTTAAATTGAGGAACTTCAGCGCAGATGAAAATTACAATTGATTGTTAGTTCTTCGAATGTTCCTTGTAGGTGAATGAACGTTGTTCAGAAATCAATACTATGTAGGTATTTATAAACATTCCACATTCCTCGAGTGTAACCGTTCCCTTTCACGTTTCACTGATATTTTACTGCGTGTCTGTAGAGGTACTACAGTTGCTGATGTATTGTTGATAAAATCAAAAGAATTCAATTCTGAAACTAGTTCTCCCGAACGTGTTCGTTCACAGTGAACACTATCTTAATGTCCGAATTTTGTTTAGATACTAAAGTAACATAATATAGTTTCTACTAACTGGCGATCAGTCTACAGAGATAGATATGAACACCAATTAGTATGTTCATATTTATTATTTCTATTTTACCGATATTTATCTCCTTGTAAACACAGACTACTGTCGCTTAATGGATATCGAAAGTGAAATCGCGATATCATAACACTAAAAATGTATGAATTCTTATCTTCTCTAAGTCTTTTTGCTGAGCTCACTATGAAATTAGACACTTGATATGCATTTTATTTTGCATATCTATTTGTATATCATGCATGGTAACAACTTCTTTAACTCTTTGCTTTCTTTTGTCGAGTGACTCCACTTCAGTAAATAGAGAAAAGAAACAAATATAGAATTCATACATATAAATTACAACAAAGCTTGAGAGTCATATTTAACACGTTAAACGCCACAGTGGTCATCGGTGACCAGAGTGCATCAACTATTTATAATTGTAAAAGTTGAATGAAAATTGACAGTTAATGCATTTTCAGCATCATCGCTAATTAGAGAATGCTTTGAAGTAAAATGTTCACTACTGAACAATTACAAATATTAATTAGATAAAAAATGAGAAATTAATTTCTATTCGTGACGTCCTAAGCGTGTAAACGTGTAATTTCGACATAGCAGAAAATGTGTTAAAATAATTAATAAACAAAATTGTTTGCAAGTAGCAGTCGGGGAACTGTCCTTTAAAGTAAATATCAAATAAAACACTTTAAATGGTAGGTAGTTATTGCCAACAAAATTAAAAAATAATTCAGAGTGCAAAGCGTTAATTCTCTAAAAGCTCTAATTCCTCTTAAAAAGAAAAAAGCAAGTGGATGGGTCGTACGAAGCGTACCTATGATAACATTTACTGCCTAAAATAAACTTTGTAGCCTATCATGCAAATGTGCAGTCTATCACCATGAATGTCAGATATGTAACAGTATAAAACACGTCCCTTCAGACCGTCCTAACTATATCATGTCTTGTTCTAAATTCCAAATGAGAAGTCGTGCACGAATTGGAAATTAGTTCTAAATAAATTTTCAAACTTTCAATGTAATAATCACAGCTGCGTCAGAATACTTCACGTCGTTGCATTCTTGTTACGTGTTGCTGTTGCTAGCCGTATGTCGTTCTTGGGTGAGATCCTCTTCGGCGTTTTTTATTTGTCAGAGTCTCGGAAACGTTAAAACAACGCGCGAGATCTCGTCCAGAAAGAATCCTACTTATTTGGATAGTTGATAGACCCGTTCATGCGTTTCTGACCATTTACCACGTTTGAAACTAACGGAAGCAGTAAAAAATAGGAAATTCTTTCGCATACGCAATACAAAATGAGACGCAGGCTACAAAATATATAATATTTATTTTTTTATTTAAACAAACACATCACTTCAACAAACAAGATCCTTAGATTACTGGCTTGGTACTTATCTGAAGTACTTACATCTAAAATGTAATATTTATGAAAGCACCATGAGAAAATTGAAGAAACTTAAAACTTTGTTGAAGTTTATATTTTATAGAACTTATATTTGTTTCTTTTGTTTTATTTACTAAAGTGTTTTATTTGAAATTCACTTCAAAGGGCAGTTCCATATAACTCTAAAGCTTTGTTGTAATTTATATTTGTTTCTTTTTTTTATTTACTGATGTCGAGTCACACTCGAGAAAAGAGTGCAAGTGCATCCAATGTAATATTTCTCTACGCACGCTCCTCCTGATGACCAAATTGAAAACGTAAAGTAAATCCAACGCAAATCTAACTTAAACTGCCTCAAATCTATCCTAAACATTAGGAATACGTTCTATAGTGCCAAAAATACTTCTGTATATACTCTGTACCTCCGAAACTAAGGTCGAACAGCGGTTATGTGCATTGGTAAAATTACTACAAGAGCGTTGACCTTGACAACGTACATATTTCAACCCTTCATTTACTGAATTTCTTAAAAGTTTCTAAAATTTGTGTTAACTTTTTAATATACTTAATTTAGGTGCAAGTAAACACCCTATAGCACAATTTACACTATGAGTCATCACCAAGGTCATTAATTACATGGAAGTGGACTTTAAAATCCCAATGGACCTCAAAGCGCTTAAATTAATACCGTACTATGAGAAAACTGACAGAATTTACAAGGTCTTTAAAATCGATAGGGATATCACTTGAAAACTTAAATTTTTTGTGATTTTTTAATGCAAAATTCAAGTTGATATCCTTTTTCAGTCAAAAGTTATAGCCTCTGAAAGATTTCGCTAAGTGCGTATTTTGAACCCCTCCTTCTACGTTATCTCGAGGCCTATAAAAAAGTTATACTGGCAATGAATGACCCACATATAGATCTACAAATATAATATGCAAAGTTTCAACAAAATCCATTGGGGACGAGAATATATGATTTCTGAATGGGGTCCTTTGGCAGTTAATTGTTCAAACTTCCATATTACTTGATATGCGAGTATGGATAGTATTTAATTATTGAAAGTAACAGAAAAGTGGGTACTTTTTAAGATAATTTTATAAATTACTGTTGCTTTTGTAAGATAAATTCATAAAGTTAAGGTAAAGCTAATTATAGGTAAATACAATTTCATTTTGCAGCAGAATTTTAGATTTATAAAGACTTGATTCTTTTAAATTTATGTTTACAAATGTGCATTAAATTGAATGCGGAACTTGTTTTAGAGCGAACGATGAACTGCTCGTTAAATATTTTAGCATAAATACTGCTTTCCGCTTCCGAATCTTTAACTCAATGTTCTGTTATACAGGTGGAGATTTAGTGCCGCCAGTATATTTACTTTATCAAAGGAAAGGTTGGACCCGCTTCTAAACGAAGCTAAACCAGGAATACTCGGTAAGTTTTGGCGAACATTAAACGTGCGAAGTTTTCGTTAATTTTCAAAGAACACTTTTAGCCCAGCATTAAGATAACTAAGCTATATTCAGTAACATAATCGCCATATACATGTATTACTCTCAACAAAGAAGTAACAGCTTATAACAATGGTTACAGATTTTCTCCTATTGTCTTTGAACGTACATAACATGGTGCATTGTTTAACTAAAAATCAATAACATGAGTACCATATTTAACACATTATTATCTCAATACCCTCGCTGCCCTACATATACTTGACAGTTCAATACCTCTTTGGAACTCCTAACACTCGCAATGCCTTCCAAGCCTTCTTTTGTTATAACTGCTATGAAACGGTGGTGGAGATGATATTCAGACTAAAAATTCATTACTTACAGAAAATTTTGCTATCCTTGTGAAAAAGACATTGTTTTTTAGGACCACTGGAGCTTAAAGAACTTACTCTTGGGGACGAAACTCCCTGCATTACACGTGTAAGAACTATAGATTACACGGACGACGATGATACTGACGGTGAAATGGGGCAAACAAAATTGTCGATCGAAGCAGATATACGTCTCGATTGTGAACAATTTCGTATGCTCATCGCGACAAAGATATTTGGAGCAGGGTTAGTATGTATCAATGTTAGCACTCTCGATAAAACTTCATTCATTATTTTATGTTTAAACCGAATGATCAGACACGCGGAAAGAGGGAAAGGAAAAATTAAACAACAAAAATGCATACAATTAGCTTGACCCAAATATGTTAATTTAATTAAATATAATTATTACTTACTATATGCTAATTTAATTAAATTCAGTACTTTGTATGAAAAAAATGCTAGAGGTAATTTTCGAAATAACGAGTCAGATACAAATAAAAAATTTAAATAAAATACAAGTTACAAATAGAAATTACAATTATAAGTATTATAATAATTTATTATAATTCTATAATTTAAAAAAACCATCTACCTAAAATCAATATTTGATTTCAAATTAAAGAGGCGTGGATGTCGACCTGGCTGTGGAAAAGCTGTCTCTTTCTGGTACAATTCTTGCCACCCTGACCCTTAACTCCACGGCACCATTCCCTCATGCAACCTCTTTAAGCGTGAGTTTCTTGGAGAAACCGGACGTTTGGTTCAGCGTGAGAATTCTACGAACTGTACAAATGATGGAAATGCCTTTAATTAAGACCTGGATTCATGAGGTGGTCACGGATGCTCTGGCTAGCTGGATCGTTGATCCAGGTCACTTGGAGATCAATCTGAAAGCGAAAGAACGACCTGCCCCGACACTCGATTCACTGGCAAACTCCATACCTCAAGGAGTGCTTACTGTAGTTTTATCACAAAGCGGATGTTCAAGTAAATGGAAAATCATCGCTAATATAATAACAATTTTAATATTTCTTCAAACTTCGGACTTTACTGCACAAGCTTCAAACTTTACTATTCCTTCAAAACTGTCTTCTCGCTAATATACTAATAACATAATAACATTGTTACTAATATAATTTGTAATTAGTTAATGTTTCTTAATTTGTAGTTCCCAATGGAGACGAAGTGAAGTGGTTGGTGGTAAGAGTAGGAGATGAAAGACGAGTTACAGCTCCTTTAAATTCAACATGGAATGAGGACGTTTCTTTCTTGGTGGGTGCCTTGGATAACGAAAAACTCTCTGTTAAATTAAAAGCAAAAAGATTTGTCAGTACTATCACGTTGGCGCAATTCGAATTTGCACTGGGAGTTTATAATTGGGATAACTCGCAAGTGTAAGTTCACGAAGTTTAAAAAAATACCGATTTGGTAAAAAGAACAAGAATGTAAATTAATAAAAATATATGTTTGTTATGCCTTTGTACAAAAGAATCGAAACAGTGCTGCAACAAAAGAAACCATCCCGGAATAGCGCTAACATTCCAAACATTAACGCCCGATTAGAATACACAACTCTGCCGAAACTGGATCCAGATTTACCGCAACCGGAAATAACAGAAGAAAATTCACACTTATCAGGTAACTTTAAAACTTGTTCACATTTCCATTTGTAACTCTAGTTATTAGTTTTATTACCCCAATCTAAAGTGACCAGGTGTTTTACAATGGAATGTGGGAAAGGCGCAAAAAAATGTTCTATTTTTTAGTATCATATATATATATATTATAAATCATTATATTATATATTATAAACTCTATTCTTTATAAAATGTAGTTACCATGATCGGTGTTATTCTATCTGATATTTTCAGTGATACGAAAATATTCCAATCGAGCACAGAAATCAGGTAAATTATAAAGAAATATTGTAGCATTGGTATTGAATGTGCCTTTTGAGCATCTTTTAAGCATGAATCATTCATCTTCGTGAATTGTGTATTTATATTATAATATATTATTCAGTTATGATTTATTATTGTGTGATAATGTTTGATGCGTTATGGAATAATTTATTTAAAAGATATAATTTTCAGGTGTACTTGTTGTTTACATTCATTCAGCAGAGAACCTTAATAGCGACAGTTCTCAATGTAATCCTTACTGCATGTTATTCAACAATCGCAAAAAGGTACGTTCTCCTATACAACAGAGGATAGTTTCAGTTTTGAATTTTCCATTTTATATTTTCATTTGATAAAAATTTAATTTATAATGTTAAGGTAAAAACAACGCATTACGTTCGAAACACCACATCGCCACGTTGGGAATCAAGGACACAATTTCTTGTTCAAGATTATACTCAAGTATCCCTAAGTTTTGTCGTACATTCGTGGAATATTTCGAAATCCTCTGATAGTGACATGCTTGGGCTTGCTATATTGTCTTTATCTCAAGTAAGACTGCAATAATTATTGCAAAGAAGTATCTTTAATAAGTAACGAAACATTTTATTTTTTTCGAGATTATCCGCTCTTTTTTATTAGCATCTTTCCTATTATATGTACATCACAACAAAGTGATTAACAAAGCCCCACTCAAATTCATGAAGAAGTAACTTTTCGACAGGTTTACGTTTAGGTTTTCAAAGATAAAATTCACACGAAAAATTTGTGATCAACTTTTGATTTTTCTTCTTCATATAACATCATATATTTTCCCATTCTACATATTGCTAATTACTTGGACAGTACACTATCCACAATTAATTGACTTATAATTAATACCATCTTTTTACAGGAAAGTTCATGGGTAATTAGAAAGGAATTGATTCTAAGTGGTTCGAATAATTTATCAACAATGACAGTATCTGTACTGTTTTATCCCGTCAAAAGTGTGCAGGTAAAAGTAGTGGACACGATTCCAAAAAATGAATGCACACCTCTGGATTTCTGGACAAATATAAAACAATTGCTTAACCTAACGTAGCTTACTGTTTATATTAACGTGTTACATTGAACAAGAAGGGACAAGATTTCAAAAGAACCGCATGATGCAAACAAACAACTTAATTGTATAAAATTATTAGATGTATATATTAGAACTAACTATCACTGCCGTTTCATACAATTTATTCTTAAGTCATTAAAAGATAACGCACATAAAAAGCTAGTAGAAATATTCCAAACTATGGACAGTTTCCTTTATGGGCTTTGATGCCAAAATTCTCAAATATGTAATAGCTGCATGGCGTTTAAGTACCGACTATTGGACAAGTAAAACAGAAGAGATGGAAGATAGTTTAATTGTTGTGCTGATATAATACTATAAATGCTGCTACACAAACTGCATTTAAAGAAATGTAGAATATATCATTAAAAGATATATCTAATCAGATTGTAAATATTCAACACCAGAATACAAAAAGAACATTCTAAAGTAGAGGATCAAATTTTGTAAAACAGGTGTTAATTTTATTAAAAATTAAAAACACAAATATACAACATTCAACTCTTTACACTCGAAACATTTTTCGTGCGAATATTGGATGAATTTCTTACAGCTAACTTAAAATGATTTCTATTGTAATTATTAGTTTCATGCACTATTTCATCAATTAGTTGATCACTAAAAAATAACTTTAAAAAATTTAATAATTCTTTTATATCTGAAGATCTTGCGGTCCTGCGGATCATTCACCAAATACAAGCGATATTCTTTGCGGTACTTCTTCGCATTCCGTGCACGTTATCCATTTTGAACTTTCTGTCTCTTCTGCGGAATCACTGTCGCTCCCACATTCATTCTCTATTATCCTAATTTTTTGCCTTCTTACACCTCTTACTTCATCACTATCTTCATTACTGCTTTCTGAAGTGTTTTATGGATAGACATAATTTCGTTGTTTAATGATGAAAAATTAAACTCATCTTTACTTGAATTAATTTCTTTATCATATTCCATACTTATAGGCCTCAAAAAGTTTAAAAATAATATTGTTTATTGCCACGAGTGCCAAGCTCAGACTGATGCAGAAAGATACAACTCGATTCATGATCCTGCACAATGTGAAGGTGCATCATTTTACACTTCGGAAAGTTATACACTGTACAACACTTCCAGTTTCAAAGAAATCAAACACAAGTAAACATCGTTCGTCACTTGACGTATCGCATCAACCGAATGATGACCAAGAGTCACACTCGAGTTGTCACAACAATGAGCGTCACCTCTCAAGCGCAAAAGTATTTTAACTTTTATTGTGCACGTTTCTTCTTCCCAATATCCGAACACTAATAATTAGAAACATTAGGTCTGCGTGTTGTTCACTTAGTCATCAGTTTCAAATGTAAGATATATTCTAATTATGTACTGTAAGATTTACTCTGCAACGCTACCACACGGCTAGATACTATCGAACATATTAATGATAGTTGGTTCTAATCAACATCTATTTATGTATCCAACTTTACACAATCAAATCATTGCCAAACTTGAGGAGTTTTTATTTTGAAAATTGTTTGCAGCATATGGCTCTTTTAAAACTTTTTTGTTTTTATCCAAAAGAACACGTTAATAAAAATGTAACATTAATTTTCGATTTTATGTACAAATTTGTAGCAAGTTCTTTTTTTTTTATAAATAACTACCTACAGAGGTGTAGATTCATCTCTCAAAACTATAATCATTAATTCTGTTAAATCATGTTATGTACAGCAAGTGATCACCAGTCGAAGAAGTAGTATGAGTTTTCCAGTATCAGACGACGAATCAAAATCTAAAAGAAATAGTCTACCATGGATGCAACAAGCAGTTAGTACAATTGATACAAAGAATTATTTATACCATCATAATTGTAGTCTATTTCTGTCTTCTACACATTATGTGTTTTTTTCAGAAACTCTTATTATCTCACAAGGATGTAGATCCTGCCTCATCAGATGTATCCAGTTTGCTCTCCACTGGAAGTGGGTTAATGGAAGTGACACTGATACGCGCCAAAGATTTGGTTGCAAAAGATCTGAATGGTTTTAGTGATCCTTTTTGTGAACTGAAATTAAACAACGAGACAAAATACAAGAGTAGCATAAAGAAGAAAACCCTAAATCCTTGTTGGGATGAAAGTTCCATTATGGGTTTGCCCAGAAGTGGAGAAACTTTGGATATTGTAAGATATTTATATTTTTTAAATACATTTTCTAAAACTTGATAAATTGAAATTTTGCTATTAATAATATTTTCATACAATTCAAATAGACTTTTCTTAATAGACTTTTGTACATAGGTATTATGGGATCATGATACTTTTGGTATGAAGGATTATCTTGGAAAAGTATCATTGACTCTTGATGACATTAGAAGATTATCAAATAATGATCAGTCCCATTGGTTCACATTAAGGGGAACCAAAACGGGATCTGTTGAACTGAAGATTAAAGTCTTGTCTGAAGAGTGTGAGGTATGTCCTGCAAGATTTTCACCTCTGTTCAAACAGTATAAGACATATTGCAGACGCCTGATTTACGTTCATTTTTTATCTGAACTTCTTGTAAAAACGTAATGTGTAGATGTCTTAAGTATATTTTTATGGTTCATACGACCTACCAGATGTGAATGAAAATATTTGAAGAATTTAAAACAGATGCCTTTAAACTGTCCACATGAAATTTGCATATTATTGAGGCAACTGCTGAACAATTTTAAATTTCCTGATTTAATCACTTTTTTTATTTTGATTTAGTCTCAAAGTACTTATACGGCCAGCAATGTCAGTGAAAGTTCTACTCAATTAAATATAGAAAGTTCCGAAGTAACGTCAAACGTAATAAGAAGATCATCAACGGAAAAATCGAAAATGAGATTGCATTTAGACGTGGTACCACCACCTCCACCTCCGCGTACGGTCACTTTGCTAAAACCAGCTATTTCTAGCCAATCTGGTAAATTACTTTTTAAATATTCAACGTGCATCAAATACTAAGTAAAAGCTATATGAAGTTTTTATATTTGACAATTTGTTTTAAACTTTAATATATTTAATACTTGAAACAGATAAAACTAGTATTGGAAGTAAAGACTCTAACGAAACAAATGGAACCCAAAATTCCTGGATACCTAGAGTCATCACGGAATCTGTAACAGACACAATTGATGATACAACAAAGTTAACAGAACGACGATCTTCTCACAATAGTTTGACTCCAAGTCCGGAACAAAGTTTTGGGAAAAAATTGCCACAATATAACAGTTTTCGAGTTATGAAACAGAAGGTGATCACATTATAAACAATAAAAGGATATTTTAAAAATTAAAAATATACTGTTAACTTTATATTATATTGCTATAAAAAAATAGAAATTTTTGAAAATAGAAACTGTGATTTAATAGCAAAGTAAAAATACTATTATAAATGATTTTAGGTAAAAAGAGGACTAAAATTACGTAGATTTCGCTCAGAAGTTAATATAGAGGACAAAAACGAGTCGAAAGGTATAACATTGAGCTTGGAACCTAGAGGCGGAGGAGAAGCTGATGCTACAGAACTCTTAGAAGGATCTAGTTTAGCCCATGCCATATCACAACCCGATATGCTTGGCAGAATAAGACAACCTAGTCCGCGCTTAAGATTAAGATCAAATGGTTCGTGAATTACATGACTAAAATTAAAGGGTCGGGGGAAGAGGAGGAGGCTCACGGTGAGAATATTTTTATTACATTTCGCGATAATCCCATAGTACCATTTTATAGCTCTCACTCAATTAATCAAGACTATAACAGCAATAATTAATAAAAATCATGACAAAGGCTGAAAAACTACTGCTACTGCATTGAATTTTATATTGATAATATTGATCATTTGCCTTCTTATTCTCTTTAAATATTGTACCTAATATTTTTGCAAGTATATTACACACGCAAAAGCGTTCGCGTGCGCATACACATAATTTCCAAGAAAGATACTGAACATGCGAGAGATGTTTTATATAACGTACATTAGAAGATAGTGAATGAAAAACATAAATTTTATTTTTTAAATATGCATACTTTCCATTTTTACTTATTTTTCCTAAGTTGACCTTCAGTTTCTGAGGTTTTTTATCATTTCTGCAAAATATTAACAATCACTTTTGATAAAATTAAAAGCCAATAATAATCCTTCGTAAGAAACATAAAATATTATTTTTTACTTTTTGGAGAACAGCAAAAACTGGACCCTCTCATCGTCACCACCCTCTCCTCGACCCTATGATAGATAATTATAATATCTTTCTTAAGAACAGTATTTTCAAGTACCAGTCATAATTCTAGTGATGGTTGAATATTTTATTACATAATATTTATGCAATAAATTAATGAATGTATTAATTAACTATATTTATTCAACCAGAATTACAAGTTGCCAATGGCACTAAGGAAAAATATTCAGGAATAGAAGGTAAAGTTTTACAGGCTCAAGGTCTCCATGTCGCACATATCGCTCAATTATATTGTCGAATTAAGTTTCAAATGTGAGTATACTTTTGAAAATTTATACGTTAATATAAAAATAATATAAAAGATTTATATAATTTACAATTATTAGATGTACCAGTCCTGATAAAATTATATCTTCATCGAATAGTGGTAAAACATTAGCGAAATCTCGGCTCTTACCCGCAATGCCTAATCCTCAATTCAGCATAGACTTTCACATAGAAGGTGACAACGTTCCAAGGCAATCTTTATTAATATTTGAAATCAGAAGTGCTGGTAAAGAATTATTAGCTAGCCGGCGCATTACTCTTCATGAATTATTGGGTATGTTTAAGTCTAATCTATTTATCATTCTGCTTATTTTCAATAAACAAGTTTCATACGATTTTATACCTATATTCTAAATACAATACATTAGTGTAGAACATAAGCAACAGTGACCTTGTCACTGACCTTATGTCAGTGACCTTAAAATCATTATACAGAAAATAAAAATCCTTAGAAATGAGTATGTATATTACAATACAAAGTGCACCCTACAATAACTCTACTAAAAAGCAATAAAAGAAATATTGTTACATTGCAATCATTTGTATCAGCTGTTGTTTAGTAGTTATTTAACTACAGTAGCTGATACAATCTATAATTTCATATCTTAGATTGTATACAACCCTGTATACAGTAGTAACATTTCATACTGTATTTAGGTGTATCTGCAGTGACTGATGAAATTCATACATGGTTGGCCTTGAATAATGGAGCATCATTAGAAGTACAAATTGCTCATGGAAGAGAACTGAAAAGTAAATCCACTAAGAAATTATTTCGATCCTGGTCGGTACATCGAATAGGAAAGATATAAGAATGCTTTAAAATTGTATATTTTTAAATTAATCGTACATATATATATTTGTTGAGAATTATAATTTAACAAACACCATATTGTACAAATTAAAAAATTTCCTTTGAAAAAGCATAATATAATCGTATTTACGAATTCAGTTCACATTTTACATATTTTATTACATGTACATATATATATTTATATAAATAAATTTTATAATATTATTTTATAATGAAAATTTTAACATTCTTTTTTTACCACAAAATGTGTGTATAAAATAATATTTCATTTTTCGTTATAAAACGATTTACAAAGAAAACTATATATATTAAATCTCTTTAATATATTTATTGAAAACAAAAATATAATTTTTAAATAATTCTATACATTTAATAATTAATCAAATAATTCTATATATTTCTAAACGCGTTTGTTGCATTGTAGAAAATAAATATAATTGAAACATGTCATTAGCCTTGTATCATACCACTGTCTTACTGCGAAAAGAAATCTTTAACAAACATTGTATTTGTCTTGAATTTCACTACTAAATATACCATATAAATAAATCTTTATCGAGTTAACATTGTGCAAACATATCTTTTAATAACAATATATTCAATAACAACAAACAAATAACATTCTTCATAACAATATTGTAGGATGTGAATGATTTTACAGTGCGTGGCTTTGTGTATGAAGAAACAAAATGTGATTTAGAATGAATGAATATTCGAGAATATTCTAAATTACATTTTGTTTCTTCAATCATTCACACCCTACAATATTAATATTATATTATTACTAATTTAAAAGTTAAAGCATGTGACATCTTTAGTGTCGAAATATAAAAAATATCAGTAATATTTAAACAAATACCATTTACCTGTAATGATAATTGTTCATAACACTGTGTCTATACTTTCCTGACATACTTAATCGCATTATAATTATACTCTCAATTGTATATCATATAAAATATTACTATAATTAGTATTTAAGGCACTATAGAGAACATAATATAAAAACATACATATATATGTCTGTGTTTGTGTGTATGTATACATGTGTATATTTCTTTCAATACTTAAATTTCAAAAAATGCAAATCTGTTATCAATATTTAATTAAGATACAGCGTCACACACCATTGGTACACACATATGGTACACATCATTTGTGCGTTGTGTATATCATTAATAACCTTAGTTTAGACAATAATTGTATGTTTTGTAATACACATTTACAGATAAATCAAATTAGGTTCCATCCAATTCGTTCATTAACTTATTTGCCACTAAAATAAACAATCAAATCTTTATTACATTACAGTATTAAACTTGCTAAAAATCTAATTCTCATAAATAATTTAATTTATTGGAAATATATAAATGTAGCAATACTACTACACAAAATAATACTATAGTAAAGACTTGAAAAATGCAAAGGAAGACTTAAGAATGTTGATCTTGAAAAATTTCTTTTAAAAGTCACATGTTCTATAACTCTTAAGGTTTAATCTCATTAGTATATTCTTAATTTGTCTTGATTCAAAAAAAGAGCTGCTAAAGAAAGAGCCATTCATATCTCATATTACACAACTCAGTAGGTTCAAAAAGAACTTTACAATATGAGGATAACTTGCTTACATCTTTTATAAATATCTCTCCTTCCATTTTTGGAATATTTACTATATTTTACTTACAAGTATTGTGTATATGTAAAAACATATATTCACAAATATATACTTATGAATAGTGGAAAAATTGAACATCTTACCCTCAAGTTACTTTGTTCACTCATGTTACCAGCTTGTTCTTGGCGTTTATCACGTAATTGATCTAATCTTTCTTGTTTTCTAACAGCATCAACATTTTTAATACCTCGATTTTGTTGCTCAGCAATTCTTCTCTGCGCAGCTTCCATCTGCTTCCTTCTTCTAGTTTCCTAAAAGCATTATTATAATTATTTCATAATTCGTACATTTCTGTTCATTTAATTTAACTTGACATTAAAAAATGAAAGATTTAACATAAAAAATCTTATTATTATAAGTACACATATGTCATTACTATAGAAAATAAAAATTTTAATATAAAAACAATCTTTCCTGAATGTAACATTTGATATAATTTAAGGGAAAAGGTACTTTTTAATAGTATCGAATGTGACAAATACAAAACATATGCACAAATTAAAAATATACAATTTCCAGTACGAAGAAAGAAAGAACAAAGACATTTGTATAAAATTAAGTATAAAAATGCTAAAAAATAACAATTAGCATCATAAAAGAATCGTAAACAAGAGACAATTTATATAGAGTATTGAATAACCTAAAAAGTTAAAATCTTACCAAATCTGGCGTTAAATCTTCACATGAAGATGATTCTTTACAACAAGATAGACATAAATTTCCCATGGTAAATATAATTAATATTCACTAAGAGTTAAGAAGATAAACGTATTATTTATATTATAATAATTTTGTTTCTTATGTGTGTTTAAACTTCTGCAAATAAATAACTCTTTAATTCTCATATGATCATACGAATGATAAGAGTTGACACTTAACAGGTATTTTCAATCAATAAGCTGCGATAAGCCTGTCATACAAAATATATTTCTATTAAAGTGCATATAACAATATATAATGACTATAGAAAAATATTTGGATCACGGCACTTAATTTATACAAAATCTTGGTGTAGAATTTCACTTATTAAACAAATTCCTACAATTATTGTATATTTTTTGTTCAACTTCTTTAGAAAGTAAAACACAACAACAATGGCGGTGGAACTAGTAGTCCCATGATGAGTCACTCATTGGTCCATCTTCCACCAATCATTGATGAAAACTTAAAAGAACTCGGTTATATATATGTATTACGCCAGAGTCATGTTTATTCGGAAAAGTACAACGATTATGCATATAACAAATAGATTCGGCTGTATTTCTGGAAACATATCACCCTGATTTAATTGAAATTTTGCAAATAGCAATTATGCATAAAAATGATGCCTACAAGTATAAGACTTTTAGTGACTCAAAAGCTGAAACTCAAAGTGTTGCGAAACATAATTTAGCATTTTCGCGTAAGTCAATTATTCGAAATAAGGACGATTCTACTGAAAAGGGTTGCCGGTTTAAGAAGTTTTAAATTTAACTCAATCTATAAAATACAATAGTGTTGGAGATATTTTTACTTAATCTGTACTGTGCTCCTCAATCTGTACTGCAATTAGCGATGAGGTATAAAATAAACCACTCATCCGATACATTTTTGTGTCCCGAAATTCGAAGGCTCTAGAATCTGAAACAACCATCGAATGATTTTAGTATCATTTGCAATGTTACCGATTCGTCACGTAATAGTTATAATTGAAATTAATCGTGATAATAGTATAGTTGCAGTACAGACGATGTGTCTGTGGTAGTAAAAAAAAGATCATGCGAACATTACGCCGCAACCATTTGTAGTCTTGAAATTAGAAATAAGTGGTCCTAAACAAAAACTATTATGCTATTAATTATTCTAACTACACAAACAAATATTTATTTTCCAAACTAACAAACAAAAATGATTTTCTTTTTGTTTTAAGTAGCCGAGAGAAAACAAGAGAAAGGAAGGTCCAGGCTTTACAAATATATATTACGTAATACATAAAATTATTTTTATTATTCGAAAATTCGTATATATATTTTAAGTTTCTGTTTTATGGTTTTATCATAGTTAATATGCTTTTCATTAGCGTGTAATGAAATATCAAAAGATGTGTATCTTCAAATACTAATGATACGTCAAAATCTTGCATGTAATTTCTAGAATTTAAAGAATGGTTTTTCTGACAACAATACTGTGAGACTAAAATAGTACGGGGCTCTAGAGCCCTTGAATTCCAGGAATACAAAACTACATTGGGTGAGTGATTTATCCTATATCTTGTCGGTGATGAAATCAAACGGGATAGAGCTTTATTCTTTTTAGGAAAGGTCGCATGGTGCAGCACTTTACTCAGGACAATGAAATCGCGGGAGTGAGCACTTTCATTTTTTCTCTGGTTATAAGAATGATTCCCAGTCAAGTTACAAATGAATGCGTGTGATTCATGTAGATTGCGCCAGATAGTTGTATGCTGGTTTGGAGAAAAAGAGGAATCTAGAGTCTAGAGTATATCTATTAAGTTGTATTGCATGGAATGGCGTGCGGCATGGAATTGAAAGCTCCTTCTTCTAATTTTTTTTCTATTATAAATTAAATCGTAATTTATTCAACAAGCAACTAGTTTTCTCGTCTTCATCTATGAAATCCTAAAACCTTAACGACATTAAAATAAGAATATAGTAAAGATTATGATGATTACAGGCATACTCGGTTACAATGTTTGCTTTTGCATGAAAGTATAATCTGTGAAGTATAAATCCAGTGCCGAAATATGTGATAAACAAGGTTTTGTTATAGGACGAAACAATCTCTAAAATTCTGTTACTTTGTTTATAAGTAGCAGATATATACGTATATACTACCAGACATAAATATGTATGTATTAAAAGTGTTTCATTTTGATTAATCATCGTATGCAAATTGTTTTTAATTCAAATACTTGAAAACTATATACATACATTGTTATAGTTCTTGACAGGCCAGCATGGTATCTTCATGGTGTTACTTCATTTTGCCGGTAGTATTATTTATCGGACTACTTCGAAAATGTCGTGAACGTATATGGGGGACATGCAAAAATACAGATTGTTTACAAGGTCGAGTATTTATTGTGACAGGTGCTAACTCAGGTATTGGTAAAGAGACAGTAAAGGAATTGGCTAAAAGGAAAGCTACAGTTATTTTAGCTTGTAGAAATTTACAAAGTGCTCGAAGTGCTATATCTGAAATACACACTCAAATATCTACAGGAGAATTGGTAAATATTATTTTCTAATTACCTCTAATAATTATTAAAAATAATACATAATATAACGTATATTATTATGTTTTTAGATACCAATGCAGTTAAATTTGGCATCGTTCCAGTCAATCAGAGGATTTGTTACAGACGTAATAAAAAACTTTGCAGAGGTTCATGTATTAATTAATAATGCTGGGGTATATGTTCCTTTTAAAGAACATGCTTTAACTGAAGATGGATTTGAAATTCATTTTGGAATAAATCATTTAGGTCACTTTTTATTAACAAATTTACTTTTGGATCATTTGAAACAAAATGCACCAAGCAGGTTTGTAACGAAGTAAAATATTTAATTTGACAATTTTACAAATTTATAAGGTGTTTATGTTTAATGCTACTTCCTGACAATAGAATTATTATTGTGACATCCAAGCTTTTTGAATCTGGGACAATTGATTTTTCAAATCTAAATGGTGAAAAAGGATTGACAATCAAAGGACGTATGAATCCTGCTTATTGCAACTCAAAATTAGCTAATACTTATTTTGGTATTGAACTCGCAAAACGATTAGAAAACAGTGGTGTTAATGTCTATATGGTGTGTCCTGGATTTACTTATACAGGACTATTCAGAAACGTTAAAAGAAGTTGGTTCCACTATATTATTTTTTCTCCTGTTGCTCTATTATTTTTGCGAACTGCAAATCAGGTAAATAATATCATACACTATATAATATATCGTAATCTTTTGAGTACCAAGGTAGGAAATTTGTGAAATTTTAAAGTTACAAATAGTTTTATTACAATTATTTCTTTCCTAAAAAAATTATTGTATATCTATAAATAAAATTGTGGAGGTGGTGGTAAAATTAATCAAGGAGATAACAATGTTTCCAATTATAGGTATTGATAAAATACATTCTAAATATTCTTTAGATTAGTGTTTTTACATGCATTATTTTATGATGTTATTTGATTGTATAAATGTATATAAAAAGCATAAATTTAATGAAAAATCATTTGCCATCATTTTGACATTGTATAATAAACCAAAATTGATGTTAAACATTCTCCTTAATATTTAACACAGTTCCAACCTCGGTATTCTAAGGATTAAAGTATAATAGTTTATAATGTATTGTAAATAACAGGTGTCTACTATTCATATTTGTATTTTTGTTATAGGGTGCACAAACTGTGTTACACTGTGCAATAGAGCCATCTTTATCTAACGAAAGTGGTAATATTTACCGTGATTGTAAGCTTTATGTCTCGAAAAAGAATCTAGATCCTGATATAGCGTTACGCTTGTGGGATATGAGTGAAAAGTTAACCAAAATCAATGATACTTTAAAATGAACATTTTTATGTATGATATACACTTATTATTTGACTTTTAATCTACTTGATGGCCATTCAATATTTATTTTTGTATGGAAATATAACGTAATAATATAGTCAAATTTAAGAGATGATTGCCATAGATCTTGTAAAAAATAGCAACATATTTTTGTTCTTACTGTTATGAATAAAATATTACTGCATAATTTTATAAAACACTAAAATGTTGAAAAAATGTCAAATTTTATTAAATACTTAAAACTACAGGAAAAATAAAAGTATTGACGCCGTCAAGAATAGTGATTTTATAATCGCATTTCTATATAATATATATCTATATATAATTATCAGATACGTATATATTTTAATATACTATTCATTGTGATTGAATTATAATATTCCAAAATGATAGGCATAGTGAAAGGCTTATACTTACCCTGAATTAACTTGTACAATATCATATCACCATGTGTTATAAAAAAATAACATATTTCATTTCATATTATCAAAAACAGTACGTTTGTCTTTATCATCATGGAAAAATATTATGTTTCATTTTCATGGTATAATCCAACAAAATATACACGTTATGTTAATTTTTAGCAAGTAGCATTAGCAAGGAAATATAACTTTTAAATGGCAATTCAAAACGTACCACTTTCCATAACAAACTTCGTTGTTTGTTAAGCATATTTTTCAATTTTATATTTTGTCCTTAAACCTATTTAACGTTTTTGTACTCTTCCTTCTTTTTTTATAACGGAATACTTTATTATAACAATAAAACAACAATTTGTTTTCTGTATGTTTCCTTCCACTAAATATCACTATTCTTAGATTATGAATTTTATATCACATGCTTAATACAAAAGTACCTTAATTAAATAATAACTTTTTACTGCTTCGATTGGTCCTCTTACACATAGTTCGCACAAATATTAGAATGTTTTGTGACAAAAATATTAGAATCAACAATCTAAATTTTGCATACTATAGTAATTTCAATCAGTACTATTAAATTCAGTTTTAAGTATGTTGGAACCCCTGTTAAATATATATGCAAATATTACTTTTTGAATTACATGGATATTAAGTCAATTCAATAATATTGCCTGAATATAGGAATGCTAAAGATATCACACAGTAACATAACAATTAAAAAAATATAAACATATGTTAATATTATATGTAGGAATCATTCTTATGAAATTTGTTCTCATATTAATTATTCAATATTACATAATTAATAAGAAACATAATTATTAATTGTACGTTTTATCGTATATTGCACACGCGCCCGCGCGCACGCATGCATAAAAAATTCAAATATATACACACGCATACTGAAATTTATTATACATAAATATAATATTATCTGAAGTGTATATACATTATACTTAAATTTTTCATTGAATTTAGAAAATAGAAAATTCAATATAAACTTATAGCACATATTCTTAACACATCGAATGCAATTAATTTATTCTCTACTTAACAAAAAATATATAATTTATTATATAATAAATATAAACTTTTATATTTTATAATGAAAAAAATGTACAAGATGTTTTGGTTTTCGTTTTTCACGTAACGCTAGCATTCATATCAATTTAATTTTTTCTATATGACATGCACTGTATTTTTATTTAGTCTAGTGCATTTCGATATCAACTATTACACAATAATTAACAGCACTTCGTTAAGTTTTAGAACGCAAATATTACAGTCGTGGTTTCATAACTTTAAAACTGGTTTTCTTGTTAGCTAAAGCTTCAGTGCGTGCATATACATTTTCTGAACTACGTCTAATAATGTCCATGTATTCACTTGATGCTTGAAAGTCACATTTATTCCTTTCATCGTACGCATAACAATCCGTTTTCTGCGCTGTTTGTATTAGTTCCGCTTCCAACTAGAATAATAATAAAAATTAAATTAGTAACAAACAAAATAATACATTTATGTACAATAATTTAGGTACATATATATATATATATTTGTTTGTTTATTTATTTATTTATTTATTTATTTACCATTGATTCTCTACTCGTATTATTACGGCACCAATTTTTAGAATGTAAAGAATCCATTCCATCTTGCCTTCATGAAAGATGATCATTTAACAGTTATTACACACGCACGTATGCAAACATACACATATTATTTATATACATGTATTTTAATAAGAACTTACTTCGAATCAGAATTATATCGTTTTCGGGAACTTAGACCTTTTGGTGAAGGACATTCTTCTGGATAACTACAAATAGAACTTGTCCTTTGTTTCTTCTCAATTTCTTCGTAAGTACAACATATTATGTCATCTAAAGATAAACACGACTTAGCGAATTGTTCCTTACTATGCATTAAAGATTCTGTTGCAATCGTTGCGTTTTCTTGAATATCGCAACTTTTTTCATTAACTAGCGTTCTAGGATTATCACAATCTTGTGGAGTTTCGTTTTCTGAATTACATTCTTCGCTATGCTTTCCATTTTTTAAACTACTATTTACAACATCGTTGACATTTATTAAGACTTTGTTAGTAATTGGAACAAACTCTCCAGTTTCGTCCTTCTTGAGTACATTATTATCGTTCGAACTATCATCTCCATTTTGACTACTATTAAGTGCCATTTCACAACTACTTATAGAATTGGAGCTTCTATCCCTTACACTTACTGAACCTTCAAAACTATCTGTAACATTGGGTGACTTTGATACTGATGTTGGTATCATGACTTCGATATTATTTTCTATTTCGATTTCATTGTTCACTTCAGGACTGTCTTTAACATTTGTATCGTTTATATTACTTAAAATAGCATTATTCAAAGTTTCACTACTACTATTACTTGATCTGTCTTTCGCTAGTACCAGCATTTTATTGTCTATGGCACTTTCTTCAGATTTACAAATTCGTTTTGATTGACTGCCTAGAACAAGTGACTGTACAGGTTTATCTAAACCTTGATCTAAAGAAGAACCGAGAGAAGATTTTATGCTCTTCAATTGACTCATGGACTGTGAAGATCGATGACATTTTTCAAATATTATTTTCTGTATTGGTGGTGTTAGACTTTGTTTACTATTTCCTACTTCAATATCCAAGGATGAAGCAGAGTATGTTCGTTTTGAATTATCCAAACTAGAAAAGAAAAACAATTTGCTGATTAAAGAATTTTTGAATGAACAAGTTGCCTTTCAGGTTTCCATATAAATTTTTGACTGCATTTTACATTCTAAAATAAGATTGAAATAGTATATAAGAAAAAACCCATAAATGCTTTATTAAAAAGTTAAATATTAAATTTCAAATATACATATATACATGTTGTACCTATATTTACATTTTAGAGTGTCATAAAATTTTGTTCAACTTCAAGTACATACTTCTGTGAAATAAAGTCCCATAGTCTAGGAGGTCAAAAGATTCAGCTACCTTCAATCGATCTATTACCCGGAATATTGCTTATTAACTAAAAGGAAAAATATTATAGTATTTGTTATAGTAACTTGTTAATAAAGCATTTACTTTTTGTTATATGATATTTTAATCATATTTTTAATTGTAAAATACATTTAACAAAGTTTCTATAAAATCCTGTCAAATACCCTGTGTAATTTAATTATGACCATGCTATAACTTACTGCGATTGATTTGGTTTAATATTAATCAGAGTAGCAAGATTCGGAAGTGTTGCCCTTAAATCTGTTGTTGGAAGGCCGCAATACCATCTTAATTGAGCTATATTTTTATTGAGTAAGTAAACAGCATAACGAAACTGTAATTTATCTTTACTTCGAGCAAATAAAGGAAATCTGTAAAAGTATAACTAGATAGCAGTCATTTGGTCTGTAATGGTTAAAAAACTTTAAAATGTTTATGGACTCTTTAAAAATTATCAATTTTTTTAATTTGTTATTTATCAAAACATATATAAATTCAGGTAGAAAGAACTTTTGCAGAGTACATTGTTCAAAATCATGAGTAATGCTAGATCTTTCTTAACCTACAGACCTATGACTAATTGTACGCTGATTGTAGTGTCGATTACAATTATTGTCTAGGTTTCAACTCATGATATTGATAACATTGTATCTTAATTGAAAAGAGTTGAGCGAAGCAAAGCTCAATAATATAAATAGAAAGTAAAAAATGAACTAAAATAAACAACTTACTGTCTTTCATTATCAGGAAGATTTTCAGTAATATGATCTATAACTTTACTACGTGATCCATAATGTACAATAGGATATCTAGCTGGTATGTTAAGAAAATTGGCAATCATTTGTGTAGTATGTGCAACAAATCCCAATGCAACAGCGACTTCAGTATCATTTGACAATTCTAAACTTTCACTATCTGGTAAATGAACATCATGTATTCTAAATTTTTCATTCCCATCCTGTTGCATGTAAATACATTTACTTATTTTAATACATTTATTTATTTTATTTTATATTATTTTTTTATGCAATTTAACATCTTGTGAAATGTCACGTGTACCTGAGAAATAGGGTATATTAAGCTTAATTCTGAGATCAATTGCCTTCTTCTATGAGCAAGTTGACTACTCAACTGAACATACATTTCTCTTGTATCTATTTGATTTTGCCGCCATTCGTGTAGTTTTTCAATGTCTTTGTACAGTTCTCTATACTTTTCCATTAAATCTGAACCTATACATATAATATAAATGAATCAATTAGAATTATTTTATTTAAACTAAAATATGTTATTAAAGATATTATTTGACAGTTAGTACCATAATCTTGATTCTCTTCCATAATACTAGAATGCATTTGATTTAATATTCTCAATTCTCCCATTTTCCTGGCCCTTTCTTGTTCTAACAATTTTGTTCTAAATTTTGCCATCTCTAATTCTTTACGTATTTTTATTATTTCAGCTTTTTTCTCCCTGTTCACTTTACGAGGTTGAAATAGTCTATTTAATGAAGACTGAAGATACTTTGGAGTGTGAAAGCTATCACCAGAAGCAATTCGCATCCGAAGTACCTGTACTGATTCTGTCTGCTGTTTTAGTGCTTGCATTTTATTTCTTAAACTACTGAGCTTACTGACAGTGTAACTGTCCTTTATTTCAGATGTATTAACTTTTATACGCAGATACCTTTTTAACTCAGGAGCTTCAACAAAACAATATACTGGAGTGAAGAAACCACCATGAAATTGAAAAATTAGAGAATTTTCTTTTAAAATAACTTCTAAATTATTTGGCAATTTTGGACCAATATATGCTAAGCCAGTAAAAGATATGCCCCATGTAAATACAGTTACATCAGTAGTTGTGTTATCCACAATTGTCCTTTTCCATAATCGTATAATAATTTCTGTCAAAAAAAATATATCTTTCTTACATATTTCATTAAAATTATAAATTAGAATACTTTACAATATATATAATTATAAGAATTTGATTTTAGTTATACCTATAAACACATGATTACATTTAAGGTACTAACAGATTATAAAGCTCACCACTGGCAGTAGAGTAGCCGGTGGCATGCATAGTTGGTACTTCAAGATTTGACCATCTTGGATTCATATTATCAATTGCTTCACTCGTGTATAAAGGAGAAGACATACTTGTTCTATGCAGAGTATAATAAAACCAGTAGACTTCATTATTCACATTTGGTTTTAGATTACATCCTATCACTTGTATAAGATTCCTAAGCCTTAACTGAAAATTATGTATTACGATAAACATTAAATTATCATATTCATAAAATCTTATAATCTATACAAGGTATTAAAACATAAATAAATGCTACTGTGATAATAAAAAAATTTATTTTTCATTATTTAAAGTGATTTAGATTGTGTAAAAAAAAAATATTTTTGTATACAATATTATAAATTATTATATATGTTTGACAAATCTTTTTGTATTAAAAATCAATCATTACTAGTTACTATTGTGAATTTGTAATATATAAAGTTTGGACAACTAAAAGCACTATATGAATCATTTTTGTAAGAGTAATTACCTGTTGTGTAGCGAGAGGAAGCCAAGTTTTATACCGCGGAGCGATACGAGGTTGTAAGGTTAAATCTAAATCTCTAACAAGGTTTCTTGTCTCTGAAACCTCCATTGTATACTTTCATAATACCGTATATCTAATACAATTAAAAGAAAATAGAGCAATCTAAAGATAGAATGTAATTACATGACAGAATTTAAATAATGTTTAAAATTATAATCAGCTTTTAGGTTATATAGGTGTATATACTATTAAAACTTGAGTAAACAATGAGAAATAATATAGAATATAGTATTTTTCTAGTTTAAAAATTAAATCTTATTAATTCTATTTGTTGACGATAATTATTTCTCTTAATTAAACGTAGATCCGTTATAAAACATTATGATTTTCTAAGTTTTGACAGTTTTTCGCATTGACACTAAAATATGTATAATACTTGTCCATCTCACTTACTCGTACTATCTAAAAGACGCTATAATAAATGGTATTCCCATCTATGATACGATATTCTGTGGCGTAGATCATAGCGATATAAGCAGTCGTTTTATCAGCAATAGATTCATTTGAATGTGGACAGCGTCATAAAATACTGTATTATAGATAGGAATACCGTTCTTCATAATCTATGTCCTTTGAAAGATAAAAACAAGGCGTGCAAGCATTTTGTACAACAATGTATGCACAATGTTTGTTTGTTTTTAAGTTAAAATAAGTGAAACTATCATATTAATACACTGAAATATAGCAACTATTTTCATTCTCACCAAGAGACTATAATCTTAACGAAAATGAAAAAATCAAATGAAATAAAATTTGATATATTTTGAAAAATAAAATTTATTGACGATTTATTAATCATTTCTTTTTGATATTGAAATAATTTCCATTTTCCAAAGGACAGATCTACGCTAAACATACATATTTCAAGTACGCGCCAATGATATACTGTTATTCCCATCAGGCGATTCATGTGTTGCCACATTTCTACGATTTCTTACTACCTATAGTTCAGCTAGTACAAAATGGTCGACGTGCCTTGACTGTATGATACAGATTGGTATAGATACAACATTTTGTTTCCCTATGAAATTAAATGTAATAGGACGTGTGTAATGTTAATGGATTTATAAAGACTACCGCTTTTCGGGTACGTATTTGTTTTTCATATTAAGTAATATCTTCTAATAAGTGCGCAAAAAATAATTAAGTTATGTATTCACCTGTCAATACGGCTTCCTTTGGCAACAAAGTGTGTACGTCGCCCTTATCAGAATGTGAAATACTGCATGCATAACTGATGTTTCCAATCCCAATAACGAATGTAAAATGTCTTATGCGTACGCTACATATTTTATACGTAAATTTCTCCATTGATTTTTTTGTGTTGATATTATTATGTTTATATACTTTTGGGAAATGTTTTTGAACCAATAAATATGATTTTTAATGTTACATGTATATTAATATTTATAAATGTTTCAGTTTCTGCTCTCAAAAAAATTAGATATTTATCTAATTAGCGGAAATAAAAAAGATGGAAAAACGACAAGAAATATTGGCTCCGTTTTCTTCTGGTAAGTTACTGTATATAACACAAAGATATATAAGTGATCCCTTTTTATCTGTCAGTCCCATATATATATCAATATATATATATTGTCTGCTACTGTCATTGTATATAATAAAATTTATAAATAAGGAACGAGATATATTTTAGAGTCAGTATGTATCCTGTTTATACATCATTTATTAAACCTCATTTTTATTGCATAAAACCTACAAATGCACTATATTATTTCTTTATTTGAAATATTTTAAAATATCATTATATGTATGTACTTCAAACACATACTGCGACATATAATTTTGTCCAAAAATTATTTAAATTATATAATTTATCAAAAAATTGACATAAAATTTGCATTAAGAAATATTTGAATAAGAATAGTTAAAAAATATAATAACACACGTACACAGATACATTGTCAAAATATTTCCTGCAAATTTCATGATATGTAAAGATAGTGATTGTGATAAGACAATGATAAGTGTAAATAATTTGTTGTACTTCATTGATCAAACATTAATATGATTTCACAGAAAATTGCAAAAATTCTTAATATTTTATGACACTATTGCTTAATATATTAACGAATAGATAAAAACTATTTGTAGTATGTAGATAGAGTTTCAACTTGCAGGTATTTGTTTCATAACTTTTTAATATAAATAATTAGATATAAATACTTTTTTAATAATTTATGATGACACAATACTTTCTTATTTCTGACTAATATAATTCAGATGACATTCCTGTTGCATCAGGTATTATTTACCACCCAGTTATTTATTTTAAATTAATCATTTAAATTTAATAAACTTTCTATTTCTAACAATTGCTAGAAGAAAATTGTGTTATTTTTACAAGATATATGTTAAGACTGCATGTTTAATTTTCACTTGACAAGATGCAATGATTCTATGTATATAACACTAATAAAAAATGCACTGATTTCCTAAAATTATACATGTTAACAATATTTAGAAATATGAAAAATAAAACAAATAAACTTTTTAGAATATATAAGCTATGTGTAAATATATATTTATACTTTGTATACAATGTAAAATAACAGCACACATATTATGACACTGCATATACCTTTTAACACAAGGTACATAAAATAGATTATTGGTGCAACTAAATTATTTTGAAATTCATACATGATTCCCTTTGTTATAATGGTGATATAGGAATTACAATAGATAGATCAAAATGAGATAATGTAAATATTTAAAAAATGTCGTTAATACGATGGTATAATGAATTCAGAATTATTTATATCAAATAATAACGATTGGCTTGAGATAAATTTTAATAAATACGTACGATTTAGATCTAATGATAGTTCGATTAAAATTGTATGATTCGTCGAAAAAATGCTCGATAACGGGAGATGAGATACGAAATCTGAGAAAATGATCAAAAAAGTGGTGGTAAAGGTATTAGATTGAAGGTTGGAGGTCGGTTAAGGATCGGGGGTGCATAAAGGTGGGGTGGCACGCGCGGACCAACGGATCAATTCGCGCTCGGGAGCTACGGGGAAAGCAACAGTGTGTCTACCCCTTGCTTCCCGGAAAAATACTTGGTACGACTTGACCGCTTCTATTTATCCTCGATACCGGGATGACAATAAACGGCTTATCAAGTAAACGTGTAGGTAAAATAGAATACGTTCGCCGATCAAACGTTTTCATCAAGAGTGTTATTAAAATCCGAGTGATCTGCATGATTGACGTTACTACTAAATTTTTTTGTAAAACTGTTCGACTGTATATAACAGAAAAGCTTGTTTGATCAACCAAGGTGATATAATCAAGTGGTAGTTTTATTCTTTCCGGTTGCCAACTGACATAAATTAATTTAACAAGATATCCTTGCTTCCAAATTGTAACATCTGACAGACGACCTTGGATTGATTATCCGTGACCGATATTAATGAGGCAAGATAGTCACTATTTTTTATTTCTTTTTTATTTCTATCGAGATAAGAATCGAAAAAAATATTCTGTTTTGCATCAATGTTAGTATATTTCAGTAGTGAAAAATATAGATTCGTGTCATAGGAAAATTTGATCTGATTTTCATTGAATACGTCTTTATACGTTACTGACACAAGAGCGGGAGGCTGCTGCAATTGTCGCGTGCGAGTCCTGCTTGTTCTCTCGGTAGTCAATAGGCGCGAGGACATTTAGATATCGGTTTTTTCGTATCTTGATGCAATTTATGAAGCACAGCATTCGATGGTACGCGAATCGTTTTCGTGGAAGAGTAGATCCATCTTGTAATTTGTTTCCTATATTCCTCGAATATAATTTAATATATAATAACAAATAATAATTTTATATATTATATATCTTTAATATTGTATATCTATAGAAATGATAAAAAAAATTGTTTTTAATATACTTATAGATGAGTGTCCAAATAGTGGAGAGGATAGCGAAGAAGATGTAATAACTGACTATTTAGGATCTTCGCACTCTGATTGCGAGCGTTTACCTATTATTAATGGAGATCTTGGCAATTTAAATCTGCATGGAAATATAATTACTGAGACCAGTTACACCAAAGACAATACAGAGAAAACGGCTATCATGATGTCTGAAGGGACTGATGAACAACAGCAGCAGCAGCAGCAACATTCGCTGCTCACACTTGGCACTAATAATCAAATGCAGCCTAATCCTTTGGTGCCAATTATCAGTGTGACACCTCATTCACCTGGTCTTGCTAAGAATTATCCTGTTTTGGGTAAATCTCTTTGATTGTTAATCTGTGTACCACTATGCATTACATTTCATTGAACTTGATACCATGTCATGTTATAAAATTTTATGTGCTTCTGTGGCTAACAGTATGTTCACCCCCTTGCAGAGGACAACTTGCAACATCTGCATGAAATCCATGATTGTATTCAGCGTATGAGAGATCTGACGCTAAGCAACTGGGGATATAATCATCGCACGTCCCATAATGATGTACCTCAACGGTTAACTTCATCATGTCCTTCCTTATGTCCCTTAATTTCATATGATATTGCACTACGCTCAAGTAACAATGATACAGGATCAGATCCAGATCTCCTTGCTAACTGTTCCACCAACAGCTCTCCTACACATTTTCCATCAGTAGGTCCCCGTTCACAAAATGCACAGGGTATAGACAGAAGACGCAGTTGGACTGACTTAGAAGATACTCGATGTGGGCGTCGCAGATATTTTGGGCAAAATCACCTACAAGCACAAAATATGGTTAATATCTTCTGATACATCTTTAAAAAAATACATTACTCATCGTACATTTATAGCATGATTATAATTGCTTTGTTGCTTTTTTCATTTTGCTTTTTTAAAGGTTGTGATATTTTTTTTTTGTTATAATATTCAACATTTCTTTGTTTTCATTTCAGCGACAACGCAGTATTAGTTTAAGTAGCCTAGACAGTGAAATGGAAATAGAATTACATGGAAAATCTAGTACCAGACCTGTAGGGGTTGGTAATCGAGCATGTAGATCGCAAGCAAGTACTCATTCTCTCAATGAAGCTGATCTTGTACAGGTAATATCAAAGGCCTACATTGATAAGTATCTCAAATGTTTTGTTTGGAATGAAATATGTGGAAAATTTCTCTTTAACAGAGTGAATATCAGAAGATAGTAACAAAGCGATTCAAAGGTAGTCAAAGATTAGCAGACAGTAGTGGTTTAATGCCTGGTCTTACAGGCTCTCGTTTACCTCTTCAAAAATCCATTTCAACACCTTCAATTGTTACTCCTCAAGTTAATGCTCATTTACCAGAGACTGTAACTAGGACAACACCATCACTTGGAGCGTAAGTTAGTTAAATGTATTTTTAGATTGTAAAGCTAGATCATAATAAATAATTAAATAATAATGTACATATTTCGATTTTTTTCAAGTTTTTAAAGGAAATCTATATAAAGTAGCAAATTTATTGTACAATATTATCCACATAATGATTTCACAATGTGAAATACTATCTAAATTCAACAATTATTTTTGTTTTATGTTAATTTTACCAGTTTCTGACATTATTTACTTATTAAAATAATTGACATTTCAATTTTTATGATCTAGCTTACAATCTTTGTACTATATCACATACAAGTAGCATACACACACAGAATAATATGCATATCTTATAAATATAATATATAAAGTTATATGTATATAAATATACATATATGACATAACTCTTTATTAAGTCATTTTCAAATTAGTAGTAAAAAGTTAATGCATGGTTTATATTAATATGTTCACAAAAGGTTTTGAAATTTGCCTACATTTAAGAATGCTTGCATCAACTTGTATCTTGTAGATAAAAGTATTTAGCATGGTTGCACCGTTTATTATTACATATACATATTTAAGTAATTATAAGTTTTTAGAACTAAATCACCATTTGAATCAAAATGAAAATATTACATCATTGCTATATCTAATTATAATTATGTTGTCATCAAAAAAAATTATAATTTTAATTATAGATTACATTCAAACTTTTCTTTTTCACTTCAATAGTTTTTTTTTTTGTGTACTGATTTACTTTACATTTTCGTGGCATTTGTATCTCTGTGGTAAACCACACGAGAATATCTGATGCACATCTTTTTACAATAGTCGCATACTTTGTGTTTGTACTTGACAATTTCCTACCATCCTGCATGGTACAGCCGACGTGAAAGAAATGAAAAGGGTAGTGGAAGTGAAACTGAAACTGAAGATCTTCATACACCAAACAGCCATGAATTTCATGAAGACAGGGAAGGCACACCAAATGCTCAGATATCCCTCGATGAGCTACTAACTGAGTGAGTACTTCATATTTTTTGCTTCTCATGCATACATAATATATTTTTAACTAACTAAAGCTAAAACAAGGTGCAAGGAAAGATTGGTTTGTATCAGCTTTATGATTATTTTTTACTTTATATTATACACCTGTAATAGTAAAATCACTTAGATTTTCTTATATGTATTTTATATTTTCACGAAATATTCAGCAGTGTACGTATTTAATCGTTATATATAATTAATTTATCCACATACTGTAAATACACTGTAGTAGTGTTTGTAGATACGTACTGACCATTATGGACCATTCTCAAGTTATTGCATATTGTACATTAATATTATTTTTTACCGTTTTTATATACTAATTATAATATGTACAACTTTAATTTTTCTAGTGGAGCTGCATATGATGATCATCATTCAGAAAAAACTAGAAGAAAACGAGGTTCTATATTCTTCCGTAAAAAAAAGGTGAGATAACTGTAGTAATTAATATAATTAGGATAGTCATAGAAGATAATTATATCATAAAATATTTGGAGATATATATAAAAACAAGTAATTTTTAAAACTGCAATAAAATAGGATAAAAGTGGTAAAAAAACTAGTCAGCAACAGCATTTATGGACGACAATAATGGCAGGATCTCAGGGAAGCTTATTATGTGATGTATGTATGAAACAATCAACAAATAAACCACTTCTACATTGTGACAGTAAGTATCAGCTATAACATATATTAATATAGGCTGATTCACCTATATTGACGAATTAAACAGTAATAGCTTCTTGACTATTTGTTGTACAAAAAAATTTCAGAAGTAAAAATTACAATAATATTACTATGTTAATATTCATTTCTAGCTATACTAAACACATACTGCATACAAGATACATGTCGTTTTGTAACAAAAATAATTTTCAAAAACTTCAATTTGTAAACGAAATATGAAAAATATTTTATTAAAACAAATAATACATAGTTTCGTCAAATTAGATAAATCACTTCTTTCTGAGTACTTGCAAATATATTTTATGTACTTATTAAAAATGTAACACATTTTTATGTTACATTAGATTGTGGAGTATCTGTGCATCAAAGTCAAGGATGTAAAGATCAACTAGTGCTAGAATGTCTTAAATCAAAACATCATTCTAGCAAAGCTGCCATCAAAACTACGTCAAGTATATCCACAACTTCCAGTAGCTATAATGTTAAGAGAGGGTCTACCGCATCATTACCGCTACCATCGTCTGGAAGTGGAAGGTAATTAATCTTTTTTTTATTACTAAAATTATAGATTTCCTGCATTGGATCTGCGTATCTGTGGTTCAAGATTCGCACGCAATTGGCATGGCTAGGCCTTAACTCGGAATTAATTACAAATATCTCTTATATTTACAACACAAGTACCATATAAGTTAGAAAATATGTACACATATTTGCGCTCAACAAAGAATTTCAATTTTCTTACTTTTCTTTGTTTACTAGATTTTTACAAAAATGTATCACATGTGTGATAAAACTAACTAAACTTAACTGTCATATATTTATCAATAATTCTCTATGACCAATGATGAGAAATTATTCCATATTTAATCGATAGTTACGTATATTTATAAATTAAAATAATCTATTATATTTCACGTTTTACTCTGAAAAGCTTTACTAAATTCTTGTACTCTGTATAAAAAATGAATAGCTAGAAGAGGTATTGTATCTGCTTATTATTCAGAAGCTTTGGCTGGCTCGAAAGCTTATTATTTCTAATTAATTTTGCAATTTACCCGATAGTATGGCAAGCTTCAGCGTGTTTATCCTCGCGTCTCTAACATTAACTAATAAAAAACATTTGCATATGTAGGGTGTTAAATTTATGTTACACATCTAAGTAATTTCTGTTATTACTAAAAGGATAAAAAAATGGCCGCATAAGATTTAAATGATTTTGTAGCCTGCATCTAGTGGTGATAAAGAAACTTTTAGTCATTTAAATCTTATTTAATTATTTTTTTTATCATTTTAATAGTAATGAAAATAATCTAGATATCCAATTTAAAATTAATACCCTGTATATGTAGAATGTCCTCTGCAACTGAGCAAGCCAGTGTTAAAATGGTAAAAGATAGAAAAAAATTTTATTAAACAAAACTGCATAGTGCCTAATACAACATCAGTGGAAGCATATGTTGACTCTTAGGTGGGAGTGTGTCAATGATCGTAAGGTTATCTATCAATACTATTTCTGAATATTGAAATCAAAATGTTTCATAAATTAATCATTTTTTGTTCTGAATATCTTAATATTTCTTTGTAGTGAATTAAAAAAATGTATTGAACATGGACCACACAGCATCACTGCAAACCATTTAATTGTTCCTTAATATTTTTTATTTTCTATCATTTTAATGCTACAGCTTAATCTAATAGTGTGGGATACTCAGTATATATTTGTACAAGGTATATAAATATTATTGGTAAAGACTATTTATCATGATTGTACACTTCCAGTTTGAACAGAAAAGTTCATGTAAAATTGTTCTTGAGTATGAAGCAATGATAAAAAGTGACTTTGAAAATCAAATTCAAGAATAATATTGCTTGAAATTTTTTGGATCAAGTTTCTACCAAACTGGAGGTGTAGAATCATGCAACAATTGTCTTTCTCGACAATATTTATACATCCTGTATAAACTGTTTCATTTAGATTGATCCACTGGAATATCCGTGAAACTGCTAGTGATATTAAAAAATGTTTAAAACAAAAATGAAATAATTTCTGGCAAGTACACTGGTTAGTGTAAGTTTTTTCGATATGGGTACATAGATAACATGTAAGAGTCAACTTTATTCTTCTACTAGTACTAAGTCACTTATGGCCAAAAGTCATTAGTTTATCAATTATTTTAAGGTCAATAATTGGAAAATAGAGAACAGTATACCATTTACAGAAAAAGCTTATGCACATTAAACAGTATGTTCCCTGAAATCATTTAATTTTTGTCTTAAACATTGTTTGTTTCTACCAATAGTTTAAAAGATATTTGAACAGAGTTGGTTTAAATGGAGTATTCTATGTATACAGAGTGGGCTATAATTGGTGGTACAATTTGGTACAAGACTATTCTGCGAGAAAAAATAAAATAGAAATATGAAATAAAATTTGATCATATGAGAAAATTGTTTTTGAGAAAACAAACTTAAAATTTTTATCAAGCATTGTACATTTAAGTAAGGCTCACCTTATCAGCTTCTGTTACAATTTATATCTTTATTTATGTATTGATGAAGTAAAAGGTATTCAATAAAACACGGAGTCATATTAAATAAATTGCATATCAAGATGAAATTTATAAACATTAACTACTAAACAAAAAATTGTTTCTCAATTTGACTATATTATATATATAAGATATACATTACAATAATCTTTGATAAATCCGCAAGCCTTATTTAAATGTATAGTACTATTTTAGGTAAAACTTCAAAGACAATTTTATTTGAAACAGTTATAAGATTGTTAGAAAATGCTACTTCTAACTAGTAATATACTATATGCTATATACTATTAACTCACACAACTGAAGAAAAATATACATATCCATGCAGATTTTACATCGTATATCTATATATTCACTATAATGTAATGAAAATATGCTTTTGAAGAGATAAGGTTTATGTGCAAAGAGGTGTATATTGTTAATTGATATAGAAAAACTGAAAAAAAAAAATACATAATAGAGTAAGAAAGCAAGAAGGAAGGGAAATAGAAGGCAAAATGAGGTTGCCCTAATGCAGTGTGTGCTTTTTCCTTCCCCCGTGCATTCCCTCTCGTGCAACAACAAACTGATTGGTTGTTCGACGATTAAAGGGAAATTAACAGCAAGAAAGCCGTGACAAGCTACAGCCCTTGGCGGCGAGTTGCTACTAAGCTCGGAGTCAAGTAAGTCTCAGATGTCTGATGTGTTCCTTCTATTCTGTCGAAGCGTTCGTACGTTTCTGTTCGTGTGTATTAATCCTACACAGTAGTAGGATATGGCCCGCGTCTATTCGTTCCTTGATTCTTTTATCGCACACATTGTTTAAAAGGCAATTAAATTGCCTCTCTTTCGGTTGTATTGACAGAGACATCACCTTGCTCCTGCCTATGCTTCTGACATGCTTGCTTCTATATATATTATTTGTGTTTTATTCAATGATATATTTTATGTATTACACCTCGTACAAAATTCACCCAATAATTGTACAGAACTATCTCAAATTTTTAGTAAACAATTATTATATGATTAAGTACATTTCTTCATCAAGCATTATCAGGAATGAACATCACACATAGTATACTTTGTGTATTGTTTTTAATCGATAAGAATTTCTTTGTCACTTCCCACTTTGACTTTCTCTTCATGATATAAATTTGTAACTGTTTACAATCTCTTCTATGCAGTTAAATGTATCTCAGACTCCATATTCAACATTGTCCATTCATGTAAAATATCATTTTGTGAAAACATATTAGTAATAAATACTTTAGGTTGGGTTGGGAAAAGATTTATTATCATATACATTTAATATTATGATTTATTAAATTCATCTATACATAATTCTATTACATAGCTTGTCAATGTTGAAGTAATTAGAAAATAGATATTGAAAGTTTCTATGTTCAGAATGTCTCATACCCGACCTGAAAGCACAAATGTACCTACCATTCTAGTAGCCCCTCTATTTTTATTATAAGTATGTAAATTTTATTTGTGTAACTTAACTCTATTGTCAGCATCAAATCTTCTAATGAACCATTTAAAAAAGAAAGCTAAATCTGCTATGATTGTTACTCTTTCAATAATTTTCACATACCTAAAAGGGAGAAGAAATTTAATTATATAGAATCATACACATAAAAGAAAACAGATGTTGCTTTGCAGATTACGTTTATACGAAAGGTAATATCAAAATGACAATAAAGACCTGTATATTGTGTGTAACTTATATATATATCTGTAAGTAAACAATATTTTGTAATGCACATTAATAAAATTTACATTTAAGATACAACATAAAAAGAATACCTAAGGTATAATATAGTTTTAATTGTGACATATGATAAACATAACATTTATTTTTAATAAAAAAAATAGTTTTTCTTTAAATTGGAATTTTTTTAACTTTTCTTTTTCAGTCAAACAATAAATGAGGAAAGAGATGGAGATGGACAGCATCGTGATATATCGAGGTTGGTAAAAACTTGTATTATTGAATTTTAATTGAAAACTTTTATGTCAAGATTAACATATATCAAATTTTTATTTCAACATAATATTTTAGTGGATTGGAGGGATTGGACTTTGGAGATGACGCTTATCAATTTACCGTGGGTGATTTGGAAGGTCTGGATCCGGAATTAGGTCTGGCTAAAGAAGAACTTGACTCTTGGAGTGCTGCCATTGGTCATAATGTCGCATTACGGCTAGCTGATAATTGTGAACGAAAAGTAAAAAGACAAGAACATATTTATGAGTTTGTACTTACGGAAAAACATCATTGCTTAGTACTTCTCGCCATGGAAAGAATTTTCGCGGAAGGCCTTCGACGTAACTTTCGCTTGGGTCAGCCAGATTTGGAGCGCATGTTTCCCAGGCTACATGATCTTATCGACATTCATTTGCGATTTTTACAAAAATTACGCAAGCGGCAAAATGCACATCCCGTTGTTCCTACAATTGCTGATATACTAGTTGATCAATTCTCTGGGGAGAATGCGCAACGTATGAAGAGTGCCTATGGAGAATTCTGCAGCCGTCACAGGGATGCCGTTGAAGCTTATAAGTATTACTTACGTCATGATCAACGATTCGCACACTTCGTGCGCCAATGTCAGGTATCTATAATGTATCAGTTTGTTCTTTGGTTATTTTACATTTTATTTATTGAATAATATACAGAAAAATATATAATTAATATTTGTTTAGTCACATCCTTTGTTGAAGAAGAAAGGAATTCCTGAGTGCATTCTGTTTGTTACTCAGCGTTTAACAAAATATCCATTATTGGTTGAACCGCTCATAAAAACGGGTATTGTACAACAAGAAGGTGAAGATTTACGCAAAGCTTTGATTCTCGTAAAAGAAATTTTAGCTGATGTAGATGCGTGTGTAGCTGATAAGGAAAGAGAAGATAGGAAATTAGAGATCTATAATAAGTAAGAAAATCATATATATCTTATAAAAAATATTCCTTTAAAAATGTTTTTAATAAAATTACGTTTGTTATTGTTATTTAGAATTGATGCAAAGTCTTTTGCGACATATCGCGGTGCCAAATTCAAAAAATCAGATATCATGGCATTTAATAGAATTTTGAAATTCGAAGGTACTGCATATTTAATGCAAGGTCGTGGAAAAATGACTGCCATCGTAGTGGTTGTTCTCTCTGATATATTATTTTTTTTGGCCGAGAGGGATCAGAAATATGCATTTTTTGTGCCTGACAATAAGGCTGGTATAGTATCACTTCAAAAATTACTAGTACGTGAAAAGGCGGGTCAAGAGTCTAGAGGAATCTATTTAATAAGTAGCAATCCAACTGAGCCTGAAATGTTCGAGTTAAAAATTCAGAAGCCCAAAGATAAACAATTATGGATACAAGCGATTAGATCAGCAGTTGAAGCCTGTCCGCAAGAATCTGAAAATGAAACTGGTGTATTAACAGAAAATAATAGTAATAATGAGTTAAGAGATACACGTTCATCTTCCATATCGTTACTTTCTGTTGAAGAAAGACAACGTTTAATTAAAACTAAGGAGTCGCATGTTCTGAAAATAGTTGGTATGTCTAATATAATGTTACTACATACATAAAATGTTCATTGATTGTCACACTTTCTCAGATTTTTCTGTTAATTTTGTAAGAAAATATTTCGAACAAATGATAATCGGTACTTAATTAGCAACAAATTACAATAGTTAAAATCTCTAAAAAACTTTATATTTATGTCATTACACTTGCTTTCCTCTTCAATGAGAATCTCTAATAATGCTTTCTAACTAAATGTAAATAGTAGACATACACGCCATAAATATTGTGGTATTTGTCACGATGTATACTTTGTACATGTTTCAAATATTTGTAATCGAATACACTAATTATAATGGTTGTTTCGTTGTTATAATTAGGTGAGCTACGCAAAAAAGATGCAGAACAGGCGTTACTATTGGAAGAAAAAATTAATTTACAAATGCAACTTTTACATGCTGCAAATATTTGGAGTGGAAATGAGAGTAGTGATAATGAAAGAATAGAAAAAACTGATAAAGAAATTCCAGATTATACAAGATTAGTTCACAATGAAGGAACAGACACTACACAATTACGGCAAGAGGTCATAAAATATTTTATACTTTTATTTACTTTTAATTTAAAAATTATATACAGAGGACATTTACTTATATACAGAGAACATATATAGAATTCTCCATATATTTTGCCATTTTGTTTTGCGCCAAAACATGTGAGGAAAATTTTATGTAAGACACAAATATGTAGTAACTGGATTTTCAAAAATTTCCATATTTTATATAATTGTATTATTTTTTAATAACATATTTGTGAACTTATATTTACATAGCGTTTATCTCTCATTTTTTGATCGTAGGACATGCTGGCAAAATAAGTATATAAAGCTTGAAGACAGGAAAAGATAAAACTCTGAAAGTATCATTCATCCTGTTATAGGTAATTACAACTATTCAAGAAGCGACAAAACTCGCTAGTTCATTATCTTTCAGTGCGGGCGGTGCTAGTCTTTCAAGAAGTCTAAGTTCTGCAGGAGAACGACACAGTGAGGCCTATGTTCCACCTGCTCTTTGTGTTCCACGAAGGGCAGAAACTTTTGCGGGTTTCGACCATAATAAAGTAAATATACGATACATTAATCATTAGAACTGAAGTATTAATCGTATTTTCTTTGTAGGAAAAATATCCATTACGAGAGTCTACGATTCATTCCGTAATTTCTCTTCCAAAAGTTAGTGAATTTATGAAGGAAAGTCCAGAAGAAAAAGAAAGTCAAGATTCGGAAATAAATAAGGATCAACAGTGGGCGGCGATTCGTTTGTCTCATCATATTTATAGCTTAGTCTGTATAATTAGTAATCAAATGACGACAATCGATAGCTTACAAGCTCAATTGGCTGCGTGTAAAGAAGGAAGCATGGGCAAATCAAATAATAGACCTAATCCAAATCGTCAGTTAGAAGAATTACGTAATTTACAAGATCAGTTAAGCCGAGAGAAAGCAGCATTTCGTGCTGCCTCTCAACAAGAACAAAAGCAGTTAGAAGAAGAGCGGGCCGAATTGGCGAAGCAACGAGAACAACTGATAGCAGAGAAGAACGATATTACGCAGCAACGAGATCAATTATACAGACGACTGGAGGCATTAGAACGTCAAGGAGTGACATTGGTCACAGGCACTGCGCCTAGTTCTACAACCATCCTTTTATCTCACATGACACAAGGAACTGATACAGTGCAGGCACGAAAATCACAACCGGATGTTAAACGAATACCATTAAATTTAATTAGCGCCACTAATCAACAAAAAGTGCAAAGTAATCTTCCAGTCAAACAACAATTGCCTCTAAAACTTGCTAGCGGAAGCAACAATAATACTAGGTAAGTATAAACATTAATATAAGATTATTTGTTGAAACATCTAACTAAATTTGTTGAACGCTTTTAAATGTAATTTAAGTATGCATAATTTGGAATAAAATGTTTAAAGTGATTCAAACCACAAATAATTAACATACGCATTTTAACACATTTGTTATTTAATGAAAAATAGGAGCGGAAGTGCGGGCAATAATAGTCCAGATCGACATTCGCGAACAGGAAGCAGTCCGGCAATCGTAACTGGTTCTACGTATTCTTCACCAGAATTAGGAAATAACCATGCTGGCACCAGTCAAACCCATTCCTCGAATCGTTCGCTTCGAATCACCCGATCACCACCAGAATATCCGCATCAGCAACAAAATCAGCGAACCGAACAGCAGCAACCTTTGGAAGAAGAGGTAATTTTTTTCTGACGTTTCTTTCGTTTTGGTCGGAAGCATTCTCGATCTTCTCGTCCCGCAACTGGCGAAACTACTCCAGCTTCTACGCTAACACCCTCCCGGAATCAATCAAAAGATGCTCAACCTAGAAGTCGTGTAAAGTCGTTTTGACTTTCAACTTTTTCTCGATAAAAATCATGAATTACCTTTAACATTTTTTTCGTGGTTACTATTATTTTTCCTAATTTTCCCTTGCATGTGTATTGTTTATAGACTCTTTCCCCATGTCATCTCTTTTCTTTTAATTCTTATTTCTTATTTTATCTCTTGCTTGCATCTTTTCTTCCTTATACCACTCTTTTTTACTAAATAATAATTTTTTAGTCGTGTTATATATTGAAATGCAACATAGTATGTAAGAATGATGCATTTATATGGTGTCCATAATAATAGCGTGACTATATCAATAAAAAGAAGGATGTACACACATTATTCTCGATGAATTGATAAAAGATAATGTTACTTTTCAACTGCTACTGAGGGCAATAATATAATTTTTATGCAAAATCTCACAGAGTCTACTATAGAGGAAGAATATCTACAAAACAAACGTGAACACTTAAATACAGAGATAATGATTAGTGCTCAGAAATCGCGAGAAAAAAGGTGTTAAACGGCCGGCTTAGTGAGATAGATCAGCCGATCTTGTTAAATCCTTACTCGCTATATTATTAAGCCGACTGACAATTTTAGAGACACAATTTTAGATGAATCTTTTAAGTAAATCTGTTGCAGCTTGCTAAATATGCAAGGTAGAGAAAATACATTATTATTAGAATTGCATATACATGGATGTGTATATATACTTTTTCATGACACATGACATCATTTGTATGTATGTTGGAAATAGGGAAACGTGTGAAAGTACATAATGTGTACGTAAGAATGAAATTCAATGGGATGTACGTGTCGTATATGTACAACTTCATTTTATCAGCACGTGTAAACGCATTTGTAAATGTATACACATGCCTGTGCATATGTGCGAATGTATAAGTGACCGTAGTAGCTATTCTTATACTATAACTTTAAAAGTATTTTAATACATGTTAAACGGACAGATAGAATTTATTAACTATAATGCATTTCTATTACGTGTGCCAAGCCACAGATTGAAGTCATTAAATTTCAGAATTTCATTGCTTTTTGGCAAACATAAATAATTTTTATTTAACCGAATCAATTGTAATCCAAGCAACTTTTTATATTATTTTTTGAGATTATTCACTGCCATTATTGTTACCCTGTAACCATTTTCTTTTTGCATCTTTTTTCTTACAGTCTATAAGCTGTTTTATTTATTGCATTATGTAAGATCAGTGATAACTTCAAATCATCTGAAATATTTTATTTATACAAAACTTTTTTCAATGAAGAAAGTTGTCAGCTACATATTTCACAGAAATATAAATAGAAATAAACTTGTTCCAGAAAAAGTATTAAGCAAAGATGATCATACTGCACGTTGAAACTGTTGACTCTTTTGTTTCGTGTGTTTATTGACATTTAAAATAAAATTGTATCTGAAATTAAAATATATTTAGGACAACAAGAGCAGTAATTTGAAAAATATGATTGTAGAACATATAGCTCGTCGTTATAAAATCAGACTTGATTTTGATACATATGTGTGTGTTTGCGCGTGTGTATGTGTATGTTTGTGCAGATTTCGCATGTGTTTGCCTCACGAAATGCTGAAGCGTGCAATATGATCGAATGAAAGGACAGCGTCGTCGAGGCACGATGATAAAACATGTGACTATATAATGAATTAATTTATCTTAATAAGGAAACCAGTAATGCTATCAACTCGTCTCAATCAATCGTGATGACAATAGATCTTAAAAAGTATTTCTGTAAGATGTAAAGTGTGTGAGGTTCAAAGAGAAACAATGAGTTCTTACGAGTCTATTAAAAAAAAAAAGAAAAAAAACAAAACCGAGCATGTATCAGCTCGTAAATGATATTGTATTAACCTGTTAATAGCCTTTATGGATGAGTGTTCGACTTCATTTCAACAGCACTTAATACAAACTGAAACATTCTTAATGTCATAATGCTCATTATAAAAAGAACATGAAACATATATAAAAAGGTAAGTTTGGACGCTGGAAAATGTAATTCCCCAAAAAATCATTCCAAATAGATATTTAAACAAATAAAGTTATATATATATAATGTAATATATGTATATATATACATAGTGCATCTCTATAATTAACAAACAACGTTTGCAGATGATATTTCTTTTGCGAAAATGTTCCTTTTGGCTCCCTTAACGTGTTATTAATGAAAAAGGCTGCCTTTTGGCTTTCTTAACGAGTTGTTAATGAGGAAGGCTAACCAATCGTAGAATGTTTTTGTGGGACGGACGAGCTCTGGTGATTCGCCAATGGTAAACATTGTATATGTTTGGCCCTCTAATTGGTTAGTGCTTTTTATTAGTAACCCGTTAACAATCTTAAGTGAACATTTGCTCAAAGGGAAAAGTTGCTTGAAATCTACTCAGGAATTACCTCTCAAATGGTATTTGTTGAATACTGAGACACTGTGTATAAATACATACGTAAATATATATATATTTAAAAAGTGTATTCTTTATATATATTAAAAACGTTATACACTATGTCAAATGTAGCTCGATACGATTAAAATTTATTGTTATTAAATATTATCCTTATGTAATGAAGTCGCACACCATCTTCAGGGTAAAAAAAAAGAATCAAATTGGAATAACATGGAGTAGTGCGGCGGCCTACATGCGTCTTGTGTCATCTAGCATGTTCGATGTCACTTGATAGCATAAATTTAAGAAAGGATATAAAGAATTATTAGTAACGCGGTTTTCCACGTTTTAGTGAATCTTTACGTCCCAGACGCTCATGGGAAGTATTTTTGTACGTTTACTCTGTACCTACTATTTTACTCTAAAACTATATCTACTGTTATCATTGTGATACTCGCTACTGCGATCATCTTTGGAAACGTTAATGTAAAATTATATCTTATAAGTGGACGCGTGTTTGTTTTAAGACGCGCTCACACACTCAATACATCAGCATTAATTCTCTTAGAATTTAATAACTTTTAAAGTAAGTGCCGTTACATCGGCAATACGCTAATATTAATTGTTACTATTGTGTTATATGCTTGATCACTTTATCAAGATTTACCATTTATTCACGATACGCCGGTTGCGTCTATTTTATAACAAATGCACGTCGTAAACTTCTATTTTTAATAAGTCCTTACATTGTGAGGTGGAATAATTTTTTCGTAAGGCGATCCATGAAAGTTAATCTGTTATACTTGGCAAGAACAAACAAATATTTACGATATTCTTCTTCCTGTTTCAATTCTATACAGATGTATACATACTGATATGTGATTTACATTCCTTAACGTTTATATACACATGTGCTACATTTTTCGATCGATACATGAATCGCCGTTAAATCACTAACCGCATAAAGAAATAATACCTATTTATTATAAATGTACATACAAATTGTTATTGTAATAAATAAGAACGTGAGGGAAATGAACGATTATGTTAATGTTACGTGATATTTCTCTTCTGTTTATTATATTTACTTATAAAAATTCTCTTTGCATTTACAAATTTTTATCCTATCGTTTTTATTTTAATATGGCTTGGTCCTGTGCTGACGATCACGTCCTTTACTGGTGCCAATTTTCGCCACCAATTTATGGCTAGGTGTTTGTTCAATAGGCATTGTTTCTGTTTGCCTCCAAATGTTTATAAGTCCTTCTTCACCAACTGTTATCAAAGAACCACTCTGCAAATGGCATAAAATTTTCCATTACCTTAAAATGTAATAAATTTGCTTTAACTTTGTATTAGAATCATACCTTTTCATGTAACCAGCTATCACGTACTACTTGTTTATTTCCCATCATGTTATAATATGTTTCTAATCGATCATTTATAATACTCAAACATCTCAAATTATCCCTAAAATAATTTGACAAATAAGATACAATGTTATAATATATAAGAATGCTATTCACACCCGTTCAAATACCTAATTAATACTACTAAAAACATTATTTTGTTTTTAATATTAGGCTGTCTTGTTTTACTAAGGTTTTCAATGTGTAGTAATTTACCCTTTAACACTATTGCAACCAGCTAACAGGAACGGTTGTCCAAATACATTCGAAGCATGGACTCTGTCTATGTAGCAATCATCTGGCTCACAATTCTAACAAAAACAATTTTAATTATACAAAGCTTCTTAATGATTTACTTCTGTAACTTTTTGTTTAAAATCAATTTTAAGTTATTATAAATATACCAAAAATATTAATATTAGTTTCTTAATGTACTAGTCACTTAGCAGTTTATGTATTTTCTTTAATTTATATTTACATATTGATATATTCACATCCTATATTAAAAAATAACCACACTGTTGCTTTAATACTATTGTCTATATATTTAATGAATAATCATTGATAATTTTCACTGCTTTTTCAGCTAATAGCTCTCATGCATAAAACTTTAGAATTTATAGAAATAAGAAATTTGGATCATTTTCTGCAAATACATTAAGCAAAAACAAACATCAAGATGTTTATGTAAATTAGTTATACCAACCTGGAAAACTGCTAAGTCACTGCGTTCAAATTTAGCATATGGGGTTGCACCATCACAGTTCCAAAGCTGCAATGAATTGTGTGTTGTGCACCAGAGATTATCATCATTCAGCCAGCCTATCCTATCCTTTTAATTAAAACATATAAATTACAACCTGGTTTACAGTATCAATATATTTTTAAAATTTCATCTATGACATTAACTCACCACAGATGATTCAGTATTTAAAGAATAAGTTAATGCAGAATCTTCTGATGGCTGTGTAAGGTCAAAGATATTAATCAATCCATCTATACTGCCAGATGCTAAAATATCTTCCTTCCTAGGATGAAATGCTAAAGATGTTACATCTTCCATATGAGATTCCCAGTATCCCCCAAGAAGATTATTTTTGTCATTCAATTTTGAATTGGTATATCGAGCATCCCAAAATAAAATAAATGTATCTCCACCGATATGTTCTGTACCACCAGCTATAAGTTTTTCATCACAACTAACATCAAAACTACAGAGAGGTTTCATTTTTCCATCTTCTGTACTATCTGAAAATAATGCAATTTATGTTTTTTCATACATTGTTGGGTGTCTGGTATTGTAAAAAGCAAACATGATAACATCTACCTTTAAACTCCGCAACAATTTTGCCTTTAGCTCGCAAATCACACGCTGTAATGTATCCACTGTTTGTTGCTGTATATAAAATGTTTCTAGAGGTAGGACTAAACCTGATACCAGCGATAGGACTTTGATTGTGAGTTAATGTTGCAGTTCTATTTAAACTCTCCCCAACAGAATATATTGCACATGTATGGTTGGACAAGGCAGCGCCAATCCTAAATTCTGGGTCACTATATGCAAATATTATTTTGTAAAATTATTTTATGTACTGTATAAATAGATGACATTGTATAGATGACAATTGTTATGGTACAATTTACGTCAAATCCAAATTTAATATTAAATGTATTCTACATATATTTATTAAACAATAAATATGATTTGCCAAATGTGACAAATTATAAATATCTGTAGATACAATATCAAATATGATTAAAGTATTGTACTAAAATATCATATCAAATATAATTGAAGTAATAAACTTTTCAAAATATCGTTACTATATTAAAGGTATCAATTGGAAAAAAAATAATAAACTATACACAATAAAACTGAAAAATAATTTGAATAAAAATGGAGGGAAAATTGCGTAGCGCAATATTATAAACATTTAAAGACATGCAGGGTATTTTTTGGCGATCTTTTGAAATGAAGAAATACTGTATTTTCTATAATTGATTTGACGCAAAATGTTCCATCTGAAAAAGCATAATTTGCCTTTGTGTTCCACAAACAGCAAGGACATAATTATGATCAAGGGATACCGCTTCTTCTATTGACAATGTCAACTCTCTTTTCCTCTTGATGGTTCGATTATCGTCATGTTTACGTGTATTATGTTCAACACTTAATTTTTTTAACGATTCAATTATTTTAGCCATGACGCTGTCTTTCAAGACTCTACGCAGGTATCAAACAAAATTAAGATTAATATCACGTCCAAATTGTAGCCATACGTCTCAGTTTATAAAATATTTGTCACTTTCAATTAATACGAAACCATAAAATGTTTTATTTTTAACTTCTTCTCTCATCTAAAACTATTCGATACACTTCTTTTATTTATTTTCGGTCGATTACTTTAGTATTTTACGTATATACAAGTTTTTGAAATATTAACAAGACAGAAAGACGTTTCAAACGCGGTTTTTCTCTGACAACATTAACATCGGTAAAAGTAAAAGCCATAGACGAAGAATAGGATAGATTTATCATTTCGTATCGCAGACGAGTGCTCGTGGGACATCGTGCTACAGAAACTGAAATACCGACAGCTCCAACAAAATTTTCCATCTATGTTACCGACGAAGTATGAGATAAACCAGTGTTTCTCAATCTGTGGTCCACAGAACTTTGCTGTCAATCTGTGAAAAATAAAACATTTTAATTTATTAAATAGCAGCAAATGTCGCGCTAACTAAAAATTATATTTATATAACATTAGATTTAATGAATGAAATACTTGTTTATATATTGTTTTTCTATTTTTGGCTAACGTCAGTTTGCGAAATACTTTTTCTATTTTCGCCGGTTTGAAGGTGTAAAAGGTTGGAAAACACTGTTCTAGAGCCTCCAGATTCTGGGGACACAAAAATGCAGTAGGTAAGTGGTTTATCTTAGAAAAATAAATATTAAGCGTATTGCACTTGTTGTGAAAAAAGAAAGAATATAATTTAATTAAAAATTTAATGTTACTTTTATTTAAATCTAAGTAGTGTACTAAAAATAAGAAATATGGATCTTTTGTATTCTAGTATCTAGTTTATAATAATTTATATAGTTTACATTGTTCTGGAAAAAGCCCATGTAAACATCACGTCACAAGACGACACGTCAACAACTCATATAGACGTAATTTTGAAATCTATGACGTAACCCTGATTAAAACTAAATAATTAGGCAACTATTTTACAATAGATATTGATATGTAGAAGCAACTCTTTTACAGAACTGGATCTTTGTTGTACTTAACTAGAAAAACAAAGACAGAAATATATATAACTACATGGTAAAGAATCACTCATGCGCATTGATTCTAAAAATTGTAATAGTATTAAAGTATAAATGTACAAATAATAGCGAATGTTATACCAAATTATAAGATAAACTGAAAATGATTGATAATATATCTGTACATGTGTGTCATGTAAAACTACTCCCAGAAAAATTTGATGATTAAGCGTATCACTAGTCCTGTCGATTAAATGGTTAAAGAAACATGTTTAAATGAATTAGATTTTACACTTTAGTATATTAATATACGTATATTGAATGTTACATTAAATAGGATCGAGAAACGTTTTCTCATAAAAGTGTGGAGCCAATTCTAATAACCATTCCGGTTTTATCACAGTTATGTCCTTCATGTATGTTTTATTTGTTTGTAGAACTTCACAGAACAGTAACCTTGAATGAAAATATACAAAAATTATAGAACTACAGTAAATACTATCTTAATGTTACAGGAATACAGTAAATATTTGAAAAATACAAAAGACTTATCAAAGATTTATCTCAGAATCTTCCAAATATTTACTGCATATAGAATATTAAGATTGATATACATACCACTGAGGCTGTTGAAGTGTATATAAACAACTATTAGGATGTATGTGCAAATCTTTATTGCCACGAATTGTTTTATATACTCCAGTGTAATGTAGGTATGCTGCTTTTGGAAAGAGCCCAGCTGTTATACATTTTAAAATTTGTTCTACATTTCCTTTAAAAATATAAAGGATAAATTGTTATTAGAACATTTTCATAACTTAATCAATAGATCATATAAAACATAATCTTTGTCATAATCTACCATTACATGAAACCAATGATATGTTCAATCTTTTCATCATAGACTGCATTTGTGTGCGAATTTCCGTGGCTCTTCGTAAAGCTTTATTATTTAGAAACAATTTTTGACACCAGCTAGGTGTTTTATTCTTTTCATAAGCATTATATACATTGAGTAATGTCAATAGATCTCCTTCTTCAACTTCAAATTTTCTGTGCGCAACTCTTGCTTTTATAGCAGCTTGACCTCCTGCTGGTCTTATGAAAACATTTTGTACTTGAAGCATGGCTAGAATGGTCGATAGTTCTACCGAACATCCCATTTCACCTGCATACAAAAAGAAAAATGAAATTTGAGGGATCACACTACAATGGTCTCTCGCGTGTTTTCACCCAACTCTCCAATGATTGTACAATGCATGCGATTCATCTAGAAATGCACTAAATATCCTAAATGTATGGATAACACTGAAAAATATTTCAGATAAAAACTGTTTCCTTAGTTAAAAGTATTACCTGATACTATCAGTGATTTTGCTAAAACAGCTTCTAATGGCATTTCTGCCATTGTCATACCCAAAGGAGTTGTTAATTCTCCATTGCTATCAATTGCACCTAACGCATAAAGTAATTCCAGTCCTGCGAGAAGATTTTTACTTGGTGGAGCAGATGGAAAATTGAACCTTAGTACATTATCGATTCCCAAAGCTTTCAGCTGCAAAATTGCTGGTGCTAAATCTGAGCGTTGCATTTCTGGTGGTGTTGCCTCAAAGAATTCCGAATATGCTTCCTCTGTGTACAATCTACAGAAAGACTATATAGATGAAATTTTGAGAAACATTTGGATATAAACGTTCCAATAAATCAATCTGATTGTATTTTCTAAAAATGTAAGTTCTCAAAATTTTGTATACCTGTATGCCTCCCCTGTTCGAACACGACCTGCTCGACCAGCACGTTGGTTGGCGGAAGCTTTAGACACCGGAACTATTATGAGGGAATTTGTCTGAGTCTCTGTCTCATACCAGGGAAGTTTCACGAAACCACAATCGATTACTAAATTGAAAAATTTTTTAGTACATTATCATCGCGATTACAAAATAAAACTAAAGCAAATAACCGAATTATGTGTAAATAATAATAATACCCAGTATGATATTTTATTTAGAATACAAATAGCAAAAAATGCACGCGCACGGAGCACAATTACTGCATCCATACCATAAACGATGTTTGGAATAGTAATAGATGTTTCTGCGATGTTTGTTGCCACAATTACTTTCCGAGTGTCTTTGGCAGCCCTCCAAAATACTTTTAATTGTTCTGAATTAGGAAGTGATCCGTACATAGCTAGAGGTAAAAGTTTCACTACAAAAAGAAAACGATAAATGTCGATGGAAGTAACGACAAAAGGAAGAAGTTATCTTAAACTTATCCAACAAAGTAGTAGCAGTGTGAACATCGTATAGAATCATACTCACGTTTACCTTCCTTTACCAGTTTTGCGTGTTCTGATAAAAGAGAAACCGCCTGGTCTACTTCATCTAAACCAGTAAGAAATGCTAAAATATCACCAGGTTCTTTGGTTTCGTGAATTTTCAAAGCAGTGTTTACGACACTAGTTACGTAATTAGCTACTGGTTCTGAAAAGAATAGATATAAGTATACAAAAAATTTATTTTATGAATTTGAAACAATATATTAATGATTTTAAGTAGTTTCATTTATCACATATAATATGTAGCTATTTAAGGTATTATTCTCATAGAAAGATCAAATATATTTACACGTGCGGATATACCATTTACGAAGAAAATATCCACTGGATAAAGTCTACCCTCCACAGTCAGTATAACCGCTGTATCTTTTGTCGAATCCTTCGTTACATTTGTATTGAAAAAATCTCGGAGCTGCTCTGCGTCGACCGTAGCGGAACAAACAACAATTCGTAAACTTTTTCGTTTCTAACATAAAAAGATACAAAACAAATTGTTTGCGTTATTTAAATTATTGTATTTATATTTGTGTTATTTATTATATATCAAATAATACAACTACTAATCACCCGAATTATCTTTTTTAAAAGTCCCATGATAATATCAGTAAGAAGAGTCCTTTCGTGTACTTCGTCTACCACAATTACGGAATAACTCGTCAATAAAGGATCGCTCATCAATTCACGAAGAAGAATTCCTTCTGTCATATACTGCAACACATAGTAAACAATATATAATTACTATTTTTATTAAAACTTTTACCCCTTTAATGTTTAACATTTTACATCTTCATCTAAACTTGTTATATTTTCGTTAACTTTCAGAATATTTTATAATTGTTATATATATAAGAAATACATGGGCTAGTTATACATATACATAGTATAGAATCCATATAACATTATATAATTTTTCGCGATGGATTCTTATACAATGTTATATGGATTCTATAGATATGTATATGTATAACTAGCCGATACGCATAATATAGTCGATAACTCGTGCTTCACGTGGGTGCACGTTGCAAAACTTTAATAAATATTTTTCTGTTATTAATCCTTTGACTACGCCAGACTTTGAGACGCACCAGCCGTACCATGTGGTGCATTTCTGAGAAAGTATATTTAAATGATCAAAACACTGAATTCGACTACATTAAAACAATATTATTTATTTCTTTGTATTCTACGTTTTGCATTGTAAATTTTCTAAGCGCCTTTAGAAGCTCACAGTATCAAAAATGCAATTTTTCTAAGCTTTTAGAGGCCAAAGGCCAATAGTAGTCAAAGGATTAAGTTGCGTCACATCATTTCGAGATGTGTGAAATGTTAACTCCTAAACGAGATAATTTGTTTAACCAGTTAGCTGCGGAATTTAGTTTTAAAAATCCTTTGCGGAGCGCGTAATGAAATCAAGCAATGACGACTTTACACGTCGAATGTGGGACAGATACTCCTATTATAAATTGTACGAAAAAAGTAAAACAGACGAAGGAAATTTTTGTTCGATAAAAAATTAACAATTATAGTCGTCAATCGCACCGAAATAAAGTTTTGGATTGATGCGTATACACATCGCACGCAGTTAAATAGTTAAAACGATGCTCCCCTCACCGATTTTGATAATTCTTTAATGTACTATCGAAGCAATGACTTCTGAATTTTTAGTCTACGAGATATTTTTTATTGCTCGAAAGATTATTTAACATCCTGCTTTCAAGTGAATCTTCGGGCTTTTCTAAAGTACAGCCTTTGAAAGAATATCTTCAATCTCCACAATACATTGTACTTGAAAAAGAAAAATAGAATAAGTTCCAAGAGAACAAACAAAATTTAAAAAATTGGATTGAATGAAAAATGTTTTCAATTTATTTCGCGAATTTATTTTGTCGTTTTAAATTTTTCTAACCGAACATACTTTCCAGTTTGTACCGATGTCCTAATCTTCGTTATCTTATCTTATTTCTTACTTTAAATAACTTTCCAAATGATACCTTGATCTTTGTCGTTTCGTCCGTGTAGTTGTCGAAACGTATAGAATAACCGACTTCCGTGCCTAAAATACAACTGCGTTCATCAGCAACGCGATTAGCCAAAGAAGTAGCTGCAACTCTCCTTGGTTCCGTGATGCCAATCATTTTTCCATCTGCGCACCATCCTGCTTCAAGAAGGTACTGAAATCATTTGGTAAATAATAATTGTAATTTACATGTACGCTCCGTTAAATCTCTTACATTGCTGACAGATTACCAAAATAGTGGGATATTAACCCTTTGGGTACCGATTTATTTGAAAAGATTGTTTGCGTTTGGCTATAAAAGGCAATAGATTTAGTGCGAGAATTCATTTATTTGATCGATATCTATAGTAATTAGAATTGTAAAACAGATATAAATTTATAAAAGAAACAAAATGAAAATAAATAAATTCAGAACTTTCTCATAAAATAATTAGCAGAATAATTAATCATTTTTGTTAAATGAATCTAACTAAATGGCTCAGTACCTTTGTGTAGAGAATAACGAATTGCAAAGATTAGTGCATTAAAAGATATATGATTCCATTTGAGAAAATAAAGTTGCTCTTCAGATATAACAAAAATAATTAAACGACGCACAGATAACAAAAATAATAATTCCACAAGTCCGTTGAATATTAATGATCTAGAAAAATTATTTTTATTAATGTAACCAACCATCGGAAGATGGTTGAAAATTATAGCATGACTCATAAGTCAAATTAATATATATGAATGAATTTACCGAAAATGAATTCTGTGCGTCAAACAGTATCACTGTGTTAGACTTGCCATCCCAGTCCTCTGATGCCAATGTAATTGAAATTGTTTGGTCCATCTCAAAGTATAGGTTGCGAGGAAGAAATATTTTAAGAAATTTTAACAATAGAAACCTTAATTTGTCATATTCGAAAAAATGGAAATCTCTATCTGTCCGATTTACGCTGGAAAGTTGATTAAAAATTTACCTATACTTTGAAGCAGTAGTCACTAACAATGAAGAGTGGATGCACTGTAACTAAATGCGTAATAATTTTTTAATTATACATCCAACTTGTCTACAATTTTTTACAAAAACTATTTCTACAGAGATATCGAATCCACGCTCGTATGTAATAGACTGTACAGTTGTTGATTTAAAAAAGTTCCATTTAAATTCATGAGGAACTAGCTTATCGGCTAGTTCATCTTATTTAATGTTTTATGAATGCTTGTTTTTGTTTTAAATAATGAGTATACTAATGAATATATTGAGATTGAAGAAATTATAAAAAAGTATGGATTGGCAGACAAATGGATTGAAATCTAAGTTTTAATTCTCTGAAATTCAGATTCAAAACTTTATAAAATTTTAAAACTCACAAAATACTTTTTATAAGTATTTTATGATTCATTTTATATATGCTACATAATATAGTTGCCAAACAGATACCAAATAAGTATAATGAGCACTGTACGAAATAAGTTCTCTTTACATGTAAACCTTGTCATATGTTTAGCTTATTTTCGATAGTACAGTTTTATTAAAAGTCCTTTCAAGGCTAAGTAAATTAACACCATATGTTAGGTAAGTAAATTTTATATTTCATTAGGGAAAGACTTGATTGCTACACTGTTACATGCACTCATCGCTTTTCAACTTTAACGCGAAGCTTTACATTTTGAATTCACTTATTAATTCTAATCTTGTTGCATAATTCGGTAATGAAAGAATATTAGGTATGAATTACGTCTTTGGAATTTAATATCACATTTATATTAGATTTTATAGAAAGCTCATTATAACGACTTATATACGTCAAAAACCTACAACGTGACTTCGGCAAACTTACAAGTACTATACCCACGTAATTCGCGACATTCCCGACACTTTGGATCGCATCAAAATATGCAGTTAAAGGCAAGATGTCGTTAACTATTATGAATAAAAAATTAAAAATTATACTTTTTGATCCATGTTTAGTAAGATTAATTATCACATATCAACATATATTACTTAACTTGTATGTTTAATATTAAATAAATATTTATACCGTAAATATATATACCGTATATATAATATAATACTTTTAGCCTATGTATTATTGTTCTGATTAAATGGCTAAATTGAAAACTTCAACAACTGTAATTCTAATTTTCAACTTGAACTACGCATATAAAGAAATACTAAAAAACTTATATGAAATGGACAAGCACACGCATAGATCCATTAATTATTATCCAAAAGTAGATGCTACTGTTCATTATTATATTTATGTATATATGTATATGTATATGTATATGTATAATATGTATATATAATCAGACAGCAACATTAACCCCTTAAATCAATTAAAAAATAAATATCAGATATCCTGTCAATGTTAGAGATCACAATAATTTCATCAAAATCAATAATTTATAAACAAAGGTAATAACTGCATTAAGTAAATGCAAAGATATACTATGTAAATACCTAACAAGGTAGACATATATTATTAAATATTTAGTTATCTAAATCACTATTCATTTTTAATATTTATTATCTTTTGACAAAAACAACAAAAGATAATATGTATCAAAACTATCTAAAAATTTGTTCTGGAATATGAAATTAATGTAACACAGTTTAACATGTTATTTAAAAATTGCAGCGGTCTTCCAACACTCACCACTACGTGGAAACAACACTCGCAATCTCTCACAAGCTCCCACTTCCACTTCCATTTCTATGTAATAGAAATTCTAATCTGTCCCTACCATCCCCATGTCTAAAGGATGGATCTGCTAGGTAACCTTATTGATGAATCCACTAGCAGGCCCAGGATGGAGAAACGCTCCTCTTTTCTCTTTTTCTTCCCCCTTCTCTTTCATACCATACAGAATACGCACTCCTCAAAACTAAATTTGAATAAAAAAATAATACTAATTTATCATATAAGGGGTTTATGCACATTTGTTCATACATCAGTCTGATATTTATACAAAATACATGCAAAAAAATAGAAAATACAAAAAATTTTGTTAAGATATTTTCATAAATATGACTTTGCAAGTTTCAGTATATAAATGTTGTTCTGGTCAATTATGTATCACCGGTAATGAACAACTGTAGAGAACAAGATTTTCCAAGATTCACACTGTCATCCTTGAGTGGAAACATTGGACATAGATCTTTCTTCATCAACCGATGACGGTACATCTTGTACATACGTGTAGGCTCGTAGAAAATGAAATTCAGTTACATAAACAAGCAATAATATAATAACATATGAAGACCATTTTACAAGTCTGATATATTCTCGCATGCGATCAAAAAATATTGCCAAGAGGAGATAATCCATAACAGCATGAAAATTAATAAACTTCCAGCAAAGGACTATTATCCAAAAAAAAATGCTTCTAAATATAGTTGTCTGTCTAGTGTAAAGATGTTCTCTACTAACAATTGCTGGTGTTCTATATTCAGTCTCAAGAAGGTCCTGATATAAATATATATATCGATTCCAGGTGGCACTGGTGAGGAACAAATGGACGGTTATAAGTAATATATTACGAAATGCTGTGTTCGAAGTTTTCAAAGTTACATTCCCAGGTTCCAGGACTGAAGACACAGGAAGGTGTGGCAGTTTATCGTATCCTCCACGTCTACTTGAGTTACGGGCAAGAAACTGGTATAGGCCAATAATTAGAGCAACGCATCCTAAGGTGTCACAAATACCATCGATAATGTAACCAGTTGTACCAACATCTGACCGTTCACCTTTGATATTTGCTCTTTTTCTAGCAATATGTCCATCTAAATCATCCAACCATGTTCTTGCTTGGAAAAATATGACACCCAAGCGCCTGTAAGATAGTGAATCACTGGAGACACATTTAGCAGCTAATATTGCTATTAACACGTGGAAGCAACTAATTGCATTTGGTGTCACCCAAGTCCAACAGCTACTTATGCATAATAAATTATCCATGATGGCTGCGAGTGGACTCAAAAGAAACTGGTTTGGATGATCAAGCATTAATCCTTTCACAGTCACTGTACATAGTGGATTAAAATCGCATGGTATGATTGAATTATATTGCGTACCATTTAATGTAGGTCTTATATCATAATTTTGTATTCTAGAATATAGCAGAAGATCCATTCCAAGGAAGTATATTGTCATTAATACCAAAATTATTAGGAACGATCTGCTTATTAGAGTTGCTGTACCAAACATTTCTTGTATAATTTTGGCAAGTTTTTGTACATCGATACATACGCACTGTTAGATTTTTATATCATACCTTCCATATTGTGTTGTTATATTCTTTCAGTATAACGGACTCAAATATATTATACATATTGTGCGATTAATTTAAGTGTATACTGCTAATAACTGTTAGCAGTAATTTCACTGTTCAGATGACTGATATTTATTATATTTCTTTGATGTGACAAAAATTAAAAAAATTAAAGTTTATATTTGTTTTGAAATAACGATATTATTGAAATATTTAATTTTTTGACGTAATTAATATCGCATATCACAGCTTATAATCGTTTAAATTGAATTCATTGCGTGACTAACTCGCTTGATTGCGTCGAACTTGCAGTTTTAGGTTTTTAAGAGATACTGAGTATATTGATAGTACTAGTATAGTGAACAGTCCACTCCACACAGCAATGTAGAATGTGATATTAAGATATGACTTAGCGGACTACAACTCCACATGGTTATGCGAGATCTCGTCGATTCCGAATTTGATTACTATTGTAATCAATTAATTCACACCATTCTTAACCATGTTTCGTTTGAATGTTTGAAAAACATTTTAAGTAACTCCTCTAACATCCAGTTTATCATTTATGGAAGTATCATGAATTTTTGTTTTACAACAAAATCTTAATTGCACTATTGTCACATCATTTTTCTTCTTAATCGTTCGTTAATAAAACAGTTCATTACGAATATGGTTATTCCGTAATATTCTTTTTTTATAGAGCATAATTCTCTTGACCATAATCGTGCGAAAATTATTATTAATGAAAAATTTTATCAACGCACATTGCACTTTGGAGAGATAACGAAATACATTACTCTGTCGCCTTGTTTGGCTACAATCGAATTGCGATGCAATATAATCATCTTTACACGTGTGCGCGTGCGCGAGTTTATGGTCGTGCAGTTTCTATTTACTTTAACATTTATCTACACAAAGAAGTTTTGTAGAATCGAAATATCTTTAATAGATATATACAGGATTAAATCGATCCGCTTAAATATCTTTGAAAACTGCTGACGATACTAAATAATGTTTTAGATAAAAGTTTTGTATAGTTTCTGGGAGCACACTGTCTGATATATGTAAGTGTATGGTGATACTAGTCAATTTTTTTTTTTTAATGGAATCATACATTTTGTGATGCACTAATCAATGCAACTCATTATTCTCTACATAAATGTACTAAATCACTTATATTAAAAAGTCATTCGTTTACAAGATATCTTAATTTCAATCATTGGAAAATGTAATTGTAATATACCAGTTTATTGTTATTCAGTGTAACTAACATGCATCATATCTAATAATATATTACTAGTTAATTGTAAACTAATGCTAATGTCCATTTAAATCATAATCTCTAATATATAGAATATTCTCAAATGGCTAATTGATTATTTCATGCAGAAAAATATATAATTCTAATTGATCAGAAGCAAAAGATCTTCTGCAAATGTCAACAAATTTCTGTGAAAATATTACAGAGTTGAAGAGTTGTTTAGATATTGAGTAAATCTCTGGAAGAAACTTTATTTACAAAAGTTGTATGATATAGAGAGAACCATAATTTTGTAATAATTTTTTTTGTACATATTGGTTTTTGGATTACGCCTTCATTTTTTATATTCTTGGACATACTCTTTTATTCCTGGTAGAGTAGATGTTCAGGTGATTTCAATGACTCCTAGTAGTAATCCAGTGATTCCAATGCTACATCAATGCAAATAGACATTACTTAGAATGTTTATTATAACAAGAGTCATTGCTTACTCTCTTATTGTTGAATAACTTTGTACTAAGGGTTACCGAAATTACTTATTTTATTAGTAATTTAAGAAAGATGGAAATGACTTTGAAACTTCAGAAAAAACTCTACTTACCAAAAAAATTGTTACTACTATATTATGGTCCCCTCTGTATGGTAAAATTTTTGTAAATAAAGTTTTACAATGGCATTATTTGTTAAATTTTTTCTTGTATAATAGAGATAACTATTTAAAAACAGATACATGTTACCTGTGGCAGCTGTGTACTTTTTCCACATCCAGTTTCACCAATCAAAACCAATGTTTGATATTTTTCTAATAAATAGATAATATGACTTCTATACTTAAATGTAGGCAACTGCTGACGTTGTAAATTCAATGCAAGAGAATGATGTGCATTATATATAAACTGTGTAGATGAATGAGCTTCTATGTCTGGTTTATCCTCTTGCCACGTACTATCACCTACAATTTAAAAACCATTAAATGTACACAGAGAACTTCTTTTATATGTGAGAGAAATTTATTTACAAATATGAAAGCATAAATAATACAAACATTACTACATACAATAACCTCCCTCTTATACAGTTTTAATTTAAAGATATGCGTGCATATTATTTTATTTTATTTATAGTCCATAATATAACAGCATCAATTGACTATTTGCTTATCCAAAGTCTGGTCTCGTAAGAGCTGGATAAATGGGATTTTACATGACTATAATGTTTCGAAATCATTCTTATATCAGAAAAGATATAAATTTTTTGTAAAGTAAATCTTATACCTTTAACCTTCATCTGAATATTTTATTGTGTCATAAGTGCTAGTTCAGAGTATTTAGAAAAATTAAATTTAATGAATGTAATAGTAAATAACCTATTAATATTAGTATTTACTGCGTAATCAAACTGAATTAAAACAAATAAAATATCTTAAATTTATTAATTTTAACTATTCTGTACAGAGGGCTTTGTGTTATAAAATTATTTTATTCTGATATCGATTAAATGTTTGCATACATACAACATACATAAATAATAAATTTGAAAGAATTATACTAACCAAATTTAGAATAGACCGGTTTTGTATTCATTATATGTAATTTTATATAAACAATATGATAAAATAAAATTAATTGTTACATATATGATTAAGTTACAAATTCTAATATTTTAATATTGTTTACATAATTCTAATTAGTATAACATATTTACTTTGATTTATTACACACTACAAACATACACAGTGTGTAGGCAGTGATTCTACGTGAAGTCATGTGCGATGTGCAGTAAATATGAAACTACACCTTTCTCACGCATCGCATAACTTCAGACAGAAGCGCTGTTATTGTACACAACGATTTCAAGCAAACTAATTTAGTGTATAGACACTTTTTAACTAGCAACTGCTCGGTAATACGAAATAGCTCTATCCAATGGCAGTATTTCTTATTGGTCAGTTACATTTGTTTAGTATTACACGAGGCATCAAAATCAAAGATATTTTTACGCGGCGTGTAAAACTAACACATGTTCACGCCATGGGCCGGCTTGGTGAGAGGCTTCGTTATGCGTTCCTCACTCAGCCCATTATCACTGGTTTGAACTTGTATTAGTACCATACGCCGCGCCAAGAATTTTTGAAGCTCGGAATACATATATTCCCATATATAACAGTGAACAATTCACATATAAAATACATACTTTATAACATGCACATATTTGTCCGAATAAAAAGTTTTTAATTGTTTGTACTACGTGCAATATTGCATATGTATTACTTTCAAATAATCATTTGATTTGTACAAAATTTTAGGTATGAAAATTAAGCTTTTTTTCCATTTTAAATCAGTAGTAATACAACTGTTACAAAATTAATAAAAAGTGCTCATTTTCTGGCTTTCTAAACTAATTATAATCAATATGTTATATGTCAAGTATAATATTTTGTGGAAGGATAGGTATATTGTTTGTCATTTTGTACATGAATCTATCAATTTTATTAGTAACAACAATCGTGTATTTTTTTATATAAGAATATAGAAGTCTGACATAAATATATTAACACTATATTTAAATTAACTTTATCCTCTCATTGGATATGTTTTAATGTAATCTCTCTTATTACAGTTTTACCAAATCAAATAATATGTATTACATAAGAAATAATATTACAGTTATTCTGATTGTACCACATTTTGTATGCAAATAATTTGTACTCCACATAGTAACAGAAAAAAAATTAATGAAGATATAGCAGCAATTTTACATTTAACATTCTAAATCAATTGTCCATATTAGTATAACATACACTTAATTGCTTTTACTTTTGCACCTTTTATACTGTTTAAAAGTATGTAACTCTATAATTTTAATTATACATAGATTTTAAACATTTAATGTGCAACTTTTCTTGAAAGTGACATTATATCACTGTTATTGCAAATTTAACATTTTTTTTACTCACCAGTATTTTTCTGTTCATGCAAGTTGTTACGGTAATAACAATTACATTGTGTAAATCTTTTAAAATAATATATTGCATTAAGACATCCAAACATTTGATAATTTATCTATTTTCTTCTGCTGCAAGTTAACATGTACATAAGTTATACATATGTACACATATAATATGAAACAAATATTTGTCAAAATTTAAAAACAGAAACGATTTTGTATCTTCTGTCAGAGAATGTTAATGGACACTGGGTGAACCTCAAGGTATTATAGGAATGTATTTTGATTTGCAAACAAATATTATTTCTTTCATCTCTGATATGAAGTGTTTATATATATTCATGTCTGTGCATAAGAAAGAATGAGGATTCTATAGAATATATTTTCCACAACAATCTTTCTCAAGCACCACATTATCTACTTTTATGTATCAGAAATATATTATATTATCTGTATCTTTCTTATTTTTTAAGCTTAACACTCTGTATGTGTATATGTATTGTGTATGGACATTAATGTGGAAAATATAGGAAATGTGAATGACAGTAATTTATAATGATGTTGTGGATATATGCTATTGCCAGAGTCAGAGTCACAAAATATGGTTGCAATAAACACACATAAATGTCTCAACACAAAAAGTCATTAATACAATATTTAAGTTTCCGTTTTTTAATGCTCGTCTAGCGTGACGATGCACAGATAACAAATTTTAGATGTTCTGACTTCTCGGTTAGCTGTTAAAAATTGATTCTATAGATTAAGTCTGCAATAAAAATAAAAAATATTAGGCCGTAGCTTCTGCATCTCCGTTGCTTTCTGCTTCAGCACATTTCTCGTCAAGTTTTGTTTTTTTTTCGGGACTTGCACCATCAGTGACAGCATCTTCTGTTGTTTCACTTAAAGCTGTTGATTTCCTCTTTATACAACTTTCAACAGGAGCATCTGCAAGTGAAAACATTTTTTTAAATGTTTCCCTTAGTGAGCTAATATAAATTAAATTTTATTTTATCAACAATAAACCACATTAAAGGAAATATAATTTACAGTAATACACAAGTATATAGATCTGTGAAGTGCAAGGTTAATGATTTTTCATTATAACATGAACCAATAGAAAAGTCAAAAAGTCGATGATGATTTTTGCAAATCTGAAATAATAAAACTTGTATGATCGTTAGGACAAGGTCATAGACTACATATGACTAAATTTTCATTTAAATAAATTATACTTTATACATTTCAATCTAATACGCACAATATACATAAATAAACATTTAACATTTGATTAACAAGATTAAGATTTTTGTAATTATGATTCATGGATACAGTTTGAAATATTTGTAAATATTTCAACTTAATTTGATGCATTTTTATATATAACATTAACTTGATAATATTACCTGTAGAATCACCATTTTCTGTTGATTCTACTTCCTTCTCCTCTGACTCTTTTTCCTCATTTGAGCCATTTTCTTTGGTTTCGTTAGCATCTCCATTTTCAGATGCTTTTGAATCTTCGTCAACCTCTTGAACGGTTTTCTTCTCTTCCTCTACTACTTTCTTTTCTGGGGTTGTAGCAACTTTGGTGTCTCTAAAGATTAGAATAAATAAGTTTTAATTACTTTGCGGCACAATCATAATACATATGTAAATATTACACTTCTTATTTAAAATATTAGTAATGTCACTTATATTTTTATAGTTTGGATACTTATCGTATTTTGGAATAAATATAAGAAAAAGAAATGTTAAATAACATTAAGAATAATAATAATAATAGTAAAATATATATTAGTTGAGGCATTATTGTATTTTATTTTCTTTAGCGTGGTATCGGTTAGGCACTTCATGGGTATAGACAAAGAGGAAATAACAAGGAAAAGAAGTAGAGATAGGACGCCAACCGTGGCGGCACCTACCGATGTTAATATTATCCTGCTTTCGTCTCTCCCTTCTTACAAACCGCTCCAACGCAGAATACACACACATACATATACGTGTGTGTACACACACATATAGAATCTTTCGGCGCGGCAAATCGTGGATGTTCGTAGACCGTAAATATACATCAATATTATATATACATTTGTTCCCACAGTGTTGGAACTTAAGTAACCTTAAATGGCATCGATATTTATCATTATAAGCACTACGTATTTCCTTTTAAAAATATATAATGAAAAGTAAAAATATACTACTATTTTCAACATGTATAGTCGATAAGAGAGAGCAGATCGATACGCTGACCAGTTTCTTTTTAAGCTGCTGTGTGTTACAATCATCCGTTAAATATTTTTAGTTCCTTTTATATACAGACAATAAAAAATGTTTTTCCTAATGTAAAAGTAGCTGGATAGTTATTGATACTGAAAAAGCTATAACCTTATTTTACAAAATATTGTATTCTGTTTCACAGTCATGCTTCCTTTAAATAATTTTATAGAAATGTTAAACATACGCATATATATATAAACAAGAGGTATTCTAATCATAAACGAACGGAAGAACACATATAACATCAAGAAAAAAATATTAACAACATAACACTTTATTACTGTTTCATGTAGCTGAAACTACAACAGGTGAGAAAAAAATAAGAGGGTAAAGGATGTTATCGGAAAAGCGGCTCTGCAAGTAGAACATGTATCATGGCAAAAGCAGGTAATCTCGAGAACGTAACGCGTCTTACGAATCAAGCTGAGAATATCACGTAGAGAGGGCATCCCCTCTCTTTCCCGCGGGTCCCTTTCTCGTGGCTGTACAAAATACATACTTACGTACGCTTTCAAAAGTATACAATCAATTATGATTTAGAACAAAATTTTGAAACGAAAGAGATTGTTTGTAAACTTAAAGCGTTTGGGGCAGACGATTAGGGATAGGGATAATGAAACGCTGGTATTGCTAACGCTGTTACTGTATTCGGTAACGAAACATAACACAAACGTTCGATGAAAACGTGTGATTTTCTTACAATAGATCAATAAAAGAATATGTAGTACTTACTTAGTTTCTGTATCCGCCATGCTGATCGATTTAGTTGTGTGATCGATAAAACACTTTAATACAAAACGTACTTAATAAGGTCTGCGTTTTCTACGCACCGGTAAGCAGTCGTTGAATTCTAGTATCACCACTGTCGCGTAGTCGCGTACCGACGCGCAAATGGCAGAGAGACTCGCACACTGATTCGCCCGAGACCCGAGTTACTCGGCCCGGCCGGCAGGCCGGCGGCCTTCAAACACATTTCTTTCCCGCTCGTTTACAGATGGCGCACCAATCAATCCCTTATTAAACCATTCACTGTGACATAATTTTGAAATAACTAGAAATTGTTTATACAATTCTTTCACGCAAGAATAAACATTCCCCTTGAGTTATTTTTTTTTTTAGTAAAGAACACGTCAATGATTATACGTATATTATTAATCTTACTATATTTTTTAATCAAAATGATTTTAAAATATATATACACTTGCCGCCTTATTTTAATCATGAATACAGCATGATTCAACAAAGTTTCTCATGAAAATAAATTGCAACCCTGAAAAAATATCTAACATAAATCATTCATTCTGATATTAGCATTTCTTTAGTTTGAATGTAATAAATACTACAAACACGAGCTATTATACATTTAATGGAAGCTATGAACTGTTATGATGTTTAAGGTTTGCGGTAGTGGTAGCTTTGCCACTACCGCTTTGATAATACCCCTCCAAGTAGCATATTGGCCAATTGAATCCTGTCTAACGAAACTTCTAAAAAATCCCCGCCCTTCCGGCGCTAGCGACGTATTGTTTGAGAAACGTATATTTAGTTCCGCATCACCTTGCAAATAATGACTATTAAATTCTAAATATGAATTAAAACGTTGATTAGATTCTGCTAAAACTAAATGCATATCAAGAGTAATAAGTAACATATAAACGGAAACAAGCTTGAGAAAGTTCTAGAAGTTTCGTGTATGGCCCCATTTCCGGTGTATATTAAAAGGTACGCAATGCTTTCAGGTTGATCCACGTAACCGACTGAAAGGCTCTGCTGCATTTACGTCCATGTTACAGGTTGCCTTTATCGTTAAGTAGGAAAATATCGCTTTTTGTTCTCACCACAAGTTGTTTCATTATGAGCTTAGTTCTCTCTAAGTTTTACACAAGTAATTTAAGAAGCAGTAGAACTTAACCGAAGATGATGTTCACAATGTCCTTATGACAAATAATATAATAATTTTTTACATATTTTACATTCGTTCATTATTTATATAATGATATACTATGTACGTATAAACATATATACATACATATTTATAACTATGTGTATCCGATGAAAATCTATACATATATTCATTTACGGATAAATTACCACTTTATACATTACATGGTACCGTGTCTAAATATAATAGAAAAATGTACATGCGTATTTGGTTTTTTTCGTTACATGAGAAGTAAGGGAAAGTAGACGTTAAATGCGTTTCTAAAATTTATTACATCATATTATAGAAAGTTCAGGTACAACAACTCATCTGCAATCTTGTTGACCTGTTGTACTAATGTTGAAAGCAAAAGAAATAATATTGATCTTTAATTGTTTTACGCGTAAACGAACATAGTTGGCAGTTTATGAATCCGCATGTCCGTGAAAATCATGCAAACGTATCAATTTAGTCCGTTCAAAAATGTATTTGTTGCCCTACCGTATGTGCCACGTGCCAAAGGTCTACGTAAGCATGAAGATAACACCGAGCAGCTGCTATGAACGGTGCAGGTGAAGACATCCAAAGCAGATGCATCTTTTTGAATATCTTTTACATGATAAAACATTGAGCACATATTTGTACCTGATCGAATTAAATTTTCAATGAAACTTTCCATAAGCAAGGTAAAATATGCTTCATATTCTTAGCGTACGTCTATTTATGATAGACATAGAGAAAATAAACGCGCGTTATTTACACAAAGAAAAAAAACCTCAAAAAATTCATATTCTGCAAAAAATACATCATTTTTTTACAAAATATGAATTCAACTTGTAACAGTTTTGTTGTTGTTGGAGTTATTTATCTTATATGAATATATTAAATAAATAAATAAATAAATACATTGCTAATACGTAATAATTTATTTATTTATTTATTTATTTATTTCTATTAATGTGTAATATATATATATATGCATAAGATACATATATAATATAATTTATATATATAATATATATAATAAGTAATATAAAGTTTTTAATATTAACAAATATTTTATCACCGCAAGTAACTACATACATATATGTAATTCGGTGAGTGTACAGCTTTACTTGATAAAATTAAATTTCGTTTTAGTGGGTCAGTGGAAGTGTTCAGCCACAAGCTATTTCGATGACAGTAACCTATATTTCCACTGGCTTTGCAGTGTCAAACTAAAGATAGCATCACGCATCTAAATTTTCATTTCGCTGAACTAAATTCCCACCTTTCTTGAAGCGTTCTTATTTAGCATGCTATAACCTATTATGCTTGTTTCCTTATTTTCATGCGTTAGAAAGCGTCCATAATAACAACAAATAAACCAAGCTTTTACTTAGGATGGAGTTTAGGACCGTAGATATGCACAAATATGTGAAAATAACAGTGATCTAGAAAATAATTTTTATATTAGCATATTTGTATGACAATTTTTTCATATGAAATATTCAACTTTTAATACATTTCATTAAATTTTTCTATTAATATTATTATAAGATATACCGACGAGAGTATGTAGCTTATACAAAATTGCCAAAAGGAATATTCAACAAAAACATAAGCAAAGAGTTGATTCTATGTACTTTCCTTCGACAAATTGGCACATCGCTTTCAGCTTCAGGTCGTGGAATCAATAGAGCGCGTGGTCGCGCGCATCTCATAGGGTAGAAACAAACTGAAGTTAATGTAAGAAACACATTCGAACGCAAGTTCGATGAAAATATCTTTTGCTACCTTTACCTATTCTGGCGTGCAATGTACCAGGACTATACACAAAAATACTGTATATATCTGAAAGGCCTGACCTGTTCATACCTTTTTGACTCGATCGTAACCGGTTCGGCCCGTCCTCCATCGACTCCACCTAGCTTTCTCGATTGTATTTACCGCTCTAAAATTGTAACTATATGCCTATCTACAGTTAGGAACTAATCGCCAAAGGATTATCACAGGTCAACGAGTATTCAACCTTCCGTGCACGTACTACGGTTCAATAGCACAAAACGGATCGATTATTATTAATAGCAATGAAACTACCAAATTGATGATAGACTTAACATAGATTTATTTTATAATAAAAGCATTATGATATGATACTTTAAAATCAAATTTCAGAATGAATAACAAAAATATTTTATTACCTATTCATTTTTCAAATTATTAAGAAATGTATTAGGACTGAACATGTCCGAACGATGACAATCCTAAGAAATAAGGAAGGTGAACTCCTTTGCCATGAATCTCAATCTTACAACAAAAAGAGATAGTACATGGTATGCAATTTATAAAAGTGATTTAGATTTTCTGAAAAGTATAGTACAGCTTATTCGATTGAATTAAGAAAGTGTCACATTTTTGAAAATAAACAAGTTCTCTCAAATTTACTTTGTAATCACAGAATTTACTCAAGCCATTAGCACAGATCGCAAATTATTTAACGTTACATTCGATTATTAACGCTGAGAATGTATTTAACATGTTTGTTGAAAGAATTAACTTCGACTAGAAATCTGGCAAATTATTCACAACATATTTGCAACTTTTTCCTCGATGACTCATAGAGCCACATTTTCTATTGAAACGATGACACAAACGGTTGTACAAAACGTTCCGCGAGCCAGTACGAAAAACCTTGACGATTTGGAAGCGAGAAACAGGTTACTTTGAAATTAAAGTACGTCGACGCTTTCGCTTGATGGCAGCACCTATCGAGAGTATCATTAAACTTTCCCGTGCTACATCTATCGGTGATAAGTTGAAGCAATAGCTGATCCATGCAGCACAGTAGCTCTCTCGCTTCGTAGAGCGGCACTTCGTCATTTTCGCATCCGTGCGAAATCCTGAACGAGCCAGCGGAGAGAGCCGCGTCGCCATCTTTAGGAACGGTACCGACTGTCTCCGCTACCGCCGCCTGCTACGTTTTTTGAGAGCTTAAAATCAGTCCGCGGTTATAGTAATAGAATTAGTGTGTTTAGTGCGACAGCGCGTACTTTACTTCCTATCGCGAGAAGACGCGATTAACATTCGTCCGCGATGTTCATTTAATACGTCTATGTCTAAGTTTGTGTGTGCGTGCTGTGTAAATTGAGCAGACGACGTTTCGCAAGCGTTCCGAGGGTTGAGAACGATCGAAACCAGCGTTGTTCCCATTTGTTCTCGCTTCGTTCGACCTTCGTTCAAACTATCGCCTCTGACCTACGATTCTGCCGCTCGGTGCGTATCATTGCGAGACCCGACTAGTGCATAGTGTTTTGATTAAACAAGCAAATGGTACAAGCACATCGAGGGGAGCCATTGTAGTGTACGAAAAGCTACGGCTCAAGGCAGAAATAAAGGGAGCAGGATACGGAAGGAAAGACCGAGACGGTTTTTAGTGGACGACAGTAACGACGGGCTAGTACAATTGACAGGGAAGATGGCGCGAGGTGCGGACGAGGATTAATGCTGACCCATTTTTCCGCGCGAAATCGCTTGGTCTTGCTTTGTCGTGCGATTAAGAGACCGCTTCGGTTCGAGCCGAAAGTGAGAAGTCGTGGTTTCTGTTGAGTGAATCGAACTGAAAAAAAGAAAGGGATAGTACCACCAGTGGAAATCTATTCGTCGTGCGGTGCGCGCGTGTGCCCCGTTCTTGCGTAAGTGTGAGTGCCCTATCGGACGTGTATAGGTCTCATAGGGCCACAGCACCGACGAGCTCATCGAGTTGAGACTGTTATAGATCGTCGGCGACGATAGGAGAGGATAGGATAAAAGGGACGGTTTTGAGTACAGTGTTGGGAAGTAACGGTCGAAGTACGGAAAACTTAGCAAAAATTTTGAAGAGGCCGGAGTTCAACGGGGCCTTGGTAGGCTCGTCTGTGGGAGAGGACAAACGAAAACGAAGACGCAGTCTTCTAGAACTTCTGAAGCTGCGTAGAGCCGTGGCAGGCTCGGGTACGAGCGCGGCTGTTAAGATGGGCAACAATGCCGCTACTGCGAACAAAAAGGTTGATGCTGCCGAGAGCGTCAAGGAGTTCCTCGACAAGGCGAAGAAGGAGTTCGAGGACAAGTGGAAGAGGAATCCAACGAACACTGCTGCACTCGACGACTTCGAACGGATTAAGACACTCGGCACTGGCTCGTTCGGCCGTGTCATGATAGTACAACACAAACCGACCGGGGAGTATTACGCCATGAAGATACTCGATAAGCAGAAAGTCGTGAAACTCAAGCAAGTCGAACACACACTTAACGAAAAGAGGATACTGCAGGCTATCAGCTTCCCATTCCTGGTCTCGCTGCGGTTTCACTTTAAGGATAACTCGTATCTTTATATGGTCCTCGAGTATGTGCCAGGCGGTGAAATGTTCAGCCATCTACGGAAGGTTGGTCGGTTTTCGGAGCCGCATTCGCGCTTTTACGCGGCGCAAATCGTATTAGCGTTCGAGTACCTACACTACCTCGACTTAATCTATAGGGACCTTAAGCCGGAAAATTTGTTGATCGATTCGCAGGGCTACTTGAAAGTCACAGATTTCGGTTTCGCTAAGAGGGTACAGGGCAGAACATGGACCTTGTGCGGCACACCGGAATACCTTGCGCCCGAGATCATTCTCAGCAAAGGTTACAATAAAGCTGTAGACTGGTGGGCGCTCGGTGTGCTCGTCTACGAGATGGCCGCTGGTTATCCGCCCTTTTTCGCTGATCAACCGATTCAGATCTACGAGAAAATCGTTAACGGAAAGCCACGATTTCCCTCGCATTTTGGATCCGACTTGAAGGACTTGCTGCGTAACTTGTTGCAAGTCGACCTTACCAAGAGGTATGGCAATTTGAAGGCCGGTGTGAACGACATCAAGGGTCACAAGTGGTTCGCCAGTACCGATTGGATAGCTGTCTTCCAAAAAAGAATCGAGGCTCCGTTCATACCGAAATGCAAGGGACCCGGGGACACGAGCAACTTCGACGACTACGAGGAGGAGACGCTTAGGATTTCGTTGACCGAGAAGTGCGCCAAGGAATTCGCCGAATTCTGAATTTTCACACGGACCGAAGATGGGAACACGTGTCGCGTATTTACTCATACGCGATGGTTCGTCGCTCGTTGCTCGTTTATTTTCGAGCGGGAAAGATAGATGACGTAAGAGAGACGAGCATATTAGGGGAGAGAGAGAGAGAGGGAGAGAGAGAACGAGAGAGCGTAAGGAAGCATATATTACATGCATGCAAGATAGAAAAAAAAAGCGTGTACATGTGTGTGCGTGCGCGTGTATAATTGTGTGCATTTGCGGGCAAGCTCGGTGCAAAGTGTACAGGGAGAGAGAGAGAGAGAGAGAGAGAAAGAGAGAAAGAGAGAGGATGGATTACAAGTATGTAGAGGAAGGAAGAGAAAATAAGGGAGATAAACATATACAAAAGCACATGGTAGATTTTGCGCTTTGTTATAACCGAACTTTTGAGGGGAACGGAAAGAGTATACGAAGGAAACACGGCAAAACGCCTTTATCGAGCGTACTGTGAGAAAAGGAGCAAGGAACAGGCGAAGAGAGCGGAAGAGGGACACAAAGAAGCAGACATAATGCACTAAAGAAAACTACCCTTTGTTACATATACAGATATCGTATATAAACATACATACACATGCGGGCACGTGTGCGTTCACACATACCATCATTATCACCACTATCACCACCACTCCACCACAACTTTTTACATGAGAAAACATTTTTTTTTTTTAGTCGAATAACTGATATATTAACGTACGAGAATGATGACGTGTTTGTGTACGTGTGCGTGTACATATACACGCACACAGGCGCACACACACGCGCACACACATATGTTCCCTAAAAAGGCTTTATTACCCGGTTCACGGAGGAGGCGTGTGTAAAGTTTGCTCTCGATAACAATTATTAGCATCAGAAACGTCATTCTACCCGAGTTACTTTGTATATATAGTGTCACCGTAATTCCTAACGAGAACGATCCCGGGTCTCCTTTACACCACGCCTTTCTTCTTCATTTGTCTTGCCTCTTTTAGCACGTACAAAGTTTACAAAAAGACTTGCCGGAAGAGGATTATATACATTAACAAACCAGTTTCCATGTCATGCATTGTTGTCTATTTGTCTACGAATATCTTGTGTTTATTCTATGTTGAGAAAGAATTTTTGCCACGATACGAGATCCGTATTTATAATAGCTAGTCGTCACACGATTATTCCGTGGGAGTAATATTTATATATGACTCGTTTTTCATCGATCGTTCGCTGTTGACAACATCCGAGAGAAACAAAAGGAGGGAGGAGAGGGAGGGAGAGAGAGAGAAGGAGGAGGAGGAAAGCTAGAGAGAAGGAGAGGGAGAGAGAGAGAGAGAGAAAGAAAGTTAGATCTTTTTTATAGTACATTGTGACTTATTAAAAGAAAAAATATACTCGTTGCAGATGCTCGTTTTTGAATTATTGCATCTTACGTAAGTGATACAGAAAAAGAAAGGAGGAAAAGGATGAGGGAGGTGAACGGGGGAGAGAGAGAGAGAGAGAGAGAGAGAGGGAGAGAAAGAGAGTGTGAGCGAGAAAGAGGGAAGAGTATTTATAAAAATACAATCGACGGAGTACGAGCAAAATAAGGATTCATTTTTGGAACGTTTTTAATAGAGGACCACTGACGTTCGTACATAGATACATCGTAAGAGTATTCACATATAATTACACCGCCTTAAGTTGCTATGCGCAAAAGAAGCAACATTATCTTTTATATAGAGCTGCACTTTTAGTACGGAATATGTAAACATACGAGCAATTCTGCATCCGTGCAAGAGGAAAGAGAAATGAACGATGCACACGCACGCAATTGCCGAGGGAAATGCGTATTCATGCGAAATGTGATTTCGTTGAATGATACGGAGGCATGTCAACTGAAATCGCGAGAGGACTGTTCGAAGTAACGGATCGCGAGACAGAAGGCATAACCAAACGGAGGGAGAAAACGAATGGGAAAGATGAATAGAATTTAAAACAGTAACAGCAGCAGTAACAGTGACAGCGAAGTTATTTTCGCCCAAGGATGTATTTATTAAATTTTTCTAGGTTGATTCAAATTTCCTTTCAAAGTCGAGCACATGGGACTCTTTATGACATCATATCTTGGCTGAAATGAAATTCGACGAGCAGTTAACGCGAGGAATGCTAGAATCAAAGAAACACCAATCCTGGGCGTGGACAGATTCGACACGCGTCGATCGCGTGATAAGGATTGATTTTACAATGAAATTTGTAGAACGAGGAACGTCCGATACACGCATACCTTTGTTAAAGTCGCACGTCGTGTACGTGCATACGTTTTCACGAATGTTCCGCGATTGATTTTGTCGTAACGTAATGGCGCGACTCCTGATCAGAATCTGACCAATTACACTCGATTATTACGCGATGGAAGAACAAATTTTGCGGTTCGACGTTGGCATGAAGTCGTTAGGTGTACGCCGGAGGTATCGTATTAATTCGATTTTGGTGGTTTGGTCGAATCCTTAGTCAATCTAGTGATCGTTGTGAAAGTGAGAAAGCGAGAGAGGGAATGAAAGGGAAGGAAAGAATGAAAGAGCAAAAGGGAGCGGATAAATCCATGATCCGCGTTGCGGTAACATCTGGGAGTTACTGCGGTTTCCACTTTCGTCCAACTTCATTCTCTTTTCAATTGGGAGAAAGGAAACTTAACGATCGAAGTTGCGGCTGAAAAGAAAAAGGCTGAACGGGAGAAGGAGAACGTACGACTAACGCAAGTAAAATTACTTTATGAGACTTACTTTTCCGCGTATCACGAGCGTGCTTGTATCTGCATATCGCGATACAAATGACACCAACGTTAAAAAGTATGCATTTCCTTCAACAAAGTTTCTTTTAACATCTTCCCTTAACAGAAATCTAGTTAATAGCCATTCGTACAGTTTTCTCAAATTGAATGCGTATGTTTATCGGTGCAGATAACCCCTTGGCACTGGGCAAGTATGAGATGTGTCGAAATTTGGCTGTATTATTTGGGACAACGAGTAGGGAGATGGGTGTATAAAACATCAATCTAGAGCTTATACCTCAAGAATTATAATGATGGTGATCATGTGGATTGTCGTAAATCCACAGTTTCCAGTATATTTGTAAAAAGAACCGCTACCTTTGCAGTGGATGCGTCTACAAGAGTGCATTTGTCAAAGCCCGTGCGTCATCTCTTGTTTACAACGACGTTTGGGTCAGTTGAAAACCCTGTGCACAGCTGCGCATGCGAGGCTGTAAGAAATATCTGTTACCATATAACTTCCGATACAGCTCGATCCTAATCCAATACTCGCAAGTCAAATTAATTAGAATATTAATTCGACTGGTATTAGATTAGGATTGGGTAATTTAGTAAGTTTCGATTGCCGTTAGGTGACTATTTGCGCTACATGGTAACAGACGTTTCTTACAGCCTCGCATATGCAGCTGTAGACGGGGCTTTCATCCGAATCCAAGCACGCTCCAAACTCTGTTTATATAGGTTGTAAACAGAAGATAAGCCGGGAAGCGACTAAACTGACGAATCGGCTCTCACGGAGACACACTTCTTAGCAGAATTCACTGCGGTGTTAGTGACTTTTTCTGCAAATATATCAGGAACTATGTGCTTGTAACAATTAGAACGAACATCATTGTAACCCTTGAGAAACGAGCTTTTAAATGATGCGTCATACATCCTCTGACTTGTTCCGAATACCAACGTGGCACCAATTTCACCGAATAAGGATGTCGTAGCATACGAAATTCATGAATATCTATACAATATGTCGTTCTTTTTTCTCACGTTCGTAATTTCTAGTGTGTGTATTTCCCTGCCTTAAGTATACATGTGTTGTAGGATTAGATGGAATAAAAAACGGGAATACGTACGAAATCCTTGGCGAGGAATCGTGCGACCAAGATGAGATTCAAATCGTGAAATTCTGGTTGGCGTTCTATCCGTGTATATACATAAGTAACATCGAAACGTTTATGTCGACTATACAGCTACTGATATCATAATCGTCTTATCTCTTGTTATTCTTCCCTTACAGTTGTACTTCAAAAAACTATAATTGCTATCTTTGGTTTGAGAGATAGGGTATTTAGTTTGTCTGTTTGGATTCCTGGGATGGAGTCAAGGTCACGAAAGCGATGAACCTTTGATTTTTGAGATTATGTTATCCAAGAAGTATAGATTCGTTTCATTTCGTGTCGCAATTTACAATTTCAAAAATATCTATGCGACATTTGCATTGGAACTCTATTTGTTTGGAATGGTCGAATTTTCCTCAACGCGATTGGAACCTTCCATCGAAATTTAAAATGGTTCGTCTTATATCTACACTTTTTCGCGCAAAGTTATTTCACATATTTTTCAAAAGTTGTTTTACACACGTTTTCCTAATTCAGCGAGGAGGGCACACGATCAGAAATCTTGGCACGATCATCTACGATTGTTATGAATGAGATAATCTTGCGAAAATGTTCTTCACATTGTGTTTCGTGCAGTGGATCGCATTTGATTGATTACTCGTAACTGTCCTAGGCCAATTATATAAGGCTCTCATCTAAGTTTTATCAGTACAACACGAGGATTTGAAGAGATAAGACCTCTTCTCCTGCACGCATTACTTTCAGTGGATACGATAATAGCTTGTGCATGAATGGTCGCAGATTACGTCTTAATGTGATGTTAATGCATTCGAACAATATTTATTTCCAGAGACTAGTGTATGTTGAGTCATATCTGTGTAACAGGAGTCAGGGAAGATAGATTCCGTGTATTTCGGGGGCAAATCTTTTAAGGAAGACCGTGAATAGTAGGTACACAGAGATCTTCTTGTAAATATTAGTTGTAAGTGAACGTTTTAAGCTACGCGTACCGTCAGGTTTGTTTGCGTTGTAGTTTCGCTGCGTTTGTAATTTAAGCAATTCTTTCCTACGTATTCGCCATAAAATGTCCCGCTGAATCGTTTTCTATTATCCACTTGCACTTTCTACTTCAGTTCGATATTTCACATAATTGCGTGCAGCTATTATCCTATTCCTAAATAGATTATCTCTTGGGTCGCTGATCAGCCGTCACATAATCATTGTTCCACCCACGTGCGTTGATACAATTTTTATTATTCAGATATAGAGATATTTACGTAATTGTATCGAAAGCATCTTCGTTCAAGTTCATATCTGAGTAAGTGGTAAATTGCATTCATGCGGAGGCGCATGCACTTTGGTAGCAACACTTTGTTTCTCCTTGTTTTTAGTACTTTACGTATGGCTTTTGGCTGTCAGATTTGCAGATGATTGTATATACTCGTCGTTGAGAAAAAGGATCTATTTCATGATTGATTCATGAATCTTTAAGGAATTCTCGTTCCTCTTCTCTTGCAGAGGCAGTTCAGTGGTGACAAAAGTAGGAATTTATCGATGGCCAGTTAGTTTTGAAAATAAATGAATGATCGATTACATTTAGCGTTTAATATATATTTATAAAACGTTCCAAAATTCCAAACACACAGAGCAGTGTCAGTAGTTGAAAGTTCGAGGCCACTGTATGTATTATATAAACGTAAAAATTTGTATGCCAATTTTTTTTTTTATAAAACTTGGAAATTCTTTTTATTATTTACTCTTTTATGTATCCAGTGTTTTCTATAGTTTATTAAATTCTCATCGCGATACCTTATTTTAATAGCAATTCTTTCCTTCTTGAAAAATTTGTTAATTGCTAACTTTTATTGACTACTTCTATTCTTTTATTTATTATTGAGATATTAATTTATATATCCGTCGTTGATATAGATGTGAGCAAGTTCAAGCATGGGCAGTGACCGTTAAGTGTAATCAATGTTTTACAAATGTTTTTATTATAATAGAGTGTATCATAGGAAAGGATGGTTTATGGTTTTAAACTTATGGCAGTCGTGTATGCCGATGGTTACTTTCCGCCTGCCATTCTTGGGCGCTCGAATTGGCATTAATTATTTATTGAACGTAGATCAAGTGCAATTCCACTCATGGAAAGCGGTCAATTGCGTTATGCTATTGTTTTATCTCCTGTCATGTAACGCTTCGCCTTCGGCATCCATTAAATGTTGCATATATCGCACATTGCAGAATAGTCATAATCTTTTTACTTTTCTAGCTAAATCTCATCGATATACCGTGCAGGAAGTTGAATCTCTTTGAATAAGTAATTGATTTAGCTATTCTTTGAATCTCGTAATGATTCTGATCATGACAATTCTTTTATACACACTTCTGCTGAATCATAAGCTTCGTTCAAATCAGTCAAGTTACACACTCGATTCCTGGTTGCTCGAATTCGTTTGTGTTGGCACAAGTGCAAGTTACTTGTCTTGATATCATTTTAGATAAAGTAATTCGACTTCACGTTGTCGATAACTGAAATGACGTCCAAGGACTGTTATTTTTTACGGAGAGCACGTATTTACGATAGATTGCTTCAAATATAACACTATACCGAACAATTTGCATTTCGTATCGTTTAAAATATGTTCAGAGGTAAGGAAAAAATGGAGGGAACGAGTAAAAAAAACGTGAAATGACATTTTAAGCAAAGTAAATCGCAAACAGGTTCACATTGGTAAAGTGCTCTCAAATTGCTTAAATTCAGGCGACGTGAATTCAAGTAACTTGACCGATCTGAACGAGGCTTTGGAGTCGGACTTAAATTACACTTCAGGAAAGTCTAAAATGAAAGACCTATTTTTTGTTGCACTAGGCTTGAAAGTTTGAATTTTATGCTTTGAATAGTGCACGTTCTCGACGTAGTATTTCTTTCTGCGAAAGCTTCGTTGTATTATATAATTAACGATACATTCAGAGAAACGTAACCCTCTACATAATTACTTTCAACGCACTATTGTCGCTTGAGTCATTCGAATTTGCTACATTTTTCATATTCCTTAAAGGATAATATTTGTGAATTATCGAAAAGATAATATTTGTGAATTATCGTGAACGACAAATATCAGATGTTCATGTTGGTTCTGCATCTTAAAAATAGATGTCCTAATATCTTAATATTTGCCGAGAGTTCTGTGAGTATTCCAAAATTAAAATGTGCTTTGACCTAATTTACAGGGACGTTTCTACGCTAGCATGTTCAGGTCTTAAAGCGTGATGCTAATTGTCATTCTTTCAATGTTTAACAGTTTCTTCTTCGTAAAACTTGTGCAATACCAATTCTTGTCAGCATCTTATAATATGATTTATGTATAATACTTAATTTAACGAATTGGTCCAAATCTTTATATCTACAATTATGAGAATATAATTTATTTTTACAAAGACAGAGAATGTCTCTTTTGTTTTGTTATTTAAAGCTATGCAGAGTCTTTATGAAATATTACTTGAACGTTTGAGGAAATTGAACAAACGCTATGGTCAATAAGTGCAAGAGCTCGCTGTCGATTAGCTATTCATTAGCACTTCTATTTCTGTTCTTATAATTCGTTATAACGGTGATACTTCGTTAGAAACGAATGTGTTCGAGAATATTGACACGAAATATATCAGGTTTCGTCGGAACGTTTAGTCTCGAATTAATAGATTCAATATCGATGAATACACACACAGCACACACGCATGCGCGCGCACGTCCTGCGAGGCAATGGTTTCCGTTCTTTCTTCGTACAATAGACAAACAGTTGTGACGTTTTAATAGGAGAGTCAGTGGAAAAGGAGGAGGATAGAGGTTAAGAGAGTGCTCGATAATATTGGACGACTGCGATAGGACGATATGCGGACTTGGAAATATTCTTCTCGCTGGAATCTTATCAACTTGCAGGTTGCTTTTTTTCTGACGGGAGTTTCTTGTGAAAATCGATAAGTGTTGTGCTTTTAGTTCGCCAAATCCGGTGAAAGTATCGTGCGATACAACCGAATGCACGTCAGAATGTATCCACGCAAGGTGACTCGATAGTACTGGTACACTGTGCATATTTTAACGATGACAGCCACGTTCTACATTGTTATCATGCGACTAAATTCCGTAACGATCACAAATCCCGTTCCTCGCATAAAATTGGTTGGACATACGACCATTTTCTGAACGCTGATGGACGTCTGCATCAACGACCTCTCCAGTTCAGTGCAGGAATCATCGAAAATACCGAGTTTCTTAATCTCGCTCCGCCATGACCTGCTGTTTAAAGGTCGTCGAAACGCGTCTGTATTTTTCTGTCGGGCATCTCTATCTGAAAACCGTATCTTTCTGGCAGACAGGTTGAATGGTTTTAGCAACCTCCGTTTCATTGTCCTTCGATGTTTTATTCTCCACCTTCGTTTCAACGTCCTTTAGTTCGCCTTACTCGAGTCGAATTGAAAGCGATGCATATAATATCGACCAAAAGCAAGAAATACAACGATTTAAAGAAGAGATTGTTTAGAATTTTATAACCCCAAATTACACTCTAATAACACAGATATATGAAAATGGAGGAAATTGTGTTATTAATGTCTGTAGTATCATAAATTTAAAATTGATGAGAGGAAACTAGGGGAATATTTGATAATACCTGGGCAGCCATATTGGACTTTTGGTTGATATTATATATACTTTATATAAGAGTTCCTTTGCACACAAAGTTCAAGTGCACAGACAAAATGTAAACTTTTGTTTATATTCTGATGAAATTTATATCACGTTTTTATTAACCTAAATCTTAAAACTCTCCCTCTAAACTTAATTGTGTCATGTTCTGTTGAGATAACTCAAGATGGAAATCGAGGATCTCCATATTTTTCTGTTTCTCTAATATTTTCTTCATGTAATATGAAATTATTTTTTTTTTCTATTGCGGGATTATTCGTACATATAGAGTATTTCTGTTAGTCTTCGAATTTTTGAGTATTTTATGGGAGAAGTGTATAGAATTATAGAATCATGTACATCTTTGCCATTTTGATGAGGAGTCACTGTGATAAATGTTACAAATGTAAGCTTGAATACATAATGTCGTCAAATGGCGATATTATTTTTCAATCTGACAGACATATAAGTGTGAAACTTGTGATTGTACTATTCTTGAATAATTGTTATAATAATTTATTTGCTAATCCGTTTACATGTTCTGTACACGTGTTAGCTACCAAAAATTAATTGAATGGATTTCTTCATTTATTTTTCTACTATTTTTTTTAACACAAATTGTCGATTTCGAAATGTATTATTATTTTTAAAGGAATCATACACTTTAGGGGTTAATTTTATACTTTCACATCGTGCAATGTTGATACCTCAAAATTTTCGTACTTTTAAGTCACGTTTTATAAAGATGTTGTACATAAACTTTCCGTTACATGCAAATAATTGTACGGACTAAGTTAATTGTCCAATAAGAAGATAAGGTAAACGGAAGAAGTGGATAGAGAAAGAAAGAGACAACGAACGAGGATAATAATTTTAAAGAGTGAAGCAGCACAAGTGACATGGAACGTCTATGACAGCCAGGCTCGTAAAAGTTACGATTGAGCTATTAACGATCAATTTACTTTGAGACAAGACGAGCATTGTAGTAACCATGCAGTGACACTTCAGAAATAACTGGCAGAAAATAGATGAAATGATTATTCTCATATCACGTATACTGCGCGATAATAGAAAAAAGAAGAAGTGGAATCCTAGGAACTTTTCAACCTATTGATTAATAGTTGCAATATGATTAATTGATATTGATTAATAGCGTTTTAATTAATATAACGATGATGAATTCCGGATGGGGAACGCGTAATATAATTTCATTAATCAACGTACGAACAAATTTTTGTATATCATCTGTGATTTGCGATGATATACAAAATAGACATTTTCGATCAGACCCGCATAATAATTTCCACCGAATTTTTGCAATCACACGTGGTATTCTCATATTCTCGACACTTTTGTTAAATTTTGTCTCGTTTCTTCCTTTTGAACGGAACTTTGAAATTCTTGGTGAACTTCCATAAGGTTTTTAATTATGAATCATGCTACGTTATCAGAGTTTCACTAACATTCAGTATTTTATAGTCTTTTTTTTAATAAAAAAGATTATAGTTATGGATAGCATAAAATTTAGAGGAAAGTAGATCCATAGAAACTGCAATTCACCAGGTAACATTTTACACAAAACGAAGTAAAGAGTTATGTAACAGTGTATCATCAATGCTTCGGATCTCTTACGAAACAAGCTGTATTGTTAGAAGAGCGTCAGGATGTATCATTTTTTAAAAGGGCACGATTTTTTTTAATAATTTTAACGATTTATGCGGTTTTTCGTTGAATATCTCAAAGTTATTCCTATTCACCTGTTATATTTTTCAAACAGTCGCTAGTATTATATCTCTTTCTTTCTTCCGTATTATATAAAGATAAAATTGTAGAAACACGTTATAATATATTTGTATTTCTCGTGTGTAATGTCTTGGACCGGTTTGTTCCACAGTCGACGCGTTGCTGAGTCTCTTTCATATCTCGGTGCTTAAATAAATGGTGGCTCGCGGAAAATGAAGGAACGCGGAGGGAAAACGGAATTTCGAGTTGAACGGAAGTGTTTACCGTCGTAATTAGAACTGAAGAAACGGAAATTGAGAGACCTAAATTGCTCGTGTGAAGTATGACTCTATTTGAACATTCGTGGTTGCGTAATGGAACGTGCGAAGATGATAAAAAGATTTCAATCGTAAACTTGTCTCCATCCAATTGTTTCACCTGCGTTATAATAGATAGTAGCTGTGTCATTATGGTTATGCTTTCTTCACTGCAATGTTGACGATACACTTCGTAACAGATAGAATATCCTGGCAGGCACATACTTTTGGGATAAAAAGAAATTGATGTACAGAAAGTCTCTAACATTAGCTTCAATTATATTGTATTACAATTGGAAGGTGTTGTTATTGATCAGAAGAAAAGAGAATTGACTAGGGTTGCCTGATACAATTCTTTCTTTAATGAGATAATAAATTCTGCTCCTTTTGAAATCTGCATTAAAAAATTCCCGTATACGCAATTGGAAAATTTACTTGGCAGATATAAAGAAAAATTTTTGTTTTAGTTCTTTAATTCTGTGTTCATTGAAATCATTCAGTTTTACGCTACAAAAACAGAAAGATTCTATCAGAAAGAAGGACGAACTTTCGCATCAATCCGGCGCTTGTTTTCAATCTCCTGAAATTAAAATTCGTAAGAGCTTCCAAACTTGAATCAATTTCACTATCTGCAATTTGAAACTACGTTATTCCGTTTTATCTCGGGAATTACACGGATGAAATCTAGTTTCCAGCGACCCGGGAAATGCCTGTTCGAGGGAGACTCCTGTCCTTTTTTATATCGAGTGTAAAATGATTTGATCCGACTTGAGAAGCAATTCCGACTCATTGGGTCAGTAACGTTATCAAGTGCGCAAAAGGAGAACCATCCGTAGTAAATTAATTGTCGGGTCTCTGAGCCGACGAGACGTTCCTCATCTGTGGCTGTGCTCACGATAGTGTTTTTGCTTCTCAAGATGTTATCACCGCTCGTTCTGATACATAGGTAGATAGGTCACTTTCGATGCTTTTGATGTGAATAAATCACGTAACATCGCACCTACCAATTGCTTTAATTGTCGAGCGAAATTTCAATTCTTTCTATAATTACACGCAAAAGACACGCATTCAGATATTCGTACATGTTGTGTGTCTTCTGGTTTATGGGACCAAACGTCCCCTCAATACCTTCATCAGCATCCTGAGTAACTCTGCAGTTGATATCTTTAACTTTCCCTTGATTTATTGTTTCATACGTTGAGCCCAACCGCTTGCGAGTTACTGAAAGTTGTATACAAATTGATGCTTGAATATATTTATCTATCTGATAAAACAATGAAGCGAATGAATAGGTCTTTTGTCACGATTTATGTTTTCCTCATTGTTCCAAATAAACACTGCATAACATACAGTATTCTTTGAATACATTATACTAATAAACTCGTGACTCGTAATGGGTTAAATACTTTCCAATTAGGGTTTGAAATATCAGTTTGTTGGGGTATGAAGTTTATTGTCCGTGTGAAGAAAATGAAATTTTTTTAAAATTCCTCTGCTACAAACGTTGATATCAAGCCAGTGCATGGTCTACGGATCTAGTGGTAACCAGTATTAGTTACTTATCGACTTTGACTACGTGAGCGTGTGTCTAAGAGTCCAATTGACTATATAACAGCCTCTTGTTCACGGAATGAGGGCGCAAAACTACCTCCTTATCGTGTGTCCTTGTCCATTTCTTCGACCCAGGACTCTTTAATTGGCTGCAAAATGCGGTGAAGATTGAACTCTTCTTTCATATCGTCTACTCGAGGCTCTGCGCCTTACAGAGTTCTTGAAAATTAACATTCGGAATATTCGTGTGATTTTAAAAACGTTATCACTTTTGCGACGGGTGTAATATTAACTATCCCAGCGTATACTAGATCACTTTGATCTGGAAATTTTTCCTAGTCAAGCTAATTTGTTCGTAATAAGACGAACTTCGAGTACCGTTTTCTTCTTTCACATTACTTTCATTCTTAAAAATAATAATACTATACGCAGTATGTAAACGTTTAAATATCTCGAAAAATATGGATGACAGTGAAAAATATTTTAGACAAAAGTTGTAGACTACGAAGAAACATGTGTGATGTTTATATTTATTTGGACTTGCAATGATCTTGGGGAGAGTTACGAAGGTTACGTTTAAATTTTTTAACGAAACTTCAAATATTTTTTTAATACATATCTTTACAGTTGACATCAAACCATTTTCAAAACATCGTCGACACATGTTTTTCGCATAAGTTGTTGAGTTATGAAATTTCGAACTGAACACTGAATGCCATGGGGGCCATCGATGACTGGCATTCAATTTGGCGGTAGCGCCATGAGTGCCATTGGCATAATATTGGCACCCTAATATTACTGGAAATACATAATTAGAATTAATGTCAATACTTGTAAATTTTTCAAAACTATCGTCGTTACTATAATTAATTAATGCAGTAAAAAACATATAAAAATAATTTTATTTATACATAAAGTGTACACCAATTGTGTGCGCATGCCTTATAATAAAAAATTCATGGCGCCACGGGCAATTCACATAAAATTAGCGTGGCATTCAGCGTGTTAATATATCGTTGGCATTAGCGTCACTCAATGTATACTGCGAATAGATGGCTGGGTCAGACTTTATACCTGAACTTGATAATTCAACAACGGTTTATGTAAAATACATGCGTAGGTAGTGTTTTGAAACCGATTCGATGTCAGCTATAAGAATTCGTGACAAAAAGTATAAGATTCCATATAAAAATTTAAATCTGACCTTCTGAAGGCTCTCCAAGGTTATCGCAGATTCAAGCAACTACAGACATAACATTTTGATCTGAAATATTGTTTGATATCATCCATATTTTTCCACATAACTTTACAAATCACACGCATTGTCCATAGGAAGATATAACTCTTTTGTTTCTTAAAAGATGTCTACCTTTTGTCTCCAAGATGTGCATTGTTTCCCAGGTATATTGATTCGAGAATTATCCAAGGTTAATTTGGTCTACCGTGTTCTGTATATAATTCTGTATCTAAGAACCAAACTAACTCAAGTCCATTTTTGTTACTTTTTAGTAGAACAGAGTAGAAAGCTTTTCTTTTTATTGTTACCAAGGAATTTAGTCAGTTCGAGAATGTGAAGACTTAAACGAATCCAATTAAATATTATATAAAGAATTAAACAAGTAAAGAATGAAACGAATCCAAGTATATTTTTCTACGAAACTCAGTTATGTAAAAAGAGCAATAAAATTATTATGTATACAACTGCTTGGGTTAGTTTGGTTCTTAGGCACAGCTTTTCATTAACGTGAACGCTTTTGGAATATTGATTAATCAGCCGATCGTGTGATATATAGTTCGGAAAACAGGCAACGCGTGAAGTTGACATTCGATGAGTAAAGGAGAGAGGTAAATATTTTCTGTAACGGTTGTACCGCTAAGGAATTAATGATCGTATCGAAAGCAAATCGTAGGCAGTTGATGTGACAAAGTAGTATCATCATTTTGAGTAGGACGGTGCCATTGTTCTTTAGACACACATCTCTGTCTGATGTATGATATTCTAAAGTTAACTTCTTACCTTGTAACTACTTACAAGTCACACTCTTGGTACAGATTGTGGTCCAATAAAACAAAGACATACTCTGTTAATAATAAAATATAATTTTAACCCTAACTGTAGTTGTAGTCAATAAGATCGAGGATTATTAAACACAACTCAAACTTGATATCGAGTTCAAATAATTAACGTTAATACGCGTAGTTAGCGAAGTCGCAAGGGATTATGGTTGGTGGTTAGTCCAGGAACTTTTTGGGGGAAGATTTCGATTTAGTTGCTCTCTTTTAGTTGCGATTAGGATCTTCAAATTAATTGCGTTTCTGTCCTTCCTATGAAAGTATTAGTCAACCAAAGTGGAAATTTATTCTAAATTATATTTCCCTGTTTTACAAAGGAAATTGTGTTGGAATTTAATTCATATTCTTCGTTGCAATTTTGGAATACATGCAGCGAGTATAATTTCGATTTTGATACTCTTAAATGTTCAAATACGTAACTTGATTTAGTCAGAAACATGTGCTAGTGATTTGGATCTCTCAATCGGAAACTATGTTTACGTTCTCACTCGCAAATTTTTTTTAGTCAATTCCGTCACTATCGTTGCTTATCAGATATTTATTATACTTGTCATTATCTGATCGAGTAACAGATAAAAGGATTCAGAGAACTCGCGAATATGAACTAAACTAAACTCTAAACAAAATTTATCATGACTTGAAAGCATGCTTTTCCTTCAATGATGTTTCCTAAAGTAATAGTTTTGGACCAACTGCTATTCTAACAAAATGCTTCATTTTTTTATGGCATTCGTAAAATTGATTGATATCAGTTTACTGGGTACTTAGCTTAGAACGTGTTGAATAAAAAAAACAAATAAATATTTAATTGAAACGTTATTAATGGCGAAGATAAGAAATTCGCGTGTTCAAACACAAACAGTAGCTTGTCGCCTAGAGGTCTGTTCCAACCATGTAAACTTCCAGTTTCTGTACATATATTATAGACGATCTCCATAATTTTGGCACGTTCGTCGTGTGACATTATCAAAAGCTTAGGGCGGTGTCCAGCTGAGTGGGAATTGCACGACATACATGTATAAATCTTTCTGACGTCAGGCACCCAACGGTTTACACCGAAGCGTTTTGTAACGTCGTATAAATGAGTAACCAATCGATCGATATTGCAGTTCGTATCGATGCAACTGACATATCAAAGGTTTAATTCGTGATCGTAAATACTTGGGTGTTTTTTTCGAAAGAAAACATCGAACGATTGACGTGAAAGTTGAAACAGAGAGAGAGTCGAAGGGGTAGATTCCAAATCTAAAATTTCAGTGTCCAGCTTTTATTAGTTTCCGATATTTTAATAAAGAATTTCGAGTACAGTTTATGGAACGTTGTCTGTACGTACGTATGTGCATTGAATACTGCCTATCTAGATGTTACTACTACAATAGGCACTGTTGTAGTAGTCGTCCATTGCTGACAGTGTCGAATGGCTGACGACCCAGCGATGATATCGGTCTTGGTCTCTACAGGGTGTCCCTTGTACATAAATGAAAGTACGTGAACTGCTGGAGCTATATATTTCTGGGTATCTTCTATTGCTGGCTTGGTAATCATCATTTGAAATTATTTGAGAAATTGATTCATACATTGATAATGATGCGATGTTCTGCAACCTTAAGCAGATGATCTTAATAAATGATAAAATATAATCGATCTTTCGTGGAACACCTCATAGAATACTGGCACCAGCGAAATTAACGTTTGTATAGGCAGTTCTATGTATTAGGCATTGAAATTATTTTATTAATACTTTGGAAACTGTTAACCCTTTGCATTGGGGTGTCCTCTCTGAGAGGACATCAGCATTGATTAGTGATTACGGAGGATAAACTTATTCCATCGCAGCCTTTTGAGAAATGCATGTTTTCCTGAAGTTTTCTATTGAAATAGAAATTTTCTATTACTGTGTAATGTTAGCAATAGAAACTACTGCTAAAATATTGTTAAAATAGCAATATTTTAGCAATATTTTAGCAGTTTCTATTGCTAACGTCTCCCAGCAATAGAAAATTTCCATTTCAATAGAAACTTCACTAGAAACTGTTAAAATATTGCTATTTTAGCAATGTTTTAGCAGTAGTTTCTATTGTTAACGTCCGAGAAGGAGCCAAGTGCGAAGGGTTAAACATCCCAAGATAAAATTTTGGATTTGGTATTCACCCTTTCAAATTTCGCGTCGATCGTCGATGAGGGTGTTTGAAGCTTCATCCACCAAAATGAAGTATAATATCGATCGATTAGTTGTCTATTTACCGACATTATGCGGTCACTTAGATGCAAACTATTGGACATCTGTGCTCACCGGTTCGAGCTTGTGTTAATGTTGCATGGCGTGCCAGAGTCATGGATATTATCTGAACGTTTATTCTCCAGAATTATAATTTCACACGTACGTTTTAAGCAAACAAAATTAACGTAAATTGATGCAATCTGTTTGTAAAAACAGGATAAAAATTAAGATAGGAGAACTCAATTAGTTGAGAAATACGGTTGGATTCAGTAAAATTTTCGTCGAACCAAAGTCTAAGAAAAAAATCTATTCTCCTTCCTCGTTGCTCCAAGTGGATATTTTTCTATTCGCGTTGATTTAACGTAGCACGCTCCCAATTTCTGGATGCTTTATCGACGAGCATGCACGCACCGCTCTTGTCACTATCACGAGGCCACGTGATTGGCAACGAGTTCGTAAAGGGTAACGATTTTCGATCGCTCGGCAAGATAAGATGCCTTTCGCGTAAGAAACGTTGATTGCAAATATTCGACGTAATTGAAGCGGCGTTCTCCATCTGTCGAACACTCCATTGACGTGTCGCGCGATTTTAGTATGGTGATGCAACTTGGATAGCGACTACTGTCTCCCGTCGAAACGAAGGCGGCTACGACTACGGGAACGAGTAGTTCCTTCAAATGTTATACAGTTTCTCGTACGATCAGGCCGGAATGGAAGCGCTGGAAATGCTCCCCACGCCTCCCTCTATTCATCTTCTTCGCGATCGGCGCGCTGAAATTCCTAACGAACAAGAAATCAAATTAACGGAGTTTCGGAATTTTCCCGGTGAATTATTTCGCGCTCGAACGCCTGATCGCGAATTTCCTCGGTTTCCGATAAATCTCGAGCACGGACGTGGCATCGGTATTCGCGTGAAATCAGCATTTCCGGGCCTGCTTGCTTATTGCGAACGACATATCGTGTTTAGACATTTCAGTAGCTTAGAGAGGCGGTAGATTTAGGGATCGAGCTGTCGTCTTCGAGCTTTTCAAAAGTAGGCAGTTTTTAGAACCTATGGGGGACAACCAAATTACACAGGTCGAAAGAAATTGTAAAATTTTATTAACGCGTCGTTTAATCCCCTGAAGCCTGAATTATGGATCTATAATACAAGAGCTAAGAATTTAGAATAATTTGGTGTTGAAAAATTCTACGGTAAAAATAAAAAATTATAAGAAATTAAATCAATCTTTCGTCGAATTGTTAGAACATAGTTACCCATCTTTGTACAACAAAATGTTACACAGAAACCAATCTTACTTGAATGGCTCCTGAAAAATGAACAGTATTAATCGCGTATTTTTGATAGCAAACGTGAGAAATCTGTGAAAAATGTAGCTGATCACTTTGCCTTTGGAATAATATATTCATTGTTGACAGTAACCATTCTTTTCATTTAACAAAGCGGAGATTCAATGTGTATTAACCCTTTGCACTCGTATGTTGCTGTATAGTTGCCATCCATGCTTATACATTTACATTAGTATTACATTTTGGGGACCCTTGTTGTAATGTATTTTATAGATTTTCACTGTTCAAGGAGGTGTTCTGCTCAACAAAATTTTTGATTTCTCCTATAATGGCTGCTGAATTAATCATGTGGCATCTGTTTTCTCTAATCTCTTTCTGGAGCTAAAAGTTTTTAACAATTATTCCCAAAATATTTGTATTAAAACAGAAAAGTGTCAAAAGACACCAGTAGAAATAATGTGAAATAACCAGCAAGTTGAGATGTTCCCAGAAAAATGTTCTCATCTTGATCGAATATGAAAAATAATTCCAAGTTGCTTGGCAGTCTTCTCAAATGCAAATACGAGTGAAAAGGGTTAAATTATATGTTCGTGTGTTTTTTGTGCATGTATATATTACGTTCACGGTGTGAAATTGGTTCTGATGTACGAAATACAGATAGGTGGAACCCTGACGTGTTTGTACCTGTACATACGTAAAGCAATTAGCCTTGATGAAGTTCGTTGCTTTCGCGTACACAATGTCTCGACCTCTGAAGGCTATGCGTATTCATTAGCTGTTGAACCGCCCGCAGAATTTTTTTGTGCCCACCAATAGTCTTAAAATGGAGCGGTTACACTGGCCTCGTTATTCTTTCCTTCCAAATTTGGCGATAGGAAAGGGCAGCCTGTTCGATGGTTGGCATTTCCGTTGGTGTCTTGTCCCACCCTGTCGAAAGAAGGCGGAGTGCGAGTTATTCTTTCAAACATCGTCTGCGATCGTTGTTGCAACATTCATACTTTCCTCTTTCCTAATTAATCGTAGTTAAATTCATATTTTCTGAAAGAAAGTGGAAACTTCTTGTGCGACACGTTTTAACGAAATCTCTCAAGATCCAAAATTCATATATATATAAGAAAAAGTGTATAGGAATGATCAATATTAACGTGTTTCTTGAACGATAAGAAAATTGATGAAAATCGCTTTAACTTTTGATAAAATAAAATATTTTAAAGAGATAGAAAATTCATTCGTTCAAAATGAATATATTGCTGTTGTTTCGTTGAAAATGTTATTAAATGATTATCAAAATTCGTTTTTCCGTTCGTTGATGAAATTGTCGAAGTGTACCTGGTTCATTTGAAGAAATAAACAGGCCCTCCGATCTAACAAAGTCTTGCTCTTAAATTGGAGCGTTAATTATGTGTTTCAACTGGGAGTAATAGCTATGATGCACTGTCGTTAGTCTCTATAATCCCGTGCATCGATGTCGTGTCTGCTCACCAGATGCGACACTCAGTATCGAACGATTATTGTAATTATGCAGCAGCTTTCAATATTGGCTCCTCTCTGTGTTTCGCTCGCGATCGATTTATCGACACTTCGCGCAGAGTGTTCCAGAGGGGGCCTACCAGTTTCTGGAGTCATCTAACGATAAATCAGTTACAGTGAACATCAGACGTGGAACATTAATCGAGCCATTTTCCAGGTAATCATTACACCCCCTCCCCCCACAGATATCTCTTCGAGGGACGTTCAGATTGTTCTTTCAGGCGTCCCAGTTATCGTTGAAAAATATGCCAGGATAATCTTTAAATATTCACTAACGCGAGAATAACTGAAATTTCCGACGTGCTCGCCGATTCAGTCGTTTAAACAATGAATTTCGCTCGCCAAGCACGTACGGACTTTCACAGGTGTGCGATAATTGAAGGTTGCCCGATTGGAAATTCTGCAATCGGTTGACGAACGAACCCATGCATGATTAACAACCGTATTCCAGCACATATTTCCATGGCTATTGGTTCGATGAACGTACGTGACCTTAAGTGCCGTGGCTTTCCGTGGACTATCGCTTGACACGTTGACGTTCGTTCTGCATTCGATGACGAACAACAGAAGTAAATTTTTTTAATTGCTTGTTTCGTGGGGAGTTCGATAAACATTTTAAACTGGCTGCAAATGACGATTATAGACGTCTACCAATTTTGAGAAAAATTTGTGAGAGAAGATAATAATTTTGTGAGTTCGATGAACATTTCAAACTTACGAAATGATTATTTTTTCTAATAAATTTTCCTGAAAATTGAGGGGCGTCTATAGCCCTCATTTGAGTCTACAATCCTAAGCATTGGACGTCTATAGACGACATTTATGCCAACGTGTTAATGCTACGAAAACGATTCGTCGAGGTCTGAGTAAAAATGACCAATTTATCGTTTTTCATACAAATTCGATAGGTTTACTGTGGTACAGAGAATTTTATTGGTAGTTTTAGTGTAAAAATCTATACCAAAGTATATATAAATATATACTAAATCATATTTTCTTGGATCGTTATAAATTTTGTTTTGCAACAGTTTAAAATGTCATTGGTTGATATCCATTCAGTAATTTTTATAATATTATCGACATAACAGTTATTGAGAACGAAATTTCATCAGCGTATCGAATGTATCGAATGCCAAATTAATCTTCAAATTTATTTGCTCACTGGTCATCATCTCGGCGTATAGGAATTTAGCAGATGAAAGACCAGGAAAATCAATCAACCAGCCTACCTCTAAAAATACCTCCCACCTTTCCACCCTCAATAGTACTTAATTTATTTCAAAGTCATCAGTTTATTATTCTGCAGAAATTTTAATGTCAGTTTTAGCTTTAACACGTTGAACGCCATGGTGGTCATCAATGCCAGAGTGCATCAATTATTTATAATTGTAAAAGTTGAATGAAAATCGACAGTTAATGCATTTTCAATATCACTGGTAATTAGAGAATGCTTTGAAGTAAAATGTGCACTATTGGGCAATTAAAAATTTGTATTGGATTAAAAATGAAAAATTAATTTCTATTCGTGGCGTCCTGAACGAAACATGTTATAATTGTAAATGTTGAGTGAAAATCGACAGTTAATGCATTTTCAACATAATCGCTAATTAGAGAATGCTTTGAAATAAAATGTGCACTATTGAGTAATTAAAAATATTTATCAGATCAAAAATAGAAAATTAATTTCTATTTGTGGCGTCCTCAGCGAAACATGTGATTTCAGTGTGGCAATCAACGTGTTAATAACCATGCAAAATGAACATTCTCGCTAAAAATCTACCAACTCCATTCATCAGAAATTACTTCAAAATGGCGAGGCGAAGGGAATTAATTATCGTCGATTTTCACCCCAATCTCTGCTAAACTTTCATTTGGATAGAAAAGATGCTTTTGTTCGTAGCAATTTTCTCGACCACTCTGTTTATTTTCTTCCATTGACGTTCAAACTTAATCAGATAGCTTTACGTTTTCGTCGGAGAATGTAGGAAATATTTGTAACATGGGTGTACTAAAATAATTTCGATTGATATACGTAATCACACAGGTCTGATGTCATTGATGAAATCGACTTGGATTAATCATAAAGCTTTATCGATATCATTGGTGTGCGAGCTCCTGTTTCTAATAAAAATCTCGTTATCAGTGAGTAAAGAATCTCAGGTGTCAGAGCAGGGATAAAACAGTCTTTCCATCACATTTATCCGATTTAGCTTTCAATGCTCTGGTATACACGTGTATTACTCGCATGCCCACACACGCATATTAAGTAATATATTAAACGTGCGTACGTATCACTAAAACTGAAGAGAATTCTGTTACATCGCATCTACTTCTAGTCGTAACGAGATATTGAGGCAAACCTTGAGAATCTTGAATGGATGTAATGTATCTTTAAGAGGAACTTGCGTACCTCAGAAAGCGTTACGTTGTCCAACATTTCCTGAGTTATGTAAAAGTAGGTTAACTCTTTATTTACCGAGTTTCTGAAAAGTTTTTTAAATTTGTGCTAACTTTTTTTTAGCTATAACGAAAGTCGTATTTCTTCCACGGAACGACGATTGTCGCTAACTATTGGCTTTCTTCATGATTTGACATTTGTTTTGTGATTAGTTAAACAATTCGTAAGAATCTTAAGAGTATTTCATTTTTTTTGTTTGTTTGTTAAATGATTAATCGATATTATTTATTTAACGAGAATCTTGTTTCGTACTAATTTATGTCTGTTTGTGGTATTTAGTCGTGATATGAAGTAGTTGGTCGAGTGTTGCAGACAGTCGTATTGGGAATCGTTTACACGAGTAAAGATAATTACATTGCATTGATTTAATTGCATCAAATTATATTGAATTACGTTAATTTGTGTGCCAAGGTTATTTGCGTTAGACAAAAATAAGCACAGTTGTCGAGAATTCAGAAATGTCCCCACGGGGTTCTCAATATGTTCTCACAGGGTTCGTTTCAAATGGCATTCGACTCTTTTCCCACAATTTGGGACATTGTTAAACGTATGACGCTCATGTTGGGACGAAGTGCCATGATATTTCCTTGGCATGCATTCATGATTTAATTTTAGACGATATTGATCTAATGCGAAAGGAACACATGTGTTTGCGTCGCATCGCAATGTTGTATCGTTGTCATTAACACTTTGAGCTCTGAGTACGGAGTTCTGAAAGATTCTGACACATTTTTAAAAAATTGTAACTCGTTTGTTTCTTGCAATGGACTTTCAGGACTTATATTATATTATATTGTTCAATTTCTATCTTTGCGGTAATTTTAAGTCTAAAGGACGTCGTATGACGCTCACAGGACACTGTACAAAATTATGCAAGGCGTCATACGACGCACAAAGTGTTAAAAGTATCCAAAGCTCTTCGAATCCATTATTCAAAGTTTTAGTGCTGCAATTTCCGAGGCTATCAATTCTGTGGATAGTGACGATTGGTACTAAACGTTTCTCTCTTTGTTATTGCACGCGTTTAACCTTTGGGAACGGTCAGTTAACGCATTCTGTGTCGTATAGGCGTGTGTCCCACGTTGAATTTTCCGTTCAAGCCATTTGAAATTCTCATTGTTTAAACGAAGAATGCAAGCAAACTTGTAATGTGAACTCCTACAAAATTTAATTTATCGCTTTGTTTTATTATACATTTTGAACTTTACATCCTTTTCTTGATAATTGTAATCTTTATGATAGCAATTGTGATAGGAAAACTATTTAATTATAAAGCGTGAGGTGTACACGTCTTCAATTCGTAATGTAAACTCCTCAGAAATTAAATTTATTGCCTTGTTGTATCATGCATCTTAAATTCTACATCCTTTTCTTGATAATTATAGTTTTTATACAATTGTAAAAACTGTAAAGTATGCTCCAGAAGCAAAATTACTTAATTATAAAGCGTGGGGCGTATACGTCTTCAACTCGTAATGTAACTCCTCAAAAAAGAAATTTATTGCATTGTAGTATTATACATCTTAAACTCTACATCCTTTTCTTGATAACCATGGTCTTTATACAATTGTAAAAATTGTAAAGTATGCTCCAGAAGCAAATATTTAATTGTAAAGTGTGGGGCAGTGTACGTCCCACGTGGCCTGAACGGAAGGTATCCAAAATTTCGTCACGGAACATGTTAACGAGCTAGAACTTGCTCCCTCGAGAAGCATAGCATCTGCAGTCGGTTGAACAACTATGACGTTCCAAGTCAATGGCATCGACGAGTTTCGCCACGTTGTACTAACATTCTATTCGTGTGCAGGATCACGACTAATCTATATTCTCTGAACACTTAGCCAATCGCTGGACCAAACAGAACGCTGTTCCTAACAGTCTCTGCAGTTAATAAATTCTTCCCTCTCTGTGCCCCAGAATCTCTACAGCTTGGCCATCATCCCTTTGCTCCTTTATAATGCACGATGCGCCACTATTTGTGGAGTGTACCTTCTGTTGTACACTCGAGTTACAGCATTCAATTAACTTTTTATATTCCCAAGGAATGAAATTCCCGATAATACGAGAAATGGTCGCGTTATTGGACTGAAACGCTGTTTTATTCCCCATCAACGTTTGCACGGTACCTGCAACCCTCGTATATTTTTAATTACAGTGGTACAAAGTTTCAAGGAGTTGTTGTCGTTCTGGTTGCGTCGACATCGCCTAAGGTGAAGTCGTCTTTATGCGGTGAAGAGATGTATCCTGGTATTTCGTAGCCCTGGTAGTGTTTTAATTCGTGAGAATGTGGCAGGCGAACTTTGCAAGCGTCGAATGCTAGTTACAGCGAGTCCTGGGAGAACACATCCCCGTTTTCAAGCGTTGGTTATTCCGTGCACGAAGTTATCCAAGGCACGTCTGAATTCTCGACCCTTTGTGCTCCGTTTTATCTGACCCCGACAATTTCGTGTTAATCCCTGGTCATTTTATAGCGGTGGGAACAAAAAGAGGGAGGAGAGAGGGGCTGCTCTGTTTTATTGACCATCAACACGGATTAAATATAAAGAATTATACAGAAGTGACCAATACAGTTGCACCACTCTTTAACTCATTTGCTGGCAGAACAAAGTTTTGTGATCGCATTGGTATTGCCATTTCCGTTTTATTTCTGTTTCCAATGCAAAAAATTAACAGTAAAACACATTTAACTTTTTTCATTCAGCATCTTTTTGGACATTTGCAATAGAAACTATTGCTAACTTCTACCAGAAATAGAAAATTTCCATTTCAATAGAAAGCTTCAGGGAAACATGTATTCCTGAAAAAGTTGGGGTGAAATAAGTTTGACCTCCATAATCACTAATCAATTCTGATGTTCCTTCAGGGTGGATATCTGAGTGATACGCTAGATTTGCGATGTTCCCTCAGAGGGGACATCCGAGTGCAAAGGATTAAAGTGTAACGAGTAAACTTGTGCTGACAATCGGTAAGACTCTGTCATCCACGAATATACTCGTGGTTGGCAGCGAATGGGTTAAAAACAGACTCTGTCGAATGTGTAGGTACATTACAAACTCTGTAGCTACATTCAATTATTTTCACGTAATTAAATCTTTAATGTCTAATAATATAAATGACCATCATTGATGCAATTGTTAAACCAAAAACATTAATATTTTCGATGTGGTGCAATTTCTGTGGCCACTACAATATATGAACAATCTAAGAAAAGTAATAAAAGTACTAAGGAGACGATTTAACACAGAAATGCGTGGTGAATATCCTTCAAGAGCAACGCTTTAATATCAGTCAGTGTCCATGAATCCTCATAAACTCTAATATGTATTACGAAGAAGGCAAAATTCTTTACCATTCTTGTAGAAGAACAACATCAAAGCTTGCAGAAAGCGTAGAATCTCGTATTCGTCGTTTGGGGTTCGATTAACGAGACGGCGAGTACTTGCCATTCTTGCAGAACAAGAATATCGAAGCTTACAGAAAATGTAGAATCTCGTATTCATCGTTTGAGGTTTGCTTAAGACGGCAAGTTCTTTCCATTCAATCGAATCAAAAGACATCTGATACTTAAGTAGACATATCGAGAGGCAGGAAATTTCTCTTTCTACCTAATTGAATCATTCATGGATGCAGCAGAGCCAGTTGCGACAAGAAGCAAGCCACCGCCATCCAAGTCGACCCGTAACTTAGACACGGTCTTAAGTACCGTCCGTGACACGATTGCGATAGCACGAGTCGAGAGGGTGACAAGCAGGCTAGAGATTTTGGAGTAATACGAAGTCCCAGAGGGGCGACCAACGACGATGACGGGGGGTTGGCAAGGCGAGGGTAGATCGCGATGATCCGTAGCTCTAATATCTCGATAGTCTTCGAAGTGAACGAGGTGGGAGTGGGTTACAGTCTGATAAGGTTCGAAGAACTCTAGCGAGCGTTCTTCGACGATGTTACGTATTTGCCCGACCTGTTCGTCAAGATTTACCATACAAGTGTACACAGAAATGCACAACGCGACATTTTGTAAGATGCGAGGCGCTGTTCGGGTGTAACATATACTACCACGAGGGCAGAGCACAAAAGAATGTTACGAGTTGCTCTCTGCACGTGGACACGTCGCCTCGATGGCGTATACGAATTTAATCGTCCTGACTTAACCGCGTTGGTTCGAACGCAGCGCAAACGCCATCAGGCATAGTCCGTGTGGGCGTCTGCCCGTTAACAGTTGCTCGCGGCTAGCATGACTCGATATTGTCAACTTTGAACGGCTTTGTTATCGCAGTGTCGCGTTAACAATATCGCGCGCGTTTAAAATGCGCGTTTTCCAAACAACGTGTTTTCATGTGCAAGTTAAATTCGATGGTCCGAAATATTTACGTGTATATATATATATATAAACGAAGTGTGCATAGAATGAGAGATGTTCGCATGGTTATTTTCGCCGCTGTTCGATCCTAATTACTGGCTGTTTTCTGTTTCCCTTCCGCCGACGATAACGCGCACTTTGACCATTAGCGAGCACAGTGGCCAAAAGATAAGGACTCTTCAGCAACATCCGCGTTATTCAATGACGAGGGTTCGTAGATCAGTAAGTAGCTAGATGATGAATGCTATTCGAAAGATATCCTTTCGAACGCAATTAGTTGTTCGATTATTAATTGATAATCTTATAAATAATTTCAACAGACTATTTTTTCACCCTTTGCATTCCTCTGACGAGCGTGACTCGGTAAATAGAAAAAAGCAAATATAAATTGCAACAAAGTTTCAGAGCTATATTTAAATTGTTTACAAGTAGCAGTCGAAGAACTCGTCTTGCAAGTAAATTTCAAATGAAACACTTGAAATAGTAGAGAGTAGACAACAAAATTGAGAAATAATTCGGAGTGCAAAGGGTTAAATAGATCAAGAGTACGAAACACCTTTCATTTTTAAAGGAACATGACCAAAAATCCGTGCAAACTCCAATTGCAGTGTAGCATGTTATGTTATCGATTGCTATCCGAGAATTTCAAGGACGTGCCTCCAAATCCTGCGAGAGCAGCCATCGACTGTTTAGTCCCTGTTAATTAACCATGCACCCGATAATTAATTGGGAACGTTCGACAAAAATTAATTAACTCGAACGGATATCTTCTATCTGGAACATCATTTGGTTGTGTCGTTGCACGCGTATCGAGCGCCTACTCCGTTCGTACACACGCATCGAACACTTCCTAGCTCGCTGACATCGGTCAGATCTTTATCGTTCGAAAGTATAAGTAGGAAACTTGATGAGTCGAGCACTTGTACAGAGCTATACGAATCGCTTTCAGCTCGAGCGATGCGATGGACGCGGGTCGTTGCTCGTGGAACATCAAGGCTATAGATACGCGCGACTTTTCTTTCTCGTAGAGGCTGTTACATTAAATATACATATCTGTGTGTTTCGCGAAACACGAGGAATCGTATTTTCTATCTACTTCTTATTTTTTCTCTGCCTCAATAGTACTTAGCCCTTTGCAGTCCAAAGGTTTCTTCAAAAACGCTCCAGCAAGTCCAAGCGATTTTCGGTACATTTATTAATAACCACATTTTAAGGCAATTTAAGGCATAAAAAAGATGTTTCAATAAATAAAGGAAGATGTTTAATTAACGAGAGCTGTTTAGTATGCATTTTAAACGTTTATTTGATAAATTGGACTGTCGAGTCCACCTCGACGCAGGACCGCAAAGGGTTAATTTTCTTGACAAATATTAAAACCGTTTAGAATAACGGAAAATGGAGAAGAAAGAGGGATACGAGAGGGAAAGGCGAGCGTATAACCTTGGCTTGTACATAAAACAGTCGCGATGTGGTGATCGTGAAATTTGGTGAAACTCGACGCTACAAAGCGGCGCTTGTATTGATTTTCCGTAGCCACGAATGCGTGTACGAGAATGTCGTTCACCCACTTCGTCCAGGAAATCCGGGGGCCGCCTGATACATTATCGATAATTTCGAAATTTGTACCGGCAAATTTAGGTGCCGCTCGTGCGCGACAATTTTCGGGTTCCGCTGCGCCTGGTTTGGTCCCAAAATGGCGATTTCCCCGGGATTCGACGCTTGTCAGCGGCACCGACCGTCGATAAGAAGAAGAACGCGTTGCGTGTTCGATCAATTGACGATTTCACGAACCCTTTGCGGAAGTTCGACGTGGCAGCTTTGATTCTGTCGCGTCGTAAAATGAGAGCGCAAGCTTCGAGACGCGTACTTAAGGTGTATCTTGTACAAAGAGTCAGTGACTCTCGAATTATTGTATATTGAAGGTAAAAAGGTCGAATCATTATGTATTGAAGATAAGAAGCTGGTAAAAAGCTGAGGATCATGTCGCACAAACAAAAAGTTTCGAGTAAATTCAGTTCAAAATTGCATATATTGCATACCCCCTTCGTTCGTGTTGTGTAACTATTTCTGTATGCAGTGATAAGACAAAACGAAGTGTGACATTTTAAATTTCCTTCAGATTAGTCAGGTTACTTGAATTTAACTTCGCATTTGTACAAGTGACTCGGAGTCGTTTGAATAAAAAAAAAAACACGTCCTTTATTTGTATCATAATTTCGCTTTTCTCGTTTACGCTCTTGCGCCTGCTTCAACTTCACACTATACAAATCACAATATTGTATTTCATGCTGACAAATAGTTGCATGAATTGCAACTTTCTTGGAAACATGAAAATGACACATTCACATTGGTGATTACACGAATTCGACTTGACTAATCTGAACGAGGCAACACGAAGGAACACGTCGCACCAGTAACCACAGTGGTTGCAGTAATCTCGTTTAAAAAATCATACGTTACATAAAACTGTCGATTCGTGTCGTCAATTGATCGGTGGGAATTCTGTTCGACCAAAGCGTGTAAATATCGATATCGAATTTCGCACGGAATTCGAAGCTTGCAACGCCCAGCCAGCGGAACCACGCGTTTCGATGGCGTAGTTTGCGAAACGCTTTCGAGGAACGCTTCACACGGGAAAAAGGCTTGTTTCCGCGGATGAAGCTCTTCCGCTGTCGCATTTGTCAGAGGCGCACCGATCAAACCTCCAGGTTTGGTTCAAAAAATACACTTATATCGTAACGAAGTGGCTCAAATGACTCGCGCAAACCAGTGAACTCGCGTACCTTCTTTGAGTCGCGCATTCAACGAAGTGTAAGCAACGCGAACGTTGTGTCGTGGAGGGGGTTTCGACGATTATCGAAACTGAGACGGTAAATTATTATTCGCTCGTTGATAAACTGTTGCGTCGAAGTACGTACGAGAGTGTAAGTATTTATTTGTACTTGTGTAATATAGGTAGATGAAGTTATACGTGGGAGAATAAGATGAATGGAAAAGGGATGAAATATGTGGGGAAAGCGGGATGGCGGGCGAGAGGGTGGGTAGTCGGGTGGGAATGGGTGGGGAAAGGAAATCAATATTATCACTATTTTGCATCAGGAGTATTGTAAAACGAAGAAGTTTTCTCGCCTTGTGATAATTATGTTTGTAAATTATAGTCGATCTATAATTCCTATAGTACGATTGTATGTAGACACTTTGGAAACGGACTTGTATTATTTTATTTAGCACTCGACGATGAGTCACGGAGTTTCATTGAGAGGAATATATTAATTTCATTCTTTGTAAATATTAATTTAAAAATAAATCCTATTGTAATGATTGTATAATTTTTCGTCATTACGTTTATTGATTTTTCAATCAGTTGTTGTTATTGCACGTGCTCCATCGATCCTCTATCTTTCTCTCTTGCTCTTTTTCTCTCTCTCTCTCTTTCTCTCCCATTACAAGTTTCTTTTTCCACCTGTCGATGGCACGATCAAACTTTTTCCTCCTCTGTTTCGCGTAGGTATTTATGCAACGTCAATGATCGTAATTCGCGTCGGTACGAACGCGTATTTACCCTGCACATTGTACGATTTCCGTTTTGTAAATAGCAACGAACGCGTCTCTGTGGAAGAGCTGGGTAGCTGAATATTTGTTCGCAAAACGAAACCAATTTACGCAAACGGTCATACAAATTTTACAGTTTCGTTTTACTCTAATTAAAGTGCGGATGGAATTTCTCTAGCTTTTGCGGCACTTTTCCTTTTTATGGCAGAAAATAATGAAAAATGCCCGCGGTATTTAGAGATTATCTGCACGATCTTGTTTCAACGTGCACCAATACTGACGATCTCGTAATTTACGAGACGCGTTGATGAGTTCTAAATAAAATTGTTACTGCTGCTTCGAGTAGGGGAATGCGAGAGTAGATCGATTGCATTGTTTGGTAAATTTTCGTTAATCAAAGGAAGCATTGAAATTTTCTATTAATTCATAAGTAAATTGTTTTTATTTGAATAAAACGTCTTATGTGATTACACATATATATATCAGTGTCTTATAAATGTGATACTCGATGACTAAAGAGAAATATTTACGTAGAAATAAATCGTAATTCAAAGATATATAATTGTAATTCCGTTTTGCGGTTTACAGTTTTGTATATTTCAATTTAAATTACTCGAGCATGATTGTTCTCCGCTTTGATTTACCGAAAATATATTTCTGCATATTACCGTGCGACTAAACATGACATATCGACGAAGAGAAATAAAAAATATCAAAGTAGAGATTGAATTATACATATAAAGTCTAGCTTACACGACGTGTTTACCTCTTACTTTTTCCAATGAATTATTCTTTTACTAGTTAAGAAAAGGTCTGCTTCCACGGTTTAATAATTCATTTTAGTTGAAGTGTCGCTAGAATCTGAATCTATTCTCCATTTATGAAAAAAAGGAGGGCACATATTAATATATAAATAAGAGAAAGTCTAAATTCCAATTAAACGGATTTAATTACTACCTTAAGTAAGATTTGTTGCTTGCGTTAAGGCTTTATAGTCATTGTAAATTAATCGAGATACTTGCTTCTGCCCAGTTGCTAAAAATTGCATGTAGATTCACAAAAGGGGCATTGAGTATTGCGTAACATATAATGTCATTATTTTTCGTAACTGCAGATACCAGACTATCGTTAACTTGCAACGATCGAGTGCAACTGCGATTCTCTTTTTTTTAACATTCGTCATACACCGTTTTATTTATTCAAAGCTAATATATATTTATTTTTTTACATTTTTAAAGCACTAAAAGCTTTCTGACCGTTTCTATCGATTGAGAGAAGAACGCATTTTATCGTGAAAGCGTAGCTTTAAGGAAAAAGTGGAAATTGCGGTTGAAATTGCTTTAACGTACGACTATCCATTGGTGCGATTTATGAATGATCAATAACGATCGTACCAACACTAGTAGGTTGCGGTTACCATTGATATCCGATGCTAAGTCTTGGCTTTCCTGGTCTATATTGATGTCACCATTGGACAGGATATATCGTGCCCTTTATGCCAGAAGTATGAATGTGTAATTTGGCCAATTATAGGAATTTACAATCGAAGAGTTCAGAGTAATAGAATAATTCTGGAGAATACACAAATATGTAACATTTAAGTGTAACTGCGAAATACGCATTAATACTTTGTCCTCATTTTGGATTACATGTAAATGGTATTTATATAGGTATAATTCTAATATAATCATGATAGAAGGAAATTATACTTTGACATTAACACGTGAATTAACCTTTTCGAATTATTTATTCCTGGAAAGCAGTTCTTTGAATTAACTTATGATTTCTCAGTTGTATAAAGTATCTTCGAGGAGGTTCTCAAGAGGGGACATTATTTTCAAGTGGGTGCAATATAAGTTGAAGATCCAAATCATTCAAATTATTTAGTATGTCCTTGTATGAAGACGCCATAATGAAAGGGTTTTAAAGAAAGTAATATCTTTGAAATTAAAAAATGCGTTACTTTAACTGCATTTTTTAATTCAAATATCGCAATTTGAAAATTTGTGTGGAAATCGAGTTTATTTTAGTATTAACATCATTATTATGTAATATATATAGCAAAAATGACATTCAATGCACCTCGAGCCAAAAGCAGAGAATTTGCACATTCGTGACGCTGGCGTAAATGGGGCGATACGATATCAATCAGTGGTTTTCAAAATGAGAACCGGATCCTTCAGCAGCAGTCCAACTCGCGCAACATAATCTAAATTAATGGCTCCAATTAATTTTAATTCTCAGGTTTCCCTTTATAGTAAACGTGGCCTCTCGAAGGAAGTTTTCAACGCTCCACCAGCATTGCAGTTGTTTTCGTTGGATAGAAAAATTCTGGCACTCGTCCTGATGTTACGCGATAGAACTGTCCGCAGTGCTGGTGGAGCAAGGATCGTGATTTTCCAATTGTTGGGTCGTGAAAGCTTCGAAAATTTTCTATTGTACACTCTGTTCACGATTGCATGTTCAGTAGGAAATTTACGCCACATAAATAATATAAATGAAGCACAATAAAATAATTGTTGAAAGTACACACGAAAGTCTGTGAGAAAGTTTTATGAAACTATCCAATGGTTCGATGGTTTACGACTTTTCGACGGTTCTGTTAGTTCAGTGGAAACGTTGCAAATAAACAATTTTCTTTCTTACATCTAACAATTTTTATTAATAAAAGTTGGGTAGAAGATTTATTCGTATACATTTTACATTCTGCACGAAAATTTGTGCGAACGGAATGCAATAACATTCGGATGGAAGAGATACGAGTATTATTCTCCCATGACAAATAAAAAAAAATGTTTAAGTAGTGCAAATAAATTTCTTGAATCATAATTCTTTCTTTTCTTCAGGATATATCGGTGTCTCATTTTCTTTTCTACATCTGTATTATCTGTTTCATTTATATTATTCGTATGTACATTGATTTTTACTTTTTATATATCTTTTTGAAACGTCACATCTCTTCTCTGCATCATCGACTGTTTTTTCCATTTCTCAGAGAGTCTCTTCGATTCTTTCAAATATTGTAATGTTTGATTTTCAGTGTTTCGTAATCTGCATTTTTTTCCTTTCATTTTCTCCATTTATTATAGTATTTAAATATAGTTATCATTTCAGTTCCTTTCCTTTGACTTTTTATGCGATTTATTTTAGTCTTCCTTCTGTTCCTCGTCCATATATTCTGTTATAGATCAAAAGGCTTACACCATAAATCATTTTCTGTATTTATTATTTCCCATTTACTTTTACAGTCTTTCAAATTTTTTTTCTTTTGCGTTCCTTTGAAATAATACACGCGAACAATATCTCCTTTATTTTGATATCTTCCTTGATTATATGCCAAAGAATTAACACAATTTAAAAAGTCTATTTTATCGTTGTTCTTAAATTAATTCTACTTTCATTTACTCGTTCTATTTCTGTATCTCTATTCCATGTTGCACAATTATGTTTTTTTTTCAAGGATTACATTTGACATCATTCTTTTTTCTTCAACCCCACAGATATTCTCATATTCGTGTTCCTAAAATTGCAATTATTTCACGCCAGATTAATACTTTACCAAAACTGTAAATTAAACAATTGTTTCTCCTTTTCATATTACACAATTATATTTTTTTCAAAGATTACATTCGACATCATTCTTTTCTTCTTCAACTCCACAAATTTTCTCATATTTATATTCTTAAAATTGCAATATTTTCTCGTCAGATTAATACTTCATCAAAACTGTAAATTCTTTTTCTATTTCATGTTACACAATTATCTTTTTTTCAAAGACTACATTCGACATCGTTCTTTTCTTCTTCAACCCCACAGATTTTCTCATATTCGTGTTCCTAAAAACTGCGATATTCTCACGCGAAATAAATATTCCAACGAAACAAAATTTTCCTCTTGAAGGAAATGGAATGAAAATCGGTAAGGTTGAATATCGTTCGCTAGATCTGTGCTGTTGGCACTGGCTCGAGCATGCGATCGCAAACTGCCCGGCGCATTCTTATCATAGACAAATTTACACGCAGTAATTGTGCAACAACGGAGGTCCACGTGAAAATGTGTGTGTAACAACACGACGAAAACACGCGCGACGTATATACCATGGCTTCGAATTGATGACGCCAGTGTATAGAACGGGTATAATGATGACTGCTGGTGGCGAACGATGAATTTTAGAAAATCCTCGAAATAGAATGGGGCGGTCGAGAGGAGTGGCTCTGTGTTAAAAAGCCAACGGCACGACCTTGGCTCACCTATAGATTATTGCTGTGTCTAAATCCGTACTATTCCCGTGTGCACGAACAATCATAATATTACTGCAGCGATACGTCGTCTGCTGACGCTCCGAAAGCGCAAAGAAGCGGTGCCTTAGACAAGTGGCTCCGCGCTTTCGTGTCATGGCATCGTTCCTGAATTATATGCATATTAACGCGTTCTACGTTTAAAAATTAACCTTTGATTTTCAATTCTTCACGGTTCGATTTCAAACTTTAGAAATATTTGCGGTTCGTTTCATTTTTAATAGAAAATAATTTCATGGAACCAGATATTTTTCGATTCTATCTCGTTGGATGTTATAAAATAATCATGTATATGAGAGATGTCGCATTTTTGGTGTTTCAAAGTTGTCAGTAACACAAAAAAGGCATTGTAGTATCCTCTTTCTCAATGTCAAACTACGAGTCAGCCGCTCTCTGCGAAGTTTGCCAATGGAAGTGATTTACTAGCAAGATGTGATTGCAGTGGAAGTCGTTCAATGATACGATTAAAGCGTCAAATTCTTTTACCTATTTGTCCACTCAATAAACCCTTTTGTCTGTGCCGCTTTCATTCCAAAATGTTTGTTTAGAAAGCCAAGGTATTGTGCTCCCAAACAAGGAACGCATTGCGCGACGCTGAGCCCAATAGGTGACTCGAAGCGCGCAAACCGCGCGTCTGGTTAAATAATTTATCGCGACACATATTTCATTCGCTCCGGGAACATGTACGTCCGTTGACTTAACTGAATAACAGGCAGAGTAATCTCGAATTCCTGGTGTTGGTAAAATCGACGAAACGCGGTTCACGTCGAGCTGGAAGGGTTAACGCTTTGCGCTCGAGAGGCTACTCTCAGTCGCCATTGCGTTTCATAGGACAACTCGACTTTCTCTTCGACTGATTCGACGTTTCGAAGCCCCACAAAAATGGATTTGAGAAGTGAAATTAGCTCGAGTGAAGATAAAATTGATTTTCAACCGTTGCAAAACGAGATCGATTGTATTCACGAAGAAATTAACGATAAAGAAGACGCTGTATGACTGAGAAAAGTCGTCGAGGTGGAAGGGTTAACGCTTTGTGCTCGAGAGGCTACTCTCAGTCGCCATTGCGTTTCATAGGACAACTCGACTTTCTCTTCGACTGATTCGACGTTTCAAAGCCCCACAAAAATGGATTTGAGAAGTGAAATTAGCTCGAGTGAAGATGAAATTGATTTTCAATTGTTGCAAAACAAGATCGATTGTATTCGCGAAGAAATTAACGATAAAAAAGACGCTGTATGACTGAGAAAAGTCGTCGAGCTGGAAGGGTTAACGCTTTGTGCTCGAGAGGCTACTCTCAGTCGCCATTGCGTTTCATACGACAACTCGACTTTCTCTTCGACTGATTCGAAGTTTCGAAGCCCCACAAAAATGGATTTGAAAAGTGAAATTAGCTCGAGTGAAGATGAAATTGATTTTCAATCGTTGCAAAACGAGATCGATTGTATTCGCGAAGAAATTAGCAATAGAAAAGACGCTGTACGACCGAGAAAAGTCATCGAGCTGGAAGGGTTAAGAATTCTCGCCTTCTGCGGCCGTTATCTCGCTGATGGCCGCCAAAGCGATGAATCTCCCCAGCTCGCAGATGTCGGGTGTTATCACGCGAATTTCCATTCTATCGCTAGTTTTTCCGTAATGCCGCCACGATGAATCATACTTTTCGCGAAACGAATACAATCGCCTCTCGAATGGCGCGAAGAAAATTTTCTTGACCAAGAAAAGCTCTAAACGACAGAAAACTGTTATTGGTTTCCTTTTTCTTCTTTGTTTTTTCGAACCATCTACCGCTGATGCTTTCTTTGGAGTTTTGTTCGATGATTGGACATTGGAACAATAAAAGACATCGGAACATTGGAAATGTAAACAGTATTTTATCGTAACATTGTAATGGATGCGATTTATTGGACGTTAATCCTCTATAATGGTAAATTTGTTTGCTGGAAAATATGGTAATGGAATGGCATAATGGCACGCTAAAGGAATACTCGAGTACACGGTTAAATGAGGAAGGTACTATTTGAAAAATATAAATATGTACAGACGTAACTTGTGTGCGATTTGTTAGATACATAATGTTGTAAAGGGTTGAAGTTAAAACACCAAGATTTCTTTTTAACTTTGCGTTAACTAGATTTTACGAATTCGCTTAAGCCATGGCGAGCAAAACAAACGCTAGAAATAACTTCTTCACAACTGGACTCCAACAGTGTACACGTACTATCGAGTAAGAGGCGAAATTATACTTAATTAATAAATTAAACCGTGAAAACACAATGTACGAAACTGGTCTACGCGACATCGTCTTCAACTCGAAACAGTCTCCAGTCACTAACTCGCGAAATGAACTTCGCAACGCGCGTAATCACAAAAAAATTGCGTTCTCTGTTCCGCAAATTCTCTGATCACTTGTTGATACCACAAGGATTTACGCTTCGCGTACTTTCCAAGGCTATGACGGAACGTAACTTACAATGGATAATCTCTGTTCAAAATGGAGGAAGATGCGCGCCGTTCCATCTGCAGTTAATTGCGCGGTACTAATTTGCAGTCTGTTCGTTACGCTGTTAGAACGGAGTTAGAGTTGACTGTCCAAGTACGTTATTAATTCTTTGATCGGCTGGAAAGCTTTATTAATAGCCCCGTCCCGCTAACGAACCTTCCGCGTATCTTCGCGCACATACGACACAAACACTTTTGTACCCCTCCAAGCAGCGCGTTACAGACTCCAACGCGCAAAAGAGTTTCTGTCGCTCGTCGACTCGGTATTTCTCATTCTTCTTGGCGTGTCTTCTCCCAGGAAGTTTCTACATCTCTCACACGAAGTGGTTCCTTACGGTAGACTGTCTGTGCGTGTAGTTGTGTACTTCAAATAAGAATGTTAAGGTGTACCTATAACATTGGGTTGGCAAGAAAGCGTAGATAGCGTCGCGATTTCTTGGAAGACTTCTGTCAGTGTTACGACTTTCTTCTTTCTACGTTTGATATCAGTTTTATTTTTAACACTAGGTTTACTATGGGTTGATGTATACCTATTTCTACCAAAGGGGTCAAAACGTTGCCCTTTTGGTATTTAACCAAAAGCTTTTCACTCGGATGTCCCCTCTGAGGGGATTCCATCGCAGCTTTTTCAGAAATGCTTGGTTCCCTGAACTTGCAAAGGAAATTTTCTAGTACTGGTAGACGTTGGCCACAGAAATTATTACTAAAATATTGCTACTTTAACAATAGCTTCTATTGCAAACACCCAGGAAGGAGCGGAGTGCAAAGGGTTAATTAGAAAAAATATAAATTGAGCTATCTATTGTGAAGTTAAAGTAGAAAAAACGAACCTCAATCAAATTACACCAGTTATAATAATATTTTTGTTTTATTTTTGATATTAACGAAAAGTTTTCTCAGAGGGGTCAAAATGGCCCCTTGGCAATCCTAGTGTTAATAGAAAGTAATCTCATGGAACCAGATATTTTTTCAATTCTATTTATCGAATATTATCAGAAAATAATATATACAAGAGATGTCTTTTTGGTGTTTCAAAGTTGTGATACAAAAAAATACAAAATAGGGGATGTCAGTCGCATTTGACTTAGTCGCACAAGCAAGTTGCGCGTAATTTCGTTCGCAGCTGTTAATCCATTCTTCGCATACGAAAAAATAAATTTGATCTCGCGCTGCGAAATCGAAAACGCTTTCTTGCCAACCCAATAGGTCTGAATTCCACGAGGAGCAAACGTACGTCCTCGACGAGTGTACAGCGATCCACGCCGTGCCAACTCGTCGATTCGACGCGCTGATAAATTATATTGCGCAACCATATCCGCAAATAAGTTTGTTCTTCGACGGTGTGCAGAAAAAGTGCGAATCGATGGTCCGATAGGGAGCATTGTGGCGAGCGTCCGTTGGCGGGTCGTAAATTCGTCCAAACCAATGGGACGCTGTTTTTACCACCGATTTACGTGACAGAGTCGAATCTAAGCGATCTGTACGATATAAGTGTTTACGATATAACTTGCACAAGATTCGGTTGACGCTTATTTATTGCGAGTGTGATTGGGAACGAGGGTTGAGAAACGAGTCTTGGATGGTTGGAACGAGTGCGTGCGTTGGTGAAGATGGTACGTTTTCGTTGCCACCGAGCACCTTAGACTTAAAAGATAACCAAAGCTAAGAGATAACGCTGGTAAATTAAACTATTTCCTGAAATGTTCGAGTTGATTCGATTATTTTTGCGGACACAGGCTGCTGAAGACCCGCTACTGTCTCGAGCAAACCAATTTGGAAGGGAACTAGTCGCGACCTTTCAGCGTATTGTAACGAAACCGTTGTGATCAGCCATTTTGATTCCGAATTTCTGTTGGCGAACATGTAATTCCGCGCGTTGACACTGGCATGGATCACAGAGTCTCACGTTCGGATGGTCCGCGGAGATTGATTTGTGGCTTGTCCGTTGTTTGGTTGAATTATCGAAATTTTATTACTATAAGCTGTTTAATAATGTTGGGATATTATATTTGAAGGATTCTATCGATGCCGCGTTCGACAACGGATAAGCTCGTAGCGATACAATCATGAAAAAGGGGACTAAAAATCGTATTAAAGTGTAACCGTTCTACGGATAACGTGATCCTCGTTTTATAGCTAGATCGTGACGCAAAAGGGGGAATAACGTGAAGTGTATCGATAAATGTTATACGTGAATATTTGATACGTAATTCATAGTTTAATCAAGAGAGATGCATAAATATCGGTATAATTTATTCGAGGAGAAGCTTCTGTCGGTTTAAGAGACACTCTGTACCCGTGGTTCAAAGCTGAACGCCACCGAATCGTCTCGAACCATTAACGGTCACGTTAGATTGCTTGGCGAGGCGTATTTTTCGTAACTTATTCAAGTTTCACCTCATACAGCGTAAGTTATCGTAATAGTAATCTCTCGTACAAATAGAAGTCTAAAGTAAATCAATTCTTTCTCGATCTCGCTCGTTTCGGTTCTGAACCACTCAGCCCAATCTGTTTACGTTGCGACACGCGTGCTGCGCAGAGCTGGAAAGCTGTCACATGGACGAAAGCATCGCTCTTTCTGAAGAAGCATGCTTCCAATTTGACCAACTACACCTATAGCCTCGCGTTCCCTCCTGGGGACTTATTTCGAGCTCTGCACAGCACAAACGAGACCCGTAAGATCCACAGACGTAGCGTTTCGATATCGTTATCAATTTATCGCTGCCAAAATTTTTAAAGTTGTCTCTCGAGGAGGAGTCCGACTCGCAGACGATAACACGCGTCTCGTACGTTTTCGCATCGAGTAGAAGCAACGAATCGCTTCTCCAAATCGCATTGCCGCTACGAAGTCGCGCGGAGTACAGATAAAACGCACATAATTGCAAAAAGAAGGAGATTCGAAAGCTTTAGGGGTCGGCAAACCGCGACTTGTGAGCTGCATGTGGCTCTTTGGCTTCTTGAGTGCGGCTCTGCCACGAATGACGATTGTCACGACATAATTATTAACCCTTTGCACTCGAATGTCGTCTCTGAGGAATTTGATTGCTGATCGCGAGGATTAAAAACTTGTTCCATCGCAACTTTTTGAGAAACCCACGTATCCCAAAAGTTTTCTATTGAATTGGAAATTTTGCAAATTGCTTGGTAATGGTTTTCATTTCTAACTTTCACCAGCGATAGAAAATTGCTGGAAAAACGTCGGGTGCAAAGGGTTAAGCACGATACAAAGTTTTATTCGGTTTCACCTATAATTTAAGTAAGATTTGAACTTGAATCGAAGTTTATTAAGTCAAAGAAAGTGTACCTATCTACATAGTTTAATTTCTTAGGCACGACTACTATAGTTGCTTTCGCGGATGTCATCTTTCTGAACAAAGCGCCACAATGGCGGCTGATTCCAGTACAGTGCTTTAAAATATATCATACTCGATCGTATCATTAATTATTAAAGTAAATTATTAAAATATACGTATCATATCTTTAAGAAAAATGATAATTTAATCACCAAAAACTTGACAACTTCACACAATTCGCATCGAACTCTACCATACAGAGATAAACAGCCCCGCGCAGAGTTCAGCCGTGCCTAAGAGCGTAAGTTCGAAAAATTTGGCTCTCAAAGTAGATCTCAATCGTTGCACTATTGATATTTAGCTCCGTCGACTAATAAGTTTGCCGACCACTGCTTCAGACAGTCGCTCAGACGGAAGGAGCGCTCGTAACCTGACGATCGTCGACTACAATCGTCCGCGGGCTCTCGAAGCGTGCTTTTCGTTAATGGCGCTGGTCGGGGCTCGTTACGGCGACCATCGAGCCGGCTCGGTGTCGTTAAACGTGTCGCAGACGCGATATTATCATCGCGACGTCGATATCAGCCTGGAATAATTAGTCCCAGTTCGCCGTTACCGCATCCGACACCCGTTCCTCGTCGTAATCGTGCTTAACTTGTACGTTAGATAGGGTTGATCCTTCCAAGGGGAGTTACAGCTTGACTCGGTTTAATCGTCCCTCGTTTAGCGAATAAACGCGGTGCGTCGTCCGGCAGCTGGCGTTCGACGCGTTCGCGTGTGTTTGCCCGCGAATCGAATCGAATTAGTCGGAGACGGGAGGAGCAAAGTCTGCGTGTATCGCGTGATACATTATCGGGGTCCATGACGTCTTGGGGTTAAATCGACTCGGGCCGCCACTCTCGTCGAGACGATCATTCAAAGAGCAACTTCGACCGAGCAACTTGGACGGACCCCGCTGAACGCGCTGGTCCGTTTCTGGGTTCGATGATCGAACACGCTTGCACAGTCACACGTATACCTCACACGACTCATTCCAAGCTACAGGGTTTCCCTCGGTAGATCGCAGATAGGGTTTAATCGTCGGGAGTTCTGTCCGATTCGCATTCGAAACTATCACGAGCCGGATCCTTTCGCCGTGGAAAACGTTGATCGAGCGGCGATCCGTGGGTTGGTAGGATTGTGGTGGAGAAGTTCAAAGCGTCGACGGCCGGAACCAATGTCGTAGCGCATATATATTTTTCTGGAGTGTTTGGGATTAAGGTAAGAGCGTATCGTCGTTGCGTAAATCTGAACGGGAAAACGATCCGCGTGTACCGTCGGTTTAGGTAGTCAGTCGTCGTTAAATAGATCGACCATCGAGCGCAGTAGGCGAACGTCTCGCACGAACGATATCTCACGCGATCTTTCAGATTACTTAAAAAAAAAGAAGAAAAAAAAAAGAAAAAGAAAAAGAAAAAAAAGAAAGAATGCTGTACCCGTTTTAGCGTACTCCTGAATCGTTCGACTGTTATTGTGAAGCTACCGTTTAAGTGTCAACGTGTAAAGGTACCTTTTTATGGGCCCGGAACGCTGCTCCTGTTGCTGTTGCTGCCGCTGTTGAGGGCGCGCGAACGGGAACCAAAAAGAAACCGCGAAATTCGTTCGCGACAAGTCGAGTCCCGAGTATCTCAGCTTTAGAATCGTCAGTTCTCGATGTGGAGGCAAACGTAACTTTTAGGAAGTTCAGAACCACGCGACACTGCTGCAACGACGCCGTTCAGACGGTCGTTGCGTCAGCCTTTTAGTGAATACAATAAATGTTAAACTAGGTTCAAAGCAATAATTAAATGACAAGGGTCGTATGTTGACTCGTAACCGTTTCCTCGATACATTTCGACGTTTCTTTTCGATTCGCAGCTACGATTGCCCGTAAGGAAGTACCTAAATGAAAAATGAACAAAATACAGAGACATACACACACGTATACACTCATACACACACATACATATATCTGGATAAATATAAATATAAATAAATATAAATAAGTAAAAGTATATATTATATATATATATATATAAATATATAAATATAATGAAAAAGAAATGATAAAAGAATTTAAGTACGGATCGAAGTCGCCGAATTACTCGTGGCTCGCTGCAATTCGGTCTCTTTGACGTCTATGATCCGAGACAATATGGGTCAATTGTATATGTATAAATATAGATAATATTATGGAATCATGAACCGAAACGTGACTAAGTCTGTCTGTGAATATAATATCAAGTATGTAAACAAAGATGTGTTTTAGGCTATTTGTATTTAAACTAATTTGAGCTGATTGTTTACGTATCCCCGGTACTTACGAGTGATTATACGATAAATACAAATAAATTAATTAAATAGTTAATTCGTTCGTTTTCTCTGCACAATGTCGCATTATTTACAGGATTCTTAGATAGTCGCGAATTAATTGTTACTGTACAGTCGATACAGGTAAGTCCTTTGAACTCTTCTTCATTTCGTCTGTACTGTAATTGCTGTCGTTGTTTATTTGTTTAAGTAAAATCATATTCGCACGCTACAGCTATTATAGCTATTATATACGATAATATGTAGCTATTATATGTATAGCTGACCATACTTACATAATTCTTCACACTCGCATAATACTATAATTGTTCGAATCCGAGTATTTCAGCAATTTTGCAAATGAAAAATACAAAACTTTTACGGATACTTCTCACAGTTGATTACTCAGAAAGTCTGTCATTATTGAGACTTAGTTAACAAGCTATACCATTTTTCTATGACAAATATATTTGAGAGCTAAAAATTACGTGGAAAACACCCTTTCGCTTTGGTAAAAAGTAACAAGTATTAGTCACAGGTTGCAGGTCACGAAAATTAGTTTGCGAGCCGTCAATTTGACACCTCTGCTTCACAGTAAATATTTCAGAGCGTGTTAATTTTAATTGTGTCTATAATTTTTAGAATTACTTTGTGGAAATTTCAGTTTAACGTTTCCATCAAATTTTAATTTTTATTGCAGAGATTTAAAGAATTTGGCTTAAGTATTACTTCCATAATAAATTATGAACTATAATAAGTACTTTAGAATTTTTATGGAATAAAAACCATATTGCTAGCGGAGGATTAAAGTAGACTTAAAAAATGGTATTAAAGTATTAACCCTTTGCATCAGATTGATTAGTGATTGAACTTATTCCACTGCAGCTTCTTGAGAAATGCATGTTTCCTTTAAATTTTCTATTGAAATGGAAGTTTTTTATTGCTGGGAGACGTTAGTAATAGAAACTACTAAAATATTGCTAAAATATTGCTATTTTAGCAATATTTCTAGCTTCTATTGCCAACGTCCAGGAAGGCGCAGAGTGCAAAGGGTTAATGTGCTTCTGGCATCAATGCACTTTCTACAAAGTCAAGTTTCCCAATTATTTGAAAAGGGATCGCGTTGCTTAAAGAGCCGAACAAGTATTCCGACATTCATCGGTTAATACTAGATAATGGCATTAAACGATGTCATGTGTCTGAATGGTGCAATTAACGTTTAAATGTACAAACGAGAGCAACGATTCTGAACCCTTGGCCTCACTTACACAAGTGCGTACAATCGTCCAATAGTAAATGAGGTGCGTGGAAGAAATGCGCAGAAATCATCCTGATAAGAGCCATTCGACAGTATGCATCGAAACAGCTGTGCCATTTATTTAAAATCGGTGAGTAGTATATCCGACATGTTTAATTTATGTTATACTCATTGCTTTCCATGAAGAACGGTTTCTAAATTATATGCTTATCTATTAAAATAAACAGAGTACACGTAATGACAGATGGTGTATAAAAACTTATCATTTCAAACTAATAGCATAATATAAATAGTGTATATCTCATTAATACAGAGCATTTGGTCTTATTCAGGGTTTCTTAAATAATTCGTGAAAGATTTTCAAATCATACGCGAGCTACGATTTGTATAATACATTTTAATTTCTTGAATATTTTATTATATAATAAATCTCAGTTAAATTCATAGCACGTTTTTTAATATGGTCTAACATTGCTGAAGCATACAAATGCTGTACAGTAGTTCATATCTTAATTTTAATTCGTCATATAGGACTGTTCGAAATAATATTTAAGTGGTATCCGAAAAATAAAGTTTCAGAACTCTTAATTTCACCCATTTGTTTATTAAATTAATACATATTTATTTGTGGCATTATTTTATTTCTTACTATTAGATTTTCCTGTAAAACGAGTACAAAAATTATTCATTTATTCTCTTGTAATAGAAGATGCTGCTTCTGTTCGGCGTATATTTCTACGCTTCTGTTATTTGTTTATATATAAGGCGATAAGGTCCTCGCGCGCACATAACATTAGTCACTAATGCTTAGGTCATCGCCTTTGTGCGTTCTCGACGTTCGTTCAGTTCCCTCGGGATAGTGCGAGAGTAAGGAAGTGATTTTCAACGCGTGGTTCATCCTTTGGCCTACAACTGAGACTCGAGGTAAGGAATTTGTGTCATAAGCGAAAACCATGAGTCTGGTGAGGAATTTACGCCATTAACAATACGCAGGAATCGAAATCGTGGTACTTCGTTTGGATCAAGTGTAAACAAGTTAAGCCTGGCTCGTGACGTATTTTTGGAACAAACAAAACCAACACGAGTTCGACAAGTGGTTCAATTGTTCTCGATAATCTCAAAAAGTATAGATTTTGCGACACATTTTCGAGCTGAATGGATCGACGCGCGAACGACCATCTTGTTTACTATGGCTGCGCAATCGAGAGGTAGCGCGTAGGCCAAGGTGTGAAACAAAGGAGTAATATTATAATGTTTAAACCTGAAGATTTATTTTCTAAACCCATTTTCTATGCTTACAAACTTTCAGTGCTTGTTAAATGCCTTAATTCGTATTCTAAGATTTATTAATCCTTTGCAGGATCCTTCGGATGTCTCTTCTGAGGGGACATCAGAATTGATTTGTGATTGAAGTTATTCCACAGCAGCTTTTTGAGGAATGCATATTTTCCTCAAGTGTTCTATTGAAATGTAAATTCTCTATTGCTGGAATACGTCAACAACAGAAACTATTACTAGATATTGCTAAAATATTGCTATTTTAGCGATGTTTCTAGCTTCTATTGCCAACGTCCAGGAAAGAGCAGAGTGCGAAGGGTTAATTAACAAACTACTAACATAATTTAAATAAAAATCGCAGCTTCATCGAGTTTTTGGACAGTCGACGTTAGAATGTATACAGCGCATGTTTTCGCAAGTCGTTTCTGATTGACCATTCGCTATTACACGCTTGTGTTAGCAAGGCATCTCAGCGTTTCAGAATCGTTGTTCTCGTTTATACGCTCGCCCAAGTTCCTACTTGATTCTGAATCGAAGTTAGCATGAAATTGAGCGCCAACTTGGTTTAGCTGCACACACAAAGGAGTGTATGCGGAAACGTGCTTACGACTTGTAGCTGTATTAATGGAAAACAAACGGAAGCGGGAGAGTAATAATTGTGTTATATGTATCTATTGCGAGAACAGTTAGGAGTTGTGCATCTCACTGTACGTGCATAGGTGACGCTGAGCAAACACTTAATTAGAAATTATATAGAACTGGTACACCTCACTGGTTTCGATGGTTTTTCAGTATGTTGTAGAAATCAACGTGTCGCACAACTTTCTCTTATGAATGTAACTGCCGTTCTGCCCCTGTTTTGGAAATATTGGCAAAAAGAGATGGTTTCCACTACAGTGAATTCCACCTATCAATAGCATCTTTGTTTCTTGTGTAAGCCTGTTGGCTATGATAACACTGCCTCGACATATATGCATGCGATACATTTCTAGATAAAATGATAAAGATTACTTTTATTTTTATATTTTAAGTAATCATTATTTCCGTTCTTTTTTTTTGCAAAATCGTCCGCTGCAAAATTATGTTCGCGCATGGACCCTCGCTTGCAACGTGTTCATTCAAATAGATGATTTATTTTCTTTTTGAACTTCACTGCTTCTAATTTAATTGCAAGCATCGACACTGACGATATCGACATTTTATCTCCGATATCGTGTGCATCGATATACTATCAATACATACTGATACAATTCAAAGGTATCACCGTCACCATTAAACGCGCTACAATGGTATGCGTAGCGTAATCGGCTACATTACCGTGGTTGGGATTTCCGCAGTAACTCAACCAGAATTTAATACAAATCGAATTAATTCACTAATTAATAAAATAATTAGCAATTAGCACTTGCTAAATTAATTGGCAGTAGGTTAACTTTCTGCGTTTCGTCCTTTCTTCTGATGTTTATTGAGCTTATTTCATTTGAGATGGCTGGGTCGTGGTTTTTCCACTGCATATTAATTATTGCCGTAACGCTTGCATGGGAAAAATTAATTTACATTACAGGACGCGTCGAATGATGCATATTCGTAGAAATAAATATACTCTATAACTATAATCATTTACATTTTTGTAATACAATAAAATTTCACAACTTGGAACTTCACATAGATGCAACTATATTTTTAAAGTCTTATTTTACGTTCCATCATTATTATGCCATTTTATCACTTTTTCTTCATACTGCAACAAAGTTGGAATAATTCATTATACCATTTATAACAGTTAATACATCCCAATTTTTGAAATAAAATAGAGAACTGAAGGATAACGAAATTATCCTTGTAGACTAATCAATAATTTCAGTTTCAACAGTCATGTATGGAACATCCTAGTATGCGAGCGAGAGCTAATGTGTCGAATGAATGAGTATTTCGAGTGAATGTTTTAAAACATCGTGTCAGTTGTTCTCTATTCGCCTTTGGAATAACATCTCAGTCATAAAGAGATATCTATCGATTCTGAATATCTTATATTAATAAATATCCTACAAAACTGTAATCAATTAACGTCCCCTGGTTAGATGCGAGCAAAACTTTATTTATACAGGATATATAAATGGATGTCTGCGTCGAAAGACGTTGAAACCATCACGTGGCCGTCTTAAGTCCGCGCAAGACCGCGAGTTGTGCACTCCTACCTAAACTAATTCTTCAATTAAACCAGTTCCTACGCTGAGACCGTGAAGATCACTAATTGGTCCAGCAGAAACTGTCCATACACACATACGTCGACGCTGAGCCCGCAGGAGAGCACGTTTCCCGCTTCCTCGACGTCGATTTCCCGTGAAACTTCGTATCCCACACGTTGCAATCAGATAGAAATCGCATCAAACGAAGGAGATCCGATTGATCACGATCGGCTGACAAAGCAGATCGTTTCGCATGGCTGCGATTCACCAATGTCCATTGTGCGATGTAGGTGTGCGCTCGAAATTATTTGTTCGTCGGTGCATAACATTCTAGTTTTTATTAAAGACAGAGGCGAACGTCAGTGCCACGGTAAAATGTACTTGGGCGGACGTAAGCGGTTGCAAGCAGATGTAAGCGGACATAAGCTGAAGCGACCAGATGTTTCACAATGGAATGTGGGACAGGCGCAGAAAAAATGTTCTATCTTTCTGTTCGATTCTATTTTTTATCATATATGAAACCACAGTGGAACAAGAGCAGTCGTGCATAGAATTAAAACAGCAATGTAAAAAGTAAAGATGTAATCACATACTTCTCTGAAGTATGAACTTTTTTCTGTAATTCATCATTTTCTTGATATGCTACAAAATTCTTCACAAATATTGAAGAAATTGCAATTCACGTGCAATATAGTCTTGAACGTTTCTAAGCCATGTAATATCAACCCAACATCGACTTTGTAAAATAGAATTTTTTTATTCAAAAGATAAAAGATTGTCAGTTTTCAATGTGGGACAAGAAACTCGAAAGTGGGACAGTTCTGCCTAATGTGGGACGTCTGGTCACTTAAACATAAGCAGATATGGTAGTCAAATGTACTGTGATGCCTGAATCTGCTTCAATGCCTCGAGATTAAAGGAAGTTTTGAGGTAACACGTAGATCAAGGTAATTAAGGATCGACGTTTCGCAGAAAACAATACTTTATTCTTCGAATCGGGGAAATGTGGGAAAGTAGGGCTATTTAAGTCTTTGCAATCGGCTGCATAGAAACTATTCTAATTAGTATAGTTAGAATAATTAGCTAACGTCCATCAGCAATAGAAAATTTCCATTTTAATAGAAAATTTTAAGTAAGATTGAATTTCTGAAAAAGTTGCAGTAGGGAATAAGTTTAACTTCTGTAATCATTAATTAATTCTGACGTCCCATCAGAGGAGACATCTGAGTGCAAAGGGTTAAGGATTTAGATGAAACGAGCGTTGAACTATGATGATATAAAAGGGTTGAGAGGAGAGTTGGAGAGTTGAAGAGTCCAGCATAAATAAAACAAATGAAAGCATGATGACTAATGAGTGATATCGACAAACTAAGATTTTTTAAAATAGGGGATAATCCAAGAGGAGTGTTGGACGTCCAAGAGATTTGGAAATAGTAATTAATAATAAAACGATACAGTCGCTATATTGAAAGTATAATTATGAACTCTCCTCGACAATACTAACTAATAAATAGATTCTAAAATTCTCCTAATTGATCGTACTTCTAAAATTCAACTGACTAACTGTATCCTTCGCTGAGCATCCGCTCTTATTTCCTTTGAAGGTTGGTCGAACGTTTCGCGCCTCCACTAATTAGACCTTGTGCTTAAAAATGTCCGTATTTAACCTTTTCCTTCTCACATCGCAAATTTCCGTGCGTTCTTTACTGTGACACGATTCACTGTAACACATTTCACTAAGTTTTAGTTTTCTAGTTTCTACATGGAAGGTCTTGTCCTCTCATAAATGGCGTCATCGCATCTCTACGTGCAGGCTCGAAACCCAAAATGTTTCTCTTTCACCTGCACTTAAAATAATATTTTTAAGTACGACAGAACGAATTCGAAATGTCTTCTTTTCGAGTTGATTCTGCTGTTTCAGCAGTTGTTTCGAGGTGCTGCTAGTTCACCTGTCCATGGAGTACGAACATTTCTTGCGAAACATTTATCTTCGATGCGGCTGGAATCGGTTGCGGTGTTCACACGATACTCAGTCGTGCTACTGGCGATTGGTGTTATCTGAACCGTTTCCGGCTGCGTGCGAGGTCGGTGGTTTTCCGGTCGGCTTTGGTCTATTGTTGGACGAAACGTCGTCTGTTCTGGTCCTTTCCTTCAATCGCATTTGCATCTCGCGTTTACTTCGATTACTTCCTTTTCAACTCTTTACACTTGGAATTATTTTTCAATTTTGTGGACAACTTCCTACTACTTGAAATTTAGTTCAAAGGACAGTTCCTCGACTGCTATTTCCTCGACTAATTTTGTTTACTAATTATATTAGTAAAAATAAATCTAAGTGTATCTCGCGTTTACTTCGATTACTTCCTTCTCAACTCTTTGCACTTGGAATTATTTTTCAATTTTGTGGACAACTTCCTACTACTTGAAATTTAGTTCAAAGGACAGTTCCTCGACTGCTATTTCCTCGACTAATTTTGTTTACTAATTATATTAGTAAAAATAAATCTAAGTGTATCTCGCGTTTACTTCGATTACTTCCTTCTCAACTCTTTGCACTTGGAATTATTTTTCAATTTTGTGGACAACTTCCTACTATCTGAAATTTAGTTCAAAGGACAGTTCCTCGACTGCTATTTCCTCGACTAATTTTGTTTACTAATTATATTAGTAAAAATAAATCTAAGTGCATCTCGCGTTTACTTCGATTACTTCCTTCTCAACTCTTTACACTTGGAATTATTTTTCAATTTTGTGGACAACTTCCTACTACTTGAAATTTAGTTCAAAGGACAGTTCCTCGACAGCTATTTCCTCGACTAATTTTGTTTACTAATTATATTAGTAAAAATAAATATGTTAAATTATATTAAACACGTAGCTCTCAAACTTTGTAATATTTTAAATTATGGAACTTAGGTTTGTTTCTTTTTTTATTTACTGATGTCGAGTGATGCTTGACAAAGGAGTGCAAAGGGTTGACCCTTTGCACTCTGCTTCTTCCTGGACGCTGGCCATGAAAGCTAGAAATATTGTTGAAATAGCAATATTTTAGCAATATTTAGCAATATTTTTTATTTGTAATGCTTCTCAGCAATTGAAAATTTCCATTTCAATAGAAAAGTTTGAGAACTGCTGGAACAGGGTATACAAACCCTTTTCCTTATTTTAATGTACTAAATCAGTCTTTGCTATATTTTCTACACATAACACTGTATATTTCTGGAATTATACTTTCGACAATCGAGTTGTGCACACTTTGCTTTCTGCAGATTATGTGGAATAGAAAAAGCTACTACAGTAAGAAATTTTCGCCTTGGTTATCCAATGAGAATATTCTTTGGATCAAATTTATTCTCAGTTTTCTTTTTAATATTACTGCCAAAACTTCAGTTTCAAACAGAGAATTCGACAATTAATATATTCTGCTTTTGAATGTTTCTTATCTATTCATATTTGTACAGATGTCTGGCTACAGGTGGTTCGAAATAAAATGGAGATTCGGATAGCCAAAATGAGGAGAAAGTCAAGAATTAAGCATTTTAGTTGAGTAAAGATTAATCTATACCTAATGTCAGAGGCAGATTTACAAATGTGCCATCTAAGGCTGAACCGAATCGCCGTCTAAACCATACAGTAAATCCTCTAATTACGCGATTAATTGGTTCTGAAGATTTTCGCGTAAGTCGAGGAAAGCACAAAATTGAGCATTTTTAGCAAAAAATATGTTTTAGTTCCAAAACGTAGGTGAAAGTAAAATAGATCTATATATACGCACTCAAGAAAATATTATTTATTGCACATATTTATTGGACATATTGCACGTAACAGAATTTACATGCATATATTTGTGGACGAACTCCTTCAAGTATCTGTCCACTGTTAATTGTCTTTTAATCCCTTTCTTTTCTTCATAAATTAAGTGTAGCATGCAGTATCATTATTCACTGCTTTTGTAACTTTCGTAGATCTTTCAGGATCAGAGTCTTGAGCTTCAAGACCAGCTAATCCATCTTGGATCACATAAAATTTAATTCTTTTCCATTACATCGCGTAAGTCGAAATTGCGTAAGTCGAGGACTGACTGTATTTCTTCCAAAATGAAAAATAGGTAATAAAATAAGGAATACGAATGTTAAGCGAACGTTTTTTTTTAGAATTAATTTATTAGAAAAGAGAGGTAAGAAATTCGTTGAAGTTGATACTCCATTTTTAGCGACAGCGAATAAAATGTCCAACTTCGAAAAATTTCCATCCTAAGCCATAGCCTAACTATCCTATTATAAAAATCCGTCACTGCGTAACGTTCGCTGCAGAAAAAGAAGATCGATCAGCATTAAACGAACGATTCTCAAAATTGGAGCACAAATCGTCTTTGACGACGGTACGAAATGTAAAGAACGACTGTGACACGTGTTTCCGGTCTGAAGAAATCCGTGGTCCTCTCTTCCTAGTTTTGGCGAGAAACACGTCGAAGTAATTTTAGAAATTTCCAACGAATTGCTGGCCCCTTTTATCAGTGCAACAGTCGCGTTCGTGCCACGAGCTTTTGCTTGCGTAACAATGTGACATTACGTTCCATGTTAATTATATGACAGCGCTGCATTCCAGAGACCAAAGTCAGATCGATGTCTTCACTCGTGCAGGAGCATCGTAAGAGTCTCAGAAGGGTTCTGTGCCAGTCTTCTGATCGTATCTGTCGGATCTTTGCGATCGATCTTAGGAACAGAGTCTTTAAAAATATCGTTTCGAGACAAATTTTGAGTTAAAACAGTGCAAGTGTCAAGAGCAATCTGTATGTCTTTTTAGGAAGAAAAAGTGGATCTAGGTACATCATTAGGTGTATTTTAGGTACACCAGTCTTTAAAAGTATTGATAAAGTATTCTTTCGATTCAAATTTTGAGTTAAAACAGTGCAAGTGTGAAGAGCAATCTGTATGCCTTTTTAGGAAGAATAAGTGGATCTAGGTACATCATTAGGTGTATTTTAGGTACACCAGTCTTTAAAAGTATTGATAAAGTATTCTTTCGATTCAAATTTTGCGTTGGAACAGTGCAAGTGCGAAGAGTAATCCACGTGCTTTTTTAGGAAGAAAAAGTGGACTTAGGTACATCATTATCTACACATATTACACTATTAAGTGTGCATTAGGTACACCAGTCTTTAAAAGTATCGATAAAGTATCGTTTCGAGTCAAATTTCGCGTTGAAACAGTGCAAGTGCGAAGAATGATCCTCGTTATTCTTTTTCTGGGAAGAAAAAGTGGATTTAGGTAGAGTAGTCTTTAAAGTATCGATAAAATATCGTTTCGAGTCAAATTTCGCGTTGAAACAGTGCAAGTGCGAAGAATGATCCTCGTTATTCTTTTTCTGGGAAGAAAAAGTGGATTTAGGTAGAGTAGTCTTTAAAGTATCGATAAAATATCGTTTCGAGTCAAATTTCGCGTTGAAACAGTGCAAGTGCGAAGAATAATCCGCCTTCTTCTTTTTCTGGGAAGAAAAAGTGGATTTAGGTAGAGTAGTCTTTAAAGTATCGATAAAATATCGTTTCGAGTCAAATTTCGCGTTGAAACAGTGCAAGTGCGAAGAATGATCCTCGTTATTCTTTTTCTGGGAAGAAAAAGTGGATTTAGGTAGAGTAGTCTTTAAAGTATCGTTAAAATATCGTTTCGAGTCAAATTTCGCGTTGAAACAGTGCAAATGCGAAGAGTAATCCTCGATCTTCTTTTTTTGGGAAGAAAAAGTGGATTTAAGTAGAGTAGTCTTCAAAGTATCGATAAAATATCGTTTCGAGTCAAATTTTGCGTTGAAACAGTACAAATGCGAAGAGAAATCCGCTTCTTTTTTTGGGAAGAAAAAGTGGATTTAGGAATTCAAAGTTTTACTGAAATTTGCGGTGGTGGAGGACGCTTCGATGATTTTCGAAATACCCATTCGACGGAAACCTCGTTCGCTTCGCTTCTCGCGTGTTCTGGGAAACGATCAACGAACGACGGTAGTTGTATGGTCGATCGCTGTTAAACGTTGCTCTTTTTTTACCCAGAGTTACGTAATGCCTCGAAGGATGTTGCGTTGTTACGTGATTTCAATCAATTCAATAGTTCGGATCGATGAATGAAGCGTACGGACTCGTGTGTCCGCGTTTTTGTCACCAGCTCGATGAAGAGGAGGAGGATAATTGAAAACCTGTTCCGTATGGAAAGAGATGCGGATATTTCCTATTGTATTCGACTTTGTGGAGTGTAAATATCGGGATACTTTAAATTGGAGGAGTTTCGTTTTATTTGCGACTGTTTTTCCTTACTCCCATTCGAAACACTTTCTGTCGTTCAAAATATTTAGTATAAATGTAAAATTGTCATCTTTGCTGCAATAATAACATAAGTAAACAACTAAATATATATTTTAATTGTTATAAAATGTAAAAATGTAATTTTGTTATTGTAGCATCAAAGAGTCTTCATATATTTTAATCTGCATCATGTTAGAATATTATTTTTCATAATATCATATAATATTGTAACTTTTTACAATATTATGTTCAATCAAGTACTAATTAATGAATAGAATTTAGTTAATATTAGACGTAATTAAGTGGAACCATTGAAATCAACAAGAAAGAAGGCTGGACGTTATTTGGATGTCAGCCTCGACTTGTCTATAATTTAGCCAAACGAATTGTCTGTAATTAGAGGGACTGTTCAGTGAATTTAGTCGACATTTAAAGTCAGAGTAGCGAGGCGAAATAACTGTGAAGGCAACAACGAATGGTTTGAACGGGTATTAACCTTGTCGAAGGTATCGTGCAATGGACAAATGTGAATTTTTGTATGGGTACAGGAGTGCTTCCCTCGATTAAAATGCGCAAGTTGTTCAAGGACGACGCGAGATCATTGACACATTCTACGGTGCCATTGAATGAACTCGAATAACTTTTTTCTTGTCTTTAACAAGAGGCATTGCGTAATACTGCTAAAATACTGCTAAAATACTGTTAAAATATTGCTATTTTAGCAATAAATTGCCTTCTATTCCCAACGTCCAAGAAGAAACAGAGTGCAAATGGTCAAATACTTATTTGACAAAACAATTTTACACAGTTTTAATTATTTTTACGGGTTACAAAGCGAATTGCAGCACATATTATAGCGTACGTTTAACGTTGTTAGCTTAGCTTAGCACATTTTATGATATTACTTCAGTTCTTCATTTTCTTCTGCGAAAGAAGAAGCATTCGTAGAAGCGATGCTATAAATCACTTCGAAATTTGTTTAACGTGTCCAACCCGTGAAAGAAACACCAGCAGAGATCGATATCAAGTTAAATCATATTTCCGAAACCCCACTTTAACCTTCAGTCGACATCTTATACCTGCATGAACCGCAAGATTAGCTTGGATTTGAACGTTACGCAAGAACAACGATGCGGATCAAGGATGAACGTGTCGAACCGGTTCAATAACATTCATGTTATTCGGAAGCAACGACACGTTCTATTTATTCCCAACCAATATCTTTGTCGATTGAATTTATACAGCTTTCTACTAATACGACAGAAAAACTGGCTTCCACTCTCCATTATTGAAAACTGCATTTTGTTTACAATATAAGCGAATATTGTTTGCGTGATTCAATGGCGCGTGGTAACATTCGCTGATGGGGAAGCTCTGTTTCCATAACAATTATAAACAAATACTAAAAATGTCAAAAATAAACAGTTTATTTATTTGGATTCCAAAATAGATACAATATTGATATTTTGACAAAAAATTATGACACAATGTGTATTTGTTATTTATATTTTGGAAAATACAAGGGATGTGCTTGCACAGTTTCCATGAACTGCACAGAAGCTGTGTTCCCACAAAAATTATAAGCAAATATTAAAAATGTCAAAAATAAACAGTTTATTTATTTGGATTCCAAAATAGATACAATATTGATATTTCGACAAAAAATTATGACACAATGTGTATTTGTTATTTATATTTTGGAAAATACAAGGGATGTGCTTGCACAGTTTCCATGAACTGCACAGAAGCTGTGTTTCCACAAAAATTATAAGCAAATACTAAAAATGTCAAAAATAAACAGTTTGTTTGTTTTAATTCTAAAATGGATACAATATTCTGATGAAAATAGTCACGTACAATATGTATTTATTATTTATACTTTAGAAAATACAAGGGAAGCGCTTCCACAAGTTGCATGGACTGCACACCACTGAAATATATTAATATGTATAAAACAAGTTTCTTCTTAAGGAGCTTCTATTCGTGTGACTAGGAATTAATTAAAAACATGAATTTGCTTAAACATTCGCAATAAAGTAGACGGATTACTGTAAAAAGCTTGAGTACTTGCGATGTTATTTGCGCGTGGCTATTTTTTCGCTATCGATTCTTTTACAATTTTTTATTCCAGCCATCTTGTAACGCGTACAAGTAAACAACGTATAATTAGATATCGCACACCTTTTTGTCTCCCTATTGAAACATCGACGAAGAATAGTGGATGTAACCTGAACGAAATTTGAATAAGGGGTCGACGTGTCTTGCTAAATGAAAGCCAGGAAAATAATTTTATTATTATTTTATTATTATATATAATTTTATTATTAGAACTTATTATTAGAACTAGGAAAGTGTAACTCTTCGGATCATTTGCCAGTTTGATTGCTTTTCAATCAAGAACTTAGAGTTTTGGTAAAGTTATGGATCGTCTTTCATTTATATTTTAATTCAAAAGACAGAAGATTGTCCGATGTGGGACATTTCGTGGTATAATTTTCGATATGAGACAAGAAACCCAAATGCGGGACGTCTGGGCACTTAACCCTTTGCATTGGGGTGTCCTCTCTGGGGGGACATCAGCATTGATTAATGATTACGGAAGTTGAAGTTTTCTATTGAAATGGAGGATTTTTATTGTTGAGAGGTGTTGGCAATAGAAATTATTGCTAAGATATTGTTCAAAGATTGCTATCTTAGCGGTAGCTTGCATCGCTAACGTCTGTGAAGGAGCTGAGTGAGATGTCCCCTCTGAAGGATCATCAGCATTGATTAGTGATCGCAGAGGACAAACTTTTTCCACTGAAAAACTGAAATGGAGGATTTTTTACTCCTGGGAGACATTAGCAATAGAAACTATTGTTAAAATATTGCTCAAAGATTGCTATCTTAGCGATAACTTGCATCGCAAACGTCTGTGAAGGAGCTGAGTGAGATGTCCCCTCTGAAGGAACATCAGCATTTATTAGTGATCGCAGAGGACAAACTTCTTCCCCTGAAAAACTGAAATGGTGGATTTTTTACTCCTGGGAGACATTAGCAATAGAAACTGTTGTTAAAATATTGCTCAAAGATTGCTATCTTAGTGATAGCTTGCATCGTTAACGCCTGTGAAGAAGCTGAGTGCAAAGGATTAACCCTTTGCACTCGGATATTCCCTCTGAAGGAACATCAGCATTGATTATTGATTGTGGAAGACAAACTTCTTCCCCTGAAAAACTGAAATGGAGGATTTTTTACTCCTGGGAGACATTAGCAATAGAAACTATTGCTAAAATATTGCTCAAAGATTGCTATCTTAGCGATAGCTTGCATCGCTAACGTCTGTGAAGGAGCTGAGTGGGATGTCTCCTCTGAAGGAACATCAGCATTGATTAGTGATCGCAAAGGACAAACTTCTTCCACTGAAAAACTGAAATGGAGGATTTTTTATTGCTGAGAGACGTTAGCAATAGAAGTTATTACTAAAATATTGCTAAAATAGTTTCTATTCTTCTTCTGGGAAGGAGCAGACTCCAAAGGGTTAAACGTTTCCGGATGACGTGTAAAAAGGAACGTCGTTCGCCTGGGTCGATCGCCAATTATTTTACTGCCTCGCTACTCCAGCCACGGGTTTGTTTTATCGTGACGTGACGTTAGAGAAGCGTCAGTGACGTCACTGGACCCACTCAGCCGATAGACGGAAGTCAGTGAAGCGATAAACATTTATTAAGTGTGTTAAGAGGGGACCTTTGGCACAACTCGAGGCGTTCTCGCGCTTAATGTTTGCCTCATTAATATACTCGCGACTGACTCGGTTTATCTTGCGCATCGCTACGATCTCTTCTCTCAGCTGCGAAGATTTTTCATCGTCGTCTCGAAAAATTGTCGCCAAAGTCGTTACTTTCCTCTTGGAGAACGAGACGCGCTGTTTCGCCAAGATCGCGACGTTTCGTTAGGAATATCGAAAAGCTCTTTCCTGTTTCCAAAGCGTGCAATTTTCAGGCACAAAGGCACACATTATGAGAGGCAGATGACGAATGGTTCGATCGATTTCAATTTTTACGGGCGACGTGAAAGCAAAAACCTGTTACGCCTGATTTGGTTGAAAATTTTGGATAGTTTCATTCTGCAAAAACATGTTCGCGAGGATTTTAGATGATGCGAAAGTTAAGACGCAAAATTTTGAGGACTGTTTTAGATAGTTTGGTGCAAGTACGGACAGAGATTCTTTTTGAGAACGTCGAAGTGGAAATATTGAGATAACTTGGGAATTTTCTTAGTATTTAATATACTTTGTATCATTGCATTTTGCATCATCCGATTTGCAGTAATGAACTATCGTTCTTGCAGTATCGTGAAGCAGTTAAACTGGACTTATAAAATACGAAATGTAGTGTTTATGATCCGTTTCAGTTTAAATATTGTCTATTTTAATTATTATCAACAATTTAGACTTAATAGATCGCATTACACGTTAATATTTAGACACTATTACGATTTATAATTTATGAAGGATACGTGTTAGAAGCATAAATTGTTGCTCGTCGAATCACGGAAGCATAAGCTGATGAAACCAACGAATTCTGAGTCTATACTTGCTCAAATGCCTGTATAATTTTCTTTTGTAATTATTCACGGGTCGTGTGTTCTTCAGCGTATACGTATAAGTTCTTTAATGTGATAAAACAAAATTCTAGTCCCGTCAAATTATCGTTTCACCATGATTCAAAAAAATTCGTGTTAGTACTAGTGAATAGTATACTCGACATTTTAATTTATGTTATATTCATTGCTTTTTAAAATAAATAGAGTACACGTAATGACAGATGGTGTATAAAAACTTATCATTTCAAAATTATAACATAATATAAATAGTGTATTTCATTAATACAAAGCACTTGGTCTTATTCAGGGTTTGTTAAATAATTCCTGAAAGATTTTCAAATCATACGCGAGCTACGATTTGTATAATATATTTTAATTTCTTGAATATTTTTTATATAATAAATCTCAGTTAAATTCATAGCACGTTTTTTAATATGGTCTAACATTGCTGAAGCATACAAATGCTGTACAGTAGTTCATATCTTAGTTTTAATTCGTCATATAGGACTGTTCGAAACAATATTTAAGTGGTATCCGAAAAATAAAGTTTCAGAACCCTTAATTTCACCCATTTGTTTATTAAATTAATACATATTTATTTGTGGCATTATTTTATTTCTTACTATTAGATTTTCATGTAAAATGAGTACAAAAGTTATTCATTTATTCTCTTGTAATAGAAGATGCTGCTTCTGTTCAGCGTATATTTCTACGCTTCTGTTATTTGTTTATATATAAGGCGATAAGGTCCTCGCGCGCACATAACATTAGTCACTAATGCTTAGGTCATCGCCTTTGTGCGTTCTCGACGTTCGTTCAGTTCCCTCGGGATAGTGCGAGAGTAAGGAAGTGATTTTCAACGCGTGGTTCATCCTTTGGCCTACAACTGAGACTCGAGGTAAGGAATTTGTGTCATAAGCGAAAACCATGAGTCTGACTCGTGATGAGGAATTTACGCCATTAACAATACGCAGGAGTCGAAGTCGTGGTACTTCGTTTGGATCAAATGTAAACAAGTCGAGCCTGGCTCGTGACGTATTTTTGGAACAAACAAAAACAACACGAGTTCGACAAGTGGTTCAATTGTTCTCGATAATCTCAAAAAGTATAGATTTTGCGACACATTTTCGAGCTGAATGGATCGACGCGCGAACGACCATCTTGTTTACTATGGCTGCGCAATCGAGAGGTAGCGCGTAGGCCAAGGTGTGAAACAAAGGAGTAATATTATAAAGTTTTAACCTGAAGATTTATTTTCTAAACCCATTTTCAATGCTTACAAACTTTCAATGTCTGTTGAATGTCTTAATTCGTATTCTAAGATTTATTAACCTTTGCACTGAGGGAACATCAGAATTGTTTGGTGATTAAACTTATTCCACCGCAACTTTTTGAGAAATGCATATTTCCCTGAAGTTTTCTATTGAAATGGAAATTCTCTATTGCTGGGAGACGTTAGCAATAGAAACTATTGCCAAATATTGCTAGAATATTGCTATTTTACTGCTATTTTAGCAATATTTCTAGCTTCTACTGTCAACTTCCATGAAGGAGCAGAGTGCAAAGGGTTAATGTCCGTAATCACTAATCAATGCTGACGTCCCATCAGAGGAGACATCTCAGTGCAAAGGGTTGATGTCATCAAAGATAGAAGATTATGTGACCAGCTAGGAGGGAAGATCATAGATCTTCCAAGGAGAGAGATCTTCCGAGATCTTCTCGGAAGCGAAAAAAATCATAAAAATTTATTTTATATATCCTTTTTCCTTTTATCCATTCATGTCCTTTAGTATTATCCATAATAAAGTATTTTTTACAATGATGCGCTGACCCAGCAATAAATTGCTAGGTCTGGTTTCGTCCACTTTGATCTGATGTCAGCATTTGCCTTCAATGACGAAGGAAAAAGTAAACGAGCTGGGTTGAATGATCTTTAATCACTGAGAATATCCTTCATATATCTTGTCTCTATCAATATTTGTCAGTTGAGGTTTCCTCAAACTTTTTTGAAGATGGAAAAATTTGTAAAAGAGGTTCAGAGCCCACTTGGACAATAAATGAATTTATTACATTGGAAAACGTATTAATTTTAATTTGGTGTAGAGAAATCTGTAGAAAGAAATTATATCGTAGAGTAATGCGATAATAAATGTTTTTTACACTGACTTTTAGTTTTAGTTAAAGTCGAACAGGTAGAGAAAATGATTTAATAATTGCAACGCTGAAATTTACACGATCTAGACTTTGCATTCGGCCATTTGGATTCTCAGAGCGCATTCGTCTTCCGTGAACGATGTTGCAAGAAGCTTGCCAACAATGTTGATTGGACATGGTAGTTTATACTTGATCTGGGCTGTTTTAATTGAACCGCTCGTAGGGACTGAATTTAGAACGCGCAGACACAATTAGAGCAGACAGAGAATGGATGTACGTAATCAATTATTGATGTGGAAGGAAATATTGTAAGAGTAAGTTTATAAATTTAGATGGAAACATTTATCAAGCAATAGAATTGATTTTGATTCAGATTGCACTGAAATCAGTGATGTAACATGCTTCTTTGTTCTTTAATTTTAACGATATCTTCTTAATTCATATTTAATATAACAAAAAATACTGTTAATCGTACAGAATTAACTCATTCTCTATATGTATCGTGTTTCATTAATGGGAAGGTATTACAAATAGATTTTAGAAATTTACATGTTCAACACATGTTCAACACATGTTCATTTCAATATTATTTCTCTTCACAACTACATGTTTGAGTAATGATTAAGCTAGTATTAGATTTCATAAAAGAACGTACGCTTTATTGTGACTTATGTCACATTTGTTGGCCCGCAAATATTTGCGCTATTCAGTCAGAGATACATGCATGTGCGCATGTAAATAGCGAGATACTGGATGTTGACTAAAAGTAATTTCAGAAGATTAGAATGGATGCGAGCCATACGCATTGTCTGAAAATACCAACAATGTTACAGGATGCTTCTAAAAGGAGTGCAATAAAATGGGAAAACAAAATTTCAGGTTTTGCAACGACAAGATTTTACCACCTGCAATGATTAATCACCTTCTTACTTTTCATTCTGAATAGTAACTCGCTGTATAAGTCAGTGAAAGCTTAAATGCGTTTTTTTATCACCCAGTATACCCCGTTGATCTCGCTTAGCGAAGAGAAGGTAAAAAGAGCATCTGGCGCTTGCGATTTTTCCGCAATACCGGTTCCTTTCATTCTTCTTTTTCCCATTCGCCATCTCCACGTTGCCCTACTTTTACTTCACACCTGGAAAGCAACAAGAAAACGCGATATTTCCCATTTCGCTCTCCAGGAAAGAACGAATCGCTGGTGGAAACACATCGAAGGTGGTGGCGAGTAAAAGGGAAACGGTGGTGAACGAAATCGAAATGGCATACTTACAAATACTATTTTAAGTAATCTTAGCATTTGGGGAAGAAGAAAGTCTCGTATTTGAATGGGAATTAAAAATAAGTTTATTAGATCTTCACCCTGTGAAATACTGTGAAATGCTAACAGACTTTCGAAGAGTTCTTTTGGTCTTTTGTTGTATTTGATAGTTAGAGGAACTCTGTTGATTTCACTCTGATGCAATAGTCTTTCCATTTTACTGCATTCGATGTTCTTTCTTGAACGAATTCGCTTGCAAACGAAACATTCCTGGTTTTCTTCTTTTCAGAATTCTTGTCTCTGTGTCTCCTCCGTGAAGCGTGGGACTCTTCGAGATTGGTCGACGAAAACCGTATGCTGACAGAGGCGAAGATACCACTGAGCGTGATGTAAATTGTCGCTTTTATTTGGGAGAATAAAGTGTAGGAGCAGGGAAAAAGGGGAGCAAAATTAGAGTGATAATAGTAAGACTTTATTTCACTGAAACTTCGAAGCTTGATCCGTTGCTCAGAAAGGTTGGTCGAAGACTGCTTTTTCTCGTTCATTTTTGAGGCGGTGGTCTTTGGCCCTTCCCAGAAAACTGAAGTAGGCCTCGAGAATTTATGAGGGCTGCGTCCAGACCCTTGGCAGGGTTGAATTTCTTAGAAAAGTATTATTCTTTGCGAAATTACCTTATTATTCTTACAAAACAATTGTTTTCCGCCAAAATCCTTAATTACCTTGATCTACGTGTAAACGAACGTCCCTTCTCGCGTTACGCAACTTTAAGAAGCAGGGTGAAGCTGTCTCTCGACACGTTGGCGCCACCTCCTTTTACACCACCCCTTTTGTACTCGATTTTCAAAGAAAATCTAACACAAGCCTTTACATCTTTTCATCATCATCAATCATTACGTCTTACATACTTCCTATGTATTTCTTGCGATGTGGTTTGAATTAGGTACAAACACTTTTATATTTTCCAGATATATTGCACCTTCTGATTTTTATTTATATAGTTACGCGTAATGCGAATAGCAGACACTTGTATATCATCTAGACATGTCGCACTTTTTGATTTTTATACAGTTGCATGCAATTGCGAGACGCGGGAGAGCGTCAGTTGGTGGATATCGTGGTTATTGGGATAAACAGGTATCCGTTTATCAGGCCAAGGATGTCGCCGGGTATCATCGATAGCCACGAATATCCGGTAGACCGCAAACGTACACACCGTGCGCGTTCTGCATGACCTGTCACGTTTCGATAAGTATTCTGATGGATTTACCTGTCCGCGCGAATTCACGCGGCGCCTACACAGTCGCGATACTGATTCGAAACTGGCGTGCGGTATTGTGTTTGCTTTTACTCTTTACACTGCCGCCTAAAACGAATTTAGATCGTAGAGATTAACGCGCTCGTTGAAATTCATTGGAAAAATTCAACGGGACTTTTCGAACGGACTATCGTGGGAAATGAAATGGTTTTCATCGCGACACGTGAAATGACTTTTTTTCATTACACGAAGATGTGCTTCCTCAATGTGCATTGCTATTGTACTATTTTGTGCTTGGTATATGGCGTTTTAATTGACAATCTATGGTAATTATTCGTGTTGATTAAATTGTATGAAATTGAGTTATTTACATGTGATAAAAATGTAAGTAATTTAATTTTATATAATTTAATTGACGTGAATAATTTCGAATGGACTATTGTGGGAAATGAAATGGTTTTCATCGCGACTCGTGGAATAACTTTTTTTTTATTACACGAAGATGTGCTTTCTTAATATGCACTGTTATTGTATTATTTTGTGCTTGGTATATGGCGTTTTAATTGACAATCTATGGTAATTATTCGTGTTGATTAAATTGTATGAAATTGAGTTATTTACATGTGATAAAAATGTAAGTAATTTAATTTTATATAATTTAATTGACGTGAATAATTTCGAATGGACTATCGTGGGAAATGAAATGGTTTTCATTGCGACTCGTGCAATGTCTAAGACAGTCAAATTCCAAAGCATTTATTGCCAATGTATTTGTTATAAATCTCAGCTATAAATCTCAACTATAAATTATTTGTTGCACAACAAAACCATGTTAACAGGTTGCCATTTGCAAGTTAACTTTACTTCGAGTACAGTTAAGTGACATATATTGGCCAAATTATTCAATAAAACATTGCGAAATGAATACAGAATTAAATTCATTATAATTCGTAGTGCACGTTTCTATGAGACTGTTTCCTATGGAATATTACAAGGTTGGCAATTTTGTTACTATTTTTAGTCAAGAATAGCAACCGTCAGCTGTTACCTCGTAGCCTATTGTACAGTGTTCTGCGATACACAAACGCCTCGTCGTTTCCCAAAACACAATTGCATCGCAACCTCGAAACAAATTCACATGGCATTCAGTAATTTCTCACTCGTACTTCCTGATAACAAATCGACACTAATCAAGACACGGTCGCCTTCTTGAGAAGACGCAGACACTTGGAGCCAACGAAGGGGGCCTTTAAAACTGTTGAAGCGTGCTTCGTTATTGCCAGTAAGAAAGGACAAAGGGTAAGAAAGGGCGCCTCCGTCGGTTGCGTTCCGTTCGTGACGCGTTCGAGACAATGCTCGTGGATTCGCGCGGCTGGCGCTTAATTGAAAATTAAAGCGCGAGGGGTGTTTAAGTGGCGGTCGTCGGACGTAAATAGGCGACGTCGAACGAGAAAATAGACGGACCATGACCTGGTGAGCTGCTCTGTAATCTTAGCCGGATCCTCTCCGGGTTCAACCTCTTTAGTTTCACCCCAGCACTGTCTGTCTGGCCAGTTCTGCATTTCGAATCGTTTCAGCTTCCGCGATCGTCCTCCTCAAGGCTCTATAACCGCGTTTATCCGTCGTCTTTTCGAGCTGGTGCGTCCTCGCGCGTGTTATTACCGCGACTCTCGTCGTGCAATCGCATTATCGTCCTGAATAGCATTTAACCAGAAAACAGTTTGCGAATCCCCATGGCGCTGCTCTTCATGGGACGGTCTCACGTGATGTTATATACGACGCGACGAGTTAGCTTGGTCTTCGCGTACGCCTACACGGGCATTTATTTCAGGCCAGCTTAGAATTTGCCGCGCGGCGGCCATTTTCGAGGATCTGGACGGGCGAAGTAAAAATATCGCTTTTTTCGGGGGTTCACGTGGAATTAACTGGATTCTTGAAACGGATATTTTTAAGGCGGCTAATTTCATTCGAAATCGTGTTGGGAACTAGGATACTTGTGTGGTCAGTCCTCGAGTTACGCGATTTCGGACTTATTTCTGGATTAAAAGAAGAATTTTGTTTTTTATAGTCTGGAATGGACTGCATCTCTTTTCTAGTAAACTAATTGTAATAAATGTTTGCATAACTTTCGTATTTCTTATTTTATTATCTATTTTTTATTTTGGAAGAAACACAGTCAGTTCTCGACTTACGCGATTTAAAGAAAAAAAATTAAATTTTATATAATTTGGGATGGATTAGCTGGTCTTGAAGCTCGAGACTCTGATCCTGAATGATCTGCGAAAGTTACGAAAGCAGTGAATAATGATATTGCATGCTGCACTTTAATTTATCAATAAAAGAGAAAGGCTAAGAGATAATTAACAGAACTTGAAGTAGTTCGTCCTGTTATGTGCAATATATTCAATAAATATTTGCAGTAAATAATATTTTCTTGAGTACTCCTTAATTTTGAGGTAGAAATCGCACGCAGTTAAATGGAATAAACAGGCACAATTAACACGTTGACGCAAATGTCTGCAGGCGTCCAATGTTTGAGGTTGTAGACGCAAATGACGGCTACAGACCTCCGTCAATTTTTAAGAAAATATGTTAGAGAAAATAATAATTTTATTCTGCGAGTTTCAATTGTTCATCGAACTTCCCAAGAATCAACTAATTGTAAAAATTGCTTTCGTTTTCCATCATCGAATTCAGAATGAGCATCGACGTGTTAATAAATGAATCTTTGTTATTTTCACAATAGCTAATTGACGAATGAATCTATAAACTCGCAATTTACGCTCATGTATTTATAATTACAGAGTTTAAACGATTCAGGCGTCTCTGGCGTGTGTGACACTTAAGTCAAACTCAGGCTGGCAGCCATCCAATAGGAAGTGGCTCTATCTAGTGGTATCACTTCTCATTGGTCGATTGCGTTTGAATTAGTCTCACATGAGGCGGCAGAACCCAAGAGGCTGCTTGTAATGCATATATGTATGGTTAAAATATTTGTAAACTCGATCGTAAGTATGATTCCAACCAAATTGCGATAGAAGTGATAGGTTTCTGTTTCAGGAATTAACCCTTTGCACTCGGATGTCTCCTCTGAGGGGATATCAGCATTGATTAGTGATATTCCACCGCAGTTTTTTCAGAAATTCATGTTTCCAGTAAGTTTTCTAGTGAAATGGAAATTTTCTATTGTTGGGAGACGTTAGAAACAGAAACTATTGCTAAAATATTGCTATTTTGGTAATAAAAGCTATTATTAAAATAGCTTCTATTGTTAAAATATTTAGCAATAGAAATTATTGCTAAAATAGCAATATTTTATCAATACAAACTGTTGCTAGAATAGCAATGTTTTAGCAATAGTTTTTATTGTTAATATCCTGGAAGAAGTCGAGAGCAAAGGGTTAAATTGTCACATTTCGTAATTATTATTTGTATATATATTTGTGGCTACTTAAAATTATTTATATTACATAGAGACTTATACCTATTACACCTTACTTATTTTTATTATTGATATTATCATTATTGCTTCTTTAATTATAAGTTTGCATTAAACATACACGGATATTTAGCTGCGAAAAATGCGAAGAAACATCCGCGAACGTGTCAACAAATTTGTCCACCTAAACTGTCGAAATTGGCCACTGCGCGTCGAATGTTCTGAAAGGTCGGTGGCAGATTTCCTTGGAATTTTATAAATATTCGAATCACGTTGATCAACAACGGCGGAGTCTGCTTTGTCGAGGTTTAGCGCGACGGAGCAATGAATTACTGTCAGAAGAATTACAGCAAAATGGACGCTCGCCAGACGTTCAATAACCAACACAGGTTTACGATTTTCCGTACGGATCGCATGCTTTCTTTTCACGATTTATACTCGAATCTCGCATTATACGATCGTATTTTATTGGCAATTCGTTAATCTCGCGAATAATTTATGAATTTTGGGGATGCGACGCGGTGAATTAAACGAGAGACCGTGGTCTAACAATAACAACGAAATAATTCATTTTGCTAACAAAAATATAACTATAGTTATATAAAACATTCTATTGCGAACGTCTGGGAAGAAGTCGAATGCAAAGGGTTAAGTTCGACAATTTCGAAGGAACACTAAAGTAAATTTCGGTTTTTAGTTAAAATTCCTTTTGAGGGTTTTTTTTTAATTGCATGAAACGCATAAAAGCAGACAACGTTTTGCTATACTTTAATCTGCATTTCATAATTCTTTTGCTGAACATTTAGCAATTGTTTGTGGAACATCAGTGCTCTGCGAAACCCAATTTAGGAAACGTTGTTTAAAGGAAATGCGCATGGTCCTCTTCGACCGCTCGTGCACACTGTTACCCAATATTTCTTACAATTGATCGAAGCACATGCTTCGCAATATTTCGTGCACAGATTGAATGCAATATTCACGGTAAATAAAAGTGCGCTGAAAGTTTTAATTTACCACGCGAACCAGGTTATCGAGTGAATAACGTTCCACGCCTCTTAAAACATGTTTTCCTGCCGCCCTTTGACAAAAATGCAATACTCCGCTACTTTTTTACTAAAAGAACTGCATTTTTCATCAGCGCGTCACTTTTGCCCCGCGCAACGCGTGGCCGCAAGTTCACCGCAACGCTTTGAGCTATTTATATATATATTTTTTACCAGGAGGGAAAAAAAATACATTAATTTGAAATACGAGAGGGTGCTTGGTAAGCTCTTATCGTTTAATATGAAACTTTCGACGTCTCTGCACATCGAAAGCGGATTTTAATGACACATCGCTCGCACGCGAGCGAACAATGATAATTATGCCTGCCCTCGAGCAGTGGTGAATAATGAATTTCTTAAATGTACGTCCAATTATTTATATTGTTTCGAGGACAGCTTTCTACGAACGTTCACGATCTCTTTTTTACAGACATATAAAGTTTTAAACGTTTTTGATCATTTTATGATAGTCAGTATTGTATGTAGATTATTAGGTTTAGGTGAAGTATTATTTGTTATGCAATTTCATTGTAATTCTTCTATATTAGAGGACGCAATAATTAGGAATAATTTAGGAATAAATGGTTGCATTATTTCAACATGTCAGCATAGAGACAGAAATGAATCTTGCGTTAGAAAATATTATAGAATCCTGGATACAGCACTGGTACTTTAAATTCAACCTTTTACAAATTAAGTTCATCCTTTCGCAAATTCAGTTCACCCTCTTACAAATCAGATTCACCCTTTTGCAAATCAAATTCACTCTTTTGCAAGTCAAATACATCCTTTTGTAAATCAAGCACTTCCACTTAAACATTTTACTTAAAAGAGCATCAAATGTATGTATCCTTATTGATACGACAACGTTATTGGTTTGTTGAACCCACAGTCCAACAACCCTATTAAAAATTGTTTCAACAATGTCACGCTTTAAATGGAACAACTGATTTCATTTCATTACCTTTTATCCTACATTTTACTATCATCGCTTTCTTCCCAATATGGAAATTAAACTGACCACTAAATTAACGATTCCTTCGCCTAAATACACTAATATTGTTTACAGAGACCAGCAAAGTGTATCGACTGGCATATAAAAAAGATATACAGTTCTATTTAAAAAAAAGAGAGTAACTTTAACTTTCTAAAAACGCTTCCATTTCCGGAACCCACGCATGTGTGTGTACATCACGTAATGCTCCATTAGACATCATTTAAGCTTGCCGCAGAATATTTTGTTCTATCTTTTACCGTTTTTAAACTATATATAACTTGTCCCATTTGCGTGGGACACCTTGTATAGCTGAGTCAATGATGGAAGGCAGAGGAAACCGCACACATAACTACTGGAAAGCTTTAACGTTTTGGACTCTGTTTCTTTCTGGACGATAATAATAGAAACTAGGAATATTGCTAGAATAGCAATATTTTAGCAATATTTAGCAATAGTTTTTATTGCTAACGTCTCCCAGCAATAGAAAATTTCCATTTCAATAGAAAACTTGAGGCAAATTGCATTTTTCAAAAAGCTGTGGTGGAATAAGTTTAAACACTAATCAATTCTGATGTCCCCTCAGAGGAGACATTCGAGTGCAAAGGGTAACCAGACGTTAGCGATGAAAACTATCACTAAGATAGCAATCTTTGAGCAATATTTTAGCCATAGTCTCTATTGCTAACATATCCCAGCAATAAAAAATTTCCTTTTGAAGGAACATGCATTTCTCAAAAAGCTGTGGTGGAATAAGTTCAACTTCCGTAATCATTAATCAATTCAGATATCCCCTCAAAGCAGACATCCGAGTGCAAAGGGTTAACCACTAGAAAATATTGTAAAACAGTAATATACAGAAGAGATTCATTCGTCGCAATATCGTAAACCAATCGTTACCCTTATTCGAATGCCCAGTAAAAATGCGCATTGCTTCAATCGATATCAAAAAGATGTTGATGTCACTGAGATCACAGGTTCTGTTTGCAGAAACCTGGTTTCCATTTATCTGCTTGTACATGTGATTCTGTTTCAACATGCTAACGATGTCACTTTTGTTCGATTCAGTAATACATTGTTGGATTTCAGGTTGAACAGAGAATCGAGGGAATCAAGTACAACACGTTTTAAAGTCCAAAGAGAGATTTTATTTAAAAGGTACGTGGTTTCTAGTCTAGTATGAAGCGATGAATTCTGAATATTGAATGATGCTCTGGTTTTTTGGTCTTGATGTTTAAGGAATTTGTAAGGAGCTTGAGATGGGGTAGTTTGAAAGGTTCGAGGGAGTAGCCAAGGATCAAAGATGCGAAAAGGAATAAGTAATATTTAAGGTAAATGACTGTTTCAAATGAATCAATAGTTACAAAAGATAATAATGGTAACTACGTTTCATGAGATAGCGAGTTGGCATCCAACAGGCTATCCAAATTTCCTGGATTATTTAACAGTGGCAAATATATATTGTAAGGTACATCTGGTTAATACTAATATCAGACGAAAGTCAGAGTCACACGTGAATTTTTGATTAATTTTATATTATTTATTTTATTATATTTTTTGATTCGTTCAATCGTCGATCCAAGCATCCTGATCCTTTTTTATATAGAGAATAATAAACTGCATCGATTGGAATTAAAAAAAGTATTCAGATGCACTTCAAAAAACGAAAGTGATGTTAAAATCTTTGAAAAGTTTCCACTTCATGAGTCGACGCATATTGAACGGTGCTCCTAATGACCTTTTCCATTTTCTACTATTTTAAAATTACATTTCTCTCTCTCTCTTTTGGCCCACTTGCGTGACATGTTCTATAGAACGCAAACATACTAATCTCGCATTATGATTAACTTATAAACCTTGCGATCTCTTACGTTTCCATCCCAAAAAGTAAAACAGCAGATGCAGTTACGTCTTCGCGCAAGAAGGGTTAAACGTTTAAAAAGTTAAGTGTCCCAAAGCAGTTTGTCACGCTGTAGAATATTTATGATTCCAATGGGACGGTCTTTTCGTTATTATAACGATGTTACATCGTCTGTGAGTAATGCCGTTTTGTAAAACTGCCGCTTCGATCCTTCCCCCGTGGCGCATTTTAAAAATACACGACGATAACGATCCCGTCTTTTTCCTTGGGCTACGACAAATACGCCGGTTATTTATAAGCGATGCCAGCGATTCCCAAGGAAAATGCTTTGTATTATTAATAAACGCGTGTTCCTCCGCGAAACTTATAGTAAATAAAACTTGAACCCTCACATTTAGAAACGCGCCGATCTCTCTTCAATCGTTTCGCGCTGTTTCGCGGAAATTTTCAGGAAGAAACGTCGGACGCGTCGTCGAGTGATTAAAAAACGTGCGATAGAATTTTCCCGATAAACCTGCGCCCGACACGCGTACAGAATTATAACCGCGCTGATATACGCAATGTTCGTGGATCGAGCTCAAAGTGATTCGAGACCGGAGGAGTATTTTGCGTTTAACGGAACAATATTTTCATCGAACGTCTGTATCTCGCGTGGCATTTTCAGGCATTCAATACTAAAACTGCGTCAAAATAACTGACTGGCAATTTTTCCAGGGAATTCTATGAATCTGCGACGGCATTTTATTTTTAATCGGATTTTTTTGGCACGCGAAGTGCCATTCCGCAAATTTTAATCCTGCAGCGATTGGTAATCAGACTTGTAGTTGCGTTTTTATATGCTTCAACTGAGCCATAAATCTGTAGAGTCGTTTGTTAATTAGCTATTGTGACGGTAACAACGCGTGACGATGGACTTTTCAGATTTTTCGTTAAATTTCGTTCCCAAACTTTTTTCCGCTTTTTGCCACGGCACAGTTATCCTTAAAGTAGTCTGGTGCTGCGTTATAGAAATGGATTCTACCGCTAAATTGCTAAATCTTAAGGAAAATTAAACATTATTGCCATGACACCCCTTTACATACGCTCGCGACACCCCAAGATGTCGCAGCATTAAATTTGAGAACCCCTGACATAACGTATGTCATCAAGTGTATTTTTCCTTATTAAAATTTAACAAAATTGTCACACCCTCTAATTATGTATATCACACGTGGCTCCAGTATAAAAATATTCGAATACACAGTAAAAAAACATATATATTCAGAGATGATTGTTCAGTTATCAAAAATAACATAAAAAAATTGTACAGCTTGCAGAATTTGAGAATTGTAATTATTTAGAAACTATAAACAAGCAGGTATATTAACTTATTTTTAACTTGGATGGAGATGACCGACAAACAAGTTGCCAGTTATTTATAATGCTTACTCGACATGTTTTGCCAGATTAAATATCATTTACATCGTTGTACGAAATGTTTCTAATGGTAAACAAACCGAATAAGCAATATCTCTCTTCAATCTCCTGAAAAATATTCCGTTTGAACTTCCTTTCTCGCTCAATGGCTGTTTCGGAAAACAGAGATGCACGTTGCATTACAGTTTCTATCTGTCCTGACAAAGTTCGTCCATTTCTGCAGGGAACATTCGATCATTTTTCATGCAGCTTCATCCAGGAAACTACCCGTTCTACCCATCATTCCTCCCACTAAACTTCCGAAGTTGCTAATATCGAGATGAGGAGTTTCCCTGGGGTACTCTTTCCTGTTTGAAAATACAATTTTTGGCTCGAGCAGAACTTTTGGAACGCGTATTCTTCGCCAGAGTAAATTAAAGACTCGTAACAAATGTGAGTTCAGAAATAACTTTCTTCAGATTTATGGGATGCTATTATCGACTTCTTTTAACCAGTTAACCGCGGAATTTGGTTCGAAAAATCTCGTAGAGGACGCGCAATTAGATCGAGCAACGACGAACGACACGTCGAGGGCAAACTGATCGCGCAGATACGTTTTTTTCGATAAAAATACGATTAAATAACCGATGGGTTACTTATGCAAGCTACTAGTTCATGCTTGTGATGTTTCAGAAAGATATGGCTCGCACCTTTCCATCAGTTACGCGGTCTGGCTCTCGCTTTCGATATGTATCTACCTTTTCTTTGCTCAGTTTCTGCCTGATGGTCTCTGTAAAGGTGGAGGCGCTGGTGTGAACGTCGGGACGCCACTTCGGAAATATACCGATCCGATCGGACGCCTATTGATTATGTACGGAAATAAAGTAAAAAGGTAGGAGGCTTCTTTAACGAACGCTACGGATATATGCGCTGCTCGAACGTGATACCTCGAGCGATCGCTTTCTCGCGAAACTGGGTAGAAGATAGGCATTTTAAATAGATAATTGTAAATAAATGTTTGCGTTCTTTGAACATGTCACAGATAAAATGTTGTCTTCAAACGGTAGATTGTCAAATAAATATCATTTTAAATACTTTCTGATATTATATATTCCATAATAATTTATCGGAACATTACGTTAACCCTTTGCATCGAGCGTGACTCGACATCGCTAAATAAGAAAAAGAAGCAAATATAAATTGCCACAAAGTTTTCGAGTTGTTTTAGAGTTTGCAAGTAACAGTCGAGGAATTGTCATGCAACTGACAACATTCTCAAGTAAATTTCAAGTGAATTTCAAACGAAACACTTGAAATAGTAGGGAATTGTTGGCAACTGAACTACTAAATTGAAGAATAATTCGGACTGCTAAGGGTTAAAGTTTACGTGAACAAAACGTTCTGTTTCAAAGAGAAATACTTTACTTTCTGTATTAAAAATGTTGATTACAAGATAAGCACTTGGGTACTCGTGAAATTCCCGTATAATTGAGACAGTGAGTGAAGGATTTCACGAGATTTCATATAAGCGTCACTGGTAATAGTTTGGGGGATGGAAGTACTGCTGTATGACCAACTCTCTGTCAACGTTGACAACGCAATGTAAACTCTTTAAGACTCACCCTACCACAAATAACTTATGGCTCCCAAATTTCAACTCTTTAGGCTCCTGTATCCACTTATTTATCTTGTCCTCTGCTTTTTGCCTGTTTGCTAATCTTTGTACCTCAATTGTTTAAATGTACTTTTTTACAGAAACAATTAATTTTCGAAAAGATGTGGCGTCTTGCATCGTCTCTTATGATATAAACACATAGCGTCACATATTTAAGGTATACAAAATAAATACATACTACTTTCTCCAATTTCCGTTTTCTGCCCTGAAATCGCCAATTACATAATCACAAGAAAAAACTCGACAATCCATATCCTAATAGTAAAGTCACAGATCAAGCCTCTTCGCGTTTTATCGCACTTGGTACATCTATATTGCTCTTCATTTGTAAAATTTCGTTGAACAAGTTTGTAATTATTCCTTGTACCTTCCTTTTATATATTGTCCTCTGAATCGTGGTCTTATTACCCCAGTTTCCCACCAATTCTTCTTAATTCCCACATTTTTAGCGTGCCGTAAAGCTGGTGCAATAAAATGGCGAATGGTCTCGGCGAAAGGGAGGTGCAAAATTTTTGCGGAATAGCCGAGGGAACAGGATATGGAGGCTACATAGCTGCATGCACGATTTTATGTGGCTCGGATAGAGCACGTAAGGGTATCTCAGGCAAACTGTTTGAGTTTCAGATGGTACGAGGCCCCGGGCTTGGGAAATCAATACCGTCAAAACCTGGCCTGTATCACTGGCATCCCTGTTCTTCGTACCAGCTGTAAAGTCGCAGTTTTACTTCGCGCAGAGAATGCCTTCCCCTCGACCATTTTTCTTCTCCCTTTTTTGCTGAGGGAACAGGTTCCAGCGAAGAGAGTGGACAGCGGAATCACTTTTTTCCTGTCCTCTAAACGTCTCCGTTTGCAAAGGAAACAACCTTGTCGGCTCTGCGATTAAATAAATCCAACAGCCTCCTGGAGATAACTGCAATCTTGTAAGTACTTCGAGTGATCGTTAGAGGAGGACGGTCACTTGCAATTATTCTCCGGTTTGCTACCAACAATCGAGCTCTGGTATTAATTAGATCGAGCGTGTGTTAATCGAGTGCAAGATACAAAGCGTGAGAAATGTTTTTTTTAGCTTAAATGTGTTGAAAGATTGAGAAATTAAAAGAAATTATATTTTCATTTTACAAATACCGAGAGTTGAAAGTTTCCTTAAATTTGCAACTCGAAAAATGTCAGATTTGAGATACATAATTACTATAAAAAATTCTTAATAAGTTGGTTGTGTGTGAAGAACTTTGTCCACAAGAAAATGAAAATACATTCTTGTTACCTCGAAACAAAATTGTAAAAATATACAAATTCAAGAATTATATGTACTTTGCCAACCATCTTGATGTCAGGAAGATCAAATTTATGTATGCTAATCACTTTGTATTTCAGTCTTATTCCATAACTATGTATAAATAGAAAAACTTCCATGTAAAAATGTGTAATATCTTTTTCCCAAAAATATAATTTTTTAGACAATTTCCTTCACCATAAATGTATGGCACCTTCTTTAAGCTTTCGAGTAACGGCTCTTATATTAGCATTCCTCGAGTTAAGATGCATAAGGGTACACAGCTATTGCGTGAAAGTATCCGGTTGTGTATTCATTACTGACAGGATGCGATTCGATTATGAAATTACAGATAAAATCAGGTATTAAATTTGCGTTACATTAAAGTTACAATTACAGTACGTTCACATTTTACGAAAAATAAAACATAATCGCATCCCTGTGTGGTGGGGATCAGAATACACCCACAGTATCCCCTGCTTGTCGTAAGAGGCGACTAAAAGGGGGAAGAAAGGGTTAACGAAGATGTAGAAAGGAATAATGAATTTTAGTTTAGGAAAAGAATAATGTATGCAAAGGTATTACATGCGAAAAGTGTGCAAAGGGAATGCACGCAATGAGTATACGATGAAAAAAGTGCCTGAGAGTAAAGAAAAACTGTACATAGGAAAAATATTGTTTAAAATAGTATAGGAAAGAAAATCTTCCATTGAGAAAAATAAGAGCACTATACTGGCATTAAAAGATCCAGTAGAAGATATTCGATCGTTAAACCGCCAAACATAATCGATTGTCTATTACATTTGCAGTCGAAACTTCATAATTCGATACACTTTGATCATCGTCAGTTCGACTCGTCAAGATTCCAAAATGGGTCCGCGTTTCTGTAGGTGTCAGGACTATCGAATTATGTCAGTTCGAGTTCGCGAGTACGCGTCATTAAATGAGCTTCAGTTGATAAGCAATAATTCTGTGCACGATCGAATTGGGGAAACGTGGAACGTATCGATAGGTTGGCGATTAAATTAAATTTATTCGAATGTACGCCGGGTAGGTTAGCCAGAATTATGGTGGGTACATCGCATAGATTATGCTACATATCGTCGTTGCTGTTTACATCGTATGGAAACGTGGACATCGTAGCGAGGATAAACACCAATTTACATCGAGATGAACATTTTGTAAGTACATATTCAGTTTTTAATCGAGCCGTGTACCAGCGCCCACTCTAGCGGTTATGTCGTCCTGGACAAAAAGACAAATTGTCGTTCCTTAAGAATATATAATCATAATAATAATAATAATAATATTATATTGTAATATTATATTATTATTTTCAATAATAGTGTAAATATTTTTAGCTCTTAGACATAAACAATATGAATAATAACGTTACAGTGCTGGGCACTGTAAATTTGTAGAGGACGAAAAAATGGATGTGTGAAATTTTCTATCAATTAAGTATTTAACCCTTTGCACTCGAGAGGCGATTCTCAATCGCCACGATGTTTCGTACAGCAACTGGAGTTTTCCATCGACCGATTTCAAGTTTTAAAGCCTTACAGAAATGAATTTTGTAGGAGAAATTAGCTCGAGTGAAGATGAAATTGATTGCAAACTGTTGAAAGACGAGATTAGTTGCATTAACGAAGAAATTAGCGATAGAAAAAAAAATGATGTGCGATCGAAAAAGTCGTCGAATGCAAAGGGTTAACACATCAATATTTTTCTCACAAATGTCCGGGTTGCTCGTCCACAGAGGGGGTGCTGCGTGTACGCCAGTTCCAGCGTTTCATTACGCGACTAAGTAGCAGCGATAAATGATGCTCATTGCGTAGTCGAGCAAGAGATACACATGTATATACGTTCAGCGAGCAAATGCGATTCAGATCCAATCTTCGTTGGCTTCCTTTAAATATCGATACGCATTATCAGCCGATCAACGCCATTGATTAGCAATCGAGAGACGCGTTATGCGTATGCACACTGATCGTCGTCAGGGATTTGCGTGCTCGCTGATTTTCATACTCGTTTCGAGGCTTGTGTGCGTTACTTAATCCACGTTGTCGATAATCTGTCACCAGATATGTAGTTTGGAACTCGTGAATATTTCATTTTCATATTTTAACGCCTGTCCAGTTATATCGTTCGAGGTTTTTCGTTTTATAGGTTGGTTCCAGTACGATTTTAATGAATCTTAACCTTTTGCACTCCTTTATCGAGCGTGACTCGACATCAGTAAATAAAAAAATGAAACAAATATAAGCTCCACAGATATAAATAGATATAGATATAAATTATAATAGTTCCATAGATATAAATTACAGCAAAGCTTGAGAGCAATATTTAATCCTTTGCACTCGGATGTCGCCTCTGAGGGAATTAATTGCGAAGGTTACAAACTGATTCCATTGCAACTTTTTGAAGAACGCATATTTCCCCAAAGTTTCCTATTGAAATGGAAATTTTCTATTGCTGGAAAATTGCTTGGTAATAGTTTCTATCGCTAACTTTTAACAGCGATAGAAAATTGCTGGGAAAGCATCGAGTGCAAAGGGTTAATATAATTAGTAAATGGAATTGTTAGATTTTCATTGAGAAACAAGAACAAAAATGAATCGTTTATTCTCCTGTAAAAGGAGATGTTGTTTCGTAATATAAACCTAAAAATGAAGACTGACGTGTAACACAGTTATCTGACTACTTCTCGCCAAGTGTTTTCTCACCTCTTATCTTAAGTATTCTCTCTCGAAGTAGTATAATGATGTCTCACGGCTTCTTTTATTTAATTGTGAAGTGGGACGATAGAGTGGATTGATATGAGAAACATGCGAATACTCGAAATTTTATCGGAACGATCTCGAGAATCTCAAGCAAAAGTAATATTACATACACATTTACATGATTACTTCTTCTCGAGTATCTGTAATCGATAAAAAACTATAAGTTCCGGAAATTTTGTTAAATATGATAAATTATTGAATATTTATCAAGTTAACCGCATATTTTTCAATTTTCTTTTGTATCAATACGTCTGGTGAGATCGACAGAGTTCGATGCAATAGATGAATTTAAAAAAGAATATTTATTAATCGTTTCCTCGCAAGAAGAGTATGACAAGTAATTTTATTAACTTTAGTATTGTTTATTATAAATTGCATTGTACAACAAACGAAAATGCATTTATTAATGTTTATCATATTTCTATTCAATGAATCTTGAATCGAAACTGCGATTAAATTTAGATTCTAATCAGAACATATTCATAGATATAACAGCTTGTATATATTCAGGCTATAATTAGATCATTATCAGATTTAACATTCTGTTTCAATTTCAATGTCGACAACACCTCTAATCCGATATCTGTAGATATTTTGCTCGCGAATAGCTCACGAACATTTGATGAACTATGTTTGTCCTCGATATGAAGACTTTTACCAAATAACGTACAGCATATAGAGAATAGATCATCAAATAGTGGTATATCAAAGAAAGTGTTAGTGAATTATGTTTGTTCGCTAGTTTCAATATGGATGACACTGTTTCTGTCCGCGAATAACTCGCGAGCCTTCAAGAATAGTTTTGCTTATTGTGGACTCAATTTTGTACAAGACTTTTGCAATTTAAATGTCGAAATATCAAAAAAATTTGTCCAAAAAACGGTCATATATTGATCAGTAATTAGTTGCAATTTTGTGAATAAACTTAAAGAAATATTAACCGCAGAATATGTTAAGAAACTTAAAAAAATGTTAACTACATTATTATTTTCTAATCAACAACTAAAATTTTCTATCTAATAGTAAAAAGCTACAATTTTGTGGTCAGCTTGTTGTGACTGAACATTTAATTGTCGAAAAATTCTGAGCAAAAGTATCATACTAGTCACTCTTTGCGATAAATGTACTTAAATATGTGGAAATTCATGTATTTATGCAAATATTGACAAATTAGTTAAGTCACAATAGAAATAAGTTGATACTAATATCTGAAGTTTATAAAATAGAGACACGCGTGTCCGTGTCTTAAAAATTAGTTAATATCAATTCAGTTCCTACTAAATTTAGTTACATCCTCTAATCATATTAAAACTTTATGTGAAGTTACTATATTCTGCAGATTTCCTTAATTTATTTTATGACGATAATATTAAGTTAAATTGGAAAAGTCAGAAATTTTTAACGATTCAATTAGATATTTAAGATTTACTTAATTATTCTAAATTAATAGCAGTTAGCCAATATTACTTTATTGTCGATTAAAATACATCAAAAATCTTTTCGTAGAAATGATCAGCGGTTAAAAGAGGTTCTGCGAAGTATTTCTATAAATATTGAATAATTGAAACACCGGATTGTACGCGTCCATTCTTTTTCTTTCAAGAGCTCGTTTCTTGTTTTCACAGAACCAATTTCATCTCGTGTCACGCTTAATCTAAAATTCCAATTTTGTCCTTTTTGCATTCGTACGATTAAAGTAAATGGAATTTTTGCAATCTTTTTATGCAACTGAATTTCATATTAAAGAATATATCATTTTGTCATTTGAAATCATTTTTAATCTCTAATAGTTTTAAGATATTTTGTGCAACCCGTGTCTTTCACTTAAAAAAAAAGAAGTACACATTTTAGCATCAGTTCCATTTTAAAATAGCTTTTTGTAAATAAATATTCTTCCTTGATACGAGTATAAGATAAATCATTTACTTCAATACAATATATAATTTCGTTGCTACTAAATTTTTATTCCGACAGACTTAAGTGTCGACATTAAACGAATGAATTTATTTTAGTTATATTTCTTTTGGGATCGAAACCGAATTAATTGACTGTCCTTGCTCCATTATTCCAGTTACGTCTCGAATACGAGCCACGTTATGTTATCACTGTTTCAGAGGTGAAAAGCAGGATCATAAAGTTGTAGAGCACAACGATTTGAGGAAAATGTAATGTTTCTCTAAGAAGTTCATACTGTCGCATTCTGATCCACCTTTACGTGTGCTACGTGGAAGGGAATAGAAAGTTATGACATCGTAAAGGACAAATGGATTCAGACATCAAAAACATAAATTTCGCTCGTAAAACTCATCCTAGAAGCTTGTGCATGTCGTTTTGAATATAAATTGTAGATTTTTTAAATATTTAGTTGTCCCTTTAATTATTAGGAACACTTACTATGCACAGAGGTGAATACTTTAGACAGTACTGAGGAGCATTGTGTTCCAGGAATCTAAAAACGATGAAATTTAAATTTCAAAATTTCCCTCCAAACTGCCTTTTATTAAATTTGTAATTCATTACAAAAGTTTACATGGAATATTGAAATTTTAACCCTTTGTACTCGATGCCTCTCAGGACGTTAACTACCAGCTATGGAAAACTTCAATTTCAATAGAAAACTTTAGGGAAACATACATTTCTCAAAAATTTGCGGTGGAATAAGTTTAATTTTTGCAATCACTAAGAATCCCTCAGAAGGGACATTCGAGTGCAAATGATTAAATCTTCTACGATGGCTGCATGATCGTTCAGATACTTTTGTAAGTTTGTAAGTCGCGAGGATCAGTAATAACTGTTCCTCGGAAAGGGAGCTGCGATTGAACGACATCAAATTTGAAAGAAAGAAAAAGGCAAGGAGATGGAAGGGTTGATTCCAATTTTAAAGCTTTGGTTAGCCGCAATCTAAGATTTCATCAAGGCGTTCGCGTTTAACGACCAGAAACATACAAGTTCCATCGCAATTTTTCATTTTTGTTCGTTCATTCGAGGAACAAACACGCTCTCCGAGTATACTCTAATAAAAATCACATTAATCTTAGATGAGGAGGATGCTACGAGCAAAATCGTGAGAAAGGAGAAGAATTTTTCACTCCGTGCTCTCAACGGGTTACCCGTGTTTTAAAATTCGATGAATATTTTTAAATGGTTCCAAAATAAACTTAGACGTTATTATTTTATCTTGGTAGCAAGTTTTCGCACAGATTTTGTTAAACATTGATTTTTCTTGAGTGCAAACCATTCTCATTAACTTTCAACGAAGCTACTATGAAAAGAAAATGATAAATTGTTACGAAGACTTTTAATTAAGGATCCTCAAGAAATGATTTCTTTACAGGAAGGAAACTTTCATTTTAAGATAACAAATGTTTGCGGAAAAATCGTAGAAGAATGTTTTCACGCGTATTATTTTATTAAACATTTTTAGAAAATTTACATCTCGTTTAATCTGATGTAAGTGTATCTGTACAGCGTGCCTTTTTTGTAAATTCTGCATTTTGTTTTGTGCATTGGTGTGTTTGCGTTTTAAACTTTTATATCGAATAAGTTAAAAACATTTGTTTAGCTTATAGAATTATGACAAACCGTAGAATAAGACTTTTTTTATAACAGTGCAGAATATAACAGTATTTCTTACTTCTAAAGAAGTACAATATTACTCCGCTTAATCTAGTCTTGCTTGAAGTTCAATCTCCAACCCTAATTTATTTTACCACTGCTTCTAGTGGCTCTTCTACTTTTTTCGTGAGCGTTAGCAATATAGCATTAAAGTGAAGCAATTTTTTAGATGAAGTAACAATAGTTATCGCAATTTCTCATTTCTAATTTATTTATTGTGCAACTGTATCTTTTCTGTAAAGAAATCATTTCTTGAGGACTCTTAACTAAAAGTTTTCGCAACAATTTATCATTTTCTTTCACAGTAGCGTTATTTTAGATAAATAATAAATACAAATAAATCTGCTTGTTTTAGATTCAGCTCATATTTTAGATCGAATATTGTTTTCAATCCTATAAATTCCAATTTAGTTGTACATCCTCATTAATTTAACAATGTGCTATTTGCATCGTATAACAATACCCAATCACAATAATAGTTAATAACATCAGTGTTCCGCAACGCGGTAGGAGAGTTTCAATAACTCTGATCGAAATAAAATACAACGACGTACGCTTGTATTTTCAGTTTTCAATTACGTGTACATTACCAAAATACCTTGTTTGCCTCGTCTCTCGGTTGACTAAATTTTAGCGACGCCCAATATTTTCCGTGACCTGAATACTGGAAGATATCTTTTAAACTTACGCGTTCTAAAAATACGCGGAGAGTTATCACTCGTTATTGGAAATACGGGCACTTATAATATTATAAGTTTTTATAGCGGGAACCTTCGGTAATAAGCGATAAAATTTTCCTTTCACGGTTGCGGAACTTTTACTGGTACTTTATGTGATACACGTGCTATCACTGCGAGTCACTCCCCAGGCGGTACGTGTGCCTCGCCTCTCGCGCCCCTTTCTGGAAGTCTGGAAGATATACCAATTTTTCGGAATGGTATACTACAATCAAAGTTTTCATTTCCAATCTCCTCCCTCCCTCCAAAATTAAGTGAATTTAAATTCAAACAAAAGAAGCCTCCTTCCCCAAAAGTGCGGAACCTCTGCCTAGCAAGGATCGGTCCATCCGACCACGAATCCTAAAAAAAAAAAAAAAAAAAAAAAAAAAAAAAAGTTAACCCCCCATTTTTTTCCCGGAATCGGATAGAGGTCATCCAGGAGAACAAAATCGGTCCTTAGGAATATCCTGTGGGAAGCCATCTTCAGGGTGAAAATCTAATTTGAAAGGTATAGGTAAACACCTTGTCTACATGGCCGTCATAGTGAGCAAACGTAGAAAATCTCGAAGTAACGAAGGGAATTTAATCTCCCAAACTGTCAAACTTTAGCTGTAGCTATAATTTTTTCGGAAATTTGTTGCAATTCTTTGAGAAAAATATTGTTAACCCCTTGCGCTCGAAAGTAGTGGAGGCAGCGAAGGAGATTCTCGCCCATCCTCTAAAATATATTGTATAATTTAAAGAAAACTCCGAGAAACTCTGACAAGTCTGTAAATCGTTTCAAAGGAGAGAATAGAAGATTTCAATAGATCGAGACTCCTGCAATTCAAAATGAAGGTTGTAGAAGAATCCAATATCTCTGTATCAGCTGCATAATTTCTTTTCCAAAGAGATGAGAAAAGGCTGAAGATAGATGCTCCAGCTGTTTATGTGTGGCTGGTGAACAAAAGAAAGAGGGTTGAAGGGGATAAGAATCGATTCGCGTTAACTGTCTTTTGTGCAGAAAATGTAAGTTCGGGTCGCTTGGTTTGCGCGAATATAATTATCTCACCCTCGTGCTTAAGTGCGTTGAAAATGTCACGCGATTACATTTAATGCGTACGCGGGATAGTCGGCTTATAAAGAGGTTCTAAAGAATTTAATAAAAAGATAATTGAGTGCAACAAAATAAGATAATAAAAAATGATTTATTTTCGAACTTGATGGTATCGCAAAATCGATGGGAAAAACCTATAAAAATAGCAATTGATATAGCTTGTTCCATTAATATGTTTTATCACTTATTTTTTTCGAATGATAATTCATTTGTACAATTCAAGAAATCAGTTGACAAAACTCATTGTTGAATTTTGTAAAATTAGGGAATTATGTTACATTTATCGTTGCATTGTGGTTTTGATCAAAAAGAGTTTTCGTATTAAAAATGTGATTATATAGAATGATAAAGAAGAAGACATAACATGTCACTCAAATGTCTTGACATCCGGTTATCCTTAACACAACATTCATGGACTAATTGTTACTGACATTGCACCATTTTGTCTAAGTCGATATTAATTTAACTAAACTGTGACTGCTATGTTTTGTAGCTTTCATGTGTATTCTATATTTTTATCTTTCTCAGCTCTAAATAAGTATATAATTAAGCTTTTTTGAGGACTTTGAAAACCTATGAAACTATGAATTTAGTGCGTGCAAAAATTTTACATTATATTAAAATTTGTCTCATTTGTTTTGCACGCTTACATATTTGATCTTCATCACTCGCTCGAGTAAACTCTCTTCTTTTTCACGAAGAAAAGTCAGAAATGAAATTAACAACCATGAATGTCATTGTTCGTCAATTTTCTGTCCTCCGAAGTGTTCATTATACTGGTGGTTTTCTTTTGCCTGGGAATTCGCTGCTTTATAAATATTTATCGCTGCCCTGGTGTTCGTTCGCTTCGAGCTGACTTCTTTTTTTAAACGCTCGCTTCCCCAACCCTGTGACGGTACTTCGTTGTATAAAAGAAATTAAAATTAATAGCCAAGTTAAAATAAAATTGTCCGTGTTTGTCGTTGGTTAAAATCTCTTGGAACAAATCGAATTATGGCCGCGATAGAGATATTGGCCGCAATGTCTGCGAATAACATTGAGAATTACGTATACTTTAGCACGATGTACTTTCTTTTTTACAAGACACAATTCTGTTTCGAAACAGCAGATGTGTTTAAGCGTTGTGCAATTTCTGTAAAATTTAATAACATTATGCATCATATTTCAGATTGCTGAAACGATTATTTAAAGTTTAAAGCTTCTTCAGTGGTAAAATTTCGTGTAAACTATTGGTATTTATTTATGCAAGTAACTAATCGTACAAAGAATGAAATAAAAAATTGATTACGGTTGAAAAATGTAATAGATGACACAAAGTTGAAGGGTGTGTTAATACCCTCAACGTTTCAAAGATTTTGAAGTCACCAACTATATCGTTAACGTATAATTTCATTGTAGAACTCGTAAAATAAAACAAAAAACGTTTCATGGACAACGTTTCACGAATGTTAAAATTACTATGCTTGGGCTACTGGAAGATGTAACGTGCAGGGGGTTGTTCTCTCCACAACTCCAGTGCTTCAACTACTTAAGTATATTTTTACGCCTAATCTAACCACCTACTCTTCTTTTATTGGAGTATTTTCTTATTCCTTTGTGTGTGAGTGCCAAACAACTCGCACACGACGAATAGCTGTCGAGAATTCTGATGTGCTGTCATAGCGCACGAAGAGTGCCATACGTGGACTTAAGTAAGGGTACAAATATAGTATAGCTATCATTTTGCGATGGTTCTAGCCAAAAAGTCATAAATTACAATGTGTTGTACTTATAAGGAAGGTTTTAAATATATTTACGACTAAAATATTACAACTTTTTTTCTATGCATAAAACCATCTATACTTCATAGAGCAGTACTTAAGGAATTTATAGCCATTTCTAGTTCGTTTAGGCCAGAGAAATTCTTTCGTTTTATTTTACGAATCCTACAATAAAATCATACGTCAATGATATAGATGAATTTGTTCTATTTTATTTTGTTTTACATACCTTTTCCGTGAAATAACGTCACGTATCGTTGAAAAAATGTAGGTCCACCAATGCTTTTTATTTCACAAACATTGAAATGAAGGGGACTCGTAAATTTATAATTTTTTTACGTGAAATACGTCAAGACTTTTTTTACAGAAAGGAACGAATTGCATAAAAAATATATGATTTCTCTTTAAAAGACGAAGGTGACTTTAAAATCTTTGAAACGCCTCCACTTCCGATGCATCGAGTGATGCTCTACTAGTCAGCATTTAATTTTGTGTAATGAAATTCTTTTCCATCTTCTACCATTTTAAAATAATAATTCTCTTTCTCTCTCTCTCTCTCCCTTTCTTGGCCCAATTATGCGAGATATCCTGTGTAATGTACATTTATTATATTTTTAACCTTTTCCTTATGTTAAGATTTTGTAAAACATTTCGTCCATGATTTCCATAAATGATTCCACCCTTAACTTTTAGGAAGAGTTAGGCGCGTTCGTTTATGGTTTTGTTTTTCTCTGCAAATACTCCTTTTCGTGCGAAAGTAGAGAGGAAAGACCTACTCATTGAGTTCACTTACGACAGCGAGATAAACAGAATTTCTTATAAGAATAGCCTGGCGAATGTCACGTCGTAAAACAACAGGAGGGTATCGCTTTCCATTTGTATTATCGAGAAAAGAGCACGCAGCCACGATCGTAGAAGAGTTTTATGGCTAGCCGCAGATACTTCATTCTTAAATTGTAAGGGCATTAATTCCACATCAAACAACTCGTAAAAAGTTGCTGATATTAAAACAAATAGTTCTTAATAAAATCGTGTGTCGCATTTGTACAAAGAATGTTTTTGCATTCTGACACGTGCAGGTTGAATCAGGTTAATCGATCGACGTGTTCCTCTGATTGCTTTTACGATAAGTCTTGTAATTTTATAACTGTGAAATTATCGTATCGAATATCTTTTGTTAGTATTTTATAAACATTGGTTGGCTTGACTATAAACTATGTCTTTGTAAACTGTAAACAAGTTCTGTTTTATAAATTAATCGTTTTGTAAACTACAAGCTACCCTGTCTTTTATATAGCAATGACACGTGGTGAAGAACATTCTGTTTCATAGCCACGAAGACGAAGTGGGAGAAGCACTCTAAGCTTCGAAACTAGACTAGGTTTACGATATAATTCAGTTAGTTTTCATCCTTTACATGTCACAAGCGTCTTTCCTTGACATAACTTTTACGTCAGCGTATCATCCCTCTGCTCCTTTGCGTCGAGTTTTACAAGTTCAAGATTCTTAAGATCAATCGTTCAAACGGTTCGAGAACTCTTTTTTATGATACATTTGTAGGAATGAATAAAGTGAGCTCAGTATCGAATCTTGTAAACTTCGCGATCAAAATGATGGACGTTGGTAACTTAAATTCCGTAAATTTTATACAATCATTTCAATATCTAAAAGAAATTCTAATAAACCGAAAAGAAAAAAAAACGTTATTTTCACGTCTGTCGTTCTCTTTGATAGAACATCAAATTCCAAATTTTCGACAAATTTATCCAAACGTTACCAAGTTTCGCGTCTACGTATTCTTATCGCACACCGTGCATTGTAAGAGAATGTCAGAAAATTTCTGACTCGCGATCCTACCCTTTTCTACGTGCGCTCGGACAATGGAGCGCAGTTCCGCTGAAAGAAAAATCTGCCGTGAAGAAATGAGGGACGTTGATATTAACCAAACCGGGCATTGTTACTTAAACAATGGGCTTCCCTCGTGTCCCGCGATACATCGGAAACGATCGCGATTCCGTGTGCCCGTCTACGTGTCGGCGTTCGCTTTAACACTGTATTAACCCAACTAATAGGTAATTGCCTCCATTTATGCCGCTCTTCGGGGCCGAGCTATTTCGCGAAAGTCCAATTTTCCCCCGATAACTAAACGGCTCCCGCGTTCCGCCAATACGCAGCGAGACGGAAATCGTATTTCAATCGAACGATCAGTCTAGGTCGTCCGTCGGGTAAGGAGGTGGAGAGCTTCAAGGTGGAAAAGAGAGGGGCGGAGATGGAACAAGGGGCGGAGAGCGAGGGAGATAGAAGGGTGGAGGGTGGATAGAGAGAGAGAGGAAAAGAGAGTCTCTATAAAAATGGCCCGGTGAACGCCATCGAGCTAGTGGAAATCCATAGGTGGGTATTCTACCCCCTCGATATGGCGCGCAACTTGGAGGATGGTGTATGCGTGCTCTGCATGTACACGTACTTGCACGTGTATCTAGACGAGACAGGAGGTGGTGAACGCGCGCGCACGTTCACGCGCGAAAACGTGTACACAGGACCGCCGCACCCTTTGTGCTAAAATTAGAAGTGACGAAGCGTATACTCACTTCGCTGGCTTCGAGCTTTTATTCACTGCCGTTTAGACATAACGCGGTGCAGGGCTTTCAATGGCGCCAACGGGGACGGAGAGACCGGTGGATAAAAAGGGATACGCGTGCACGGGAGGGGGTTGGCTGGTTGCACGGGGGTTGAGGGAGAACAAGAGGGAGCGAGAGAGGGACGGATGGACTGGATAGAGCCGATGATATGGAACGGGGTGGAGAGGGTGGACTCACGATAGAAGCAAAAGGAGAAAAGATACAGTCTCGCGGAGATACGGCAGATTCGCGGAGGGGTGGCGGTTCCAATAAAGACGGATAGGTGAATGGGGGTTAAAGGGATCAGGGTGGAGGAGGAAGAAGCGGCGAGGCGGGCAGGGCTAATCGCTGGGAAACGTGGAAGTGTCAAAGGGATTCTGACCCGAAAATTTTTGCTCGAGTACGCGCTATTATGGATAAATAATATGCGAGGGGGTGCATATTAGTCGCGAGAATCAAACGAAAATTGTTTCTCGATGTAGGTCTTTGATGGTGGAAAGTTATTTTGGTTTGTGGCAAAGCGGTTATTTTGTCACAAATTTAAGCATGTTTCTTTACAGAGTTAAGTTTCGTTCTTCGGATCTTTGCGATAGCTGCTTTTAATATAAAATAGCAGATTTACAGATTTAGTGCCGCCATTACTAGCCAATAAACGAGTTATTTTACAGCATGACAAGGGTAACCGCAACGTGTCTTTAATAACACCAGAAATGACGAAGGTGCTCGCTATGAGATTCATAGTCTTTTACCATATTTCTCAGATATTGCCTCTTCTGATTTTTTACCCGCCTTTTAAGTCTCGTCAAAATTGAGTGGAGAAACTTTTATCGGCGATGAAGATGACACTGGTGCAGTCGATGAATGCATTATAGCAAAGCAAACAACTTATTTTATAGAAACATTATAACATAATTATCAGGCAGATAGCGATGGATCGTAGAGACAACTACGGAAATGATATTGCAAAGTAGTATCACGATAAACGCCTTTGCGTGTGATGAATAATTAGTTTTACGTAAAATCGCGTAGAATTTTTCCATAGAGCTCCACACTATATCTTTTTATCATTATTTGAAGATAATTTAGATTTTAAATGTGTTAAACAAAGATCATGTTATCTAGTGCTGTAAAAGCACAGTGTTGTACAAAATTTTTCGCAAATTTCTTATCGTGTTAGAGCGAAACTATGTTATAGCACGTACAAACCGTGTTGTAGGAGGGTTACTCGTACTTTACACGTTTCACACATGGTTGATTGGCTTCTGTTAAGTAGATATAAGTTGGGAAAGTTTGGATATCCAATTCTGATTCGAGTTATTACCACTTGCTGTTTTCAGTTGAATCTTGGTTTAGTTTGCAGGTCGAAGAAGTTTTCCATAAATTTGTGAAGCACACTGGCCTTGTAGGTTTTCCATGTTAAATTCCAAGATCGTTTCATTAATGCCTCTGTATGTTTGTTAATGCCTGACGTAATATTACCAAGGGATTCACCGTTTATATATAAGGCAGCAATTTTACGCAATTTTTAGCAGATCCAACGATAACGGAAGAAATAAATCATGAGTAGCTTTTCATAATTTTCATGTACATTAACTTTAATGATAATTTATAATATGAGATTTGTGGAGAGCGTGGGTGTAATTCTGTGTTGACACGACAGTTAGACGATGTACGATATCCTGATGTGCAAGGCACATGACACACGTTTGGCAGTTTATCACTTATACTAAAATGTACCTTTGTGCTATTACAATTAGATGTGACACCCACTTTTTTGTACATCTAATTCTCTTTTTAAACTATTTAAATGTACATTTTGTACATTTAACATATGAATGCGTACAAAAGGTAATATTAACACTTTACACTCGGTTTCTTCCCGGATTATTGCTATTTAGCAATAGAAATTATTGCCAAATAGCAATATTTTAGTAATATTTTAGCCATAGTTTCTATTGCTAACGTCTCCCAGTAATAAAAAACTTCCATTTCAATAGGAAACTTCAGAGAAACATGTACTTCTGAAAAAGCTGCGATGGAATAAGTTTAATCAATGCTGATGTCCCCTCAGAGGAGGCATTCAAGTGCAAAGGGTTAATAAATAAATGTCTAATAAAATCAAATAATGTTTAGAATCATCATGCTTTGTAGGAATTAGTTTATCCGATCATGGATCTATTTTTGCGTGCACATCATTTGTTTCAAAAATGGAATCAATTTTAGGAACTTAACGAAGGGTGTTGAAACGGGCGGGAAATTTGAAATTTAGCTGCTCATCGCGGAATGACATGTAGTTAACGATCGACAATACTCGCCTGCTCGCGTTAATTATTCCCTGTTTCAACATTCACCTTACTAATTAGTAATTAGCCTCTCTTTCTGAGGATTTTCGCATTGATGGAATCTGTCGCATATACCGGAGAAGTTGCATGTGCTTTTCCAATTAAGGCTACCTCATCTGAAACCGTCTGCCCCCGGGGAGATCGTCGAGGTGATTGCACTGTCTCAATCAATATTCATTGTTGCGCGTAGAATTTTCGAAAAGAGGTTAATTTTCATCGACCATCAAATAAATTCTGGAAAAAAAAACGTATTTATGTATATCTTTACTTAAAAAATTGTTTCAACCGATTCGTACCTTCCTAAAACAAATTCTGTGACTCGGTTACTCTCAGTTGCATCTTTGAGGCACACGATTTTCAAGAAAATAAGAACCCAAATTGTACAGAAAAATCGAAATGGACGTACATTTTAATTATTTAATTATAATAAGATATTACTCGAAATGAGAAAAGAAGTTAGAATGTTTCAGTATATCCTTTATCACAGACTGGAACATACATAATCCCAGTATGCAACTAATGTTTTAGATGAAAGTAGTTGAAACGTATCTTTTTTCAAAAACAGAGTGGCACTTTGCAGATGGTACCGGAAGTGCGAACTTTTTTTCTTTTTTCGTGCTGCAGAACGCACATTGTTTTCGAGTAATTCGTTTTGCTAGACGTTTCGAGTCTTTTCCTCATAAAAATACACTGCATGTTTTTCATTGTGGTCGTTTTTGATGAAATCGAGTTTAAAACAGATGAGTGCACGTTACGTTGAAAGATTCCGTTCATTCTTTTACTCTGTTCAATTGATTTAGTTAGATACGAAAGAGAGAATTTCCATACGTTGAAATTGCATTCTAAAATTTTCGTTTTTCTTTTATATAGAGAGAGAACACTGTATATGTTTTTACGACAAAGGTTTGCAGGATATTTTGAACAAATTAAAGTTAATATTCGACAAACAATAATTATGCGAATGCTCATATTTGACACGTAATAAAATTATAATAAAATACAGTGTAAGCGTTTTGAAATATCTAAACATTTCTGATGAATCGAGTTTTATTAATTATGCGATTTAGACAATTCCCTTTTATTTAATAGGTGATTCGTTTGGAAAATACGCGGAATATATTCCTGTTACTTCGATTCATTTTAGCGGACATTGTTCGTTGATAGAAAAACACACATCGGTTCTTTTTATTCAAATGCATCGTCGTAATTGGAGCAAATGTTTGAGCAATTCTTGAATTGTACGTCGTTACGAAAGGGCATTGGGACTAATGTATTGACTCTGCTCTTCGACGTGGAAGACGAAAATTTCATTATTAGTATGCAGAACCGTTCGTATGCGGTGCAATTATCCGCATACAAGACAATTCAAAAGTATTGCGTTCGTTGCTTTTTCTTTAACAAAAATGGAGGTAACCGTTCGCAAATATCGTAAAATACTATCAGTAAAATAGTTATTACAAGTCAGTTCGTTGTCACATACTATTTTAACAATTATTTGTTTGTAATATCAGAAAAACGTGCTAAACTTTGAAGGAACTTAGTGTATTGATATAAATTAATTAATATGCTTTCCAAATGCATATATGGAAACCGTGTTATAAGAATACCACTTTACAGAAGGGTTGATTGTACAAGTAATGTCCAAATTTTGAAAATCTAAACAATTTCTCTCACTTTCATCTACAAACTTAAAACTGCTGTCGCAATTTTAGCTCTGCGTTATATGGAAACCGTGTTACAAGAGTACCACTTTACAGAAGGGTTGATTGTACAAGTAATATCCAAATTTTGAAAATCTAAACGATTTCTTTCACTCTCATCTAGAAACTTAAAACTGCGGTCGCAATTTTAGCTCTGCGTTATATGAAAACCGTGTTACAAGAGTACCACGTTACAGAAGGGTTGATTGTACAAGTAATGTCCAAATTTTGAAAATCTAAACGATTTCTTTCATTTTCATCTAGAAACTTAAAACTGCTGTCGCAATTTTAGCTCTGCGTTATATGGAAACCGTGTTACAAGAGTACCGCGTTACAGAAGGGTTGATTGTACCAGTAACATCCAAATTTTGAGACTCTAAACGATTTCTCTCATGCACAGTCAAGCGACATAACAATAGAAAACAGGAGTTAAAGAAATTGTGAAACTTAGACATACGCGCGCACAAAGGAACTCAATTTCGACTTGAAAATTTCGCCTCGACGTACAAACGGACCAATCGTCGCACCGTAACGCGCGTTTCATTGTCGAACTTTCGAGCGAGCGTTTTCGCAAAATGCGAAGCGAGCGTAGCCGAGTGAGAAAATTCGCACCCACGGGAAAGAATGTGATTTAATTCCCGTGCGTGAAAGGCTCGCGAAACGAGCTCGTGAATTTGATTCGCGATAATTCGGCAGCCATGGCTCCGGAGCCTTGTTAATGAGAGCGGTTGCTGGACAATCCATTAACCATGCGTTTTCAGCGCACATTTTAAGTTGAACGTGGCGAGGTGGTAAGCAGTCGGGTCAGCAAATTGGGTCGACTTGGGGACAACTATTTCTGGGGATTAAACACGTGTGTGTGTGTGAATGTGTGCGAAACTAGGCTCGAATCGGTGAAAGGTGGTGTAGGATAGGTTTACTATTTATTTTTTATAGATAAGTCACTTGAATTCAATTAACTTGCAATCATTTTCTCCTAGACGAACCTGCTATACAGTATTGGCACTTTAAATTCACCCTTTTGCAAATCAAATTCAACCTTTTGAAAATCAGACTCATCCTTTTGCAAATCAAGTACATCTAATTAAATATTTTATTTAATAAAACAGCAAATGTGAACCAGGTAGTAAGAAATTGAAAATGTCATTCAAAAAGGTATAGATATTTCATTAAAAATAATTACCATTTCATTAAAGTTAGTACGTATCACGTAATTCATAATTAGAGACATCTGCTGACAAATTTGTGGTATAAATTTTGAGAAAGCCGAACTATTATTTACGGATAGAATAAAAATTACAATGATATCTCGAATCGATCTTTTAATGCAGGACATAAGGAAGAATTTCTGTATGTTTAACGTTGCGTTAAAAGAAAGTAAATTTTCGGAACGTTTTTCGGAATAGTAGAATTAATTGCGTGTGAAATGACTTGTTGAATACTGAATATGTGCAATCAGAAAAGGCAAAGTCTGGTGATCCTAAGAAGATACGACTTATTTGCAATCTGTCAATAATAATCTGCACTAAAAGTTGTATTTGGTTTGTTACTTTCTTTCTTGCAAAACAAATTTTGCCTCGTACACATTTGTGACAGTTAAAGAAAAATGAATAATTTATGAGTACGTAAAATATCATCTGCAAATCGTGACACGTCGATAAAATTTTCGCACATGCCATCTCCGGTATGCGTGTCACAGCTTCACCATGTTGGTCCCACGCTATTTCATCCTCTCACTGTCACTCTTACACGTGTTTGCATATGTAAATTGCATCAGAGGTGGGTTCAAACCTAATTTTTGAATTTTCGACAATCGAATCCGGAACTTTCGACAATATACTAAGAATAATCCTTTGCTAGTTGATTTTATCCTCTTTTTAACTAGCTATCGAGAGTTCGCAGTTACGAAAATGGCATAAAGTTTCAAATTTTCCATATTCGAATCTGGTACTTTCAATAATATACTAAGAATAACCCTTTGCTAGTTGGTTTTATCCTTTTTTATCTAACTGTCGAGAGTTCGCAGTTACGAAAATGGCACAGAGTCTCAAATTTTCCAAATTCGAATCCAGAACTTTCGATAACATATTAAGAATAACCCTTTGCTAGTTGATTTTACACTTCTTTTATCTAACTGTCGAGAGTTCGCAGTTACGAAAATGGCACAAAGTTTCAAATTTTCCAAATTCGAATCTGGTACTTTCAATAATATACTAAGAATAACCCTTTGCTAGTTGGTTTTATCCTTTCTTATCTAACTGTCGAGAGTTCGCAGTTACGAAAATGGCACAGAGTCTCAAATTTTCCAAATTCGAGGTATTCCAGGGTTCTGACGTTTGGAGAAACCCATCCCCAGATCGCGTATATGGTAATTTTCTCTAAATAGGGGTAAATCCACTGCGTATTTCCTTATCGACGCAGTCCATGCATCATTCTTCATCGGTCTAATTTATTACAGCCGCTATATCCAGCTGGTAACCGATCTTGCGGGAGATTGCGATTGGACGGTTTTTCCTCTGACGTGACATAATGCCGGGAATTGTCCAACGAAAAAAAATTAACCGACCGTTTCGACCACTGCTTCAACCTTCTGCACCCTTTGTCCATTTTATCCACGGTATGACATTACTGACGTCATTTGCCATCGCTGCTTTTGCCTCTTAATTGACCATCATGGTGAAATGTTTAATTTTAGCCGCTTTGTTTTACCTTTTGCTTGGGGAACTCGATTGTTTCAACCGTAAAAGAATGCGAAGATTTATTGCAATTTTTGTGGAATTTTATTGCAATTCTTGTGTCTCTTCGTAAACCCATTTGATTGGGAAATTATATATCATATTTGGACGTATTCAATCATGAAAGAATGTGTAATTTAATTGCAATTTTATTGCATTTTTTGTGTCTCTTCGTAAGCCCATTTGATTTGGAAATTATATATCATATTTGAATGTATGCGTACATCTATACTTTTATAATTTAATTTCACTTAATTTTAATTATTGTATCATCTGTGGTAATAATCATTACTACCTTAATTTCAAATTGAAGGAAAGGTGGTATTGTATAATTATTATGCAGTTCTCTCATAAACAAAAACAGTTTTTCCTGTAGCAGATCAAAGATACGTTTTCCATTTAACGTGTTTAAACGTTCATACGCGCAGATAACTTGAATGGTTTTTAAAAACTATTCCTATTGCGTACTAAAGATTACAAACACATTTCGCAAAAAATGGGAAAGATAAAACACGAATTTCTGAAATATTTTTATTTGGTCTACAGTATTCTTTCAAAATCATCGTCGTTTTATTTATTATGTTTAAAGATGACATTCTAGCATTATGAAAGTATATATGAAGTTTATTTAGACTTCTGTTGTTAGAGTTGGTAAAAACATTTCGCAGAGCAACAATAAATTTGTTCAGCGTGAAAGGATGCCCAGAGAAAACCATATAAAATTTAATTTCAGTTGTTAAAAAACGTTGATTTTTCTAGCTTTCAGTGTTAGTTTTCATATTATGATAATAATAATAATCCTTCCTAGAAGGTATAAATATATTTTACATATTATTGATTAAAAGTACTGGGATTAAATAGATTTTTGTGAGTTTAAGTTTCGCTGCTGTTCTATCGTTGTACATTGATTCACACATGTTCCAGAAGATTGCGCTGCAGTACACTGTACTTCGAGGCATTTATTGATAAATACATTGCAACTCAAGAATATTACAGTGGAGCCATGTAGCTACTGTAAATAAAGAAATTTTGTTTACATTAGGTTGTAGCATATATCTATTAAAGAATTTAGATATATTTTTGAAAACATTTCTCGTCTCGTTTAATGGAAATTTTACAAATAATTTCATTCCATATAAAAACAGTTTTTGCGAAGAGGATTCTTTCTAACTTGAATGCCTTGAACTCCTTTGAAACATCATAATTAATTATATTAATCAGCCTCCAGTGGAAGTAATAGAAAGTGTGCTTCAGAGAGCACAGATAACTTTTTGCTAGAGTTTTATTAATCACATCCTGTTAATTATAAGAATAGGACTTAAAATTTTGTGAAAAACGTGTTACTACTTTAGTGTTGCTACCTAGTTTACCGATGCAGCGTAGGATCAGATCACAGAACTAATTAAAATAGAATAGGTGTTTAAAATGGATGTATAATTAAGAATGTCCTCAATATTAGAGTATTTTAGAAGTTAAGTTTGGTATGTATAATTAATGTACAATTAAGAATATCAGAATCCTCAATATTAGAGTATTTTATTAGAGTATTTTTTAAATCAATTGGTGAAGGGCGATCAGCTATTCTTATCGCTGGAGTAGGCACAATAATATTTATTAATAATTTTAGAATTATTTTAGAAATTACATTCATATTATTACATAAATATCTGTAATATACATTTTAAAATTATTACAATATTTAGTAGGCATAATAATGTAAAGCATTTTTCAAGAATTTTGAGTATTATCATTCCAGTTACCAAAGATCCTTCTTTCAAACATTGTTTGTATGTAAAATGATGTCATTTGCAGAATGTCAGCTAAATCAGCAGTGATAGATATTTTAAATATAGTTAAATGATATCTTATATTATATTACTAAATAATTAATGCTATATTTTTGTTGTAACATAAATTTTGACTGATGATTCTACGTGCATGTTAGCATACGTTGATAAAACATGTTCTGGGTTGAATTATGTGTTAGCAGATGGCGGTGTTACATCTTTACGACTGGTATTGATTTTTTATTCTTCTGCAAAACAAAAATTTTGTTAAGATAACAAAAAAAAATAATAAAAGAAGGAAATTACATATATAATATGTATATAATAAAAGAAAATTCGTTATTGTTGATTTAATCCTTTGCACTCGGCACTTTCTTGGATGTTAACAATAGAAACTATTGTATAATTATAGTTTCTATCGTTAATGCTTACCAGCAATCGAAAATTTCCATTTAAATAGAAAACTTCAGAGAAACATGCATTTCTCAAGAAATTGCGGTGGAATAATTACTCTGTAATCACTAATCAATTCTAATATCCTCTCAGAAGGGACATCCAAGTGATATGTTAGACTTGCGATGTCCCCTCAGAATGGACGTCCAGTGCAAAGAGTTAATAAAAAGATCACAATTAAAAATTAAAACTTTTGCTACATATAATGAAATACAATTTTACTTTTTCCAGTAAAACACTTTAATATATGCATTCTCTGCACATATTGAAGCTGAAAGCTTTTAAAATCGTAAACTTTTGATTATTAATTCCATTATGACAAATTACTTCCACTGAATGTCCTCTAGTTTTCTATTTAAATTTATCTCCTTTGATAATTAATCATTTTGATCAGCCTCCAGTGGAAGTAATAGAAAGTGCGCTTCAGAGAGCACAGATAACTTTTTGCCACGGTTTTATTAATCGCGTCCCGTTAATTACAAGAAAAATTGTACTTGATATTATGCAAGCTGAAACTACGCAACTTTATCTTTATAACGAGGCAGTGTTACCGTAGCCATAAATATGATTTCGTAATGAAAGTAATTTTGCTTTTGTAGAACAATTAACTGGCTTGCATAAGAAACAAAGACATTCTGGACTTATTAACGTGTTTAATTAAATATTGAAACCTTCTAGTTCAATCGTGCGAAGGTTTTATTAAATATTAAAACCTTCTAGTTCAATCGTGTGAAGGTTTTATTAAATACTATGTAATTTAACTAAATGGAACTTCCATCGTGTTAAAAATTGAGGCACAAACTGTTCTTTTTATCATAATTTATCCTGCATATTTCATTTTCATTTCCAGTTTTAATAAACTTTTGCATAAATTAGTCAAATATAATTCCAACATTTATTATTCACTCTACCTCTGTTTGGTTATTAAATTATCACATTCTTGTTATTCTGTATAAATTAAATGTGTATCTATAAATTAATCAATGATACTAGAAGTACTTAAAATTCTTTTACGTCATAAAAAATCTTACATTTAAAGTAATTCAATATTTGCTATATAATTCACACTTAAATTTCTATATAATAACATACATCTTTGTTGATGTTATCTAATACACAATCTTGTCCAAATAAACAAAAATGAAATGAAATATACTTTGTAAAACATTACATAACTTATGAATCAGTTTGTTTCACGATTTTTGTTGTTACTGGCAACAATGAATTTATTGTTACTTCGATACTTTTTAGATACAACATTTTAAATGAACATCTAATAATAGTCACGCGGTGATAATTTTGTTCCATGCGAATTTACGTTAATTAAACTTAGCTAATTTAACAAAGTTTAATTAGTCATTTGTCGGCGCGCACTTTGATACAAATTCTCAGATCCGCTAGATCTGACCTCGCCACCCCCATCAACGATTAACTCGATTACCAGTTAATTACAATTTGTTAGTCGAAGCACGAGGGAGAAGAAGATTATAAAATTTCTTAGGCGTCGACCGTTTAAAGTCATAAATTACGAGAAATTTTTTTCTTCGTAAATATCTAACACAGTCTCACAGTCAATTTTTTTATTACCTCATTCAACATAATTTAATTACAATCGCTTGAAAGTTTTGTAATTTATGAAATCACTTATCCTTTGCAATTCTTTTCTGTAATTTTTATGATACATTTTACTGGCTTTTATTGATTGGAGAAACTACGCACAGTGCAATTATATTTGCAGGTCTACGAATTTTAAATGGTGATTTGAAAAGTGAAACCAACCATCCTTTGCACTCCAAATTATTTTTTAATTTTGTTGTCAACAACTTCCTACTATTTCAAGTGTTTTACTTGAAAGTTTCTCAACTGCTACTTGTAAATAATTTCTTTTACTAATTATATTAAATATAGCTCTGAAACTTTGTTGTAATTTATATTTGTAGAACTCGTATTTGTTTTTTTGTCGACAACGAAGTGCAAAGGGTTAAGATTTTGTTTTTAGGAAGCCCACATAACATTTTTTAGTGCAATTTATCATTAATGCAAGCGTTTTTCATTTTTCTTCGAAAACCAAACTTCATCGTTCATGGTTTTCATTTTATTTCCACTTGCAAAATCACTTTCCTCTCATTTTCCTTTTTTACACGAAAGAAATCTTCGTAGAAAGCATCTTTGTCTCTGCAAAGAGAGCTGTGTTGACGGTGTTCGATTTTTGTCCACCAAGGTATGCGATTTTTCAATATTCCAGGCTCCAATCGAGTCGAGAAAAATCAGTCGATGTCGAGAGTGCTCTCGAGAGTCTGCAAAGCTGCACATATGCCAGCAAACAGTTCCCAAACTTTTCATAATCACCTCTCAATCTGAAATTTACATATTACGCGAACAGTTTGTGAACTGTGTTCCAAACGAACAATTTCTAGGAAATCCAATTTCTATTCTGTCCGTGAACAGTTCGCCAACGTTTGGGAGGCAGATTAACATCTAATTGTAGTTATTACAGGAAGTTTACGTTGCTTATGGACATTGGAAACAGTTTTTGCTAGGGTAGAAGTATACAGGGTGTCGTACAACTCGCGTATCTCAAATAACTCTCAATTCTTTCACCCTTTGCAGTCCTAAGTCGAGATAGACTCGACATTAGTTTTTTAATTCTAAAAAATGATATAAAATTATTTATTAACATGCGTAACAAAGAATACTTATTGATTAAACATCGTGTTCTATTCATTGAAACCTTTTTTATACCTTAAATTACCTTAAATTTTAATTATTAATAACGATGGACTTGCCAAAACACTTTGACAACAAATCTTTGGACTGCAAAATCTTTAATATTCTTTTAAAATTACCTTAAATTTTAATTATTAATAACGATGGACTTGCCAAAACACTTTGACAACAAATCTTTGGACTACAAAGGGTTAATTGCTGGTGTGGTTTATGAATCACATATTAAAATTCTAGCCAGAGACGAGTATGGTATATAAACAACTTCTTAATTTTTGCTAATATCAAATAGTGGTTGTGGCTTATATATGGGGTACGAAAAATGAAGGAATGAGTGTTCGAAGTAAGTGAAGTGTGAATGTTTATTCATGCATGAGAGTAAAATGTTTTGTTTTGAATGTCAAATTCTCGTCTGCAACATTTTGTTGGAAAATAATTGAAATAGTACTTAGAAGTCATTCCTTTATCTTGTTTCCTATTTCTTTTTTAATTTTATGAATGAGAATATGTGTATGCTTGCATATGAGTGCCTGGAGAACAAGAGAATGCATGGAAATCCAGCTGAAAGAATCGAGATCGAGTGAAATTCAGTGAGTGAATGTATATAAGAATGTATGTGTGGAGTGCAAGAGTGAGTTGAAGAAAAGCAGCAGTGAAGTGGATATAATAGAATTAATCAATCAATTCCCACTCAATCACAATTACGCTTGTTTTCGCCAAAGCCTTTCAGTCCCACAATCCAATAAAAAATCTTTTAAAATAGTGTAGGATAATGATGTTATCCTTGTTTACTAATCAATAATTCAAGTTTCGACTATTATATTATGGGATATTCTAAAATGCGAGCGAATGTTTTTAAAAATCTTGAGTCAATTGTTCATCGTGCGTCATTGAAAGAACATTATAGTTACAAACACCTTTTGAATTTCTTGTATTCAACTTTAATTAACAAATATCCTACAATAGGATATAACTTGAGTGATAAAAAATTAGGATGCGCATACTTATTTTCGTTTTATTTTTTTTGCTGTGCTAGAAGTATCCTCAGTTAAAGCGGATATACAATTATTCAGCTATGCAATCACTATGAAATGAAACACGTATACTATCTCTTGGCACTCTGCTTCTTCTCGAAAGGAGAATAGAAACTGTTGCTAAGTAGCAATATTTAAGAAATGTCTCAGCAACAGGTTTTATTGCTAACGTTTTCCAGCAATAGAAAATTTCCATGGAATATTTTTGGGGAAACTGTTCCTTTCGAACGTGCAGTGGATTAAAAACAGTTTTTACCCGGCACGCGAAATATCCTGTTACACTGTTCGAAATGAAATTACTCATGGGAATGTTCGCAGCAAATTGGTTTACACGCGCTGTCTCTCCTAGGATAGAATTCTAACTAAACTAGCCTGATAGTGGATCTCGACGCCGCGCTGGTTAAACTTCAGCCAAATCCGAAGGTATAATTTCCAGCATATTCTGAAATCAATTGCCGTTAGTTAACTCTCTTCTTCCGATGCTCGATGAACTCCTCGCGTCCGCAATACCACGGTAATTGCCATCCGTGCTCGTTGAAAATGAAACATCTCGACTCTGTAGGCTGCGATGCTATTTTTAAGCATCGAAATAACAATGTTTATCGTTTATGTCGAAATATTGGAAATCGTCTGTGTGTGTCGCGAATGCATGAAACTTGTTTTCTATTATTTGTGTGCAATCACTATGAAATGAAATACGTATACTATCTCTTGGCACTCTGATTCTTTTTGGAAGGAGAATAGAAACTGTTGCTAAATAGCAATATTTTAGAAATGTCTCAGGAACAATTTTTATTGGTAACGTTTCTCAGAAATAGAAAGTTTCCATTTCTGTAGAAAAAATCAGCGAATTTCATGCATTTGTGAAAAAGCTGCGGTGGAATAAGTTTGTTCTCTGCAATTTCTAATCAATGCTGATGTCCCCTCAGAGGGGACATTCGAGTGCAAAGGGTTAAACATTTGCACTCAGCTCCTTCACAGACGTTAGTTATGCAAACTATCGCTAAGATAGCAATCTTCGAGCAATATTTTAGCCATAGTTTGTGTTGCTAACATATCCCAGCAATAGAAAATTTCTATTTCAATAGAAAACTTCAGAGAAACATGCATTTCTGAAAAAGCTGCGATGGAATAAGTTTGTTTTCTGCTAATCAATGCTGATGTCCCCTCAGAGGGGACATTCGAGTGCAAAGGGTTAAGTTTTTGCACTCAGTTCCTTCACAGACGTTAGTGATGCAAGCTATCGCTAAAATAGTAATCTTTGAATAATATCTTAGCAATAATTTCTATTGCTAACGTCTCCCAGCAATAAAAAATCCTTCATTTCAATAGAAAACTTCAGTGAAACACACATTTCTCAAAAAGCTGCGATGGAATAAGTTTGTCCTCCGCAATTGCTAATCAATGCTGATGTCCTCTCAGAGGGGACATTCGAGTGCAAAGGGCTATAATTATTAATGAAGATATTGATTAATTTTGACTGTTACCCACTAGATTTTTTTATTTCTTTTTTAATGAAAGTAAAATAAAATATATATTCGATATTTAACGCTATATCTTATTAAGAACACTATAAGATAGATCTGAAAACTAAGGATCTCCCGAAAAATAACAAATATTCTTCAAACTTAAACTGTCAGCAATCGAGACATCATAAAATTTTCCACAAAATCACAGTGTTTAAGTTTTTATAAAAGTTGTGCAAATAGCTAAAGTATGTGCACAGAAAAACAGTATTTCATATTATTTATTTAATTGGCATTAATAACTATGTACTAGTAATGAAATATTCTCCAAAATATACCTACTTTCGTCGATTAAATGGAACGACAGTTGTTAAAATTAATTTGCAATATATTTGCGAGAGGCCTGTTTTAATTTTAACGCTCGCGTTATGAAAATTAATTTATAATTACCCAGAACTTTGGTTTCATTACGGAATACAGTATTTTAAAATTGTATCCTTATTTCAGTCAACATGTAAAAGGAAAGTAATTTAAACGGAAGCGAAACGAAGCTATATGCTAGATTTATAATGGATAAAGTTTCTAAAGCCTGTTCAGTTTAAATGAGCTTCCCTTTTTATTAGTATGCGAGTTCGAGAGAGTAATTTCCTTTAACAAAAGATTTAGAAAGCTGCTATAAAGTTAATACCATCGTATCCTTATGATCCTGAAAAAGTTTTGCTTTAAATGTCAAACGCCAGTTTGGAACATTTTCCTGGAAAATAATTTGAATAGTATTTAAAAGTCATTCTTTTATCTTGTTTTATAATTTTAATCTTTTTTAATTTCAAACTAAGAAAGAAAAAGTAACATTTTTATTGAATTGTACGAAACAGAAACGAAGTAATTACAAACCCTTTTTAATTCTACATCATGTTATCAAATAAAGTGTCGCTGTTATTGTAATTTTAGCACACTTTTCTTGTTATTTAATATATTCGACAGAACAAAAATATTAAGATAATTAAATCGAAATAAAATCAAGAATAAGTATCCAATTTTTTTGGAAACACAGTTTCTCTATCAGCAAATATCATCGCACTGTCACATTGTATCTGCGATGATGTACTTAATTAACGAAGATGCACTTAGTAGCAATAAGACTGACACCTTAAAGAACGTAATCGACAAATGAAATCGGCTTGCGGTTAAAAGACAATCGACCCATTGAGTTTCAATAAGACATTTTATTCCTCTCGTTCAACACAACTGTTCGACGTACGCATTTGTTGTCCCCGTTCCTTGTTCTTGTTGTCGCTGTCAACCGTTTATGTACAGAAAAACTCAGCCCGATGTACAAAGGATCCCTGCGACCGAACGCGGTGAAATAAAATCGTAGAAAAAACGCCACGTGTCCAACTCGTTGAGAAATGATCGGCGAGGTGAAAATACGCGCGTTTCCCTCGCGTCCCACGACGAGAGCCGTGTTCGTACGCGCCTTTCAGATTGTTCAACAATTCCCCAACGCAGTTTATTAATTCGCGGCGATCGATATTACAATTAGTCCTTCAGAGTGAACGCTCAAAGGCGGTGTGTACCAGGGCTCGATTATGCATGAAATAATCCAATAACTGGTTGCAATTTAATGGTACACGTTCCACCGGGTGTGTGTCCTACATACAAAGTATAAATAAGATCGTCCATTCGACGAACGCAGTCGAACCACTTGTTCTCTCTCTCTCGCTGTATATATATGTACACACCTATAGATTTTCTTTTCTTTTCTTTTCTTTTCGTTTTATAATACGAGCTACGCGCGCACCTTCGCACACAGAACTCTTTCCTCGACCACGATCGAAATCGTTCCAAGGGACTGAGCGACGCGTCGCGTCGAACGATCGGGAGGCAAGCATCCGGATTCGTGTCTCTGGATTGTCGACTGGTGATAATCAACGATAAAAGAACAGCTCGCGATGCTCTCTACCTTTCCCTTTTCCCTCTCGCTCATTCTCAGACCGTCGATTTACAATAAATCGTCCAGTTACAATAAATCGTCGTGCTTCTACGTAACTCTCTCTCTCTCTCTAGAAAGAAGGATATATAATATATCGTTTTGTTTCTCGTTATAAAATCCATATGTATATATAGAATACGCTCTTCGATAAACGATAAACACGAGTCGCATCCTCTCCGCTGATTGCATTTATTTACAACGAAAATAATTACACGCGACGAGCCAGCGTTTCCTAAACTGTCTGTGTTTCGCGGAACAATGGTGTTTCACAAGTAATTGCTAAGTACTTTGCAAAAATTGTGCTTCACAAATAATTGCCAAGTGTTCCATAAAAAATTATGGAACATATTTATTATATTTCCACAAACAATTGCTAAGTGTTCCGTGAAAAATTATGAAATGGAGGGTAAAGTGCAACGAAACATTGTCTGCTTTTATGCGTTTCACGCGATTTAAAGCAACTCTTGAAAGAAACTATAACTTAAAGCCGAAATTTATTTAGTTAATTAATAAAATAATTACTAAGTTTAACCCTTTGCAATCGAATGTCCCCTTTGAGGAGACATCAGAATTGATTAGTGATTAAATTTATTCCACCGTAGCTTTTTGAAGTCGAAATTTTCTATTACTGGGAGACGTTAGCAATAGAAACTATTACTAAATATTGTTAAAATATTGCTATTTTAGCAACATTTCTAGCTTCTATCGTCCAGAAAAGAGCAGGGTGCAAAGCGTTAAATTTTCTTAGCAATAGAACCAACATATTATTGTTCCTCAAAAATTGCAGAACTTAAAAAGCGTTCCACGATGAGAAAAGTTTCGGAAACACTGGTCTATGTTTTCGTGACCGTTCCTGATCTTCACTTGCCATGCAGCGATCCCACTTAAAAATAAATATCGCGTTTCTTAAATTTACTTTGATCTGTATTGTATACTTTTTTTGTAGAAAAAGAATCCAAAAACCGAAGGAACGCTCCGTTGTCTAACCGTTTCTGCGTTTCCCTCTCGAATATCGCAGTCCACGATTAAACGGCTTTAATTAGGGCTATCAACCGAGAGATTCAGTTATAATTGAAATTCATGGGAAATTGCTGTTGGCCAAACTCGGCGTTTATGTGCGAACGGTCAGGAAAGTGTTGGTACTCTAGGCGATACGATATCAGGGAACTTCTACGTCTCTTGGCAATAGTCTGCGCTAAATTCGCAGGCGGACTTGAAGCAACGAGCTGCAGATTGACGTAAAATACGTGGCCTATCTAATTATCGGTGACCCGTTCGGGTTATACAAAAATTAACTGCCGAGCTTATTTCTGAAGTGTTTGAAATTTATGCCTTTCGTTCAAGTAGGTATAACGGGTATACATTTTGATCAAAGCGAACTTTTTTGTTTCCTTTTTTATTAAATATTCATAATTCCTCTTCTCAATATCCGCATTCGCGTGTCGACGCTCGACATTTCGAGTATATTTCGCTGGTTTATATTTATTAGCGCTCGAGGAGAGATGAGAATTGTAATCATCGAAAAAATTCGCGACGAAGAGGTTCAGGAATGTTTGGCGATCGTACAATTATTTAATTATCGAAACGTTAACTAAGTTTTGGATAGAGTCATTCATCCCTCTTTGGTTGTACAAACGAAACACCGATTGTATTCTAAATAAAACAGTTCAAAAGCAAAAGAAATGTCATTACGCATACTATATATAATAATCGCGAAATCGTTATTTCACGTTAGAAAAATAATCTTTCCCTTTGTAAAACAGAGTCATCTTATCCACTTCGCACAATTATCAGAACATCGTATCCTTACAACTCTTTTTCATAAGCTGTCTACAACTAAACGCGATACAGTGAAAACAATACGCATTCTCTTTATCGTGTCAACGCAATTCCAACACGAAATCGATATTAAAAACTATATAAATCCGTTTCGAACGAAATTTGAAACAATGCAGAAACAAACTCCGCAATCCTCGAAACCTGGCGACGAAGTAACACAGTTTCCTCCTTTCAGCGCGTACGCGTTCTGGCCGATCGTTAAAAATTTCCACGCAGCACCGCGTCGAAATAATAGTCCAATAAAGCGTGAAACGGCCGTCGATATCCGACTATCCGACGAGCCGCCCTCGGAAACGATATCGACCGCCATCCACGATGGAAATGAGTCTAACGCAAAATACGCCCACGCGTGTGCGTACGTTTTATCGTCGATAACTGGATCCTAGACGCACGACCGCGCCCAGACGCGACGCGACGCCGCTTGGGCGTCGATCGTGGCTCGTTAAGTCGTGTACAGATTACAGAATAAAAGTTTTCATAAAAGGTAAAGGGTCGTCGGATAAACTTGTGTAAAACTTGAATACAAATTAGAAGGAGCACGTGACTCGAGCGGCTCGCGCGCAGGATCGATCCTTGGAGACGCGTCTCTGATCTTGCGAAGACGTAGAGAACGGGTTTATGAGCGTGGAAACAATGAAAATGCGTTGTTTTTTAAATGGAAAGTAATTCATTTAACCCTTTGCGGTCCCTTGTCGCGTATGACTCGACATAAATAAGAAAAGGAAACGAATATAAATTACAACAAAGTTCTAGAGTTGTTTTAGGGTCTGCGAGTAGCGGTCGAGGAATTGTACTGCAACTGACAACATTTTTAATTTAATTTGAAGTAAATTTCAAATGAAACACTTGAAATAGCAGGGAGTTGTTGGAGACTACTAAATTGAAAAATAATTCGGACTGCAAAGGGTTAAGGGCAGAGTAATTTTTAGATAAGAATGGTATAATATATAAGGGTATATTTTATTTGGAAAACTCGATACGTTGGGATTTTGAAGGGTTAAACCTTTGCACTTGGATGTCCCCTCTGAAGGGACATCAGAAATGATTAGTCATTACGAAAATTAAACTTATTTCGCTGCAACTTTTTCAAAAGTCCATGTTTTCCTCAAGTTTTCTGAAATGAAAATTTCATCGTTTCATGAAATGGAAATCTTGCTGGTAGCTAACATCCTGGAAGACCAGTGCAAAGGGTTAACACGTGGTATCGCGAGCAACGACGCTTCGTAGGAGTGGGAAATTTAAAAAACATCCCTCGAATCGATCCCGCGCGCTTCGCGCGATCGAGCGTTTTTGTATTCTTCTCTTTCCATTTTATCTAATACGTGATACGTTGATCGTTAACGTTACTCTGAAAATCCTTCGTATTATCGTATATATGCGTTTAGTTCGGAAGATAAAACAGATGTTTATGTTATCGCTCTACGTATTCGGATTCGTTCGTTCTTCTGCTGCGTTTACGTCTCGTCCGCGCAGAAAAAGCGGAGACGATAGGACGTTTGCGATATATTTCTGTCTCGTTTCTCTTTCTTTTCAGTAGTTTTAGCTTTACCTCTATTCTATACTCGACTGTCGATTCGCGTAGCACAAAATATCTCGAATCGAAGGAATAATCGGAAATTTTGATGTCTTTTTCCCTGTTTTGACGCGTTTCGTATAGCTTACCTTGAAGAGACATTCGAAAGCGTGCAAAAGAATTTATAATCGTCGCATTCCGTCACTGGGAAGTTGAACAAAAGCGGAACGTGTTAAAAGTATATCGTAAAAGAAGTTGTTAATCGCAGCATTAAAAATTGTCTTCACATTACTTTCTTTTTTTTTTTTTCATCATTTATTTGTTTATCTTACATTGTCGTGAGATTCTCGCGCGAAGTCATAAAACGGATATTATTGTGCCATGCGAACGCGACTCTGATCGAAATCCTGATTCAGCTCCCGTGTGCGATGCGTTTTCGTTTCGTTCAGCAGACTTGCGTGATCCAAAAACACGAGTCGTGCGCTGATCGCATTCCATTTCGTTCCTTCCTTCCTTCCTTTCCCATTCTTCCGCATTCTCTTGTTTCCGCAATCACTCCCTTATTTATTTATTCTTCTCTTTAAACATCGTAATAATCGTAATATTTTCTAGGTAAGGATTCTCTTAAGCGCATGTACAGAGATATAACTTTCCTCTACGTTTTGAGCATACCGCGCGGCTTTATTATTTCTTAACCTCTATGTTCATTTATATTTATCTAATTTATCGTTACAATTTATTTCATTTCTTCTTTATCTATCGTGTATCCCCTTGGATTTCCCGTTTACGGAGCAGACTGCACGCCGCCTGAACGAGCAACAGTTTCTTTTTTCAAATATAATATCGTATCGTAATAATATCTATAAACCACGTTTATATAAACGCCTATGGATCGATTCAACGGCTAGTTTCACGAGAGAGCTGAACAGCGTTTCAAATAATAAGTACCGAATTATCGGAAAGACTGCGTTCCATTCTGATCACGTTTCGCGTCACGACAAAAGTAGCGAAAGGGTAAAGAGTCTTTGGGCGGGTTGGTGGGATAAAAAAGTGGCGAAAAATGCAACTGTGCGGCTGTTTGATCCAACGCGACAACCGAGGAGGGGGCAAAAACGCAAAAGTGTGTTTCATCGTCGTGAATCACGGGATCGAATAAAACGTAGCTCTCGCGCGGCTTTTTAGTAATTATCATTTGACTCGTACCATTTCACTCGGTTTCGCATCGCGGTTGCGGCCTTTTTCTCGCTTGTGATACGCGTTTAAGTACGCGATACACGCGTGCTCGGCGTCTGTGTTCCTTTACGTACAGAGATATATACAATGGTCGATAGATGCACGAGACGTTCCACCCGCGCGACCTGCTATTCCATTTTCCTTCTAGATCCTCGAGTAGTCTAACGATTACGTGGCCGTGGTTACGCGCGACACGCGTCGTACGATTTCGATCGACGCGCAACGATCGTTCCGTTGAACGAATCGCGCGAACTCGCGATCGGATCGACAGAGTAACGGACGCATCCTCGCTTCGTTTCGTTTCGACTTGTCTACGCTTGCTTTCGCACGTCTGGCCGTGTCCTTAAGCGAAAGAGAGAAAGAGGGAGAGCTGGTTACTCGATTTCGAGAGCGAACGGCGTGAAAACGAGGGGAGGGTGTGCTCTCGAGGCGGAGAACCGGAAGTGTTCGCCACAGCTCCTGGATCTCCGCTGCGAAACACGAGGAAGGTCACTGTGGGGTTTTTCTAAAGCTCAAGGTATCCATAAGCTTTTCCATAAGCTTTTCCCCACGTATAAAAGCAAGAAAAAAGGAAAAAACGCGTGTTTTCGAGGTGGAGAACCGGAAGTGTTAGCCACAGCGCCTGGATCTCCGCTGCGAAGCACGAGGAAGGTTACTGTGGGGTTTTTCTAGAGCTCAAGGTATCCATAAGCTTTTCCATAAGCTTTCCCCCACGTATAATAGCAAGAAAAAAGGAAAAAACGCGTGTTTTCGAGGCGGAGAACCGGAAGTGTTCGTCAGAATTCCCGGGTCTCCGCTGCGAAGCACGAGGAAATTCACCACGGGGTTTTTCAAAAGCTCAAGGTATCACTGAGGATTTCCTCACGTATAAAAGAAAAAAAAGAAAAAAAAAAAGAAAAAGCGCGTGTTCTCGAGGCGGTGAACCGGAAGTGTTCGCCACAGCTCCCTGATCTCCGCTGCGAAGCGCACAGAAAGTCACTATGCGGTTTTTCCAAAGCTCAAGGTATCAATGGCGATTTTTCCGCGTATAAAAAAGAAAGAAGGATGTGCTCTCGAGGCGGAGAACCGGAAGTGTTCGCCACAGCTACCGAATCTCCGCTGCGAAGCACACAGAAAGTCATTATGCGGTTTTTCCAAAGCTCAAGGTATCAATGACGATTTTTCCACGTATAAAAAAGAAAGAAGGATGTGCTCTCGAGGCGGAGAACCGGAAGTGTTCGCCACAGCCTCCGGATCTCCGCTGCGAAGCACGAGAGGAAGGTCGCCATGGGGTTTTCCAAAAGCTCAAGGCATCAATCAGGATTTTCCACGTATAAAAAAAAGAAGGAAAAGAGCACTCTCTTTTCTCCTCCGTCTCTTTCTCTCTTTTGCACGTTCCTTAATCCTAACGAATCGGATACGCGAGAGGAACAGAGTCGCCGGATCGTCCTTCTGCTTCCCGTTACATCTCTCGTCTCGCGGTCGAGTTCCTTCGATTCCGTCCAATTCCGTATCGCGTTACGGCGTGTTACAATAATAATAATGTACAATACATACGTGGTATTCATATAAATGTAAACAAACGTGTTCTGCTGATGGACTGGCCTGGCTTATCTTTCAACGAGCAGTCGACGGCCGAGTTTGGAGAACGGAACGTCGCGGGACACGTTCGGAAGCTGCTGTTCGAAAGATAAACCGAGCAAGCCCGATGGCCAAGGATACGCGTGATACGACGTCAGGGTAATACCGATCACAGTAAGTTCGTGGTTTTTCTTTTTTTTTTTCCATTTTTTTTTTTATCTTTTAATTAACGCGTGCACGCATCGTCGCGGGAGACGCGACGCGCGTTCGTCCGTTTGCGATCGTGAAACGATGAAGAACCGTACAAAATCAACCTTCTCGTCCGTACACCGCAGCGAGTACGTTTGCAGAGAATAGGAACAAAGACGAATATGGGAACAGACTACGTTGGTTGCCCGTGTGTAACCTAATTCAATTCCTTTGTATTTAGTTCATTATATGCACGTAACGAATCTTCCATAAAGTATTACAATTCTATCAACAATTCGCACTATTAACCGTGTTTTTATCTGTTACGTACGTAACGTTACGTGTTTATATGTATATATATATATGTATAATTTAACGCGACGAGTTCCACAGTTCGTCGGACTAGAATTTTATTCCTTTTTACACACGCTGTCTCGCAATTTGTTTTCGTCGCTAAGTGTAACGCGTGTTTGGGTTCGTGTGTATCTTCCTGTGTGTGTTCATTATATATATATATATTATTTATAGAATTTATATTTGTATAATGTCATTACCTAAGCGTACGCCTATTTTATTTATATATTTATACGTAATGAATATACATGTATCATACATACGCGCTTGCGTCTATATTTATATACGTATATGTATGTATAACCGCGTGTTCATAGTATGCGTATAATGTAATGCCTGTTGTTTATCAAGACGATGCAATTTACAATAACGCTGTTTCTTTTTTTTTCCTCTCTCGCTCGCTTGAAATGAAAATTGCTTTAACGAGCAACAAATGCTTTTTACTACGACGCGCTGACTCGTGCCGATCGATCGCGGCGCCATCCGCGATCGGAACTCCGCGTCGATGGTTTCGAGCATGATTGGCAATGGGACGACCGTGTTTTGAGCATGATTGGCAATGGGACGACCGTGTTCTTGAGCATGACTGACAATGGGAAGCGATAAAAGTAAATATACATGTACGCACATGTTATAGCAAAACCTTATTGTTCTGTTAACACATTGTTGGCCAGAAAATTTACGCAGAAGTTATCTCGTGTCACCAGCTATTATTTTTTCTAACCCTTTGCGCTCGAAAGGCGACTCTCAGTCGCCATTGTGTTTCGCGCAGCAACTCGAGTTTTTCATGATTTCAAGTTTTGAAGCCCCACAAAAATGTATTTGGAGGGTGAAACTAGCTCGAGTGAAGATGAAATTGATTATCAACTGCTGAAAAATGAGATTAGTTGTATTCACGAAGAAATTAGTAACAGAAAAAATGATCTACGACCGACAAAGTCATCGAGTGCAAAGGGTTAATATAATGTGGAAGTGGTCTTTTTGGAATATCAGAATCGTGATAGAAAGCTAAATAACAAGAAAAGATATTGTTTGTAATAAAGCAGACGCGACAAAATCGATAAACAAAGCTTTCGCAATATTCCATATTACCCTGGGTTTCATAAATTGAAACAGATAATGCAAGTGTAAACACGAACTAACTCACGACCTGTCAACAACGTTCGAGCATGAAAACACGAGTTAACTCGTGCGTGACCAACAATGTCTTAATTATAGTTCCCAAATCATTTTTAATAATACAATTTTCCCTATTTAAAACGTGTCTATATTATTATATCTATTAAAAACATAAAAGGTAGGAAGACGCTGATAAAAATTCTTTTTTCCTAAAGACATACACCCTAAAAGTTGGAAACTGCTGGCGTACACAAACGCACTTAGCTTGCTACGCACAATTTTCACACGATTCGACTTTGTTTTCTGTCTTTCGCTCCATGTCGAACGTATAATTGTGATTTAAAGTGGCGTTAATCGAAAAATGATCGCGCAACGTATGCTGTTCTCTCTCCACCATCTCCAATGGGATCCTCGATAAGAACCAGAACGGAAGCATCTTCCGATTGTCGATAACGTGTTCAGGACGCGTTGCACGGGTCCGAGAGTTCACGCTGTTGCGGATCTTCGGTATCAACTCGAAATTGGCCGTAACCCGGTAAATTAGACGACGATTGGCAATTTCCACGCTAAGCCTCTCCATTTCCGCTATCAGGCCCGCCTTCGTTCGTCAAGCGGAGCTGGCTGTAATTGACAGCAATTAGCCGCGAATGAAGACGCGTTAAATTCTCTCGGGTAACGCGAGACCATTGTTCCTGTTGCTGTGTGTTCGTTTCACCATCGCGTGAAAATTGCTCGTTCTGTGCGCGACATCGTCGAGATTTCGCCAAGATACTGTTGGATTAGCTTTAGAAACTGTTGGCGCACCATTAACCCTTCGCACTCGACGACCTTTTCGATCGCGCATCATTTTTTTCTATCGCTAAGTTCTTCGTTAATGGCCAATCTTCTTTTTCAACAGTTGAAAATCAATTTTATTCTTACTTGAGATAATTTCGCATTCCAAATTCGTTTTTGTAGGGCTTCGAAACTTGAAATGGGTCGATGGAAAATTTTAGTTGCTGTATGGAACATTGTGGCGACTGAGAGTCGCCTCTCGAGTGCAAAGGGTGCAAAGTAAAAATGTGGATTACAACAAAGTTCGAGAGTTATATTTGATCTAATTAGTAAACAGAGTTGTTTGCAAGTAGCAGTCGAGGAACTATACTTTGAAGTGAATTTTAAATAAAATAATTAAGATATCAGGGTGTTGTTGGCAAGGAAATTGAAAAATAATTCGGAGCGCAAAGGGTTAATGCCTTTTGTTTGTTGCACACTTTTGAAATACTATATATATTAGCTATTTTAGGAATTTTACTAATAGTTGCGAAGATATTAATTGTTTTCTAACGGGTGAACCCTGTTGAAGATGAGATGCGTCCACAGCAGTAGTTCTCAAACTTCTTTCAAACCTTCATACATTATAATTGTCCACGCAACGATGATTCCATTTTTCAAAAATCCACTATTTACAATCTCTCAAGAATTTTGCGCGCTAGAATCTGAATAGGGGCAGACTGCGTCGTGGAGATGAAACGGAGAGAAACGCATCGTTAAGAAATTTCAAATACCCGATGAAATGTCTTTCATGCGCGGAGAGCATTCAGAAGAGATAATTTACGTGAAAACATACTAAATTCCCTTTAGCGAGGGGTTTCAGCGTCTTGCGTAGCTGCATTCAAATAGAACGAGGCCACGAAAAAGTAAATCACATTTTATCATTCGTCTTTTTCACTGTGCTCCTTTTATATTCAATGTATCAGAAGAAATTTGTATTCGAAAAATTGTATTACTTCCCATTGTCAGAGAAATATACGGTTCCCACCATTTTGCGCGGAACTTAGAGTATTTTTCAAGCTCGTAAAATAAAAATCCACTTTTTTCTTTCATTTTTAATATAGCGACCGCCATAAACCCTGCAACTTCAATAAGTGTGTTACGAGAACAGTGGCCTGCGGTTCATGGAAGCTGTGGATCCACCGTTTTCCTTGTATTTTCTGATTCTTTGCACTCGGATGTCCCCTCTGAGGGTATTGATTAAAGATTGCAGAGGATAAATTTATTCCACCGCAGCTTTTTCAGAAATGCACATTTCCCTCAGGTTTTCTATCGAAATGGAAATTTTCCTTAGAACGAAAGAAAGGACGTTAGAATATTGCTAAAGTAGCAATATTTTTTATTGCTAACGTCTCAAATAGCAATACGCCAACGTCTAAAACAGCAACATTTTACCAATATTAGTTTCTCTTGCTAGCATTCAGAAAAGAGCCAAGTGCAAAGGAGTAAAACATAAATATTTAGAATATTTACATTATACACCTAATTTTTAGTATTCGTTTACAATTTTTATGGAAACCCAGCTTCTCTATCAGCAAACGCCATCACACGCCACTGCACTCGCAACTGGAAATAACTTTCATGAACACATTAACCAGTTAACTGTCCTACGTGTATACACGTCAATCGAAACCTTTATTTCTGTGCAATTAACGACTAAAATTGCTAATTTTTTATCGAACAAGAATATAATCCTTCCTCGTTTCGCTTTACGTTTCTCGTCAAATTTATAATAGGAGCATCTATCCTACGTCGTATATTCCTCATTGCTTCATCTAATTACGCATTTCGTAAGGGATTTTTCAAACTAAATTCCACGGTTAACTGGTTAAGAGATCGGTACGCGTAGAACAAAGCAGGAAAGACAGTGCAGTTCGAGGAGTGGGCGCAAAAAAAAAAAAAAACAAAAAAAAGTCTGAAACTCTGGTTTTATTCGTGGATCGCGGAGAGAATGCATGGTGGATGCGGATGATTTCGGTTAGTCGGCCAGCCGACTGGAAACGCTGTTGTCTGCGCATTGGTCACACGTTTCGAACCGTCCGCGGCTGTAGTCGAATTATGCGCTGAGCTAAATCGGATCAAACAGTGCCATATCGCTCGCAGAACGATAGTTTTTTCCCGGTCAAACGACTCCGCGTACCGCGAAACGACTGTGCTAAACGCACGCATGGAAAAATTCGGAACAGTTGGACGAGGATCTGCGAAATCGAGGAGCGTCTGGGAGCGCAAAAAGGGTTGGAAGCATCGAGAGATTCTTCGTACGATGCAGACGGTTGTGTACAGCGGATTGATTAACAGTCGTTCAACATTCCTTGATTAACAGTGGTTTAAAAGTTTTAGGATTAACCTGGTCTCTGATTGATTAGTTTCGCGTCGTTCGATTTCGCTTTCACTCGTCGATGAGAAATTGTACGCGCTGGTTTGACGAATTGTCCACTACAGTACTGTTCCGATGACTGCCTAAAGAAATATATCTGTGAGAATGATTCATTTTTTGTCCAGCTTCGTTGGTTCAATTTTGTTTATATTGCTGGTGGAAATATTTAAAAAAGAATAGTTAATGAATGAGGGTAATGAATTAAGTGGTCAGTATTTAAGTCAACTTTCAGTTAGTATTTTATTACCAAAATGGTCAGTTTTAGTTAGGTTAGTTAGTTAAATTAATAAACGGACAATATAAAGTAGAAAAAATCCATCCCAAGTCGAGAAATAATTACGTTTTTGACCAATTGGTACTTGTTTAGCTGCCACTGGAGGCTTCAAAAGATACTGACCCTTCATATTTAAATACTGACCAAAAGGGATTAAAATAATGATCAGCAAGCTGGAGATTAAGACAGAACAGAACCCGTGTAATCGTCAGACAATTCTTTAATAACAATAAAACCTTTTTGTTTTTAGATTATCATTAATGGAAAGTTTAATAACGTACGAGTGAAATTTTTGATTAAACAGAAATATAATGTTATTTATATCATATTTACTGATAATTCACGTATATCAGAAGTGAGAAACAGTATGTTGTTACATACTAAGAGCAAATATGATTCAAATTATATAAAGCTTGATTTGATTTTAATGAAAAGAATCTTAACAAAAAGATAATACAATTAACGAAGAATTCAACAAAAGGAAGTTTTACTTCTTTGGTTCATTTTACGTCGTAATCGATCACTGTTTGCTGGACCATTTCCAAAGAGGAACTTCTCAGCGATGGCTATGATCCACGAACAATCATGCGAGACGTTGGTTCGATAACAGTTATCGGAATAGAACTGTAGTGTGGTATCCTAGCCACGAAACACCAAAACGTTCACGATGCTCGCGTTGCTATTCGTTAACCGTGATCAAAGAAATCGTAAAAAAATAACTCGTTCGCGGGACGATTCGTTTCGATAATTCGGTCCACGAATTATTTACGCGAGACTAACGCCTGCGACTTGACTTGGCGATCGCGAATTTTCTTACACCTCTAAGTATGTGCGTGATTCTCGACAAGCAGAAATAGAAAACTCTGAACCCATGAGAGATGCTCGGGAAAGTATATCGTATGGTCCATGCGAGATAGTTCGAAGAGCTTTGATAACAGATATTAGAGATACTAGAGATATAGTCGTCGGATGGCGCCGCTCTCGACAGAGTATTCGTATCAAGGGGTTTCGCGTTCGGCAATGATTAATAAACAATTCTTATCACAGAAGTAAGGGCTCCTTGAGAAATGCTTGTCAACGAGGCTCGATTAAACGAAATTCGTTCCCGTTCGCGTTCCCTTCTTTTTCCTTCCCCCTCGAAGCGCAGACAAGAAATTCTAGCTATCCTATCGGAAAGAGACACGAGAAAATGCGCGGTTTTTTTGTCCGTTGTCGTTGCAAGAGTCTCCTTTCTTCCCATTTCTACCCTTCGTTTTCTTATTGTACAGAACCCCGTGTGCGAGAGAGACTGTTTGCCCTTCTTTTCTCAGAGCCGCGATCGTTAGTCGAGTTTCGAGTTGTTCGATACACCGATCTAGCTAAATGGAGTGTCGCTCGAATCACGTGTAACACGTGATTGAATGATCGATTTCGAATTTACGTCTAATCTTATTCGTTCCACGCGCGTCGAGTTTTCTGGGGACGCCACGCGTCAGTGTAAGGGCAAAGTACTCTCAAGGGAGGCAAAACACATTTTTCGAATATGTAAAAGTATCTCTTTTTTTCGGAGCGTGTAGTATTTATACGTGCAACGCCTAATTTTTAATACGACGACGAATTCTTTTTAAAGTGTTAGTTGTTCTCGTTTTTTACTTGCGCAACGTGTTCGATTCTACTGATAACAGTTTAGTATCTTGAAGAATGCGAACGATACGGAAAATAATTCGAATCAAAGTCGCTGCGTATCAGGATACACGTATCATACTTGTATTGATACGTGATGACCTTGAAATGTAATCGATTTAAGTATTTTGAGTGAATTTTTACATTTTTTTATCACATATTCTTGCAGTAGACGTCATAAAGTATTTTCTAAATCATATATATGCAAAGCAAAGAAAAAGGAAATTTTGTATTACCCACTGTACACTGCAAGAGGATTTCTTGATTGAGCACTGTACTCGCAGTAGTAATTTTAAGAAATAATATTGTCAGTATGCAGTTGTTTACTTCACGAGCTTTAAGCGATTGGTATAGTAAATGTTATCGTTGAAGCAACAGTTAGAAAGAAATCCTAATCTTACAAAATAGTATTGGGAAAGCATTCTTTCTGGTGGCAAACGTATCGAAGGGAAAGCCAGAGAATCAACAGAATCTCATTTACGTAATCCTCACTAATTTGTGGATCTTCATGGTTAGATTGTTTTTCACATACTACAATACATTGTTCTTCTTAAACTTCGAGAAAGAAAGTAAATTTCAACGTCAGCTGCAAGAACATGTAATAAAAAATATAGAAACCAACACGATACATGCGTCCCAAAATGCTCCAACCTCTATCGGAACCATTTTTCTACATTTTCCACACGTCTTGAGATATTTAATAAAACTGGTAACAGTTAAACCAAGCGCATTGCACAATTCTGTAATTAATTTGCGCCCTAATTGTCGCGGGTGCGACGCAATTGAGATTCGATCGATGCAAAAGAAAATGAAACTTATCGCCATTAGCCGTCTTTCATTTCGCGTAACTGTGTACCATTTTTTTTTTGCGTAACAGCGATAATGAATGTAGTAGTAGCAACAATAACGATTGCTGTGTGTGACGATGATGACGATAACAGCGTTAATAATAATAATAATAATAATAATACTAATAATACTACTAATGATAATAATAACAATAATGGTGATGATAATAATAATAACAACAATAATAATAATAATAATAACGATGGTGATGGCCATGATGACAAGAAGAATGATAATAAAATAATAATACCAACAATATAATATAATAACAATAATAATAATGTTCCGCAGGACTAGTAGTGTTAATAATATCGTAAGGTAGTAGTAATAGTAGTAGTAATAGTAGTAGTAGCAGTAGTAATAGTAATAGTAGTAGTAGCAGTAACAGTAGTAGTTGTAATGACGACAGTTTTAACGACGATTCTTCGGCAGAAACGATCAAACCTTCGCACACCCCGGAAACGATTACCGTACATCGACCTACAATCGTTATTTACCATGAAACGTAACACGAACACTATTCCGTTACCTCCTTCCTCTCGTGATCTACGCGATACACGCGATCGCTTAACTCTTGAGACGAAACTGAGAGTGCAGCGTTTTTCGAGCCTTCGAGTGGCACAAATTTTCTTAACTGGTACTTTTTACTAGGCTCGATCGATGAGCATTGGTATTAAAAATGCGTTCCCTATCTCGTATTCGTTCTTTTTTGTTTAATATAAAATCTTTGTATTCCGTATCGTTGGAATAGAAATTATGCGCTAAAATTTTACGACTCTATCGCCGTCCTCGATACCGATTTCCTCGATTATTTCCTGCACACGCTATGTATTCTCCGATTTCCTGCCCAACTTTTTTTTTCTTTTAACGCGTTCGCGTGGTTTTTCGACGACCGTGTATCGACACGCTCGATCTTCCCTAACGTTCCGACCGAATTCGCTTTCGAATCGAACCATTCGAGTGCCGATCGAACGACGACCTCGAACTCGTCGGTTGGTCGCCGCCAATCGAAGAACGAAGATGGCCACGGCTGCTCCCGTGTCCGAGGCGAACGAAATTGCGAATTAGAAAATAATTCCGTGGTCGTGGATCAGAGCTGATCGGTTTTTTTTTTCCGGCCGATACGTTCCCTCGAGTACGGAGAATCGTCGAGCTCGAAATTCTCTACGCGCTCCTGTTCGATGCCCGGCTGCTGCCTGAATTTTTCGTTTGATTTCGTTGTTTTCGAAACTGTTTTCTCCAACGATCTATCGCCATACGCTGTCGAATGTTCTCGCTCGCGAAAAAAAGGAACTATCACAATTTCTTCCGCTTCGTCCGATAAACCGCGCGCGTTTTACGCCACGTGAAATGATTGTCGGCAACCACGAGCAGATATAGACGGAAAGAAATCATTTCGGAAGAGAATTTTGGGAAATACTCGCGATCGTGTGTGTGCGTTTTCATCGTGTATGGCAATACATCTTTTCTTGTTTCTTTTCTTTTTTTTTTGTTGCTTTTGTCTTTTTCTCGTCTCTTGTTTCTGCAGCGATCGAACAGGAGTAAACGATTCCCGTGATTCTTCATGGAAGATTGCCAACGCGATACGTATTACATTTGAAAATTGTCCCGAGAGAATTTTAACAGGATACCGTACTTGTTCGAAAATTCTTCGGCTTCGTTTGATTTCTTTCTTTAGTTTATTTTTTTTTGCAATTTTTTTCATTTTTTTTCCCTCCCTCGTTTCTCATTAATCAGAGATCGCTATCTTCTATTTAAATTCTCGTTTTTTTTTTTTATATACCTATCCTTGCGCTTATTATAGTTACCGACACTGTTCGTGATACCTATTTACGTCACTATGATGTATTGAGTCCCACGCCATGCAAACATTTTTTTATTTACAGATTTAGTTGAGTATTTTAATCAGAACACCTCGAAGTTTTATTCATTATTTAAGTATTTACGCCCCCTTTTTGGCCGCGTCGATTAAATCGTACCCTCTCGTCCCGTAAAGCTTCGCTATTGGAGGAATGGAGCAGGTTCGGACAGCTTTGAGTAAAGACTTATCGGTTCATTTGTGCGATGCGAAGATCAATGACTGTACTGCTGAATTTTTTTCCTGCCTCACCGTCTCCTCCGTCCACTTCCGTCCGTTTTCCCCCCTGGCCGCTTCCGCCATTTTAATCGCCCGTCAACGTAATCGACGCAGTTGCAAAGAGTGTTCCTGCAGTTTACGATAATTATTATTTCTCGCGTATGTTTCACGTGGATATATTGTTAATTTTACATTTTACATTCGTTGTACGATACGAGGAGTGCAACTGCCGCGCCCCTTGACGATCCCCTACGCGATCCTCTAATCGTTTATGGCCGCCTCGACTAATCCACTTCACCTCGGGTACGAGACACCTCGCTGAAGTCCGTCAACTATTTTAAAACGAGCAAACGTACATCTAGAATCTTGTATGTTTCGTCAGGATCAGTTTCGTCTCGTCCACTAACCTCTAAGACTACACAGCGGTAGAATAAAAAATGATTTCCACGATTAACTCGTTACTCTTGTTCCGTGTGTGTACGCGTCGAGACTTATATCGAATATTAAACATACCCGTAATACGTTTTATCGAGCAGACGAGAGCGTGTAGCACGTGAATTCGGAAACGTTCGACAACAGAGAGATCGTCTATTTTCATCGATCGTTCTTCGTTTTGATTAGACAGGAGACAGACGAGATTCATCCATACGATTTCAGTTCGCGCGATCTCTGGGCCACGTGAACTGCTTAAAATTCGCTTAAATACCTACCATCGATCTTTGTGCCTTGATACCGCGCCGCTAGCCAATCGTTAACTTTCGTTTTTGAACCAGAGTTTGTTTCCTTCGTTGACGCGAAAGCGTTCGTGCACGCGCGCTCTCGAGAATTCATCGCTTCGACGAGCTTTCTGTACGATTAGCCCCGATACTGTTTTCTACGATGCAAATTGTTTATATTTTTATAGAAATATATCTTTCTTTGTAAGAGAAATGAACATTTCTTTTGATAAAAGGGTGTTTTTTCGAACGAGATCTGTCGCTGATCGATATGAAGTTTGAAAGGGATGGAAGGAAGAGAAGATGGAACACGAATCCAAAATTCTGAGTTTAAAGTTTCCAATAGCTTTCGAGAAATTAATCCTTTGCACTCCTTTGTCGAGTGTGTAAATCAAAATAAAGTTTCAAAGCTATATTTAATATAATTAGTAAACAAAGTTGTTTACGAGTAGCAGTCGAGGAACAGTCCTTTCAAAGTAAATTCCAAATAAAACACCAAATAGTAGAAAGTTGTTGGCAAGAAAATTGAAAAATAATTCGAAGTGCAAAGGGTGAACAAAAAGCTTTTGATACTCCACATAAAAAGCTGCCTGTATATGCGACGCAGACGTTACCTTCATCAGGAATTATTTGACGAATTGATTTGTACTTACATTGGCGATAAAGCGATATTCTGCAACTTTGAGTATACGATCTGTCTTTTAATAAATAATATAATGTAGTCGATTTTACGTGGGATACCCTGTAGATATTATACTGATTACTATATCAGCGAAAGCGGTTGATTATTATATATATATATATAGGCAGTGTTGTATGCATTGTATCGAAAGTTTTTCGTCAACATTTCCAAAACCAGTGGAAACCATGAACTAGAATTTTGGATTTGGGTTCTACGCTTCCTCTTCTTTTTAGATTTCAAGTTTCATGTCGAACGATGACGTGTTTGGAAGAACATTTCAGATAATTTAACAGAGAAAAGTAGAATAAATGTATGCAAGTATGGGGCATAGAATATATGTTTGTTTGTTTTGAAAGTGGCCTAAGTTCATTTTTGGTAAGAAGACATATTATTCAGTTAATAATTACTATTATTTCAATAGGAATTGTAAATTTAACTCTTTTAAATATACTTAAGGAGTGTGATATCTTTTACGTATATTTTTCATTTCAATAAGACGCAAACTCTTAAATATCTCGATTTAAACATAAATATATTTAATTATTCAAACATAATTTTAACGATTAATGATGTCGACAATTATTCAAAGATATTTTACAGTTTTATAAGTTTGGCTTTTGCATTAATATCCTATTTGTTCTCTGTAGATTTATATATCAGAAATGTAATTCGTTTTTGTGTCGTAATAATTCTGAATGGCAAATAAATTTTCCAGGAATGTACAAATAAATTCTAGCATTGTTATAACTAGATTTTAAATCGACTTGCACGAAACGGAAATTATTCAACTCAAACAGAAATTTATTAATCGCGTTTACCGATTCTGCGCTTCATGATTAAATATCCGATATTCCAATTTAATGAGGAAACATTGCACGGTCCCATCTTTATAATAAAAAAGCATGGTATTCGTGAGAATTTTTTTGTTAGTAATTAATTTCTTTTATATCGCGTATGCACAATCGAGAAGTACTTTATACAGCTACTGTATCGAAAGCTGCGAAATTATTTTAATCGACTACAGCAGATGGCCAATGTAACGAATGGAAATTGGAATTTTATTCAGCGTGCCTAAGCATTGAAAATCTCGTTTCCATCCGTCATAAATTTTTCATATTCTCGCTTACTGAGTCAAAAATTCTGGAACTCATCGTTTAACGTTGCTTGATCAAGTATCCGACTATACAAATTTGAATCGAGTCGTCTTTAAGTATAATTAACAGCCTCTGTGTACCGAAATGTCAGCTACTTTAAATTATTTAAAAATTTACTGTCGAAGAACGCCAAAATTGATAATATCGTGGAAAATTATATAAGAACGAACAAATCTCGCGTTTTCATTCCTTCCAATATCACGACAGCACTTCAAATTAATTTGAGTAGTAATAATTAAGACGAATTAGCGAGCAAAGCAACGCGGGAAGCGTGCTCGTCAAGAGTTTGCGCGAGCAACTGAAACGATCGAAATCAGAATGTTTCTCTCGAGGGACAGCTTTCGCGTGGTCAGAGTACAGTCATTGAGAACTTCTGTGTGGTCCGAAGAACGCAAGTTGCAAGCATGGTTGAATAATCGCGCGATCGATCGCGACGTAAACCTCTGATCTCGTGCACGGCTCGATGTGGAACCAGTTTCCCGCGGACATAATCGAAGTTCTACCAAGAGTTCAGATCTCTGTCTTTACGGAAACCAGGGGCTGTCCAACTTGGCAGTTTTGTCCACTACACGTCGCTTCTCTTTCCTTTACCCCCGTCTAATTTGACCGTGCTCGGCTGTCGTTTGCTTTCGATCGCGTGCACCTGTTAAAAACGCAGACTCTCCGTCCCCTTTTGACGCGATTCTGAACGCAACCATTGAATCGGATAATAAAAGAGAGAAGTGTCGCACTAAAAAATGCGACGTCGTAAACAGAAATTTGTCTCGAGTCCCCGTGACTTGGTGGTTCGTATGTTGGTGATCTCGTGGCTCGTATGTTTCGTGGGATCGGGTGGTAACCGCTCGTCGCGAACTGCACCTCGCGTTTGTACCAGTGAAAAGGTTGGACACCCCTGTCTCGAGTCTCTTCTTATTTTTTTGTTTTCTCCTTTTTCTTTTGGTTTGTATTTGGCAGTTATTTAAAAGACCGTATCTCTCTCCCTCTCAGTTCAGCGAGAGACCCCTAGTGGCGCGATAATGTTCACGATTCGATCGTACCGGACACAAAGCGACTATAATTAATATCGTTATCGTTATTATTGATTTGTTATTAACATATGTATATAGTATATCGTTAACAATAATGTGTCATCGTTATTTAATCATCTATCGTTAACATTATCTTTACCGTAAACCGTTACGATTATTATCGTTATCAATTACCGTAATCATTATTATTATTGTTATCATTATTATTACTATTATTATTGTTGCCCTTCTGTTCCGCCCCCTCGTTCGTGCCTGTTACTATCGTTTAAGTGAAAGGCCGCGACAACGCTCTCTCGAGGAATGCGTACAGCACCGCTTTACGAATTTCGCCGGGCGAGCGCGCGGGGTACGCGAGGACGCGCGTTACACAATTACGGGAAATTACGGGAAATTACGGAAAATTACGGATCGCCGCGCGAGCCGCGTCTCTTCTGGGACGCGTAGCCTGTATCAACAGGGAGAGAGAGAAAGAGAAAGCGACAGGCGGTCGATTAGGTTGAACGGAGAAAGGGGTAGCCGAAGAACGTGAACGCGCAACGTGGCCGTGTATTGTCAATAGTGTATAATGTATCGAGGCGCCATTTCGTCCTCCCCTGTCCGCGACACGTCTAGAACGCCCGTTCCCTTCCATTCCATTCTTTTCCATTCCCTACCGGTCCTTCTCCGCTCTTCTCCGCTCTTCTCCGTTCCTTTTCTACTCCCATCTTTCTTCCTCCGATTCCGCTCATCCGTTCGCGTCGAGGGAAACTCATTGGCGACGATTCGGGATTCGAAAGATTCGCGAGGCTCTCCAGCGTGCCTTCCTCTTCCCGTCTCCTGCCGTTTTTCTTCCCTCCTTCCTTCCTTCCTTCCCTCGTTCGCGTGTCCACTTTCTCCCCCGTTTCTCCTCGAAACGTCGTCGAGACTGGAAGCACGTCGCACACGCCTCTCCCTACGCGCGACCACCCCTCCGTTCTGGAGTTCCCTCCCGCGGCTGAAGAAAACTGGAGAACGGAGACAGGGGGAGAGCGGGTGCCCGAGAAGAAAGGAAATACGAAGTAACGAGTCCTCCGTGGCAGCCTCCTCCTCGAAACCCATGTGTTGTCGTTTCTACGGAACAGAAAGAGGCGTTAGACATCGAGTCAACCCGCGGACGCGTTTACGTGAATATATTGAATCAGGATGCGGGTCAGGGTGGAAGCCGTTTCTGGCCTCGTTTCGCGCCAGCTACCGTCACAGGGTGATCTTTGTGTGCGCGCCGCTCGCTCGTTTCTAAACACCCCTGTATATACGTGGACTTGTAAAATAGCAACATCGCTTTGCGAATGAATCTCCTCGACGAAATGAAAATGGAGATGTGTAGTCGTAGAAATGTTTAAATGATATTTAAGGGTGCAGGGTATTTTAATGGAGTAGTTATCAATGGAGATATTATTGTTTCGTGTGTAAATTTTAATATCAGAGATTTTGGCTTATTAAAATGTGGCATTCGACGCGTTAAATGTATCGATGTATCAAATACATGAGTACTTATGTACTTGAGGGCACTGACTTTGCACATCGATTCAGGCTACTTTGCTTATGCTCTGAACTTTTAAGGGTTTTTCAGATTCGTATACATTATGAGTATAAAGTAAATAAATAGTAACTAATGAACCTATCTACCGTTCACGAAAATTTTCAGGCAGCTAGCTTTGACCTGTGCAATTAAGGCGTGAGATGGTTCTTCGTTACTATCCAGTAAAATGAAATTTCATTTTATCGTTGGCACTGTACTGAATATGGTTAGTGATATAATTGTTCCACCGAGCTATCGTGAAAAAGTGTATTGAAAAGAGAAAGCTGGAATGTTCACTTTTAATTTGAACGTCATTCTATTAAGCACAATAATGTGCTCTCGCGAGAGGTGCCTTTACACTAATTTCTCTGTAACGCAATTAATTTAGATATATTCATCACGAAAATATGAAACAAGATTAAAGAAATTTTAGAAAAGAGATTAGAGAATAGATTAAATATTGTTTGATTAAATAAATTTGAATATTGCTTAGACTATATTTAATAGAAGGTAGGCAAATATAATCTTTTCTAATATGTATACGTAGGAAAAGAAGTTGAAGTTACAATAAATATTCAGAGCCTGGATGCACACTTCCTTCTATATTCTGAAAATCGCTTAATTTCCTTTTTATGGAGAGAAGGGTGGCGAGAAAAGTTCGTTAATGAGCAACGGAAGCTCGCATCCGATATGAGTCAACTCCATTTTTCACTCAGCACACACGAGATATAGGAAATGATGTAAAAATTGTGCACTGATAAAAATGTGCGATAACGTTATTTAAGAGCTTTTAGAAATTTCGAAGTTTGTACCAGAGATATATTTCTTCTTCATTTTACGCATTTATCTAGTAAACAGACATTGTTTTCCAATGTTTACTAGAATTTAATCACAAAAAAAGTAACATTATCAACAAGAAACTACTTAAAACCCTCATTAACCCCTATTAAAATTACAAAAATTCGAAGCGCTATATCTCCGAAGATAGAAACTCTTATTTAACGAAACCAAGCTCATCAGAAGCTGGAAATCTTCCCCTTGAAAACACTTTACGAATCATCTCGATCCGACTTCCGGTTCCGGAGATATCGTCGTGTAAAGAGAAGGGTGATTTTCAATCGCTTACTATGTCTACCCTCGTCTTAAGGACACGGACCTCTCGCTCGCACTCAACCACAGTCCTATCCCAATCGTCTGTCTCAGTCTCGGATAACTCGTATTAAAATTAAAAAAAATTGGAAGCGCTATATCTCCAAAGATAAAAATTCTTATTTAATGAACTTCAGCTCGTTAGAAGTTGGAGATCTTCCACGTGAAAACGGTTGTCGAATCATCTCGTTCCAACTTCCCGTTCCTGAGATATCGTCGTGTAAAGAGAAGGGTAATTTTTAATGGGTTATTATGTCTGTCCTTTTTGGAAGGACTCGGACCTTTCGCTCGCACCTAGTCACTGACCTATCTCAGCTGATTGTCACGTGGTTAGTGCGAGACTGGCGCCAGACGTTTTTTACTATAACTATTAGTGCATATGCATTTCCTGGAAAAATGTGGGTCCAGTGCATTCCTAAGTAGCGCCGCCATCTTGCGCGCCGCGAAAACTTTGATTCCTTATATCTCAGCAACGGATTGAGATATCGAGATGGGACAAAAACTGATATCAATGCCGTAATCTTCTCTATTTATTTGGGGGGTTTCGGTGACCAAAATTTTTCGTTTTCTTTTCGAAGCTGTTTTATAATACAGTTGAGTATAAATTTATGTCTGTCCAGTTTGTCCACTTTGTGGAAGACAACATTCGCGTGTTTTCTGTATTTTTTTGTTGGACGACGAGTAGTAACGCTTTTGTAATGAGACGCGAGTTATTTACGTCCACGATCGCATTGTTTGTAGGTGTAGGAAATTTCGTTTCCTTTTTGGGAGCTGTCTAGGTGGGTATAAATACACTTTATGTGTGTATTGGTGGAAGTTCGAGTGTTTTTAATTTTGTTTGGATGGTAATTTTGTCAGACGTCTGTCATTCGAGGGAAATGGTGTATCGCATTGATGAAATTATCGTGACGATGAACGGACTAAACTTGTTCTGTAAAATGGATTAACATTTCCATGCCATATTAATTCCGTTTTCTACGTGTCTCTCGTGTAGCTCGAAGAGTGACGTTATACGCTACTTGAATGCACTAACTCGTGTACGCGTGCAAGTAGATGCCATTGTTCAAGCGAAATTGATGGACATTGCTGTTTCCGCTTATATCATTGTGGCATTTTGTTAACGCTCCACTGATGTATATAGCAACAGTTATATAATTTTAGTTGCGGTAGGAAACGAAAAAGTAAATATTGCAGGGTAGATAATTTGAAGAAGAGAATTTTTTACAAATATCTTTGGGAAACATGTTAAATTTGGACAGTTCAAAGTGGAATTATGAATATGAATATTAGAAAAGTGACAAACTATTGCAAATAATGAACGAAGAATGCTTTACGTAAATAAATATGAGAAAAATGTTGTAAGAATTTAAAAGAAATACTACCTTTGGCATTTTTTGTGCATTTTTTCGGTTACTTGACCGGGGCAGTCTATTTATTGGACGATTATGTGTGGCGCACGACACAATATCACTATCGTGGCTAGAACCGTGAACAACGTGAAGATGATCAAACAGAGCCTGCAAATTAATCAGAACAAAATCGTATTTAGAAACATTTCAAAGGAACATTCGATCGATATATATTAGTAAAGTGTTTTAGAAACTGTAATATAAAAATAACAATCATTCTTACAATAATTTATTTGAATTATGTCAATCAGTTCGTTCATGCAATAGTATATTCTTTTGCCATTCGTTGTACAACCACTTTATATGGGACTCAATATCTTTTTTAAAGAATATTTAGACTTATCTGGGTTAAAATAAATAAGTAACGTGCACCAATTTAACGCTATTAACCAATTTAATTATTGTTAACCAATTTAACCATTTTAACGCGACCATGAATGATATCTTCGTCCGTAAGAAACACAAATAAATTTTCTTTTAGATTATTACTGGCATTATGTAGAAACGAGAATTGCAGTCGAAGAACGTAATATCGTAAAAAAGAATATACTGAACCTATCCACCACCATGGCGGCGAATTTCCAATCGCTAATGATCTCGTCGCTCTCATCCGCCTTTTTCATACGATCCGTAATAAATCGTAACTCTTTAAGAATCGTATGCAATTCCTCCTGCATCCCGCTGAGAGGCAACGACGCCGACGTATCTTCGACTGTCGCTGGTCTTCCGGTAGATATCGGTGTACCGAATGCCGACCTGCGTTGTTCAATGCAAACAATTTAGTAATTTGTACATTCCATGAAACTGTGATTTATTTTTCAGAGAAACGCGAACTGCGTTCGATCGTTTTTTGGGGGGAAATTTTAAGGATTTATTTCAAAAATCATGAAAATGAGATGATAATTGGAAGTAGCACAATTTTAAATAACTTTGAATATACGCATACATTATTGTGGTCGCTTTTTGAGGGAAATTTTAAGGATTTATTCTGGAAACCAGAATGAGATGAAAATTGAAATTAGCATAATTTTAAACAACTTTGAATATACGCATACATTATTGAAAAGAAACCGCAAGTGTTCAATTTCATATGCAGCCATATAAAATTCTCATTAACTCGCGAAGCGTGTATATTTCATTAATTACTAAAGTTATTTTCTCAGAAAATGAATTTTAAATGTCATGTGAATCTTAAATGCAATTATGGTATCGTTGTTCTAGAATCAACCTTTAAAATTGATTATTTTAGTGTAGTGGTAGCCACATTGTTTTGCAAATGTCTATCAATGTGTGTCACGCACACGATTACAACGAAAACATAACAAATGTGACTGTTTCTAACAGCAAGCTGTCTTATTAAATCAGATATTTCAGCTGAACAATTTGCAATACCATTTTTCGAAACATTTAAGACAGACGCGAGTGAAATGGAAAACGTGTTAATGTCTAAATTTCACCAAACCTATAACTGTACCATTTCACGAAATAAATAAACACCGTCGGATCGTTCAACCTGCCAGACACGTCGAGGAGCACATGGAATTATTTTACTGGAAATATGTCTCAGCTCTAGCGTTTGATATCAGCTGGAAATCGCGAACAGGCGTCAAAGAGAAGAAAGAAAATAGACGTTTCCACCCGAGGCTGATGACACCGAAAATTCAAATAAACACCAGCTCTTCCAGCCGGAAAGGTCTATATCCTCGAGATATTCTATCCAGCAAAAATGGCGGTAGTAAACGGGACTCTTAAAATTCAAGTTACGGAATAGACTGTTAAATATTGAAGATATTTTTTACTTGAAATAAATATTAGTTAACAATTGCTTCAGGCACTGGAGTGCTCTAGAAATATTAGTTATTCCAAAGCACCATTCTGCTAATTTAAAATGGACGCAGAAAGCTCAAAGAAACATGGGTTGCTCTTCCAAAAGGGACCACTTGTGAGCGGACATTAAATTTTGATGGCCACCAAGGGGAAGATGAGGCACTAACATCATTTCCGAGACATTAACGAAGAATTTTCGGTGTGATATTAGCTTGGAAATGTTACAAATAACGGTGTAAAAGGTGAACACGTTAAATTATGAAAGTTTATCTCATTTTCCGTATTCGTCGGATTTATCATCGACTTTCACTTTTTTAAACATTTAAGTCACTTCCTCAAAAAAAATAAACCTTCAGGAATCAAGCAAACGTTGAAGACGCCATTAAACAATTTATTAACATTAGAACGCTGGATTTTTATAAAAATGAAATTGAAAAACTAGAAACTCGTTGGAAAAAATTTGTAGAATCCAATGATTCTTATTTTGAAAAGCTGAAACAGCTTAAAAACATTGTTCAACTAAAGGGAGAATTTCTTTTCACGTTGAATTGCCATGTTATCCCAAGTATGTTAATTTAAAAGCATACGTGATAACAGTGCGTTCACTCGCACTTTGTTTGCGCACACACGGCGTGTTGTGGAAAAATTTATTATGCGAGTGGTTCACTAGAATTTTAAATCGCAGCATATTAATCGTGCTATTTCGCCCGTATCGTTAATCGTTCTATTTCTTCCATTTTATTATTTCCAATAACAACGTATCTTGTGGATATTGTTGTTAGACCACTGTCTTTCATTTCACCACGTCAGATTTTCAAAACTATTTCCAGTATTATATGTGCTCCTCGAAAGAGTGTAATTTTCTCTTGAAAAGCTTTTTCGTATAACAAGAAATAATGGAGATATTTAACCCTTTGCACTCCGCGCCTTCCTGGACGTTAACAATAGAAATATATAATTATACAATAGTTTCTAGTATAGCAATCGAAAATTTCCATTTCAACAGAAAACTTGAGGGAAATATGCATTTCTGAAAAAGGTGCTGTGGAATAATCACTAATTCAATTCTGATGTCCTCTCAGAGGGGACATCCGAGTGCAAAGGATTAAAATGATTCCATTATCGATCATATACACATGTAATTGCAGCATTTCTTTTAAATTTTATGTATATTGTTAATACTGCGTTTAACTTTGTACTTGATAAATACTTGACACAGAGACAAAGTTTTACACAGAAAGCTGTAACATATTCTGTAAAACCATAACGCAAAGTGTCCCAAATATGCATTCCCCAATATACTTTCCACTCGTTTTTCTAACATTTCTATTATTTCTCAAAATCTATGGTTACTTTTGAGCCATCCTGTACGCGTACAGCGAAATATATAAGGAAAAGTTTGTCGTCGACTCTTCTAGTCGGCTCCCAGATGAAAACATTTCCTACTTTGCATCGTACGACTTCTCCACGCAAGAAGCAACAGGATTCTCGATAACGTAAAAAAATTTGAGAATTTTAAAACAGTGGTGTACCTTGTGTAGCCGGAAGGAGGATTTGCCGCGCTATTTTTGTGACGAATGTCGTCGTCGATGTCTAAAACATTCGCCAGCAAACTCTTGCTACTTTTCTCCTGCAGCTCCATGCTCTTGCCCCTTTGGTTGCTACCGAGAATGTTCTTTAGCGTGATCTTCTTCCCTGGACGATTCATGCGCAGCATCCATGGCAGCCATTGTAAAAGCACTACTTTAACCTACGCGCAATGAGAAAAGAAGTTTTAGATACATTTTTAAAATAGCACTCGAATGATCGATTTGAATGAAAAGTGGTTAATAAACGATATTGTTGATGATTTTCAAGTCCCTTATCTTACTTATGTGAAAATTTAATCGTTTATGGAATTAATTATAAGATATCGTGGAATTTAAGCGTTTCGATTTTCCTTTTTTATTATACATGTCCATTGCATTTTCTTTCTACGTAGATACGTATAATAGTAATCTGCGCAATGTTAAGTATAAATAAGCGTACATTTTTCGTTTGCAAAGCAGTACGCATTCCATTTCTGACAAAATTATTATAATATATATGCCAGTTTGAAGTCTATTCCAATTAGTGTCATACAATCCCGTGATGGAAGCTTCTCCTACGACACTCTGATAGAGAAAGTGTTAATATCTCGGAAATTACGAAAAATCTATAGTTAAAATTCCAAATTTCCTCCATCCTCTCCAAATTTCGCTTTCGAAAAGAACAGACACTGCGTTTCTATCGTCGAGTTGCTTCGCGTAACCGAAATAATTTAATACTACAAACTGTGCGCGGTTTCCTTCAGCGCGGAATTAGAATTTCTTTATTTTTTTTTTGTTCCACGACGAATCTTCCATCCGGAAATAATGGCACGGCGGAGTACTGCGCGCGGAATTTTTCTGAGCCCGTAGGATTCCCTGGCTCCGGTTGAAGTACGATTCTCCTCGGTTTATGAAACTTCTAGTAACCAACGGGCAAGAGGAAGTGCTAACGCCTGGAAGGCACTTTAAACTTTCAGCGGCTAAAGCACTGTCTTTAATGGCTGTAATGGCCACTACGGACAAGGGCGGAGTTTTATGAATGAAAATACCGGCTACATCTTTGCATACATCTGTCAAAGTTCTTTCGCGTTTCAGTAAACTGGACTAGTTTCGGAGGCTCCCCTCGTTCCGACGCGAATCCTCCGCTTAATTATTTGTCGAAACGCTCAGCGTTATCAGAACGGGATCTCGTTTCGTGGTAATCGAATTAGAACGGAAATTGTTTTAAAGGTACTTGGCTATTATCATCATCATTATTATTATTATACAAGTGAATTATGTAAATTATAAAGGAATAAAATTCTATGATATTAATTTCAGAATTAGTGAATTTACTTGGATGTTACAGTATTGGCATTTTAAATTCTTTCTTTTGCAAATCAAATTCTTCCTTTTTGATAATCAAATTCACCCTTTTTGAAATGAAATTCACCCTTCTTCAAATGAAATTGACAAGGCAAGTACTTCTACTTAAGTATCTTTTTGAATTAAATCTTCAATTTTTTAAATAAAATACTTAAAGTAAAGTACTTGATTTGCGAAAGGGTGAATTTCATTTGCAAAAGGGTGAATTTAACCCTTTGCACTCGAGTGTCTCCTCTGAGGGGCGCAGCTTTTTGGGAAATGTATATTTCCTTCTAGTTCTCTATTGAAATGGAAACTTTTCACTGCTGGGAGACGTTAGCAATAGAATGGCAATGGTTTTTATTGCCAACGTCCAGAAAGAAGCAGAGTCCAAAGGGTTAAAGTGCCAATATTGTATTACGCGAAGAAATATCAAAGATGTAATAAAAAACAAATTATTAAATTCCTCCTTCATACATTCTTAACACCAATGTTGCATTCTTATCAGACTATTCAAAAGAGGTTAGAATTAAAATTAGTTGAAGTAAGAAAAAGAAACGTTTCTTACCCACTGCGCCATTTCGTATCTGTCTGGTGATCTATGATGATAGTTGAGGACCATCACCGTCAGAACGACGCTGCTAGCCACCATGAACATGATGCAATTGAAATACGACCCTGGATTCGGGGTGTTACCGAAGATACCCCGAAGAAAAACACACAAAAAGGAGGCGATTAGTCACGGCAATAGATCGTGGATCCACTCGATTGTTCGTCCAGAATGAAAGACTTCGCAGCTCCCAGACTCTTAGCCCTCACAATTTTGCCATTCGAAACGTAAAATCATCTCCTCTCATCTTTACACTAATTTCGCTGCTAGTGGCGTCTTTCATTCGGTCCGACGACCATCTTCGTTTCCCCACGCACACGGATGATTCACTTAAACAGACTCGAGGATCGAGAGTGTGCACGCGGTCGAAATTCTTTTCCACGAAAGACTTGATCGATATCTACAACATTGCTATTCACATTTGGGGATGCATCGAGAACAAAGGGACCAGTGCATCGAAACGCTCAGCGTTCTACAGGTGCGATTCACCTGTGCGCAACGTAAGAACGTTCGTTCCACTGTATACAGCCACCCTCGATCCTAGATCCATGGTTTTACGCTCGCGATCCAGGGAAGAGCACACGCTTTCACGATCACACGGCCCTCGCATTCATTCCCGGCGACCCGAGGCCGCGTTCCTGTTGACCCTCTGCAGGGGAATCGTTCCACACTCGTAGGAGAGAACACAGAGATATAAGAAAATCAAGAGAGGATGAAATTAGGCGAGCGTAGGTCGTAGGAGAGATCGTAAAAAAGCGAACAGAGCACGCTCGGATAGGGGAGACAAGAGCCGAACTGTGTTTCGTAACGGTTGTGAAACGGGTGTGCGCGCGTGCACCTGTCGCGTGTGTGTATACAGCTACGTATACTTATCTGCTCGCGCGTACAGGTCGCAAGGCGAATAAGCGGTTTCGTAAAAACGTTTTATAGATCGTGACGACGAGAGGACTTGTTACTGAGACCTCTGAGCGTTTAGTCGCTCGTGTACTCGATGCTCCGTGAGTTTTGCTCGTTTTTGCTCTTTGCGCGATGACCATGGTGATGAAAGCTCTGTCGCTGTTGCGGAATTCTTCTCTTAGAACTTTGCTGCGTCCGTGTATTATACGATTTTTAACCGTTTGCACTCGGATGTCCCCTCTGAGGGGACAGGAGAATTGATTAGCGAGTACGAAGGGTAACTTATTTCAACTTTTTCAGAAACGCATGTTTTCTATTGAAATGGAAACTTTCTATTGTTGATAGACATTAGCAATAGAACGTATTGCTATTTTAGTAATAGCTTCTATTGATAACGTCTGGGAAAGAGTCGAGTGCAAAGGGTTAAATGTAGATTCAGAACTTTGACTTCAGGTACTTATCCAATTATATTTCCTTTATTCCTCATTTAAAATTCTTGGATTCCACGAAATCTAAATCTTTGAAATAAAATAACGCAACGTCTGTAGTTAGAACTCCTCAAGTTTAGTATTCGATGGTTGCAATGGAAAGCAAATTAAATTCTAAGTAATCAACCATCTCAGTGGGTCGTCATCGCGTTTCTACCTTTCCAAAATTTCGAAACGAACATTTACAAAGTTAAGAAAAAGAGAGAGAGACAGGAAGGAAGAAGCTGCAGGTGCGTTTTCACGATGAATTCCTCCAGCAACAGAGCTAGACGAGCATGTAGAGAGCATCGCGCGTTCAACCGAGCGTCGAGGAACATTTTAATAACGAATCCCCTCGAATCGTTTGCGGCAACACGTATCGGTAGCCTGGTTAATACCTCGAAAGGGGAACATCTAACACATTGGCATGCAACTACGGAATGCAATTACCACGAGGATGCACGAGTGTTTTAGGTTATGCCACGAATATCGTTGCGTTATCTATGCAGGATGCACACGAACAGAGCGGTAGCATTTGCACAGAGGTTCAAGCTGCACCGAGACTAATAGTAACGTTAATTAAAGCCTCGTTTTTCTCATTCAGACCCGAACGTTTGGTATGCGGCAGACTTACTGGGAAGTTGTTACTGTATCCTCGATTCGAACAGCGTTTTGACATGGATGTTGTTTTCTGGAGATTATTAGTTAGGCATTCGTGAAGCTTTCTGTTTATAGTATTGTTCGTTAACGATATATCGCAATTAACGCTAGAAATTATGTACCACGGACTGTGTGAAATGTCTGCAAGTAGAAAGTTGTATAGTTGTAGCGGAGATGTACGAGAAGCATCGTTGATTATACTGTAATTGAAGTTGAAAAGTGTTTTATTCCTGAATGGCGTAGAATCGTGTCTTGCTTTAAACATTCAGTGTAATGCATTGTAAATTATGATATTCCAGATAGTATAGAAATTTGTCGTTTAAAGATACGGTTTAGAGACTTTTCAATTGTGGGTCAATGGTTTTCGAATCGTTTTCTACTGCAATCACGTTTTGCATTTTCATTTCTTGTCTTAATTTAGGGTGTTGTTATGATTTAAAAGTCCTGCTTTTACAAAACTCTCTCTCTGAAAAGTAATGTGACTGATACAGAGTGTTTTTAGTATTCACGGTTCGACCAGAAAGCGAGTGTTTTGTTGACAGAATTCTTCTCTGCAAAATATCGTTTTTGTCAATCACGCTACGGTATTTTAAACCGCACGAAATCCTAATTGTGCTTACGAAAACGAGTAGAAACAACAATAAAAAGTTAGATTCGTTAAATTAACCAGAAGCCTTGGACGAAATAATTTCATCTCACATTTTCGACCGATTTTTGCTCGTTGAAGCATCATTTCCGTACACTTTCGTAAAATCCCATAAATGGCACATTTTCCAGATATTTTCACGCGCGACGTCCCTGATTAAAAGTCACCTCGTCATTTTCTTTCCCTACGCTAAAAATATTATCGTTAAGGAACACTGTTCCCCTTTGTCTCGCGCTCGGTGCCCAGTTCGATCGAACAAAACTTTGATAATGCAAAAATCCGGCGTTACGCTCAAGTGCTCGTCTACTTAGTCGCGATTTCCCGTTAAACGACCGCGCGGGGAACGACCGAGAACATTAAGGAAGAATGAAAAGAAAGAAAAAATAAATGGAAAGGGTTAATCTTGGTGGCGGCGCGGGAGGAAAAGCAACGTTAAAGAGGCCGGCTTTTAAAGTCCGCATTATCTTCATAGCCGCGTTTAACGGCTCCATAAACGGCTGGCGTAAGCGTCACTGACGTGATTAATAGTTGTATACGGAAGCAGTTCCCCTTCCTTCGTTATTAATGAATCCTAACGAGCGTGTGTTGGATCGTGCACGGTGTTGGAAAAAAGGATACGAGATTTTAGGGGTGCGTTGGACTTATTGGGAGAAGAAAATGTCTAAACGATCTAGATATATCTGTAGAATCAACTTTTGTGTTCAAAAGCGGTCAATGTATGCACTTGTACTTGTTGGGAGAAGTAAAAATGTCTAAATGATCTAGATATATTTGTAAAATTAACTTTTGTGTTCAAAAGCGGTCAATGTATGCACTTGTACTTGTTGGGAGAAGTAAAAATGTCTAAATGATCTAGATATATTTGTAAAATCAACTTTTGTGTTCAAAAGTGGTCAATGTATGCACTTGTACTTGTTGAGAGAAGTAAAAATGTCTAAACGATCTAAATATATCTGTAAAATCAACTTTTGTGTTCAAAAGTGGTCAATATAGGCACTTGTACTTGTTGGGAGAAGTAAAAATGACCTAACGATCTAGATAAATATATATAAAATCAATTTTTGTGTTCAAAAGCGTTCAGTGTATGCACGTATGTGTATCGTACTTTTTGGGAGAAGTAAAAATGTCTAAATGATCTAGATATATTTGTAGAATCAACTTTTGTGTTCAAAAGTGGTCAATGTATGCACTTGTACTTATTGGGAGAAGTAAAAATGACCAAACGATTTAGATAAATATATATAAAATTAATTTTTGTGTTCGTACGTTCGTAAATACAAAGTTTTATTTCACACCAAAAAGATTATTTTCAGAAGTTACATCGAGCTGACATCTTTTTCTTCCTTTCAGTGAGTTCTCGAAGCTCTCAAGTACTAAATTCTCACACCCTCTTCTTAAACCCTTTTCCTTGTACATTTATTTATCGAATTACTCGCGCTTTTAGTTTTCAACTTATAACTTTCGTTTCGTTCGCATCGTGAACTATTTGTTTAACGCGTTATTGCTTGAAACTTGGAGGAACGAGGATTGCAGAATTCAAGGGATCGAGGAGCTGAAGGGATATGTATACAACTTGTCACCAGGGAAATGATACGCTTAGTTAAGGAGGACTCGAGTGACGTTGATTTATTAACGCGTTTTCAAACTTCTGATTTATGATGTATTGTTTTGCAAATTTTAGATTAATTATTGAAATTAAGGATTGCAGGATCATTTATAGTGTGGCTATTTGAGTAATTGCGTACTTGGGTTAATTGAATCATCAGTTGCATATTTCTTCGCTATTTCTGAGTTACTTCAGCCTATTCTGTGTGCAGAATTATACATTATTCGATAATTTAAGAAGAAAATAATAGCAAGGGGAGAAATAATAAATGATGAGTGTTGCAAAAAGTGTTCTATCTTCCTAATTAATATCTATCGAACACAAATACGAGTATAAATATTTTATAATATATTAATCCTTTAAATTCCATAGATGCAATAAATATTTCATCTGTCGCGTATTAATTAAAAATTTTACTGCTGTAATATTACGTTCTTCATTTCCTTTCGTCCTGTTCATTCATGTCATATTCACGGTTTATTACAACTGCTTTATTTCAATTTTTAACCCTTTTACTAATTTTTATGGTATCGTGATCGTTATGGGTATCAAAATAAAAGCCACGGTAATTCCACCGCAGATTCTTGAGAAATTTTGTATTCCTAGGAGACGTTAGCAATAGAAATTATTACAATATAAATAGTTTCTACTGCTAACACTTAGAAAACAGCAGAGTGCAAACAGTTAATTATCACGCACAGTGTCTCAACGTATCACTTCAACAAATAAAACCTAAAATTCGCACAGCCTTGTGACGCTCACGGAAAATATATCTTCGATCAAACATGAACAGACGACGCGTAAACTGTCAGACGCGTATCGTACGCGCGCATAAGTAAACAGTCCGTGGAGTTTGCGAGTGACAAACGCGAAATGAAGAGGATCACCTTCATTAATACGCGTGGGACGCTTCCGTCGCGTTATCCGCGATCGTGGCGCGAGTTCGCGTTCATTAATTCCGTCGCGCGCGAACGATCGCGGAAAAAAAGCGAACGCGGACAGGTGTTATTTCCATAAATTGGCGGTCGAAAAGAGCGTGAAAAGGGTGAACGAGATCGCGGGAGAAAGTCGAGGCTGGGTCGCGATTGACGCGATGCAAATGAGCTTTCTGGCCCGATTCGTGGAAACGAATTTCCGCTCGATTAGTCCCCCAGGTTCGATGATTTTTCGCACGGAATCAAAAGGGTGCGCAATTTTTTCGGTCGACGCACCATCAATACGGATCGCGTGGGTCCATTACACGGTTCAGTTAACAACGCGCGTTTAATTAGCTGTTAAATACCAGCACGCGCGTCGCGCACAACAAACAGCCGGCTCTGTGTGTGCCGCCCCGTTGGCCAAATAGCAGATTTGTTTAAAAAGGATTTGGAACTTTTAGTGGAAGAATTTCACCGCGCGTTAACTTCGAATCGGTCCACTGTGGATCACGGAAAAGTTGTTACCATTGAAGGAATATTTATTTCTTCTCAACGCAAACTTTGTGAGTTCAGAGGGTTAACCCTTTGCACTCTGCTCCTTTGTGGACGTTCGCGGTAGAAGCTAGAAATATTGCTAAAACAGCAATGTTTTAGTAGTCTCCCAGCAATAGAAAATTTCCATCGCAATAGGAAACTTGAGGGAAGTACGAGTTTCTAAAAAAACTGCGGTGGAATAAGTTTAATCAGTAATCAATTCTGATGTCCCCTCAGAGGAGACATCCGAGTGCAAAGGGTTAATAAATATCGAAGAGAAATTAGAGGAACGAAGAAAAATCGAGTTCAAGTTAACGCACGGTTCTTTCAGATTCGTTCGACAATTTTTCTGAAATTCCAAATTAATTTTTCACAGCGCGATAAAGGACAGTCGTAAACTGCATTCAGAGAACGCTATCTCGTCTCTGGGAATGCTGATAACTCGAACAATCTATTTCACGATCGATCCCACGATTTTTTGCCGATCGAGTATGATTCGTCAGTTCGATAGCTCGTTATATCTTTGCTTTATCCGAGTCTACGTATATCGCTGCACGCATTGTGCGAAAGTTGTTTGAAAAAATGAAGAAGAATGGTAGACAATGGTGACAAATGAACATTTTAGACCTGTTCCATATGGGTATACAATTTCGAGCAAAAGAGATAACCGAATAGAAAGTTTAACAATGTTATTGTTCCTTTTATCAGACTTTATGTATCACTATTTTGTTTCGATAATTTATTCAACACTATTCGCTGATCCACTGACATTTTCAATGGCTGACGAAAGCGTGGTCAATTTGTCACTTCAACGCATCAATTCATATTACAGATTAATTATTTCTCTCGGTTAATTCTACGGTTGTATTAACGCAGAGATAATTATTTTCAATTTCACTGTGTTCAAATTTCTTAATCTCATTTATTTCTGTATATATCTATATAGATTTTCGAATAATTTTTGGATAACTAGTATAAGTTACTCGTTTAATCCAATACAAGTTTTAATGAAACTGCAATGTAAAATTTTATAATAAAAATATTATTATTTTACATTCGTGTAGCTAGTTTTTATATTTAAAAGTTTTTAATAATATGACATTTTGATTGATGGCACAAAGCACTTTCGTAGAAGATTTTTAGTGGTCATTATCCATTATTATCGTGATCGACAGTGTCGTAATCGTGATTAAAGATAGCAATTTATTTTACTTTCGAATATTTTAACGAATAGATCCGTATTTACGATATTTTCAGAGGACTGGTGGGTATAAAAGCACGTCGCGATAAAACGAGATGCGAATATGGAGAGAGGGAGGTTAATAATTTGTGTATCGAAGGGACACGCATGTGCATAGGAAATATGAGTAACTCTGTACATACGAAATGTGTGATTTCCCTACTATTCGATTTAGAAACAATACGCAATGCAAACTAGTATATCGAGTTTCCGCGTATTTGACGATTCTATACAATTCCAATGAGACACTTTGCACACAGTCAGTCACCAAAATATTCGAATATTAATAGAAGCTTTATGAGCACTTTCAAGCTTCGTATTTGAAATAAATGATGAGCGACCAAGAACGAAAATGTATAATGCTATAGTACCTTATAGCATATTAATGTCGAATTAAAGGAATGGATGATTTATTATGCGGATCGTGGTTATAATATGAAAAACGTCAAGAATAATTTTATTGATAAAAGCTGTAACGTTCAGAATGAATGCATATTTTGTTCAGTGACACTTTTCGATAGTTTTTCGATTTTTCGATTCTTCTTCAGTGTTTATCCTTGCTTCTTTTTTATGGTTGATTTTATTTAACAAAGGTGGTCATATTTTTGTAAAAAATTGCTATTTCACTTTTGTTTGTTTGTTTTGCATTTATCGCGGAATACAAGTCAAATTTATATTGGCTTTCAATTATTTCCATGACTGACTGTACGCATAGTGTGCATGTTGCTTCAACGCCAGGAAATTTGTGCCAACTCGACTGTTTTTTACTTTAGGGATGACCAACCTCAACACGTGTGGTTTCATATTTTCACGGAACGTTTCGCTTCTGTATTTCGAAAATGTGAATTTCGACAGCCAGAAAGTGTGTTTGACAACGGAAGAATTTGCGGATTGATCGTGTGTCGCGATAAAAGTAGTATTATTTCAAAAGTTACGCGAGTTAGACGTTTTATAATTCATATACATATGTCTATTTTTATGTTTTCCTATATTTGTTTACGATTGTAATCAATTCATCAATGGAGAGCTCCCCAAACAAAACAAAAAATTATTTGAATGCAACATCAAACAGAACAGCTGCACGTATATTCTATACACTCAATATTTATCAGTTGAACAATTTAATACACGAAATTATAAAATTAAAAGTATAATTTTTGCAACGACAATTTGAAGATAAAAATATAATTATTAAGATACTTATAGAACATCTTAATTACAATTTTTGCAGTGAAAATTTTCAGACAAAAATATATTAAAATACTCGCAGAAAATTAAAAAAAAAAAGAGAATTTAAGAAAAGAAACAGAACTGTTTTTTCAGAACAAATTAATTTCTTCACATTTGAAAAGCGATAGCCTGCGCCCCTTTATCGTCCCTTCGTCCCTTCCTGCAACCCTTCCTTTATTTCGCGCTCGCATTTCCATCCTCATCCCCCGTCTATTTCGTTTCGTCGACGGAAACTTAATTCTTCCGCGTTAACCCGACCGAGCGGATCCGTAATCTCGTGAATTTAATGGCGGCAGCGGGTTCTTTAACCGCACGGTTGGCTTCTCGCTCGTCGGAGCGTTTCGCGATTTTTCCTTTCGCCCTCGAACTCCGCTTGTCGCTTTCGAAACCGGCGGCAATTCTCGCGGTTCGACTCTCGCGAGATCTCTGGTACCTCGTCGTCGCCAATTTCGACGCGGACTCGATGGCTGAACGGGAACGTTTCACGACGGCTCGCGCCTTTGTCATTCAAAGCGATACTCGGAATTTCGCCGCGCTCGAAGGAGCGCGAACCCCGCGATTTCCTTTCTCCGCCGTCTACGCTTTACGACTTCATCCCCCTAGTTTGCGCCCCCGCGATTGGCTCTGATTTTCGCGCGGATTTTCTCGTCGCGACATCTCGTTACGATTTCACGTCCTAGAAGCTAATTTTTATGGTAATTTTTTAATTATATTCATTTTTGTTTGATATAAGGTGTTTCTGCAGTTTGCGTTCTCGCGATTAGCTCTGACTTTGACGCGGATTTTCTCATCGCGACGTCTCGTTACGATTTCAGATACGCGATTTCACGTCCTGGAAGCTAATTTTTACGGTCAGTTTTTAATTATATTCATTTTTGTTTGAAATAAGGTGTTTCTGCAGTTTGCATTTTCGTGATTGGTCCTGACTTTCGCGCAGATTTTCTCGTCGCGACGTCTCGTTACGATTTCAGATACGCGATTTCACGTCCTAGAAGCTAATTTTTACGGTCAGTTTTTAATTATATTCATTTTTGTTTGATGTAAGGTGTTTCTGCAGTTTGCGTTCTCGCGATTGGTCCTGACTTTGACGCGGATTTTCTTGTCGCGACGTCTCGTTAAGATTTCAAACGCACGATTTCAGGTTTCAGTAGTTAATTTTTATAACTAGTTTTTAATAGCACTCATTTTTGTTTGACGCAAGCTGTTGTCTCCGTAGTTTGCATTCTAGCGATTGGCTTTGACTTTCGCGCGGATTTTCTATAGGTAACAAATTTTTAGATTATTTAGAACGATAGTGATACATTCAATTACAGAAGTTTGTTATTAACCTTTTGCACAGATAGTTAAGATATTTATAAATTTACTTTGCAAACATTGCAAAAATTGAAATCTCTTAATAAGATTGATAAACGAGTCTCCTAATAAAATCGATTGACATACCACGTTTCTCACCCAATATTGTACGCGAAGGGGTGAAGGTGCTTAGAGTATTGTTTACACAACAACTCTCGAGTCGAGCTGTTCTTGCACTCTGTAAATCACACTGTTTACATTTTGTTCTTCATAATTACTGGCGTGAAGGCATTAATTTACATACGTTTCGTGCTTCCATTTTTCTGCATGTTCACATTACGTAGTGCAAAGTATTCTTTTTTCGATTTCAATTCTGACACTGTTTCGTACGCAATGTTAATATCATGTTTTATCTTGACGAGTTTCGTTAATGTAATTTCGCGTTAAAGTATGAAACACACGCGATTGTACGCGTTAACAAATGAAATTAATCAATTGCAGCTGTATTTACGATTTCCCATCGTAAATGTAACATCATAAAACACTCTAGAGAGAAGAACAATGAAACGAACACTTTTCTCATCCTTATTTTTATGAACTTATCGTCTCTTCGTACGTCCACAATATCTTTTTAAATGTTAGGAAATTGGCAGCCATTTCATCCATTTCATCCTGAGCGCAGTCGCTCGATCAGTTTTTCATTCTTTGCGTCAATAAGCACGTTTCTTCCATTGTCACGTAGAAACGCTTTCTCATTCTCTTTCATTTCAATGTTCCTTGCCAGCTTTATTCTTCTTTTCTTCATTTTACGTTCTCATTTCCTGTAGTCGTTATTTGATATCGCGAATTGATGCGATTTGACTTTGATCGCGGAATACGTTCATTTCATGGACGATAATACGCGTTTCAGCTTCAGACCTTTTCACACGTCGACTAAGTAATTATTGAGTGTTTTCTCGAACGTCTTTTATTATACATTTATTGTCATTTAAAGTCCAGTTCGAAGATTTTACTTCGATGAAAGAAAGACTTGGAATTTTTCTGAGTTCAAAGCACCTGACGCTTTCTTATCATTTCTTTTGTTGATTAATGATAATATTTGATAGAGTAATCAAAGTAATAACAGCTTCTATTATTTACTAATATTATTAAATTGTATTGTATTGTCATTTTTAATAACAACTTCGATTTGTTCCTTGATTATTTTTTAGACAAAGAATTATTGGCGTTTTTTCGCTTTGATGCGAATAATGAAAGTAACAACGAATTTTAAATTCTCACTTTCCACGGGTGCGTGTGCGTGTGTGTCTGAATACCGCGTTATTAAAAAAATGATTGAAAAAAAATTTCGCGTTCCAAACAATCGTTTTCAATTGTCGATGTGCATATATGTCTGAAAGTATGTTTCGTGCAAATTAAGAGGGACAATGTGTAATTATATAGTTACAAACGAGTTGTCCATTAAAAAATTCGTTAAATTTGTAAGTCAACTCAATATTTAATAATATGAGTAAAAATATCAGCTCAATACTTAATAATATGAGTGTAATTGTAAAATGATAACTCATTTAAGAATCAAATTTGAATTGAAATAATGCAGCTGATAATAAAATACGTATGAACGAGTTCACGTTAAGTCACGAGAATATATATAGCTAGGTTTTTAATATAAATTGCTGAAATGCAAATGCTATTTTTCAAGCAATCTAAAATTCAAATTCATATTGCTTCAAACAACGCGCGTTTTGTGTGTGCACGACGTTAATTTTAATTACAGATAAGGAGCTGATGCAACTGATGATACGCAAATTTTTGCAAATAAAATTCACCCTTTTTCAAATCAAATTCGCTCCTTTGCAAATCAAATTCTCTTTTTGCAAATCAAGTACTTCTACTTAAGTATCTTTTTGAACTAAATTTCTTATTTCTGTGTAGTGCTTTTAAATAAAATATTTATTTGTCATTTAAGTAGAAGTATTTGATTTGTAAAAGAATGAATTTGACTTGCAACAGGATGAATTTGATTTGCAAAAGGGTGAATGCTATTTGCAAAAGGATAAATTTGATTTGTAAAAGTGTGAATTTAAAGTACACTCGTATCTTGTTTTCATTAGATTAAAAAGATGGATAATACAATAGTCGTATACAGAAATAGGTGTTTCGCTGGTGGTGGTCATCTGTGTGGTTAAGGAAACGAAGGAGGTGGATATTTGAATGCCTATCGTATAAATTCCATCATAAATTATTTTTCAAATATAATTTAAATCAATTTTAGTACATTTTGTATGCAATTAATAGCATACACGTAAGCATCTTCAAAATGCGACTCTTTTTCAGTATTTCATGTATCAAGTAGCAATTAGACGTAGCGAGTTATCAAATTGTAGTATTTGGAATTAACCAAATACTTATTACCAGTATCACAGTGAATAGAATTAAGTATTGAAGATTAATCAATTTTATTCTTCTAATAACCATTATACGCTTTGATTTATTTTTTATCACAAAGAGAACTAAGCCTGCTATTCCTCCTCGCCCTCGAATTTTACCAATAATTCACAACGCTACCTGAACTTAAATATCAAATACACACCTCCCAGTAGAAAATACAAATAATGCACAATAATTATAAATATATATAGCTACCTCCAACAATTTTTGCAAAACATCGTCTAAACATCGTCTCCTCGAGGAGGCGTTCTATTCAGCGACGCTTAGCCAGCTTCTGCGGAGCAAGTTATATCTCGAATTTTCGTTTGAGACGGGGAAATTTGTAAAGAGGGATGTCGAGATCGCGTTGGTTCGCCATTTTAGCCGCACGACTCGTATAATGGCGCGTGTGGCCGCGCATTTCGCATTAACGTGCTCGTAACGCGTCTGCCGCGTGCATCGCGATCGTTTTCACGGCGCGTTATGATTTGTTCGGTTCGCTGTCGACGCGAAATTACATTCCGCGGTAGTTTAGAGCCACGGAGGCGAGCAGAGCACGTGTCGAACGTAGAACCGATAGAAAATGGCCGATTTCGGACGCTGCTGGCAGCATAAAATCGCTCGCAAATTATAAATCAATGGGTTCCAGAAATATTGCACAGCTCTTCTCCGTTCGTGATCGATGAGCAAATTGTGAAAAGCGTATAGAAATTCTAAAATTCAATGGACGCGATATGACGCATCTAATCGACGTGTTTCATTTGAGAAAACAGCTGCCAGATTTATCATAGCGTGATTGAAATTTGAAAATTGTTAATGTCTGAGAACAATGATCTATGAACCGTTTATTAACCCTTTGCGCTCGAGGACTTTTTCAACCGCAGATCATGTTTTCTATCACTAATTCCTTCGCAAATACAACTAATCTCGTTTTTCAACAAACTTTGAAAATCAATTTGATCTTCACTCGAGCTAATTTCACCTACCAAATTCGTTTTTGTAGGACTTTGAAATATAAAATCAGTCGATGAAAAACTCCAGTTGCTGTATGATACACCATGGCGACTGAGAGTCGCCTCTCGAGCGCAAAGGGTTAACCTTTGCACTCGGATTCTGGACGTTAGCAATAGAATAGAAGCAATATTTTAATTATAATTTAGCAGTTTCTATTGATGACGTTTCCCAGCAATAGAAAATGTCTACTTCAATAGATAATTTCAGAGAAACGTGCACTTCTCAAAAAACTGCGATGGAATAAGTTTATTCTTCGCAATCATTAATCAATGCTGATGTCCCCTTAGAGGAACATTCGAGTGCAAAGGGTTAATATTGTATTAACATTCCATTTATTTATTTTGAAGCAGCTCTTCTCCGTTCGTAATTGATAAACAAATTTTTGGAAACACTAACAAAGACAGAGAACTGTCACTTTAGAGTTCACACTTAATACACATGGATTTGACAGAGCTTAAAAATTATTTTTCTTAAAAATGGAACCCCAAAAGATGAAATGCAAAACTTTATTTTGTATTTTCGACTTAATTTTATACGAGGAATCACCTTCTGCACGATTATACTACAATTACTGGGACACCCCGTACAAGCAACTGTGTTTTTGAAAATCTTTAGAGCCTACAGATTTATAATTTGCGAAAATTTATGATTGCAGCACGATCGAAATTAGTTTTTATTTAACATACTCCTTTCGATTTCATTCAGTTTCTTTTCATTCTTCCTTTATTGTTGCTCTTTGCTTTAAATGTTCCATAAATACATGTTGAGATGTGTATAATGACACGAGAAATCGATACTAATATTAAGTAAATGATTATCAAACGAAGAAAATTCGTTTTAACAAATTTCTTACGTTTCGTATATCGTGTTACAAATCTCAACGAGTAGGGAAACCTTAAATGAACCTTCAGTTTGATCTTAATTAAAACCCGAGCATCACGTGAACCTAATTTCTGCTGGATGAAATTGCGATCGATTTTTCATGTTGTAGTTTTAATAAGATTATTAAGTTACGCTGGGCTTTTTATTTATTATATAGTAATCACTGCTATTTATAAAGAGACAGTTTATAGTTATAGTTAATTGTTATGGCTGCACAGAAAAGAATATGGCGATTTTTGTCTTGAAATAAAACGAAAGTGTGAAATAAATATTTCGAAAAGGACGATTTTAAAAATACCAGTATGTTTGAGAATAATTATACGTCTTTATGGGATCGTTTTGTACTGGTTTTTTTGAAAATTACGTGTAAAATGTTTTGAATTTTGTGAATTTGCTAATTTTAATTACAAAGCGCAAGTTTACGAGTGCAATTATTTCTTTTATTCGAAAATCCTTCTACTTATGAATGTAATTGACGTTATCTCGATGATTGACACATTTCTACATTAATATAGAAGAGAATAACGTACGTGTCAATCTTCTTAATGCTCAGTCAGATATAATTTACTGTCAGTTCTGTAACTTTCGTTCATTTTAAGACAGATAATCGTTTGTAATAAATTTTTGCTTTTGATTAATCTCAGATATTGATCGAGACTCAGCACCGATTTAATATAATGTTTTTTAATATTTTCTCAAAGATGTTATACTGTAGAAAGTATGTTTCATGTATGTTTACGACGAAGTTTGCTCTAAGTCCCATCATTTATCGTTTATTTGTTGCTTAAGCAATTAATGGCGTACATGTACATATCTATAGAAGTATAGAACATTTATATAGAACAGCTGATTCAGATTAATGTGTAAATAACTTTATCTTAACAATGTAACTCTGAAGTGATTTATATATATTACACTGATATAAATTATTTTTAGGATGATTTTAGATTATTTTAGAATGACACAAAAAATTAATGTATGCAGCAAGTTATAAAATTCGACTAAAAGGAAGCAAATTTTTTCTTCACTATTGTTTTACATTTTCACTCGATATAGAGCTATCCATAATATATCCACATTGTTAATTAAATACAGTAGAGCCCTCTCTATCTGAACTTGTAGTGAGATACTGTGAATATAAAATAAAAATCTTTTGATACTGAATTGTATTTATTTCAATGGAAATCAAGAAGGACAATATTTCTTGTTCGAGTATTTATGGATTTCGCATATTTCTGGTTGTTAAATTGTAGTTTGTAGGAAACAATGAACTTATGGAAGGAATTAATGGAAGATCGCTGCGTCGAAAAGTAAAGGTCAATATCGCTGCAGTGTAATGGCGCCAGGGGAGTGCAAAGGGTCACAGCTAGAATTCACTGTGACTGTTGAAAGATTACTAAAGAATTAGCGTAATTGTGTTTTTTATCATTGCTGCAAGTAGCATCGTCATTAAATTATTTTTTAACATTTGGAATCCAATAATTTTTCAAATATACACGTGTGAATAATAATACAGCGTTAATTTTACTTGTCATCACTTATTGCAAACAATATGTTATTACATTTACCTAATAATTATATCAGATATAGTAACAGTTCCTCCAGATTTTGCTTTCAGAAAGAAAAGTAAAGAAACCATTTGGTTATAAACTCTCACTTCAAAATCACAATTAGTTTTACTCGATCAAACTAATAGAGTACAAAAGTCTCCACTGCACTGCTGTATTCTTCTACACTAGCATACATATGTACATGTACTGCAATTATGTTCTAGTTTTGGTCACCATGAAACATATTTTACACAGAATACTCATTTCAGAACCCATTAAAACGATTATTACGACACAAAGTTCGAAAAAACACCGAATCTGCTGGCATCTCGATGAAAAGGAGCGTCGAATTAATCCGATCAATCGATTTATCTTCAATTTTGATTTCTCGACGGGCGAGAATCGTTTCCTTTCGACCGATGCGACTGGTTTCCCCGAATCGTCCCGATTTTACAATGACGTTGGTCCACCGTTTAAATGAATCGTTCACTGGCTGTTCTCTTTACTCTGCGATCGTATCACGCGTGATTCTATCAGCGCCGCGATATCAGCGATACGATACAAGCTACGCGACAGTAACAGTGAATTAATGGAGCAGTAACGATTTAATTTGATGGTCTTGCGTGATTGGAGATAACAGTAAATGGCTGGATCTTGCATCGCATGTTTTACGATTTGATAATGGCAACTTTTGCGTTTATAGACAGTCGCGTTCTAATTATTTGATTCTGTCAGAGAAAATTGAAGACTTTGCACTTTTTACAAGGATAATAGTTTCTATGAGCATTCGTATTCTTGCCTTCTGTGAAACAAAATTCAAATGTGAAATTAAATGATGCCTCTGAGAATTTTTAGTAAATCTTTTACTGAAATTGAGTAACTAGAAATGAAAATGTATGGACATTGTGAGTCCTGCAATTGGTATAAACTGATTTCAATATTTGTGTACGTCATATAATTAGAAATGTGTTGATAAAAACGACTTTTGATTTGACAGAATTTCGATTTGCTATAAAATTAGACATTAACTTTGCAATTGCTCGATATAAAATTAACCCTTTGCACTCGAAGACTTTTTTAGTCGTACATCATTCATTTTCTCTATCGCTAATTTCTTCACGAACACAATCGATTTCGTTTTTCAACGATTAAAAATCAATTTCATCTTCACTCGAGCTAAATTCACTTTCGAAGTCCATTTTTCGCGGGGCTTCGAAACTTCAAATCAGTCGATGCAAAACTCTAGTTGCCATATAAAACGCAATGGCGACTAAGAGTCTTTCCTTCACTCGAGCTAATTTCACTTTCGAAACCCATTTTTCTGGAACCTCGAAACTTCAAATCAGTCGATGCAAAACTCCAGTTGCCATATAAAACGCAATGGCGACTAAGAGTCTTTCCTTCACTCGAGCTAATTTCACTTTCGAAACCCATTTTTCTGGAACCTCGAAACTTCAAATCAGTCGATGCAAAACTCCAGTTGCCATATGAAACGCAATGGCGACAAAGACTCGCCTCTGGAGCGCAAAGGGTTACTCTTCCGCACATTTTACAAATTTCTGTTACATTCGTCGCAACATTTCTCGTGCTGCACGAATAAATGCACGCAAGACATCAAAGAAAATCAGAAAAATGACTCGCGTCGCAAGAAACCCGAAGATTTCATCCTTGTGACGGGGAAAAAGGTAGAGTCGAGGGGGAAACGCGGTGGTCGACGGGAAAATACGGTCCGCGATACATCACGGGGGGGTCAGCAAACACAACGACGCAAGAAATACGCGCGGACGCGGGGACGTAAAAACAGCGCTCGCAATTAGTCTCGTCCAATTTCGCCGTGGGGCCAGTGCGGCAGCGAGGGCGGTTAAACAGCGCTAAGTAACATTATTATTTCTGGGTTCTGGCGAGGTCGTCGGGGCCGTGGCGGGCGAGGGAACCGCGAACGGGGCGCGCGACGGAAACGGCTCGCCCTTCCGCAATTTTGCCCCTTTCGGGCAGCTTCTCGTGGTGATTAAGTGACTGCGCCGTTTCGTGCACGGAAGTCGTGAGCGAAGCTAATGAGAAGAAATGGTAACAGGACTTAGCGACAGCGGCGACAGAAGAAGAACGAGAAGAAGAACGAGAAGAAGAAGAAGAACAGGTGGGCGAGAAGAGAGAGACAGAGAGGGAGTGTGTGTGTGTGTGTTTTGAAGAGCAGAGAAGAAGAGAGAGGAGGAAGACTAAGATGGCGAGCGATGCAAAACTGCTCGAAGAGCGGATACGTCGTCCGTGACGAGTATGCTCGCGTGCACTTTGATCGTTGCACGCAATGCCAAAGGTGCCTCCATGCATGTCCGCGTTAACGTTCCGGAATCTCGAAGATGACACGGTTCGAGGAACGTGGCACTCGAGATGTAAGAAAGTCCGGCTGCTGCGACTTCTGTTACTGAAGCGCAGCGGAACGTGGAAGCTAACGTTTGGCGGAGGATGTTTATCGACGTCTGTAGTCGAGTATCGATCTTGGACGCGCAGTCGACTTACTCAAAATGCATTGTATTTGCTTCGTAGTTGGCGATCTGTTATTTAGAATTGCAGAGAGAAAAGTAATGCAGCGAGAGGTCGCGGTAGAGTAGTTCTTGCAGCTGAGAAGAGATTTAGATCGAAAGAATTTATGTTCACCATATTGTTATTTCAGAAATTGTTAATTGTTGTCTCTATTAGAAAGAGCATTGTTGCTTTCAAAGAATTTATACACACATATTATTATTTCAAAATAATTACTTAAAAGTTCTGAGAAATTATAGGTTGTGTAGAACATAATGAAAACGTAGAGACAAGCACAAAATGAATCGTCGTGAGTTCTAAATTAATTGCAACTAAGCAAATATTTTGATCAGTTCTTTGTCTTCATAACTTGCTACTTATTTTGTATAATTAAAAAGCAGAATTCCCAGAAAGAAATGAACAATACTTATATTCAGATATACCATCTGTCATTCGTACTGCAACACTGACCCAACTTGAAATCTTGTTAAAAATGATTGGTACCGCAGTATCTCGAATACGTTAACTCATCAACACATACGCAGACATAATAAAGTGCTAAACTGACTTACAATTACGTGTTGCAACGTTCTCCGCGTGATGGGCTTGCAGCAAGTGCGTCTTTGAAAGAACGAGACTGTTGTTGGTCAACAACGCAAACTCGGAGGGAGGGGGTGAAGAATTGCCTTGCAGGATAACCAAAGTAGCAACAGCGACAGCGACAGCGACAGTGGTAGTGGCAATAGTGAGCCTCGTTACGTGTTTTAAATCATCATACGACTACGAGAGTTCGCTTAACACTGCACAGACACAGAACGCAGGCTACAAGTAAGTGATAGAAAAGAGTGTGTGGTCAGCCAAGAAAGTGGTTAACCCTCGAGTGGTATTAAGAGCGCAGTTTTAAGTTCGCAGGCTCGATAGTGAGCAATCAATTGTTCGGTTATTTAGAGCGTGTCTTAAGCTTCTTCTAACGTTTCTGTTTCTCGTTAATCGATTCGTTCTTTGGTAAAAAACTATCTCTGCGAGTATGTCCATGCTCCATGACCTGTGAATGCACAGTCAACCCTCCTATAACGCGATTAATTCGTACCATGCTATAAGAAAGTCAAATTTAATCTGGTACAAACGTTAATTCCTTTAACGTTTATTATTTAATTCACGTTAATTCCATTAATTTCTTATACAAACATTAATTCGTATCTGTGTTATATGAAAACCGCGATATGAGAAACATAGAAGTGAGTAAAATATATATTATATGAAAATTGCATTCTCAGAGCATGAAATTATGATGCAATTTTAGCTCTGCGTTATATGGAGACCGTGTTACAAGAGTACCGCGTTATAGAAGAGTTGACTATCATATTTAGATATATGTATAAATTGTTATGTAAAAATTGATATTCTTTCCTTATTTAATTACCTACATCGTGAATGAATTCAAATTTGAATGCACTGTGTAATTAAAGATAATTATGTATGATAGTTTCTGACATATTGACGTATGTAACGATGAGACACAACGAACGTGACGAGTGAATATTTTTATAATATTGACGTTAAAAAAAGTGTCTTTAAAAAAATGACTTAGGACACATAACTAAACTAGTTGGATGAAATTGCTTTAAGTGTAATCGTAAAATAAACTCTGTTAAATAACTTAATATTTCTCTCCAATACATATTCTTGTCTCTAATTAGGAAAAAAGTTTGTAGAAATTATCTTAAAAATATTCTGCGATGAAATTCAACGTTCTCGTATTTGTGCATAAAAATAATTGCCATCGAAAAATACTTAAATGCTTTCAAAAACCTTCGATTTTACGCATCGCGCTACTTCTTCTAGCCCCATCACACGTATATTCGGATATTTACTCGTCACTCGTGCTTCGCCATAAATAATTAACCCATGTTGAATGGTTTCGAGACTACCACTTGAGAGTTAAAGAATGTGAGGTCCAAAGGCAGAAGAGAAGGAGGAAAGATTACAGAAAAGTAGGAAAGAGAAAGCGTGAACGGTGCTGAACTGAGATCAGTTCTCTGGTTCGAAGCTTTTCATTGCCTAAATTTACGATGCCAACATTCGTCCTCGCGTGCCAAAATTCTTTGCTACGCTATGGGTGCACTAGATCAAGTCGAGATCTTTTGTTTCTCTTAGCATGAACCTGTTTGGAAGAAAGCTCGGGGGTCGAGCGCAATAGTCTTTGCTCTTTCGCATTCGCGCGGGCCATCCTCATTCGGTTTTCTCTAATCATAGCAGCGCAGAGAAAATTGAATACGTTGTATCTTAAGTTCAGTCGGAAATAAAGCCATCACGTGGTGCTTGCTGATAGGAAACTTTGGTTCGAGCTCGTCGCGAATGGGTGCCTTCTTGCGACGGAAGTGAATGGGTTCTTTTGCTAACAAACTTCTTTTACTAACACCTGGCCTTTGCGCGATTCACTGAGCTAAGTTTTATTAAAACTTAGTACACTTGTAGAGTAGTTGCAAATATTAGACACGTACGTTTTTTTATTAGCGATATTATAGTAATTGCATTAATTTACCCTTTGAGTGACTAATTTTTGGCTAACTTAAAAAATTATTGAATAAATATTTACTTGTTTCCATAAATTGTTTGATTAGTTTCTTAGCGAATGATAATTCTTTGTTTCACAGAATAAAAAATGTGAATATTTGTAAAATTCAATATTACGTGTGTGACATTTAAAACAAGAAATGGATATTTAAAAAATGATATAACTTTCCAAGCATGGCATAATGAAATTGTGTACATTTATTTTGTTTCTGTTTAATGAGATATAACAGATTCTCCGTGTTTTAAACACCATTTTGCAGAAACTTTTTAATTACTAATTAAATAAAGCATTTTTTAAACTTGTTACTCTTTTCAGAAAAACCCCATTGCTGTTGAAAATTTCATACAGATTTGAACAAAAAAGCTTATTGCACTATTTCGACATTATGGTACTAAAGCATAAAATTATTATATTTTCTTTCTTTCGTTCCTTTTTTATGCTATTTCACAAGGTAATACGTGGAAACCTCCAGGTGTTTTCCACGACGGCACAATGACCAGTCGTAAAACTGATTCCCAGCGTACCGCGACGAAACACCAGCGCATTATAGAAATTGTCTACGCGTGTTTACCCTAATCGTGGATTCTAGTAATATTTCATACGAATACGAGTGCGAAATGTTCCTAGTTTAGCGCTGTTAAATCAGCAGAGTAGGATTGCGATGACACGAGAACACCGTGTGCAGAGTGCATTGGATCCCTCAGTTTCGTTGCATTGTAAATTAACATTATACGTGTACGTGTGTATATATATGTGAGTTCGCAGTTCCTCGTGTGTGTTTGTACTTATGACCAAAACTTTCTGCTAGTTCTTTGTCCCTCGTGTTTGTGTGCACACGTTTCTATCGCCATATAAAAAAGAGTTGGTCGAGACATGTGCTGTGACGATCGAAATCGTTGGTTTGAATTTAATTATTTCAAGAATTTATGCACGCATCGCGTACAATTATTTGTATTGATTAATGACAGGAATGAATGTGTCTTAATTATTTTTTTTATTAATGTTATACGATGTTGTATCATATAACTGTTTTATTAAGAAGTTTGTTATCTTTCGCATAAGTTTTACAATTAGTTTAATTGAACAACGTCTTTTTGCTCTTTCTTTTTTTTTAATAAGTGTATGTGTTGAGAAAATGGAGGCTTCGTTGTTGTTAGATGTGTCGATTGGAAAAAGTATTTACAAATCGATGCGTCAGATCTCAAAGTATTAGAAAAAACTATCTTTTCTGTGTTAAAATTGGTTAGATGTAGTATAATATCTTTACAGTGAAAGTTATATTACTAGTTTGCAATATTTTTTCAAATAAATGCAATTTTTCATGATTATATTCAACGTAATTGGCAGATTTCTCAAGTGTCTGACTTTCCATTGACCAATACTACTGGAATTGCTGTATCACTTGGTACAGCAAAGAAATTTCAGTCTTCTTAAGCAAAATTGTATAATATTATTACAGTGTAATAATTATGAGATGTTAATCTGTAATTATGTGAATTTCACTTCGTACACATTCAACAGTCAGTAAAGAATTTATTATAAAATAAATGTAACGTATGTTGATTAAGTCTCAAGTATCCAGTATTACCATTTGTTATTATATTATTTTCCAATGCAATATGCATACAAATAAATGCGAAAACTGTTAAAATGTGCCATATCTGAACAAAAACAATAAATCTACAACAATTATTTTTGCAATTTTAAAGAAAAAAGCTGGAAGAATGAAACGTGCACTTTTAATCAATTCTCGAATGATTTTTCAGTTTCTTCCCAAATGTTTAATCGCTCTCGAAAATAATAATAATTAATACATATCTTAAATCTCCAAAAATCTCCAAACTCTAATCGATAACGATTAGCAAATAAAATAAGGAATAACGTATAAATAAATTTCGTCTCAGAAAATAAAGAAATCAGCTATTCATCAACCCTTCGTGTTGATTATATACTTATGTTCGAATTCAGAAAGCAAGTTCAGAAAAGCGAGTTCAGAAGCATCCTACGCTCTGATAATTGTGCTTCCGGTTGACAATAATGATCGCGACACAGATAACTAAACAAACACCTGTCAGTTGCTCCAGCAAACTGAACGTCAGCACGTTTCAAACGAAAACAGAGAGCGAGCTTTCGAAGGTCGCTGTTTTCGAGTCTCTTTTTGGTCAAACGGAAGCGGCGTTGTTTCAGCTGCGAGAGGCACGCTGTCGTCCCAGCCCGTGGACTTTAATAACCGGCGTTTACTTTCGTCGAATTCGATATGTGGGCGCGTTAATATGAATGAGACGCGCGAGAAAAAGGGGGAAGAAAAACGGTTCCCAATTGAAGACTGCGAAAGATCCTCGAACGAGCGCGCTCGTCAAAGTCTCGTTGTACGTTTGACCTCCCCGCGTTCCCCGCGCGCTGACGAGCTTTGTACTCGCTCGAAAGAGCCTGGCCTTTTGCGCGAGGACGCGATATGAAAGAGAGTGGCTGATTTCCCGTGGCTGCGAAAAGTTTCACACGTAGCTGCGTTCCCACGCTTTCCCGTTGCAAAAACACCGTGTCGGGAACCGGAGGGATATTAGCAGCGTTTTTCGAACGCTCAACACGTCCGCGGACAGGAAAAATTCCAGCGACCCGCAAAAACGGACGGGCGATTTCATCGGTTGGCTGTTATTTTAAAGCGTGTAATAATTATTAAATGTTAAGGTTACATGAAATTGGATGGATAATAATTGGCTTTAAAGTTTGGATGTTATGGAATTCGTGTCATTTTGAGTCACACTGGAAATTAGTGCTGTAACATTCATGTCTGCGTGTTATTTGAACGCGATACGAAGTTGCAATCAACGATCTGTGTGCGTAAAATATATATGGATATATGTAATTTTTTAGTAAAATAAGTGTGCTAAATGCCAATTTAGTTAGTAAATAAATTGATGAAAGTTTTATTGATGGAAGACGATAAGTTTGTGGATGAAAAGTTTGATCCTTAGATGTGTGATTTTTACATTCTAATACGATTCTAGAACCAAAACGATTAATCCATAAGAAAAGCAAGACTTTTCTTCGTTCGTTTTCCACAAGAATTAGTTTTATACAGCGTGGGACAAACGTGGTACCTTCACGATATTTAATTTTAATTGTAAAGGTACTTTTGCGCCACCCAGTGTTTGAATATCTATTCTATGTTTTTTTTTTTATTGCTAGTTCAATACTGAAAATTTTGTTCGTAGAAATATAAGACTGCTCTTAAATTGAACGCGAATATACGACTGTACATCCATCAAAGTCTTTTATTTGTTGCGATTGATTTTGTAAGAATGACATTCAAAAAACAAAATTGTATCCCGTATTTGATTACTTTCCACTGATGAAAAGTGACGGTAAATTGATCGATTGTTTATTGTACTTCAAAAATTGCGCGTCCAGCTACGCAGATATAACCGTAACAGAAGGAAATAAATAGAAAAATTAAAAATGGAAAAAGAATTTAGGGTCAAAGTAACACAGGTCACTCATTTTGTTAGTTTGACAGGTCAGATTACCGGAAACGTGACATAGGAATACATTTTTCACTGTCAAGAAGGAAATAGTAGACTTTCTATGTTTTTTAAATTTTGTTATGCATACGTTCCATAAATATTTTTAAATACTTAATTATTCAATACCTTAATACTTATTCACTCAATTTTTAATGGTCTTACATGAAATGGTCCATTTGACAATAATCAAAAACAGTTCTCGATATAGCAACTATCTCTACTCATTTACTCAAGTTTTAAGGTCTTTGAAATTCCACAAAGAAGAATATGAAACGGTTCATATGACAACAAACAAAAACAATTTTCGAAATATCAACACTCTATATAATATTTGCAGACGCGCAAAAAATTTAGTAAACAGTCCTTTCTATTGCATTATCTGCAAACTGTTGACAAAATTTTGTAGTCCGTTAAAAGTGGACAACGTGTCCTTTATAATGCCCACGATGCATCGGCAGTCAAAGCATGAAAGAGTGGTAGCTGGTACCGGAAATGCGACGAGCGCGCGAATGTAAAATGAATCCAGTCGAGTAAGGGTCAGAAAGGAAAAGGAAAAGGAAAGGGAAACTGGATATGATAACACCCTTTTCCTCGACCCTTTTCGATTTGCACGTAATTTACACGCGTCTTAATTTTCGAGTTGGCTTAAATTCGCGCCACTGTAAATTACCCTTGGATCTTTTCCCCTTTCCGCTGAAGAAGGAAACGCGAGAAAAAACGAGCAACTTTAAACAGTTCGCGGTATTTATTTATTTACCCTGCGCACGGTTCTGCTCAGAATAATTTACTTCTAATTACGTTCGAACAATTTCACTTGTACCATTTGTAGTAAAACACGTACGTAATTGTTTATAACGAAATGGCGAGATGCAGCGCGATTAGCTTGTCTTTTTTAAATTGATTGATACTTTCTAATCAGTATGAATTTTAAATAAATTGAGAAAGTTTGATCTATATTTTATTAATTTTAACATATGCATTATATGTCATAGGATAAATATATTTTTTAACTATTTTTCTTTTCGAAAGTAGGAAAAGTTGGATAAAATTTTACTCAATTTATTATATTCTATGATAAAATGTTTGCATTATTTAGAAATTTGATCTGTCTCTATTTTATTAATTTCAACATATGTATTATATGTCACAGTATTCGCTTTCTGTCATTTATAATGATTCCAAAATCGCTATGAAAGGTGCACAAAACTTAAACAGATCTAAATTGTATGGATAAATATATTTTTAAGCTATTTTTCTTTTCGAAAGTAGGAAAAGTTGGATAAAATTTTACTCAATTTTACTCAATTATATTCTATGATAAAATGTTTCCATTATTTAGAAATTTGACCAGTTTCTTCTGTAACTCTGAGCAAGATGGGTTGATTCCCCGCTGTTTACCAGCGAACGGTTGAAAGTTTAATTTGCAATCAGTCTGATCGTCGGCTTCTGGTGAAGTTGTTCGATCATTTCCCTTGACCCGTTTAAATTTCTTAAGCAAACACGAGCAGTTCGAAAGTAGCCTGGGAAGTACGTTTCGGCGCAATTGCCGCAATTCATATCGTACAAGGCGACCGCTCGAAGCGACATAATTAATAACGGAACGAAGGGAATTTTCACGGATAACTCACGGCCGGCTGGACTATTACTCGTGAAGTTTCAGTGCCCTGAAACGTTTAATATAAACTTATGAACTTTGCTTGCTCGTTGCCCCTTTTAAAACGTTTTACGCTTCCTTAGAGTTCGCGTGATTGCGAACAGCGCTGCTAGATTAAGAAATTTTGCAAGTATGTCGAGAAATCTAAAAAATTCTCTTTCTAATCCTTTGCACTTGGCGCCTTCTTGGACGTTAGCTATAGAAAGTTATTGCTAACGTCTATTAACGATAGAAAATTCCCGTTTTCATAGAAAACTTCGTGGAAACGCGTTTCTCAAAAAGTTGCGGAGAAATAAGTTTAACCTTCCTAATTACTAATCAATTCTGGATGTTTTCTCAAAAGAGACATCCGAGTGCAAAGGGTTAATTATTGTATAGTAGGTTGTCTCAAAGGTTTTATGCTCCCTTTTTCTAAAATATTTTATATTAAAATTTAAATTTCATAAAAACTACTTCTAAGAAAGGTTACACAGTTTTATGGGAGCCAGCATAATAAAGATAGTAATAAGTAATAAAAATTAATGAAAGTTGACTTTGTTTAGTCTCTTTTTAGATGGAATACTATATATACCCATATTTGTCACTTCTTTAATCAACTTAATTCCTCATTCTTCGTATAAAAATATTAAACTACATATTTTTCAAGGAACCATTATGTAATTTAGAAGATTTTCAACTCACTGGCATAAATCATCAAAATCTAGCAGACGCATTAAGTACCTCGCAAAAAATAAATAGGACGAGAGTTCTTCGAATCCCACGAACCGATCACGGATTCGAAAATCCGTTCGCTGGCGACGTGTCCATTAAAAACTGCGGAGATCGGGACAAATCAATCTCCGTTGGTTTCAATCAACTGGTCAAACAACTCTGGGTGACACAGAAGATTAGATTTTAATAGAAACACTCGCTCCCAGACGGAAGTATGGAGTACATTTACACGCGGTGTTCCTCTTATTTAAACGTCCGCGTTTTTCCACGGAAAATCCTTCTTTATGCTCGAGAACCGACCCGCCAGACCGGACGAGCACAGATTCAATAACGAGGATTACCTGTTAAGTGAAACGCGACCGATTTCCAGCGATTGATTGCGATAAAAATGGGACGAGCAAGTAAAACGGATGCAGTTACGTCGAGACCCGTGGGTATCGTTGCGCGAATCCTCGCAATCTGCTGCGATTCACCTTCGTGGGAATGTCCTTTGCAGCAGTTGGAAAGAGATCAATGAAATAGATGACAGTCACTGACGAAAGGAACATTTTTCATTGCAGTCGATCCTTCGTATCTTAATTTTGAATAAGAAAATATTTGAAAATGTAGATTATGGACACTTGCCATCTAGCGACGATAAAGTTTGTTATACTCGATTTCTGTTAGGATTCGATGAAGAAGGGGAGAGAGAGTTTTAATCCCTTGCATTTGGTGTCTTCTCAAACGATAGCAATAGAAAGTATGCACTGCACAAGTTGATTAACTCGATTTTTTGAAATATCTTAGCTCTTTGCACTCAGCTCCTTCCTGGACGTTAGTTATAGAAATTATTGTTAAAATAGCAATATTTTAGCAATATTTTAGCAATAGAAACTAGAAAACTTGAGAGAAACATGAGTTTCTCAAAAAGCTGGGTTGGAATAAGTTTAACTTGTGCAATTACTAATCAACTCTGATGTCCCCTCAGAGGAGACATCCAAGTGCAAAGGTTTAACCCTTCCAAATCCCAACGTGTCGATTCTTCCAAATAAAATATACCCTTATATATTATACCATTCTTATCTAAAAATTACTCTGCCCTTAAATGAATTACTTCATTCAGTTCTTTGCTATTTAGTATCATAGACATACGAAACTTCCACCCTTGAAACTCCATCCCTTAAATCACTATTGAATCTCTATCAACAAAAGCTAAATAGAGATTATATAAAAGAAAACTCGATGTATATTCGACAAAAAATGTTCCTTTTACCATTTATATCAGTGTATCTCGACACAGTTGTTTGCCTGTAGTTTGCAAACACTTTGTATTTTATATCGTGTACATTATTTCAATATTTGGTTCATTTCTGGACTGCAATTTGAGATTCTGTTTAAATCAGTTCACTTTAAGTGATTTTACACGATTTTTTTTTGCTAATTGGCCATGTTTTGTAATAAGATTGCGTCGTAGCTTTCTAAAAGTTGAAAACTTCGGTCAATGAAAAGTCAGTAGACACTATGAGTGTAACTATTAAACTTTTCCCTTCAGGTATTTGTTTGTGGTTTAGTTTGTGATCGTAACATACAAAATTAATGTTGAAATCTCTGTTAATATACTTCTGTATTTGTCATGCGAATTTAAAATTATATATTTTAGTTATAGGATAGTGTTGGTAGACATCGATAAGCGAAACAGAGAGACCACACAAGTAATTAATTCTGAAATTATTATCCATAAAACAAGTAATGCGTTAGTGTGTTGTTTTGTTATAGTGAAAGTAATAGTGCATGTGTGTCTGTGAATATTGTAGTTTAATTTCACAAACTTTTGCAAGATTAAATATTTTAAAGACAATCATTCTTTTATGTAGTTATAAGAAGTGAATACTCGTTAATTATTATAATAGTGGAAGTAGATAAATCAATACTCATTAATTATTATAATAATGGAAGTAATAACGAGAAAGTACGTAACGTAACGTAAGAAATAAATAAATGACAGCCTAGAATTTTGTTTCTTTTGTTCCTTAGATATTTATAAAGATATTGTGTGTGTGTAAATGTGTTATGACATATTCTAAAACAGATCATTCATTATGCAATTCACGAGATATAATATTCAATAAACATTCTAAAGTATTCGTTCTTTTAGATGTTTTTAAAAACGTGATTCGTCTCACCCGAAATGATCCTAATAGAACAATTGTTTTGACGTTGGTTTGAAAAATTGGTTGTTGCTTTGAGACCGTGGTCCCTCTCTTCAGGAATTTTATAGTTTTCGTTAGTGGTGGCTGTAAACGTGTACGTATAATGTGAGTACCTTTACATAAAATATGAGTAATACGATGTATTAAGTATCGTGAGATAAAGCAAGTTTCTTGATTAACATCGTTCCACTTATTATTCACAAATACAATGATGTATACAATAAAAGAAAATTGATTCAGAAAATCAAGTATTCTCTACGTATCACGTGAAATATACCAGTAAATAATAAACAAACACAAGTAATTCGTACCTTTGATTTAAAAATGAGTTACAAAGTAAAATATAAACTGAACACTGCATATTTTCCATCATCAATCCAAAAAAAGAGGAACAACTGAAACAATTACTTAACGTAACAGAAAATCAACACACAACAATCGACTTCTTTCCCCACCTTTGAGGGGAAGTCGTGGACTTTTACGACTCACTCGTGAGCTCAGATCTTCGCTCTTCTACTAACAAGCCAGCATCACCCTAATGAAAATGTTCATTCGCAAAACAACAATAAACGGAGGAGAAAAGAAGAGACAGCTGTTCGCAGAAGTGAGAACAGAGTAAATCAGTCGCGGGCTCGTGCGTCCCTCGAAAAGGGAAGTTATCGTTATGCGTGTGTCGATCGCTTTGCCGCTCAAAGTATTTCGCGGTTTCTACAGCTCGAGTCGCCCAAGACCCAAGGAACAGCAACCTCATCAGCGTGTCGTGTTGCGAACGATCGTGTCTGTAGGCGGACAGTGCGAGGTCAACAGTTTCTACTCGATCGCATAGTAGGCGACAGCGACAGACAGAAAGAGAGGGAAACAGAGAGAAAGAGAAAGACAGAGAGAGAGAGTGAGAGAGTGAGAGAAAGAGAGAGAGAGAGAGTGATAGAGGAAAGCAAAGAGAAAAGTCGAATGCGGCTTCACGGGGACTGCTCATTCGTCGTCTTACCGTTCGACATTCGATTCGACTTCAACGAACGAACCGATCCATTAACAGACGACACATTCCTGATCACTCGAGCAGAACCAATCAAGGCTAGACGGATCGCGCGTGGACGTACGCGCGTCTCAAGAATGGGACAGTCTCCAGGGACCGTCACGATCTCACTCGTGATCACGATCCCCTTGTATCGATCGTTGGAGCGACAGACAGACAGAGAAAGGGTGCTCGAAGAACGCGATCGCCGTGCTCGTCTGGCTCTCGTCCTTACCTTAGAGCAGAGCCAACGCGACATTGCCTGTAACGCAATCACAACGTACTCTTCCCGTCTCGTTTTTCTACGCCGCATACACACGGAACGCGCCATCGCGCGCGCTCCGGCTACGACGCGCCATTCAAACGCGCCTTTCCTTCCATTTTACTTTCGAAGCCGCACAACAGGGCGGCGGGCACGAAGAGGAGAGCGTTCCAAGCTTTGTTCAAGGCGGACTGGCCCTGTCGCGATGGGTGTTTTTCGGGGAGATGAGAAAGGGAGACCGTTCCTCCTCGTGGCGCCTTTTTTCCGCCGCCTTCTTACCGAACGCGAAACTTTTTCACGCCCGCCACGCTCGCGACCCCTTTGTCTCTGTTCGACGACGGGGAGAGGCCAACCCTTGCTTCTGCGGATTGCTGATGGCCTCCCCATTCAGGGATCTTCAGTCGCGATCTTCTCGTACATTTCAGGACGAGAGGAACTTACTTCGTACGCTGCTTGTTTTCAAGCGATCTCTTTTTAGTTCGCAGCTCCCTTCGGCTGTTTTTCTTGTTACTCTTTCGAAGCAATCGTTAAGTAAGCACTTCTGAGGAAATTCGTTTCGTGTTTCCATTACTTTGAATCAATTTTTGCTTTGACTTTTTATGTATTTTGAGTCTTTACGTACATTTAACTTGGCAAACTATGGCTGTATTTTTGAAAAGCATATGTTACTGATCGACGTGGAGTTTAGAAGAGATGGAAGGTGGGGTGGTGAATCCAAAATCCTAAATTTTAGTTTAGAATTGTTAATAGTTCCCAAAGTATCAATAAGAAACATGGAGCGTACATATAGAATGTACCCTCTGCAGGCGTTATTAATGCAACTGTCTTCACTGTAATATTCGCCGTCGTCCACTGTTAACAGTATTGAATGGTTCACGACCCAATAACGATATCGATATCAGTATCTATAGCAGTGGTTCTCAATATTTTCCAAATCGAGGAACAGTAAATTTTGATATTTGGTTGAATGGAATACTTGCGATGCATCACGAGTTTTAAAACAGGAATCGTCAGCCTTTTTGGATTCAAGAACGCAATGAAAAAAGGGAGATTGGTCGCAAAAATAAATCCATTGTCGAAAAGCAAAAACATTTTTTCGTTACATTTTCTTTTGAAACGGTTTTTAATTGTGTACTGAATTTTTTTTGAAACGCTTGAAACGGCTTCACGAAGCACAGTGTTCGTGGACTATAAATTGAGAACCACTGATCGATATGGTATCCCAGCTAAATAAAAATGCGAACAGTACATATTGATTGAGTTACTATTGTGTAATCCCAGCTATTGTAAAACGACCACCAATATTCACTCGAAAATATTGAACAAATTGATTTGTGTATTAATAATAAAGTTATGCTCTGCAACTTTGAGCGTACAATTTATGCTTTGATAAATAAACAAGATATAGATATGAAGTGACTGCTGTTTTATACCAACAATTTTTGTGTTAATCAAAAACTTACAAAACGACAGAAGTGAAATTTTAGATTTGAGTTTGCAATTCGTCCACCTTCCTCCACTTCAAATTTGATATCGATGAGGAGCATATGCTTTTCGAAAAAGCAACTCAAACTACTTTGATAAACAAGGTTCATCTATTATATTTACTGGAAACATGGCTAGATATGGAAAAGTTAATACTTAGATCTTGATGAAGAAATGAAAATTTGTCAAAGCTTGAGATTGTCAATCCTCCGTCCAATTTCAACGAAAATCCTCTGATTTGGATTTGCTCGACTGAATTTCTCAAACAAACCGCCAGATATAAGTACGATTTATGATAAACCAGGACTCTCGTCAAATATAAGTACGATTTATGATAAACCAAGACTCTCGTCAAGTTTAAGTACGATTTACGATAAATCAAAGCTCTCGTCAAATATACGACGATAAATCAAGGCTATCTCCAAAATATTCGTCCTATTATCATATCGAAAGCCATTTATGGTCGTGTTCGGTAAGAACGGCGCTGTGGTTGAAGTAATAGCTTGTGAAATTTAGTGTACAGCGTAATAGCGTGTACTATACAACACGTAGCTCGTGTAGGAATAAGGTCAGGTTCGTGTACGAATAAATTGGATCCGGGAGAAAACGACTTACTGCCTAGACACGGATTCGTTCGTGCATCGGCAGAAATGAGCTAGAGATAATCTCTTGTAGCGCGAGTCTCTCGAAATTCTCCATAATGCGAGCCCGTTGGAAGGAAGGTTGTCTCGTTTCGCGAAATAGGTGCGCCGTGACAATAGACAAAGTATTGTCGCGATAAGAGACTGTAAGCAGTCAGAGAAACGTGGAGAGACGAAGGACAGAGCGCTAGGTAATTCTAAAGCAAGTCAAGAATCTGTGGGGAGTTTTCTCGAAGTTGATTAAGAAAAATTTCATTTTTAATTTCGATTTACGGGATTCGAGTGAGACACTTCGTGCTTCGTACATCGATTACCCCTTAATAATTTCTATTACTTTCAATAATATTTGAATTATTCAAATCACAGTTATTTTATAAGGAATCGAATCGGGGAAATAAATTTTGAAAGATTCTGCTCGCTTTCTTGGATGTATTTTAATTCATGGCTACTTTTTGATGCCAAATTAAATGTAATGTAGTTAGGAAATTTTTAAGTAGTTCAATTATAGTATTATTTTATTTAATAATAGCAGAGTTTGTAGTTTCTGCAGCTCAAAGTTAGTATATATTAAGTTGCAAATTTTAAAAATGCAAAAACCTTTTAAGATTGGAATGGTTTGAGATATATATGTACTTTTTTCAACGCAGGAAGAAAATGTATCACTACACTGTTTAAAAGCAATTTTGTATACTGGATATTGGATAAATACTGAAAGTACTTTGCATGGTTTGGCTCAGAACAAAATGTGAATTTGCTAGTATTTTATATTAGCATCAGTTTGAACCTGTTACATTAAAAATTAAATAACTTATTTTCGTTTATAACACAAAACCGGAAAAATGCCCACGTCTTAATCACTAAATAACATTTAACCTTCTGAAAAGAATTTCGATGCAAATTATTTCCTCAATCGTTACTCCCTTCCATATTTTTCACATTACCATCACAAACTATATAAATTAAAAAACGAATTATCGTACACGTATCCAATTCGCAATCATTATCCCCTTCCATATTTTCCCTTTACAATTATCTAATTTCATATTACCACCGCAAACTATACAAATTAAAAAACGAATTATCGTACACGTATCCAATTCGTAACCATTATCCTCTTCCATATTTCTCAATTACAATTATCCAATTTCATATTACCACGAGAAACCATAAAAATGAAAAGAAACGAATTATCGTACATCTATCCAATTCCATTGTTCACACAAATTCCCGATTGAAACGAAAGCCACGATATGGTGGAACACACGAGAAAGCTCCGCACACCGAGCAAGATCATCAGCAGAAGGGTGTAGGTAGGAAAGATGGATCGGTACCTATAAGTGGCACCGCCTCGGAGGTTCGCGTCAACACATGGGCCACCAGCAGGGAAAACACCGTCTGTGACAACAGGATGGTCACACCTGGAACATCGTACACACACACACACGCCTTGTTCGGTATCTGGATCAACGTAGACGACGTGCACTTGTGCGTGGATGCGAGCGGTTCGATCGCGCGAGCAACGCTACTGGCTGAGAGACGAGAAGGCGATGGTTGCATGAATAAGTGTTTATCGCGTCGCAGTCGCACGGAATCCCCGTGAACGGGATTTCCTCGAGATCGTGGAGGAGAAACGGGAAAAGCGGAGGGGAAAGAGGATCCTCTCGTTCGAGGCTACACCCTCGTCGTCTGCTCGAACTCTCGCGGCGTCCGAGCATTACCATGGAGCCTTCCGACGCACGCTTTTTCCTCCTTCCTCTATTTTCCCCAGGGTTTTCACCCCGTTATCTCTCTCTCTCTTTCTCTCTCTCTCTCTCCTTTGTCTCCCTCTCGGCTGTCTCCTCGCTGAGTGCCAAAAGCGTCACAGTCGAAGTGCACACGGGAAAGGAAATGGGAAGAGCCCTTTGGGGATCGTTCGGGATTGCGATGAAATATTTAACAATTTAGCGATCAAGTGTAATCGATGAAAAGGGTGTACGTCGAGCGGATGACCGTTTCGTGATGAGACAGAATTTGATCGTGTGCTGATGTCGTTGCCAGCGAATTCTAATCCTCTGTAACCTGTTCAAGCTTTCTAGAAGAGTTTTATCTGATGGCTTTCCGACTGCGCGTTTCGTTGTTTCGAATTGAACAGCTCGAGTGATTAGTGACTCTTCAGTGATCACGGAAGAAGGTCAACAAACTATAATCGCAGCGCGTGTAGGTAATGTCGATGGATCATATTTTATGGTAAATTTATTATCACAGCATTTATCTATAATATTATTTTCGCATTAAAAAAGATGCATAGTTGAAAAACTGAAATGTTAATAAAGAAGTTGATTAATTAAAGCGTTAGTCAACCGTTGCCTTTCTATATGTGATGATTTAAGGTAATAAAAGTGCAATCAATATACAGTGGCGAGCGTACATGTACAAAAGATATTATGTCATTCTGCTTTATTAGAAGAAAACTTTATAGATTATGTTAAGAATAGTGCGTCATACCATCGTATAGCGCATACACATATGTATATGAAATCGATTAAGAAGCATACTGGAACACTAACTGAACATTAATTATTACTCGCTATGCTATGAGAAATTCATTACTAAATCAAATTCAAATACAAAAGGTTCTAATCATGCAAAGCTCTGGTTCATCAATTGCTTGTATCAAATGCTAGCCACAGTCATAATGTAATTATAATCATTTGTAGCACGATATTTATGACTTCAAATACGTATTTAGATATAAACGAATAACTTATTTGTATATAATTATTTTATAACACGTTGCAAACAAAAAATACAATTTCCTTATCCTTACATATACCCCACCACTGTATTTGAAGAACTTTTCATCGACAATCTCCAAGCATAATTTATAATGCAAGGTTATAGAGGATTACAAATTCTCTTTCTCAAATATCTTGCCATTTCGTATCAACATATTCATTCACGCTAGAAATGTGCCATCGTAAAATCTTGCATTAGTAAATTCGAACTTCCAAAGCATCATAGCTATCCATATTTTCCATTCAGAGTCTCGCGATCGCATCGTCGGGAACGGAGCAACGTCGTGCACGTCGTCTGCGCAACAATGAAACAAACAAATTACAAAAAAAAAGCAAAGAGAAGAGAACAGTCAGTTCAGGGCACAATGGATGCTCTAGAATTGTGAAAAAAAAGCAAAGAAAGGTCACTGATTGATTCGTGATTACTCGCAATGAGGCGTACCGTAACCGACTTTGATTCGTCCACTCGGTTTGAGACATCGGACCGTGACGTTTGCCGATCGTTTGCAGATTAAACTTCGTCAGACATGCTCCGAGTAAACGCGCGCGTACCTCGTGTAATTCAGTGACAAAGTAGCCGAATTTCGCGGATATCAAAGGGATCGTGTTCCGATTAAATCCCACCGTCTGCCAATTTAACGATTGCCTGACAAACAGCGCGTCGTTTCACTGGTGTACGTAGTTTGTCGAGTCTCGGACTATACTCGGTCCGATGAAAGATCGTGCACAGGTTTGAGCTGTCCAACAGTTCGACGTTCAAGTTATTATAACAGTGGAACCTCGCTTAAGCTTTTAGGCACGACGCGTCACTATAGTGGCTCTCACGGATGTCATCTTTCTGAATAACGCGTCACTATAGTGGTTTTTAAGGATGTCATCTTTGTGGACGATGCGCCACTGTAGTAGCTTTCAAGGATGTCATCTTTCTGAACGACGCGCCACTATAATGGCTTTCGCGGGTGTCATATTTCTGAATAGAGCACCACAGATGTCATTTTTCTTAATAAAGCGCCACTATAGTGACTTTCTCTGAACGACGCGTCACTATAGTGGCTTTCATGGATGTTATCTTTCTGAATAACGCGTCACTATAGTGGTTTTTAAGGATGTCATTGTCATCTTTGTGGACGATGCGCCATTGTAGTAGCTTTCAAGGATGTCACCTTTCTGAACGACGCGTCACTATAATAGATTTCAAGGATGTCATCTTTCTGAACGACGCGCCACTATAATGGCTTTCACGGATGTCATCTTTCTCAATAACGGGTCACTATAGTGGCTTTCAAGGGTGTCATCTTTGTGAACGACGCGCCACTGTAGTAGCTTTCAAGGATGTCATCTTTCTAAACGACGTGCCACTGTAGTAGCTTTCAAGGATGTCATCTTTCTAAATAACGCGTCACTATAGTAGCTCTCGAAAATGTCATCTTTCTGAATGATGCGCCATTACAGTGGCTTCCAAGCATGTCATCTTTCTGAACAATGCGCTACTATAGTACTAGTATAGCTACTGTAGCAGTTTTCGCGGACGTCATCCTTCTAAACGACGCGTCACTACAGTGGCTTTCACGAATGTCACCTTTCTGAACGACACGTCACTATAATAGATTTCAAGGATGTCATCTTGCTGAACGACGCGCCACTATAGCAACTTTCGAGGATGTCATCCGTCATGCGTTGAATTCTAAATACCAAAGCTTCGAGAAACTGTGTTGAATTTCGTTCCTAAAAGCTCTTACTTCCACTGCTAATTATGTTTCAATTCCACTTATAATGCGCACAGCTACGAAGGTTAATGTAAGTTGATAAAATCGCCATCGAAGCTACTTCTTTGGAACGAAGCTTCTGTATGGACTGACGAGGAAAAACGTTCATTACCCTAAACAGAGCTCTATCTCCACCTATTCATTATTCCCAAAGACAATGCACCATCTTTCACTGGCCTGAATATACTCGTCGATCAGATTCCTCTTCATACGCGTGCAAAGGCGGCTCGTATACACAAGGTGAGGGTAAAAAATCGATTTTCAACTTTCACCGCTATTTCTGTTAGCGCGATGTTCGACTGCAACTGACGTGTCGTTGACAGGGACGATTACATTTATGTTAGAGATGAATTTTTCGAGCACGAACGATTTTACAATATTAACCCTTTTTGGTGGAACTAATTTTTTTCTGCCATTGTGTTTTCTTTTTTTTTCTTCAAGTGAAGTAGCAAGTGACTTGCACACGTTTGTGCAAAAATATATTTTTAGCATTGTATCTGTATTCTACAATTTCTCATAAATGATAGCTTGTGGTAACTTTTCTATAATACGCTTTATTTATTCAGTTTAAGGAACAATCCTGAATCTTTAAACAATTGCAACATTTGTCTTATAACTTCATGCAAATTAATGAGGCTCTGTCAATATAAAACAGACTCGTGATTCCTTAGATTAAATGTTTGAACAATTTTTCAAATATAAAATATAGCGTTTCAGTATTTCTCTTTACATATTAATTTCATTATGAGAACTGTTTTATATTTTCTTCAAATTTTAGAATGATCAACAAGATACGTTGCATATTTTGCAATTTTTTAAATTACTTCAACTTAAAATGTTGTCAATACGTCACCCATTTTCCAAGCATCGAAATACACGAAGAAGCTAGCTTTCAACAGGAATTCCTCTCTTACACGTGACTTCGAATTTTCCGCTTCCAATCTCGATTACGGATAGACACCATAAAAGGGTTAATATCGACACAAAGCACGATATCATCGGTTTTCCTGTTCCATGAAAGTCACATCCCCGTATTGTCAGCTTAGCAACACATCGATGATTCAAATACTTTTTCTCCTCTACTTTCGGCGGAACGTCTGACGTGGATGTCGATAGGAACGAAAAATTGGATGTCCGCGTGTCTAAAGCCTACCGCGTCGAAAAGGAAACGAGGGAACAACAAACATTTGGTTCGAGTAACGCGATTCTTTTCACGGGATTATCGATAACCGTTGTCGGTTCGATTTATCGTGCTCGTCCTCTATGAAACAAATCCGCGAGTTCTATCTCATTGCTGCGAGCTCGTTCTCTGTTTCGCGATCCCTCTATGCGCTCGCAGTTTTCGTAAATGGCGCTTGTCTGACCTGGAATGATAAGCACAGTTGTTGGATGTAAATTTACAGATCACGATCGCCGCACAGAGACGAGGAACCTCGTTCCTTTCTGCTCGTTTTACGATCGTCTGCGTTCGCGTTCGTCCGATTCGACGCTCTTCCATTTTGTACAACGAGGCGCGACGTAGCGAGGGAGAAACGTACATCTTCCATGTGGGACTCCCGTTCGCTGCGCGAGGACAAGTAATCTTCTCTTGTCGAACTTGATGGAAGCTTTTTTCTGATGGAATGTTGGACTTGCGACGACAAGTATTACGATTGGCGACTTACGCAGAGAGCTCGCACGGTGTACCAGGTCCATCCAATAAATTCGTACAAAATTCCTTTTCCTTTAAAGGGCATCTAATGAAAGGGACGCATCCCGTCCAGAATTAATATCACGACTGCACACATTAAGCTTCGAAGTTTAGACAGCTTCTCTCACTTTATGTTCGTCGCATGGTGTGGGTGCTCCCTGACTGCGCGTTGTCGCTAAGAGGCAAAGATTCTAGTTCAGAACAAAGTTGAGTATTGCTGGGTCTCGGAAGATATAAGTCCTCAGCATTGACCGTCGTTATCACGCAGCAGAGGCATGGTTTGTATAAATACGCACAGAATTAATACGATCAATTTCTTCTCAAATTATTATGCTGTTCTTTATTTATAAGCTTTCAATACGGTTCAGTTAAATATTTGTAAAGATTACAATGAAGTATATCACGTGTGCAGTCTGATAGGAGGTAGTTTATCATAATCATCTCTTTAACATCCTGTGGCTTTCTTGACGAGGAAAATACATTGCATAAAAGATAAATCAGAGAAGTAAATGAACGTATCTCGAGTTCTTATGTTGTTCAGTATTGTGATTTACAACAGTGAGAGTGCACGATGGACGACTATGCGTGGACTGTATGAGTTAACTTTTAAACTACCTACACTCTGTAAACTATCACTTAGTGAAGTCATGTGGTTAGGGGCTTAACTGCGTAAGGTGTCCAGGTTCCTTCGAACAACACCGCTGATTAATATAAAGGGTGTTTCGCGGAAGGGGACTGAGCGATATATCTAACTGGTTAGTTAGAGCTAGGAAGGTTTATGAGAAACAAAGCTAAGTGGTATTTCTACCCTCAATATTTTTCCATTGCTTTTATGGATTTTTACGTGCATGGATGTTGTTGAATCTGCAGGTCAGTAATTATCTTACACAAAGATAATTATTGAATTTTTTACTATCACAATTGAATTTGTTTGCAACAGATTTGTATTATATTTCAAGTTTAAAGTTTCTAGCAATCAAAATGATCCTCAAGTATCTACAAAGTATCATCCAACTTAAGAATATGATTTTGAGGATTTTTGTCTACGAATTTATTGGAGAGACCATATTTAAGATGTACACCATTAAGTTTTGGAGTAGTCTCGCTAAAATGTTAATTATTTATAAACATTTTTATCAAGTAGTAATATAATACACTTGAAAAGTGTGCAACTTATTGTGAGAAAATGTATGAACATAGACTACCTTTTTTATCTATTCGAACCATAATTTTTGCCACAGCCTGAATGCATAAATAAAAGCTTCAGAGGATACGATTTTTAAATTATAAATAGCAAGCTTGTAACATACAAAGTTCAAAATTTATTTCTCTCATATTTATAGTTCTGCGTTCATATCTCATATTTTGTAATTTTGTATTCTTTATAGTTGAAACTCAATTGCTTGTGTAACAAATATGTTCACAATCAACTGCATACAATTTATCTTCATATTTTACCATATTGATGGTAAAAAACATATCACTTTTCTGCACTCATATTCGCAGACTTTAAATCGTCAAGTTTTTAATACAATTTCAATATTCTTTTATCCTCTGACGCCTTCGACTATTACATCTTTATATCCCAAGCTGAGAATCTTCTGCAACTAACTGAAAACCTAATAATTCATCTTCTTATATTTTTTAAGTTGCATCAACCCGATAATAATTCATCGTTTGCTGGTTAAACTAATTCTTTTCACCAGACACCGTCTTATTTTCACATAGAGTGATTCTATTTCAACATATGGCCAGAGTTCTGGCACGAAACGTTACCAAAAGTATCCAAACAGGGTAGTTTGCACAGGGCTCCTACGCAAGTAACAAATCTGTCACCAGACATCGTCTTATTTTCACATAGATCAGTTCTGTTCTAAAATCATGGACAATGTGCGACGTCATGAGACGTTACCAAAGGTATCCAAACGTGGCACTTTGTACAGGGATCCTACGCAAGTAACAAATCTGTCACCAGACATCGTCTTATTTTCACATAGATCAATTCTGTTCCAAAATCATGGGCAGTGTACGACGCCACGAGACGTTACCAAAGGTATCCAAACGTGGCACTTTGTACAGGAAGCCTACGCAAGTAGCAAATCTGTCGTCACCAGACATCGTCTTATTTTCACATAGATCAGTTCTGTTCCAAAATCATGGACAGTGTACGACGCCACGAGACGTTACTGGAACTTTGCACAGGAACCCTACGCAAGTAGCAAATCTGTCGTCACCAGACATTGTCTTATTTTCACATAGATCGGTTCTGTTCCAAAATCTTGGACACTGTACGACGCCACGAGACGTTACCAAAGGTATCGTAACGTGGCACATTGCACAGGAACCCTACGCAAGTAGCAAATCTGTCCAGAAGCAGAGCGTCGTGGATCATTATGGTCGCGGGACAAAACATCTCGAGGGTGGATAGTCGGGTTGTTTAAGAGCCTCGACTTCATAGCCGTCAAGCGGTTATACGAAGCCTGTCTCGCGCGATGCCGCAGAAAAAAAGCAGAGTAGTTTCTATCTAGGAGCGTCGCATAAAAGCGCGCCCGTTCTATCTTTGCGCGGAGACCGTGGAGGGAAATGAGCCTGATGGATGGTCGGACGAGATGGGAGGGAAAGGGCCCCGTTAACAGGGAAGAGCAACGGGTAACGGAGTTAAGATGACAGAGGGTGGTGGCGGTTCGCTCGCTGATAGCGGTTTATTGTTAGTTGGGGAACAAGGCAAGAAACTTGACGGAACAGGGGGGACACTTTCAAAGAGCTCGCCCGCGCCAGAGAATGACAGGAGTAATTAGATCGCTTACGCCCGTTGCTCGAGGACCGGGGAAACTTGCGAGAAGGGCTCGCAGAGGAGGGGATTACGATGGAACGGAGAAAAAAAGCGAGGGACGGATTCGAGCGGAAGGGAAACGCAGGAATGAAGCGTCAGCGGGGGTAGAATAAGGGAGGTGGCTGGGTGGATCGCGGCGAGAGGGTTAGCGAAAGAACGGGGTGACATGGCGGGGAGCCATGGTAATGGAATTAAAGACGGAGAAACGATAGTCGAGGCTCGTTAGTGTAAAGTGGAGGAGGAGGAGAAGGAGAAAGTGCAGGAGGGCAAACAAGACGCCGCGTAACGTTGGTAAATAGAGCGATGGAATTCGAAAAGAAGGGGTGGGGACTGATGTGGGTGGGTATAAAATCGCGGGAAATTATTCGGATAGTTTCAAATCGTATTGCAAGTGAAAAGGCGGAAGAATTTGTAATTAGTTCGATGATGCTCTTTGCATTTTCAAACGAGTAGCTATAAAATAATTTTGTCTTTTAGCAAGAAAATACTAAGAAATCACTGAAGAAGTGAAGAATCTTCACCAATTAAGTGTTTATATATATTGTTAGAGTAGAGAAGCTAATTACGTGGCACGAATAGAATACATAGAGGTTCATTTATCTGAATCCATTAGGGAACAAGCAGTCTATATATGGATTCTTTCTACTGGCTATGATTTGAAACGATGATCTCTAGTAGATCAGATAAAATCTAGGAGGAGTCGAATTAATCAGGAAAGGAATAGAGAAATGAAAATCGACCGAGAAATTTTAGCGAGGCAACGGTGGCTCGCAAGGAACGAGAGACGAAGAGGCAAAAGAGGAAAGACTCGAGTCAATTTCATTTATCTGTCCCGATAACTCTGGCAGACGCGACGCCATATTGCACAAACCGCCCTTGCCAGCCCGGAGAAAGACAGATACGGTCTATAAAGCTCGAATTAATGCGCCTGCGTAATTACGGCTGAGTCTCGTAATTATTGTCGTAAAATCGAGACTTTCGTATCTGTTCTCAAAAAGGTTTCTAGACGCGACTGGTTTCCCTTCTGTCAATAAATCAATGAAAAACGACATCAGAAGTTTGGTGCGACGATTCAAAATTTATATTCGATAATAATTTCCTGATTTATAATTAGTAGAACGACTATACCTTTGGTACTGTATGGAAAGTTTGTGAATAGATACGTAATTATAGAATCATTCTCTAATAAAATTTGCTAAGCAAGTATTACACAGAGTGTTCCAAAAGTAATCTCTGTTTTAATAAATAATTACAGTCTTAGTTCAACAAATTAAATTTGGAATCACAGAAAACGTGTCCAATTGCACAGTTTTATTGCACAGACTTATAGAATCTAATAATTAAATTGTAGGACGCATACTTTCAGGAAATAAAGTTCTGAAAGGATCCGATTTTCGATCGACATGAAATTTTGAAGAGATAAAAGAAGATGGATGGATCCTAAAATTCAAAATTTTATTTCTGAGTATTCCTCAGTTTCCAAGATATTAATAAAAAGCTTTCAGTGCACAAGGCACAGAAAGCTACTTATACAAACGTTGTTTCCACTGATAGCAGTAGACAACTCAATATCTGTAGTCCCGTGTAAAATAGATTATATTTTATTATTAATTAAAACACAGCTTCAGGATATCGATTTGTTACCAACATACAAATCAATTAGTCAATTATGAATTAGTATTATGATAATTTCGGACGAGGATTACGGGAATATATAGAGTCAAACAAGGTACTATTGTATTTGTATTTCAATAGGGCACTCTGTATATAATGAGCTTGATATCATTGTTTGGATCGTTAGTCATTTGGCATTCAAATAGCTAACGATGACGATTGTTCTAGCGAAAACTGTTGCATTGACATTCACTGTAGAGCACCAGAAAGTTATATTGTTAGTATCTCAGAAACTAATAAATATTCGAGTCTAAAATTTTTGATCTAAGGTCCATCGTCTTTCTTCTACCATCTTTCCAAATTTCACATCGATCCTCGTCGATCGTGGCTTTTCAGACCCACAATCCTTTCGTGCATCTATACATGAAATAAATCACATATTTGAAAGAAATTTATATAGCAGTCATCCTACAAAAGTAACAATTTCAAAAAATAATAGAGATTTTGTAGAAACAACTGTAAGATACGTATCGTATACACTTTCTGAACACTTTACAATGTAAACGAGTTAGGTCAAGTTAGGCTTAGGCAAACTTTGCTCTTTTTCTGTGCGCGTGACAAGCCCTTATAACAGTTGAACTAATTTATAGCGTTTGGGAAGCCCAGATATTCTCTGCCATTTGCCCATAGTGCCCTTACAGCAAGGGTTCTCAAATTGGGTGCCGTTGCACCCATTCTTTTCTTTTTTTTCTGGGGAAATCTACATGGATATCTTGAGCTTTAGGAGCTCTGAAGGTTATGCCGGATTCTTACTGGATAAAACCCTTTTTCTCGTCTTCCTTGTGCTTTGCGACGGAGATTCGTGAACTCTGGTAAATACTTCCGGTTCCTTGCCTTAAGTCGTGGCACCCTGGGGTGCCACGAGCGTATGCCAAGGGTGTCCCAGCAATAATATTTAACACATTCGCGATAAGCAAATTTCTTACATTTTTTTGGAAAATGAAAGTTTGTACTTTGTAGAATGAAAAACCTTTGGAAAATAGTGAATTCTGAAGCTGGATGCTGCAAACTTGTATCGTTAGGGCAATGATAAAAATGATAAAATGTGGAATATCAAAGTTGTAAATATGTGCTGTTTAAAATAAAAAGATTTCCATCACTTGTGTGCTTGCTTTTAAGGCAGATGATAGACCACTTGATATTATTTTGCTTAGAAAGTGAAGAGAAAACGCGATAAGGGTCGTCACGCTGTGGGCCTCGTGTTTCTCGAGATTTTTAGCATTCGATTATAAATAATAGAACGTGAATTCACGTCAGCGACAACCAGAAGTAGAATTTGAAGCAATGTGAATTCACATCAGCAACAACTAGAAGTAGAATTTGAAACAATGTGAATTCACATCAGCTGCAACCAGGAGTAGAATTTGAAATGACGCGAATTAACGCCAGCTACAATAGGGAATAGAATTTGAAATGACGTGATTTCACGTCACTGGCAACCAGGAATGGAATCTTAAATAACGTGGATTCACGTCAACAATCGCGAATGTGTTAATTTTCACTAAGATTTAGCAATTTAGCAGTAGACCCCGTTTTTACAATATGGCAGCAGACCTAAGTATTCAACCCTCTTTAAGGATAACAGTGCCACGAAATTTCTTTAGCCCAATAATAAGTTTGAGAACCACTGCTCTACAGTGTCCTGTTTGTAACCAGTTTTGCTACTTGCACGAGATGCCTAGACATCTATTGTTCAACCAAGATAGCCCTGTGCATGACGGGGATCAAAGTTTAGCCATATTCCGACCAGGCATCGACTTGCAATTTTCAGTCGCTGCAACGGTTTAGTCGATCACGTATGTAAATGACTACTGTCAATGGCTTATGCGACAGCGAGTGTACGCAGAAATAAATAAACAAATGCGCGTGCTCACATGGAAAGCTGAAGTACCATACAACTGTCACGCGATTGCAAGGCAATGCCTCAGCGTTTCGCAATCGAGTATCGCAAAGCAACCCCTGGACTTCGAATTAAAAATCCAACATCGAACATTTTAAAACTGCCTTTCGTTAGTCTCGTTTCTGCGGAGTTGAATTGTCACTCGAGACTATTTGGTTCGAGGGTGACTGTGAGAAAAGTTCGTGTTCGAAGTCCTATTTCAGAGAGAACGCTTTGTTGTGCATTTAATGCACTTGCCAAACTTGGCATTTGATGAGCAGTTTTTATTCGTTCAGCTTTTTAGTGTCTTTTGTGTTGTTGTTAGATTCTCAAGGATTTCGTAAAGAAATAATGTGGCTGATATTTGGATAACATTTTCGTTCTTTTCTTTTAAGTGACGACTGTGTACTATTGCGTGGGAATGAGATCGACGCGATTTTATTTCGGTGTTTTCCATTCTCAAAAAATGTATATCTTTGCTTTAAAAAAATATTTTAATAATTTACAATTTAATATCAAATGATCAAATTCAACTCTGTTGTTATTTAAAATAATTAAAAACTCTATGAAGTGATAATTGCGTATGGCTTCAATAAAAAAAATTTTAGCTACTTCGAGAGCATCGAGTATGCGTATTATTATGAAATTCTAATTTTGCAAACAAAGAAAGTACGTTTGAATTTCGCTTTCAGTGGAATTGTGTGGTGACTGTATTATTGTATCGAATAATTTCTTGAGAGTAGTTTACTTTTTCATTATGTAATTACAGCATATTTTATGTGTGCTCGATTAAATTCGATCGTTTAAATCAGTCCATTTCATTAGCTGATCCATTTACTTCGTAGAGGTGTATCGAATGGTTCTACTTAGACATATTTGAGAATGCTTTCCCATACAAGTGTGTCGCAATACCTTGCACGATGCTTATCGACATAATAAATCATTAAATATTTTGTGTAAATTTGAAATACTGAATAGACACGATGAAATTATTATATTAATTATATATAAAGCACACATAGTAAATATATATAACTAATATATATATATGTATTAGACGGTGCACTAACTTGCATATCTGAATGATTTTTAAATTATACATCAGTTGAAAAATTATTTCATGAATAAAAGTCGCATGGTTTAGGAACGTATACTTCTTCTGTTGGTGCAAAAATTTCAGAAGGTTAACTTCGTCTATTTAAATGGAAATTAATAATATTTTTTCTGACAGATTAATTTTAATTATTAATTAAAAATAGATAGTAAAAAGATATTAGTTCTAAATTGAATACTTAACGAAATATTTCACTTTGTTTAAAGAAATTTCGCTTCACATCGATTGCATTCTAATATTAAGTTTATGTTTACAATGAAATCTTTTTTAATAGCAAATTATAAATTAATGTCAGTGCAAACTAATCATGTTGATAAACATAGTTAATCAAGTCGAGTTGCCTCAATGAAATCTTTGCTGATATCGAATTGTATATCTTGATGTTTGATGAAGATACATTTGTTTCTCGATTTCCGCTGAATATTCGTTCTACGTGATCTTTTTTGGGGTGAAAGAATATCGCGTAAATAAGATGAGGAGAAACTGATTAGTGTTGAAAAATAATAATAATAGAAGTAATAATAAAACAATAATAATTTGTCCCAAAATAAAATGTATATATGCTCCAAATTACTTAAACATTGATTCACTTTGTCCACAATAACAAAAATCTAATAAAGAAGCAATACACATAAAGTAAATTAAATAAAAGTGACTCAAAGATCTCTGAAAATTGAAAAATTTTGTCTGACCACATAAAATGAAATACCACGAATCAGAAAGTTCACATAAATGAAAAGATTATTTATCGCGTATGAAAGCTACCATATGAATCGAGATATGAATATAAAATTCTCACAAAACGAAACCAAACGCTTCATTTTCTTTCCAATTTAGGATTAATAAATGAACGCATGTTTATCTACAGATTCACGTTCTTCAGAAGTCGTCACAGAGAAGACGTCACTCCGTTTACAACGAAACAAAGCTAACCTTCGAATTTACGAAACACTCTCACCTAGAAACAGAGTATACGCGTCGTGTTCCTCGAAACCATCTAACTTTTGGGCGAACAAAATTTTCGAGCGACGCATAATTCAAAATTCTGTTCAGGTGTGCGCGTTAGCTGGACCATCCTCTATAATATTTGCAATTGCATTAGATAATATGTATAATATAAATATTACTATATCGGTCGTATGAAACATACCAACATCAATCAACAGACATTACACGTGTATACTTAACGTAGATGTGGAAAGCATATAGTGTTACAGGCAATGTCCGAGTATTACAGGCACTTTCAGAAAACCCAATGAGCCAGCAGCTTGCATAGACGAAACCAAAATCAGAATAGATAAGTAGCGCGCGCGGGAGAGAGAGAGAGAGAGAGAGAGAGAGACAGACAGAGAAAGAAGACTCGTAGAAAAAGAGGAAAAAGATCTACGCTCGGGCTGGTAAAAGGTGGTGCATGGATTTGCTCTCTCCATCGCCCAAACGCTCGAGCAATTTTCAACTACTACCCTTTTCCTCGCTGCATTCCTCTCTTGGATTGCTGACGTCATAGGGCACAAGGGGAAATGCTTTTTTAATCCGTGCACCATCTTTCAGCGTTCCCAGTTTGGGCTCAGCGTGAGAAATAAAGACAGAGCGAGAAAGGTTGAAAAAATAAGGAAGGGTAGGTTAGAGAGAGAGAGAGAGAGATGTTAGAGTAACAGAGGAAGAAGAAAGACATAGTATAAAAAGTATTACAGAAGTATTTGATATTTCATTACTGACAATCATTATGCAGCAGCAGACCGACAGTCGAACTAAACAGACGATAAGAAAGAAGAGTAAAGCTCCGCAGATACACAAAAATCGATATATCAGACCATCGGACAACTTCGAGGCAAGAAAGAACTCGTAGTATGTTCGTGTATGTACCAACAACAAGAAAGAGAAACACGGTGAGTCTAGGTGTTCTTTCATCTTAAATGCTAAGTGTCTCGTATCAAGAATAAGAATATTACACTCTAACAATAGTATATAGAACGATAAGAAAGGAAATAGAACAGTAGTAATAATAATGATAATAAAAAATGATAATAACAACAGTAATAATAGTAGTAGTAATAATAATAAGTAATATGGCACGACGTCATGCAAGTGAGCAAAGATCGTCAAAAACTATTGCAGTAGGTGATGCGAGTAGCTTTGAAATTAATTAAAAGAGAAAGAGAAACGATCCTTTCCTACGTCGTACGTCATCGCGAGTGTGTGTGTGTGTGTGCAGTGTGTGTTGAATTATGCGCGTGCATCGTGTCTCTGTGTGTCGTTCGTGGGGGTAAAGTAAGAAAATGTTGACGAGCGAACAGTCGGGGCAGCGAATCGCAGAGCGAGGAGTCCGCGATGAAATATGCAAAAATCTTGTCGTTCGGGACGCTGTGCGCTTCTATCGGGCACAGGTTTACGACAGGGTGTCGTTTCTTCGTCGTTGTGAAAAATACGACATTCGAGGGTCATCGCTGAGCACAGTGCTCGACTGTTGACGTTCGAGCCGACGCGGGATTAGAAGGCAATGATACGTCTTTATTTCCTCCACGAACGTAGGGACTTCGAGTCCCACTTTTTTTTAGCAAACAATTGATCGAAGAAATTGTAAGAAATTTTTGAGAAAAAGAAATGAATTTGTAAGAAATTGTAATGATTCGTTTTCGAATCGTTCGCTGGATTCCACCCCTCTAATTACCAACTTCTAAGCGGACTGACGTGAATATGGCAAAACTGACCGCGCCATTCAAGCGTTACGCTATTCAATATTTTAATGATGGGACCCTTTCCTTGCATTCCCAGCTGGATATACGTCAGCGTTGCCGATGAATCAAATGTAAACTAGCAGGAACGCTCTGGCGTTTCACGAGTGAATCGAAGCCAAATCGCTGGACACCCTACTATATAGTACGTCATTAAATGGACTAAACTCGAACTACGTTAAAAGTCTCGTTGGGAGATATATTATATACATAACTGTTTATATATATAAACTATGAAGTTTGTATTGCTGGGAGTTATAGATTGCAGACGTCTATTTTATAAAAAATATATATATAATGTTTAACCCTTTGTACTTGGCTCCTTCCTGGGTGTTAGCAATAGAAACTGTTGATAAAATAGCAATATTTGGCAATATTTTAACAATAGTTTCTATTGTTAATGTCTCCAAGCGATAGAAAATTTTCATTTCAATAGAAAATCTCAGGAAAAGCGTGCATTTCTCAAAAAGCTGCGGAGGAATAAATTTAATCACTAATCAATGCTGATGTCCCCTCAGAGGGGACATTCGAGTGCAAAGGGTTAATATTTAATATATATATACTTTTTTTCAGCAGACGTCTGTATTTTTTATATATTTTTTATATACATATTTTTTCAGTAGACGTTTGCAATCTATAATTCGCAGTAATATAAATTCTTTATTTTAAAACATGCACTCGATGTGAAGAAAAGTAATACCTTTAAGATCGCTTTTTATTTAATTATTTAAATCTATGGCGTGTGTGTGTCTTTGTATCTGTGTAATGGAAAAGAGGATTATGTTCGAAATTGGCCAAAGTAAGTTAATTTTAAAAGGACCAAAGGGTGGAGGAGGTGTGGCTTCACGAGAGCGTTCAATGAGTCCACAACATTACTTCTTTTGTTGAAAGAATTGCCAAAAATTATATTTAAATATTTATTGTTATTTATGTCTCTAAGATTCATGTTTTTGGGAGTCAATTTTGATATTCTGTGCTTTCATATGCGTATGCATATAAAGTCAGTAGTTGGTGCAAGAAGAATGAAAATGATTACGTAGTTAAAAGAAGGCTTTATAATAGGATACAATATTTTATTTGAAAAAATGTAACAGACATATTCTTCTGTTGACACAATTTCTTTGTTGTTTACAACAGAACCATTAATCTTTTATCCTGTCTGAATGAAAATATGACAAATGGACTCAGTGAACGTAGTCTGCAATAGTATGAGAGCTCTTTCTAGCACTAAAACTGTTCAAATAATTTCGAGGTAGAGAGTTTTCAGAGATAATAGAAAAATAAATCATTTTTGCCAAATATAAATAAAAAAATTTAGAGAAAGCGACTTTATTTCATAAAAATATTCGCTTCGTGTACGATAGAGCGTTGAAGATAACGATTAAAGAAGAAATATGAAGAAAAGGAAGTTGAAAGGTACTTAATCTTCCAAATCTTGGAAAATGGCTTCATTTTTCCACGACTTTTTTGAAAAACTGTTTTTTCATCTTAATACGCTTTTCCATTTCACCAGACGAATAATTATAGCTATGATTGGTGCATAATTATATTTCCAATATTATTCGCAGTTTAATTATTCATCTAATTATATCAGCGATTAAAACAAAATGGGCAAACGCAACAACTTTATCGTTACTTGCGTTTTAATTATTTCAGTCATTACGTCAATTGCTCGAGGGATACTGAAGGAAGGAATTTACTTAATTTAAGATAAATATATTCATTTCAAATCGATCTCCTTGATTCAACTAATCACTTCCTTAATTCAAACAAATTGTTTGTAATTGCACAGTAATATTCACTGAAGTTAAACATCTTTCCCTTTCAGTCTTTAATTAGCGTATTTGACTAACTGATTAAAGAAGAAACGGAAATATAAAGTGATATATTTTTGTATGAATTTCATATTCGAATAAATTGATATTAAATATTCAATTCATCTATTTCACCTAAATATTTATTTGAAAATTATTATTAAATAAAGATTATCTTGCTTCAAAAACCTTATTTCTACATAACTACTTTTTTATTTCAAGAAATCTCGATACTTAAATCTAAACAATTTCTTTCTCAGTACCATTAAAACAGTATCAAAAATTTATCTGTTTGAATCACATCAAGTTTTCTTAATAACAAAAAATGTCTGTTCACTGCACAGTTGTGCAGATTGCGCTTAATTCGCATTGTTCGAATTATTTAAATAACTATGGAAACGCTTGAGGCGTAAATTCTTTGAATTCTTAAGAACCGAGTAATTTCGACTGCCCGCGAGGGCAGTAATTTTGTCGCGGATATTCCGCGCGTTTATTATGTAAGATGGTGGTCACAATTAAGGAAGGAGGGACGATTTTTGCATCGATTACTTCCAGCTCACCGCTCGTCGAAAATTCAAACCGACAGCTCCTTTTTCCCAGGCGACGCAACGTCGTCTTTCTTTCCTCATTATAGAACCTGGAAAATGGGGCAAGTGCGACGAGCTGTTGCGAAAAATTCAATTTCTTTCGTGTTTTTGTCTCTTTTTACTTTTCTCGTCCCTCAAAGCTGTTACGCGTGCTGACCCGACCTCCTTTTTCTGCGCCGCACCGCATCGAGTTTCTATTTAAACTCGAATTCCCGCTCGTTCGACGCTTTTTTAATTGTAATCGCCGATAGACGAGTTTCTCCGACGCGATCGAATCGTTACGTCGAAACTGCTTCCGGTTAAACACGTTTCGATGATTATGTTCGATGGAAGTGGCAGTTTGGACTCTCGAGGCGGATTTCAGAGTCGAAAATAATCCAAATAATCTCTTCTATTTCTTCAAATAAATATTTTATGCTAATATTTCATATACGACACGAATAATTTTCGTCAAATTATTTATCGTCTGATTAATTATATATGAAAAGATTTGTAACAAGAATGGAATGAAATGAAACCAGATAATCTGAAAGCTATTGGGAAATTAATGTAATAATCTAAAAGTATTGAGAAATTAATAAGTTAAAAAGGTATTTTCTTAAAGTTTGCTTTTCGCAACTTAGGATATCGCCTTTTTGAAAATCATTAAAACTGTTTATCAAATATTTTTTATATTATTCAACAGAAAAACAAATATATAGATGGATTGCTTATGCTCTAACGTCCTAAATCAATTAAATCCTAAATTCTAGTTAATAAAAACATTTTTACTTAACTATGGACAAGATAATTGAAATAGAAATTTGAAGAACTTCATTTTCAGAAGAAATCAATTTATCCTACAAACTTCTTTTATATCTGTACATTTGAAAATATTTTTGTATAGCATCCAAAATAACATTTAGAAAGTTTGACAAAGAAATAAAATTTAGACGAACAATTCTAACTTGGTCTGATGTACTTAAATTTCGAATAAATATTTGAAATATATTTTTCAGTATTATGCAAGTATTTATGAACGCGAGCAGTGGTTTCTAACCGTGTAATTAATATTAAATAACCCCAGCCTCGCTCATGCAAACGCATGTCAACGATCGACCAATGAAAAGTGGCGGTAATAGATTATTGAGCCACTTCTAATTATACGGTCGCGTCATTCGTTCACGTTAGCGAGGCCATTAGGGCCATAAACATTGCTGGCGCTTGTAACTCTCAATTTCGCGTTCCCATTTCTACTAAACTATTATAAAATTGTTTAATATATTTTAAATATCTTAAAATTATCAATATATCAATAAGAAATTGATTCCTTTATCGTACTCCCTTTTTACATTGCACATAGTTATCTTTTTATATTTTTCTAACGATGATTGTGATTTTAATTCACAGTTATTTGAGACTGTGAAGAGATAATATTAATAGAATAGATAAATATTATTTAGAATATAATCGATATGTAATAGAAGAATATAATAGAAATTTTCGACATATCAGAAAGAAATTAATGTCTTTATTATACTCTTTTCTTCTAGATAATTAATTCTGGTATTTTCCTAATGAAAAATTTGATTTCAATTCACAGTTATTTGAGAATGCGAAGAGATGATATTTATAGAATATTTAATTTTATCTAAAATTTTATCTCCCTTTTTCCTTGGTAAATTATAAACCTTGCGAGCGAATCGATCTGTCGTTGCGGTGGAAACGTTTGGCACATTGATGACGCAGCGTTTAACTTCATTTACAAACCGTGAATCAAATGAACGAAGTCCAGTTCACGCTGGAACAATTTCCAATCCCCTGATAATCCACTCCAAATTAAAAGAAACAAGACTAATTCACCTGAAATTGACTTTATTTATTGTATTTCCAAGTTTCCCTTTTTTTCCGCTGAACGAAGTTCCATTGTCTCTATTGGGTCTATGTTTTCGAAAAGTAATTGGAGGGGTTATGACAACACTGCCAAAATTGTTTCAAAATAGACGCTGGTTTTGAAACGACTATAAAAAAAGTTGCCATTATTAAAATTCATTATTATTTACATTTCTCGAATTTGTATGTAATTTTTTATCTTTACGCACTTGTCGATATCTCATTTTTCATCAAGTGAAGTGTTTAAAAAAAAAAACGAGTAATATATTCGGTTTGAAGAAATGTCAAAGACAATGACAGGATTAAACGAAAAGCGCAAACATTACGATACACGTAAAAATTGATATTACTGTTTGAAATCGAAGCAAGAGGAATATTTGCATTCAGATAAGCTGGACGTGAAATTATTACTTCGTTCGGTGTGCAAATAAGTAATCGCGAGCTGAGTGTTGGCAGTAAATTACGTGGTAATACATTTCAGACACGGCCGTTTAATTTGCTCGACGATTTTCTGGTATGGCACTCTCATTGTGCCCTTTTAATTGTACGGTAATCTCTCTTGGTTGTTGGAGATAATTGCTGGATAACCTTTTTCAACCGTGAAGCCCTCCTACTCCCGAAAGCGGAAGCGCCAATTTGTTCCTACGAGTGTGAGTATTAATAAAAAAAAAAAAGAACCGTTTCAATTATTTCTAACAGCTGAACAAGGGATTTCTGAAAATCAGGCTATTCTGCAGGAAAATCTAGTTCTGAAATGAAACTTTTTCTAAAGTTTTATTCTACAAATAATACAATATGATAATTGCTTTTATAAATATTAGTATGTAGTAGATTTCTCTTTGGAAATACTGTATGCAGCAAAGTATTTAATGTGACATTTTTGTCTTCAATTGTACTTATTTTCAAATTGAAGTAGCTGAGAGAGATAAGTTTTGGAGATTTTTATTAATATTTATATGTATGTGTGTCTCTAATTAAAACCAACCAGTTATTACTAGGTTTTCAGATAATCAAAATGGTAAAAGATAGAAAGACTATTAAAAACAGCAAAAAGGGTGATAATAGTTAAGAAGAATGATTTTTTAATGATTTTTAGCAATTTTGAGTACTTGATTTTACTTTTTTCAAATATGTACTGACTTTAATGAATTAATTAAAACATCTGTACCTTTTTGAATGAAATACTTGATCTGCAAAAGGATGAATTTGATTTCTAAAAGGGTGAATGTGATTTGCAAGAAGATAAATTTAAAGTACCAATACTACAATAAAGTTGCCATTATTATGCATAATTGTTTATCCTCATTCATTTGTCGATATCTTATTTTTAATCGAACATATTAGACATACGATTAGAGGACAATAAAAACGAAAAGACCGCCACATTAGTTAGCTGTTGCATCTTGTTTAACAGGTGGCAGAACGCCCTGACTTTAAATAACACGGTTGAAACCGCTTGCATATCAAGCGGAGATAACGAAGGAAATCAAGTGCCCCGTTGATTGCGTTTTACTATCAATTAATTCTAACGAAAAGTCCTCGTGGAGAATGCTGATGGACGTTCGTCCACCTCTTTAGGTCCCTCTATAATTGCATCGCGTCACGTAATCACCGTTCGACAGAACAATTCGATCATCTTTGCTAAGGGAGAATAATGGAGCCGCCTCGTCTAGGAGGCGCGCGTAAAGAAATGGGATTCAATGACGGCCAATTTACGTTATTTCCTTTACAAGTGCGGAGAATAATTGTGGACAGAAGGTGTACCCTCCCTTTTTCCTATTCTCGAAGCAGTACGACTGATTCCTCAGGTGGTTTCCCTTCTACAGCATTTTTTTTATTATAACTTTCTCCTTTTCTTTTCTGTAATAATTTTTGTAACTTTCTTCTTTTATTTTCTGTAATAATTGTTATAACTTCCATCATTCCTTTTCCATAATAATTGTTGTAACTTTCTTCTTTTATTTTCTGTAATAATTGTTATAACTTCCATCATTCCTTTTCCATAATAATTGTTATAACTTCCTTTTCTTTTTTTCTATAATAATTGTTGATTTATCAAATGTCTGTACAAAGTATTCGAAGAAGATTTTATTTTGAAGAAGAATATATTGCTGTTGTTAGTTAGTTTCATTGTTAGTGGCTGAAGAATAGTTGAGTAATGTAAGACTAATCAAGAGTCAAAGGTCATCAATTTTAAAAGTGTTCTTCTATATAAAACAAGGAGAAAACTAACTTAAGTATATTTTAAACCATGAGATCGTCAATTTGGTTTACACTTCATTCATCCACAATTATTCCCTCCCCTCGTTTTTTTTCCATTCATCTTTCATCGCAATGGCTTCAAATCAATTGAAAGGTCATATAGATACACGAAGACGTCTATTTTTGCTAGATTTCGAGATAATGGTGTCATTTTGTAGCCGCAGGATGTGCCACCAGTAACTCGAACCGTAAAGTGTGCCAAGTAATATTGATTTTTCGAAATCAAGCTTGAAAATACGAAGCTGGAAGGAATGATAAGAGTTCTTTCTTCTATTTTTCGTTGTTGTTTACATTTCTCGAATTTGTATGCTGCTGGATAAAGCTTATCATTCTGCGATTTCATAATCCTTTTATTCGAGGACCATCGTATCAATATTAAAATAATACTCCTGAGGTTTGCTTTAAAATTGGGATAGAAACCTTGCACTGAATAACCCAGCAACCATGGTGCAACTGAGCAAGTTTTCGATAAGTCGAAACTACATTTAAACGAATGCATTTGTATTTGCTTTAATACTTCTCATCATTGCTATACTCTGCTACTTATTCGACACGTTGACGCTCACTCTGAATTCAATGATGGACGACAAAAGCAAATTTTTTAATTAATTGATTCTTGGCGAGTTCGATGAACATTTCAATCTTGCAGAATAAAATTATTATTTTTTCTAACGAATTTCCTTCAAATCTAAGCATTTCAAGTCTATAGACGACGTTTACGTCAACGTGTTAAAAAAAAGTAGCAAAATAAAATGAAATTGTCCATTTTTACTCCAGAAATCAATTTCGTAGAGAAAAAAATGGAAAACCTTATAAAATATACTTGCTCGTAACAAAGTGAAATATTGAGATTAGAAATTTAACAATCTTGACTAACAAGCTCGGATAACTTCATTCACATCTAAAGGGTGTTCCAAAATTATACCCACGTATGGGTTAAACCTCAAATTGGCAATTTATTTGTTCTTACAACACTGAAACACGAAATTTTTCTACTTGTAGTCATTTTTGCAGTCAAATATAATAAAAAAACAAGAAGTTTGGTGACAAAAGCCTTCTATTTCATATTTCCTTATTATGCAAATGGGTTAACTGGTCGAGAAACCTGGTGATTTATCGTCGAAGCGGTACCATTGTCGCGATGGCTGGTTAGAATCGAAGTTCACAATGGGCGTGGTTGAACGATTCGATCGCGATGAATTACGTTTCGAGCGAATTGATTGGTTATACGCCAGTGTGTTCTGGTTGATTAAAAAAATCCTCGCGTCATAGAACATTTTCAGCGTAACTTTCGAACCGTCGACGATGAAAGAACAACTGACTGTTTTAACAGCTGCCTGTTTGCATTTCAACGATATCGTTGCGGATTTACTCGATCGTAAAGAGCGTTATAGAATGTTCAGCGTTTTTACGTGCAATTTATACGTTCACGAAGAATTATCCGAAACGATATGGAGTACAATTCGTGAGATTTGATTATTCACGACGTAATTACTCGTGTTGTCCAAATTGACGCTTCAAGTGTTTCCATTGTAGTATTTAAATAAATTAATTGATAACCTTTAGACGCATATCTCTGAAGTAGTTGCAACTTAATGAGAAAGAAGAATTCTAAATTATTTTTTAAATTAGAAACTTTAAAGCTTTGTTCTCTCCCTCTCCCTCTTTCTCTTCTTCTGTTTCTCTCTCCCTCTCTATCTCAGATGCAATTTTAATAAAGCAGTATTTTTCACAGTTGTATAAGAATTTTGTCTTATACTTAAGTGTTCATACAAAACGTAAACCCTTCGCACTCGACGCTTTCCCAGCGATTTTTTATTGCTGGTAAAAGTTGGCGATAGAAACCATTACCAAGCAATTTACCAGCAACAGAAAACTTTGGGGAAACATGCGTTTTTCGAAAAGTTGCGAAGGAATAAGTTTACAACCTTTGCAGTCAGTGATCAATTCTCTCAGAGGCGACATCCAAGTGCAAAGGGTTAAATGTTGTATTACTCATTTTATGAAGAAAAAGCGCTATTTTGCCATATTCACGTTTCTTCAAGAATTATAGTCCACCCACGATTTTAATAACAAATGCCTTCTATTCCGTTCGTTTTGTCATTTCTCGTAACATTACCATCCACTTTTAGTTGTTGCAGCTTTCACCTCCTACGCGTAGCCCACTCATTCGACCTTAAAAAATACTTTTCCGAACAATCGTTCAAGATAAATGTCGTATCTCGTCGAAAAAAATTTCGAGAACAATCGATTTCACGTTTCACAGAAGAAGAAAACGGACATTTCCGTGATTAATTTCAATATTTACAGGTTGTTAGATAATTATAGGGGAAAATCTTCGTCCTTCGCGCGCCCTGATATCGTAAAATCGTGCTTTTCGGTAGATATCGTAAATTCGAGAGCGTGTTCGTGTAAAAGTCTCGTGTGTTTGTGACACATATCGCGTGACAGATGTACGAGTGCGATGCGATTTAAGTTTAACAGTGAAATAGAGGTGTGTACTGTGCAGAACCATGTGTGAGAAATATATAGTCGCATAACTCGAAAAGGGGCGAAAAAAAAAGAGGAATCCTTGGGAAGAGAAACGAAAGTTACTGCAACGCTAAATAAACAGTCATTCGTCCGTGTGAGAAGCCTGGATTCGCTCAATTTCTCTGCGAGTCACTGAAATTCCTTTCAATTTTTTTTGGTTGTTCATAAATTCCCTCGAATGGTATCAGCTTTTTCAAATTCTTGCCTCTGAATTTGGATTTCTATTTCATGATAGAGACTTTTCCATCGCATTCAGGAATAGTTTTACGATTTAAAGTTCAAATAAGATGAAAGACGAGTGAAGGAATCACGTTTGAGACTCTATTCTGTATAAATACTATTTCTAAAATCTGTCTGGAGTGGCTTACGTGTAATCTTCTTGAATTTTTAAAACCTTTCTCTCGAAGAACTCTGAAATGCAACTTTGTTACGCGCGATCTTTACCTTGTTGCAAATTCCACTTTTGAAATCACCTTTAAAATTTTATTTAGGGTTAAACATCCTATATAATAGAAAACGTAGCAATGTGGATTCTGGTGATGAATTCGATCGCCACACGAGAATAATATTTAAACAATTGTCTGAATTCTATGTAGTTTAAGTATTGCAAATGCGTTACTTTATTTCAAGTGCATTGCTTTTGTACAAAATTTCAAATATTTTTGTTGTATTCAAGGGGTTTTTAATTTCTTTGAAAGGGGTCTGTAATTTCTTTGAATGTTGGTCATTTCCTTGAAAGGGGTTTATAATTTCTTTGAATGTTAACCATTTCCTGTTTTTTAAATCGTAGATATTCCTTTTACGTTATATTTATACGTTTTTTTACAGTGCCACTTGCAATGACGAACTTTTTATAATTAATGGAATAATCTATACAAGCTCCAATGTTTTACTGCAATAAAGTTACTGAATTGTAAAATGTCGAAATGAATAAACGTATTGTACAGATATACTGATATAAATTACACATTAATGGTTTTGTCGCCAATATTTTTTCATATTCTTGCTTTTAATATATTTATGTATGTGCCAATTTTTATATTGCGTTATAAATTAATGTATTTGAGTAATCGATTAAATATAGCTAAGTTATTAAAACAATAAAATTTAATTTGCATATTGCAAATTTTAATTCTTCACTTTACAACATTCACGAAATAATTTAAATGTTAGGAAATGTCTATTTATATTTGCACATTCATATACTTACGCAGATCTGTTACAATAACGCAAAAAGTATGATTTTTCGAAAAACAAGTCGAAACACCTTTAATCATCATAATTTGATTAATCATTTAACTGTGGGTGTGGTTTATAAACCACATATTAAAATTATAGCCAAAAGCTGGTGTGGTATGTGAACAATGTTGTTTAAATTAACAACATGTTAATTGTTACTAATATAAAATAGTGACTGTGACTTATATACAACTAAAATAAAAATAAATACAACAAAAAAATCTTTTAAAATCGAATATCACTTCAATAATATAAATTTAAAATGTAAAAAAATAATAATAATTAGAGGGATCAACTGTGCTAAAAGTACTCACAGCTAAAGGGTTAAGAATCATATTAAAATATTACGTATAGTCTATTTCTTTTCATTTGATAAGTTGTCAAGTCCACAAAACACATTTCTTGCGTTGCCAATTCCAAATCTGCGTCGAGCGAACAAAGTCGCTTTAAATTACATTTAGCAGTTCACAATTAAATTACTAACCTGCTTTTTTAACTTTTGCTAAGCGTTATTAAGCGTAGCATATTGTATGTTTAAGAATTGACGAAAAAAGTCGACTAAAACAGAATAAACACAATAAATTTTACCCAATGCAGCCAGAGATGAATCACAATAAATGATGGCGCGATTTCCACAGTATCGATGGTCGTATTTTAACGAGATCGCGTTGCATGGAAAAACAGGACCGAGTTGCACGGACACATTGTTGTAAAGAGAAACGAAAAGAATGCAAAGAAAGACGAGCACGTGGTAACGAAGAGAAGAAAGTGTAAAATGCTCTTAGCAGCCACCAAAGAGCAGTCGCTCGAACGTGACTGGTAAACAAATAATGGTTTCATTGCTCGCGCACAGACACACTGACAATGAAGGAGATTGAACTGCATAGTCCGTTTGATGGCTCCTCGATATTTCTCTTTGTTCCCTTATTCGCCCTTATTCTGATTGTGGATGCGAAGTTTGATGGGCTGAAGAAACGTTATTGGTGGGCTTCGTTAGTGGTGACGTGATTTGGAGTTCGAAAAATCTTGAAATTCGAAGCTAATATTCTAACTTTATGGTTGTGTTGTAATGTGAAGTGATATATTTATCAGTTTTGTATTGTTTTGTAATGTGCATCGATGTTTATCAGTTCTTGCACTTGTAGAATTGAAGTTATGAATTTATTGCACTTTAGGGTTTCATTTGGAATATTCTTAGAGTTTGAAACAATTCTGTTTATCGTAAATAAGGTGCTTCGATCATTTTTGTAGAAGGTTATATAATTATTGTATCAGATGTACTCTTTTTGTTTAATTTTAGGAACGAGTAACATTTTTCATTGTTTTTTGGAACGAGTAATATTACATTGACAGATAAATCGTTAATCTATGCTTTTGTACGAATTATAAAGGTTTATCAATTCTTTAGTATCGAAAAAGAAAATAACAATTTTATTTCAACGTCCTCTGAGAAATTTCTATGAATAATTAACCCCTTGCCTTACGATTTAAGTTCCAAACATGGTTGGTCACGCATCGAGTCATTTCGCGATTTGATACGCAAATGCATGCCTAAGATACAACTAATTTTATTTCTAATTTTATTTCTTGGTTCATCAGCTCTTTCTTTCCAAATCCATACCTGATTGTTGATGATTACAGTGGTCTTCATCGTCGTATCGTCTTCAATAACGAGTGGCTTCGAACGTTCTCGTACAGGAAGTAAAATATAACTAATGTCGCTGTCAATATTTAAAATATCTATCGAATCACTGTGTGCGATGTCAACAGAACTTCCACTGTCCTCGTCGACGCTTAATATTCTTTCTGAAGACATTTTTAAGGGTAATATTCTAATATTTTACAAGAAAATATATCTGCACGACGACGCGTCTAACTCGAACGACGTTCCACGCCTGACTGGCTACGCGTATTATTTCTATTTGGCATTAACAACGCATCGCGTCTCTTACAAGTGTTGTTTACGTTTGACCTGATCGACGTACCACGGCTCTTTCAAGAATTGTGAACATTTAGCCTGATTGACATACCACGTCTCTTCCAAGTATTGTTTACATTCGACGTACCATGCTTCTCACGCAATATTGTAGACGAAGTGTTTAAAATTCCTACTTCTATTTCACATCGAACTATTTTCTTTTATTTTACTTCACGTAAATTATTTAGTATTACAATCTCGTCTTAATTATTCTTGATTCTTAAGTTTCAATGATCATCGTAGTTAATGCAAACAACTAACAATTTTTAGATTATATAGAATGATAGTGAAATATTCAATTACAAAATTTTATTATTTACTTTTTATTGAAATAGTTAACGTAGCTATAAATTTACTTTGTAATATAGCTCGAGTGGACTGAAATCTCGCAAGAATCATTGCAAAAATTGAAATCTCTTTATGAGATTTTTAATTATATAGAATGATAGTGATATATATATAATTACAAAATTTTATTATTAACTTTTTGTTGAAATAGTTAACGTAGCTATAAATTTACTCTGTAATGTAGCTCGAGTGAACTAAAGTCTTATAAAAAACATTGCAAAACCTGATATCTTTTAATAAGATTGATAAACGAATATTCTAATAAGATTGATCGACGTACCACCTTTCTCATCTGATATTGTAGGCGAAAGGGTTAATGCAAACAAGAAATAATTTTTAAATTATATAGAATGATAGTAATATATTCAATTTCAAAATTTTGTTATTAATCTTTTGTACAGGTAGTTAACGTAGCTATAAATTTACTCTGTAATGTAGCTCGAGTGAACTAAAGTCTTGTAAAAAACATTGCAAAACCTGATATCTTTTAATAAGATTGATAAACGAATATTCTAATAAGATTGATCGACGTACCACCTTTCTCATCCGATATAGTAGGCGAAGGGGTTAATACAAACAAGAAATAATTTTTAAATTATACAAAATGATAGTAATATATTCAATTACTAAATATTGTTATTAATCTTTTGTACAGATAGTTAACGTAGCTATAAATTTACTCTGTAATGTAGCTCGAGTGAACTAAAGTCTTATAAAAAACATTGCAAAACCTGATATCTTTTAATAAGATTGATAAACGAATATTCTAATAAGATTGATCGACGTACCACCTTTCTCATCCGATATTGTAGGCGAAGGGGTTAATGCAAACAAGAAATAATTTTTAAATTATATAGAATGATAGTAATATATTCAATTTCAAAATTTTATTATTAACTTTTTGTTGAAATAGTTAACGTAGCTATAAATTTACTCTGTAATGTAGCTCGAGTGAACTAAAGTCTCATAAAAAACGTTGCAAAAATTGAAATCTCCTAATAAGATTGATAAAGTACTTCGTATGTTCTAATAAAATTGATGAAGCACTTCGTATGTTCTAATAAGATTGATGAAGTACTTCGTATGTTCTAATAAGATTGATAAAGCACTTCATATTTCTGGCTCGACTAGCTTCAGCTACACAAACGTATGACAGCAGCCATTTAATAAAAAACGATGGCAGTAGATTGAGCCAGTTCCAACTAGACTGTTGCACTGCACGTTAGTATTAACGAGACCAGTTGATCCAGAGTTATTGCTTGCGTTTGTAATATATACTTCTCAATCCTTTTCTTCCATTTTTCATAATCATTTCGAAATTTTTTAAAATATAGACATATGGTTATCTTTTACATTATCTAAAATATGTATAATGTGCTTTGTTTTTCTGTTTTGTATGGACTGTATGGATTACAATTGAAGTTTTGTTTTGTGTGCAATTTACAAAAAAATATATATAAATTCAATTAAAAAATTAATGTTACTTTCATTGAAACCTAAGCAATGTACTAAACACAAAAAATATGGATTTTTTCTGTTCTAATATCTAATTTATAATAATTTATATAGTTTAGATCGCTCTGAGAAAAGTAATTTTGAAATCAACGACACAACTCTGGTTCGACGTTATTTGTGCTTCCCTTTTTCCCCCTTTTTTGCATCTGAACCGTTTTTCTCGACAGGACTAGCAATCGACAGTTGATTGCAGCGATATAATGAGATCGCGCTCGTCTGACACGCGCTCATTTTTATTTTTTGAAACGAATTTTGTGCGATGTGATCAGAGAAAGGCAAGTGACAGGTTGAACGAAGAAGTCGATCGCTTGTGACGCAACTTACGTACATGTTCATTATGAGAAAAATGCACTGTCAGCGTGCGTGTTCTGTCAGCTTACGGATTGTGCTTTGATGACTTAGCGCGTATGCTTGGAAAATGTATTAATACTTGAAAAGTCAGAGAGTAAAACGATAAATGCTCCGTTTTGAAAATAATAAGAGACAAAATTTTATATCTTCTTATAATTTCTTGCAATGCACGCATTTTGCATATTATTTCCTGATTAAATTGCATTTAAAAATTGCAAAAATGTTTCCAAGCAATATTCATGTTTTAATTAATATTAAATTTTCATTTCTTGGTAGTTTGTATTGTGGAAATATGTTTAATCGATTAAAATTGCTGAGTTTAAGAGGAATTAGAGCTTGTACGATATTCGGATTAAAAAAAGAGAGTAAATATAGGCTAAAAAGATTTTAGTATAATTGGAATAACTGCCGCTAATGTTTTTATTTCGCGCAATTAATTTCTCGTGTTCAAACGATGCTCGCATGAAAATACAAGTCCTCTCGACTTGAGAGCAGCACTACTGTGGCTACAACATAATCTCAATGACTTGTAAACAAGTTCCAAACAATTCCGTCCAAATTCGTGCTCGCAACGCAACAATAATGTGTCTGTTTAGAAAAGCCCTTGAATACATTTTTTAATCCTAATATAATTAACTTGGTTTATGTAAGGAAATGTAGCGAAAAGAATTTACTTTAAAGAGAAAGCATTTAGATACTTGAAAATAACAAGATAAATCTCTAAAAATTGAGGTTTATTTTATGTTGTACGATATCTTCGATACTTTATTTTAAAAGAATTCGAGAGGAATTTGCAACAGAGTATCATTAATTATTTGGATGCCATATCGATCCTTACTGCGCTTGCTACTCTTATTTCTCGTAACCACACTTTATCAGATAAACAGAGACCGTAATTTTATCATGAAATATCTCTTAAATATCATTAAACAACTATTATTTCTTAAGAGATCATACACGATAAGCTTCGTTATCCCCAACTCGATTATTAAATAAAAATTCATTAAATTGTCGGTACTTTCAAACATCTGACTAATAGACAGCAAGTGCCAGCTGCAAACGAGATCAAACGATACGCGATAAACGAATCACGAAGATCGTCTACTTTCATTCTCTCCATCTTAGCTGATACCACGAGCGAAAAATGATAAAAAACGCAGGATCAAGTTTGAAAGCTCGAGACGACAATGGTAATGGTCCACGTCTCTTCGCAGACTCTCCTCGACGAGAGAAAGAAACGAATCCAGTTGATAGATAATGAAATAGGAAAGGAAAATCGCGACTGCTTGAATACATGGGAGCAAAAAGAAGATGGGAGAAGGACGAGTGGCGGAATTTATTTTCAAGTTTGCAAGAACAGCGGCCTGCCATGTCGAGTCGCTTCGAGTTCAGCGTATTCATTTGCTGACCGAATTGAAACTGGCGACGTAAATCTTTTAATTTGATTCGGATTGATTCCAATAAAAGATGGTCGTACGAGAAAATTCTTTTGAGTGAAGAAATTTTCGAGTACTTCAGGCAATTGCTACGTTTTGGAAACGAATCAGACGATTCGAAAGGATTTAAGCGATAGAATTCGAACATTCACTTGCATTCTATTGACACACTTTTTACAGGCATTCTAAAGTTCACAGATATTATAATCGGTTATTTTTTTATATAGAAATTAGTGAGGTTTTGTTTAATGACGATGATGTATTCGATTTGTTTGTAGAAATAATTGTAAGATGTCTTTTGATTGCACCTTACAATTCTGGTTTAAAGTATTTAAAATACATTCGATGGAACGGTGCATTCGTTTATAGAAAATTAATTTTAGTTTGCATTTGCAATACTATAAATAATGCTGTTTGCATTCGCAACGCTGTAAATAATGTATGACTTATTTTACCATTGACATTCTGTCATTGCTAAAGAAAAATGAGGAGAAGAAATTTATAGATTGCTGAAATTGTTAAAATTTTAAAGGCTGTAATAATAAAATGTGTAATAATAACAATCTACATTGAACTCCTCTACTCGCGTGATTTTTAAATAATATATCGTGCCTCCCAACATAAACATAGATCTAAATATTAACCCTTTGCACTCCGTATTATTCTTCAATATCATTACCAACAACTCTCCACTATTTAAACTATTTTCTTTAAAACTTACTTCAAAGAGCAGTCCCTCAATTGCCACATCCAAACAATTTTCTTTCCTAATTACATCAAACATAACTCTGAAACTTGTTTTCTATTTACTGACGTCGAGTCAGACTCGACAAAGAAGCGCAAAGGGTTAACCCTTTGCCCTCGAGAGGCGACTCTCAGTAGCCACGACGTTCCATACAGCAACTCAAGTTTTTCATCGACTAATTTCAAGTTCTGAAGCAAAAGTTTGGAAGGTGAAATCAGCTCGAGTGACGATGGAATTAATTTTGAATCATTGAGAAACGAGATCAATCGTGTGCATGAAGAAATTAGCGATGGAGAAAACGACGCGCCATCGAAAAAGTCGTCGAGTGCAAAGGGTTAACCCTTTGCCCTCGAGAGGCGACTCTCAGTAGCCACGACGTTCCATACAGCAACTCAAGTTTTTCATCGACTAATTTCAAGCTCTGAAGCAAAAGTTTGGAAGGTGAAATCAGCTCGAGTGACGATGGAATTAATTTTGAAATTAGCGATGGAAAAAACGACGCGTCATCGAACAAGTCGTCGAGTGCAAAGGGTTAACCCTTTGCCCTCGAGAGGCGACTCTCAGTCGCCACAATCCATACAGCAACTCAAGTTTATCATCGACTAATTTCAAGTTCTGAAGCAAAAGTTTGGAAGGTGAAATCAGCTCGAGTGACGATAGAATTAATTTTGAAATTAGCGATGGAAAAAACGACGCGCCATCGAGAAAGTCAAGCGCAAAGGGTTGAACAGCTGACCAACAGCTGTCGCAATTCTCTTTCTTAACATTCAGCCGCGTAAAACGTCAGCGGGAGCCCGCGAAAATTAGTCTTGACCACAATGACCATTGTCGTTGCGGGTTGCTCGAGCGTCGCGGAATGTCCAGTGATACCAACGACAAAGAAACGTTTTCTGTTTTCGTTCCGCGCGGGGACGCTTGGACGAACAGGCGATGGGACGCCGGTTGAAAGCGTCGGACGCGGTCCGCGACAAGTGGCGCACTCGGATGGCTTTTTGAATATAATTGAGGCCCTCGCGAGGCGTTTCGCGCTTTTGTGATACCGCGCGCCGACACAATGGCCGCGATAATTAAAGTGCTGGTAAATGAGCGGGGGTGGCGTAGGAGATTCGCTTAAGAAATAGCGGAGAACACGCGGAGATAGATGGAGCGGGGATTGAATGGCGGTGGTGGAGGGTAATGGGAAAGAAATGAGGGGAGAGAAAGTGTAATGACTCGTTTTGTTCCGGAAAAAAAGTGTGCTGGAGAATAGAGATGATGGATTGATTTAAGCTCGCGAATTGAAGGACAGAATCGAAGGAATCGAGTAAATACTTTTTCTATATCCAAAGAGGTTTTACTCAAAAGCTGTGTGGTTTAGCGAGAGGTGGTGTATATGGACTTCTGAGTATATGAAGAACTGTATGACTCTTTTTAGGGTCTGGTATTTGAGGGATTTCTAAGGAAGGGATTGTTGGGAAGGGATAGTTTTGTAGGGAGTAGTTGAGGGTTGTGGATGAGACAAAGGTTAGAAGTGACGCAAGGAATGAGTAATAATGCATCACTGTTTGGGATGAATCCGTGTTTACAAAGATAGTGATTATGGCTATGGTAAATAATGAGTTGGCATCCAACAATGCTGTGCTGTTACTGTGCGAATAATTATGAATTTGAATTGAATCTTCGTGTATACGTGTATTAACCCCTTGTCGTATTATTTTACTAGGAAGAATTTGGGCCCAGCGATGCGCAATATTCGCGAAAGAAGCGGAAGATATTATATGGTTTTAAAACCATAATTAAAAACAAAATTAAAAATATAAAATTTATAATTAAAATTAAAATTTCTGCTGTTGAGGTTGGTCTCCAAAAACATGCAGTCTCGAATGGGTTGAAATATTTTAGGTTGGGTTGGTTTAAAAATCGAATAATTAAGAAATAATAACTGCAAGATTATTAGCGACAATAATTGAAAGAGAAATTGACTGTGTTGTTTCATCCACGTCGCAGAATGCAATGTCAAGATGAGGCAACGTATCTTTTCAACGTGCTTGCGGAGCAAAACGCAACAACAATGGCGATACGAGATATTCTTGAAAAAAACCACATTGTCTTGTTCTATTCTACACCGGAAATTGGACAGACAATAGGAAGACTGCAGAAATAGCAGTCTGAGTAAAAGTTTATCATTGATCTCTTTCTATTCTACAGTAATCAATAAAATCTATCTTTATACGACGCCATGTTTTCCTCGTAGTTTTTGTGGTACGGTTTGTGGCATTACTATGACGATAAACCATAAAAGAAATTACAAAGAAGCGTATAGCAGACTAATTTCGAATTTTTAGTGAATTTTATAGACCATAAGTCATGTAAGCCAGTTTCGTTAATAAATCTTTAAAATCTCTAAATCTTTTTTAAATTATTGCCAATTCTTTTTGTTGATACTGTGGATTTATTTGAAATTTAATTATCTGGCATAAAAATTTTAAAATTTGAAATATTAAAAATTAAAAATTACCGTCAAATGATATAACTTAAAATAAATTTGAAAGAAGTAAAGAATAAGTTGATTAAATTCTTTAAGCGAGATATTTCCTTTCCTTAGTTTTTTTAGGCGATTATAAAATTTATTACACTTTCGTTTACAGTTCACTGCTTAACCACAAATGTGGTTAAAACCGAACGTGGAGGGAAATTGATTACAAACACCTACGCATGCTCTGAATCTATTTTAATTCAATAGTTTAATTTGAATTAATAGCGTTCTGGTCTAATGACTTCCACCGCATCAGGGAAATGTAAATTAAACATTTGTTTCCTTTTACGTTCAAATTTCGCGTAAATTCCAATTGTTAGTAGGATTCAGGAAACTGCTGCGAAATTTGGATAATTGTTAATTTAGAGCCGAAGCAAACGAAGCGTACTCAATTTTGTACAAGCTGTCCATAAACACAGAAGATATGGGATTTTTACACGTTGAATACATGTAAAAAAATTGTATAAAATTATACAATAATGTTCAACAATATACAATATACAAAATTTGAACACAGTTCAAAATGAAAAACGTGAAACAGTATTCATTAATTTATTAAAATGAACAAGTTTTTTATATCTTTGGACACACGGATTACTCTTGGCTAATATTTATTGGAAGAACGCAAATTTGTAACGATATTAAGGAGGTGGACAAATATATGAATTTCTGGGGCGAACAAAGTCGTACATCTTGTTAGGAAATACCTAGCAGAGACGTAAGCGCGGTGGAAAAGGCAGAAATGCTCGAAAGATGTACAACGTGGTATCTATGCGAGAAAAGACGCGATAAGACAAGCCTCGAGAAATGTCTCTGTTTGCAGCGCACACGGAGTGAAATGAGAAAATGTAAAAGCACGAACGCGGGTCTGAGAAACGAGTTTCAGCGCTGGGCTCAACGTTTGCTGTCCGTGAATTATTATTTTCGTCGCGGTTTCTCGCTAACAAAATCGTCAAATTGTCGCTGTTCAATTAAATCGAAAGTCTTGGCGATCGTTGCAAAAGTTTTGCGAATCCATTCGTCGCGCTTTAGCACTTCCTGATTCATTTTCCTCATAGTAATTACTCGGAGATAATCGCAGTAATACCAATGATATAATAGTAAATGCGATTGCAAAAAGATCCCATAAATATCAAGGTGATTCTATGTTAATTGAACGCGAAATTGCGTTAAACAATTTCCGTGCCAATTCACGGTGTCCGCGAAATGGAAATAATTTCCATTCTCGTTCGAGTTTCCATTCCACGAATAAGATATCGCAGCGGTAAGCATTATCCATTGCACCACCTAGGTGGTTCAATTAAGAGACGAGAGAGCAGTAAATACGTTTAACGTCACTTTGTCGTACATGTCCTCGAGTTAAGTAGGATAATTAAGAGAACGTATTCTACGGTACGCCTTGTAAACCTTTCGAATTTCTCTGATGGAACGAGCTCTATTGTCTCAACGACCACTTTCTCTACTAAACAGACGATTTGTTATAGGATAAATTAATATTATGCATACGTAAACAAGTTGCTACGCTTCTGTGAAATATTTTGTTATAAGTCTCCACCATTTTGAACACTTTTAGTGCAATTATATTGTACACAGTTAACGTGTACTGCTTTATTCAATTATTTGTAAATTGTACACCTTTATGTAAAATTCTTCTGTGTGGAATAGATATAAATGATACTTAATTTGCCATTGGGTTTATTTTTGATGTTAGAATAATCAAGTATAATTATTTGGATTGGATGGAATCTTGGTGCAATAAGGATATATGATACCATTAGTATTACTACAATTATTGGATGTAACTTTTTTCTCTTCAATATAATAATAATTTCCTGCTTAAACAAACTTTCTATTACACTAATGCAGTTCTTGATGTACAGGTTCGTGTTTTTTTTTTTTTATACGGTTGTATTTGGAAGAATGCACCACAGCGTATTCTATGAAGGTTCCATTAGAAAAATAGTGGTTTAAAATACCGAGAAGGTAGGTCAGTTTGATAAAGAAAACACGCGTTTTCTTTTTCTGGAGCACATTTTGTATTGCATGAATAAGTAATTGAACGTTATTGCAAATAAATACGCAAAGTCGCTATTGTTTACGTTATTGCAAATAAATAAAATCGTTAATGCAATGGTATCGTTTAAATACCAGGATCTGAATAAAATGACAGAAAATAATATTTTTTTCATTCAATTCAGCTGTCTTATAAAATTGTATGTTTTGCAAAATTCCACTGTCGTATCTTTTAGTCTATAATTAAATAAAAGTGTATTGTAAAATATTAAATTGAAAATATATTAGAATTCAGAATAAGTGTTATTTACTTTTTCTAAAAATTGCTTTGTGATTATATTTTGTTAAGGATCGATCTTTCTCAGATTATATTTACATATGAACTACATAATTGTTTAACGTATCGCTAAAAATAAAATGTTTAAAGGTACAACTTTGTTACATCAAAGCACACTTTTCTCAGCCTATACAGAGTGTATCTATATGAGTGGAACAACCAGATGAGGGTTGATCGCACATGAAAATCTAAGTCGAAAAAAGACAGCAACATTTTTTCGTTCGAGGCCTTGTTTTCTAGAAAATCCTGTTTAAAAGTTCGACTCGTACATTTTACTGATTAGTAAATAATTATAAAGAGGTTATTCTATACTGAAAGAAGTAGAGAACATAGAGTGACACTTTTTTGTACGAAACCTCATTTCCAAGTACTGAAAATTCAATTCATTTCAGAATTTTAACGAATTTTTTTTCAGAAATGAAGCTTCCCACGCAAAAATCGCACTTTTGATTTCTTTTTTAACATTGAATAACCTCCAATCAATCGTACCAGCTGTATTATATTCATTTGCAAGTTGGAAACGCATATTGATGGAATTTACAAACTTGATTTTCTCAAAAACTTATGTTTACGTGTACAATTACTCCTCGTCCAATTATATCACTCATCCGAGTACGTTCTGTATAAAACTTTTCATTTTTATAGTAGAAATACAACAAAAAATGCGTTCCTCATTTGTCCACAAGTTTCAATGGCTTTTACTAATTTTATTACACTTCAATTCGATTATTTTCTCAAAAATGAATACTGTCCACGGTTCAAGCAAATTTTGCTGTCCACAAACCGTATTCTTCATCTTTGACGCCAATCAAAACGCCAATAATAATTTAAATACAGATTAATATTAATAGGCTTTGATATTAATTAACTATTAACCCCTTTGCACTCCGCTCCTTCTTGGGCGTTGGCAATAGAAGCTAGATTTTAGCAATATTTAGCAATAGTTTCTATCGCTAATGTCTCCCAGCAATAGAAAATTTCCATTTCAATAGAAAACTTGAATAGAAAACGCATTTCTCAAAAAGTTGCGATGGAATAAGTTTGACTTCTGTAATCACTAATCAATGCTGATGGCCCCTCAGAGGGGTTAAAATACCAATATTTTAGCAATACTTTAGCAATAGTTTCTATCGCTAACACCTCCAAGTAATAGAAAATTTCCATTTCAATAGAAAACTTGATGGAAAGGTATTTCTCAAAAAGTTGCGATGGAACCCTGTAATCACTAATCAATGCTGATGGCCCCTCAGAGGGGTTAAAATACCAATATTTTAGCAATACTTTAGCAATAGTTTCTATCGTTAACATCTCCCAGTAATAGAAAATTTCCATTTCAATAGAAAACTTGAAAAAAAACGCATTTCTCAAAAAGTTGCGATGGAATAAGTTTGACTTCTGTAATCACTAATCAATGCTGATGTCCCCTCAGAGGGGACATCCGAGTGCAAAGGGTTAATAGAAATTTGCTTCCACGGTTCGACGTTCCCTTCGAACTATTGATAAGGGAGATTCATTCGGACGTTTCTATCAACGCAGAGCCCGTTAACGCGAATTTATCGAGCTTCTGAGGGCCACTCTTTCGATCCTGCGGCTCTCAAGATAAATTGCCCCGCTCTCTCTTTGGAACGTGGCTGCAGTCTGTTTCGACTCCTTTTTAATTAATTCTCCGCGCTCCAATATCATCGGTGTCATCCGTGGCGAAGGAAATGCCGAATTCTTCAGCGCGAACGCGTCGACGTTCAAAGTCGAGGCGGGACGCGTTATCGGAATAAAGACAGCAGCCGACGTCGCGTCCGATGAGCGCGCAGGCATTTTAATTTATCTCGACTGCCACGCGCGGTAAAAGCTTTAACGAACGACCTAATCGTGGAAAAAATCGAGTAACGCAGACGGACGGACGACGAGAATCGGCTGCGCTCTGAAACCGTGTCTCTGACGCGGAAACAGTCTATTAAACTCTCGACCTCTAATTCCATTGCCTTTCGACCCTGATGATTTATCAATCCTTATCCCAGACTATTTTTTCATCGAAGATTCTCAAAGAAGCCTACGAATTTCTCTCAGAAACTCGATTACAAATTGAAATAGCAGCAGAGAAGGAAAATCGAACAGATGTGGATCACGAAACTCAAAGATCGCAGCTCGATCTTTGTTCGATCGATGTTTTGCGTGCGCGAAATTGATAAGCATGCGACCTCATAAGTTATATTCATTAGCACCTTCAGTAGCTGGCATATCGAACTTAGGTTCGCATTCTGCATCGCTGATAACTATAAAAGAGACCAATGATCTCTTGTCAAGAAGAGAGATTCGCCCCTTTGATGGGAATCTGGTTAATTGGCATAGTTTTCGTGACACTTTCAAAAATTTAGGAAGTGATAATGACGATTTAATATCTGTGCATGAATTCTATTTATTACAAAGCGCGCTGAACATAGTCTTAACCCCTTCGAATCTGATGGACATTATAATTAAGAGAAGTAATTACAGTTTTGACAAACTTTTTCGTTTCGCGAGGTTACTTGAACGTTTATTCTGTGAATCTAGTGAAATTATTTGAAGAAAAAAGATGGAACAGTTCTTACCCCAATTGATTCTAAAGAGTTAACCCTTTGCACTAGGCGCCTTCCAGGACGTTAGCAATAGAAACTATTGTAGGGTGTGAATGATTTTATTGCGTGATTTTCTGTGTGTGGAAACATAAGAATCATATTCGAGATACAATAAAATTGTAATAAAATATAATAAAATTAACTTATTAATTCTCACTCAATTACAATTACACTTCTTTTCGTCAAAATCCTTTCAATCCCACACTATTCTAGTTAGTTTCTATTTCTAACAACTCTCAGCGATAGAAAACTTCAGAAAAACATTCAATTCTCAAAAATCTGCGCTGAAATAAGTTTAATCACTGACCAATTCTGATGTCCCCTCAGGTGGAACATCCAAGCGAGACTCGCGATGCCCTCTCAGCAAGAACCATCCGAGTGCAAAGGGTTAAAGAGCGTGCGAGACTGGAGCACAGGCTAGGCGAGACATCGAAATACGATGCGAACGTGTGTTTCCGCGCCAGGATAAAGTTTCGCGACGTAATAACGAGTTGAAGTTCTCGAACGGAAGATCGACGAGCCTGGTCGACAGTTCGGACTTGTTCGTAGATACGCGAACGGTTAAACTTTCTGGACCGCTGTTTTGGTTTCCGAGACTTTTCAGATAGCTGCACGTATGTTCATACGGTGTACCTGTTTTTACTCGACGAGGAATACGTTGCAAGGCGACGTGGACGTACGACTCGCAACATCCTGGCCAGATTAGTCGACGCTTTCTTTTTCCATTGCATGCACGAAACGCACAGATGGCGGAAAAATATTATGCAGAAAAGGGCATTTTTTATTTCGTGCTCTGTGAGAGATAGTTGCTTTCTGCCGGGATATTAAAAAATATGGTGGAAAGAATTAATTGGAAATGTTCCAAAAGGATTGTACATGTGTGTGTCTGTGTAGTCAGCTCTTCTATAAGGCGATTACTCGTATCGCGTTCTAGGAAAGTAGGAATTAGTACGAATCAGATTAATTCGCACCGCGTTAGCTGAAAGTCAGAAGAAGTAGACATAAATCAAGTTAATTTTTTCTGAGGTACGTGAAAATCGTATTCTCAGAACACCATGTTATATGAAATAAAATTTTGTAGACGTAAAAGATGATAAATATTTACATGTCTCAAGTTGCGAGTTTACTAGTTTATGTTTGCTTAATGCAACGATGGGTGGAGGATTTCTGAGATGGACTTATTAACACTTCAAGCGTTAATAACACAATTATGGAATACAATTTTATAGTTGTAGAAGACAATAAATATTTACGTGTTTCAAGCTGTGAACGCAGGAATTTGTTTCCTTAATCTAAGGATAAATGGGGGGTTTCTGGGATGGATTTATTAACACTTTGATCCTTGATCATTTTAATACAGCTGAGTAGGGTGTCCTGAAGGATTTTGACATATTTAAAAAAAATCGTCACTTGTTTGCTTCTTGCAATGGACTTTCAAGATTTTCCATTTCATAATATTGTTCAATCTTTATTTTTTAAAAGACTCTTCCATAAAAATCATTGAATGCACCGTTCCATTGAAAATAACCCAAACTTATGGCATTTTAAATACTTCTCCTTACTGGAACCAGTTTCAAACCATAATCATCGATCATTCAAATAATGAACATTAAAAACATTCATCGATAACAATACTTTTGCAACTTCACACGATGAACTGTTTTAAAAGAAAAAAATAAGCGTAGAATAGAAGAAGAAGAGATGAAAGTGGGAATAACCGAAGAAAGAAACTTATATTTTGCAGAAATCGAGCAGCAATTGGCAGTCGCTAATCCCAGAGACAGCTATAATCGACTTTCATACATTTCAAATACATTAAAACAACAAAAAAAGAACCGATCCACGCGCGAATTGTCTAAATTCGAAATGTCTGTTTTCTCGTTCGCACAAAGGAACCAATCCACGATAATTGTTCGAAACTGGAACGAAGATCGTTACCGCGATAGTTCCGGCTGTAATGATAGCCTGAAATTAATTAAAACCATTAAAACGGCCCTCCTCCTAGTTTCGTTTCCGAGTGGATTCCTTCCTTTCCGCGGCTCGCCAAACTTTCAATCTCGAGCGAACCGTAATTGCACGAATTTCCTTTCGCTTCTGGACGATACGTTTCGTCGAAAAGTGTGCGCGCGCGTGTGGAGGGCCAGAAGATGTGAAGAGGAGTCGAGCAGGGCGCAGGGAACACGTTCACACTCAAAGAACAGAGATTCACACGGATGCAGTTGTCTGTGGTTTGAAGTTTATAAAAACTCGATGTACCTAAAAGTGGTATAGCGTCGGAGACCTGGGGCAGGGTCTCGGCGACAAGGTTCAGGAACACCGTCAGCGATAACAAGATGGTCACTCCTGAAACAGTCGTAGAGCCCGGCTCTCTGAATGATCCATTTCGTACCCGCGTCCGAAGCAAGTAAATCGACGATCGTGCTCACCAATTGGCACGAGCGTCGTCCCTTGATTCTATCCGCTGATCGTCCAGATCACCGACAACGCGAGGATCAAGATGCAAGTGAATCACCGGGTTTACAACTACCGGAATCTCGAGGATCCACCGTCTAATCCTCTGCTATCGAGGACACGGCTCGTCCCGAGTCGTTATTTCACGTTTCAGGGGATCGTTAAATTACTTGACGCGTTGCTAATCGAATTCTGACTCTCGTTGTCGAGCATCTTCTAATTTTTACAATATTATTTATATTTTGAGTATTGTGATATTTTAAATATTGCGAATATTGTAATATTGTAAGTATTGCAATATTGTAATATTGTAAATTCAAATATTGCAATATTTTAAATTTGTAATATTTGAAATATTGCAATATTCTAAATTTGTAATATTTCAAATATTGCAATATTCTAGATTTGTAATATTTCAAATATTGCAATATTCTAAATTTGTAATATTTGAAATATTGCAATATTCTAAATTTGCAATATTTCAAATATTGCAATATTCTAAATTTGTAATATTTCAAATATTGCAATATTCTAAATTTGTAATATTTCAAATATTGCAATATTCTAAATTTGTAATATTCTAAATATTACAATATTCTAAATATTGTAAATATTCTAATATGGTAAATTAATAATTAAATAATCCACTAATTTGGATATGGAAGCACTCAAATCCTACACAATTTGCTTTCCTCAGAAATTGATGGAAAATTCTAGAAAAAAGTTATTTCATCTTAATAATTAATCAAGAAATCTTTCTTCTACACACGATTATTCAAATGAACGGAACAGCCGAATAACTTTATTCACTTTAACCCTCCATTTAAACATTTCAATCTTCCAATGGCAGAAGCAAAATTTCGCTCTCAAGTTTCTACTTCCAAAATTCCCATCTTTATTAAAAAACCTTTCGAACGCTCTATTCTTGACGCACAAACTATCGCGTGACGTGGCAGAAAGTTCGATACGTATGCTTGAATTTTATCCGACAGTTCGAAAGTTTCGAACAGTCGGGAAACTCGAACTGCGCGTTGAAATTGCAGACAGGACTAATATAATAAAAATGTGATCGCAGATAGGTGGATAGTAGTTGACTTGTTTTCGATGATGCCAAAAATTGTTCCGGATAAAAGTTAAATGACACATTTAATTATTAACGCTTTGCACTCTGCTTCTTCCTGGTCGTTGGCAATAGAAATAGAAATATTTTAGCAATATTTTAACAATAATTTCTATTGCTGACGTCTCCCAACAATAGAAAATTTCCAGTTCAATAGAAAACTTGAAGGAAACACGCATTTCTCTAACTATTGCTAAAATATTGCTATTTTAGCAATATTTTTGCCATTAGCTATTATTAACAGCAATATTTTAGCAATAGTTTCTATTGTTAACGTCCCAGCAATAGAAAATTTCCATTTTAATAGAAAACTTGAGGGAAACACGCATTTCTCTAACTATTGCTAAGATATTGCTATTTTAGTAATAGTTTCTATTGCTTACTGGAAAATTTTGGAAAATTACAGGGAAATATACATTTCTCTAAAAGCTGCAGTGGAAGAAGTTTGATCGCTAATCAATTCTAATGTTCTTTCAAAGGGGACATCCGAGTGCAAAGAATTAAAAGTTAAATGCCATATTTTCTTCGAGGAAATTTAATTCCAAACTTTTGTCATAGACAAACGTGTAGAGTTAGATCTGTTTTATTTATGTTATAGTATACTAATCTTAGACTTATGTTTCCATAAAAAGAGTATGAAGCTATTTGTACTAAAGACTCATTAGTTCAAAAGATAGCATATTGTCAGTATTACAAGAAATGCACGAATGCTCAGAGATGTGCATTTCTACAAATACTCGAAACGATTCCAATCCTTCTGGCCTTAATATAATAAAAACGCTAGACAGTGGTCGTCCAATGAGAAACGACGGCAGTAGATAAAGTCATTTCTAATTGGATGGCTGTGCCACGCGTTTGAGTTAGTGAGACCAAAATTACTGTTGGCGTTTGTGCACCTACGTATTTCTTCTACAAAATGGTAGACATCGTATCGAGATCAATTCCACTGTAATTTTTCACATGTGATTTTCTTTTTCCAGCTGATATCGATACCAGCTATTATTTATTAGTTTGAAAAAAATTGGTTTCTATATTACAAATGTCTCAGTAAAGACGTATACAGAATAATATTTAGACAAAAAATCATGTTTGTCATTTAAAAAACAGTACAGCTTTCGTTTCACAATATTATCACAATAAAGTCTCTCCGAAGTTAATAGCTTTCTATGCAAATAGATCAACATTCTTTTATAGAAATTAACAAAATGCATTTGTCCTGTATGCATCCAGTATGAAAAAATAACAACTAACGCCAAATTGTGGAGCACGTAACTTTCATTTGAAACAATTTCTGTAACCATGAAACACAAATAAGACCATTAAGGTGAATAAAGTTATCATTTGTCGTCAGAATAAAAAAGTATCCAAAGTGTCGCTTCAAACTCTATTATTTTTGCGAAGCGGTAGATTTTACGATGCCAGAAACGACAGTTAAAATGCGTCGACAGAATTCGGGGATTCACCGTTATCTTGAAACTCGGAACTTCTCTGACATTCTGAAATACATTTGTTTATTTGACGTTTTGTTCCAAATGTTTGTCGCGCAATATTCACGCATGCACGGATAGGAAACTGTGTGGTCGAGTATGAACTCGCTTGGCCAGTTCGGAAATATCGACGAACAATATTGCGTAGACACAGGAGGTACAGTTGTAATTTTTGCAAAAAAAAAAGGGGGAAAATGAAATGGAGGTTCCATGAAATACAAACCGTGGTCCGTCGCAACAACAGAGGTTGCATTTATACGTTGATATCCAGCGAGAGCACTGTGTTACCTCGATGGTTCTCCTTTCAGAAATGATTTAAGAACGTTTCGATGTAATCGCACGAGATAGCAGTTACTTATTCTTAAAATCCTTTTAATTCGTCAGGTGAAATTTATAGAAATATCGTATTGGAGAGAATATTTGGAATCTAACTATAGTTTAACCTACCTTTAATTGAAAAATGATTTATGATGTGTCTAATTTATTTACAACTATTTGTGACAGCTCAGTGAAATTGATTTAAATATTATCCAGAACCATAGATTTTCAGGAACTGTTTCTTCTGTAACTGAAAGAGTATAAATCAGCATCATCGTTGCAACTAAGTTGCAGTTCAAATTAAGTTCGCTGCGAACTTGACGCAAATATCAAACTCCTCATCGTGCTTCTTGAAAATTAATTGCTATCGTTATTCTCGTTGCGAACGCAATACTGTCGAAACCTTAAAGGTCCAAAGATATATAATATAATATATAGTAAATAAAATTCCTTGTCGTGCTTCTTGAAAATTAATTGCTATCATTATTCTCGTCGCGAACGCAACACTGTCGAAACCTTAAATATCCAAAGATATATAATTTCTAACATCCTTAAAATCCAAGATCTGCGGTTGCGAAATTTACTGCACGATTTTCGTGCAGAGGCGATACATAAAAATTTCTCGAATCTGGTCGGAAGAATCGATAGATAAAGGAAAAACGAAGAATCGTGACCACGAGTAACGTTCATCCGGCGACGATGTTGTGGGAAGTTTATTGCAGAAGAACAGTCGCGGTTTATCGAGTCCCTTGGAAGGAATGGGTTAAATAATAAATAACATGGACGACGATGTATATAGAGAGAGAGGCTATGTAACAGGACGAGTTTGCGACCGCGTTGGTTCGCTCAGCGACATTTTTCTCTGCAGAATGATATCGCCACGACTGAGATTCTTTTCTTCTTCGTCGTTTCTCCTTGAATAACATTGTCTTTCGTTAATAAAATTACATTTTGAAATATGTATGCGTAGATAAAAATTATGTCGGTTGATTGAAATAGAAATAGAATTAATTTGGAAAAATTTAGAATATTGTATGCATCTGTTACAAAATTTTTTATAAACTCTTTTAATTAAATTCTAAGTACATTTTTGTAAGGTTCGTTATTCGACACATATTAAAAGTTAATCAAATTTTCAGAATCGTATTACAGATGAATTATTAACCCTTTGCACTTGGATCCTTCTCGAGCGTTAGCGATAGAAACTATTGCTAAAATATTGCTATTTTAGCAATAGTTTTTGTTGCTAAAGTCTCCCACTAATAGAAAATTTCAGAGAAATGTCGCAAAAAACTGCAGTAAAATTTTAATCTCTGTAATGACTAATCAATGCTGATGTCCCCTCAAAGGCCACATCCGAGTGCAAAGGATCAAATTAGTAAGAGTATTTCCCACATAAACGTTTTAATTCTATACGTGTTTCGCAAATGACATATTCTACATCACTAAAACCAATCATTAAAGTATTCATCATCCACTACTGTTTTATCAAATACAATTTTACTCCGCGCAATTGCGCTGACACGCGCGTATCGATTTTAAAATTTTATTTTAACTCTTTATTCTTTACGAATTTCGAAAATTCATCATCGAATCATTCTGACGAGATAAAATCGAATGACGCGTTTAAAGCTAAACAAACTGAAACTCCGTTAACCAGTTAACTGCGTTCTTCCATACAACTTGTTCCTTTTATTTCTTTATTAACTTTATTATAATCGATCATTTTTTATCGAACAAGAATGTAATCCTTCCTCGTCTTTCTTTACGTTTCTCCTGCAAATTTATGATAGAAGCATCTATCCTGCGTTCGACACACACTCGTCATTGCTACATCCAGTTACGCATTCCGCGAGGGATTTTTCAAACTAAATTCCACAGTTAACTGGGTAAAAGGGCGACATAATGACCAGCGCCAATGTTTGATTACCACCGTAAGCGCGCAGCGGCAAAGAATTCCCGTTTAATGGAGATAAATGAAGGGGGAAATTCGAGGATCAGTGACTGTTCGACGATTCTTTGTTCCCGTTGGTGTGGGGAAAAAAAAAATGGCACATTTACATCGGAAGCGGATTGTGGCGCTCCGTTGGCGAAACACGGCAAAAAAATCGTCGGCTTTTTCCTGCGCGGAAAACCGTTGCATTGTTTCTCCGTTCAGCCGTCGGCTCCTATTTTCATTCAAACCTCCTGTATTTATACCGCGAGGAAAGCGTTAATATCGAGCGTTGCGGGCGACACCAGTGCTTTTTACGAGTGCATCGATAAACCGAGCCGACGGTGCGCTTTTTCCATTACCGCTGCACTGCGTGCATACTAAATTTGACACCGCGTAACGCGCGGGTTGGGTGAAGGGAGAAGCGATCGAGACAAAGGGAAAGGGCAGTGGAAATGGCAACGAAATTAGAGCTGTTAGGAACGAGAAGATGGTGTAAAAGCGAAGAAAAGAAAGGGCGAAGCGGGAAAAGTTGATGGGCGAGGCGAATGTGCTGATGGTAGATTAAGTGTAGAACTAGTAGAAACTAGAGAAAATGTGTCTATAGTGTTTATGATTGAATTTCTTTAATTATGTTCAATATTTCTGTAAATAACGGATATGACATGAAACTAGAAGGAAAATATCTGTAGTGTACTCATAACCAGAGGTTGGCTTTAGTTTTGAAGCTTAGGTTTTCAAGTTGAGTTAAGATAGTAGCAATATTGATGATAATAATCGTAATAAATTCCTTGAATCTCAATAACTTAAAAAAAGTAAATAAAATAGTGTCACGTATGCACAGAATTGTTGATAGTAGTATTTATTAATCCTAATTTTTGCCTACAACTCGAAAGCTATTCATACATAGACTAGAGTTGTACAAAATATCAATTTTATTAAACAGAATATATGAAAAAATTGATTTTTGAAAATAAGTTTAAGTTTCATGATTCGATGTTCTTTCATTTTATTTTGAATCCTTAAACACTGCGCGCATGAAAATTAAAACTATAACGAAAATTAGACTCATATTAAGCAAACATTTAAGCTGATCGATAACATTTATTCTTTTCTTATTTACAAGAACAGATACGAAAGGAAGAAGGATCGAACGAAATTGCGCGATAAACATAAACGAAGACGGAAGCAAATGAGAGGAGACTGGGTGTGCGTAATGGGGTTCGAATTGAGCTGTTGAAAACAAGCGACAATGAATAGAAAACTAAAAAAAGATATTAAAACAGCGAGGAAACGATAAACACGAGGGTGGGCTGCGAAATAAAAGAACTAGGAGAACGATTGACATCAACGCGAAGCGCTTGCCGTTCTTTTGAATAATCGTTAGCCTATTGGACGAGTTTTCGTCGCTCGGGAGTTTCTGAAAAACAAACCGTCACTACGGAAAACAGGTTTCGCTTCGTCAGCCCTTTACCGTGCCCCGATTTTATCGCCAGTTATTTTTGCCCAGATTAACAAACTCGCTGAAACTGCCCGCTCTAAAGCTTTCGAGCCTGTTAACCGAGACATTGGGCAATGGAAACTTCGAAAACTAACGCGATTTATAAGTCATAGTCGAGAATGAACGAGGATTTGGCTTTAACTGCGAATAGAAATAGCTTTTAATAGATAAAGCATAGTTAAATTAAAGCAACAATGCAAAATCTTAACCCTTTGCTCTCCTCTGTCGACTGCAACTCGACATTAGTAATTTAAAAAAGAAACAAATATGAAGTATAGTTGAATTAAAGCAATAATGCAAAATCTTAACCCTTTGCTTTCCTTCGTCGAGTGCGACTCGACATTAGTAATTTAAAAAAGAAACAAATATAAAGTAGAGTTAAATTAAAGCAACTATGCAAAATCGTAACGCTTTGCTTTCTGTCGAGTGCAAATCGACATAAGTAATTTACAAAAGGAACAAATGTAAAGTATAGTTGAATTAAAGCAACAATGCAAAATCTTAACCCTTTGCATTCCTTTGTCGAGTGCGAATCGACATTAGTAATTTAAAAAAGAAACAAATATAAAGTATAGTTGAATTAAAGTAATAATGCAAAAAATTTTCATAAAGTTGATTGTATTACAACTCATTTCGAGCGTTTCGTTAGCATTGTGACTTACGAAATTACTTAGCGATCTCGTGAAAGTACAAAAATGCTGTTTGCAGAGGAAACATTTAAACTTATGCAAAATTTTTTGTCGGTCGTATTGCAGTCGTGAAACTTACAGTTGCCGAAGCGTGTAAGTAGTTCTCCGCCAGTTGTTAACCAAAGTCGTTAAAACTCGAAGTGTTATGAATTTCTAATGAATGCTACAAATTGCATTGGCATAGTACCACGCCAAGGTAAACGTAAAATGTTCCCGAGTTCGCGAGACCTTTTTCCACCCTGCGTCCGTGAGGGAGCAAACAAAAGCAGAAAAAATTGCGAGCAAGTTTTCTGAGATGGCAGGAAAGGAAAGGGAGGACGGGAATTTTGCATATTGATAAGCCAGAAGGTCAGTGTTTTCATTCTGAACTCGATAATACGTGGAGCAGATACGAGTCGAAAGAGGAACCTTTCAAGCGATTCGTTTCATTTCCACGCACAAAGGTAACATCACGAAAGAGACACAAAAATCGAGAGAGGCTTTCACGTCTAAGCTAATTTTCTGTTTATTGTACAATAATTTGTTGAAATGATGTAGACTAGCAGTTCTCAATCTTCTGAGAAGACAATAAAAATATGTCATCAATCATGATAATATATTCAATTAAGTTATCAATAATTTACATTAATCAATAATTCAAGTTTCAACTGTTATGTTTATATTCTAGAATGCGAGCCAGAGAATGTGTTTTTCGCGTGAATTTTTTGAAATATCAAGCCAGTTGTTCATTGTGCGTCATCGAGAGAACATCACAGTTACAAAGAGCTTTGAATTTCTCCTGTTTGTCGTTCATTAATAAATATCCTACATTTCTACAATTTTTTTTTGCTATATAATGACACTCGTGCTCTCATCTGCACCTTTCTTGCATCGCACTGTGATTTTAAACGTAAAAATATTCAAAACGAACGAATAAAAGATCATTCAAACGATTCTTTCGCTTACAATTCCACCAACTTCATCGTGTCATCATCGAGTCTGTTAATACAGGAACCAATCGAAATAAATGGTCGATAATTGTCGCTCGATTGAACGTTACACGAAGTAACTACAAGAAAACGTTACCAATTTTCTTTCGCCATCGCGTCGAACGAAACGAAGGACGACAATTCGTTGAATAAAACGTGATCCGCGAACGAAACGCAGAGCGAGTCCACCAGTTCGATTGTGCACTCGTAATCCTTTTTATTAGTTCGATTAGAAGGTTCGTCGATAGAAACCAGTATACAGGAAGCGGTGAAATAGATCATTCCAGATTATTCCACCTCCTTTGAACGCATAGCTTACACTGGCTGCACCTTTAACGAGTCATAAAGTGTCGTGGATAAACGAAACGAGTTCCCCTAAGCTGGCGTTTTTCATGCTCTGTTTCTTCCCTGTCATTGATCAGGTGTTTTATACATGTCATTCCAAAACCTTGATCTATCGTGCAGAAGGGCACAAAGAAATATTCGTCGCTCGGTAAGCGGAATTCTGATCCAGTTTCCTCGTTAGAAAACAAGTGCTGACAGAGTGACGCTGTTAGTGGAAACATTGCGATCACTTTAATTAATTTTAGCTATTTTAGAAAGTAATATAAGGATTTTTGTATCATTTATGGTTCGAGTGTACCTTTTTGAGGATGTATTTTTGAAAACTTGTCACGTGGTTTGGTTGAAACTTTGCAAATAGAATTTTGTATAAAATCAATAATTGAGAGAAGAAGGTTAGTAGTTAAAATTTTACCATTTTTATTTACTTCGATTTGGTTGAAATTCTGCAAATAAGTTCCTTTTATATAAAAATGAGGTTTTTAAAAAGCTTTCGCACTCAGTTTGGACGAATTCTTCTAAATACAGGACATTTGGCGACTCGAATGCTAAACCCCAAATTCTTCAAGAAATCTTGTACCACTTTAGTGTAAACCAATCATTTGACAAGAGTTTCTTCCTTCCACTTAAAAATATACAAACCAAATTCTCAAATACAACAGTATTGACAGACACATTTATTACATTTAGCGCTATTTTAATCAGCACTGTAATTTCATTTCACGCTTCATCGATAATGCAAGAAGTTGTAAAAAGCTCGCAGAAAACTTTCCTTCCCATCCAGGTCCAAAATCGGCCATTTTTGAAGCTTCGTTAGCGAAAGGAAAGAGCATCGAATGCTTTCTTCCCTGCTTTTTACTCGCACATGCTTCTGTTTTTCACTTTTTACTTTGCAATTCACCTTTTATAATCTCCGATGCGAACTGATATTTCTACAGTAGTTATATCGGGTGACTAGAAATCGATCCGACAAGTATCGAATCGCGTGCGCATGCATACATCGCATATGCATGCGCATCGTCGCCAGGGATTGAATCTTTGATTATCGCGATTTTTTCAAGCAACGATCGCCGCGTCGCGCATTTCACAGGAACGTGGATATTGCGGCTGTAACGTTGGCGGAATTTAAATTTATACGTGACACCGGTCTTTGGTGTCATGAAGCATGGCCGCCATCAAACGGAATAAAACAGTAACTGGGTGAAATAAAATTTCCTCAGCGTGACTCGAAGTGTCTTATTTTTATCAGCGAAACGTCCACGCCGTTTCCTCTGGAGAAGACAATTGAAAATTGATTGCGTACGTTCAACTATGATTTGCGTTCGAATGGAACGCGGTTCTGAAGGTTGAATTAATGCGAGTCAAGCATGAGAGCGCTAAGAAACGGCAGTATAATTCTAGGATAAATTTGTTCGAAGCCATTCTTGTTGGATATGGGTGGAAGAAAATGAGAATTAACTATTATACTTTTTGTTTGAAGGCTATGAAGAACGGTTGTTTACCATGAGAGCTATATCGAAAGTGAGGACACGCGACAGAAAATTTAGGGTTCTTCTGCTTAGAGGAAAGATGACGACGCGAAGTCTGCACGTGTTTCTTTTTTAGGGTTCTGTTTCTTAATACAGGATTCATTTTTGCTTTCACGTTGACTCGTTGAAGTAATCCAATAATTCTTAATTGAATCGTCGAAGATAGCTTGCTTTTTGCTCGCAAATTAGAATGAAGAATCAGAAAGCAAGAGACTTATAATCGATACGTTGAAAGTGAGGAACTGTGATGATCACAGTTCTATGATTTCAGTTACGTGATAGTAACTAAAAGAAGAGATAGTGAGACTAAAGAAATACATTGTAAGAAGTGTAAACGTCCTTTTTCGCATTATGGAACTCCAATCAGCGGTCAAGGAGCAGAGTGACGCTGTTTTTCGACATGCTGGCGCCACCCTTATTTCAAGGACGCAGCTCTGGGCCTGAAAGCCACCAGAAGAGAGATGATGAGGCGCTCTCAAAGAGCGCAAGGATTTTGGACATCATTTCAGAGACGATTATAAAATTAACCCTTTTAGTATTAATAGTTTAGTCGATGTATCGTTGTTCGCAACACTTTGTTTTGTAATATACTCCTTTTCGAATTTTGTAAATATTCTTACTTTGGTTTTTATGACCTTTTTCCTAAACCTTTGCAAATTCGTCAAATTGCTGCGATATTCTTCGCATAGAATATTGAAATATAATTTCCATTACATGATTAACCCTTTATCTCGTAATATGCTCCTCTTCGAATTTTGTAAATATCATTTTTACTTTAGTTTCAAATTCGCAAACTCGTCAAATATTCTTCGCATACACACTAAAAGGGTTAAGACAACACTCTTTGGAATTACGATCTTAAAATTCATTTACCCTCGCACAAGAGCCCCCAGAATGTAATCCTGATGCGAATATACATAATAAAAAATGTAAGATGGCGATGACATGGCGACGTGCGTTCGCAACGATGAAACGCATCGCGTCGCCTGCACAGCAACCCTGTACGAGTGCAAAGGGTTAAGTTCACTCTGAACGATCGTTAACAGCCTCGATTACGTACTCGGAAAGTTGACAAGCCATAGTGCGCGCAATTGAGCGGGCCGTGTCGAACGTTGCTCTAAACGTCGCTCGTTTCGAGTGCTGTCTTGGAATATGCATGTGTTTGCGAACGAGACGCCTCGTATAATTATCCGCTGTTGGCATCTTGAAATGAGTGGTTCGTTACTCGTCTCGAGAGATAACTGCCGACAGAATTGTCGTTCGAATCCATTGTCTGATAGTTGCTCGACAAAATCCTTCCTCAAGGTCAACGATCACGTTATTTCCTACGAAATAACGGAAGTGACTCGGTGTTTCCTGTGCACCATCGAAGAAATGAGAATCGAATCGTCTCTGCGAAACGATTGCAACGAACGCAAAGGTGTTTGGTCATTTTTTTAAACGAGGAATAATATTAAATGATTTTAATAAATAAGTACACCAAATTCTGTTTTTACACGAACTTCTTTTACACGAGTTAGAAAAAAAGTTGGTCTCTTTTTGCATGAGCTACTTTGATTTGACATGATCGATCCAAATTCTAAGAAGAAAATTTTGCTTTACTTTTATTTTTATAACTGCAACATTGGAGACGAGGAAGAATTCCCCGAATTTTACAACCTCGATATGGAATTTTGTCTGCTTTGTCTGCATTTTGAGTTTGGTATTCAGAGTGAAGTGTATCTCTTTGATGTTTCTGAAATTTAATCAAAATTTAAATAAAATTCGCGCAGAATACATATTTATTAATTTTGCGTAATTTATTGTATTATTTTTGCTGATTTCTTAGGACTGCATCTTCCATAGATGCAATATATTTTTTTACACATATTTATCGTGCAAAAACAGAATTAGGTGTACATTCTTTTTAATTAAAAACTGCGACATGTTTCTCACATTGCAAGACTTGCGTTCTCCAATCTAAAGATCATCTATTTTCTCAGCCTTCGACTGCGAATAATTGTCGACGAATCTGCGAGACACTTTCGAGTCGCAACTCGATCTCAAAAAATAATACAAATTGTTTGGTTAAACGAATTCTCGTGACTTCTGCCTTAAATCGAAAACGCGTTAGAGGATGCGCGTGCGCATTGCTCGAAATTAGCCCGCAACAGTGGAAATCGTATGATCGATCGGGACGAGGGATCGACGAGCGGAAACGTAGCATTTAAAGCGGTAACGCAGCTTTTGTGCATGGCTGGACATCTATGCGGGCATTAGAATCAATTCGAGGAGCGTTATTTGCGGTTTCGTGAACGATTGTTATCGTTTGAACGCTTTTCGACCTGTTTGGAAATGCTTTCGGGTCGTCCACGAGCTAACTGAGCATTACGCGCTGATACAAACCAGATAAGAGAATACACGGTTCAACGAGCAGAAAAAATAGCCGATGGACAGAATTCGTATAGATTCGTACGCTCTTATCTTTGACGCAGAGAATGATGAGAATTCCAATTGGAGAACCAAAGGCGTATCCAGGGAGAGGCATTAGCAAATTGGAACGAAGAATCAGAAAGTAAAAGACTTTTAATTAACCCTTGACGATCGTAAGTCACCTCTGACAGTGCTTTGTCGCTGCGGTCGTGTGTCACGTGAGAAGTGACAAGACGAATCATGTGAAAACTCGCTGTCTGTGAAATATGCGCACGATTGTCTGGTCAGTTAATCACCAACGGAGTAATTAACCTATCCAGTGACATATCAACGCCTTTTTTAAATCAATTTTCAATATACTGAGTCTAAAAAATAAACAACATTTTGATTTTAGTGATGAGACTAGCCTAAGAAAAGAAAAGTTATTATACCTATGCAGTATTCAAGTGAAGAAGAAAATGATGTAGAAGTAGAAAACATCAACTCAGACGATCATTGGACTGAAATCGAGAGTGAGTTGGAGATCAAGATTCCAGACCTTCCAACTTCAAAAAAATACAAACAACAAATTTCTGAGAAATTGATTAACAATTTGGTAGTTGATATTGCAGCATTTTGAAAGAAACTAACTACGAAATTGTAAGAGATTCGACCCTGCCAAGGGCCTGAGAAACTCTGTAGTGGGCATCGCGACGAACCCCAACTCGCTGGCGACGCAACCCCCAAAAATTCTCGAGGCCCACTTGAGTTTTCCAGGAGGAAACGAAGACCATCGCTTTGAGATTCCTCTGAGAAAATGGCAATCTTTAACTATCTCTCTTGAGCAACGAAACGAGCCACAGAGTTAAAACAAACTCTTGCGATTATTATTTTAATTTTGACTCTGTTTTTTTTCGTTTCTTACAAAATGGACACTCGCACCAACTGTGAACGAGAAGTTATAATAATTACAATCCGTACACTGTACAGTCAATCTTCCATTTTGAACTGGATACGTCTCTGTGAAGAGCAGCGATCGAACGTATGCGAAGATCTTTTCTTACAGTCGGTGATGTTTGCGGTAAATAGAGGCAATGTTGGAAATTCTGAGCATTCAAGAACCCCTGTTAGCGAAGGAAACTGTCGCAGAAGCGAAATGTATCGGCCAGTAAAGGTCGTTCCTCCTACGTCGTTTTTCCGATCGGCGGTTAATCGTCGCCCTATAGAATCTTCCGTCCAGACACAGAGTGGACAAGGTATAATACGAAGAAAGATGGAGGCGGTATATTGCTGGGGCAGAGACAGTCGGAACCTTTATAGAGCGTAAAGCAAACTCAGCGTCCTATTGCAGGAAGCAAGACAAAGATCGTGTTACAGAAACAGGTACAGCGTACGTGAGGTCTCACTCTGTATGATTTATGGATGTGAAAGAACCACGGAAGAGGTATCTGTGCTTTTTCAAGTATCACTTTTTTAGATGCTTGGCGATTCGCGTGTTTTAAATTCTTTAATCAAACGTGGTTTGCTGTATTCCATATGTTTCTCAGAAAGTATCTATCTTGGAAAGTGCTACTGTTTTGCTTGTTTTAACTGTTTCTTATGTTGTTTTATTAGTTTGTAGTTCAGTTATTTAGAACGTTATGATTTAACTGAAGATGTTAGGAATAGTAGGATGCATTTTCTCACTGCATCGTTCCTCTCTAGAGCCTTGCCTAAATATTTAGATGGGCCACGACGTTGGGGGTGTCCTCGAGGCTAACATGAAGAGCTTAAGAAGGCATTATTGTACGAACCCTATGTAAGAACAAGTTGAATAAAGTATTTTTCAAAAGCACGTGTACATATTGCTCAGCAAGTAATCCTATTCAAAACTAGTTTGCAACTTCTTAGAGAAATACAATCAACTCTCCTATAATGCGATTAATTCGTTCAGCGCTGTGACAAATTGAGAAGTAAGTAAAATATAAATCAGTTTGATTCGTTCTGCATTCTCAGAGCACCAAATTATGAGCATACAGCTATGAAATAAAATTTAATAAATACAAAATTTTAGCTCAGAGCTATTTTAGCTCTGCGTTACATGGAAACCTTGTTATCAGACTACCTTGGTCTAGGAGGGTTGACTGTAATCCACATTAGTTAATATATTTGCTTAAGCTAAGTTAGCTTAACAGGTTTCCACTATAATACAATTTCCTGAACAATATCGAGACCTTAATACGCATCTCAAATTATAAATAAACAAATAAAATGAAAACCGACCTTACGTATCTCTAGAAATTGGAATCATTTTCCGACTAATGAAAGCGATCGACATTGAAATCAAACGACTCACGTTCGCAAAAATCCTCCGCTACAAAATTAATTTATATCAATCCCACTGCCTCGAATCGATCTGAATTATCGCATTACAATTATGCCATCCATAAACGAAGATGGATAAACTTAAAAATCCCTCTGCATTCCATTTCTCCACCACAACCCAAATCCTCCTCCCACAAAATCGCGCGCGGCCAGTCCTCAGCATTTAAAGCGCGAAATTTGTATGCACAGATTAGATTAGCCCTGGGATTGGGAGATCCTTAGAGTTCTAGGATTGCTCGATCGTCCGGAAGCACCCTCGACGGGTTTGTTTCAATCTGAACATAACTCCATCGCCAGTTCTGAACTTGACGCGCGCCCCGAGTCGGATGCATGTATGCAGCAGAAGATGCAACTTGGGGACCTGTTCGAGGATTCGGATGGGGATTTACACGGCCCGTCACGAGGGAAAGAACGTTTACACCGTCGACGGGAACTCGCTTCGAAACTTTGACTAGTTCCGCTCCACGGACGTGTTTTTCTCCTGGCGAGGAGCTACAAATTCCGATAAGCCCTTTTCGATACTGCAGCTTCCGTTCCAGTTGGAATTGCTATTAGCGTATCTGATGCAGATAGTCGGAGCCGAGTGGGCATCAAATTCTACTGATGAGCCGCATTTTGATGGGCTGACAAGGAACGTCGTCTGACGGGAAAATCTGGACTCGAACGGGCGACAGTTTTCAGATACGCTGCACAGAATGAAGCCTTCGAGGAACAATTTCTTTTCGCAGAGATTTCTTTGACGGGTGAAATCGACCCTTTTCTAAACAGAATTTCTTAATAGAGTGAAATATGAATCGCAACTTTTCGGTTTTCTCCATTTTATTGCTTCGTTATTAACAGATTTTTTAACGATCCTTCAACTTTAACAATCAAACGTTTTGCTGTTTTTAGAGGACTTTTTTATATCTCTGAGAATTTTAAAAGTATTTAATATACTTTTTCCTGTATTCTTTATATTGAAAAGAGGTTTATTGTTCACATTTAATTAGAATTAAAATTTTTTGAAATCAATTAGATTCTTTCAAAATCAATTAGGTCATCTTTAAATTAGAATTCATTCTATCACCAAAGTCAAATTGACAGAATGAATTTTTATAGGACAAGGCCTTATGTTTCCTGGAGAAACAATTCTGAAAATTAAGTACTCCTGTGTACTAATTTTCCATTTATAAAATACTACAAATTCTGCGCACGCAAAAAGGAAGATCATCTGAACATTTAAAGAAATAAAAAGATAGAATTCGTTAAGAACAGTTCACGTAACTTAATTTCCAGAAGATAACTTTGTACCAGGTAATTGGCTAACATTCTGAATAATCCATTAATTAATTAAGCCACACCAGCAGACGCGTGCACGTCCGATTAATGCTTCAAATCGTTTTTGTAGAAAACGATGGCTTGTATACGAAGTTCTTCGCGTTTCTCTAGGTTCGAAAGGGGAAGCGTGAAACAGACTTGATGTGGGTTAACCCAAGGTGAGCCCTGGCTAAGCGTGTCTTTGGATAGAAAGCAAGAGAACGGCCATGGATCCAGACGGGTCAGCGTATCGGTTCTGGTTTCGTCTCGAACAAACGGACTAGTGTGTGGCAAAGAACCTCTGGCGGCTTAAAACCCGCTTAGAAGGATAAAAGTCCTCAATGCAGACTAGTTTCCAAATCCAAGGTGGAAGATATTGTACCGAGGGCCAAATAGGTCGCGGGTCAATTGCTTCGTACAGAATGTTTTCAGACTACTTGACACCCTTCGTTATAGACGCGTTACCCTTGTATTACGAACTCTACAGAAGTGGACATAGACAGTTCTTGTACTCTCGTGGGATTCACGTGGTTTTTAAAACGTTTCGAGCACCCTCGATTTAGCCCTTTGGAGTCGACGCCTTCTCGGATCCACCAGCAATAGAAACGTGCGTTTCTCAAAAAGCTGCAATGGAATAAGTTTAACATCTGTTATCACTAATCAATTCTGATGTCTCCTCGGACAGGACATTCAAGTGATGTGCTAGACTTGCGACTACTTTTAGTAACTTGCGTTATAAGTAGCTCATTGCGTTTTTTACAATGTTTCGAGCGCCCTCAATTTAGCTCTTTGAAGTCGACGTCTTCTTAGACTTAGCAGCGATAGAAAATTTCCATTTGGGTAGAAAATTGCTGAGAAACATGCGTTTCTCAAAAAGTTGCGGTGGAACGAGTTCAACATCCGTTATCACAAAGAGAGGACTTCCAAGTGATATGCTAGACTTGCTGTGTCTCCTCAGAGGCGACATTTGAGTGCAAAGGGTTAGCAAATGTGACTTCAGGGAAGCAGGAAGAGCTAACAATTGATACGGAATTAAGTTTGGTTGCTTTCGCGGAAGCGGTTGTCCTGGTCGTAGGAAATATGGTACCTGCTAAAGTTCGCAAACACAGGCCCTCGAGGGCATCAAGGAGGAGGGCATGCAGGCTCGAGTTAGCCTTGCTGATCAAATCTCGAGCCTCCATTGCGACGCAGAGTGAGACAAATGGGGTGGGGTCGTCTCGAAGAGGAACAAGCGGGATCGTTCGATCGTTTCAGATCGCTGGGGGCAACGGGCGAGCATGGAGAGACTTTTGCAGGGCTGAAGGAACGCGATGCAAACGTACACCACGATATTTCTGGTAGTTCAAATATAAACAAGAGAGGTGATTCGCTTTTAGGGGTCCCTCAACTGCGAAGTTGGAGTTCGTCGATGGAAGCTCCAGGTCTATCGACATTACTTTCTGATGGCAGCAAGTGAATCGTATTATCCGTGCTGTTAGGTTCATCCAACTATCGAACAGCGAGGAAAAGATGAGATTACGTCGTGAGATTATCGCCTGATTAGCTTCACGCTGAACTGTCTGCGGGGTTTGAGCCATCGTGCAGGAACCTTAAGGCGATCGACTAGTTTCTCTGCGAGAGGATCCCAAAAAGAAAACTTGAGAGGTCGGAGTATTTTAGGCGTATGAAGACCGCATGTGTGTTCGAGGCGAGCGCTGTGAGATTCAAAACCCCCGTAGGCGGTGCTATAAAGTAGCATGTTTATCCTGATGGAATGAAAAGCTGAATAAACTCGGATCCAGGACCAGGAAGTAATAAAATAAGGCCACGGAGATCAAAACTGCGCTAGCCTGGGACAAATAGCGAACAGGGGTCCTAGAAAGTCGATAAGAAATGATAATGACATCGAAATGGAAGTTTTGAAAAGCTTCTATGAGGAACCAACTACGCTGATTAATTAATAACAAAGAAAGGACAAAGAAAAGCTACTGTTTCCGATCATTTACCTAAACGAAAAGGATTCTGCACTTGTAATAGAGGAATAAAGATTCAACCAACACTGTCACATCCTGCAAAGGTATAATTTCTACTATCTTGCACTCTCTCACAGAGAGAAAGAGATATCTAGAGTTGTGTCAGGAGTAGGTATTGCAGAAGACTGCAAAGTGGCCTTAAGAGTGATGACAGCAATCACCATACGATGTAAGGACACTTCAGAGACACTCTGAGACAACACACACACATACAACCACGGAGACACTTTTCTTTCAGAAGAGACATGTAAGAAATATCGAGTAGCAGGGTGCACGAGCAACTGAAGAGAGCAATGTGCATTTTCTCACTGCAACGCTTCTCTCTGGGGTCTTGTCTAAACATTCGGATGCGCCATGGCGTTGGGGTGTCCTCGAGATTAATACGAACAGCCTAAGAAGGCATTACTGTAATCTTTTTTGCAATTTCTTACAGACAAACCTGCGAATGACATTTATATACTTGCGCTATAAGCTCAAGGCTGACATTCTTCTCGAAATTAAGTAAGAGTAATCACAATCCGCTCGAGACACGTAGATCTCTCAGTCTTGCATCTTTCTTGTCGAAAGCACTGAAGAGGCTGGTGTATACGCTTCATGAAAAAGGGACCTCTGATCGATAGACTGGTGCAACCTTGCCAATGTACGTATCAGATCGCCGTTTTAAAAGACTACGCTCCATCATCTTGTCGATGAGATCGAGGGAGTGTTCACGCAGAAAAAAGTAATCGTACAGCTACGTTTCATTGGATATTGAAGGAACGTTTCGAGCTTTCTGGATGTGCGACATGATACAAATACGGAGGATGAGGGATAATTTTGTGGAAGCCCAAAAATCAGAGTGTTAGTAATTAAAGATGTCCATAAAGAGCATCTTTTCTATGCTATTGATTAGGATTACGAACAGTCAGAAGTAAACATCTCTTGGGTCTACTTAAGCTGGAAGATGTAAACAACGCTCGTAAACAACGCTTGTTCAACAGTGGTGCTATGTTTAGACGTTGACGATGAACCCAAATAGGAAAGAGCAGGCACAAAAGACAGTAGACATCCACAATACTCGCATAACTCTTTGATTACTGTTGGTGCCTAAAGGCGCTTAGAAAACTTGCGCTTGTGATATTGTAGGTGCTTGAAAAACTTACATTTGTGATATTGTAGGCACTTAGAAAACTTGCGTTTGTGATACTGTAGACGCCTAAAGGCGCTTAGAAAACTTGCATTTGTTATATTGTAGGCACTTAGAAAATTTGCGTTTGTGATACTGTAGGCGTTTGGAAAACTTGCGCTTGTGATACTGTAGACGCTTAGAAAACTTACGCTTGTGATACTGTAAGCGCTCAAAGACGCTCACAAAAATTACAATGCAACAATGCAGAATACAAAGAAACAAACAATATTCTTTCAGTATTCTGATTATTTGAATATACTTCCTCAGAAATGCACATTGGAAGCGTACATCGCGAATGAATTCCTACTATTTAGAACAACTACTTCGTCTCAAAGTCTGCCATAGTCAAAGGCTTAAATTGACTTGCCCTCAGGTTGCTCTGAAGCGTAAAAATAAGATCCAAACTGTTTTGGACGGTTCGTCGACAAACTGACACGTTTGACATCTCGCAACCGCGTTAACTTACCGCGTTAACTTACTGCGGCTTCCGGGTCACTCTAGAGTCCAAGAAAATGAAAGAGCAAACAAGCTGTCCCGAATTGGGACACCCTACAGGAACTCTAAAGCGACCAACTAGCTGCTTCACAGAAGGTTAGAGGAAGGTCTTCGCAGAGAGGTGTACTGTGAGCTGCGCGTGTGATTAAGTCAAAGGCTGCGACCAACAACTTGCAGAAGGACCTCGCGCACCCTACAAATATGTCTCCGGATGCGGTGAAATAGGTGGTGGGAAGCGAAGCAGACAGCCAAGCGACAATTCGCCGTGCTCTGGAATCGCGCAGCAAGCATATATCGAGCGAGTCGAGTTATTTGAATCCCTCTTCGAGCCATAAATTGATCCGTTTAAATAGAACTCGCCTATAATAGACTCTCTAATTGAGTAGAGAGAGAAAACAATTGGAGGAGCAGTGAAAAATTGTTTTGGTACTTTCATTTATTTTCAGCCACAGAATTTTCTGCATAGACTACGTCTTATCTTATTGGCCACGATAACGTAATGGTGCAATTTCTATTTATCGTCATTGTAGATTAATTTAGTGGAATATTTAGTTATTTAAAGTTTTATATTTATTGTTGCATGCAGACGTTTTCTCGTGTGTTAAATTAGCCAAAGAATAAGAATGTAATAACGTTTGATAATGTATACAATGTATACGTTTTTAACATGTTTAATCCTTTTAAGTCCGCCAGTTGAGTTTCTAATTTTAAGTTTCGAAGTTCTACAAAAATGAATTTGGAAGGCGAAATCAGCTCGAGTGAAGACGAAATTGATTTTGAATTGTAGAAAAACAAGATTAATTGTATTCGTAAAGAAATTAGTGATAGAGAACACGATGCGAGACTGAAAAAGTCGAGTGCAAAGGGTTAATAATGTATATATTGTGTTTCTTTTTTTATCAATGAGTAAGGAAAAATATTAAGGTGGATGGAAATTTGATTCCATAAAAAATTAGAGATCGCCAGAGAATTATTTACAGCAATAATCAACAAAGATCTCGACAAGATGATTGGATTAATAAAGTATTTCTCGTGCAATTCGTTCTGAGAAATTATGCAGCGATTAATTGCTCCGGCTGAGATCAGCACGTTTTCGCATGTTCCAATTAAAGTTTCAATTGAAAATTTCAGCTACACTGCACGAGTGAACTTGTAATTGCTCATGGAAAATTTCGAACGTGCCGTGGGTATTGAATACCAAAATGTGGCGCGGAAATACGCAACTGCAATTTCGAAAGAGAAGAGAAAATGAAGGGAATGAACACGATGAGAGAATTGGTGAAATAAAATAGATTTTTCATCGATTCAAACGAATTTTCTGATAATTTAAAATATGCTCGCGTATAAAAACATTTTTTATTTACATGCAATGACCAGCATAAATATGTGGACACCATGTAATTGTTTTCATAAAAAGTTTTTGATATTTATAGAAATAAAAGCTTTTTGTTTTTCGATAAATTAGAACACATCTTCTAGATGTTATAAATATAACAGTTTCACTTTTTCTAATAATAAATAAATGGTGATTAAAATAATATATAAGCTTTAGATCTTCAGAAATATTTCTCATTAATTTCTTAAAGGATCTTCCTTGGTTAAATTAAAGAAATTTTATCGATTAGCTTGCAATTTCTCTTTTATTTTTGGACCTCTATTAATCCTTTGCACTCGAGTCTTCGAGTCAGATTTAACCCTTTTCGATCGTACATCATTTTCTCTATCACTAATTTCCTCATGAATACAATCGATCTCGCTTTTCAATGGTTGAAAATCAATTTCATCTTCACTTGAGCTAATTTTACTTTTGAAATCCATTTTTCTGGGGCTTCGAAACTTCAAATCAGTCGGTGAGAAACTCAAGTTGTCCTATGAAACGCAATGGCGACTGAGAATCACCTCTCGAGCGCAAAGGGTTAACATTATTCTGGTAAACAATAATTCATATAAACAAGCTATTTGCCAAAATAATCCAGGATTCAAGGCAAGAGTGTATCGTTCATTTTTAGCGATACAATAGACGATACTTTCGGATTACCACGTACATGGAACACATTGTACAGCTTCGACTACCCACCTCATAAATCGTGACGTATTTGAACTGCAGGAACGTATATCCGATTGCTTCGATTAACATTTGTTTTCTATACGTCATTACATTTCCAATCATGGAGCAATGCATGGTTCAACAACGTATTCATACCGTTCAAATTTGCTATGCAAATTTGGTGGTTAAATTCTTCTGCGAAGCGATAAGGTCAACTATAGCCACCGAAATCGTACGATTTTACTTCACTGCGTTATTTTCTGTAATGTTACGTCAAATATATAATGTTTATAAAAGAATGGTACTTCACTAACGAGTATAAAAATGAAGTTCCACGCGTCATTAGCAAGATTATAGCGCAATTATGTAAAAATGACAGAAGAAATTTGAATAAAACTGTAACATTGTGAAAAGAAGAAGCGGTAGTCGTTTGACTGACATCGTACTTCATATAAAATTGTAATCTGTTAAATTGTATATTGAAATCTGTTTTAAAAACCACCAACTTTTATCTTTTATAATAGTTGAGTAACAGCGTTATTTTTCTACATTTAATAATTGGTAAAATCGAAAAAAAAATATATATCTACATTTATTTTCTCATTTTTGTTCCATTTAAATGTCTCGAATAGTAATCACGATGAATCAAGACACCAAAATAAATGCAATAAAATAGAAATACTTTGTCTTTTTCTGTTTCAAACCAGCAGTTCCAAATTTCATACTAAAACAAGCTATTTCTCCGCGTCTGTCCCGCTATTTTCTACATGGCCCGCGTCTGTCCTGTCCTAAAAAAGGAACGAAAACGAAATAATGCAGTAGAACGTTAGTAGCGTTATTGTTGCTATATAGGTCAGCCAGAACACGCCTCCTTATGGCACCTTAATCTCATATTAGCTTAGCATGAAACTGGCGTTGTATATGTTAATATTTTATGTAGTAACATGAATGGGTAAATACGTGGTATTAATGAATGTTTCAACATTCGTGCACGTTGAAGCGAAACGGGGAGTACTTTGAGAGCTAGAAAAATGACACGAGTGTCAATTAGCAAAAAATGTAGAAATATGAATCACAGATTTTGAAAAAAGAGTAGAAAAAGAAGGTGGACAGTAACGATGATATTTTTTTAGTTTGAAGCCTTTGTGGCGTTAAAGAAGGAAGTTAAATGATTGAAGTATTAGAGAAAACATATGCGATTTAAAAGTAATTAACAAAATTATATTTCATGTGTCTTTCTATGATTCTTCTGTTATTTTTCTGAAATACACATCAAATATTATGAAAACAAACGAGTGTGAGTCTAAAATTTCTTTATACCAACATTTCTCGCTATTAAAGTAACTATAACTTATTCCTACTTCAATGTATCTAGTAAAACTCCATGTTTTATCATTATTTCGAAAGTTCTCGTGCTCTCCGAGTAGTTCACAAACTGTACACAAGCATACAAATAATGATAAAATACTATCCATTAGTGCTCCACGACCAAACAGTGCAGTGCACATACACACACCAAATTTTGAGAAATAATGATAAAATGTCAACTAGTACTCTGCGAGCATTACTCATGAATGCACGAAAATTTTCACAAAACCCAGCACAAATGGACCTTTAACCCCGTCGAATATCCAAGGTTGCAGCCTAGTCTTTCCCCCTTGAAACCGATGGAACGCGTCGCTGTATCGCATTAATTCGATCCGACACGGCAGCCTTTTTCAGCGCGCCAGAAAATTCATTTGAAGGCAAAGAAGCCGGGTTATTGGCGTAAATATTATGCGCGGCAAATCTGGCGTACAGCAGAGTGATGCATGTGCAGATGCACGCGCACGCGGCTGCAGGAGGGCGCAGGATTGCTATCAGCTGGCAGCATGAAGGCGCGTCGGTTCGAGGCTGATGGCCTGTCTTCGAAGCGAAGCGTTCCGCGCGACGGAGCAGCGAGTTCTCGCATAAATTTCCGTCGTCGATCGTGCAGCTTGCTTGGGCCGCGCAAAAAAGAAATTTCGGGGATGGACGCGATGAATTAAACAAGATGGTTCGCGATGTAGCGGTGGCAACGAAGATAATTCGTTTTAGTAACGAAAATGGAGCGAGGGAAAATTGACGTGCGAGGTGCGAGGAAGCTGGTTAATTCTTTGCACTCGGATGTCTGCTCTGAGGGGACATCAGCATCGATGAGTGATACTCAAGTTTTCTATTGCTGGAGGACGTTAGCAATGGAAATTATTGCTAAAACAGGAATATTTTAGCAATGTTTCCCTTGAGTTTTTTGTTGAAATAGACATTTTTTATTGCTGGGGGACGTTAGCAATAGAAACTATTGTTAAATTATTGCTATTTTATAATACTATTGCTAAAATATTATTGTTTTAAAATAGCAATATTTTAGCAATAGTTTCTATTACCAGCGTCCGGGAAGAAGTCGAGTGCAAAGGATTAAAAAGCTAGCTGAAGGCTGCGAAAAAACTCCTTTCCCTCGCTAATGTCAGCCCCCAAAATTCGGTGACGGAAAAGCGGAGGAAATTCCTCGAAAACATCCTTCTTGGCCCTCGAAGGCGAAGACTACGAAATTCTGAGTACGAAGCTTTTGTTTACCGTCTCCTGTCTCTTTGTTTCGAGGGTTAAACGCGCGTTTCCGCTTCGCGCTATAGAATGCAACGCAACTACGGTGATGATGTCGACGGTGAAGATAATAAATTTACCCCTTTTGCTATTCAGATTTTCGATAGTCTTCAGTGACAAAGCTTCTGTTTAGCGTCTCCTCTTCGCTTCGAGGGTTAAACGCGCGTTTCCGCTTCTCGCCACGGGGTGCAACGCGACTACGATGGCCGCCACAGAGTCAGCGGAAAGGCGCAACCTGGGATGGCATACCAAGCTTCCCCCTTTTCTTTTCTTTATTTTTTGTATTTGTAAAGTTATGTCAACCCAATTGGGTCATTGACAAGTGCTTTCAATTTGCGGATGGGTCATTTAGGTATCTGTTCGTGTTGGTTGTTCTTCCATTGTGGACAAGTGGTTAGATCTGTTTTGGTTGTTTCTTGGAGATTTATTTGGTTTCGACGGTTAAGATAATAAGATTTTCGATAGTCTTCAGTGACGAAGCTTCTGTTTAGCGTCTCCTCTTCGCTTCGAAGATTAAACGCGCGTTTCCACTTCTCACTACAGGGTGCAACGCGACTACGATGATGATGTCGATGGTGAAGATAATAAATATACCCCTTTTGCTATTCAGATTTTCGATAGTTTTCAGTGACGAAGCTACTGTTTAGCGTCTCCTCTTCGCTTCGAAGATTAAACGCGCGTTTCCACTTCTCACTACAGGGTGCAACGCGACTACGATGGCCGCCACAGAGTCAGCGGAAAGGCGCAATCAGGATGGCATACCAAGCTTCCCCCTTTTCTTTTTTTTATTTCTTGTATTTGTAAAGTTACGTCAACTCAATTGGGTCATTGGCAACTGCTTTCAACTTGCGGATGGGTCATTTAAGTATTTGTTCTTCCATTGCGGACAGGTGGTTAGATTAGGTGCAGTATTCTTATATTCGACGGTTAAGATAATAAAATTTTTGATAGTCTTCAGTGACAAAGCTTCTGTTTAGCGTCTCCTCTTCGCTTCGAAGATTAAACGCGCGTTTCCACTTCTCACTACAGGGTGCAACGCGACTACGATGGCCGCCACAGAGTCAGCGGAAAGGCGCAACCTGGGATGGCATACCAAGCTTCCCCCTTTTCTTTTTTTTATTTCTTGTATTTGTAGAGTTACGTCAACTCAATTGGGTCATTGACAACTGCTTTCAACTTGCGGATGGGTCATTTAAGTATTTGTTCTTCCATTGCGGACAGGTGGTTAGATTAGGTGCAGTATTCTTATATTCGACGGTTAAGATAATAAAATTTAAGATAGTCTTCAGTGACAAAGCTTCTGTTTAGCGTCTCCTCTTCGCTTCGAAGATTAAACGCGCGTTTCCACCTCGCACTACAGGGTGCAACGCGACTACGATGATGATGTCGATGAGGAAGATAATAAATATACCCCTTTTGCTATTCAGATTTTCGATAGTTTTCAGTGACGAAGCTTCTGTTTAGCGTCTCCTCTTCGCTTCGAAGATTAAACGCGCGTTTCCACTTCTCACTACAGGGTGCAACGCGACTACGATGGCCGCCACAGAGTCAGCGGAAGGGCGCAACCAGGGATGGCGTATCAGGCTTTTCCTTTTTCCTTGTTCGCGGGGCCGGGACGCTATTTCCTTGCCGGCATTTATGCATTATTCCGGCGGGCTTTCGCGTTCGAGTGGGGAACTGGGTCGGCAGGCCGGTATCGAATTAATAAATGGACCGCCGCCACGGCGTAAGAAGTAAATGGAACGTTGCCGCGCGGTGGAGATAAATGGCGCGGCGAGTGATTACGAATTTTCCGCGTGTCCGACGTGCTCCATTTTCGCGGTAAGCCCGATCGTATCGACGGCTAACGAAACCGTCGAGAGATTCGAGCCACGAATTTTTCAGCAATTACTCTTTCACGTCCCCGCTAAGCTCTTTTGCCAGCCGAAACGGCGATCCGTGTTCTTCTCGCGATTCTTCCCGCGAGCGATTTCTAATTTCGCTCGCTCGCGGTTCATCAGCGATTAATTATCGCCTCGATGCTTGGCTTTTTAATGCACGATACGATATACAAGATGATACGTGCGCGTGGAACGTTGGATTTCAGTTGCCGTTAGAATTTGTTGATGTGATTGTTAATTTTTTATGAGGTGAAAGTTTCACCCCCAGAATTCTATTTCATATTTTTTCTAATTCATTAATAAAAAGGGAAATATATTGTTAAATATGTTAAAATTGTGTACATCGTATACATTATCTTTTGATATGTAACAGTTAATATCAAATTTTAAATAAGTATATATTCTGTGACGATGAATAGAAATTGCACCATATCAGAAGTGATCAAAAGTGATGATGATTTTAAGAGTTCCATGTCTTCCAGCAATTCTGGCAAGAATTTATTCTTATTTGCCCAATCATTATTCTGCGTTGAATTGTATAATACAGTTATTTAGGTGAGAAGAATGTTGAAGAAGAGAAAAGAAGGCATGGACAAAAGACAAAATAGGAAAAGAAAGAAATGTAAATAGATAAGAGTACAGCAGGCTAGCACAGTAGGCTAGTAAGTAGAATAAGTACAAAGACATTAGGAAATAAGAGGAAAAGGAGAATCAGCACGCGAGCAAATAAGTGTAAATGGGCAGTATGGATGTGAGATAATTGCTAAGAGATAATTATACACAGAGTTCCTTTTTGTGGCTGAAAGGTTGAAATAAACTATTTCCATTCATAGTTATTTAAATTACTGAATATTTATGACATAAAATTATCAGCTCCTACCTTTATAGCTCTGATTAGATAGAATAATTTATGCTGGTCGAAGATTCCATAAATTTTATAACGTGCGATGATTAACGTTAACTTCTGTAACGTTTGGCAATTTTCTGTTTACCAAAAGCTGATATTGTAATGTCGAAATATAACAATAATATACCTTCTCAATTTTTCAATTTTTAAAGGAGTATTATATTAAGTGGAAAAATTGAAAAATGTTTTATGAAACAACACGATATAAAGTACTTCAAATATTACCAACAAAAAAGACTCGGAAATTACAAAATTACAATATTGCTCTAAAGAAACGAAAAGAAGATCATATCAAATTCCCTTTTTCCGTAACCGGCACAAAACTGTTCCAACGTCGCAATCGAATTACTCATTTCGAAGGTAGAAACAGTAAAATGGAGGTTAATTAGTTTATCGACGTCCTTTGAAGCAATTCTCGCAATTGATCCTGTTGCTCTCGCCGCCAGGATGATCTGCCTTTGAAATTGTTCCTGAAAGGCACGGCGAGTCCAACGAAACGGGCGCTCGTGTTCGCCGCAAAAGCATCGAGGAAGATTCATGTCCAGAAAAAAGAAATGGAGGGAGAAAAAGGGGAGAAGAGACGGCTGGCAAAATCGGCGAAAAACATCGAACGAGATATCGATTCGCTTGCGAAGCGTTTCTCCGGCTGTTTCGTCGAAGATGACTTCGTTTCCCGATAGTTGGACGTCTCTTTTTTCGCTGGATAACGTTAATTGCGTGGGACAGTCCCAATAAAGGGCGGCCGTGAAATCATCCGCTGCCTCAAAGCGGCAATCGAGGACTCCACTTCGAACGCGTTACCCCCGTTTTTTATCGACAAAATCGACGATTTTGTTTATCGTGACTCGACACCACGGTCGAGGGGATTGGTTATTGGAAAGGCTGTCTTGATTCATCTGCGCTCCGCTGTTTCGAAACGCTGCGACACGAGCGCGACCCGTCGTTGCAATCAGGAGCGACGTCGATTCGAAGAAAATAATTCTGCACGATCGCTGGATAATGAGAATCAAACAAGTCGTTCGACTGTTGGTCGCGTTTAGCGTCGAAGTTTCCTCGTTAAGATAAGAACTATCCGGAAACGCGGCGTTGCGATGTTTCGAGATTATTTCTTCGAGAAATGACAAATCGTGCTTGACGATTTTTTTCTAATCAGAGGTTCTTTAAAACTTTGTTCTGATTTGTAGGAAATATGAGGAGAATAATCAAAGTATTGATGTTGATAGTGAATGAGTTTTTGAAAATTCGAAGAAATGTCGAAACGATAATTAGCTTATTTTCGTATACTTTTCTCATTGCATACTCGCTGCACATTTTTTGCATTTAATATCTTTGCATACATTATTCTTTTTGTTAAACAAAAAATTGGTTACTCTTTTCTATACCTTCGTTAACCCTTTCTCACCCCTATTAGTCGCCTCTTACGACAAGCAGGGGATACTGTGGGTGCATTCTGATCCCCACCGCACAGGGATATTTAGAATATTATGTTCAGTGTTATGATATTGAATGAATAATAAATAGATGGTACACCAACGAAAATATCTAACTTGTAACGAATAACACGCTCGAAGATAATCACAATTTAGCCATATCCCTCACGAAGAATTCCTCATTCACGACTGCTATATTCTTACTTTACAAAACAGCCTAATTATTTCCCCAAAAATATCTTCTTGCCCAAGAAACTATCCAACCACCAAATCCAACTCTGACTTGTTTCTGCCAAAAGTTGACGATCGCATAAATCAGACAAGCATCTACCAAACTGCCAGCAGGTTCAACGAGATCCCCCGTCCTCGATCATGCCAAAAAACTACCACCCTGTCGATCCCTCGTTAAGAACTAATTCCACGAGCACGCGCGTGGCTAATTACCCAAGAAAGAAAGATGGTAACCCATAGTTAGGACGCTCGCAGTCATCTGGGAGCTATTTTCACAGCTGCTCTCGTGCCTCGTGGTTGCTGACTTCCTTGACAGCTGATGTCACCGAGGGAAAAGAGGACGAGGGGGTGGAAACACGCGAAAGGGTGTTCAGAGAGGACGAACGCGGAGACGTCTCGAAAAAAAAAAAAAAAAAGGACGACCAACCGTGGCGCTTAGGAAAGCGACTGTTCGCGAAAAGAAAGAAACATCGTTTCAGGGCTGCGGAGTATGTAAACGAATTCGCAGCGAGAGGACTCTTCGCGGGACACCATTTTGGGATGCGTCTCGCGTACTCTCCTTCCGCTGCTGCCACCTAGCTTTTAATTAAACCTCCCTCGAACCGTTTCCTCCTTTTCTTTCTCTCGCTGGCCACCGCTTTCGAGCATACCTGACCTACGATTAATGTTCCCGTTCTTCTTCTTCCGCCGCTTCTCTCCGGTTATATTTAGCCGACTGATTATTGCCGCTGAGGGACGGATCAGAAACGAGCCAAGCTGCGCTGGTATCGATCGATTTCCCGAGTCACGGTTTAGCGTTCCCCTTAGTCAATTATTACGGAAGACACGGCTGTCTCATTACTCGTCGGTTATTGCTTACGTGCAGCGTCGCCTCAAAATTGAGAAACGCTCGGCTTTTTAAATGGGACACGATTCAGAGGAGGAACACTCCGATGAAGTTCGCACTGGTGTCGATTTTTACGTAACATTTTGTCACGAGGATGATCTTGTCGGAAGATAAAAAAAAAGGATTTTCAAGCGCATTTTTTCCTAAAACTCGTTCCCTTTAAACTCCGCGCGAACGCGCGGTTAAAAAGACGGAAGAATATCAAACGATTCAGGGAATTCTGTGCATAATTAAATCCTTTCGAGAACGGACCATAATTATAACGTTTCAACTACTCGTTAATTTTTAGAACCGCTTCCACGCGTAAAATTATGCCTGCCAACTGTTGAAACTTTTTCACTGCGTTCCGCTGTAATCGTTCTTGATTAAGGGCGCGGCATCGCGAACTTAAAGGGTTTTCTCTCAACTTCTTGTCTTCGAATGATTCGTCGAGCTTCTTTTCGCGCGTGTACTAAAAACACCATCATTTACAGGAAGCATTAACGATAATAAATGGAGGAGAGGTCGTTTGGAAAATTACAAACTGTTTTACCCCGCGTCGTTTATACGGTTTTCTTTGTGCAGAAACGTTGCGAGAATGAATGACCTACATTTAATGACCCATTTTGGCCGCTGTTTAAGGCGATGGTAATCTTAATAATTCTGTGAAAAACTTTATAAACTTTGCGTCGCGTTACGGAGGACGCGGAAAGTATGCGTGTCGAAGTTTGAAATTTATTTTGGGCGAGTTATCGATCAGGGAATAACAAGTTTGTTAATACGAACTGGAAGGCTTTATTGCCAATAAGCAATTGATTTATGTAGCGCATATTTTTGCTCACGGGATCACTTAATAAAACACTTTTAACTGTATATAAACATTTCGTGAAAATTGATCGTACATGTAGAACGCTATTTTAGAATGGAACAATAAATATAGTGATTATCGTTGGGATTATTTCCAAAGGGAAATAAACTTACTCAAAACTAATCCGCTCGTCGCTGATTTTTAAACCGTAAATTTATGTTAAAAGGCATTTTAAACGCTGTACCATCGAGCTGTAAATAAATTGCCCTACATTATGCATACGATTTGATTTGTAAAGGCGTGTATGGCGAAAGTCGTTCAGATCACGTTCATAGAAAACTTTTCGCTACAAATCGATCGTATTTTCATACGAACACTGCTCGTCTTACCATTTTTCCTATAAAATCCTGTCAAAAATCGCATTGAAATTCGTTTTTCTGAAAAAAGCAATATTTCCTTTAAAAAATAATAAGAAATTTTTTACACTTGTTAAATACTTCTTGATAAAATAATATTAAAATACTTTAAATATCCAAAAGTAAAATTATCGCATATTCAGAGTTTCGATTAATTATATTAAAAATTTGTTTAACGAGAGTTTTACTATATTTCTATTCGAGTAACTAAAGTTTGTCGAAAACGTCAGCAACGAAAGCGTCGAGCGAAAAATCTTCGTTCAAATTATCCTGCGTGACGCGTTGCGTTTGAAACAACGGATTAATTAGCCGAACGTATTAATTTTAACGAGAAAACGCGTGTTACGTCGCGTTATTAAAGGAGGAAGCCCGCGTCTGGCCGCGAAATTGAACTTACTGTTTGCACGATCTTCTCGATAAACTGATGGAATATTCCTTGCTAAACCCTCGAAAGGGGAAATTACAGTCTATGGGTAAACTATGGGACCTTCCAACAGGCAATTAACACAACAATGTAACAATATACCTAGGAGTTCAGTGCTACGAGTAATTCTCTAAAGTATGACACGGGTACACAGGAACAATTAAGTTAGTTAACGAATTTCTCTAAATGCACCAACTGCGCGTTCGAGAACAAGAACAATTAGTACATGGTATATAGAAATAGAGAGGGGGGGGTTAGGCTGGGGTAAAAGAACCGTGCACGTTTCTGAACAATTCAAATGCCAACAATACAGGTGCCCAAGAAAGTGGAATTCTTCCACGTTTCGAAGAATTCCACCATTTTAGAAGAAAACTAGCATTGTAACTGGTTACTCGCATGTTTCTTTTTTTTATGAGATACACCAGAGTTTCTGTATTGTATTGTAAATTACCTGTTCGCTGGTGAATTTCAGTTTTCTACTATTTACAAGTAAAATTTTAGAGAGCGAGTTAGAAGAGAGAAAGAGAAAGAGATAGAGAATGTGTGTGTAGAATTGGTGTTAATTTATATATACATGTAACAATGTGGTTAATATGTTTGTTTACACCGAATTTGCAATGTTTAAACAAGGTGTGCAATGTAATTCTGTTATTTGTAATTACTTTTTGCTTTTTCAATTGTTTCTACAATTTTTATTTGTTTCTTAAGCACCTATCATTGTTGGTGTTGTCAGTCCTGAAGTTACACATCACGAAGGGGTATAATATAATCTAAACATTAACGTAGCATTACTCTGGTTAGAAGGGTTTAGAAAGGAACGTTCAGAGAAAGAAAGAAGTGGGCGTAGGAAAGATCAAACGGTCGTATCTCTGTTCAAACGGTTCCCTGCTTGTAGCGCTTTTCGTTCTGAGATCCTCGACAGGTGGTTATTATTCGCGTACGTGGCAGTAACCTAAACGCGAGAGTTTAACCCGTCGCCTTACGATTTAAGCTCCAATAACGCGCGCCATAAACGACAGAATCGGTCACACGTCGAGCCATTTCACGATTTGACTGAGCTTGCATCAAATCGTACATCTCACTTGATACGTAAACACATGTTTAACATACAACTAATTTTATTTTCAATTTTATTTGTTGGTTCGTCAGTTTTTCCTTTCCAAATTCATACCTGATTGGTGACGATTACTGTGGTCTTCGTCGTCGTATCGTCTTCAGTAACGAGTGGCTTCCAACGTTTTCGTACAGGAAGTAAAATATAACTAATGTCGCTATCAATATTTAAAATATCTATCGAATCACTGTTTGCGATGTCAGCAGAACTTCCACTGTCCTCGTCGACGCTTAATATTCTTTCTGAAGACATTTCTATGGGTAATATTCTAATATTTTACAAGAAAATATGTCTGCACGACGACGTGTCTAACTCGAACGACGTTCCACGCCTAACTGGCTACGCGTATTATTTCTATTTGGCATTAACAACGCATCGCGTCTCTCGCCAGTATTGTTTACGTTTGGCCTGGTCGACGTACCACGCTCTTCCAAGTATTGTTAACGTTTAGCCTAATTGACATACCACATCTCTTCCAAGTATTGTTTACGTTTGGCCTGATCGACGAACCACGTCTCTTCCAAGTATTGTTAACGTTTAGCCTGATTGACATACAATACATGAATTCATCATTTTGAGAGGATATTTTCAAGCAAAATATTCTCTTTCATCTAGCATTTTAAATAGCACCGATAAATTATTGTACCACGTGATTCATTTCGAGGCATCGTTCAGTATATTCAGAAAGCAGAAAGCGTTTAATTTATTTTTTGAAACTAAATTCTTTTGTATATTCGACAAAACGTTAATATTTTAAGATAACCCAATTGGTTATTAACTAATAATTTAATTTGTACGTAATAACACTATATATGTATATCGAGAACGAATAAATTAATTTTAATACTTAGTTCTTATAAAAGAACTCTGAGACTCTTTTTCCATATTTATTATTCTATTTTTACACTAATAAAATTGCTCAGTTTCCTTGTAGATAATGCACACTCATCAAACCTTAAGTAAAAAACATATTCTCAAGTATATTTTCCTCTTAATCAATATAATAAATCCCTAATTAATAAATACGTGTAATCTTCATCTACAATTTACGTATTTCCTGGTACGCTTAATAAATTATAGAACAATTTTATGTACAAATGAATGCAAGCTGTAAACAACCACTTTATCGTGAGTTTCCAAGTTTGCAAGCTCGAACAAGACTTACGAACAGAAAGATGAACGTTGATATTTCTCAGAGTATCCTGCGTCCAATCTAAATTACCAGTTCGAGTCAACATCCAACACTTCGACGCCACGTTCGCAAAGCACCGTCCAACAAGCTCTTGCAGACTGATTTAAAATAGAAAACGCGGCGAACGGATGGAGTTAGCACAAAGCTACGAAGAACTGTTGACTGTCCTGTCCATCAGAGCCTTCACCGCAGCCCAATGCTTGCGGAGAAACCAGTGCTCGTGATTCTACTCGCGGCTAGATTAAACGTTCGAAAATTGTTTCGAGTTGCTCGCTTGCGTCAGCATTGCGTTGCACACTTCTATAAAACACTCGTGTTCCAGTGAAAAACTATGCTCCACTGTCTTTGAAAGTGTAAAAGTTAGTAATTAGTAGGAAAGATTGTAGTTAAATCGTCGAGTGTGTATATTCGAAGAATAATTAGAAATTGTGATTAAATTATTGAGTATTTATATTCGAGAAATAACTAAAAATTGTGATTAAATCGTTGAGCACGTGTATTCGAGATATAATTAAAAATAGCGATTAAATCATTGAATGTGTATACTTGAGAAATACTTCAAATAACAGCCGAATTATTTGACTAACATTAGATCGATGTTAGATGCAAATTGTTTAAATGTTAGATTTTCAAGCGCTTGCACTGCGAAATATCACGATACTTTTTAACTTTCCAATTGAGAGGCTGAAGTATTTAAAGAACTAGAAAATCTGTGCTCACAAAAAGCCAAACAGGACATCGCTTGCTAATTGATATTTTTAAAGACGCAGAAAGTTAGCAAATTTAAACAATTTTCATAACTACCCAAGTAACATTTTAATTAAAAGCCTGCGGGGGTTTAGAAGCCCAACCCTTTAATAGAACAGCCAGACTGCGACTCCGCGTTGAAACAGTCTCCGTGTTAAAAAACAGTTCTAAATTCGGATGAACTTCGTCCACGTAGGAGACTCGTTTAATTTTCAAATTAGAATGAAATTAACTTCGAAACTGCCGCTGTCTAACGTTTCGTTTCTATTGTATCCGACTTTTCCTCTCTTTGGATGACAGTATTTGTTGTAGAAAGAGCAAATGTACATACGATCTTTATTGCCATCCACTTATTAAATTACGAAAGAATTAAAAGGGCAAAGAATATGAAGTTTCGAAATTGACACTATCTAACGTTTTCTTCGTGCTGTACTCGACTTTTTCTCTGTCTGGATGATAGTATTTGTTATAAGAAAGGCAAATGTACATACGATCTTTATTGTCATCCACTTATTAAATTACGAAAGAATTAAAAGGGCAAAGAATATGAAGTTTCGAAATTGACACTATCTAACGTTTTCTTCGTGCTGTACTCGACTTTTTCTCTGTCTGGATGATAGTATTTGTTATAAGAAAGGCAAATGTACATACGATCTTTATTGCCATCCACTTATTAAATTACGAAAGAATTAAAAGGGCAAAGAATATGAAGTTTCGAAATTGACACTATCTAACGTTTTCTTCGTGCTGTACTCGACTTTTTCTCTGTCTGGATGATAGTATTTGTTATAAGAAAGGCAAATGTACATACAATCTTTATTGAGATCAGTTTATTAACCCTTTGCACTCGTATGTCCTCTCTGAGTGGAGACATTAGCATTGATTAGAGGTTATAGAAGTTAAATTTATTCCATCGCAACTTTTTGAGAAATGCATATTCCTCTAAAGTTTTCTATTGAAATGGAAATTTTCTATCGCTGGGAGACGTTAGCAATAGAAATATTAATATAGCAATATTTTAGCAATAGTTAGAGAAATACGTTTCCCTAAAGTTTTCTATTGAAATGGAAATTTTCTATTACTGGAGGACATTAGCAATAGAAACTATGACTAAAATATTGCTATTAATAATAGCTAATGACTAAAATATTGCTATTTTGGCAATAGTTAGAGAAATGCATATTTCCCTAATGTTTTCTTTCGAAACAGAAATTTTCTATTGCTGACAGACATTAGCAACAAAAACTATTGCTAAAATATCGCTCAAAGATTGCTATTTTACCCATAGCTTTAGCTTCCAGGAGGAGCCGAGTGCAAAGGGTGAAATCGCGAAAGGATTAAGGGAGCGAGGTGAATGATAAAAATTGCCAGTTCGTCGCGGTCGAACAGCTGGTTTCGAAAAGTACGCGAGTGTGTTTGCGTGCTATCCGCTTGCGAACGCGGCGCGAACCAGTCGGAATATTCGACGTGTGTTCGCGATGCGGGAAAAAGGATTTGCAGAGCGCGACGGTAGCGGAAAGTTGTTCGACGTAAACGCGTTACAACTTCCGGGACGACGTTACCAGGCTGCCTCAATGGCCCTTAAAACTTGCACACGTCCTCGCGGAACGAGATGTAACGCGATGTAACGACACGAGCACAGCCAACTCTTTTTTCTTCAGGGAAGAACAATTACGCCGCTGCGCAGCGCCGTTGCTATTTTATCCCGCTTCGACCTGGTATCCGGCTTTCGGAACGCTTCTGCGCGCTGACAATGATAATGAATTGCATTCATCGCGGATCTGACTTCTGGCCTAATGAATCTCAGTGTGAATCTTTAAACGCGCAGTGTCGCCGTTTGACGCCGCATTATTTCTCCGCGCCAGTGTTTCGCAAACTTTCCTCATCGCGGGACGCCCTTTAAGTTTGGAAATTTTTCAGGAACGCTAAAGTAAATTGGAGTTTTTGGTTATAATTTGATTTGGGAGTTGTTTTAACCCTTTGTTCCCTGAGTTTCTGAAAGGCTTTCAAAATTTGGGCTAACTCGTTAAGTTCTGAAATTTGTCAGGAACGCTAATGTAAATTTGGGTTTTGGGAGTTGTTTTAACTCTGTATTTACGGAATTTCTAACTTTTTAAAATACTTAATTTGGCTGCACCCTATAACACAATTATCATTACAATTCATCACAAAGATCATTAATTACATAGAAATGGACTTCAGAAACAATGGGTCTCAAAGTGTTTAAATTAACCCTTTGCACTGGAGACTTGGTTCAAATTGGTGACTCGAGTGCAAAGGGTTAATGCAATACCACGAGAAAACTAACGGGACATATAAGTCCCATTAATAAATAAAGGGTTAATTGTGTGAGATACATAAAACCAAATAATGTTTCGTTGTTCTTCAACCTCAGTTTCACGAGTTTTCGCGGAACAACAAAGTTTGGAAAACACTATTCTACACTCTACATATGTAAATAAAAAAAGAAACATAGATGTGTTGCGTTAAAAGATAATATTCGTAATAATTGATATCAGAACTTGCCTACACATATTTTGGACTAACAACGAATAAAAATATGTTCTCAAATATAAAAAAGATAACAACACGGATATTTCCAATTATACTTATTAATAACAAAACAGAAAATGACAAACGATATTTATAAAATTATAAAATTATTCCGATACGATGCATAGTCAAGTAAGTAAACGCGAGGTAAAGTATTCTTGAAATGACAAAGAGTTTACTGATGAGGATGCTTCAAGGATGATTGATCGAAGAGGAAAATCCTGAAACACGGCCAAGAGAAACGGTTCTCCTATCGTTGGATTTTATTGACACTTTCAAATCGTGCGCTACGTTTTCGTTAACCTGAAATTGAAATTTTCCTTGAAAAGCTTCACGAGAAGATCGCAAGACGTTTGTATCAGTGTACAATTGCTTGCAACGGTGCGCGCATATTCGATAATGGGAACTAATTAAAACGAAGTTAGTCGCTGTTAATTAAAGCAAGATTAGCTTACATTACTGTCGCTTATTGCAGCTGTGCTCCAATTGTCAGTGGTTTAACCGAAAGATTTTCGTATTCGCGAGGAATTTGTGAAGATTTTAATCTTAGTGAAATTTCAAATTAAGTATAATTATAATTCTGTAGGAACTATAAGAGTCTTCTAAAGATGACAAGATCCAAGTAATTTCCCTCACCTTTCTCATTTTTCAACATTACACGAGTAAAAGAAATCTAATGGAAATACAGTTTTAAGTTAAGTAAATAATTCGTAAATAATTTTTTAAAACATGAATTAAGAAAATATACTTGTTCTCGATATTTTTGCTTCGACGAGTATTGGATGTTGACTTTCAATGAATGCGAAAGTGGTCTGTGTCATCCATTTTCCGTATCCAGATATTCAAAGCACCCACGTGTGAGTATAAAAAGTACTTTAAATAACATTTTGAATAAAGACTTGCGCTTGCAAGACTTGGAAAATGTGTGGACGAGTTGTCAATAATCGTTCTCGATTTGAAGAGTGCATCCAATGCAACGTACATCATTTAGAAAATATTGCTTTCGTCTCACAAATTCCCATTGCCTCTGCCATATTTTTTCACAAATAAAAAGCCACAGAAATTATAGACTTTTTACTTACACACAAATCATAGTACTGATACCCTTTTTAGTCATCCATATACATAAATAAACCATTTTCAGACCCACAAATATATTCAAAACGCGCTAGAATGTTCTAAAAAATCCTCTTCGGATACCCATCCGTCTCAATCCTCGCGATCCGTCCTCCTTCGAAGAAACAATATTTCTCTTTCGATTCCGTCGCTCGCGCGACACGGTTTCCGCATTTTAGTTCTGCTCGCTTATTTTCATTTCAAATCATCGTGGTTGATTCATGGCCGAGCGGAGCGGTCGTCTTTCGACGGTAATACGATTTTCGAGCCCGCCGCAGCTGGAAAAGTACTGGGCGCTCGCCAGCCCGGAAGACGCTGATAGCCGCGATATTTCGCTATTCGTTCGGCCACTTTCGCGAAAATTAAATTTCCTGCCCGCGGTTAACTCGATGGGAAAAACTCGACCGATGCGACGGCTACCCGTTAAGGTGGGACGCGTTCCTCGCAGGCGTCTAGTCGCTTCCAGGACCGCGAAAATGTTTTCCCTGATAAACAAGATTTCACTCGAGACGTCGAACGAGTTTAGTCCGCGAGATAATTGAAAAATTGCCGCGGCCAGGAACGAGATCTGCCGTTTATTGCGGTGCGAGCGAGTCGGGGTTGATTCGCGTTTTCCATCTTCGTTGGTTACGTCTTGCGGATGTGAAAGTTTCACGATCTTGATCCTTTCAGGTTCGCGTTGTAATAATAATAATAAATGCGCGAAATTTGATGTTAGTTTGTTTTTTAACGGAGCCTGAGTATTTAATTATTTGTTACTGTGTAACTACAGCTGTTCCATGAAAAATATTATATCTCTAACAAATAATTTACATTCAAATGAAAAATCACTTCTTATTTTTCCATCTGATAATTTAATCGCGAGCAATCTTCGAAACCAAGAAATCTACAAATCCCAAAATCTGTATCAAACATTGCCAAGAATTTTCCTATCGAGAACACCTCTCGAACAACGAAGAACGCGACGAAGATGAGATTCCAGCAGAACGAAAAGCCGCGTAACAAGCAGGGCGATTGCCAGCGAACGTTGGACCGGCGAAATAAAATCGTTCCTCGGCTCGAAAGCGACCGAGCGTGTAATCGCGTGCAACTTCGAGTCCGCCGTGTCGTCCGGATAAGAAACGAGTCGACCGCGTTCGCTGATAATCGACGCAACCACTTCTTCGACGCCTCCTCCCGGTCGTCGTCGTCGGACAATTTTCTGTTCGCGTCACAAAGAGACGCGCGCGTCTGCTGTCGAACCTGAACGACTTTCGCATTCTTCTTACCCGCTGGCACGTGATTCGCCGGCTGCGTTTCTCCCGCGGGTTGCTTCCTGAACGGGAACCGTTCAACGACAGGCACGTAGAAACGCCGTGCAGACGTGTATACGTATTTACATGGAGACACGGACAGGACAGAGAAAACTTGAACAGACACACGGTTGCGTAACATTCGTGACGATAATGATAGGTACCTATTAGAGGGACAGCGTCCGAGGTCGTCGGCATGCTTTCCGCGACGAGGTTCAGGAAAACTGTCAGCGAGAGCAGAATGGTCACTCCTGCGGTGGTCGGAAAACAGAACAGGCAGACGTGATATCAGGATGAGTTTCTCTTCTCGACGTCTATCTGCGAGGGGTTCTCTAGATTTTAATCGGGGTATCCGCGAGCCACGCGGCTGGAAACCAGGTCGAGCCGTGAACACGTCTCGCGATAAGATCGCGTTTCCCCGAAAATTTCGCGACACCCACGGCTTCCCTCGAGTCTCTAACGGGCAAAACGTTTCGTCGCTTCGGAAACCGTCCCGACGCGACGAGCACGGGATCTTACGTGTCGCTCCGCTTCGATGAACACCCGTCGAACGCGACAACGAAACTCCCGGCTGTTTATCGAGTCGAGAGTCCCGGAATTCGCCAGGCAGAAACAAATTCCGGCGTCGAGATTCGCTTCGGGTCGATTTGGATTTCCGTTTCTGCTCCTCTCTGTTTGCCTCCTTCGACGGAAACGAAGTGCTCGATGGTCGCCCGTATAAATCGCGAGCCAAATCGATCCTCGATCGAGAATCAGAAGGTGTACAACCTAACGTTTTCTTGGAAGATTTTTTCGTCGTTGCTTTAAAGCGTGCAACGAGAAATGTTTTTGGTGATTCTACGAACGAATCTGAATTGCGAATCGGTTCTTTCGATCGCGGTATTAAAATTTCAAATGAAGAATCGTAATCAAGCTCCACTGTTGTAATCCTTTTTCAGTTGAGGGAACTCGTCGAGACTCTGATGAATCTCATTTAAATTTGGGAAATTCTTCAGAAGCGAACGCTGAAAGTTGAAACGTTCATTGGAGACCGAAATTCCGGACTTTCTTGTCGAAAGACCAACCATTTCTACCTGGTTTGCCTGTGAGAAAGTTCGCGCGGAGAAACCTTAAAAGTAATAACTTTCCACTGTTACAACGAAGCGTCGTATTTCCTATTTGTATTTTACTCTTTCCTACGATTTGTTCGCCGAATATTTTTACGAAATATTATTGTATTTTGCAAAAACAACGGAGTCAATGTTAAATTTGATTCAAATATAGTAAAAAGTTTGTTATTGTCCTCATTATTTGTTGAATTTGAGCTCAGACCAACATTAGTATTAAAGATTAAATTATTAAAAGGTCATGTTCCATGATTGAGGTCATATCTTCGTTCTTTAATTGCTACATTTCAATTTAAATTATTTGTAAAAGTATGACAGTGGCTGTTCCTTTCGACTAGAAGCAAACTCTATTTTATTCTGATGACATAATTCAACTCACATATATATATCGCCTCCTTAAGATAAGAAAATCGAAGGAAAAGAATGATTTATGAATTTTATACTGCTACGGATACAAAGAAAGTTTGATCGTGTGTAGCTACTTGTACTCTGTCTACATTACGGAAACAGTTGAAAGGATCGATTCCACGCTATCATTTAAATTTTCAGACAGCTGTGTTTCCTTAGAAATGTGTATGTGTATCACCAGAAATTGCATCAGAAAGTTCCTTGCTAAGAACGGAATAAAATTCCGATTTTTCGACGATTTTGTTTTTATACAGGATGCAACAAATATTCTTAGAGTTGAAATGCGTAAGTCGATTAAAAGATGGCTTAACATCGCTCGAACGACGATGGTATTTCGCTGGATTCATCGCAAGTTGTCCATTTTTAATAATTATTCATCTGATATATCACTGTCACTTTTGAATTCACGGTCTATCACTCCAATTTTCCGATTTCTTACACCTAATATTATGTTATGAGAATCATCTCGATCCGACTTTATTCGGAAATCCGTCTGGCGATTCAATATCGTTTCTTCGCTGGATTTCTCGCACGATCGACCGTCAAGCACTTAACCCTTTCGAATCCCATGTTACACGCGACACGGTGATACGGGCTTTCTTGATTCACGTCATATATCACTGATGTTTCATCGCTGTTCATATAAACACAGTTCGCAAAAACATTTAAAGAATTTCAGCTAATTTATCTCGAAAATCTTTTATAATTTTCTCTACGAAGACAATTTCTGTAATAAAATATATTTTCTCTTCATTTTACACATTTATCCAGTAAATAGACATTGTCTCCCAATGTTTAATATAATCTAACCACAAAAAAAGTAACATTTTCAACAAGAAACTACTTAAAACCCTCATTAACTCCTATTGAAATTACAAAAATTCGAAGCGCTATATCTCCGAAGATAGAAATTCTTATGTAACGAAACCTAGCTCATTGGAAACTGGAGATCTTCCCCTTAAAAATGGTTTTTAAATCATTTCAATCTGACTTCTGGTTCCTGAGATATCGTCGTGTAAAGAGAAGGGTAATTTTCAATCGGTTACTATATCTACCCTCGTCTTCAGGACTCGGACCTCTTGCTCGCACTCAGCCACAGTCCTATCCCAATCGTCTGTCTCAGTCTCGGATAACTCGTATTAAAACTAGAAAAAATTGAAAGCGCTATATCTCCAAAGATAAAAATTCTTATTTTATGAACTTCAGCTCGTTAGAAGTTGCAGATCTTCCACATGAAAACGGTTGTCGAATCATCTCGTTCCAACTTCCGGTTCCTGAGATATCGTCGTGTAAAGAGAAGGGTAATTTTTAATGGGTTATTATGTCTGTCCTTTTTGGAAGGACTCGGACCTTTCGCTCGCACCTAGTCACTGACCTATCTCAGCTGACTGTCACGTGGTTAGTGCCTATTAGTGCATATGCATTTCCTGGAAAAAATGTGGGTGAAGTGCATTCCTAAGTAGCGCCGCCATCTTGCGCGCCGCGAAAACTTTGATTCCTTATATCTCAGCAACGGATTGAGCTATCGAGATGGGACAAAAACTGATATCAATGCCGTAATCTTCTCTATTTATTTGGGGGGTTTCGGTGACCAAAATTTTTCGTTTTCTTTTCGGAGCTGTTTTATGACATAGTTGGATGTAAATACACTTTACGGAAGATGAAGTTGTTGTGCAACGTAACATGTGCAGTAATACCACCCTTGTAATGTGTAGTCGTTGATCTCTCGCGAGTTATTTACATCCAGAATCGCACTGTTTGCAAGTATAGGAAATTTTGTATACTTTTCAGAGTTGTATAAATAGAGTTTATACCCAATATTTTTATATACAATTATTATACAAACATTTTCTTAATCAGATATAGAAATGTAAAATTTGTAAATCTAAAGTTCGCGGAATCCTAAAGATTTGAATCTGTTGTTAAAGATGGATCACTTTGGCAAGCTCAGAAGGCTTCGACGCTTTTGCCAGCCACCGTTTCCGGAATCACGTCGTCAGTACAACACCAGGCGCTAGTAATTTGTTCGTCGCCAATCTATTCCGTTCAATTCTATTTCGCGTTGCGTCAAAGGCGAACGCTTGACGTCACGTCCTTTATTTTTTCACGATCCGCGTCTCCGGTGAATGATAAACGAGCTGATCGAAGAAACAGCCGACAAAGAAACGTGACACGAATGGAACCCTTCAATCACCCTTGGCGAAGGATTAAAGAACGCTCCAGAGGTGGGTGCGATACGGGTTAAAGTGAATTTTCACGAATGCCAGATTGTTTCATTCCACTCTGCTTCACCGGAACATTTATCACGGGTACTTTTATCAAATCAAACTAAATTGTCGGAAATTGTTACCTTTTGTCCGTGATTCTCGCGATCTGCGAACGAACCAACCGTAAGCGAAGTACTTACTTCTCTGTTTCAGGTGAAACGATACGAATTAATTTGATTCGTGCCAATTCCGAATTCACCAAAATTATCGCGTTATAGGAGAGTCGACTGTATAGGAAAAAGCTGTTCAAGCTGTTAAACAATGTTAAACTGATTCACACAACACGTTTAAGGATCACCAAAATCGAAAAGCGAGTAGCTACTCTGCGTTTCGATTGAAATTTATTTATTTGGAACTAAACTATGTAAAAATCGATATTATTTTCGTCCTACGGATTCCAATAGAATTGACGCGTAGCAGTGCTCGTTGAAATTCTCCCGTGCGAAATTCCGCTATTAATTACTATCGATAAGTAATGAATTATCAGGGCGTAACACTTACGCCTCGCAATCGCAGCGGATTAAATTGGCATGCGACGTATGGCTTATTACAAGCCGCATAAGATAGAGTATGTATTGGTTGACGTGGAGCGACGTACGCGTATATTCGTAATTTCGGTATACACCAAAGCTTATGCGATTGCGTGACCATAATCCCGGCACGAGTATTTCAGGCCGCCCAACTTGTTTCCACGTTGGCTGCACACTGTCGTCGAGTCGTTAATAACCATACGCAACGCGGTTAACGTGTCTGGAATTGCTTTATTACGTGATAACTACCATCATTTAATATAAACGACACTCGATTACTTGTGTGGGTTTAGGTATCGCTGGCCAACTTGAGCCCGCGTTGTGGAAGACAGAATGCACGCGAGTGCTACCACCTTCTGCTGTTAATTGCGCGTCGAAAATGGGAACGCGTAACGAGAATAATCATATTTTATAGCTATTAAGATCCATTATATACGTGTACATATATGCTAGATAGAGAATTGAAGATAAAATGCACAGTAAAAATAATATTAATTCCTGAAAGCTGAATTTGGAAAATGTGAAAGGAAGATCAACGACTACACAAACTTTGAAACCTTCAACCATGTTTGCTGTGCCTTTGAATCATCAAGTTTAAGAGATAGTATCGACTTTAAGATCACAGTGTACGTGTTAATCAATTTGTTATTAGAGAATTTCATTAAAGGGATTTCATGTCCAAAATTAAATTGATATAATAAATTTAGTACGCGATACTGTTCATACAGCGAATATGTAACTGTTCTGTGTTATTGATAACCTTACTTCGAATAGTTAACTGGAAATTTGAAATCTGGAGTTCATATTAACAGGATACGTTTGCAGTTCACTTATTAATTGCATAGCCACAGTATTACATATTCTATTGGCAGATATTATTCCGCTATTGTCAATTACTATATGTATATATCTATATACATATACAGTTTGAATATACTTCCAATGTAATTAAACATAATCGAGTTTTGAATTTTATATGCAATAAAATCAGTTAATTATTATTGAAAAATTGAAAATCTATTGTTACATTAACGTGTTGTGCAAATACCATCTTCTTCTCATTTTAAATATATACCCATAATAATTTCTATGCAATTATTATTGATATTCTATGTAATTATATTATCTATGTAACTATTAAATATTTACATAATACAATTTCCATAAACTACGTTAACATCAATTTGTTAGAATTATGTATGCTATATAATAGCAACTTGTATCATTAAACTATGGATTAATTATTATTATTATATAGATTAATTTACTCAGTCTCAACAAAGATTTTAATTATTCGTGGATGTTAAACATAGAATGAAAAGATAAGGCAAGGTGTAATTGGCTAAAAAAAAAAGTAAAATCATATTTTATTTGTACGTGCATCCCAATTCCACTGTGATTTATGATTAACAAGGTGTCAGACGTACAACCATTGTTTAGAAATAATTATTAGCTTGACAGGAAAACGGAAATTGAAACATCCGCGGTATCTCCTTTTTCAATTTTCATTAAGCAAACTAATTAAACAAATATTTGTCCACGATATTTTTGTCTGACCCAAATGTAAGATCGAATTTGAAATTCCAATTTCGTTCAGCAAACCGAGAGATACTGTTGTACTTCGTTTTCTACTTTTGTAAATTTATTTTATTTTCATTTCCACTGGAATGTATTCTTTTCTTCTACAATGTTTAATCGAAACAAAATAAACATTCCATGTGCAGTAAAAATATAAGTGATAACAGTATATTAAATCCTTTAAATTCAAGATTAACTTTATTACTTTTCTTACTTTCTTTTTCCATTTATCTCGTTTAAAATTGTTTAGAGTTTCAGCTCTCTAACTCGTCTAGAGTTTTAATTTACCATTAGTAATAATATTTAGAAAATGAAACAAGTCACTATTTAAATTCCTTTCCATTACAATTAGATATACAAAAATATGAATTTACATAAATAATTATTAATCATTATTACGATTACTTAAATAATATTAATAAATATTACAATTCTAATATTCTATTTAAATAATACTAACAAATATAATTATTCAAATAGAGATTCGTTTCATCCCCTAAATATTACGCACAACTGGCAAATCTACTTTTAAAAAATGATTTTGCAGTCCACTTGTCGCAAATCCATCAGAATTCGCGCAGAGAATAAAAACCAGGTGACGCGCGAGCGAGTGTTACAAAATTTCCCAGATACGTTCGATCGGACTCGTTAACATGCAGTTTATAGCCGCGAGCAAAACAACCCCGTGTGCCAACGCGAGGCCACTGTAACCGAACTGGCGTTTAATCCAACAGGTACAACTTTAATTTACCCAACGTGGTTTCCCTTCAGGAATTCCGAATTCGCTTCTTTCCCTGGGAATCTGGGAATTCGTTTCCAGGCTGTTTCCTAGACCAGAGCCAAATAATGGCCCGAGGTTACATTTCGACGCGATCGCGCCGCGCTCGCCGCAACAAGATGCATCGGTTGCAGGTGGCAAACCGCCAATAACATCGAAACTTGTTGGTCAAGCAGCGGGAAACGGGATCAGGGATCGAGGTGGCTGTAGAATTAGTTTCTTACTTACTTGGTTGGGAACGTTTCTTCGAAATTCATTCGCGGGGGACATTTCAGTATCGATGTCTTTAATTTCGAAATGTATAATTGCGAATCTTTTTAATTTTGAAATGTATAATTGCGAATCTTTTTAATTTCGAAATGTATAATTGCGAATCTTTTTAATTTCGAAATTAGACGTACAAAAGAAAGGAGCCATCTTTAATAAAGATAATAATAAATATGAAACATGATGGTGGTGTTTTCGAGATAAGACATCGTTTAATTGGCCACCATTGTTCTCGATAGTTCCTCGCGTTGTTCAAGCTTTTGGTTTTGTTTCGAATTTAGAAGATTTAAGGTAAATGAGATTTTTGTTATATTTCTGTCGTGTATTTGAACATTTTTTTATGTTGTTATCTGTCTTATTTAATGTGAAAAATGACATTATAATGTGATACAAATCTATTTGTGAAGTTGTTGGAATAAATTAGATCGCTCTTTAAGTCCTGCAGAGCACGCAGAGCATTCAAACATTTTGATTTTGCAAGAAGCACATGGAATTTGAAATATTTTAAAATACTTCAAACAACGAAAAACTGAAAAAATTTAATCTGAATATGTTAGACAGTTTTATGAAAAAAATGTAAATATTTTACTATCAAATTCTATAAATCTTGCTTTTAGATTATACTTTATCATAAAGTTATCTTAGAAAATATAAAACTTTTTTACAAATCCTATAGATTATATCTTCTTTGGTTGAAACGTTAAACAGGAAAGTCTAGTGAAACGTTTCTGGTATAAACTATTTTTTCTCGGTACGAGTATAAATTAAAGATGCGAGACGCATTATTGTCGTTCATGAGCGATGAAAGCGATCATTCAGATAACAAAAACGGTTCCAGCTAAATAAGTAATAGCGCAGCTGTGCGTTTAAACGATGTTTAGCTCTACAGATGAGTCTCATAAATCTTCCGCATTGAACGCGTCAGATTTTATGATAGCGATATTTCCGTCGCAACTACATGTTGCAGAGAACAATTCCCTAATTATTCTGCATTTGCTAACGAAAAAACCGCTGATTTACGATGATAAATTATTCTTTTCACCGAAAGCCTGACGATTCTTTATCTCTCGAAAACCTTGAGAAACCCAAACGAAGAGCTCTGAACGAGTCCTTACCAGTGCTGAACGAAAGAATCCTGATTATGCGCGCGGACGACACAGCGTTAACCCTTTGCACACGATGACTTTGTCGGTCGCAGATCATTTTTTCTGTTACTAATTTCTTCGTGAATACAACTAATCTAATTTTTCAACAGTTGATAATCAATTTCATCTTCACTCGAGTTAGTTTCACCTTCGAAATTCATTTTTCTGGGGCTTCGAAACTTAAAATCATGAAAAACTCGAGTTGCTGCACGAAACTCCATGGCGACTGAGAGTCGCCTTTCGAGCGCAAAGGGTTAAACTCGTTACATTGGCTCTGGTTGCTATTAGCGTGGCGCAATGAAAAGCCACGGGGAAACTTATTAAATCCAGCGAAATTCCTGGCGATACGTTACTTTTCTCATGCGGGAAGAAAACGCTGCAATTCGGTGCACCCGGCGTTGCAACATTAATCTTCCGATTAATCTCGACGCAAGGAGCACGCATTCATTTGCACAAAGAATTTGCATTTCGAGTGCGCCGACTCCGCTGGTTTCTTGCTCGGCTAATCCCAGCCAGATGCTTCGTCGATAAATCACTTTCCTTCACGGATCATTTGCGAATCGCGCCGCGAGATTGCTGGTTATGTTCGCACGGAAACAACAATCGCTCAGAGACCGCGCAACCGCGGATGCATGCTGCAATCACTTGCGAATGCAGCTTTTCTGTCTTTTTTCCTGATCATTTTCAGTCAGATGCGTGTTCCTTCGGATAATTTACTCCAAACGATTCTGCACGCCATTTTCGAGTATTCATTTTACGATTTTACTGTTGGTTGCACGAGGATTTTTGATATTACAAAAAAGATCCAAGAAAAGTTCTAAGAATTATTTTATTGTTGTAGGACAAGTTGTATGTTATTTATTTATTAATCAAAACAGAGTCTTCTCTTGAGTAATATGGAGAAACATAGAATCTTCAGTAAATTGGAGAACACTTGCATGTGCACATTTTTAATTGTGATTAAATGACAGATTATTTGTTTGTAAACAACTTTCTGCACAGAGAAGTTTGCTGATATAATTATCGCAGATGAATCTCGGAATAAGGTGTACTTAGTTGACTAAAGATTAGCACGTGTGTCAAAAATTTTATATTATTTAATGAATAAAGACCAGATAACTTGGATGACAAGAATATAAAATAAATTTATTTTATTTTTGGCCAACTCTATATGTATAATGAACAAGAGATATAGAATTTGAATTCTACAATCTCACATTCTTGGATCTTGAAGTATGATATATAATAAAATAGCATAAAATTTCTGCTGTACGAAACAGATTTCTTTTATATCTTGATATCTGTATCTCATTTTTAATATATACTTTTTATATCTGCATCGATACAGAATACTTTTTTACTGCATCCTCTTTATTCTCAATGAAAATAAATTTTCTTATCGATATACAAACAATTGGAAAATGTGAGGATTATCAGAGTACCATTGATATCTTCACACAGTATTCTAAAATTATAATACAAATCAAAATCCACACTTCTCACGACAAAACAGTCTTCAACCTCGTCTTTGCGCTTTTGCAACAGCGATCTTTATCTAAAATATAAAAATGTCGAAGCACGACTGGTAGAAACGCGCCCAATTTGAACATCCTCCAAACGGAGAACGAAATCTTTCGGCACTTAAGCGTAAGGGTTTCGAATAATCGCGACGAAGACAAATCGTGTCAAGGTGAAGCTCCAAGGCTTGCTCGGAAGCCTTTGTCATGGTAATGTCCAATCAAACACGCTCTCGACGAGGAGGGTAGCGTCACTTTGTGCAGGCTTACGATGGTGCCTCGCGTACGTATTCCCACCGTATTTATCCGGTTAATGAAATTCACGATGCCGGTAGCCAGGCAACTCGGAATTTACAGCCGCATAGCATTATGGAAATTTCATTCATGGACGTCGCAATAATGTCGTGGCTAAACAGCTAGATTTTTGCCCGCAATAATAAGCTCTCAACGCGAGCCAAGAAACGCTTGGACGCAGCGTCGCGTCGCTTCGAGCTCTGCTCGCTGATATTTATTTGAGTGTGCTTCTCAATCCGCAAGTGCGGAATCATAATTTCTCGTTCGAAACGCTGTGTCATGCGAAAGCACTTGATTATTATGATATTACTGTCCTTGAACTGGCAGTTGAGTATATTTTTACAAAACATTAACGTATTAGTTGGCTATTATTTTGTAATAGAATGTGGAAGTGATATATTTATATTTTAAGCACTTTAAACGTTTTCTCTGGAGTAGAAAACGCTATTTATTTAAGAAAGGAAAATATTTTGCAAGGAGATAGAATGTTTCTTGCAGTTATACTTTTCTAGATTTTAAGATTAACTATGTTTCTTTTAAGTAGCAGACACAATCTGATCTCTTTAACAAGATAACAAGAAAAGTATCTTTTTATAATAAAACAGACACGACTGAATCGATAAATAAAGCTCTTGCAATATTCCACATTTCCTTGGGTTTCATGAATTCAAATAAATAATGCAAACACCAATTAACTCGTGACATAAAAAGTTATTTCAAAGTCAACAAAAAAGTATGATTTCTTGAATTCAAACGCACACGATTTTGTCACACAATCATACTTGTTTCTCATTTTGACTAACACACGAAATCAACACGTATCATGACAATAACACATATCATGTTTGGGCATGAAAACACGAGTTGACTCGTGACAACTCGGTCAACAATGCGCTAAGCACGTTCGTAACGTTTTTAAGATATGTTTCTGAATGTTGTTGTTGTGAAAGCGAAGGAAAACAGGAAAACAAGAGCGTTTCATCCTGCATCTGTAAAGTGGATGCACCAGTAATGATGGCTACATACGATCAGGCAGACTCGCATGCAACAGAGGTTAACTGCACAGTTCTATTGTATGCACGCTCGAGTTACTATTCTCTGTACACTAAGTACCGCATGGAACTCGCGAGTATCCATAGCATCCGTGCCAATTAGAACGACCATCATATTTGAGAATAATTACTGGCGTCGCCTGAATGGATGAAAAAGAACCAATGCATTCCACAAGATGAGGTCAGTTTTTAAAAGCCCCTCAGAGGGGACATCTGAGTGCAAACGGTTAAGGTACCTAGCAGTCCTATAATTTAGACGCGAGGGTAGTTGTTTGACATCAAAAATCATTTTGACAGAAGTTAAATAAATTGTTTGACGAAGACTTGTGGAGAGTTTTGATATTGTCTCTCAAGTGACGATTTAATCCTTTGCACTCGATGACTTTTTCGGTCGCACATCACTAATCTCTTCGTGAATGCAATCAATCTCGTTTTTCGACAGTTGAAAACCAATTTCATCCTCACTCGAGCTGATTTCGCCTTCCAAATTCATTTTTACAGGGCTTCAAAGCTTAAAATCAGTCGACGAAAGCTCCAGTTGCTATGTCAAATACCTGATGATACTGAGAGTCGCCTCTCGAGCGCAAAGGGTTAATTCATCGTTAAACGTTGTGCAACGATGAATTTATTAGATATACGAGTATTTTTTTAAGTGCAATAAAGAGTAGGTGGTCAACTAGTTAACTGCGGAATTTAGTTTCAAAAATCCCTTGCGGATTGCGTAATTAGATGAAGCAATGACGTCGAACGCAGGATAGATGCACCTATTATAAATTTGACAACAAACGTAAAGCGAAACGAGGAAGAATTACATTCTTTTTCGATAAAAAATGTAAAAAGTACAATTTTCGATTGACGTGTATACGCGTCGAACCTAGTTAACTGGTTAATGCAGAAATTCAGATAAAAATCTGCTAACGAAGTACAGTTCGTTCAGATCTGCATCAGTGGAAATTATAGCCTACTAAACTGTCGTCGAGGTACGATTTCGCAGCGGGACGATTTGTCATAATTCACCGGGGTTTCTGGAACTCGATAAAATTCCGCGCAATATTGATCTTTCACGGTTGTAATACGTTTTATTGGAAGCTGCCCGACCCTTCTCACGTGGCGAACTTTCAGCGGAAAGAAAGCTGGCGAACAAAGAACCGAACCCAGTCGGTGATTAATTACTGGGCAACGCGATCCCCAGAGAAAAAAGAACGGGTTAAGAATGAGGGATGATACGTTCTGATAAATCGACCCGCGCCAAAATATTATCTCCAGGCTTTTTTCGAGCGTGGGACATCCCACAAATGAAGAGGATCCGTGTCTCTTCGACTTCATCGATGCTTCGAGGATTTTTTAATAATCAGAAGCGACAATTATATTTTACAGCTTTTTCTATAAAATCAAATAAAATAAGTCACCAGATAATAACTTTCTCCTCCATTTGGAACTTTGTTTTCGAGAAAAAATTTGAAATTTGAATACAACTCAAGCCTTTCACAATTGAAAACGATGATTACTTTGACGTTCGAGGAACTAAAAATGGAAAACTTGCACAAAAACTTAATTCGACAGGCATAGTTACGCACGCAATAAAGTAGACACGAATTTCAACGAAATTTATTCCACATTTTCAATTTATTTTCTCACGTAGAATGTACCATTAATACAGAGACACTCTGCATAGTTAGTCTAGACACAAGCATGCTTTCTTGAGCTATCCAAGAGATGGACGGACAGCTTGTAAAGCGACAATAATCAGAAGAAAAAAACGTGGCGGAAACGAACAATAGAGACACGTATAGACAAAGAAACGAGGCGTGTGCAAAGCACGGATACTGGAAAGTTCGATCTTCCTTACTCAGATTTCCTGTGGGAATTCCTCCTTCCGTTTGTTCGCAACAGTAACTCTTAATAGGTGCCGAATGTGGGCAGACACGAGATGAGACGCGATTGAGAATAGTACGTTTGTATTTTGGAAGTTCGAATGGGATCTGTCAGCCATGTTGCGATTGAAAATTCGAGATCCAAGTTAAAGAAGGTTTAAAAAATTGTATAAAATAGACTGCTCTTTCTTAACCCTTTGCGCTCCTCTGTCGAATATGACTCGACATCGCTGAATAAGAAAAAGAAACAAACATGAGTGCCATAAATATAAATTATAAGTTTTAGAGTTCACAAGTAGCAGTCGAGGAACTATGCTGCAACTGACAACATTTTCAAGTAAATTTCAATTAATTTCAAACGAAACACTTGAAATAATAGGGAGTTGTTGGCGACTGTACTACTAAATTGAAAAATAATTCAGAGTGAAAGGGTTAAACAATGGATTTTTGGGCGATTTGAGTTCGTGAAGTTCCTTTAATCGTGAAAATTGATATTGTGTGGATTGAATAAGTTTTTGTACATTTTGTAACATTTACGCAATTTGTTAGTCAATAGAAAATTATATCACGTAAACTGTTACAAATTCTCCACTATTCGCTGTTGTAACATGATTAATGTGTGACTGTCACGATGATGCATGATCACACGTACACATGTACGCATATCAGAATCTGTCACACATTGCAGTTGTCATTGTTGTTCGAGATACACAGAAATATCTGCATATTAATCAGAGAACAAAAGTGAAAACAACAATAGCAATCAGAATCGTGTTAATTATTTAATAACGTAGAATGAAATCATTGCTTGATAATTTTCTGTGCACGAGTCTACACGAAACTCCGACTGCGAACTCTGTGGGCATAGCTGCAGCTAACTTTCTCAAACTATGATTATTCGTAACTCAAAAAGGGTTTGACCGAACGCGAAAGCCCTGAATGGCCAGCTCGTATACAATTGTCCACGAAATAAACCAGCCAACGAAAGCCACCCACCGACTACGTAAGGAAAACAATGCCCTTTTTACCCACTCTCCAAATCTTTTCGGGGAGAAAGTTCGTTGCACCTATTGCTTTACAGTTTACAGTTACTGCTTTGTGAAAATTCCTGTCTAAAGTATTACACCAAGCAGTGTTTTCAGTGTACATTCCATAAATAATCTAACCCTTTGCACTCTTTTGTCGAGTATGACTGGGCATTGGTAAATAAAAAAAGAAAAGTAAATACAAGTTCTATAAATATAAATTAAAACGAAGTTTGAGATGCTTAATATAATTAGAATTATTTCCTAATTTTTATGATTTGAAGAAATTGAATCTTCCTTAATTCAAAGCGTACAATTATTAGAAGAGTAGAAAATAATAAAAGAAGAATTCGAACGCGTGGAATCCAACTGCAGCAGTGTCAAAATAAAACAATTTCGAAAATGAGCAGTAACTTTTATGTTTATATGAAAAAAAAGAAATCGTACTCGGTTCTCTAAAAGTTGCCGCGGAAAATTCTGACACGGTTCTCGTGGTAATCGATTTCTCTTCGTGCTTCTTTCATTGGAGGAATGCCCAAAACCCAACGTTCCCTCTGAACTATCCGCAGAAGGTTCTCCACAGATTCTAACTGCGTTTGTGCCGGAAATTGAGCTTCAATCAAACATATCGCCCAAGGCGCGCAACTCGAAAAAAGCACTCTACTAAAAAGAAGACTGGCAGGATGCGTCGAGTTGTTTCCAGAATTCTTAACCAGCTTTTAACATGAATCAGATCTCAGTTCGAGGAAGGATTCGTGGCTGAAGCTCTTCTGCTCTAACATTTTCTGGATACTAGACTTTTTTAAAAATATTTTCTAGATATTAGACTTTTCAAAAATAAGAAAATTCTAAACAATCGATCTCATTCTCCCATATTTGTTTACCTTAAAAATATATTTATATATATAAATTTCACAAATTGTAACACAATTTCACACTCTACTGTATCGATTTCGAACAAACGATTCGCGATAAACTGTCGCAACAGATTCCAGGATCCATGGCTGCGAATATAGCAAGAAAATCCCAGCAATTATTAAACATTTCTCATCCTTTGAATGTACGCTATTCTTCGAAGCAAAAACAAGAACTGAACTCTCGAAACGTTCCACAAGACAACTCTATCTAAAATTAAAGATACCCTCGAAACAGGTTACGTCGTTAAGTTCGCGTAAACTCCGGGAAGCTCGAAGATGCTCGCGTTCCACGAGAATTAAACGAGACTGGGTCGATGTTTAATAAATCCCTTCATCAGCCATGGCGACCGCAGCTCTGACACACGTGCATACGTGCTCGCATAGTCTAACGAACGGGCCACAGTTATACTTTAATTGCACCGCTCCAACCGTTTTCCGACCCTATATAATTGCACCCTGTTCTTCACTGATCCGCGGTCACCCACAGGACCCACGAATCACGGATACGGATCGTGTCACGTGCACACCGACGTATTACTCGCGTCCTCAAAGGCATTTGATTATACCACGTTTCGCGCTTTGTTTTCGTAACGGGTAAAAAGCTTTCAGACCACTTCCCACTCGTCCCAGTCTTTTTTCACCCCCTTTTTTTTTCGAGGATCGCGCGCATACACACACGTGGGTGGAACAATGCACTCTTTAAGTAAATTACAACGCCGCTCGAAGAGACAGGTTTAGTGGCCACGCCAGTTCGGTTAGCTTTCAGAAGCGTTATTTGATTTTCTCTTCCTACTTTCATCTGTAAAATTAGATTGTCTCGTTGAAGGTAATTCATTCGAAGCCTGGAGATTAAGGGAAATTAAAATTTAGGAAAATCTCTTTTTCAAATTATCTGTATAGAATCTGATATATTTATGTTTACTATTCTAATTGTTATTGGATGGAAGTAATTGATGATAATAGTGATTTGAAACTTAGATACAGAGTCTGGTTGCTTGTCGTACTTGGTCTAAAGACCAGTGTTTCGAGCTTTCAGGCGCTTATGATAATCGCAATTGCAATAATACGATCCTCAAAGAAAGTTTTACTTTATGGAAAAAACGGAAGTGAATATGACATTTTTAAATAATTGATCTAAATTCGAATTATCAGTCATTAGTAAAAGAGTAGTCGTGAGGATAAGATACATAACGGTGTGTTATCAATATCAGGATGAGAAATCGTTATTGCAAACAATTTTTCTACTAAAAATAATTAATATAAACGAAAGAAAATTCTTCTCTCCAAAAGAATGCCTCGCAACGTATGGGTTGACACATCTCAAGTATTAACTTTCCTTTGAAACCTTCCAATCGTCAAAATCGAGAGAAATAAAAAATCTTGCCCGTCATGTTTTCTGCGAAGCGGACGACATAAATTCCATCCAGATATTGGACATATTTTAAATTGTATATGGTACGGACTCTGTATTCTATCAAACTTTCATATTTCAATTGAAACTTTCGAGGTTTCGAATTAAAAGTTTTGATGCGCCCAAGAATGAAAATCCTAGGATTTGCGCTATTGCGACACAAAATTCCACTTAAGAATTGGCCAGCCGGAATCGCATAGACGTCCGATCGATCGCGGTGCATCGTTTCGTTCCGTCCAATCGTGCCACGGAAATCGAACAGAAATTAGAACATCTCGATGCATGCAAAGCCCGGCTAATCGGAATTTCTAAGGAGAATCTTATTTCTGAGCCAACTTCGAACGGAATTCATTTTACATCGAGTCTACCTGAGGCTACGGAGATGATGAAACTCGACTAGAATGGAATTTCTATGATATTGTACTCTCTCTCGCTCGAGCATTGACCCACGCTACTTGTATCGCATAAGTGAGAGGGATGCACACTGGCGCAATGTATCGAATAACTTAATATCATCAACATACTTCAGAAACTTGACGAGTTACGAGCATCCGTAAAATTTCGCTCCAGTGCTTGACAGATTATTTATTAAGTTTATTGAAAACTTCATTCTCTGACAAAACCTTTAATCGTAAAGATATTAAGAATCTAGCAAATGATTGGAAAATTATTCCATCTTTCTCCACGCGTTAAGTATTATGTAAAATATTAATTTCTGGAACCTTCTCGTTGAAAAACTGTTATATTGAGTGATTGCGAAAGTTTGTGCTCGATTTTCATAGAGCAAAAGCATGCACTTTTGACTGCGCTAGTGTTTCTTTCATAATCGTATTATTAAGTGACAGTTATTCAAATACGTCGCAAGTCAACGTAAGCTTAAAATAAAGTTTGTTTAAATTAATTTGTGTGCAGGGTTAATATCCAAAATGGAAAATGAAATAGAGAAACCACGCAGTTTCCACAAAGAAAGAATTGAAAAACTTGTAAAACGTTGGAAGACAATTACAGAAAATGATGGAGATTTAATTTAGTTTCAAATCAGACACGATCTTCTGCAATCACCAACATTAAACAAACTACAGAACTTTGTCAGCTGTAACAAACGCTTCCCAAAAGTAACGAGATCGATCATAAGAGACACTAATTAAAACCCAATTACACAATCCTCCCAAAAATTAAACTACTCTTCAACGAAATGTCGCTTAAATCAGAAAATCAGAAAATGGAATATCATCCACGCAGATGGATCCGCTTTCGCTGCGATTGATATTTATCAGCCGAGAGGGGAGAGAATAGAATATTTGGAAAGTGGTAAAATCGGTTTTCTGATCGCTCGCGATTTGCCAGTCGCGCGTCAACGCGTCTAAATCTGGTCGCGAGTCTCTCGAGCCGATCTCGATCGAATAAAAATCGCGCGACCGCGTCGACAACGCGTCGCGACGCGTCCACCGTCGAACGTGCACGATCTCCCAAAGGAGATCGTGTACTGGCGACGAAACATTTGCCCGTTGTTTTCCCGGGGCGAGCGATGTTCCGAAAATTATATATCGTTGCAGCCACCGTGGATTCTGTTTTGCGCGTGTATACACGGCTCTCTGTGTGCACAGCGGCGAGATTCTGCACGTCGAACAACGAGGACTCGAATCCCTGCGAACATCGATCCCGCTTTGACGCTTGGCGTGATGCGTGCGATGGAAATTGAATTTCCGTGCTTTCCGCTCGAATCCAGTTCCTTCGAACCCTTCTTCCCTGGCCTTTTGTGCTGTTTACCGGTGTGCATCGGTGCGTGCGCTCGCTACGAGCCGCGCGCTTGTTTGCACTATCATTTCTGGTTGCCACGGATGGTTTCCTGGCGAAAGAGTTATTTCAAATGACACCTCGGATCACTTTTTGTTTTTTCGTGTTTCGAATTTAGAGATATGTTTGGGATTTCAATGGTTTTGGACAGCTTTCGTTTCTTCGTGCTTCTTCTCACTTCGAGACGGATTTGAGATTTCAATGTTTTTGGGTAGCTTTTGTTCCTTCGTGTTTCGAACTTAGAGAAGAGAGAATTTGGAATTTCAATGTTTTTGGGTAGCTTTTGTTCCTTCGTGTTTCGAATTTAGAGAAGAGAGAATTTGGAATTTCAACGTTTTCGAATCACTTTTGTTCCTTCGTGTTTCGAACTTAGAGATAAACTTGAAATTTCAACGTTTTCAGATCACTTTTGTTCCTTCATGTTTCGAATTTCGAGACGAATTTGGAATTTCGACGTTTTCAGATCACTTTTGTTGCTTCATGTTTCTCACTTAGAAACGTATTTGGAATTTCAACGTTTTCAGATCACTTTTGTTCCTTCGTGTTTCTCACTTAGAGAACAGAGAATTTCGAATTTCAACTTTTTTCAGACTATTTTACTTTATTTTTGTTTAAAAACATTTTTATATATATTTCCTAACATTTTAATAGCAGAAGAAGATAGTTATTTAAGCTGTGTTCTTAACCCTTTGCACTCGAGAGGCGACTCTCAGTCGCCGCTGCTTTTCATACAGCAACTCGTTTTTCAAAGCCCCACAATAATGGATTTCAAAAGTGAAATTAGCTCGAGCGAAGAAATTAATTTTCAAGTGTTGAAAATCGAGATTGATTATTATTTTAATTAGTGACAGAGAGAGTGAAGTTGTCGTGTGCAAAGGGTTAAGCTGTGCTGTTCTTCATTCTATACTATCATTTTTCGTAGATGAGTTTGTAGTGTTCGCAGCATGGTTCCTAGATAACTAAGTACTCGTTTCTCGTATAAATCGCATAAATGTATGGCTGATATTGTAGAGTAAGAGCTGCAGATAGCGAAATTTCGACCCTTTCATTGTTTCCATAATGTGTTTTATGGGAATTTCTCTCTTCACAGAAGAGAAGAGAATTTATTTGATCACTGGGAAGTCTGCATTTTATCTATTACATTTTGTAACGACGATCACTGAATAAATCACTGTCGTTTCAGAAATACATAATTCTTCGAGTTGTATGTTTCGAAATAGAAATATTTTTCCTATTAATATTTTATATTTATTGAATTAAGAAGAATTATCGTTTAATTACGTACTAATTATAATACATCAATGGCCTACTCGACTATAACAATATTTGATAACAAATACAATTATCAGAGTAATATATCTTTCATTCTAACTGCGATTATAAGAGAATAAAGCAAGAAGATAAGAGCAAAAAGAAACAAGAAAATAATAAGTCGAAAGAGAAATAATATAATTTTTCGAATAAAGATTCAGTGTACAAATTTCATCGAGTCATTGGACTTTTTTTGGAAATACAGCTTTACACGAAAAAATGTAATTCTATATTTTCGCCTTTTTTACAATATTGGATATCCTCCTGCCATGCATACTCGATTTTTTTCGGAACGAAGCCTCAAACGAGAAATGTTATTCCTCTTTTTACTCTTTACTCTTCCGCATCCCGAAATGGATAACGCGCTATAAAAGTAAAAATGAAAACACATTAAATTCCACGAGTCGACATCGAGGTACAGATTCGTTTCGACTATCAAATTTGTCAACTGCGCGTATTTTCTCACAAGCAAACTTGTACGCAGAGAGTATTTAAATTAGAAAGCACTATCTAATTTTCGCAATTTACAAGTTTCACAGCGATACGATCCAACTTATTAGTTGAAGAGCAGAACTCGAAGCTATAAATAACCTTCGATACAACCCCTAATATTCGAGTGATATAATGAACATCGCCAGCTTATTACATAGAAGATACTCCATTTCTCGTGTAAATTATCTCGCCAATGATTTGTGGAGCAATTACTGCGAGAATCGCGGTTAGATCAGCGCAAACGAGAAAATGTCTGAAAGTCGATGCCCACACCTTTCGCTATAAATCTATCATAGTTGTAAGCCCTTTGATATGGGTTATTCTTCGTGAAAACCGTTTTATTCTGCTTACGGAGCCAGATGTTAAAGCCTATTTGACGTTACAGGATTAAGAACGATCCAAGACACTGAAATACACATCAGTCATAATGTATCAGTTGCTTGGAATCAAGTTTTTTTAGTCTGCACTATTTATTAGTAAGCTAAAACAAATTATTGTTTCTTCCAACTGTTTTGGAGCATGAAAACGGCAAATATGTGGAAGAAAAACGTTAAAAGTTGCTTCAGTAGAAACGCTACTTGAGAAAAAAAATTACTATGATCACTCAGTTCATCCAAAGATTCAGAGTGTCAACTGTCCGCGTCGATTTAATCGTTTCGAAAGATCCCATCGAGGTGAAGGCACCCAATTGTATTTTGCGCTTCCTTGCTTCCTAGCTTCGATTTTGCTAATTCAACCTCATCGGACAATGAAAATGAACCGCGAACTTTCGTTCTTGGAATATCTGATGATAGAAACGTGTTCCAAGAGAAGCGAAACGACACGAACAAATGTAACGGTTGAACCGCATACCAGCTCGACAACTTCTTCTTTTAGGCGGAACAAAAGAACAGTAGCTTTGTGTAATTAGCCTTTGACTCGACCGTCGGAAAACTGACGTCCGCCCACCCCAAAACCTTTCGCGGCCAACGTGGATTTCACTTTTCAAGGACTCGTTACTTGAAGAGCAAGCGGCGCTTCCTTCTTTGGAAGTTCCTTCGCGCGTCCGCCATTGTGCCGCGTAATTTATGGCAAACGAAGCGTCCGTGTAATTTGACGAAACTATTCCTATTAGCGAATTTTTGGGGGGATTCAAATCCGTGGAACAGTGGCGATAAATTTGGATTTCTTTTATTACTCGGAATTTTCTTGCAACACCAACTCGTTTTCTAGCCCTTTGCGCTCGAAAGGCGACTCTCAGTCGCCATTCTGTTTCATGCAGTAACTCGAGTTTTTCATGATTTTAAGTTTTGAAGCCCCAGAAAAATAAATTTAGGGGGTGAAACTGACTCGAGTGAAGATGGAATTGATTATCAACTGTTGAAGAATCAGATTAGTTGTATTCACGAAGAAATTAGTAACAGAAAAATGATCTGCGACCGAAAAAGTCATCGAGTGCAAAGGGCTAGAATAAGTCGAATTGTTTCGAGTGCCACGTGAAGAGTATATTTAACCAAACCTGTAGCAATAAAAAAATATAATATTTTCAATATACGTGTATACGATACACAGCACGTTTCACTTTTCTTTTAACAATAACTTTCACTCGTTGGCATACGATTCATCATGTAATCGTAGTTTTGTAATTATAATTTACGATTATTTTGAATAGCTGATGGAGAATTGAAGCTGTCAGCACCATAATGGGGTAACGATTTCTCGAAAAGATTTGTTCCAGAGTTACAACTGAATAATATAATTTGAAAACAATATAATTGCTGGTTTGTGCATTTATAATTAAAGTTGTCAATGTGTGTACGAATATTGGAAGTAGATCGAGCTGAAATGTCACTTCACCCAGACCTGTGGATTTATTCTACCTCATTTCACAGAACATAATGAATTTTCATAATAATTAACCCCTTGCCTTACGATTTGGGTTCCAATAACGCGTGCCATAAACGACAAGATCGATCACACGTTGAGCCATTTAAGATACAACTAATTTTATTTTCAATTTTATTTTTTGGTTCGTTAGTTTTTCCTGTCCAAATCCATACCTGATTGTTGACGATTGCTGTGGTCTTCATCGTCGTATCGTCTTCAGTAATGAGTGGCTTCGAACGTTTTCGTACAGAAAGTAAAATATCGCTAATGATGCTATCAATATTTAAAATATCTATCGAATCACTGTGTGCGATGTCAGCAGAACTTCCACTGTCCTCGTCGACGCTTAATATTCTTTCTGAAGACATTTTTATGGGTAATATTCTAATATTTTACAAGAAAATATATCTGCACGACGACGCGTCTAACTCGAACGACGTTCCACGCCTAACTGGCTGCGCGTATTATTTCTATTTGGCATTAACAACGCATCGCGTCTCTCGCCAGTATTGTTTACGTTTAGCCTGGTCGACGTACTACGCTCTTCCAAGTATTGTTAACGTTTAGCCTAATTGACATACCACGTCTCTTCCAAGTATTGTTTACGTTTGGCCTGATCGACGTACCACACTTCTCACGCGATATTGTAGGCAAAGGGGTTAAAATCTTTATTTCTACTTCACATAGACCAATCTTATTTTTTACGTTATTTCACGTAAATTATTTAATATTAAAATATCGTCGACAATGTGCCTTCTATTTTAAAACATTAAAAAGTTCGTTTATCACGACTGAAATTGCAGCAAACGGTACTATTTTGTTTCTCAAGCAACAGATATCCATTATTTGTTTCGTAATTTATGCACAACTTTATATTTTGTACGCGTTACGCGGAAAATGCGGAGTAACATTGACGTAGGTTTATTAGACAATGGAAACTAACAAAGGAAAAGCGAACTGTATATGCAATACATTAGAATACGTAAACTAAGTACCTACAAATTCCATAACTGTGTTCAAGTTTGTATCATAATACGCTATTGCAGATTTGATGATTATAATCGCTTTAGTTCGTAGAGCTGCACAACATTCTGAGCATTGTTACTCCACTAAATGAACCTTCCATATTTTGTATACGCAAAGAGAATATTACCATGGAAGCTACCTTTATATCATCTAATATTGCTTCTTTATCCTACATTACGCTATAAACATCAAACTAAACAGCAAACACCCTGCTGCGTAACTGTTAATAATCGTTTGATAACCCGCCTCCGTTTCTTCTTATAATCTCTTAAATCCAAACGTATCTGTTCTAAACGGAAACCTCGGAGGCAACCGAACGAGCTTACCGTACTTTGATAAGCGATCGTTAAAGTTGCAATTAATGCGAGCATTAATACCAACCTAATCGTATTCATTTGATTTACGAAAATAAATTACTTCATAATCTGCAAGCTGCGAGAGAACCGCTTCAGATGAAACTCGTTGAAAACTTTCTCTTCGATTCCACGCAAAAATTGATGTTTCCATCGCTTCGAAGATCGAACAAGCTTCGCAGCTTGCGCGCCAACCTTCTTTATGCGACGATCAACATTACAAAACAAACATCGTCAGACAAGGAGAACTGACGTAGCCTAAAAAACACTTCGCGTCCCCGTCCGCTAATAATTGACCATCTGTTTGCGTGTTGGCCGCCACAAAGCCAACCCCCAATCCCAGAAGACATATTCCGGAGCCAATCGTTCCGCCCCTCGTTAACCATTGATAGGCTGCGGTGAACTTTAGTATTATCGCGTGCATAATGCACCGCGCAGATTTTCCCTGTTGCAATCCACGGGATGCATTCCATCCAAAATTGAAATCACGCGACGCTCCCAACGGGAGGCAACCGCGACCGTTCGTACCAGAATTCAACGCGGTTCTGAGGCAGGAACCGTCTGAGGACGGTGTCTTCCGCAGATTCCACCGTTTTACGAGACAACTCGCGTGCTCGTAGCATTAACGCGCGAAGCGTGCAGAAATTAAGCTTGTTGCGTTTCCAAGGGTTTCGTTTTTTAGGCGTTTGAAACGAAGAGTAACTTCGAATACTTTTTGGTATGGAGTAGAGGGCGAAAATTCGCAAGATCCTGGCTGGTATTCAAGTGGTACCTGTGAAATTTGTTAAACGAGATGTTCGTGCAACATGTTTAGAATTACAAATGCGACGTTCGAGTATCAAGTATTATACGCTCCTGCTCAGAAATTGTAAGACAGCGTAACTGTGTTCTGAGAAGATACGCATGGAAAAAAGTGTACGCCATATTCGTGTACGCGTTGAAAATCTTGCTTATTAATCGTAATAACTCTATTATAAGCAATTTTAATTATTACAGATAATAACGATCCTATTATGATCTCTAGTGTGCCTGAATTTTCGAGCGGAAGCGTATATCGATCCGTCGTGGCGAAAAGGATCGCGCGGACGTTGTAAACGAACGTAGCCCCGCGATCAACGAGAGAATCCATCATCGTAGCTTCCGTCCACTTGGGAGCGGAACCAATTATCCCCAGGCGCTGATTAAACGGAGTAAAAGGTCGGAAGTGGTTCGATACAGAGTAGACTCGAAAGTAGACACGAAGGGGAGACCGATGAAACAGAGGCGAAGCTCGGATCGGCGATCTAATCGAAGAGCGCGAAGTTCCGCGCGAAGGTCTACGCGAGACGCGATTGTTCCCCCTCGCTGAGATGGGGTTGAAAAGGTTCTCGTCGGTCTATCTTCGTCCGATGATTCTGAGAACCGCGCGAGGTCGGCTCGGGGGACGAGAAACGACGAAAAGATCGTTCGACGTGTTGTACTCTGAATGTCGTTCGTAGCCGTCGCGTCCGTACGATCGTGGAGATCGTTGCTGGATCTCGTTTGACGTACGCGGTTACAGTCGACGTTCAGGTTGGGGCGGGGGTTTTGGTACGGGTTGGTCAGCGTGGCAAGTATACCGGTTCGAAACAATAATCCGACTAAATGAATTGGACGGTCGCAAAAAACTCCAAGTGTATGTGTACATTACATACGTATACAGAGAAAGATAGACAGAGAGAGAAGATAGATAATAGATAGACAGACAGACAGAGTAATACATATCGTGTGTGCGACGACAGTCGAAAGAATCAACGGAAGAAGAGAAACGAAAAGAACAAAGTGTATTGTCTGGCTGGTGTGATACTGGCAGGCAAGGCATGCTACGAGTTACGTTACCTAAGGTGAGCTTCTCCCCGGAATCCGGCGGCAGGGTGAACCCCAGGAGGGCCATGCTCGATATCAGCACGCACGGCACGATCAGATTGAAGAAATAGTACAAGGTCCTCCTGCGGATCTGTATCGTGAAGGTGACGTCGACGTAACGCTCCGGACAGCACTCGTAGGTTACCGTGTTCCTTTGCCCGGGCATACCTGCAATCGATACGCATCCAACTGTGTTACGCGTGCTTTCAATTAGGAAGAAATGTAGGTATTATACTTGATTGTTAATTATATTACTTGAGTATACTATATTACTTGAATATAGTTAGTCTCTAACGTCTCTAAAAGGTTGGGGAGAGTTGTTCGACGTATGAGATTTTGGGCTACGACTGTAAGTCAAAGTAGAAGGTTTTTTGGCCACCATAGCAATTTAAAGAAGAAGATTTTTGGCCACAACTGTAATTTAAAGTTTGAGAGTCTTGGCCACAACTATAATTCAAAGTATGAGGCTTTTGGCCACGATTGTAATTCAAAGTTTGAGATTCTTGGCCACGATTGTAATTCAAAGTTTGAGATTTTTGGCCACGATTGTAATTCAAAGTAGGAGATTTTTGTCCATGATTGTAATTCAAAGTTTGAGATTTTTGGCCACGATTGTAATTCAAAGTAAGAGATTTTTGGCCACGATTGTAATTCAAAGTTGCTTGCATTGCTTGTAGTCACAATTACATCAAATATTAATTTGTAGAATACACATTCAGTGCTTTTACAAGAGTAGAAATGACAGAAATGCACCAAAAGGAATTTTTTAAATCTGCAAGCAAATCATTTCCAAATTTTAGCTCAGATATTTCCCCAATCCTTACCTTTAACTTCAAATACATCAATCATCAAATTGCAAGTATTTATGCATTTATGAGACATTTGAATATGCAAGCATAGCAAATACATATATGTAACAGAGGATCGAAGAAACTTCTACCTTAGACTCCATTTCGTCAATTTCATTTATAAGTATCCGCTATCTTTATTTTCTTTATTTTCTTATCAGTCTGCCCTTATTTTCATTTCAAATATAGGTAGAGTACCGCGTCCGCGTAAAAATATTCGATCCAAATCGAACTTCTATCGGTTCGACTTTGGCATAAGTTATGCGGTGGGCTAACTTAGCGAGTAACGTACAGTGGCGTAACATTCTCGATCAGAGTAATTGAAAGTTACGAGGCGTAGTACGCGCGGTTGAAGTAGTCAACGTGGTCACAGGAAGAGTAACCGCGAAAATACGAGCACGATGTCTCGTGATATCTGTTTAACTGCTTTTACGAGTAGATTGCATCCGCTTGAAATTTTATAGTGACGTTTACGAGTTCGTAAAATTTCCCACTGTCTGCCACTCCTCTCTTTACTCGTCCAATCCCGAACCGCTGCGCGACAAAAAACCAACCAAAACCGCATTTACGCGAATCTGAAAATGCGAACCAGTCAATGATTTCTTGGGACAGAGCTAGATCCGTGTCAAATTTGATCAGTTGTTGTCAAAATAGTCCAACAAGCTACGATGCAAGCTTTTTATTCGAAGCAGAAATTCTGTTCACTCTTTTCAGAAAAAAATTACTCAGCGTCCTTTTTCTTTTATCTACGTCTTACGATCGCTCTTCTGGATTGGTTCAACGATAAAATATACTAAAGATTGTTAGAGGCATAATGGAAACTAAAATCCATCAAATAAATATTCAATTTGAATTAATTTTCATCGCATTTGCCACGTTTTGTAATATTTTATAATACTTTTATAATATTTGGAGGAGTAAGGATTGTGCATGTAATTCTAAAAGTAAGTTCTATAATAATTTATTCTAAAAAAAATATCTGAAACTTGTCCAGGAGTAAAATAACTCCTCTGCTTGCATTTACCACGAAAAGGATCACCGTGATAATTTTTTTACAAATTCTTACTAGCCGTTCAATTACTTGTATACAAAACTTCTTCGATAACTTTAAAGTAGACTTATCGTTAACTCCACTAACAGCAGCACCCCTTTTCTACCCTACAACTTCCACAAGCCACCATTTTTTCAGTTCCAATGTCAATAACTCGGGCAGTCACTTTGTTGTCGTCAAAATAAATAAGAGAGGAGAGGTGCTTCAAGTTGGAAAGTTTAACACGAGAGCAAAAAGGACGAGCGATATCTACGAGCGTTCCCACGGCTCGCAGTGTAATCTCTGGAAAAAGTTCTAACCCTATTCCGGATAATTACCGTCTCGACCGAGTAACATTTTGCGAGGCGCGATTTAGCGTTCCACCAGAGAGAGCTTAGCGTCGATCGATGAGACGCAGCTGGCACGCGCGCACGAGGATCCCGGAATTTAATAAACCAATCAAAAGAGTGTGCTTAAACGTTCAACAGGGCAAAGAAAGTCGCGTTAATGATCGCGCTAAGGGGAACGAGACTTCTAATTATTTTCACTCGAACGGTCTCCTTTACGATCGACCCCGATAATTCGGGCAAGAAAGCACCGGGTTTGCTCACTTGTTGCCGCACCCTTGGGACTCTTTTCTTTGCCATTTATACGAACAAAGCGCTAATTTTCCTCGCCTAGCTTCTGTTCTAGTCGCAAGAGTTATAGGAACTGAATTTGCGTTTCTCTCCTCTTAATTCTTTCCTATTGATATGTTCGTGTGTAATTTTCTGTCGAATCAACTACCTCTTCATTCCATGTGAAATAGATTTCGATAGTAGAAGAAAAGAATTCAGTGTGTCCTCGAGAAATTTATGGTGTAGTGTCTTGTGATGAATTTATTTATATTTTTTGCGTTTCAGAAATATTGAAACGAAGGAAGAGAAGGAAGAGCCATTATCGAAATATTGATAACCAAACATAGAAATAATTTAACCCTCTGCACTCCTTTGTCGACTGTAACTCGACATTAGTAAATAAAAACAGAGCAAGAAGTAAACAAAATTGTTTACGATTAACAGTCGAAAAACCATCCTTAGAAGTAAATTTCAAATGAAACACTTTAAACAGAGAGTTCTTAGCAACAAAATTGATAGAATAATTCAAAGTGCAAAGTGTCAGCCTTTAGTTTTCAAGAAATATGTAAAAACAATTCAGGTTATAAGTATGCGTCCATGAGAGAGCATGCGCCATTATTTGTTGGTTGCCAGCCATTTCACAGCTTCTGTTTTACTTAGAACAGAGATTGGTATCGAATGAAAACTCTGTATAAATTATATCCCAGAACATGGACGTTATTCAGCCCTAATTCAATGCGGTCGAATTAATAAACTAATCGATTCGAGTTATGAGTATTGGATTAAACTGGTAATTACCGCAGCAAGGAGGCTGGTTACACTGTACGCAAGCAACAGACATATCACTTACACGGACGCACACTTAGGCTCGATATGCAATATCGATTAGTTCGCGGTTCGACTGTTTTATAATTTATGTATTCATACTATTTGAAAAGTGTATTTTACTGGAGCTCGTATAAGATCGTACTTGACCACATTTGAATCAGTATTTGCAACGAGAATTTAATTTGAGATATTCCTCTCCACTTTTTTTCCACACTGAATCAGTTTTTGCAATGACACTATAATTTGAAACATTCCCTATCATTTTTTCTTCACTCTGAATCAGTCTGTGCAGTGATAAATATATATATGTAGTAACTAAAAAGTTTAGAATGGATTTTTTTTAAATTTATGACATTAATCAGTTTCGAGCAATACCCGTTAGCAAAAGAGTTATTGCACTTGAAAATAACGTGAAATTTATTACATCAATTGTAAAGAGAGGCAGAATGAATGATCACTTTTATCATTTTTGTATTGTTCAATTGTACTGTTATTATAACTCATCTTTCTTTGGGAATAAAAGAAATATGATAAAATAGTAGAAGTATGAAAGGACTACGGGTCTGAGTGAACATAGGTGTTCTCGTTTATACGTTTGCTCGAACCATTAATATCGCGAAGGCTAATTATGAAATAGTAATATCAATAAAATGAAAAATGTGGGTTATGTGGATGAAAGTTGCTTTTTAAGTCATATGATTTTAAATAATCATGTGAGAAAGTAGAAGACAATAAAAACATTGACATTGTTTTGAAATATTCGTTTCTTCATACATATTCATAATCCATATGTGTGAGATGCGAATATGATTGAAATAATATGCATTCATATCATATAAAACTTTGTACACCATTCTCGTTACTAATAATGTCGCTCACTTTTAGTTTCCACGATATTCAGAATAATACATTTATTCGATACTGTACACACGTGATATTTTGTTGTTTGTCTCCATATGACAGACTTTTCACGTCAAAGACATCTTCATTTCCAGTAAACTCTTTTTATACAACCAAAGTTTCGATCACACTTCATTCGTGACAGATTTTTCCCATCTGAGATTAATCACGTTCGTGTTTCGTTAGATTTTCATTGAGAATCAAGTAAAAATTACAAAACGAGAACAAACCAGTAAAATTGCTTCCTAAATCAAGGGAGAAATTACGATATTGAAATGGACAAACAACTCGATTTGGAATTGTTTCAAATTCTATTCGAGCCTGTCGTCGCAGAATTCGGCAAAAATCTCGTCATTTTCAGGGATCTCGCGTCTGTCCTCTAACAATGTCTCAACGGGCAAGTCAATTTTCGGATTCCCACAGCGGAATGTATTTTCCGGGGGGTTTCACATTGGCACGCGATATTCGCGTCGGCGAACCATGAAGGAACGCTGATAGAAGTCGTTAGGACGCCACTTCCGCGGCTCTGCGCTCCCAAAAGACGTCGCTCGGGTTTATGCCCCGCGCGCCCCATAAACTCCACAATCAATGTATCGGCTGAACGAGCCAGGAACCCCCGATTTTCACCTGGTGACCCGTTACGCCTTTGTGCCAGCCCCTTTTCATCGCCGCGATCGCGTCGATCGCGTTAGACTTCCGCCTCGTCTTCGTTACGTCTCGCAAAAACGACGCCTCTTTGCCATTATCCGAGTTTGGTTCGCGAGCCACGATCTCGTCGATAGTCGAGGAATCTGAAACGCGGTCGACGAACGACCGCGAATGGCGATGAGAATCCTGGCGAACGCCTCTCGCCGCGAAATTGCATTAATAAATTCAACTGTGTACCGACACGAGCCTCGTAACCTGAATACTTTCCCCCTTTCGCTAAGTCAGCTTACGCAGAGTACCTTGGAACTCGTGTTTGCTTCGAGAGGCACCCTACCGACACGTTGGTGTCGAAATAATAAGGGTGGGTTAAAAGCTGCCTGCTGATTTTGTCAAATCGTCAAAATTGATCGATCCTGTTGATAATCGGATGGTTTTCGAGTTTGTTCTGTATGAAACATGTTGGAAATGGGTTTAGAAAATAACTAATGATTTGCCTTCCGCTCTCGAGAGAAAATTGAAATGATGTTAGAATATAGAGCCGATGATCTAAAGCATCGGTGGCTAATTTTGTGTACATAGAAAGACAGTACATGTACATAGAAAGAAATGCCATCTCCTTTCAGTTGAGTATATGAGATTAATTTGTTATTTTCATTCTCTTTTATAATATTAACCCTTTGCACTCTGCTCCTTCCTGGACGTTGGCGATAGAAGCACGAAATATTGCTATTTTAGCGATATTTTATTTATAGCAATATTATAGCTATTAGCTACTATTAATAGCAATAGTTTCTATTGCTAACGTTTTCCAGCAATAAGAAATTACACTTCCCAAAAATCTGTGGTGGAATAAGTTTAATCGCTAACCAATTCTGATGTCCCCTCAGAGGCGACATCCGAGTGCAAAGGGTTAAACAAATTCAACAATAAATTCAGAGTTACGTTGTCACTGCAGCGAATCAATTGACGATAAAGAATGTTACATCTAAGAATACTTACCGATCAGGTACCATTCTCCGTTCGTAATGAAGTCGGACAAATCACCGCCTGCCTCTGAGCTGAGCACGAGGTCGACCTGGCAACGTTAAAGTTTCATTAACACAGGCACACGTCTATTATTCAGCTACGATTCGCTAGATTCTCACGCAGCGAACGCGTGTGTGCACGTGCAACAGCCACACACCGTGAGTTCTCCAATCTACCTACGGTGCTACAATCAAGGACGTCAAGGTTTCCTCGACCTCGCATGCAGCTAACATCAAGATAGCGCGACCAGTGTCTCGGTAAATCGTGCAACGAGAAGGTTCAGAGTAATATAGCGTGTCGTGTGCGATATTTCATGTGCGTGTCTAACGTAGAAAAGGGACGGGGGATCCTTTAAAGTTGCGATCGACAGGCTGAGCCCGCGGATTCTCCTCGACAATGAAAGAGACGGCTTCTGCCGCTGTCTGAAGTCGGCCCGTCGGTTCACGACGTTTCAGGAATCACTTAATCTGCTTTTACAGCCTACTCGTTCCTTTACCCGCCATGAAGAGAAACTCTCTATTGACACGTCTTTTACAAGGAACTGAAAGCACTCTCGGTTTCTTTCACTCTGATCTCCTTGCAGAGGTGCCGCGGGTACCTTCAGATCCCAGGTTTCACGCCATGGCAAAAGTCTAGCCGTTTTTTATTTTATACCCGTCTTACGCGAAGGATGATGAAATTATCTTTGTAGAATAATCAGTAATTTAGGTTTTAAATAGTTATGTGCGAAATGTTTTGGAATGCCAGCGAGTGCTAATGTTTTAAAATAATGAGTCAATTGTTCTCAATAAATAATATCTCAGTTCTGAAGAACTGTCTATCGATTTTGAATTTCTTGTGATAGTCTTTATTTATAAATATTCTACATATATGTGTACGATTTCTGTATCTACTTGAATAGATTAAGATTGTGCATTAATTGTCCAAACAAGGGAATGTAGCCTGGGTCTGGTAATTTAATTTGACAATCACTCTAGTTGACCGGTCGTGAAGTTAGTTTGCGTTATCGTATCACTGTAACTAACTTTATTCAAACTATATTATCTCGATTGAGAAAGGTCAGTCCACAACTAATACCAATCACGTGAGAATATAATATATCATACTGTATTATATTATATTACTAACAGCAGGATTTGAATATATTGCAAGTTGATTTGAATTTGACTGTACACTAAAACGCTCTTGAATACTTTGGCATAATGTATACGCTACAGTGATACGTAAAGGTATACGCGAACTCAGATGAGTATAATCAAATCGTAACTAGACAGATTCAAGCTTTTTACGACTTCAACTTATGGTCGCTTTACAAATTTTATGATTCTACATATAGTTTAACCACAGTACTGAAAATAATTGCATCGCCTAAGATATTGCTGAGAAATTATTAAATTTTCATGTTTCATAACATTGTTAAAATTTATTTGTGTCTATAAAAGAATCTTAATGATGGAGATATTTCAAAAAGTTTTATATTTTTCTTTGATTCCCCGGGTTTAGTTCGACTGTTTATTATTATAATACCGTAGAAATAATTTTTAATGCAGACACAAGTGCAGACGTAACTTCATTCAAGTTTCTTCTCCTTTTGCTATTATTTTCATTCCCTTTTTCCTTCGTTTAGTTTAAAGGACGATTGGAACACTGGTTTTAGTGTGAAACGATTCTGAAACGGTCCCTTGGTACCTTTAACCCTTTGCACTCAGCATTGGTTAGTAATTACATAAGTTAAATTTATTCCACCGCAGCTTTTTGAGAAATATTTTGAGAAATTACTCAAAGATTGCTATTTTAGCAATAGTTTCTATTGTAAATGTTTCTCAGCAATAGAAAATTTCCATTTCAGTAGAAAACTTGATTGACAATTTTTGTTGTACGATTTAACGATAGAAATTATTGCTAAACTATTGCTAAAATATTGCTATTTTAGCTATTTCGCTACTTCAACTGTTCTGCATAAAATAGCAATATTTTAGCAATAGTTTAGCAATAGTTTCTATCGCTAAATCCTACATTAGAAATCATCAATTCGAAAATTTCCACGTCAACAGAAAACTAGATTAACAATTTCCGCCGCACGATTTAGCGACAAAAACTATTTCCAAAATCTTGCTAAAATATTGCTAATTTAGCTATTTTGCTATTTCAACTGTTCTGCATAAAATAGCAATATTTTACCAATAGTTTCTATCGCTAAATCCTACATTAGAAATCGTCAATTCGAAAATTTCCACGTCAACAGAAAACTTGATTGACAATTTCCCACGCACGATTTAGCGATACAAACTATTTCCAAAATCTTGCTAAAATATTGCTAATTTATCAACAGTCTCTCATCGCCAACGCCCGGAAAGGAGCCGAGCGCAAAGGGTTGAGCAGACTCAGCTCGCCTATCTGTTGCTCTTTGATCGGCCAGCAAATGAGATGCGGTTTGGCGCGTTCTAACTTTTACAATCTAGATTCCCATCCTCTTGGTAGGCCGTTACCCACGCTCGCTCCGGATTACCCGGCGTCTTGATCGTTTAAGCGGTTCCAGGCTCGTGTTTCCCATTTTACTCGGTGCCTCGAGCACGCGGTAAAAGAGGTCTGATTTATAGGAAGGAAACTCGACGGGGGATCAACCGGAAACATCTTTCTATCGGAGGAAACGAAGGGATCGAATCAATTGTTCGACGGGCTGAAAGAAGTTCGCGCATAAGAAAATCAGAGATGAAACGTCGGACGAACTTCTGGCTCGAAGCGAGGCGGCGCGCGATATTAAATTGAAATTTCACCGGCTCGATTAAACGCGCCCTGCCGATTACGCGCTACGAAAGGCCATCCTCGTCCTGTCCCCGATTTAATCGACAAAGTATAAAGGCTCCCCTCGGTTCGAAGTAATTGCTCGGACTTTTACGTTCGACGTTTTTCAAACGCCTCGGAACGAGCGACTGTTCTAGCGAAAAATCACACCTACTGTCTGAACTTGATGTGTTCCACGAGATATTCGTCGCAATAATGTTTTCAATAATTAGCTATTTAAAAGTTGTATACGAAATAGTGTCGGCAAGTTGTCAGAAAAATTCTAAAATTGTTCGTTATTAGAAGAAGACTCATTTTTAAATAGAATTTTATTATTTGTTCTTTCATATATTTACAGAATTTTATATAGTTATACATCTATTGAGGTATCTGTAATATATGCAATATTGTAACTGACGTAACTCATAAATTTAGAGTAACGATCAGAGCTTTATCTCGCGAGAACAGAATGACACCAAACTAATAAACTTGTTATTAATATTAATACTGTACATTATCTGCACATTAAGGTTTAATATTATTAATGATACATTATTAGCAAATTATGTATCATTTGCAATACTTATACCTTTTTTTATTACCTTTATAACATCCAAACGAAAAATGAAAATTAATCTGTGCTTCAAATTAAGAATATGCGATCAAGCTTCAATCTATTGTAATCGTTTACAAACAAGTTAATTTCGCGTACGATTTTTTCGTAATTAATGAAATTGACATAAGTGGTATTATTACGAACGAATTTTGCACGATGCGGTCGGTTCGCAAGCCAAAATTTATACAGTCGAGCACATTAGGATGGATGCACGTGGTTTTCAACGTTAGTCTCTCATGATTCATCCTGAGACCTAGCTATATTTCATACAGCAGCTAGATTCGAGCGCTTATTCCCCATGGATCGCGGCTTAGCACTCTGCTGGCTACATTGAAACCATTTGTCAGATCCCAATTGGGCGCGTGTGCATTGATATTTTTTACTTGAACGAAGTTACGTGCCAATGTCTTTATCATAGTATATTTCAAGCACGTTCTGCGCTAAAAATGTTTGCGTTATAAAATAATTCGCTGTCTATGTATTGGTATATGTGGGTAGAATTTCTGTGACAGTGGATCTTTAAATTATGAGCGTCGCAGGTATGAATATGGTAACTCAAACTCATTTGTAATCGAAACTTGTCTAAGATAATATTAAGCAAATTGTATATCTCATTAGTGTTGATTATTTTGACGTTTTGACATATTTTGCATCTTGTATAAAAGAAGTAAAGTTCCCTAGTTATATAATATCATACTCGTAGAATGAAATGAGCTATGAATCGAATAAAAATATAGAAAATTTGAAGTTTCTAACAAAACTTCGCAACAGATTCTTGAAACGTCGTAACGTCTTACTTCGTATAGAAGAAACCACAAGTTCCTCTCTCGATCGTCATTTTTCATCATCCATGAAGAAAACGTGGACTCAGTTCTGTCTAAAAATTTATCGATCTGCGCACGATCGACGACTAATCCCAAATCGGTGACAAGCGATTCGAATTCGATTCGCGTAGCTGAACGATAGCATTTGACGAGATATCGATTAACATTGACAGGACGTGTTTCACAGCAGAGAAGCGAAAAACGAAGGGAAATCCTCGCGATTTACTGGCGTTCGCGACGAATTCCCCATTAAATCGATCCTGACCATTTTCCAGAACTCAATCGATGCGATCCCTGAGCGTCGATCGACGCATTCAATCGTCGACTGGGATCTAGCGTCATCTCAATTCTATAAAGCCACCGATTCGGGATCAACGCTCCATGCAAACGCGAGCTACCGCGACAAGCGATGAAATATCTCTGAGAAAAGAAATAAAATTGCGATTACGCTCGCTTATGCGGGAATATAACGTGTACGTTCGCGTCTCGAAACGGTCAGATCGTAGCAGCTAGGACTCGCTTACAGGCTCGATCGATCGTTACGCGCCCACGACGGCAAATATGAGCGCAAACATTCCCGCTCGCGTAGGGCTGCGAACATCTGAATAATGTTTCACCGACTTAACTCGACGGGTAAGCCCCGTCGATCTCAAACGTTCGCCAACGGAATGCTCGGGAATATCCGTATCGATATTCTAGTACCTTCTGGGGAGCACGAATACTCGTATTAACGAAGAATCCGAGCATTCCTGGCTGAGTGGGCTGCGCGTTGCAGGGAATAAATACAAAACACTTCGATATCGCCTTTGTACGTACGTCCACTACGTGCGAGATAAATCGTGCTGTCCAAATAGCGTGTAGCAACGCGAACAGTAACGCTAGGTTTGCCAACGGGTCATTCTGACCCCTCTGAGAAAAATTTTCGTCAAAAATAAAAAGGAAATAACAAATACTAATTAGTAACACTGATGTAATTTTATTACGATTCATTTTTCTACTTTAACTTCATAATAGATGGGTCAATTTATATTTTTCCTAATTATAAAGGGACACTTTGATCCTTTTGACAGAAATAAATATATGTCGACTCATGGCGAACCTAGTGTCAAGCACGAGCTTTCGTCGACACCGAAAATCTTCACAAACTTCCCTCAACGATCGTCTAACAAAACCCGTGAACTCTAAATCTGCGGACCCGCACAGGGGCGGTCTAGAACGACACGCGCGATGGAAACGGACACACGCGAACGTGAAAGACACACGGGTTGGTCTTACGAATTGGCTGGACCTGTGAGAACGCATGCATCTACGTGTCGCGGACGCACGTCGATTGCCAGATCGACCGAGTATTTACACAGGTACGTGTATATACACCGTTAATACACATCCACGTAAATACACATATATACATACATATACATACACGTACACACATAACATGCGACACACACGCTGTACACTTGTGTCTAATCGCCCGACGACGATCGAAATGTTGGTCTTTCGTGATGTATACAGGGAGACTGGCGGTGGTGGTGGTGGTGGGTGGTGGGTGACCTATGGGTGACGAAGCTAACAAGTCAAAGACTGTCGTGTGATACGGATACGTTGGAAAAGAATTCCCTTTCTCTCTGGTTTCTCTACGTTTCGACGGACTCGTCGGTCGATGAAAGCGATGGGGACTGAGTGGCAGCGAGCGCGTAATACGCGACACAGTAATTGATGAAACGCACTCGGACTGCATTTTCCGCGAGACCCGCAATGGCAGCCTGTTGAGAGCTCGAGGGACTCTGTTTGCTTTCCAGTGTTTCTTCGCGATCGCGCGCGTCTGCGCTTCGATCGTGGACCTACGTGTTCCCGTGTTCGCAAAATTTCGGAAATTCGCGAACTGTTAATCCGCGACGCGAATTCGCAGCCGTGTCTCCTGTTCCAACAAGATTAAGGAGATTAGGTGGCTCGCACGCGTGACTGGTCCCTCGGAGGTATCGCGTTCGCGAGCTGCAATTTTGAAAATGGAAATTTCTTTTTGCTTCTGGTTTGCCACGCGAATTTGCAGCGAATTTGTGTTTGAGAGAAGCTGGAGGATTTAACGTGTTAATAATTCTGAAGCGTCTCTCGTTTGCACGATGACAATTTGTTTTCTTATTCCATTGACGAATTAACGATTGACGAATTGATAAAATGATTTAGAAAATCGATACGCGTCTTCGTTTTAATTAAATTACGCAAGAAGGTTCAAATATATAATCATCGAAAGAAGCGTATAGCAGAGGCGCTGCCATTGCGCGTCAATATTTAAAACATAGACAAAGGATATCTAGAAACTTGTATTTGCTGTGTCTTCGCAATCCGCGAGTCTTTCGTCCGATACGCACATATGTACATAAAGAAAATCGATCGTTCTGGCACGCGTATCGCATATTAAGCGTTACGAACGATATCCTCGCGATGTGATCTTTTTAGATTCAGCAATCAGTGCCTCCAATGAAGGAGCAGGCTATTGTTTACCATTCAAAATATATTTAATCTTAATCAATAATTGACACATAGCCAAGGTAATCAATTGTAAATTTAGCAGAAATCGTTCTCGAACGATCGATCTTACGGGTTCTATATGCGGGTGCAGGGGCTCGATACAGTAAATCGTTTCAAGCATACCGGTTAATCGAATGATATTCGTGGGGGTATGTAAAGATCATGTTCGACTGTTCTGAATGGAGAATAAAAACAGTGGCAAAGCGAGGGGTTTTCGTTGCACAGTTTACCAAATTTCTCAGCGGTAAACACTTAAGGTCTAGGGTGAGGGGGTGATCACGATGCTTACTGTATTATTTGAGAGAGAGATCGGTAAATCCTTGGGCCCTTACGCGAGTGCCTTGCAACGATCGTCGATCGGTCTCGTAATCGCGTCTGCGCCACCCTGCTTTCTTTTTGCTATTTGCTCTCTTTTCACCGGGTTCGATCGCATGGCACGCGTGTAAGGGCGCACTCGAACGGAATGAATTTGCTTCGCACACACGAGTAAGTCGGTTAGCCCCGCATTAGTGGCGCACATTCGTTTTTTCTCCTATTCTACGGGCTTTCTACGCGACGCACAGCTGTTTAAGCGGATCGTCGAGGTATTTATAAAGGTTCTACGCTCACTTGCGTGGGCTAGATCGGTATTAATAGGAGTATCTGCGTGTAATTAATACGTTTGGTAAGCGCGGAATCATCAAACGGTGCACTCGACGGAATAAAAGCGAATTATTTCGGTGTTTTTGTTCAACGAAAAGTTTTTATTCCAGAATAAGAATTAATCTTTTGGGAACGATGCATATTCATATCAACGAATTTATATGTACGAGTGTATAGCGAACAGAGGTTGTGTTTAAGCAAAATTTGTTAATCGTTATTGGAGAATTTAATTCTATAGCCTCCTTAAAAAGAAAACAGCATTCGTGCATGCAATATATTAATTCATTGAATATAAGTGTATCCAATTATCAAAATGTGATAAATCAATCATACCAGAGTACTCTGGAATTTTTATTCTTTTAACTGAAGTTGTTTATCGTTACTGATCGCATATAAATTGTTCGTAATTCAATTGTATGTAAAAATAGAAATCTTCTTTGTTTAAATAGATCAGATATTCATCTATTTCTATGATACGATTAATTTGTTAACTTAAACTAGCCAAATACTTTTTTAGAAACTTCTATATGGTAAGAAAAAATGTATCATAATACACATATGAGAATTGAAACATTTAACTTGTTTTATGGCAAGTGGAAACATAAAAAGTCGATGTGCATCTTCGAGTGTTTTCAATTATTCAAGTGTTCGATTTCTCTAGTCTATCGACTAGTTTTACAAAGTTTTTGTTTGTTCTTCCTTGATTTTATTGCTTAAACGTGATTTGATCTTCCTTCAACGTTCAAATCCTAGAAAATTTGAGAAAGAAATTACTATTCTTCACTCCTCTTTAAATAATGCTTTTAAAATTCTTGAACATATTAAAATTGTGATCTGAGCACTTAGTTTCAAGGGCTACATCGTGTCGCAAAGTAGAAAAGTGAAAATAACTAATATTTCTACGATTAAAACAAAAATAATCAAAGTTCGATTTCTCCTTTTACTTTTACATGAACTCCATGCTTCAACCCCTCCAAACCTGATTTTTTTATTTAATTTCCCACCATTTGATGCACCATCAATAATGTCCTGTATTTTTTTAGTAAAATCAAACAGATGGAAGTATTATACTACTTTTTATAAAAAAATATGCTTGAAAGTAGAACATCCATATAGTTGTAGTCACAACTTTACTATTCTAAGTTAGATGTTGATGTTCTAAGCCAGTGTACATTATAATATGCGTCAAGTCTGAGAGAGTTAATGTAAACAAAATATATAAGGTGACAAATCAAGGATATTTCAAGCTTGTAGATATGTAAAGGACTGGCGAAGTTTTTGCAAGTCGAAACGAAAGGCACACGAAGTAAAGAACGGAGAAAGACTAATGGAAGGTCTGTCGTTCGAACGAGAAAAGAATAGAGCGGGTATAGGTGAAGTACCTCGAGAAGTCGTAGCTCGAACAGAAACACACGTGCAACAGGTGAGACGTATCGAATGATTCGGTTGTTTCACGTTTTTTGATTCAAGACAGAGTGAAATTTATATAGAGGATCCTTGGATGCTTGGTTCAAGCTCGAAACGAGGAATCGAAACGATCAGATTGCGTTCTAACTCTGATTCTCTGGTGTTGTGGAACGTTGGGTTGCAATGGAGACGTGGTTTGTCGTTTAACGTGAATTGGCGAACGATTGGATTGGTAAAAAGTAAATTAATCTGTGGATTCCTTGAGTAATTGGGAAATGTATAATTTTTTGTAGCTGATAAAATGTTTTAAAGTAATTCTATCTATAATCTATTTCACTTGTGTGAAAATCACTTATATTCCTTGATTCTAGATGAATTTAAAGATAAAACCTTTGAAAGTAAAGAGACAAGAGACAACAAGACTAAAAAATACCTAAACAAATCAGAAAAGAGAAAATTTAGAGGAAATAGAAATATTTTTTAAAAGCATCTGAAATACTGTGCAAATTCAGTTTATTAATGTCATAAGTTATTATAATTTCAAGCAAATTTGACATAAATAGAGTTATAAGCGTCACAGTCTTCTTACTTTGATATTTGAGCTCAACTGAGGAGATTATTTCATTTTGTAAGTCCTTTAATCAATTTTCTACATAATTCTAATTAAACATTTAACACAAAATTAGCTTAATATCTCAAAATAAATGCAATTTCACATCCTACGAGCTCCATCGAATATAATATATTTCTTACACAGATCAATTCTTTATAAAATTAATAAATTTGAAATTAATCCAGATACCTGCTTCTACCAACTCATCCTGCATATATTTTCTACATTTGTATAGATACAAACATATATATTATGTTTCAAAACAGCATCATTGGTCGTAGCATCGACCAATGGTAACAATTGCTTATAAATTTCAAAAAAGTGAAAATCTATGATGACATTTACATATTTGTTAGAGGATTAAAACAATAAAACCGGAAAAGAAAATACGCACTCGATAGTTGAACTATAACTTGATCATAAAACCGTATAATAATCTAAAAATTGCTTTTAGAATATTCTATAAACGAGATGTACAGTTTTAAATCTTTATTTTCGATGCACATCATACATACAGCATAAACAAGAAAAATGTTTTTCGAATGGTAGAAGGTGTATTTCTGCCTTTAAACGAAGGAACAACTGCATCGCCACTGGAACACAAAATAATCTTATCGTGAATAAATGAAAAAAGTGTTGTATAAATATTTGACAGATTTATTCTACGAAATTTTCTTTGACAAAGATCAAGAGTTTTTGATATAATAGATTTCTTTTAATTCAATTATCAATGGAATGAGCGACTTCTCATTATTTATACAAAATGTGAGAAATGATGTCAAAATCACCTTAAATGTCGTTTAATTAAATATTCTTTAGAATATTTGAATGCCATGCCTCTGACAGAACAACACAAAGTCAATGGTGCACATTATATTTCCACTTGCCAGATTAAACGAATGGTTCCTGAAAATATCTTTCAGAGTAACATGAAATTTGAAAACTTTACAATTGTCGACGATCCACTTGGTGAAGCTTCGATTTATTTATTTTCATGGACCACTGTATTTTCTTACGCCAACTTTAAACGATTGTAGTATCGATAGGTGTGTGCGAAACAAACACGTACTTAGCCTAAGCTTAGCCAGTGAGCATTTGCTCCTCAAAATCTCCGTTTAACAAACGTTCCTTGAATTTCAGAAACAGCGTGTGATAAACGTAAAGGCAAGGCTGGGAAGTGGGAACTTTACGACAATAATTCTTCCTTTCTCTTACTCGAATAAATATCCGTCAAATAAAAGGAAGAGAAATGATAATGTATGTTGCTAAATGCATCGCCTCTGATACTCTAAACTAAACGAAAGTTATGGCTCAAATACGAACTGAAAAAAAACGTACGCATCTTTCACATTGCTTTGTGTCTCGTATTCGTAACAAAAAATGATTTGTTTCTGCAAAAGTGGGTTCGCGGTAAATTAACGAGCGCTCTATTTTCGTTTCACCTTCGGTTTTTTCACCCAAGGTCCGCATCTCCTTTGTCACAGTAAAGGGACTCACGAGAAATCGTGAAAAGTATTACCAGTTCTCGTAAATTGTTTACAAATAGCGTGACGTGAAATGATAGAACGTGATCATTCGTTGAAGTAGATAATGATCGTGGTGTTCGATTCCATTGGCGTCCTTAAGGAATGATGGACACGTGGACGTATGGTATCTTGATATAATTACCATTAATACCATTAATATGATATAAAACACCAACTCATTTAGTTTATCAACTCATTTGTGTAGTTTGTCCTTCTTTTCTTCAGCGAATTAAATAATTTATTACAAATATTTTGAATTGAACGTCTCTATCGATGTTATCCAAATTTTTTTACACGAAAAAACTTCTATTTTATATACTTTTCAGTATATTGAAGCATAAATAATCGAAATAATGAAATAATCGTTTGTAGCAGAAAAATTTTACAACGAGAGATATGCGAAACAAATGATCGTTAATTACTAAATACCGTAATCTTGTAAACTTTAGGTAAAACATAAAATTTTGAACAATTTCCGTAACATGTACTTACGACTGATCAGAACAAGGATAAAGTCTTAACGAACATGGTTCTAAAAACAATTCTTTTTCGTAGTTTTTATATTCTTCCCCAGATAAATAGAGGGTATATGCGCATATGTCTAAAATCGGACGATAATCGTAAATTAATAACACTAACACACAAACACACATCAAATTACAATCTAAAACACATAGTGAAACGTGCTCAAGCGTGTGTTGAAATGAACTGGGAACACATTGAACATATGCTACACAGAAGGGTAACACTTGGCTATTGAAGACACTTTACAGTTTTAAAAACAATTATCCTCAACGTATGTTCATTAGACTTTTCGCTCGGTTTCAATAAGTTGTACATGTGTATCTGAAATTGAATAATACATTTCGAAACGTTGATCGGTATTCAGGTTCGCATTGTCGGGCAATTCGGGTCAGCAGAGGGTTACGAATTAATCATTTCGCGTAAACAAATTTTTATCCAGCGTTAACTGTGAAAATTTCTATATTTCTATTATTTCTGCAATTACAATCCTCATCGAATGAAATATAACACAAAATGTTATCGTTCAAAGAATAAAAGTAAAAGAAATATGTGATACACACTGCTGAAGAGACTCGTATTCCAATCTTCCACGTACAAAAACCACATTTTACTCGTTAAAAGTTTCTTAAACATTTTCAGGATGCGCGAATTACAAATTTTTATCATTCGACTCTGAAATTCCTTCGATGCACGGACGGATCACGAAACGAGTCAAGATTCTGGCTCGCAAACGGAAACGCGAAGCACGGTCATTTAATTTCGAGCGACTGCGTTTAACGCGATCGCTTCTCATTAGAGGACCGTCGCCACGAATCCGTGTACGCCAGCATCAATTTTTCGTCCCAGCCCGTTCGCCATCGAGCATAATACTTGTCCATTCGACTGTTGTCTCTCGAGGGTGGGCAGAAAAAACGGCACTGCCATCCGCGCGATGAGGTTCAGGCGGCACGACGTTCAAACGAATCAATCAGCGAACGCAATCTGCGCGCGTCGATGTGCCACAGAACTTTGTTTGATAGATGAACGTGCCGTTTTTCGTGTCTCCAACTGGCCAAGAGTTGAATGCACGAGCATTACGGATCGAACGGTCCACTCGACGTCAAAGCTGCAGTTTGTCAGCTCCTGTTTCAGGTTCGGAGGCCTCGTTCTCTGACCGCGGCTAAACGCGATTAACTGTTTACGATTAACAGCGTCGATCAGATACGAGCGAACAATCTCTGGGCCAGTTCCACGGATTTACGAGCTGTCTGCCGGCAGTCTTGCGACAATCGTAAAAGCGCTACACGTGCCCCAGCTACGGAATCCTCGTAAAACGCTAATTGGCCATCCGTTGGCGATGCATCAACAAGCTCGCGGCCGTCGACTAGAATTAATTCACCCACACTTGTTCGTGGCTTGGGTGCTTCCCGTTACGATCGTCTGACGACGCAGTCTTGAATAATACATCGACAGTAAGGGATCTATCGATGCTGCTGCTCATTTTTTGACGATTTGTAATTGAAGTGCTCGATAAGAATTGTTGAATTCAGGTATCTTCATAGTATTCATTGGGTGTATTAAAAATCGAGTATTTAGTTACTTGTGCGGAAGTAAGTCGAAAATGTGAAATGAGGGACGATTTTTTGGATGATGCTTTATGTTGGAAAAATCGAATCGATGAAAATAATTCCTTTTGGCTCAAACTAATTGACAGACTGAAGAAATATAGTTTATTCTGTTTAATCGATTCTTGTTTTTGGTCAAGTGCTGATGTATTTCGTGCAAATCGATGGTCGATTTTCTTTCAAAATTTCGAATCAGAAATTGCCATTCTACGTTTCGTGATACCAAAAGAAGGTTTAGAGTAATCGTAACAATGTTACAATAGTGTGGGTGGTAATGTTTAGTTTCTAGATTTCAGTTCAAAATGAAATTTATAGTTAATTTTATTATTTTTTGTTTGTTATGTCAAAACTCGGAACTGGTAATACTTTTCCAAATCTACGATTCAATTGCAAGGTTACTTTTCAATATTACACTGATTTATCAATTTTGTGCTACATCGAACATTTTAATGTATCAAAGAAACACTGTTATCGATTTCTTCAGTGGCACATGAGTGACATAGAGCATGTTACGTTCGAAATGTAATATTACTAACGAGAAGGCGAACTAATCAATCAAATATCGCTCTATGACTTCATATTATTGATAAGTACAGCAATGCACCTGTAAAGCTCAGTCAGACACGTTCTTTATTAGCAGAATTACGTCCTTTTTCTTAGATAAATTGATTTTTCCACTATTTTTTACATAAATAAGTTAAAAATTTAAGTAATCCACTTTTCTGTTCTCCTTTTTTTCCTTCCTATGAAAATAAGTATGCATGAATAGAATTATTGCTCTAGAAACGTCAGCACGTGAAATATGAAAAATTGTTTTCTATGTAATGTTTATTTACATTCCATGTGACACTTTTAAACAAACACTAACACTTTTAAAACACTTTTAAAAGGATAAGAGGAGCTTCTTGTTTTGAAAATCTGATAAATTTAACGCGTTTAAGAAAGGATAATGAAAAAACTTGAAACAGGTGCAACCAGTGTAACGTTAATGCTGCTATTAACCATATTTTCCAATCCTGCCCAGTAATAAATTACGTTAGAAGCAAATTCAAGATATTAACTAACTCAACAGAAGCTCTCAGTAAAAAAATCCAGAAATTTTATTTAATAATAATAATCTTTCCACAGTGAATACTTTTGTTACATCAAAAATCCTCGAAACAGCTCACGAAATACCAACTTGCATACCAAAATATTCAAATACACACAAGGAAAATTCGATTTATACATAAAAAAAGGAGAACATAGTTCCACCGCAAGAGACATGTTCAACCGAAAATTGCAAACTTCGCGACCATACTCAGAGACAACGCAAAGGAAATCCAGAAAAAGACGAACACCTATCGCAAAAAAGAAAATCGAAAACGGGAATAGAATCGCGAGGTGCGTAGCGCGTCGACGATTATTCGAAGGAGGGAAAGAAGCGCCTCCGTCGAAATCAGAGAAAATGGGGGGATAATAAAAGTAAAACGGAGGTGACGTGACGCCATTTAATCACTGTTAAAGCTCGCTGTCGGCCCTCGTGAAAAGTAGTCGACGGGAAAGTCGCGCGGAATCGATTCGCCGAACCAGGCCTCATCAGTGCCTAGTAGACCGGAGAATTTCAAGAGCAAAAGCTCGCTACTGGCTGGCATGGAAACGTCACTCAGCTATCGACTCCGCGATGGAAACTTCGCCTGGGTTTCTGGACAACGGATAGACAGATTGCAAATAACTTGATCTCCGTGTCTGCCTCGCTGCCGTTGCTGTCGGTGTAGAGAGACACGATGATCGCGTCGTCGAGGTCGCCTCGACGACTAACAGAAACGAAAGTGAAGAAGGGGACGGAAACGAAACGGAACGAAACGGTGCTGGGCAAAAAGCTCGACTAGTCTAGCTGGAGCTGCGAAAGTGTCCGAGTTGCTCGTCGAACGAAACAACCGTAAGCCAATCAGCGAAGCTCGCGAAGATTTGTTGTAACGCGTGACCCAAATTCGCTCACCGAGCGCTCGTCTCGGGCGAACAAGTCGAATTTTTGGAGGAAAGCGATGTGAACCGGGCATTTTGCGAATCGCTGCGTACTTTTTTTTTTTGCGAATCTGCTCGTTTATTTGCATCGCGCCATCTCTTATGGCGCGTTATTTATTATTCGATATTGGTCAATTGTAAAGGTTGTTAAATTTGTTGAATGAAATTGTTAAGGAAATTTTGATCTGCTTGAAATTATTGGATCAGTGGAAATTTGTAAATAATTCTTTAAAGTATTAAGAAAAAAGATAATGTATTATATGCACTAACAGACACTACTATAAAATATAGTGCTACATTTAACTTGTATGTATTAATCTGAAACGTTTTCGTCACTTTGAGGAATACACATTGAAAGCAAATTTTAGTGTATTTCGTTTAAACAAGAAATGTTTCTTTCTTTATGAAAAATAAAAATTTTATAATTTTTTGACACTTTCCTATACAATTATGTTGAACATTCATTCGCTGTTAACTATTTTGTAGTTGTTGTAGCTTTGTAATATTTAATTTATGACTAAGAAAAGGCAATTATCAAATAAATCTACAACATGATGCCAGTTGAATTACCTTGAAGTAGATCCTGTATTTAATAAGAAAGCAAAGATATACGAAGCTTTTGGGCTTTCATGCTGCACATGCTATTAAAATTAATTCTGCTACAATATTTTAGAGTATAAATAAATATAATACTATTGTATCGTTGTACAATAGGATTTGATAGAAATTCTGGTAATTTCGTTTATTCTTCTCAAGAAATAATTGCAAGCACAATTATTCTCTCGTCTTGTCATTAAGCATAACTACATTTGTCTCAATATTTTTGAGTAACTACAAAAATGATACAAAATCATTCTGAAAACTGTAAAATTCTTTTTATTTTCTCAAATGAAACAATATATTTCTAACATTCTTCTTTTGTATCAAAAAATAACGAAAATGAATTATTTAATTATTTAATACGTTAGAAATTGAGCTATCAAGAATATTACAGGAGAAATATTCCTCACTTATGTTTCATAACTTTTAGCATTAGTCAAAAGTCACATATAATATATATTAATGTCTGAAATATAGAATATTCTTTGGAAATAATTCTTTTTAACACATTTATTATATCGTTGAGTCTTAATATAATTTGTGTATGATCATTCTAACAAGAAACATGATTACTTATAATTCAAATAATTTCATAATACTATCATAAATATCTAAAATACCCGAAAAACTTTTGTATTTATATTTTATAGTAAAATATTTCTCCTGCAATATTTATTATCAATTTTCTAAACAAAGGAAATATTTAAAATATGCTATAGTGATTTTATCCTAACAGTGTTATCTATGATGTTAGCAATCATCATCAACTAGGAAAGGTAAAATTAACTTTAAAAACAGTAGAATTATTTACAAGATTTCCTCGTAGGCCAATATTTTCATCGAACTCATTTCATCCGTAGAATATTGAACAACTAATATCTTCGACTTTCATTTTCATCTAAACAGAACTTAGTATAGGCATCCAAGATCGTAAAAAGTATTAAACATGCTCCTATGTATCTCCTATAATTACGCGTTCTCTGTCAAGGCAAATCAATGCAAAATTCTATTTCGACAAGAAAACTTTCTTTCTCCTTCCCCCTCGAAAACCAGAAAACAGGAGAAAGAAGGAGAGAAAGAAAGGCAAATTGATAGGTCGCTCGCATTTACAAAACACTAGGCTCACCTTCCTCCACGAATCAGCAGCTCATGCAAGTAGCTTCGTGGCTGAATACGCAAAGTTGTCGCGGACATGCGTGGGCGAAATCGAACGAAAAAAAAAGCAGCAGCGACGCGATACGATCGAAGAAAGGAAAACGTGAACGAAAATTTGAGAGAAGCGGACTGCCGTGAAGGAACACTTTGGAGGCGAGTCTGGGAGTAATGGGTTTCTGGCGCGTGTTCGGGGATTCTCTTTGCCAGTGGGATCGTCGAAGGGATGATCGGTGCGAAGTCGATAGTAGAACGACGCGGATACGTGTTCCATGCGAAATCGCAATTTCCAGCTCAGACATAATCACGTGGTCCCTGCTTTGACTCGTCGATGTAACTGTGTGTGAAGCATGTATAAGTATATTCTGGGTCACTGTGTTCTCGGTCATCCTGTATTCCCTACGTCTGCTATTTGTGTTGGTACTTTATCCATCTCTACGATAGGGAGTTTCTTTCGTTTTCTTGTTTCTTTCTGTATTTTTGGGGGGGTTTCTTGGGGGGGGGGTGGTTCTGGGGGGGGGCTGGCGGGCAAGGGCAAGTAGTACACATATGTATTGTAGATCTTCGACCAGTGTTTTAGGGGGGCGGGGGTGGGTTCACGGTATCTTCCTCCTTCTTTTGCTTCTTTTCTGTCGGCTTTGTTTCTTAAAGTTCGTTTCTCTCGCACATGGTCGTATTTATATATATATATGTATGTATCATATACGCCCGCGCGTATATGATATCTGTATGTACATATAATAATAGTGAAAGCCCTCGCGCCGATACACTTCGTGGTTGGTAAAGCCCGTGAAAGCAAGAATCAGCGGCAAGCGATATGTAACCCATCTTGAATGCTTACATCGGAGGGGTACGTATAATGTCCAACACATTTAGAGCCAATTCGTGTGTCCGGGATTGCGTTTCACGATTTGTTATACGTACGTGGTTTCCGTTTTACTTCTCTGCGCGGTGCGTACGGTTCAGTGCGAGCACATTCGACACCTACGACGCTCTTATACGCCCAGATAACGATATCGTCGGATGTTGCATACGCTCGATAAATAAATAGGATTCGTGTGATTTCCTGCTCGTTTTTCCGGACTCGACTTCCAGCCAGATACATTTCTGTGGCGTTTCGAAAGTTACGTGGAATAAATACGACCTCGTTCGACGTTTTGTCGACGCCGTGTATTCTCGACGCGTCTCTTTAGAAGCTTGGCACGTTCCGCGCGAAAATGATTTGCAAACGTAAATTGCAGGAACGAAGTCGTATTTCAAAGAGACTCCTGCGAACCAGAATCAATTCTATCGAGTGTTTTAAACTGGCTGTCGAATGTGCGAGGCAATTTCAGCGCACGCATGATCGAAAGAGCGGGCAGAGGACGTGGACGCGCGTGTCCGTACGCATAACAAATCGTTCGGAACATTAAGAAGACGTCGCCTAGACATCGCTTTTAAGCAGACCCTTCACGGTTAAACGAGTGCACGTTATTCAACTTTATACTCCAGCAAATTGTGAAACCCTCGAAAAGTGGGCGGGATCGAATCGTAAAATATCTTTCACTGCGCTTTTATCGCCCTCCCTTCGATTTAATAACTTCCTTCATTGCTCTAGCGATCGATGTCCCTCTCTCGCGGTTAAACAATATATCGAAACAAACGATCCAATTAAAATAGAAGTAAAACTTTCCCGATAAAACAGTAACACCGACGTTGGTATCGATTCAATTACCCGAGTGCACGCGATAGTAAAAAATTAAGTGCGAGTATCAGGCTAGTTCAATAAATGAAAAATAATAACGATTGAATCTTAGCGTTTTGTTTATCATATTTATCATGTAAATGCTTCTCGATGATTTGAAGAATTTTTAAAGTTTTTGAAAAACCCAGACTCGACTCCACGTAATTTTTATCCTTTTCCAATATTAAAGAGACACAACTTGGAGGCTACTCGTGTCGTATCACGATAAAAGCTTGGAAAATGATAACATTAAACGTGTCTCGCGGACGTTTAATCAACTTTCATTTAATCAATATAGAAAATGTGTACGATATCGTTCGCTCAAACGATTGCTAAATTTATGTTGCACAGTTCGCTTAAAAAAATGCAAGAATATTTCGACAAAAAAAAATATCCTTTGGACGTAAAAAACGTATAACGTTAGGTTACAGTAATTTCTTCAGAACGAACGTTCTATCGTACACCGTACGTGTAAGCGTTAGTATAAACCAACTCCTTCGATTAACGTCGTTGATAACAGCCGTGTCTGCGTCACGAGAAGCGACACGATCGATGTCCACATAATTAACGCGAAAAATCGGTACTCGCTCGTGAAGCTTTTCACGGAAACCTCATTTCGGAGACACGGACGTCTCGTTATAGAATCCAGCGCGTCGATAAACTTGCTCGACGTTTATTCGATTCGATCGATTATCGAATAATAAGTACCGGTGAGTAATTCACTCTCGCGCGGCGTTTTTAGTTTAAATCGGTCCGCAAATATCAGCTGGGAGCTCGGTTGCTCGAGCGGAGCTGGTAAAAGCGGACGACCGCTCGATCCATCGTTTGTAATGCCGTCGATAAATAAATTTCGTTCAACGAATTTGCATGAATTTCATACGCGCCGGATAAACGTTTCGTCTCGCTAAACATTTCGATGCTGCCCGGAATATAAATATCAAATTTTGCTTAACTTCGCCAGGTTGGCGTTATCCCCGCGACGGCGCATTATTAATTGCGTTAAACGCGCGGATCAATAAATTATGTTCACGGTAATGAAATGTTTATCAAGCGACATTGAATGTATTGGATTAATTGAAATCCGCCGCGCTGTGTCCGCCGTTTTCATATTTCCTAATTTAATCTTTCCATCGCGCTGCTGTTTTGCACTTTGTTGCGCTTGTCCTTCTAATTCTCAACTCTTTCGTGCTGCTGATGGTACCATAAGTGCAAAGTATATGTCGAAGAGTGTACTATCAGTGGGTATATTATAGATACATGATAATAGAATAACCAATTAAGTGGTTTCCAACCCTTTGCACTCGACGCTTTTCCAGCAATTTTCTATTACTTGTGAAAGTTAGAAATAAAAACTATTATCGAGTAATTTACAAAATTTCCAGTTCAATAGAAAGCTTTGGGGAAACGTGTGTTTCTCAAAAATTTGCGGTGGAATAAGTTTTTAACCTTCGCAATTAGTAATCAATTCCCTCTGAGACGACATCCGAGTGCAAAGGGCTAAATTTAGAATTGATAATTATTTTTTCTCCAATTGTGATTCATAAAAATCTGTATATAATCTGCTTTTAAAACGATTTAGATTGATTCGAAATATTGGTTCTAAAATGTATCCAAAAATCATTGAAATCGATTAAAAGAATTTTAAATAATTATCTAAACTTTTTATTCGAATGTCAGGAACTGTATTACTGTCTCAGCTTCTCCCAACTGATTTCTTTCTCCAGTAACGTCAGATATTAAAATGCAGTTTTACATTTTCTAACTGTCGATCTATCGCGCCTGGATTATTTTTTAGCTCGAGTTTTCAACAGCTTCGCCAGATTCCTTGTCTCACCCTGATTTATCTGAGCCGACAGCTGTTTATGCTAGGGCTGGTAAGGCGATTTACGTGCCTGGAAATGCATTTTTCGATGAGCTTTCAAGAAAAATAACGAAGGAAGGACGCGTTTGCCTATATCTATAACATACCTTTATTTCAATTTATATTCTCATTTGCATTCAAGGATATGAAAAAGGAAGGATTATAAATTTCATTTTTTTCAATTTTAAAATATCACTTTCTGTCAAGGAAAGCATCACGAATTTACTTGATCAATGCAAAAAACGAAAGGTCGCGATATTAATCTGTATTTTTTTAAATTTAATGTCTATGTGAACGACTAAATATTTAAAATTTATATTTTTCTATTAATTTACCAAAGATTTTACTAATTCTTGAGGTATTCTAAATGTATGTGCGTACAAACATTACTCAGACCAGATTTTAACAAAATTAAATTAAATAATAAATAACAAAAATATCTCAGTTCCAAATTACAAGATGCCACGGTTTACCACAATTTTTAACATACAAAATTCTGCGTTAAACCCTTTGCACTCGGATGTCGCCTCTAAGAGAATTGATTGCTGATTGCGAAGGTTAAAATCTAATTCCATTGCAACTTTTTGAAAAACGCATATTTCTCCAAAGTTTCCTATTGAAATGGAAATATTCTATTGCTGAAAAATAGCTTGGCAATAGTTTCTATCGCTAACTTTCACCAACAACAGAAAATTACTAAGAAAGCGTCGAGTGCAAAGGGTCAACTCCAGAAGATGAACTCAAAAACAATCGTAGCCAATAGTTTCCAGTCAATCCAAACAAATTTACGCGAAAAGTGATAAATGAAACTATTAAACAACTCGTTGTAATTTCTCTTTACGTTGAAGCACGCGCGTTTCTCTGCGTATTTGATCGTAGCAATTTCACAGCCTCTGCATATGCACCGCGATACGAGTTGAACGAAAAGAACTGGCTGTGATTCTTTGTGCGTGTTCTGAAACGGCAGACGTGACAGCCGCGGCAAATTGTCCGGGTCGAGTGCTAAGTGGAATGAATTTATCATTTCACGTCTGTACGGTAGGGTTGTCACGAGCCGCAGTAGTGCTCGTGCGAATTTCTGCGCGTTAGAAGCGAATCGAGGGCGTACTTACGCTTTAACCCTTTGCACTCGATGACTTTTTCGGTAAATCTTCCAAAGAATATTCTATACTTCAAATGTTAATCATTTTAGCTATTTCTTTCTGCATAAATATTACAGACATATATATTCCATGTCACCTTTGGAATACTAAAAATTATGAGACGTATGTGAGAAATATGTGTCCTGTAATATTCTTGACAGCTTATTTTTTAACTTTAATTTTCGTTATTGGCAGATAATTTTTTTTATTACGAATTTTTTCGTGAATACAACTAATCTTATTTTTCAATAGCTGTAAATTGACAATTTCACCTTCACTCAAGCTAATTTCACCGTCCAAATTCAATTTTTCTAGGGCTCCAAAACTTAAAATCAGTTGGTGAAAAACTGCAGTTGCTGTGTGAAACACCATGACGAGCTGAGAGTCGCCTCTCGAGCGCAAAGGGTTAATGAAATATCTTGTAATTTCACGGGGACTGAAAGGAAAAATAGATGGGGAAACCTGCGCGAGTATTTCGCGAGGTGCATCATATTTTAAACGAATGACAGCATTCGAAAAATTGGAGGAACGCTATTTCGTTGATGCACGTGCGTCTCCTACAAAATAATTTTTAATAGTTTGTTGAAGAATAAAATAGATAAGCGAAAATTTACTGATTGCGAGTATGGAATTATACCTCTCGTTCGAATGAAATCTAATTCGTTTTTTAATTCCTTATATTTGAATACCCAATTACATTTTGTTTTGCAATTACAAGAGATAAGAAATCGCATTTCCATCGCAACAAATATGAAAAAGAGGATTTAAATATGTAAATTGAAAAAAAGTTGGTGTACTTCCTTCGATATAAAATGAAATTGGTACCTTGATTTATAGTACTCAATTAAATGGTTTAATTAATACATTTTGCAGTACAAATGTCAGTACACAGTAGAACTATGTAAAAGAAAAATACTTACGATTCTATCGTGGTCTAAATTTTTCAAATTTTTAGGAGAAAGGTTTAATTGAACAAAATTTCGATATATTACATACAAAGACTAGAAATATGATATTTTATCTTTGGAATACAGATTTTTTGAATATTTCAATTAAGTAACTAATTTCTATGGAATTTAATAATAAAAGAAAATTCATCACACTCTATATGCGTATCCATATTAAAAAATAAAAATTCCAATAATACAACTTTGGAATTCAACAACTTCAAAGAACTCTAGCTCACAAATTAATTTATTAACCAACTATTCTTCTCGTAATATGGACAATACTCTTGCACTGCTCATTGCAACAATCATCTTGAAACTGCAAATGATTCACTTGCATCAGAAAGCAGCTTCCAAGTTTCTCGATGAAATAAATAACACGAAACGCGTGAAACAAGGCTGACGTTGAATAAAAATAATTGTTTCTCCTCGAAGCAACAAGCCAAGAGAATCGTGGCTGCCGTAAGACGCGCGCTGGAATCGGGGATGAAATGAGGCAGAAATTAATGGACGCCCCTCGAATCTCGATCGAAAATAGCGTAATTAAAGATGAAATGCTGTCGCGTGCTGTAGCGCGCAGACGTCGTTCCATTAACGGCGATTATCTCAACTTCTCCGAAATTCGGATACAGTCGAGCAGAGCGCGTTAAACGAGATTTAACGTTGGATGAAATCTGCTACGCCGCAACGTCGTCGTATCGCTCGAATCTGCTCGTCGTGGAAAACGCCTATTTTCCGCGCGACGCCGTCCTGACAAATTAAATCGATGAGATCAGAAACAACGCGTGGGACTTCCTTTTTTAAATCGCGTTCGTTTGACTCGCGACTGAATTAAATTACAACCACCAGGTCGATGCACGTTACACGAGCGTCGAAACGACGACGCGATGAAACAGAGACGATGATTTACAAAGCTGGACTAGAATCGACCCAAGTATTTGACTTATGCAGTTAGTTTCTGCGTTCAATATTGGCTGATGAGAGCATACCAGATGTATACATTATGGATGGAACTATGATTGATGAACTATTGATGGAGGAACGTACGATTAGTATTCGCAAATAAATCGTCTGACAGTCGGCTAAATATTCTGACAATTGTATCTCGCGTGTCCATAGAGTAAATTTCTAATCGATGAACATACAATGCGTAGAAGGATGTACTAGAATTGCATTTTTGTTTAGAATAGAGTGTCATTTTAATATCGAATTGGAGAAATGGGAAATTTAGACACCTGTTGTATTTAATTTTGTAAATTTGATAAGAAAGCTATAAGAAAGCTATTGTTGCCTACGTTGCGCGTATAAATTCTGATAAAAATATTATTGATCCTTGATTCTAGAAAAAATTCGATTCTTTCTGTTTCTGAAAAGTTAATTTAGCACTGTACTTGATACAATAAATGAAATTACACCTTTCTCAAACAATATATCGCCAAGAGAAAGCGATGAAACAACGCTACGCTGTCGTTCTCGCAAATATCGAACGCCAAACGTGAAAAAAATCGTAGAACGAAGGAACAGCTCGTCCTGTTTCTGATCTCATACATTAGACAGCACGCTCGAAGCTTCGCTGACACAAAAAGTTCTCCACGAAAAGGCGAATTCTAATTTTGCAGAGAACATCGTCGCTTCCAGATCCAATTACAGCACGTCGACGCGTAAATATTGCAACAGCCAGCGATCGTTCCGTTATTGACGATCACCTCAAGTTACCCGCAATTCCGAAATAATTGGATGCGACGAGTCTAATCCGACGATGGTTCAAGCTATCACCGCCGTTTCCACGCGGTAATCAGCCCTGAAAGTGGAATACAATTAACGAAACCGCGACCAGGAGCGTGTGCTCGCGGAATTCGCTGGTTCGCGCCCATCCCAGGCTGCGTTCGACCGAATTCCGCTATTAAATAATGCACGATGTTGTTTCGCGTCATTCAGGCGACGAATTTAATTATCCCGTCAGCAAGGAGCGATCGTTGCTCCCAATTTTCCTCGTGGAATTGATAGGGAGAGAGATACTGCGCGAGTTACGAAAGGGTGCGTCGCGTCGCCAGAAGAAATCCTGGGAGAAGTGATTAGCAAGGAGGATCGTTATTTGACGAATTGAACTTTTTGGAAACGATCGCATTTTTAAATATAATTACGGTTTTCTTTTTGTTTCTTCTCGTATCTTTCTGTTAATACGTAGCCTTCATTTTTTGGTGTAATAATGATATGATTGTGTTGTATTGTTATTGCAGCAAATGAGAGTTAGAATCTTTCTGAAGCAGCGATCATCTTGTATTGTTCAAGATTCGAAATTGAAAAGAATAAATATTAAACTATCGGATTTTAAGATTGATAATCTTTTTCTATATTTCACAAAAGACGAAGCTTGTAGATTTCGAGTTATGCTATTTTATTGATACCATACGAGATAACAGTGAAAAGACGAGCAAGTACCTTATAAAATTATCGGTTTGATAAAAATTTCTGTGGGCATTCTTGTTATTACAATATAGATGTACCTTTTTAAATAATGTATAATCGTTCAATTTGTAAAAAATTTCGCTAATTACTGATGTTTGACTCCACTCAAAAAGTGGCAGTAAAACAAACATTTTATATTCTGTCCTATTAGAACTTTTTCAACTAACTATAAAGTCGATCGCTTGATATAAAAATAAATAAAAACATTACGATTACGTACAATATATAACGATAAACCCCAAACTCTGCAGCTAGAATTGGAATCGTAGAGCTCAGAGTACAAAATAGAATACAACATTAATCCCACGTTAACGTCGAACCGCTTCTTTTTCGCTATTCAACGCGCAAAGAAAAGGAAACAGGTAAATCTAGCGAGAGGACATCGCGCACGCCTCTATCCATCGGATGCGACCATAAGCGGTTCCCTTCCGCTTCCCTTTCTCTTCCCACACTTTTCGACGTTTCACACATGTTGGTACATGTGCGTGTTATGTATCGTATATACGCAAAGAATGAAATAAATATATATATAAAGATCCGAACTGAAGCTACGAAGCGTGAGAATGAACGGCTATCTATGGAGCGTTGCTATTGTGTTGCACTGAGTTCTTGTGTCGGACAAAGAAGCCTCGGGAGGAAGCTCATTGGCGCAGGATCAAGAGGACGTTTCCTTTTTTTCTTTATTTCAGGAGCTGACAGGAAGACGGACTCGAGTATCGTGGCAATCAAGGCTCGCCAGTGCCGCCACAGGACTCCGAAAGCGTTTCCATTAACGACGCGTCCTCCTCGTCCTCCTCCTCGTCGTCGCACAGAGAACTGTCCAGACAATGTACCAAACTGATGCGCGCGCGCATTAAACGGGACATTCTTGAGGAGAACGTCGTCGTTATCATTGTTGTCGATTCGTGACACCGCTCTGGGAGTTATGGATTACCATATCTGGGGGAACCGCGATGAGCGTCACGCGTTAGGAATGTTAATTAACGTCTGTTTTGCCGCCTGACACGGACGCTCGTGTTTGGGATACTGTTTTGTTTCCGTTTTCATTTAACGAACGCTTATACGATTAATGTAGCACTCGTATTTGTGAACTGTAACGCTTGGGAACTTTTTATGTCAACATATCGTAAGCGAGGGTCTCGAATGTGATATTCGAATGGACGATTTTGCAAAAAAGAGAACGAAACGATTACTTATATCTTACGATATAAAAACGTAATTTTACGTAATCTGCACACAACGTGTTAATAAAATGATTATTTGGTATGCAATCTAGAATGGATTGGAGGGTTCATAACGCGCGTCGATGAATCGATGTCACGGTTTACTCTTTTCATAATGAAATCTCAATTTCGTTCAACATTGCGATATACATACACTGCACCATATGTTTCTCAAATCAATTGCAACGATTAAACGTACTACACCTTCCAACGAAACAATATCTTCGTCGTTTCTAAAATACCAACCATTTCACTCATCTCCAATGTTTTTAGGAACCAATACAAAATAGCAATAATTTTCTAACTAGAATTCGATCGATTGTCAAGGAAACACACGGGACTGACTGGGAATATCGCTTCTGGATCGTCCAGTGACGGCAATGTGCCGAGTGTGCCGACGTCTCGCGTCGTTCGAGGACGCGGCGCGTCGCTTGCGCCGCTGGAAAGAATTTGGAATCAGTAAAGAGACTCTTAGTGCTCTCTGTGTGTACTGAGCGTGTTTAGTGTGTAGTGGAGACAGTAGTGTACCTGGTTGCCGGTGTAGGTCCAGGATCCGAACTTCATGTCACAGTGTTGGTCGTCAAAGGGGAACCAAGTGATGTCTATCTTGCAAGTGCTCTTGAAGATGCCCGGAGGAACGTACAGGCAACTGCCGTTATGCGTGACCACCACGTTTGTTTGGTACGTCCCGTCGAAACCCTCATCCGCACTAACGTGTTCATATCACATCATTAATCATCGTCGTCGACATCGATCGCATTAACGTTTTATTATTCCCGTTTTATTCGCACCCGTTGCGTCCCCCGAGTTATCGATCCGCGAGATCTGTCGCTTTCTGTCCTTTTACACGGGTCTGTTTCGATTCTTGTCTTTTTCCTAGCGCTGTCTATTGGTAAAAGCAAGGTGACGAACTGGTTCGCTTCAGAAAAGTTAGTTATTGATTGGGTTGTGTTAGAAAAAAAGGATCCTCTTGGTGAAGAATATAATAATGTTTAACCCTTTGCACTTGGCTCTCTCTGGACGTTAGTAATAGAAGATATTGCTAACATAGCAATCTTTGAGCAATATTTTAGTTAGTTTCTATTGCTAACGTCTCCCAGCGATAGGAAATTTCCATTTCAATAGCAAACTTCAGAGAAACTTGCATTTCTTAAAAAGCTGCGGTCACTCTGCAATCATTAATCAATGCTGATGTTTCCTTAGAGAGGCCATCCGAGTGCAAAGGGTTAATAGAATATATTTACAACTAATTTGGAAAATATAAAGGAATAACGAGGTCAGAGAAGGAACAAGAGGCTCGTTTTTTACGACTTTACTTTTGCAACTGCTTGATCCTCTTTTGTCTTAACGCACACATAAACTTTCCTTAGAGTCACAACACATCCTATCGATCCTTCACTCAGCTTTTCCTGTTTCAACACGTGATTGTGTTCCGTTTCCGAATACGTCTCAGGTAACTCATTAACACGTTCAAACAGTTTCGTGTGATCCACAGCCGTATTCCTGATTCCAGGACCTTCTCCATCACCCTTCTGTATCACTCACTCTGTCTCACTCTATCGATCGTTTCTATTTACTTCTGACACCTTGTACGAACTTAAATATTTTTGTTCAATCTTTATCTGTGGACCAAATCGAGTTCTTTTAATAAGTTCTATGTCTTCTTCTTGATATCGTTTCGTAGGTTTACAATTTCAATTATAATTTCGCTTGATTTCAAAAGACTCTCTTTTGTTAGCCTTCTAGATTGGTCTCGTTTTTGGTCAAACAATTATATTGGTTTCTGTTCTAAAAAAGTAATGTTTCTGTACGATGCTGCATCGATACTTCGTTGAAAGATACTGTTAATATTTTTGTTTAATACATCTTTGAATTATACTACTTGTACCATTGATTAAGATTGTTTGACAATAATCTAATTAAAATTGGTACGATCTTTCGAATTCTATGCTCTGCTTCTTCGTTATACAATATTTCTGAACTCTATAGAAGCCAATACAGTTCCTTTGTTAGAAATAATTCGCTCAGGGTCACCAAAATTTGTTTGTTGACAGTCGCTCCTCCTTTGAGATCAACGTCAACTCTCCTTCTCTTTTTTACAATTTTTCTTTTCAAATATCGTGCACAGAGAATCCAACTTATAAAATTTCTTAATTTCTCCTCTAACAGGGGAATATAATATTCCATCTCGATCTCTTTTTTCATTTTTCATACTCCAAAATCACTGTCACCAAACGTTTTTCTTGTTACACCCATAAGAGACATAGAAAGACAAATTATTATACTCGCGTACTATGTTTTTTCTGTATTTCTTCACTACACTTATTCTGTCTTTCACTCTTTTTTCACATACTACAACTCTCGCTCACTTATCGCTTTATCACTTTCAATTAATTCACTTTTGCTCGTGGTCACTGCGTCGCACACATCAAACGAAAGCAGTCTTTCAGGCTTTATTTCTAAACATCCGTATGTTCTGATAAACTCTCGATCCACGCTGAGCCTCAGAATGTAGGATTGGATTGTGTTAGGAACAAAGGATCCCTTTGGTAAATAATAAAAAATGTTTAATACAATAAATTTGGAAAATATAAAAGAAGGACTACGCTTTTTCCACTGTTTACACACGCATAAACTTTCTGTGGTTACAACGCGTCCATCCTCAGTGGCGTGCAATTGCATTTGCTGATAGGGAAGCTCTGTTTTCGTAAAAGTTATAAACAGATACTAAAAATAACAAAAATAAACAGTTTATTTATTTTGATTCTAAAATAGATACAACATAAATGTTCTGACAAAAATAATTTATTATCTATATTTTAGAGAATACAAGGGAAGCGTCGAGACGCTTTCACAGTTGCCATGGACTGCACGCCACTGTCCATCCCCCATGTACGATTATTTCCTTTTACGTGGTATTGTGTGGAATTTTAAAAAGCTTTGTTGGGTTCTATAATCGTTTGTGAGAGAATATTATTAAAGATTCAATGGTAATTCTATTTTTATTGCTTCCAAGGCATCCTTCTCTCAACCATAAGTATGTTAAACATTTAATGAAGCGTGGTAGATGGAAGACTTTAATTAATTAATCATTGGTTAAGATATTTCATTTGCAACTGGTGACATTTCAATTCTGTGAAACAGTATGAAACAGTATGAAACATTTCGTGGTCGTTTCTGAACATTATTAAGTCCTAATTTAAATCATACGATCTGATAAAAAACCAATCAGATAATCAGATTCAATGTTATATAATAAACGAAAGAAAAGTACACACAAATTTTCACAATACTTTAATTATTAGTTTTTAAAGGCAACCTATCGATTTCTCATTTCGATGTATAATTTAATTCAACTTCTTTCGCGTAGGCTATGCATAATTTTTCCCTTTCATCGCGCAGAGAAACAAAAACAACAACTGAATTTTAATATTTAAAGCTTCAGTGAACAGTCTCTCTGAAAGTAAATAATTGTCAATTATTTAGAGTAGAATGCGCTTCGTTGGTTTCGACGACCTTCGAATAAATTGTCAAGGCCAGCGTTCTATGTTAGAAGATGTTTTTACGCGTGCGACTCCCGAATTATGCGCAAAACTATTTTTGATATTACGTATGGAGATATTCTGTTTATATGCGAGGAAATGTAATGTTGGTTTAGGCTGGCGGCTGCCTAACAGCGACTGAATTGAGAATGTAGACCAAATCTAACTTCAACTTAATACAAATTTCACTTAAATTAACAGAAACCTATTGCAAACATTAGATGTGTTCATAGTACCAAAAAGGCGCACTCCATCGAATGGTGAAATACGAAATGGCGAAAAGTTATTCACGACTGCAGCAATATATTTGAAAGTTGTCAAAAAGAGTGAGCTATATTTTATTTTAAATAATTACTATCAATTTTTACAGTTACATAAGCAGTTCTTTGATTATTAATTTACTCGTAAACAGTACGTAATTAAACGTAAAATCTCTCAAGAATAATTTGGAGCGTTCGCTTAAAATGGTGGCGAAGGACAAAGGGGACATCCGAGCAAATGCCACGGGCGAAAAATATTTTTGTTCCCCTATATGTTTGTCTACAAAAACCGTTTATTTTAAGTTCTTGAATTTTTATAACAAAAATGGGTACAAGCTTTTAATAAAAACTAGCCGTTTAAATAAATCCAAGAATTTTTAATAATTAAAAGCCAGCGAACGATCTCTGCCAACTTTTTATAACCGTTATAGTCCTTGAATTTTTATAGCAAAAGTGGGTACAAGCTTTTAACAAAAATTAACCATTTCTACATAAAGGAACTCAAGATTCGTTTTAAAAAGTAATAACGATCTCTTCTCGTGAACAAGAAAGTACAAATCAGATATTTTCTTTCATTTTTGGCGAAAACAAATTCCTTTCTTCAGGTTTAAATAAAAGACAAAGATTGTGTATAATTTTTTGCTTCGAAACAAATCAATAGCGTGATCGTTTCGATAATGACCACACTTTAGCATCAAATTTCCATCGAGTTTTCACCTATATCAACCTATATGACTGCTGAAAAATTGCAAATACACTAACAACTTGCTAATACGCCATCGTAGCAATTAGAGCGTAGTTATAACATCGAACTACGAATATCATTATCCCACATTTAATACGTGATAAACCTGTCCAATTAATAAGTGCGAAATGATGTTCTATCTAGTTCAAAGTTCCCATTTTATCGTCATGGGATATTTCATCGAAGTGGAGTACTTTATGCGCGCGTTAAAGCCTTTAATAGCGTTAATTTATACAAAATTGAAAATTAAAAATAATGCAAAATTTGCGCGTCCCTAATTGAAACAAAAAAAAATGTAAAAAATATAGGAATATAAAGGATTCAAATATTAATCTCTGCGATGTATTTAAAAATCATCGAAATTCTGTTAGAAAATCTAAACTTGTGTGTACGTTTCGTCGAATAAACTTTAACATTTGGTGAAGAAACATTGTTCTCACTGCTCATACATTTTTATAAGAAGTCGACCACGTTTATTCCTTTCGAAAGAACCTTTTTGAATCACGTGAAATTACAATACACACACTTTTTGCCCTCTGTGACACCTTGGTAACAATAAAAAAGTACCATTCAATTAATCGTCCAGTGAAAACGAAGCGTACCAGTTCAGTTTACCTCAGGGCATTTTCACCTTGATGTTACCATACGTTTCAGTCCTTGGTCGGAAAATTACGGTGTGAAACGAGAAGTTAACGAACCGAGACTTATCGTTACATCTCATGGAACTTCATTAAGAGCAATTTCATCTTTCATTGGCTCATTATCGCGATTTACGATTAATTTTAGTTTTTACCGCGATCATTTACAATGGACTCGCGAAATACCGTAATTAACGCTTGTCGAGAGACATCGTGCCGATTTAACGCGTCGATTATTACCCCGTTCCGTCTTTTTGTTATTACGCGTTGTCACGCGTCGCTCTGCGAACGCTGAACTATGCTGCACAGTTGTCGCCATTTCCGATTAATAAATGTCCACGATATATTTATTACAAGGCGAAATTTATCGCATAATGCTCTTCCAACTACATGGTACACTTTCCTTCTTCCTCGTTTAATTAGTTGCTGTAAAATAATCCCATCGAATAATCGAACCGTTTCGTGAATGTCGTCGTAATTTGAGGTGAAACGATTATAGGAGAAAATAGAGCTCGATTTTACTGAATGAGTTCATTTCGAGTACATATGAAGCATTTATTTTAATAATGTATTTATCAGAAAATATGATAAGCGTATTTAATATTTTAAGGTAATAATTAAGATAACAATTGTTTGAATGAATTTGATACCATTCAAATGATTTGTGTATAAAATTATACGTTCCAAAAGGCATTTCAATTTTCAAATGTATGCATTACCATTCCATTTTCTTATAAAAAACAGAATTATATGTAGGTATATACCATATATTCTATCATTATCATTTCTGTGAATGATAAAGGTATTTCGAGCCATGATTTTATTCTGATTCTCACAAATGAGACGAAGTCGATATATTTTATTATCGTGATACATTGAATCCATTCAGATATCCGTAACAGAGCAGTTGGGCAGGAATCCAAGGAATTAGTTTTACGCTCCTTTCAAAACTGCAGTATATAGTTGACTGTGACATTAAATCATATTATAGATCAAAATTGACATTCACTGATATTAGAAATAAATATTTTTATCTTCAATTTGAGTAATAGAAAAATGTTTAATCCATTGCTGAATGAAATACAACTACTTTTGTAATTGTAATCTTTATGGCGCACTATTTTTTGAGAAATATATTTCGAACATTAAAAGTAGGTATTTTTCATATGTAAATTATGAATATGTGCATCTATATATTTTAGAAATTCGTCTTAATAATATCACATGTCTCCTAAAACAAGAATTTAAGGAAATGTGTATTTTTTATGAAAACAGTACCGTCAACGTTTGCAAAATTATGTTACAATGTTATCGTCGATGCAAAACACAATTTTGATTATTTCAAATATTACTCGAGATCTCAGAAAAATTCGTATTCCTCTTTAAACACGTTTGCATAAAATAAGTCAAATTTGTTATTTCCATTTTAAGAAAGGAAGTGGAAACTTAGAAGCTTTCTTGAAATACATCTTTTCAGGTTGCTTTTTTAAGAGTTGCAATATATTATATACTTTAAATCTTAAGATATGCAGAAAATAAACAATCTTCTAAACTATTTTATCGCCTCATTAACTATTGAACAATTTGAAAGGGTAAAGGAAAGCTCAATATTCAAAAATTCATTTCTATTTCTATCTAAAAAGTGTAGGCAAAACAAAAATGTTGTCCACACAGTTTGTAACGTCCCTTAATTATTCGCATTGTAAAAACGCACACTATTCATAAAATATTCTCAGCTTTTAACGTTGATCGAAAAGTTCGCGCTTCCATAAAATCGACTGCTGTACTAAAAAGAAAAAAAGAACACTGTAGATATGAAACGTCCTCAAAAGAAGGGAAACAAATAAATAAATAAACTAAAACGCAATTGAATCCATCGACAGTAAACAGTAGAGATGACAGAAAGCAGTACTTCGTCCGATTCAAACGAAAATCGCTTGTTACTTAATCAACAAAAAAGGCGATCCATTGTTTCGCGTGTACGTCGCTTAATTACTCTCGCAAAGAATGGGGCAAGAAATAAAGCCATTCAGGATCCAGCTTTCGCGATACAGTTGGGATAATTTCGAAACAACATGATAATTAGCCAATTAACCGTAATGAAACATCGAGGGGGCCGATAAAAAGCTTCGCCTCTGACGCGACCGCGACTGTTCCCCCCCAGCGACGAAATAATACGTTGTTTTCGTTGGATTTTTTTTTAGTAGCCAAGTCAGTTGGATTTCGTTGGATTTTTCTTTAATAGCCAAGTCAGTTGGATTTCGTTGGATTTTTTTTTAGTAGCCAAGTCAATTGGATTTCGTTGGATTTTTCTTTAGTAGCCAAGTCAATTGGATTTCGTTGGATTTTTCTTTAGTAGCCAAGTCAGTTGGATTTCGTTGGATTTTTCTTTAATAGCCAAGTCAGTTGGATTTTCTTGGATTTTTTTTTAATAGCCAAGTCAGTTGGATTTCGTTGAATTTTTTTTTAATAGTCAAGTCAGTTGGATTTCGTTGGATTTTTTTTTTAGTAGCCAAGTCAGTTGGATTTCGTTGGATTTTTTTTTAATAGCCAAGTCAGTTGGATTTCGTTGGATTTTTCTTTAGTAGCCAAGTCAGTTGGATTTCGTTGGATTTTTCTTTAATAGCCAAGTCAGTAGGATTTCGTTGGATTTTTTTTAGTAGCCAAGTCAGTTGGATTTCGTTGGATTTTTTTTTAGTAGCCAAGTCAGTTGGATTTCGTTGGATTTTTTTAAATAGCCAAGTCAGTTGGATTTCGTTCAATTTTTTTTTAATAGCCAAGTCAGTTGGATTTCGTGGCTGCAAATCTACGATGCAAATTCGAGAGAGGGCGAGATGAGGATCGCGCGAAAGTTCGAAACGATTGCACAACGCGTCACGTCGCGTCGGGAACTTCCGAATTTCGTTGCTTGCCGTTTAATACTTTCGATCGTTCGAAAGTTATCCAAGTTCCTCCTGCGAAGTGTGTCGAACGGGTATTAAGTGCTTTGCAAGTACTCCCGTATTTCCGAAGTTCCGACCTTGTCTGTTTAGCAAATCGGTGTCGGATCGTTAAACCAAAAAAAAAAGAAAGATGAAAGGAAAAGCTGTAACAGCAGAGAGAATCGATAAGTATCCGAATTATAGTGTTGAAATGTCTATTTTCGTGGAAATATCATTGATAAAACGATGCGTCCTCGATTTATTTTGGCCAAAATAAGGTGTTTTTTATGATAATAATAATTTCTTTCTGAAAAAGAAATAAATGAGCAATGTACTTGTGCATAAATATTTTTAAAAATTAATTCAAGTATGTAGCTAATTAAACAGCCAATTATTCGTACCGACTAGTATCGAAGACATAGGGTTTATATTTTTATATTTTTAATTATCGAATATTTCTATCGAAGACCAATTGTTCTTTTACTATGAAATTATAACAAATACATTAAAAAGAAATTTTATATAATTGTATTATATGCAATGCGTATTGTAGAATTTTAACGTAATTAAATCATATTTCAAAAAAACACTGCCTCTCTATTATATCATTTCTTTATTTGATAAAAAAATCCAAGCGCAAATTAAATAATTTCAATTCGCTCGTTCATCAAACTCGAATAATTTTGCACGTAACGTAATTAAAAACAGGCCGTAATAAATGAAAAATAATTTCAGTTTAACTGTGATTATTCTATTTCCATACATAAATGTTATTTGAACTGTGTTCCATGGAGTTCTGTAGTTCCACAAACTGACTTAAAGGGTTCCATAGATTAAATACATAAAATATTCATCAAAATGATGAAAACAACTTTTATTATAATATACTAAAAGAAGATTAAAACGTTTTTCTTTATGTGTATTACTTAGATTGTGAATATTCTATGGCAGTATTTAAATCAACCTTTGATTAGTATTTTGTTATCAAAAAGCTCAGTATAAAAATACTAAACAGTCAGTACATAAATAGCGACTAATCAGTATGGAATTAATTACTGATTATAGGACAGTATATACGGACAGTATATATACAAACCCAATTCATTATAGAGTCATTGTAAATCGAAAAAAATTACATTTAAAGATGTCTAATAAAAATATAAAGTTTTATCTTTTATATATTAAATCAAATTGTGATATAATAACAAAAATATATATATAATGTTTAATTTTAAAGCGTGATACTAATCATTCATATTTAAATACTGACAAAAGGGATTAAAATACTCCCCAATAAAATGCAAGCCATATTTTATTCTATTGTTTGTGATCCCAGGTTCCGCGAAATGATTTTATATTCGTAAGAATTCTTTAAATCGACAAAGTTTGAAGACCACTGGTGTAATTCAACGACTGAACACAGAACAACGGTAAGTGACACCAGCGAATTTCTCGGTTTTCAACAGTGGCGCCCGATACATAAAACGACCGTCTTCTCTTTTGTTTTCGCCCGCTCCGACGACGCGCTGCAGAACAATCGCGACGCTTTGTATATACGTACATAATATATAATATCTGGAACATTGCGCGTTTCAAAAAAGTGTGAAATGCAGAAAAATAGAGGAGCGACGGGAATGAAGAGAAGTGCAGCCGGTTAGTGGAACGTTCCGCATTAATTGCACCGTTCAAAAGCGACGAACCAGCCGACAATTGGTGGGCGCTGAAATGTTACGTTAATCTCTTTTAATACTGTATAAATCTGCACTATCTTTCTTCGTATTAATCGATACGATAACTGAAATTTTACTTTTCAAATAGTTTTCGTATAAAATATTTGGTGCTACGTGTAATGTTAATAATATTTAACAGTTTTCATCCAGTAAATCTACTTGTTGATATAAATATTAATGACACGTTAATCAAGTGTTTGTGGTCCAAGTAATTTCTTTTCTTTTCTCCAATTTATCGCAAGCCAACATTAAATATCTATTTGCTAAGATTTAGAAAATCTTTAATTATGAAATTACTGTGCTCTGAGTGTAATAACTTTAGTAATGGGTAAAGAAGTAAGATTACTATTATTAAATACATTTCTTATTACTCAAAACCTAAAATTCTCTTTTCCCAAAATATTGCTAAATCAAATTGAAAAAATCGTCATAATGAACGATTAACGCCACCCTCGCAGAAACTTAACCGTCACGCAATTAAGTTTTCTTTATTACGATTACTATTATTAAATACACTTGCTATTATTCAAAACTCTATCCTCTTTTTCCAAAATATTGCTAAATCTAATTGCAAAAATCGTCATAATGAATGATTAACGCCACTCTCGCAGAAGCTTAACCATCAGTGGCAATTAAGTCAACGTGCCCCTCAACACATTAAAGCCACTCGCGTCCACGCTAAATAACACAAGTTTTATCTAATTCGCGTCCCTCCAACCCGAACTATGAAGTGCGACCCTTTAACTGCGAACGAATTAATCAGAGGGCGGCCAATTAAACCTATCGCGCTGAAAGCAGCGCGATATATCATCCCCTGTGGAAGGTAACGAACTACTCGCACATTTGCATCGTCCCTCTTGCCCGGCTCGTTATTACAAAGCGTCGCGGCGTGCAGCGTCGTTTATGAATTCTAAGGAACGGTCTCCCGTCGATTGTTCGCCGCTGCACAAAGACGATCTTTACATGGCAGCCATTGTCCGCCATCCGGATGAATTCTGTCCTCTAATCGCGAGATGACCCTTGCACCCTCCGCCTGTTCCTTTTACCCTCGGATTCGCCCTCCTCGCGCATCATCGTCGCGCTTTTCGACTACGATATTCGCGAGCGGAGAGGCGCGAGTCACGACGAGCAACAAGTAAGTCACGCTAAGAGAAGGGCTATCCTCCCCTTTTGTCTTGCGAGTAACGAGCACCCCGCCCTCCATTCATCGCTTTGTATATATCTTTAAACGATATTTAACGCGATGGCCGCTCACCAGTAATTCGCTGTTTCAACAGCCGCGTGGAGGAGCGGTTTTAAATTGGAATAAAGCGTTTCTTTGGACGTTCCAAGGGTAAAGTGCGCGGTTCAATTTGCTTCGAATGAATTGGACCATGTGGATTACTTGGGGGTCTAAGTGTTAAATAAAATTTAGCATTGTCATGCGTTGATGGAGTTTCAGTTTTGTTAATTCAGTTCCCTTGGAGCTTCTGTGCTGTTCAAATAGTGTTTTTGTCATTTGCTCTTGTTACGAATGGTATTAGTGATCTGAGATCGATGTCATTATGTTACGAATGTTATTATAAGCGTTTTTGCTATTTTTTTCTTTTACAGTCTTTTAAAATTAGTTTCTTAAATTACAGTGAAATGTATGACACTCTAAACGTGTTACATCGTAACGTCATAATCATTTTGCGTCCCTTTCGACGTGAATAAAATTATGTATATTTATTCAGTTTACATATATTATGGACGAATTGACGATGGAATGGTAATGCAAGCTTGATTAACAAAGAAAGTAAGTAAAAATCTATCACAGGAAAATTTTTCCTATTGATACAAGTGTACAACTTTCCTCTGGCATAAAAATATGCATCTAAATAAATCTCTCGATTGCGTACCATACTTTCATTCAATTAATGAAAGCAAAGGCATCATTATCTGCTCTTCTAACAATCTAAACTAAACTCTCTCAGAAACATTATCGGTTATCTTCTCGTCGTTTCTAACATCTCAATCGATGGATCTAAAACGCGACACTTTTATATCGCAATGAATGCTTAAAGAAGCGAAGTAAAAATATCCAGACGTAAACCAAATTGCAGGCGAGTCGTTCACGGCAGAATTGGTACGAAACAATTCTCGGGAGAACTTGACGAGGGGAAAGTGTACCCCGTAGGAAGACGGAACGTTTCTACGGGAAAGTAGTTTAAGCGAGTGTCACGCGAGACAAATCGTGACTGGAACCAATTTTCGTAACCGTGTTTCGCGCAATGCTGTGCAACACTCGTGACAGCCAATCCTCCGAACAACCGTCCGCAAAAACGGCTAACAAGCCAGCTGTCCGCGAGCGCGGTCCCCATAAAATTACCGCGGCTGATCCGCGATCAATCAACCCTTCCGCTACGTCGTCGTCCGTTCCAGTTTGCGTTTACGATTTGCCGCGGAATTTCGACGGCCTAGTCCGAGGATTTAGCTCGGCTCTCTGCGTCGTTTCTGTCGAAGAGGATTAAGCTCGTCTCCGCTCGAACGGTAAGACGCGGCGGGTTTTAAGCGGGCGTTCCCTATAGAAATTCGGGCGGTTGAGGTTTCATCGACCATGTCGCAAAACCCGCTCCCGCATCTACTCTCGGTTCTTCCTGCTTCTACTAACTCGAGAACTTTCCCCCAAAAGCGTGTTCACGTTCTAAAACCGAGCCACACTTCCACACCCACGCGCACAGCCAGGCGCACGCGTTCGATCGCAGAGATAACTGCTTCTCGAATTTGATTTCGTTAGAATGACCCAGGCGAGAGTAGATTTGCATAGAGAATGATACTAGGAAGAATCGAGGTCTTCGAGAGGCTTCGGTTAGTCGCGTGTTGGAGCTGCTTTGCGTCGTCGAATATAAATGTGGGAATAAAGTATGCGGGTGAGTCAGGGGGTGAGAATTCGCCAAACGACACGCGTGATTTTTTTCAGGCGAGAAATTTTGGGTAGTTCGTGGAAAGTATTTTGGGTACGTTGGAAAAAGACTTGAACTTTTGGGAAATTCTGAAGTTTAGACCAAGAGGGTCGCAAGTCTTCTTTTATTTGTATTTACTCGTGTATTCCTTTTTTTGTATTTATTTTTTGGCCTATTGAGTCATTGGCAACTATTAAATAAGCAAACGTTGATTTATGAAAAACTAAGTTTTAAAATTTGTCAATGTTTATTTTTTTCTAAGCTTCAAAGTCATTGCACCAATTCTTCTTCCTTAACCCATTCACTGCCAGGCAAATTTAGAGCGTTTTGCGCTTGACGTCAGGATTTTATTGTAAGTTTCCGCGACGAATTTCAATCAATTTAACACTTTCGTTGCTGAACCAACTTTTAAACACTTTTGAATGGTAACTCAACACATTCGCTGCTGATCTCGCGACAGCGTGTGACATGGCGCGATGTCTTAGTACTCTGCACCCTTTTCTTGATAATTACGGTCTTTGTACTATTGTACCAATTGTAAAGTATACATAAAAAACAAAACTATTTAATCGTAAGGTTAAAAGGGTGCAGAGTACCAAGACATCGCTCCACACGAGATCAGCAGCGAACGCGTTAAGTTACCATCGTATGCGATTATAACAACCGATTCTAATACGTTTGATATCTTTACGCCCATAATTTCCTATCTCTCGAATTTATCATCGCGATATTATGTCCTATGTTTGACGTTTTCGAGTATATTCGTTATTCGATATCCGAAAAGTGACGGTAAATTTCGCGCGCGTGTATATTTGCTCGCGTTATTACAACTCCCATAAGTAAACAGCGTTAACAACGTAATGGGGCGGTGGACCGTGTTCTAAATCGACCGTCATAAATGCCGGGCATACACCGTCGGAAAGTTAACGGGGCCCAAATCACCGTACACGCGCCTATGCACAGTGGCGTAGCATTAATTTGCTAAAAGCGTGCTCGAAACTCGACAACTCGCGATCCACCCTCGGCGCCGCTTTGAAACGCGCGCCCTGATATTTTCCGACGAAAATTCGATGTTATACGATCCCCGGGCAAACCACTTTACGAACGTGCTTTACGACGAAAACGCATTATTTAGAGCGGAATAATTTGTGACGGAACGCACCCTCGGCCCGTGCAACAATGTTTACGAAGGAGCATCGACGATTTCGGCTCGATATCAATCCAGTCGTATCGTTTCCAAGTACAGCTAATTTTCAATTAAATATTATGGCGTTGGGTGCGAGAAATGAAAGAATTAGTTGCCAATACAAATCTTTCGAGCGATCTAATGAAATATAAACAAAATTTTAGAATATACGAATAGAGTATACTATTTTACTACGAATTCTACTATTTTGTATTATTTCATTGTAAATCGACACGCACATACGTTTGATAACAATAAATTTTAATCATGAATCGAGGAACAAAAGAATGAGTTGCGAACACAAATCTTTCAAGCAACCTAACGAGATATAAACAAAATTTTAAAGTATACGAATTCTACTATTTTGTATTATTTCATTGTAAATCGACACGCACAAATGCAAATTAGCAATAAATTTTAATCATGAATCGAGAAGTGAAAGAATGAATTGTCAACACAAGTCTTTCAAGCGAGCTAACAAAATATAAACAAACTTTTAGAGTATACGAATTCCACTATTTTATATTATTTCATTGTAAATCGACATGCACAAACGCGTGATAGCAATAAATTTTAATCGTGAATCGAGAAATAATTCAATATTGACATTTTATTATTTAATGTCATTTTAAAGTCACGATGTCAGAGATCGATCGATTTATATTAACGTCGACTGACTGTAACATTGTTAAAAGAAGCAAGCTGGAGTATAAAAATATAGAAATATAAAAATGTTTTCTATGACCAGTGGATGTGTGCTTTAAAATCATAAACTTCTCTTACAGGGCACACTCGAACTGAAAATCATCGATATTTATAAAACTGTGACATTTTATAGATCTCAAAAATATGGTATGTCATATTTGACACGTACTTCTTTTTTATTGCTATCTTCTGTGTCGAGAGGGTGAAAACTACCCTAACAGCTGAGAATATTAAACATAACTAATTTGATACCTTGAAAATGATTAGAGATAATGGAAATTATGTGTAAGTGGATGAATTTGTATCTTTGAACGTCGAATATTGCTTTTAGAACGAGTCCATTTGTTTAAATTATAAGCAAACTTTAGGAGAACAATTATTTTTAATAATTACAACGAATAAAATCTTGACTTATCTATTTTATATTTGGATATATAAATACACAGGAATTCACAAAAATATTGGTAGTATTAAAACTTTCTAGTTTAAAACTTTTTATAGAGCAATATTTGACGTTCAAAAATTGAGAATTTCTCCACTCTCAACTTTTGAGTGATTCATTCTATCAGTACAAAAAATGGCAGATACGAAATATACCCATCAAATACATTTTTTAACCCTCACTATATAAACTTACAATTTCATCAAAATCGACGATTCTCAGTCGAAGATATTTTCTTGTTGTTTACTTTTCCTCACATTTAAAAATTATAAAAATAATGCAGACGTTTAAGTCAAACATACTGTAAATTAAAAAATGATTGTACGATTCATATATAAGAATTAATAATACATGTTGCGCGATATTATTGTAACTAACAAATTGAGATTTTAGATATAAATTACAATATCAAATTCCAAATTAAATTAACGTAATTAAATAATAATTTCAAGCATAAACGTATTATATTCATTATTTTACACATTTATGCTATAAACTGCTGCGAAGGTACTTGGAGAACATCTTCAAAATATTTCATATATATTTTTTTGCTTCTTCTAGTCTCGTTCGTAATAGATATCCACAATTTATGGCTTTGGTATCATCGAAATGAGTGTACCTATTAAGTGGTAAATTAATCTCAACATTCCGCTCTTCTTCCACCAGCTACCGGCTTGGCGTCTGCTTCATTATCCGCTAATTATGTCCAATTAATCAAACTACGAGGAATCTTCAAGTCTTGGAATATTAATGCTTCCCATCGAGGAAAAGAATTATTTATAGTCTATATTTTGCGCGGATTAGCGATCGTTTTATTTACGATCTGTACCATTGACTAAAGGCTTTGTATAAATAATTTGTAGCTGTTACATTTTCGTTCTCGTGTAAGCTCTCAAAAACTATTTAATAATTCAAACTCGTGTTTAAAAAACAGCGTTTTAATCTTGTCTATAACAGCATTGTGTAATAAAGCAAAATACTGTCGAATTAAGCAGAATAATGACAACATTGAACAAGCTTTTTAATTTTGTTGGTATTTTATTGTGTAAATAATTGAAGTATTTAAATTTTGAGTTGATAAAGTTTTGTGCTTTGTTTCGCAGTATTTTTTATGTAACTTTAGATTAAATACTAATCTACTTGCTGATAGATTGTACCCAGAAAGAATTTCTGATGAGATACTGAAAAAGAATTGGTTCCAAATATATATATGTATCTATGTGTATTGAAGTATTTTTTAAAAGATTAATTTTCTTAATATACCAGCAAAGGTATTACAAATTTTATTTTCCAAAACTATATCGCAAACCAGTGCAATCACAAACTTGTATTTTATTATTATTTACATGTGACCCAATCCACGAACTTCCAAAATTAGTTTGCCTAAAACTGGACTACACTGATACAGGTAAAATTAACAAGTTAAGCCATTTGCAACGGTATCAGTTCTATTGTTCTGCTCGATTAAAATGCGACGCATAGTTGATGTTATCCTGCAACCACTGCTACGAACAAAATCATACAAAAGTTGCTCGTGGCTTTGTTTTTCATTATTGTATAATTCTTCGACGCAATAGTACGTCATGTATAAACATTACCAATCCAACTTCGAAGATAAAATCAATCACAACGCATAAGGTGATCAATTACACGATGTGCATGGCGAATTCCCAAACCTCACCTCGCAATCTCAATACATCCTTTCACAAGGAACCCTCGCTCAGTTGCGCCATCCGCACCGATAAACTTCGTACAGTACACAAATTTAAATTACCAACCAAATATACCTTCGATACGAATATTACAAAGTGTCTTCGCAAACTTCGTTGCCCCCGAAACACGCGATTCTCCCCCATGGAACAGCGTTCGCGCGGTCCGGCAAAAACCAAAGCGAGTTAAGCTGCCTCTGGATCGATTAACGGACTCTCTTTTACCAGACACCGTGTGCAACGCGGTCTGCGGCGAACGAGTTAATGCCAATCGGCGAAAACACGGTCCGACCGAGGGTTCGAGCCGAATCCCGATCGAATCGCGATGCCTCGAATTGCTCGCGGAGACGAGCGCCTGGCTGCGCACGTCTGGCAGTATGTTACGTGCCCTGTGTGCAGATATGCAGATTCGGTGGCTCGGTTGGACGCGATCGCGGTGCTGGAGTAGTTGCGTTCACCGGTATTCTGGTCGTTCCGCAGGAATGCCGAAACGTAGCTACGTGTTGCGCGTGTTTAGAGGGGGCGGGTCTCGGGCTGGGTGCTGCGGTGGCCCGCGGTAACGGGGTAGCCTGACGTCGCGTCTCTATTAATTATTCACATAATTACAGCCGCCGTCCGCTGCGAGCCGTGTCTCGCCGCCGCTGCGTCCAGCGAGTCGAGACCTTTCTAACCCGATTAACGCGACCAGGGAGCGTTTCGAGGGAGGTTTCGTCGAGTCGCGCGAAAGGGTGGCGGTCCAGAGCGGCGCGAAACGATCTCCAGACGCGACCGCTGCGACCGTGGATCCTGTTTCGCTCTGCGACATCCAAAAGATCGTCCAAAAGGTCAAGATTTTGACGAGCGATGAGAATTTCGGGGCGAATACGAGGGAGACGTAATTTTAGGGGTACGTGGGTGTCGCGAGCTTGATTCGCGATCAGAATTTCTAAGCTAACGGGAATATCGTAAGAGGCACTCGTGATCTTAATTTTGGGTAGAGTAATGTAGTAATTGAGATGTGTTTAATTAATCTTTGGTTACTTTGAAATTGTAAGGGGTTAATCTGAGTGATTACATCGTGGGAACGTCGTGTAACGCGATTATTGTTATTGCTATTTATATTGTGTGTTTGCTTCTCAATTTTGTTAAATCAGCCGTGCTTTTCGATCAAATTCTTAGATATTGACCAGTAAACGATAGATGTTTCTTCTATTTGTAGTTAGTCATAAAGAGAGATGGAAAAGTTGAAGAAAAGGTGAAAATTACGAATATATTGGTCTCTTCTGAAATTTGCGGACGCGTGGCGAAGAGCATGGAAAAATATCAACAGTGAAACGTTGTTCACAGATGTATAATTGATCATTGAATGCTTTCACACGTCCTCGTTGAAAAGCACTAATACGTAATATACGATTGCTATACTATAGCATATTTCTTTTCAGAAATAAAACCAAGTATCAACTATCTGACTGTGACATTAAGTTGCTATTAATGTTCTGCATCCAGACTTGAGACATAGAAATCTAATACAGGAACAACATTAAAATACGAGCACGTTTAAGCGCAATAGGTATTCTTTATAATTTTACAATATCGATAAAAAGTACGGATTTTAATTTTGGCTAAGCGACAGCCAACAGACTTGCGAAAAATTTGAACCGCGTTCAGTCACGCTTAGCAGTCTCTGTTGCGGCAGCTGTTTAAAGGAGGCGGAATTGGCCAAATATTGTCGCAGTCAACACGATGATACGAGAAAATTTGCATTTTCCTAACGGAAACGATAGATAGAAATTAAATTTACCTGCGCAAATATAGGCAGTGAAATTCAGTTGATCAAACATCGGGTCTGAATCGTTCTGTTAACGATATAGAGATGTGTCCTAAATAACGCTGGGACCTCTAAGAGTTTGAAATTTGATTTGACACGGTTCGAATTTCCATTCTTTCTCTCTCTTTTTTATTATAATACAACTGTACTTGGCATACCTATAAAAAATTATTCAAAGCAAGTAAATTTCGACAGTTACTAATTGGCCAAATATTGTCGCAGTCAACACGATGATACGAGAAAATTCCAAGCTTAGAAAAGTCCAAAAATAAAATTGTATTAGACCTTCTATATTATAGAATTATCTTCTATATTATAGAATATTATGGACTCTCTATTAAATAATTAATATTAAAAACGAAATTCAGTCGCGTCCCAACGAAATATTTCACTAACACTTAGTTCACAGACAACAACTATACTCTCGCTATTAAAATAATACTTCGAACCTGTACCATCTTTAAAATCAACCCATCGCACGATTTATCAACACGCCGCGCGTGTTCAATAAGTAAAGCCAAGCTGCACTAAAAAGAGGGCTAGAATGTGTTTCCGTTCAATTCGACTGGTAAAAATTTCACGAGGATCCGGTCAATTCGTGGCCGTGTCATGGCGAGGAGGGGCGTTATGCGCATACGTCCGCGAAGGTGTTCGGGTGAAACGGATTTTACTGGCCGTACGCCAATCCCGAAAGGTTTAAGCTCCGGGTTATAGTAGTTTAAATTCAGCAGTATCGCCTAAAAGTACCTCGGAGCGGGTTGCTCGGGATTCGCTTTACGGTTTCGTAGGAAATACCTTTCCCTTTGGAAGAGCTGCTCGTAGTAACTGTTCCCCGGGGTATGTACGGCGCGTTGCTAAATGGGCGCGTGTTCCCGTATTATTTTCCTCCGCCTCGAGATCTGGAGGACAGAACAGTTCTCAGTTACATGCGTGTAAACGCACGTACGCCACGTGTCCGCTTGAAATTTCTTTTCTTCCCCGTTGCTGTTTGTAACCCCGTGTCGTCGAGGATTTATTCTACTCGCGTCGTCAACTTGGCGAGTTTTATAATTGCATTTCGACGAAAAATGTGGACAGAGACTGCGACATTAATTTATGCCAACTAAGAAAAGCTTTCCCTCTGGTTTACTTCGTGTTTTATCTACATTCAGTTAGCGGAAGTTGTGTTTCTTGATTATAAATCAATTATAAATCGTATCGAGGGTACAGCTCGAGGGAAATTATTCAGTGGTATTCAGTCGCATTTAAAAGTAAAGCAGTCTATCAAAGTAACATCCTCGCCTGTAATCCAAGTTGCTCTACTGCGCGAACTCAATTGATTGGAAACACGGTTTTCGAGGACAGACAGTCGTCACGTGAAACTCTCGACTCTGGCTAATTCTCGGTTAACCAACTTGGTTAGTCGTCATATAGTTGCCGCTAAAAGAGGATTCGACGTCTCATTTCACCCTACCCTTCCTCCTCGAGCACACGTCTTAGTGCTACTCAACTTTGTCTCTGTCCTTTGTCCTCGCGTCGAGGTACTGCTTTTCGAAACAGAAGTTGGAAGTACAGAAATCGAGATAGGGACGCGAACAGTGGGAATTAAGGGCGTGTCTGCAGCCTCATTTTGAAATTGTCGATTCGTGTTCTTTACGTGGTAATCACTCAGCGTTAATGGTTACGACTGCCCGTTAATTTTATCAGTTAATTATATTGTTGGAGTACAGTTTAGGCTGTTACGTGAATTCGATCGAACAACGCGTTTGATTCAACAAGATTGAAGGCAAATTGAACGGTGCAAAATTACAATTTAATAACGATGATCGAATCGCTATTTACGCTGTGCTTCTTTCCAATTTTGTTAAATTGGACGTGCTCTTCGAACACAGTTCCCAGTGTAATTTCGCGTTTAGCTAAATTCTCGAATTGCGATTGTACAAACCGTAAACGTATCGTATTAAATATTGACGAATAAACGATAGATGTTTCTTCTGTTTGGAGTCATTCGTAAAGAGAGATGAAAAAGTCGAAGAAAAGGTGAAAACTAACAATGTACCTCTCTCTTATGAAATCTGTTATAGGCTTGAATACGAATTTTAAGTTCCATTAACAAATAGAAGTCAAAGAGTAGAAAATTGTGACCAAAAAACGGGAAAACAGTCTGAAATTGCGTTTTCCTTATTAAATGATTGTTTCTAAACATTGACTCGTTCTAAAGGAAACTTTTATCTAAAAAATATGCCATACAAATGGAATCGTTTCTATTCGTTTCGATACCCAACAGCCGTTCACTCGAAAAGAGAGAAGTCTGTTGCGGAATAAAATTCCCCGCCAATCTTCTACTTTATAGATCAAAGCCTGGTACACCTGCGAGTAGCCTCGGTTCAAATATTAAATTCTATCACGCGTGCGGAGCTCGCGGTGAGGATCCATGCGGTCGCGGCGGCCTCGCTCGTTACGAAACTCGCGCGACGCGTCCTCGCGCAGAGGGAATACGAAATAATTTGGCGAAGACCAGGAAATGGCGGACGTATTCGACGCAGCGACGGGAATCGGCTGGCAGTCGAACAGCGGGCGTATCAATCTTGCGAGCGAGCAGAACGTGGAACGCCTCGGGACGCTCCGCGCGCTGTTCGCCCGCGCCTACTGCATACACAGTTGCTGCTGTATTGCCTATTAATAATCTAGAACTAATTAATCTAAGAGGCTGTGTGTGAACAAGTGGCTGAGAACGGGAGGCAGCCACGGCGTTAATCGTCGTCAATAATTATAATCGAACGCGAGCAGTGATCTAGAGTTCTCAACGACAGCGAAAAGTGAACTTAGGATTCATTAACAAGCGTTTGACGTATTATTTTAGAACAAGCTGACAGCTGATGCTGGTAGAAACATCACAAGTTGAAGTCATCTCAAAAAGCGATCGAACAGAATTATTATATTGAATTTTTGCGAACTTTTATCGAAACGTCTTTAGTCCAAAGTACTTCGAAACGTAACACCGTGGCCCTCGCCAGTTTCTGGGAAATGAACATGACTTACGTATATGCAATTAATGCCTCTGAGTTATCGCAATTCATGTATCAAAATGTACGAAAGAACACGCACGAGTCGACCGGCTGTTTCGCGTTATTTCTCGCCGCAGACGGGCTGCGTTTCGCCTCCATCGAGGCTCAAGAATGGGATGAAAGCCGGGCGACTCATGGGAGAAAACGCATGGCTAGGATCGAAAAATTCAGTAGGAAGATTATATATGTATACTTATAACGTACAATGGGTATAAAATATGTACAAATGAAAAATGTAAATATACACGTAGTACCTACGGGATAAGAGATATACTGTTTTACTAGGACTCAAGAAAACGCATGCACTCTTCAGGGACTTCGACATATAAACTATAGATAGATAGAGATATATATATATATATATAACTATGTACTCGAAAATATGTTCTTGTGTGTGAGATCAAGTGTGGATATATTATAGTAAAGAACTGTTTTAAGATGCGAAGCAACACTGGGATAATAGTTACGTACCCTCAGCGCTTTAAATCTATTTATTCGGAAAAATCGTCACATGAAAAAGCGGGAAAGGGACCTACGTAGAAATCGATTTACGTAATCGACGGCATACGTAACGTTTAGCTGGCGTGGCTTTTCTGAAACATTCTCAAAATCTTATTCCTCCTCGGCACGGGGGGTATCTAACGCGCGACTGTTTACTCGCGACCGTTGGCGGGGTCTTTCTTTTTTTTTTCTTTTTTATTTTCGTTTATAAGCGCGCGTTCCTCTTCTTTTACTCGTTATCGTCCGGCTCGTTGTTCCGTCGAGTTCGGCTCCTCGACTCGAAAGTTCAACCCCCGCGAAACGGATTTTACGCTTCCTCCTTTTAAGGTTAACTCCTTCTTCTGCTTTCTGTATTTCGTTATTTCGCGTACCGCCGTTCGCTCCACTTCGGAAACAAAGAGCGCGGTTTTACGTCGGAACGAAAACGCTTCTTCCCCGCGACTTCCCGATGCCAAGCAACCGACCGTGAAATATTGGCGACCCGAATTCGAGAACGAGCCTTTCAACTTACACGGCTTACCTTCCGCGGTCAACCGGCTCGAGTCGAGGCGGAGCTCGCGCATACCACGAATTAGCTCAATTTTCTCGCTCCCAATTGCATTCCGCGGATCAAAATACTCCAAGAGGCCATCGTGAATCGAACATCCACGTGAATTCTGGCATTTGTTCATTTCCAGCAATTTTTCTGCTTGCAATGTTCTTCGAAACAAAGCTGATCCCTGATTCTTTAAATGCTCGTTGCGTCGCGTAAGGAGATCATCTCGTAATTACTTGTTTTAAGGGATACGCGATATTTTGTTTGTTTGAAAACAAGTTCATGAAAAGTATCACGTGATATTTAGAATTTGTAGTACTTTCGGAATTATTGCATATATGAAAAGTTGACGTGAAACTCGTTCGTGTTTCGTTTTTACTGTATACTCATTTTTTGTGAGAAAAATATAGGATATTCTATAAAGAGGTTGCTATAACTTTGGTGATGTATTCAGCAGATAAAACACGAAATAAACAATTCGCTAATCAATTTGCTGATCGATAAATAGAGCCTGGGAGGCTCGTATTCGATCCGAGGTTCAACAATAAAGTTACGCGTCACAAAATTGGATTCTACACTTTAATCTGCGCGTTGGATCTGGTTTTACGCGAAAAATGGTTTGTTATTTCACTAATGGCCGGCATCCTTCCTTGTATTTACACCGGATGGCAAAATGACGCCACTTTTGTCAAACAGAAGTCGCGCAGCGAGCGAAATTTACGCGCCTCTGCGTTGTAAATACTGGACGTTTAGCAATGGTGCAATAAAATCGAGCGATTCGTGATATACGAATGCATATATGTTCAATATCTGTAATAGTTCGAAACTGTCAAAAACACGTGTATTCTTTATTCGACGTTTCGGATGGATGCGCAATTTTTTATATAGGTTTTAACGATCGCGGATTAAACGGGAACGCGGTACGTCGCGAATTTCGTATTATAGAATTTGTCGTTAAATTCTGATCACGGTTTTTCTCGAAAACGCATTAATTCGAGTAAGCGAAGCTGGATTTTTGGTTTTACCGAAAACGTCAGGTCCCGCCACGGATTCGCGAAAATCTGTTCACCCCTGTTGGAGTTTCAATTCCGTATTTCACGACGGATACGTCCAACGACCGCAAATAGATTGATGAAATAAATTTGCTCGTTTATCGATCGAACTTTTGCCGCCGGTGACAGTAAAACGCGCTTTTAACGGCAAAGGATTTATCCGATTTTTTAGAACTAGACTTTTACATCGTTCGCGAGCGCGCGCGCGCGCGCCCAGTAATTAGGTTTGTCGATCAATTTATCATGCAAAACCGAATTACATATGCAAATGCAGCAAGATTGAATTACCTGTTGTACATGAGAATGTCTGGCTTCCAGAGCTTGTTGGGCGTAATTCGAAGGTCCTTCACACCGCCGTATTCCGACTCGTTCCATTGGAGGTTGTAGTCATTCCATTCCTGAAACATTGAACCGAACGATCGTTGTAAATGACGATTAAATATACAGAATACATTCCAGTGTATTGTATTAGTTTCTGCTTAAATATGTATGTTGACTGATAGTCTTCTCAAATAGAAATACCAGTGCAAAGAATTAAAGTCGCTCGAACTTCCACCAATACGCACGCAAAGCTTATTTATACCCAATTATACAGCTCCAAAAAGAAAATGAAATTTCCTACACCTGCAAACAGTGTGATTATGGATGCAAGTAACTCGTGGCCCATTACAAAGGCGGTACTACTCATCGCGCAACAAAAAAATACAGAAAACACGCGAATGTTGTCTTCCACAAAGTGGACAAACTGGACAGACATAAATTTATACTCAACTGTATTATAAAACAGCTTCGAAAAGAAAACGAAAAATTTTGGTCACCGAAACCCCCCAAATAAATAGAGAAGATTACGGCATTGATATCAGTTTTTGTCCCATCTCGATAGCTCAATCCGTTGCTGAGATATAAGGAATCAAAGTTTTCGCGGCGCGCAAGATGGCGGCGCTACTTAGGAATGCACTTCACCCACATTTTTTCCAGGAAATGCATATGCACTAATAGGCACTAACCACGTGACAGTCAGCTGAGATAGGTCAGTGACTAGGTGCGAGCGAAAGGTCCGAGTCCTTCCAAAAAGGACAGACATAATAACCCATTAAAAATTACCCTTCTCTTTACACGACGATATCTCAGGAACCGGAAGTTGGAACGAGATGATTCGACAACCGTTTTCATGTGGAAGATCTGCAACTTCTAACGAGCTGAAGTTCATAAAATAAGAATTTTTATCTTTGGAGATATAGCGCTTTCAATTTTTTCTAGTTTTAATACGAGTTATCCGAGACTGAGACAGACGATTGGGATAGGACTGTGGCTGAGTGCGAGCAAGAGGTCCGAGTCCTTAAGACGAGGGTAGATATAGTAACCGATTGAAAATTACCCTTCTCTTTACACAACGATATCTCGAGAACCGGAAGTCGGCTCGAGATGATTTAAAAACCATTTTCAAGGGGAAGATCTCCAGCTTCCAATGAGCTTGGTTTCGTTAAATAAGAGTTTCTATCTTCGGAGATATAGCGCTTCGAATTTTTTGTAATTTTAAAATGGGTTAATGGGGGTTTTAAGTAGTTTGTTGTTGAAAATGTTTAACTTTTATTATAGAAATTGTCGAAATAAGGTAAAATACTCGTCACATGTAAGCAAAATCATCTCGAGTTGCTACTTCGTCCGACCAAAGAAGACATCGAGCGCAAAGGGTTAATTAATCGGCAGCGAGTTTAATAAATTCCATCATTTTAATTAATTTTTTACAATATAGGGTGGGATAACGATGAGAAAGAGGATTCACAAAGGTATCGCCTTTTTAAAATTAAAAGCTCGTTATCGAGAACAATTTCAATCAAGGAGAATATGAATTCTCTATGGTCCTGCGAAGATAATGAAGCGCGAAGAGTCACGAAAACTATGTTCGAACGTGAAATCGGTGAAATTGATTAATCCTCGTTAGGATAATCCTCGGTAGATTAATTATCCGAGGGAATATCGTTTCTCGAGCGGACTGCACGAAAGGTTAAGCAGGAAACGATCTTGAACGACGTTATCGATTCAAATGTCGCGAAATCGACCGCGAAGTTTGCCGTTGAATTCGTTGAATTCGTTGAATTGTTCACGCGAAACAATCGTCGAACCTTTCGTCTACCCTTGCGCTCGCTGTTGGTCTTGGTGAGTGAAGAATAGCCTCGCAAATGGCTAGGCTTAAGGCACGCGCACCGAGTTATCCACAAAGTACGAGATTCGCGGAGATAAATTCACTAAGAGCTCTAGAACAACGGAATTACGGATTAACGGCAACAAGACGCTTCAAAGAGCCTGGATAATTGTTATTATTTCAGCCTCGAAAATATCGAGGAAACGGTGAATGGAGCACTTTAAATGTAAATTGTCTAAACATCCTCTTTGTGCCTTTTGTTCGTTTTAAAGGGCGAGGGGGAGGCGAGTCGAAGGGTAGAGCAATTAAAAACAACACGTAGACACCGAAGAGAGAGAAATATTTTTTAATTAGCATGAAAACGAGCATACGAAATCCAATGAATTAAACACGTAATACACGGCGAGCCTGAATATCTGATTACCGCGGAATTCTGGCGCATATTCAGATACGCCTGCTTAGTATTTCACACATAGCTGAATTACAAAATTTCACAAAAGTAAAATATCCAAAGTTACACTGTTACGTTGAACGAATCGACCGAATGATGGCATGCGCGTAATCGATTCATTTGTACACTTTCCGTGGCAGTTGTTGGCAAAATTAACGTCAAATTAAAACTAGAATAACTTTCGCTGGGCAAAGGAAGCGGACGAAGGCAACGGGAACAGAAAAGGAGCAAAGGGCGCACGCTGGGACCAGTGGTTGTGTGCATTTATGCGCGAGGACTTTCGTGAAACGCGCGCTCTGATTCCACCACCGCGACGTGGCGGTTACATAGAAAGCGTGCTCTTTTATAATATATACTTGAATTTCCGCGCACGGACGACCGAGTCTTGGGCATTTGCTCATTAGATTACGCGGATGAATTGCACAAACGGGGGAACGCAGACGGCGAAAGTTCCGTTCAGTTGCCCGTTTGCGGCAGCGGGGACGCGCGTCTGCCTGGAGATCTTCGACTTCCTTTTCCGCGACATTGGACGGCTTCCTGCGCGCCATGGAAACGAGGCGTAACGAATACCCTTTCACGTTCAAGTTAAATTTCGTCCCAACGGCTCGCCAAGTGTTTCCTATTTGTCGCCTGTTCAAGAAGTTCCGCATTTTCAGATTAAAAGATCGCACTTCCCTTTGAAGGATTGTGCAGCTTCGACCGCGCTCTGACAAATTTTGTCGCTTACTCGGCAAGTGATAACGCGAAAAAGTTGTTCCGTCGCGTAATACCCACTCCACTTAACTTATTTTAGTTCTTGGATTGTCGATTAAGTATCTTCTTCAACAGAAGAGCTTTGGATGCATTGAATGTACCATTCCAGCATTTTATTACTTTCACTGCTTTTGGTTTATTTAAGTCGTATGTAATTCATTTGTGATTGTTCGCTAAGATTTATGCATGTCATGAAAGCACGAAAACTTCTACAGATAAATAAGATAAATTAGAGAATCTTTAAGATTGGAGAAATTCAAGGCCAAAGAATTCTTGGAGAAAGAAATTACTCAAACTTCTGCGCTTAATAATTTTCTCACGATCTTCCGCAGAATTTGTGCAGAAAATATCGTACGTTCTAAGATGAATCTCTTACTTAGCGCCGCTTAGCCCCGTGGCAGATCAATTTGCATTAATCATAATTACTTCTCCTCCTATCATAATGAAACGAAATTATTTAACGAGAGTCTCGATAAAATCTGGCCAACTAAATTTTATAAATTTTATTGCAGTCTCACAAGAAGAGTTTCAAAGTAACATCCACTTTTTATGGCTTGGAAAAGAGTATCGATGCGTCCAAAGTTCTGACATATAGACAAAGTAACTTGGTGATATTTTTGGAGAGAAGCAGAAAGGCGCGTAACTTATGGAAATCGTAAGAAGGAGACGAAGAATAATTCAGTAATTTCTCTTCTTTCTTGGACGTGCGCAGTTAAGAACTTTCGAAATGAATTTGATCAATGCTCGGAGAATACTCTTCGCCTCTTTTTCGCTGTTCTCGTGAAAAAAGCAGAGATCAAATACGAAATTAATGAGCAAAAAGCGAGAAGAGGATTTTATCGTGCAGTTTCGTCAAACAAAAAGACAGAATGCTTTCGACAGTTATAGTATCTCTCTCTCTCTCCCTTTCGCTCGTTCACTAAAATTAATAACATTATAAATCGACGTTAATGTACTCTTCCAGTTTTTCTTTAATGTTGCGCAATAAAAGGTGGATCCTCTTTCTCTCGATTGAACAGTAAATTTCACAAGCGTTAAGAAGAGCTCTTTGTAACCTAGCCTTTGCAGGTAGCAACATTTAACGAAGTATAGCGTAATATCTCTGTGTTACGTGTATTAGAATCTCGATGCTTTCTTGGAAGGCAAGAGTACGCGGAACTCAAAGTGGAGTCAAAGTGGAACCAAAAAGAGGGTGGAAAAAGGGAAAAGGATGCGAGTTGCAACGTGCAAGATTTGTTCCAACCGTCTACAAACCCTTTTGTCCAAGCGATCAGGGTCTTTTGCTTTGCGCTTGTCAGCGCAAATGCGCGACCGTAGAATCGTTACGCGAATTCACGAAAAAGAGAAAGAAAGTTGAATAACGATATAAAACGCACGTATATTTATTTCGATGTTGATGTCTGTAAATGACGAATGATTATCTATTCTTCATTAGTTAATTTCAATACGCTAGTACGTGTACAATACATTTTAATTATCTTAAGCAGTCTTTCTGTAACACGAATTGTTTCATTTTTCTACTTCTTGAATTCTTAAATTCAATAAACATAATTTGAGATATGTAAACATTGTGTTTCGTAACACGGTGCTTTAGAGTACAACTCTCACATAACCCAAGAGATACGATTGCAATTCACGTGTACTTCCTTCTGAGTCTCCCTTAAAAGCGATACGAATTAATCTGGTTTACACTAATTCTAACTTTAATTCTTGAAAATTCTAGAACATTCATTCTTAAATGTTAAATCTTGAAACGCGGTACGAATGATCGCCTGTAACTGACTGTAATGGATAGCGGAATAAAGTCGTTTAACACTCCGTTTGTACATTCCGTCTGGTGTTCGCACGGTCGCAGAGCGAACATTATTTTCCCCTCGATAAACTTTGTCGATCCGTCGCGTCGACCCAGCTCCCATTGTACAGGCGGAACGTTATCCTTTCTGATGGTGATCAGGGTTCTTTTCTTCAACGGTCTCGGATCACCAAGATGCCATTTACTACTCGCGCAGCACGTGCAAGTATTCCTCCCCGCCGTCTATTCGAGAAATGCTGCTTTACTTTAGCTACGTGTCGCCAGAAAGTTAATCTATCACCCGAGATTTCTGCAACATCGCGCACAAGCAAGTTTAACAATCAATCACTTGCGGGGAAGTGACCTGGTGACAAAGCTATAAAATCGTTAGCCTCTGAAGCCGGGATAAATGGTTAGGAGTTCAGGATCGTCTCCATCTCAATAACGAGTGTGTCTACTAACTGGTCGCAAAGGTAAAAAGCGCGTTTCCAATTGCATCATGCAGATAATATGCGATTAATATGCGATTCGTTGTGTAGCTGTTATCGAAAGTCAACGTCACGATCGCGTTCGACTGTTGAGACGCACGCTTCTGCTTTGTTTTTGTATTAAACTCTCAATAACGAGTGTGTCTACTAACTGGTCGTAAAGGTAAAAAGCGCGTTTCCAATTGCATCATGCAGATAATATGCGATTAATATGCGATTCGTTGTGTAGTTGTTATCGAAAGTCAACGTCACGATCGCGTTCGACTGTTGAGACGCACGCTTCTGCTTTGTTTTTGTATTAAACTGTAAATAGTTGCGTCAGTGAACCTTTTTTCCACGCGCAATCACTTTCTATTAGTAATAGTAAAATATTATATTTTTGTCTGGTGATCCAGTGATGTTAACCCTTTGCACTTGACATCAACATTGATTGCGGAGGTTAAACTTATTCCATCACAGCTTTCTAAAAAATGCATGTCTCCCTGAAGCTTCCTGATGAAATGGAAATTTTCTATTTCTGGGAGAAACTATTTCTAAAATATTGCTATTGTAGCAATAGTTTCTATTGCTAATGTCTGGAAAAGAACTGAGTGCAAAGGTAAAGTAGACTCGCAAGTTGAAAAATTCGCGATGCACTTCTACAAACGTTGTTGCATTATTCCAATAAATATTCTGCTGGGTTGTAATGCAGCTCTAAGGGCACATACGCACCTATACTATTCGTTCAGCAGAAAGTGGCATACGAAATTACAAAGGAACAACAGGGAATCTCTGTTTGTTCCATCTCATCCCACTCTCAATGCTATTTTCTGCTCCTCAGCTACTTAACATTATCAAATATACAAACGATCAGTATTTCAGCGTGAAACATTATGGACAATGGAGAGAATGAGTGAATTCCTGTTATACATACGTGTTGGATTTCGAATTCAACAGAGTCGAGGGAATCAAGTACAAGTTTTAAATTTCAAAAAAGGCTTTATTCAAGAGATACGTGGTTTTTAGTCTTGCATGAAGTGATGAATTCTGAGTATTGACGTTTGGTTTCTCACACCTGGTATTTAAGGGATTTATAAGAAGCTGGAGAAGGGATAGTTTCAAAGGTTCGTAGATGTAGCAAAGAGTGAAGGATGAGGCACAGATTAGAGATGAGATGAGTAATATTTAGAGTAAATGATTGCTTCAAATCAATCGATATTTACAAAAAGATAATGACGATAACTATGTCTCATGAGATAGTGAGTTGACATGTAACATACGAATGATCCAGTTATACAAACTGCTGTTTCTCCAACCCATTCGCTAAAACAGGGTTCTATACACGTGTAATCATAAATAGTCAGACTCAGCAGAACGCAAGGTGTCCAGTCGACTCGAGAAAATCAGAGCGAAGCGATCGAATCTAGCTCTGAAAGTTGACATTAAATTCGCGTTCACGGAAGTATGGAATAATTCGATTTGGAGTCGTTTAAATTGAAGTAACCCAATTCGAGGTAGCGGGCGTCGCCTTAAAATGGCAGCGAATTTTATTTACTCTTCGCGCTTCCATATTTTTCACGCGTCATAGGATAATTGAAACGATAAACGATAACTCGATCGACTCGAACTCCCTTTCCAGAAAACTATTAAGGGGGCTTTGAAAACTGAATTAACCAGAATTCGATCACGAAGTTTACCGTGTCGAATCGCTTGCGGAAGGCGGATTCGTATTTACATAGAAAAACGGGGCACAGTTTCGATTGGAACGTTCAGTCTTTGCAGATGACCATCGTTCGAGCCGCGACGGATCGCCGCATCCATCTTCGGATGACCGCAACGGTGGACATATTGCATTTGGTCGGGTCCCCTCGCGTGCATTAATGCGACGCGCGCTTTCGGTTAACGCCGAGGCTGGACGGCGATCTTTCGAAACCACGATGTTACCCTGAAACTACATTGTTGCGACCGTACTAATCTGCGGTATCCGTCGAGGGGAGCCTCGTTTTTCGACAGTGTCAAACTGAATCAGCTGCGACGGATCAATACCGATGGAATGTCGCTCCAAGATTTAGCGCCACCCTGACGCGACAGTCGCAGAGAAATAAGGGGAAACGAAGCACTTATCGTACGTAATGGACAAATAGAATTGTAGACTACTGGGAATTAATTGTGAATTAATGTATACGTGTGTAAGTAAAATTTTCTACCTGATAACGACTGACTTTTGGTAGTGGGATTTGCATGAAAAATTATTTTACGCGAAAGAGTAATGGAAGTTTGTAGTTTATTATGCTTATGGCAAATGAAATAATATATTCGAGAAAATGTGGTGTATAGTTTTGCAAATAATCGCGATCTCGAGCAATTTTGAATTGAAACAAAATAATAAGCATTCACAAAGAAGATCTGATCACACAAGTGTGTATTATACGATTCGTTCAAAATATAACAATCAGTAATTGAAGTACTACATATTACAGTTACGAAATACATAAATCAGTTAATTCAACATCTAAACAAAAGATCTTATTACACTTTTATATCAAATAAAAAAAGTACTTTGGTATAAAATAATTTACAGAAAATAAATATTCTAAATCTCCAATTAAAATTGAAATCGAAACAAAGGATCGACGGATTGAAAAGTTGTCGAAAGCACTTTAAAGCATAAAAAGCGTGGTATGTTTTGATACGCATTTCGTTCCAATTCGATCCGTTAATTAATTCCCAAAACACAGAAATTCGTGTTGGGTCGTTTCGAATACACGAATTTATAAAGCAGCGGTTGAAATTCTCGAAATACCGTGATTTCATTTCACTCTTTTCCTTTTAAACATGCACGTTGCGGTAATACTATTTAATGGCGGTAGAATGAAGGAAAGAGGGAAGAAAAATCGCTGACTCGACGTCTGCTGCTGACCATCGCACAGGTGTCGCGATTGCGGTTGATACGCGCCAAAAAGAAAATGAAACAAGCCAGAGGGTCAATTGTATAAATGAATCGCACATGTCAAACTGTTTAAAATTCGTTTCGAACGACGATATCTTGGCAAAAAGAAATTACACCCGTATGAATAGAAAATTTTTTTAAACAATTTTCCTGTTTTTAGGAGTGTAAGTTGGATTCAATTGCAGACAATTTAATTGAAGCGAGTCTTTGAGAATAGTTTTTATGTGAACGTTGAAATTTTTATTCATATTTGCGCGTTGAACGATGATATGATATTTTAACCCTTCTGAGGGGCCATCAGCATTGATTAGTGATTACAGGGTTGAACTTATTCCATCGCAACTTTTTCAGAAATGCCTTTCCATCAAGTTTTCTATTGAAATGGAAATTTTCTATTACTGGGAGATGTTAGCGATAGAAACTATGGCCAAAGTATTGCTAAAATATTGGTATTTTAACCCCTCTGAGGGGCCATCAGCATTGATTAGTGATTACAGGGTTGAACTTATTCCATCGCAACTTTTTCAGAAATGCCTTTCCATCAAGTTTTCTATTGAAATGGAAATTTTCTATTGCTGGGAGATGTTATCGATAGAAACTATGGCCAAAGTATTGCTAAAATATTGGTATTCTAACCCCTCTGAGGGGCCATCACCATCGATTAGTAATTAAAGAAGTCAAACTTATTCCGTCGCAACTTTTTGAGAGATGTTTGTTTGTTTCCCTGAACTTTTCTATTGCTGACAGATGTTATCGATAGAAACTATTGCTAAAATATTGCTATTTCAGCAAATTTCCATTGCTAATGTCTGGGAAGAAGCCGAGTGCAAAGGTTTACAAAGTCTTAGTTTATAATTGATAGAATACACTATTACTTGTGCCATATTTCTTATATAATGGCATATTTATTATAGACCAATTCCAACAGCCCTTTTATTATAATTCAACAAAAATCTAAGTGTAAACACTGAAGAAACCTGTAAAATCGAGATCATCATGATCGAAAAGCCTTCGAATAAACCATCTACCACCACTTTTCTCAAATACCAGGTCATCGAGTGACTAACGCTAATTTGTGTCGCGTTACCACAGTATTCACTAAACCTTTTACAGTAAAACGATCGAAAAAAAAAAAAAATACTCTCTCGCCAACCTAACAGTATCGAAACGATCAACTACTTCGAAAACACTTGGTACTTTCGCACAAAGGATCCCGCGAGAGGCGCGTCGATGGACGAGCCTCGTAGAACGGCTACGTACACATCCGAGGCCGCTAGAAATGATTGATCTTGTTAGGATAATTAGAATTATCGGGTTACGCGGCGAAGGAGATTGCCCTGGCGCAAGTTGACTTGCGGCAGGTTCGCTCGGGATAGATTACGGAATGACGCGACGCGACGGGACGCGGTGGATAGGTTGGGACATGCCGTATGTCGCCTGAATTGTTCATTTGACGCCGCCCTGTTCCCCGTGGCTGCGCCAACACGCGTGCACGGTGCGCCAGCGCCGCCTCGGACCTGGATTAAATGCATTGAACCGTGAAAGATCCCCGTAGTTCGTTAATTCGACAGAGACGGATAGAGGAGACGGTCGGCTACTTCCCTTCGCCAGCCCACGGAATTCGCCGCCGCGATAACACGGTCCGCTCTGGTTACACGATCGATTGTGCTCGTCAATGACATTCAAACGTTATTGGAATCCGAACGGGAGAGCCGAGGCGCGGCTTATAGATTTCATTCCGGACGGGATTAGTTTCCTCCAGTTTTCGCGAGCCTGGCTCGTTGCGCCGATGTTTCCGATCAGAACTCGCGATCGAGCTTTTTTCGTGCAAGCGCAATAGCTGGAATGCGAAAGGATGGAATAAAGTCGCGATACGATAGAGGCGGAGGTAGCGTTACGTGAGCGTTTTGGTTTAGTTGCACGCAGATCTTGGAATTTTGTGAAGCGTTAGCAAAAAGAATGTTGTATGTGTGGCGGGCCTCGCCATTAGAGGGACAACACTCTCGCCAGTTTCTCGCGAGCACTCCATGTCCTACACAATTCTGACCTATCCCTACTATCCCAGCGTCTAAGGCAGGGTTAGGTTAGGTTTAGTAACAGTAGGCAATATTTAGTAACGAAAACTATTGCTAAAATAGCAATACTGTGGCGATCGTCGCCACTAGGGGGACAGCACACTCGTCAGTTTCCTGCGAGCACTCCATGTCCTACACCATTTCTATATAATTAGAAATTCTGACCTATCCCTACCATCCCAGCGTCTAAGGCAGGGTTAGGTTAGGTTTAGTAACAGTAGGCAATATTTAGTAACAGAAACTATTGCTAAAATAGCAATACTGTGGCGGTCGTCGCCACTAGGGGGACAGCACACTCGTCAGTTTCCCGCGAGCACTCCATGTCCTACACAATTCTGACCTATCCCTACCATCCCAGCGTCTAAGGCAGGGTTAGGTTAGGTTCAGTAACAGTAGGCAATATTTAGTAACGGAAACTATTGCTAAAATAGCAATACTGTGGCGTAATCCATTTTCCTACTCCGTTTCTATATAATAGAAATTCTGACCTATCCCTACCATCCCAGCGTCTAAAGCAGGGTCTGTTAGGTAGCCTTATCGATGAGTCCACTAGCAGGCCCAGGACGAAACATTCTTCCCTCTCTTTTTCCTTCGTACCCTCTCTCACGTTCACTTTACAGCACAGCATATTGAAGCAGGCATTCAGCCCCACCCACCAACACAAGCTTCATATGATTAAACCTTTGCAATCCAGGATTTTTTCGATCGTACATCATTTTCTTTATCACTAATTTCTTGACTACTGCAATCGATTTTGTTTCTAGACAGTTGAAAATCAATTTCATCTTCGCTTGAGCTAATTTCGCTGTCTTGAAATCCATTTTTTGGACTTCGAAGCTTCAAATCAGTCGATGAGGAACTCGAGTTGTTGTATAAAACGCAATGGCGACTGAGAGTCGCCTCTCGAGCGCAAAGGGTTAACTTTTATACCTCAGCTTGCTCATCCTCAACTGTATAAAGACTGAATAGTTTTCTACTCAGTAGTCATTACATTTGTGCCAAAATAAAGACCTCCAAAGTCTCTTAATACGTGTTGTACTTGATTCCTTCGACTCTGTTGAACCCAGAATCCAACAGTACATTATTGGGTTTGCAAGAAATTATTTTCAGTGTTCACACATAGATAGCATTATGATAGCTTGAAAGATTTCTGTCAGAATTATGACTTTTTCCTTTTGACATTTGATATCAGTCACATTTACATTTGATTACAAGCAAAACTTGTGCATAATTTTGTTCCTAGCTGCTAGATTAGAGCACGTATATGAAAAATGAGTTTCATTTCACACGACAAAACAGAAAACATTTTCTTACCAGCTCAGTACTAGCTTTCCTACATTTCTCAAAAAGATTATTCCTCGTTCTGGGAAACGTATACTCTTTTATACTTGTTTCCACGTCCTCGAGTAACTCGTTCCTTCAAAATTGCAATCACAAAGACGATAGCCGGATAATAGCCAGTTGGTTTGACTGGAACGCGCAAAATTGAATTGGCGAAACGCATTTACGCAATTAACTCGAAAGGAAGCAGCCCCCGAAAAGCCTGTCACTCTGATTCCGCGTGATAATTTTATTTATGTGCCGCGTGTTTCAGGGGTAATTTGCGCTATGAATATACGCGATGGTGTGCTGGCATGTTGCACGTATATAAACGCACGCGGATATGTAAAGTACATGCATGTACAACGAGGGGCACGTTGAAATTTACGCAACAACTATTGTGCTTCGCCGAGCGACGCTTTTCGAAAGAAAGAAGCAGAACTGTGTATTCTGCTTAAATTGGTCTCTTAACTTGAATTATTCGGGTCGCTTTTTCTCTTCTTCTGATTTAAACCGCCCACTCTTTGCCCGCTATTTTCTGAAACTGATGCTCCACGAAAGCGCTGCTTCACGCTTCGTTCTCGTGCGACGAAAATGTAAGAAGCATTCTGAGGTTTCAAATTTGCTCGCGCCAAAGGCGGACATGTTTCTGAGACTTAATGATCGTCTCTTTAAGATCTAATCTTTCTCTGCAGTTTCTCGGTCTCCTCTTTAAACGTTGAAACGTACGTTTCCTTCGAATTCTTGAAATTCGGTCAAACTGCAGAACAGCTACTTCCTCTCCAATCTCGACGTAGTTTTAATACGTTGTCAGGGTCTTGATTTCGAGAAACTTTCGCTCTGAACATGTAAAAATCCACGAATAGCTCGCTATCTGTTATAAGCAAGGTTTTAAAAAGAAAAAAATTTGTTTTCTTGTCGCATTTAGTACATTTGGAGTTTTCAGTGCAATGCAATGATTCAATTGCATTTCACAAATAAGTCAAAGATCCAGAATTCTCGCGTAATTTTATATTCGACGTGCTTGGCATAACGTAATTTCGAAATTTCAGATTCTCGTTGGTACGAGACAGAAGTGGACATTTTGCATTGGACGTTTCAATATTAATGGAGCTTAATTCCTATTTCATTTACTATCGTTCTTTCCCGATGGTCTGATTGTTCCAATCGCATTGCCAATTACGCAAATTGTATCAAGAACGATATTGAACCATCGATTCGAAGATTCAACGAACGTAGACGGAGATTAATTTCAGAATATTCTACGTATAACACTTGAAATATGAGTTATTGATTAAATGAAATGCGGATTATTTGATTATCCATTGTGTATACATATTTTAAATCGTATGACAATTTGAAAAATGGTTCTCGTCGTGCACTTTGTATTCAATCATCACAGATATTCACATATATATTTAACGGGAATAAAAAAATAACCATTTATCACATTTTAAACGCTGCGTCTAATACTTCAATCGAGTTCTCTTTTGCAATGCCAAAAGTAACCTAAACTTCTCACAGTTTCGACATAAATTATCCTGTTCTTACGTACTAGTATCGCATTCTTCATTTAAAATTAATTGCACTTCTCTGAGCCACTCGACTGTTCCTTAACGATCTTTCGATTTTCGACAAGAGGAAACAAACAAATGCGATCGAAGGCTTGATAAATACTCCAATAGAGTTCTCTTTTGCAATGCCAAAAGTAACCTAAACTTCTCGCAGTTTCGACATAAATTAATCTTTTCTTACGTTCTAGTATCGCATTCTTCATTTAAAATTAATTGCAATTCTCTGAGCCACTCGACTGTTCCTTAACGATCCTTCGATTTTCGACAAGAGGAAACAAACAAATGCGATCGAAGGCTTGAAAAATAGCTGCGAAACAGATTTGTACTGAGCACTGGTTATTGGCCAATTAACTGCATCACGGACCAAAGTAACCGCAAATAAAATCGTATAAAATCGTGATGAATCGACGAAAAATACTTCTTTCGAGCATTATTTTTATCCACCGTCGATGTTTCACCTAAATTGGAGGGGCACGGACGTTTCCGGAAGAAGCACGTGTCCGCAGCTACAAATTTTTCACTCAGAATTTCATTTCCCCGTCGTAATTTCAAGCTAAACACGCCATTATACAGCGAGCACGTGCATGCACCCCGATTTCTTCCTGCCTTCGACTTCATGGCGCGCTGCAGTTCTGCGGCTAAATAGAAATATGGTTGAATGATCCAAAACCAAGACTTCCTCTAATTAAAGTAACGTACCGATGGGAATAGCCGGATCCATTTCGTTGGAACAAAGAAGCTGAAAAGGAACGATAACGACCCGGTCGCAACACCATTGTTGGAAGGTTAACACGAAGAAACGATTCTGCCAAGCCATTTTAAGGTCACTGGGAAATTTCTACCCCCGATCTCGACGATTCTAGTTTCTTTTTCAATTATTCGAATTGTACTCGGGGAATTGTACCTCTGATTCCACGTAGTTTCGTTTACAAATTCAAAATGGTGCAAGCAGCATATCTATCGAAGTCTCACAATTGTTATTCGAATTACACTCAGAGAATCATACCTTCGATTCCATGTAGTTTCGTTTACAAATTCGAAATGGTGTAAGCAGCTATCTATCAAAATCTCACGATTATTATTCGACGAAGAGTGAAGTTAAATGACTAAGGTATATTACATTTCATTTTTATTTTTGAATCGATTTGAGATTATTTAAGCTGTCTGCTTACAGCTGTTGCGTAAAATAAAGTGATTTTAAAAGAAGTCTGAGATTTTAGGCTTACTGTCGCGAAACGCGCCTCGTTCCACCTTAAAAAAGGGTCGAAGAAACGAAAATAGGAGTAGGATAGATAGAGAGACACGAACGACAGAAAAGAAGGCGAGAAAATAGCGTAAAAGAGAAGAGTCTATCGCGGAAGAGAATTTAAGAACAGCGAGGCCGGAAACAAAGAAGGTTCGAGATTCGAGAGGCTTGCGCGACCTGGTCACCAAATGTGCGAAGATATTAACCAGACTCGCGCAAGGATCCTGGGGAAAGTTGGGGAAAAAAGGAAATCGAGGGTTCGATGAAAAGGGGAGGAAATAACGAGAGGGAGCAGTTACAGTGGTGTAGCTGCTTAGTTGCTCCTTTTTGACAAATTTCTTTATACATTACTCATTTTGGCAAGTGTATTTAAGTAATTTTCAAGTTGGAATGACTGATACATAGCGCAATACACCAATTAACCCGTTTTCATCATAAGGAAATATGAAAAGGAGGCCTTTATCACCAAATTTTTTCTTTTATTATATTTGAATACAAAAAAGAACTTCATATTTCAGCATTAGAAGAAAAAATAAATTGCCAATATGTGGTTTACGTCCACATATATATTACTAATAATGGTGAAAATGCTGATTAGTTATTTTGTGCAGCATAATAGTATCTGAAATGTTGAATGCATAAAGCCACACCTCCATTTCTATTTTTTAGGTAATGAATAATGATAGCGACCAACAAAGATGAGCGTATGCATATGGCTTCGCTAATGATACAAATGGGTTAATATTATAATAGTAAAAACCAGTTGTACCTAACCCAAATTCACTTTTTCGAAACCGAATGAAAATATTTGAAATGAACAAATACAATGTTATCTCAAATCGTCGAATAAAAATGTAATTGCGGAAAACAAAGGTCGCTGTTTAAAAGATGCAACGCGAATAGCGTTGTCTACTCGAGGGCGAGCGATAAATAAAAGGGGATCAAATCGAGGATTCGATTTAGCCGCGGAGGAACGTCGTGTTCTTTATTCCTGCAATTTATCGCATTCCGGGGTCGCGTTAAGTGCAACCGGAGCACATTTATTCTGGCGTCGAACGATCGTTTCGCGTCCCTCCTTGGATTCGCAACACCTGTGACCAATGTTTAACGGTTAATGCCTCCGATAGGGGCGAGCACGACACACTTGGCTGAACTTCACAGTGGCAATGCGCGCGAAAGCGAATCTTGCCATCAATTCCACGCGTATCAAACCGGATATACCGTGAATTCTTGAACGTATCAACGCGCGGTGCTCGAGCATCGTCGCTCAGGAACTGCGAGCGTGAATGCTGATCCAGTGATCGTTATGCCCAATTAAATGGAATTTACGACATCTGTTAATCGAGTTGACGTTGATAGTTTTTGATTTACCTTGTGTCGTATGGGTATGGAGGAATATGAAGTCTGAACGCAATTGGAAAGAGGAGAATTTTGGTACTTTGTTATATGAGAATCAGTTGAATTATAATAGGACAGGATTCACCTTCCATTTCTGCTAATACATGTTGGGATTGAATAAAGACAATCCAGTGAAGAACCATTGAAAATATATTTAAACAATATCGCTCTACTGTGCTACAAGGCTGGACGCTCACTGCTCGATTCCTCCATCTTCTTTACTCAGTCTGCTCAGTCGCTCTTCGACTGTTTTTCCTCACATCGATCGTTAACCTAACTACATGACACATTTATAATACTATCGTACGCATCTCGCTCTCCACATACATTTTTGCCATTGGGTTGGTAATGCGAAGAAAAGAAATATATCTGTAAAGAAAAGCTGAAGTCGAAGCGCTCAAAGAAAGCGATAGACCCTAAGAAGGTGCCATAAACTAGGCCCTTTTTGGTACTCTGTCGTGGAAGAAGGGCCTGACCGTGCGATCGCGATGCAGAGACAGCAATTCTTTCTGAGAATATCGAAATAAAAGCATCGAGACAACCTACGAATCTTATTCGTACTTACTATACTTCGTATCATTGTATTTTGCATCATCCTATTGACAATAATAGACTTTCGTGTTTACATATCGCAGAATGAAACTAGAAAAGAACTGCAAGGTATTCAGAAAAGGGATCGAACGTTGGGGTACGAAAAAGAAGGGAAAACTGATCCAAATAGAAAGAGGCAGTCGTTTATCTAACATTTAAGGATACAAATATTTTCTTTTGCTATTGAATGCCTCCCAAAATTTTCCTCAACAATACGAAATACAAGATTCCTAAATTGACTAGGTGTTTTCCCAAACAAATTTTCCTTTACTATTAACCCTTTGCTCTAGGATGTCGCCTCTGAGGAAATTAATTGCTGATTGCGAAGATTAAAAACCTATTCCATCGCAACATTTTGAGAAACGTATATTTCCCCACAGTTTTCTATTGAAATGGAAATTTTCTGTTGCTGAAAAATTGCTTGGTAATACTTTCTATTGCTAACTGTTACCAGCAATAGAAAATTGTTGGAAAAGCGTCGAGTGCAAAGGGTTAAACCCCTCTTAGAGTTTTCTCTAACAATACGAAATACAAGATTTCTAAGATGTCTAAGCGTTTCTGTTTCGACGTTCTTTAAAAGAATGCCATCTCTGTAAAAAGACAGTCAAGATTTGCATCAAATAAATTCTTGAGAACGTATTGTTGGATATAGTAGGGTGCATGAGCGCGCGTGAACCGGAAGTGTTCGCCAGAGTTCACGGATATCCGTCGTAAAGCACGAGGAATGTTTGTAATAGATAAAAAGAAAAATGCACGTGCATATATAATGCTAGATACAGAGGTCATTCTGTGACCGAGTTCTACACGAAAAGCAGTTCAAATGTACAAGTAAAGAGCAAATTTTCGTTTTTCAAGCATGCTCCCTAAAAAAATGAAACTCGAAAACCTGTTAAATATAAATATTCCGAGTGGAATTTATGACAGAACGAAAAGCAGAGTTATTCCACGTGTGAAAATAAATAAAGCGAAGGGGGCACAATTTTTTCGTACATGGATTCGCTTTTAGATCCATCTGGAACTTTCGGGTAGCTGCACAATTTAATATGCTTCAGCTATCGTAAGCGTCCATTATTTATTATTTTTGTCGATATTCGTATTTATGTAATTAAGGAAAATTAATGTTAGTATCTAATTAAATAATTTACTAATTTATCAACTGCGATAAATATGTAATTGAATGATCTTCTTGATAATGGAGTGAAATGTTTCGTAACTTTTCTCTTTTTCAGAAGAAAATGATTTGTATAAAGAAGAAAATTTTATACAACCTCACTCTAAACAAAAACGTTAAAAATTCCTTAATAAATGGTGATCCATTTTGACAAAAACATTGATCTTCCTGTAAAAAATTGTAGTTAGATTAATAATTTGAATTTCATATTCAAATTCAATACATGCTTCTTAAAATCCATGTAATAACATAAATTCTACTCGTATAATAATAAGTATAATATGTTAACGTGGGAAAATTTTTAAAAAGTAAGTGATTACAAGTAAGTATAAAAAGTTTCCTTCTGTTTTTACACGAATTGTACATTTTCAGACTTATATATATTTTCTAATATGTATTGCGCTCTGTTCGGTGGATATTTTCACGCTTTAATGCACAAGTGTCGTAACTGCTTACTTTGCACTTTTGGGGAATACGAAAGCTGCGCATCGCTTGAAAGTATCTTGCGTTGTGCTGGGGCCTTCAAAAGTAAATGTGGAACATGTAGAAAGCATGCAGGCATGGATTTTTTAATGCGCGCTCGCATTCAGCCATCCGTAGGGGCAGGCATACGTAAATGTTCTTGTTTCGGAACAAACTATTGTCCTGTCTCTTTCTCTCTCTACGCATATTTTCTTATTCTTTTAAAACATCCTGCAAAACGACTCTAGATTTCAGACAGTTCCGTGAATATAACTTCAATTACACGCATGCAACGTGAAATGTAAGTTATACAAGAGCGAGTTATACAGAAGCGAAAATTAGTAAATTTTTTTAATTTAGATAAAATTAGAGAATTAGAAAAATAATTTTTAACTGTTATATTTTAAAAGGTAGAAAATTAGTTTTTAACGCGTACGTATTGACTATTTATAACAATGTTCAATGGTTTACAAATTATTTCGAACATTGCTTTCCATTCTTTTCGATAAAAAATTGCTTAGAAAGTAACAATCAAAGGTAATCTAAATTCTTGTATTTGTTGAACCAATTAGCAGCAATTGTATTACAAAAAAGGAATATTTTAACCCTTTGGGTGTCTCCTCTGAGGGGACATCAGCATTGATTAGTGATTACAGAGATTGAGCTTATTCCATCGCAGCTTTTTGAGAAACGCACGTTTCCCTCAAACTTTCTTTATTGAAATGGAAATCTTCTATTGCTAGGAGATGTTAGAAATAGAAACTATTGCTATTTTTATATATAGCATTAGTTTCAACAATTAGGTTCTATTGTTAACGAAAAGAGCCAAATGCAAAGGATTAACTCCTCTAAAGGAACATCAGCATTGATTGGCGACTACAGAAGTCATTATTCCATCGTTTTTTGATAAATGGCTATTGAAATGGAAATTTTCTGTTGCTGGGCGACGTTAGTAATTGAAACTATTGCTATTTTTATATATAGCAATAGTTTCAACAATTAGGTTCTATTGTTAACGAAAGGAGCCAAATGCAAAGGATTAACCCCTCTGAGAGGACATCAGCATTGATTGGCGACTACAGAAGTCAAATTTATTCCATCGCAGCTTTTTGAGAAATGGCTATTGAAATGGAAATTTTCTGGGCGACGTTAGTAATTGAAACTATTGCTAAAATATTGCTATTTTAGCAAATCTCCATTGCCAACGTCTGAGAAGAAGCAGAGTGCAAAGTGTTAACCAACTCTCATCTGTTCGTTTAGCTCTCAAGATGTTCGCAAAGAAATTGCCACTGGATCGTGAATTCTGCTTATGGCTGCGCGTCCGTGAAAGCATATGCGTTGGTATAGGTTGTCGGCTACGTCAGATTGCATTTACAGCCGTAAGGCGGAACTTGGTGAATAGTTCAACTCTAATCCAATACTCACAGCCCGAATTAATTAGTGTATTAATTCGACTCGTGTTAGATTTGGGTTGGGATATATTCCGAATTCCGACAGTAAAGCGGCCGGTTACGCTATACAGGGTAGCACAACCGAACGTGGATGGATTCTTCGTGAGAAACTAAATCGAACATGCAAAATGGCGATTTTCCATTTCAACCTCCATTTATGAGAAATTTAGACCTCGCAATTCGTCGTTTACGCGTGTGTTTGTCACACTTTGGACTTGTAAATACACATAGATCGTACTGTGATAGCATTATATCAATTCGTTCTTAAAATTTATAATCGCGCAAGTATAAGCAATGCCATAATTAAGCTCACTTATTAAGCTACTTATCTTTTTGATGATTGTCTTATCTATTAATATTATTGAAAATTAAACTCGTAAACTGTGAATAGATAGTATTACTAACGAATTTTAGTATTATCGAAACTCATAAATTCACAAACAGTGAACAAATAGTATTACTGATGAATTTTCTCTTCCTCAGATCTAATCCAGTAGCAACCTTCCTTCTTTCTTTTTCTTTTCTTCTTTCTCTTTTATACGTAACATAGAGAACTAGTTTCTGCTCTGTTCTGCTTAATATATTTGTGGAAAATACAAGAAAATGCGGAAGGAGAAGAAAATGGAAAGCAGAGCTTTTTGGCCTAGACTTGGCACTGACTCGACAAGGTTACGTATATAATAACCTAGTAATTGCATATCTTAGAAGTGGGACGATCTTAGTAATAAGAACGTTATTATATACGAATTGGAAGATTAAAAAACATGCGAGAAACATATGGAAATTACAACGAAATACAAAAAGAGAAGAAAAAGGAAAACAGAACGTTTTAGCTCAGACCTGACGCTGATTCGCTGCATCGACAAGATTACGTGTATAATAACCTAGTAATTACATATTTTAGAAATGAGACAATCTTAGTAATTAGAACGTGATTATATACGAATTGGAAGATTAAAAAACATACGAGAAACATATGCAAATTACAAAGAAATACAAAAAGAGAAGAAAAAGGAAAACAGAACGTTTTGGCTCAGACCTGACACTGACTCGCTGCATCGACAAGATTACGTGTATAATAACCTAGTAATTGCATATTTTAAAAATGAAACAGTCTTAGTAATTAGAACGTTATTATATACGAATTGGAAGATTAAAAAACATACGAGAAACATATGGAAATTATAAAGAAATACAAAAAGAGAAGAAAAAGGAAAACAGAACGTTTTGGCTCAGACCTGACACTGACTCGCTGCGTCGACAAGATTACGTATATAATAACCTAGTAATTGCATATCTTAGAAACGAGACAGTCTTAGTAATTAGTACGTTATTATACACAAATTGGAAGGTTAAAGAACATGCGTGAGACAGTTGCTCTTCACAAGAAAAATATGATTGATTTGAGATTTCGTTTCTCTTGTCTGCCAGTTTGTTTCATTGACACTCATTGACTGACTACGATTAATTGTACATAGATAACTTGAAACTCAATCGTCAGCTATTACGTTCCTCTCTGATCCCTCAATATCCCAGACTGTGTTAATCGTGTCGCCACACAGAAACAGTGTTTGATATCTTACACGAATCCTTTGCTTGGACACCCGCATATGTCTCTATCGGAAACGCATACGTTATTTTCACGTCTGTCAGAGCAAATATTTCGATCCCGTATTATGCAGGTTTATCCGGGACACATTATCCGAATGAACGTTTCCCTCGAAACGAGAGAAATGGAGTACTGTAATCGCAATTAACCCTTTGCGCTCGAAGACCTTTTCGATCGAGCAAAATCGCAACTCAAGATGGTTTTGCGTATATTTCAATCATAAAAAACTAGCAAAAGATTATAGCAGCTTCTATTTTTGTTTCATCCGTTTCATACGCGCGTTTATTATTCTTTTCTTATGGCTAATTAGAAGTACAAATCTGTTTTCAATAACGCTTCCTGTAATTACTCCAATTACACGGAAATCGATGGATAGTGAGCAACATTTGTGAAATGTTATCCACGTTTTATTTGAGCTTTAGACTCGCGTGGTTGAATTACGATATTTTCTTCATCATCAAACTCTAAAACATCAAAAAACCTGTATCTCCTTATTGATAGTGATTTCGATATTATGAATATATGCTGAAATTCTTATTATCAAGTCGTAATTTGATTCGTCTCGTAATCTTTACTGCGTAAATATTCGAAGATTCGTGTTTGCTTTGAAGAAGTCTCAAAAGAAACAAAAATATTTAATATCAACAATATAATCAGAAGTTAAACAACGTCGACAGCATTGTTAATAAAGCTTTCTAGATGCAGGATTCTGCACGCAATCCGAGTAAATGAATTTTATTAATTTTCATATTGTGGTAAGCAGAACAGAATTAAATTATCAACACACTTTATCACTTTGGTTTGTCGAAGAAAAAATACCGTTTCATTTTGCTCAAAAATTATTCCGTGTCTCGTGTCTCGCGCATTTCTATGTACCTTTGTTATAGAAGTTACTATCCTATATGTTTGTATGAAATATACGCGCATAATGTTTATGTTGACATTCCCTTGTGCAAGCGTACGATGTGCAAACAGACAGAAGCGAGTGCAATCTGCGTTATAACAGTCAGGGACGTTCTGCCGTGCCGTTAATTATAATTTTTTAGTATATAGCGCTATCTTTGAAGGTTCGTCGACGTAAATTAAAAGAGGAATAACGCAGCCCTCGCATCATTTGCTTCTATCTCCTAGCATAATAATAAAAAATCAACTATACAGTGTACTTGCAGATAAATTGATCTATTTACTGTTCAATTGATTCTTTGAATCATTGACGTTCTTCGTTTTTCATTTCATTCGTTATTTAAAACGTTGCATACAAATTTGGCACGATTTGAATTGCCCTTCAAAACGTAGCTGCGTTATGCGACATATGGCAAGTTACACGTTGCCTAATGTTACTTTAGTGAAATTACGTCAAATAAACTGACTATATAATGGAAACATACGCAAAAAAAAGAAAAAGAATAGCGGACCAAACTAAATTTGGCGCACTAAACTCAGAGTACGTTCACTAATCTCTGTTTCTCTATTCCACAAAGTAAAGAACGATTGGACATTTCTCACGGATCGTAGAACTCTATTAACCCTTTGCACTCGAATGTCCCTTCTGAGGAGACATCAACATTGATTAGTGATTACGAAGATTGAGCTTATTCCACCGCAGCTTTTTGAGAAACGTATGTTTCCCTCAAATTTTCTTTATTGAAATGGAAATTTTCTATTGCTAGACGTTAGAAATAGAAGCTATTGCTATTTTTATATCTATTGCTAATTAAAGGAGCCCAGAGCAAAAGGTTAACCCCTCTGAGAGGACATCAGCATTAATAATTACAGAGGTTGAACTTATTCCATCGCAGCTTTTTGAGAAACGCATGTTTCCTCAAATTTTCTTTATTGAAATGGAAATTTTCTATTGCTAGACGTTAGAAATAGAAGCTATTGCTATTTTTATATCTATTGTTAATGAAAGGAGCCCAGAGGAAAGGGTTAACCCCTCTGAGAGGACATCAGCATTAATGATTACAGAGGTTGAACTTATTCCATCCCAGCTTCTTGAGAAATGCAAGGATCCCTCAAGTTCTTTTTATTGAAATGGAAATTATCTATTGCTAAGAGACGTTAGAAATAGAAACTATTGCTATTTTTATATATAACAATAGTTTCTATTGCTAATGAAAGGAGTTGAGTGAAAAGAGGACATCAGCATTGATCAGTGATTACAGAGATTGAGCTTATTCCATCGCAGCTTTTTGAGAAACGCATGTTTCCCTCAAGTTTTCTCTTACTGGTAGACGTACCTTGCTAAGATTGTAAATTGCGACTTATTTAGATTACTATTTTGGCAACAGTTTCCATTGCCAACGTCTGAGAAGACGTCGACTGCGAAGGGTTAATTCAGATAGTCAGCGGTCTTCGCTGATCAGTCTTCGAAATGGCTTCAGCGAACCATTTGATTCGCGTTCGTTTTAAGGTTTCGCGTGTAGCAAATCGGCGATTCGACCTTTATATCGAATTCTTATTCTTCTCTCAGCAGGGGCCACTACTGACTCTCGACTGTTTGCTCCAATGGTGTTGTGGGACTTCCAATCTCATCCAGGGTTGCCAAGGGTCGCGCACGTTGGTCTTCTCGTCGATTGTTGCCAGCTCGAGCTTTAACCTCGTCTCAGATGATATTCCGCAGGTTCATTCAATGACTCTGCCATAGATTCCTCGATGGACTTCCCTTTGATGTGCGGTGTCTTCGGTGCAGTGCAGCGAGCAAGGCGAAGGGAGGGGAAAATTGGCGGAGGAAACGAAGGGGAGCATTGTACCGTCAAATCGGTAACAGTTTGTACACCTTATTTCTGCTGAGATTCAGAACAAAGTTGTGTCTGGTTTCTAATTAAATGCGAAGGAACGAATTAGCTTTTTTATAGTTTAAGTTATAGCGCGTTTCAATTGAAGCATCCACTGAAATAGCAAAGTGTATCTAGAAAATTTGTGAAATTCTGCAATTTTTAACAGTGACTTTAAATTTCTTTATTATAAATGAATTAGATGTATTTGGATATGTCTAATTATCTTTTTTTTTAAGTTATAGTGCATTTCAGTTGAAGCATCCACTGAAATAGCAAAGTGTATCTAGAAAAAGGGGTGAAATTCTGCAATTTTTAACAACGACTTTAAATTTCCTTATTATAATTGAACTAAATATACTTAGATATGTCTGATTATCTTTATTTTTAAGTTATAGTGAATTTTAATTGAAGCATCCACTGAAATAGCGAAGTGTATCTAGAAAAAGGGGTGAAATACTGCAATTTTTAACAACGACTTTAAATTTCCTTATTATAATTGAACTAAATATACTTAGATATGTCTGATTATCTTTATTTTTAAGTTATAGTGAATTTTAATTGAAGCATCCACTGAAATAGCGAAGTGTATCTAGAAAAAGGGGTGAAATTCTGCAATTTTTAACAACGACTTTAAATTTCCTTATTATAATTGAACTAAATATACTTAGATATGTCTGATTATCTTTATTTTTAAGTTATAGTGAATTTTAATTGAAGCATCTACTGAAATAACGAAGTGTATCTAGAAAAAGGGGTGAAATTCTGCAATTTCTAACAACGGCTTTAAATTTCCTTATTATAAATGAACTAGATATACTTGGACATGTCTGATTATCTAGTGACAACAATTGCAAATATTGCAACTGCATTTTGAAATCATCTCTGCGCAATTACGTAAAACGAAAGCAATGAAACATTGACAAATTACAATAAGAGTAAAAAGTTAAGAATTCTTGCCTTGCCAACACGTATAATGTATATAAAAGAACGAACAACAAAATTGAACTTGTTAATATAAACAAATACCCAATTCTAGCCTCTAAATGCCAAAATTACCAAAAACAGTAGTAAAGAAATAAAGAAACCAAAATTAAATTTAAAAATTACATCAAAATTTGAATAAATAGAAACATCTCGAGTTATAAATGCTTATATATCGAGAAAAAGGAATATAATATGCAAATTATATAGCAATCTAGTATAATATATAAAGAACAACTGTACTCGGAATCAAACACCAATTCCTTAACATTTGGTAATTCAACTTTGCTGCGACACTTAATAAAAATGATGCTACCCACTGACGATTCGAAAAACAAGTTGATATCACGAAAACGATAGCATTCGATACGAGTAGAGCCAGAACGCAATCCATCCTGCAGCCTGTAATAGAACGCGTGCATTAAGAACCAGCAGTGGCATCTATGTAAAACCGAAAATGGTTTCGTTCGATGCCACGTGGCCGATTAAACGTCCTATCAATTTTTAACGGGCACCACTGGTATATCACCAGTTTGATTAAACCGGGCGCACTTACCGTTGTCGGTTAACCCGCAATTTATCCCGTTGAATCCGCAAACGGTAGCCGGTGCTTGCCAAATAATAGCAGCCACGCGCTCGCATCGGTTCTCTTTGAGGGTGTGATTTAGGCGGGCGCAACTAAAGCGGCTAAGGTTGAATACACATATGCATCATTCCGTTTTAAATGCAACGATTGCCGAAAGTACGCCTTTCAGTCGACCAATCGTTTAGGGGCGGTTAAGCCGCGGTTAGAGTGGACGCGTTCTGATCGGGGCCAATCTACCGGTTCGCGCCATTTTGACACCCCCATATGAATCTGCTAAAATTTTCTTTCTCAATTTCAAAGAATCGATGCAAGAAGATTTCTGCAACTTCAAATTGCAGCCGCAACATTTCTGTTTCGCAAGCTTCCAGTAATATTGTAGGGTGAGAATTGTAGTTGAGGGTGTTTCAGTGCTTGTCGCTTTCAACGATACCCTGTGGATTTCGTTTGCTGACGAATCTCGAGGATCTTAAATCTTGTTAGCCAGTTAACTGAGGAATTTAGTTAATTCCTAAGAATGCGTAATTGGATGAAGCAATGATGAATGTATGACATCGAACGCAAGATAGATGCTCCTATTATAAATTTGACGAAGAACGTAAAGCGAAATGAGGAAGGATTACAGTCTTGTTCGATAAAAAATGATCGATTATAGTCGTTAATCGCATCGAAATAAAGTTAACTGGTTAACCTCTTGCTGTACTATTTAACTCAGAAGAATTCAGACCCAAGTAGGGTGTGAATGATATTATTGCGCGACTTAGAGTGCATCGAAACGTAAGAAGTAATTCAGAATATTCTTCAATATTGATTATTCGAGAATATTCCAAACTGTTCGCATAAGAGTATGCGTGCGCGCGTATGCGAGTGCCTAGAAAACAACAGAATGCATGGAATTCAAACGAAAGAATCGAGAATATTCGATGAGTGAATGTACATGAGGATGTGTATTCAGAGATTATACAAGATACGTATTCAAAACTATGGCTCGGTTTTTTGTTATTCTGTTTGTGGATTAAAGAACCATTTATCCGCTTGTTTTAAACGACCTGCGAGTAGTCTGGTTAGTATCATACACATTTATCAACAGTGACTATGGCAGGTGCAGTGGATCATTCGTCTCTTGCTTTATGGCTCGCTTGTGGTGCAATAACTGCTCTGCTTGAAACGTGGTTCCTCTTCCACTGTGCTTTAACTCAGCATAGAACATTGGCCATAATAATAATTTGTGAAATTAATATTTTTAGTATAGAAAAAATGATATTAGTTTACTTTTAATCAATTTCTCCTAAAGACACATTGTTTATATATAAATTCACTCGTCGAACATTCTCGAAATTATGCATTTTCTTATCTTCAAATATTCACACGCATACATACTCTTAAGAAAATTCTCGAATATTGATTATTTGAGAAACGCACAGGCATACTCTTAGGAATATTCTGGAATATTGATTATTCGAGAATATCCCTAATTTCACGATTACATCTTAAACTTTCACACATACTAAGTCACGCTCGATAAAATCATTCACTCATTTTTATTTCAAACTCCGATATTACATTAATAATTGTCGATCGTCGAAAAGTAAGTTCATCGTACGAATCAATTATAAGCAACTCTTCTTCCAAATTTCTGAGCAGATTGATGTACACTTTTTTTAGTAAAAATCATTTTTCACCATCCCAGAGCTCCTGATCACATTTTATCAGTTGCAATATTTTAATTCAGCTCGTCAGACATTCTGTCGCGCAAGTAATTACAAATAATTACAGAAAACTATTTAACTAACATTTTTTCTATATTTTACCGAAGCAGAAACATCAGTTTTTAGTCTGTAACGAATAACTGGCCCAGAATATGAATCTCATTTCATTATTTCCAGCTTCAGAAATATCTTCCAAGAGATCTCGTACGAACAAAGCGTCGTCAAAAGAATCGATTGTTTCCTTTCGCAGAGTAACAAGATTTACTGCTGTCGTACGAACTGCTTGCACAAGTCTTCCTAAATCAGGCATCGCATTTCCATTTTCAGTTTCTTCACGTGAAATAACAAGTCTTGAAGCTTGACTTATCATAAACTCAAAGGTGCTTTCTGTCATTGTTGTAGGAGACGTCAGAATTTTGATAGTTGTTGATGCATGCAAGTAAATTAAGATGCTGTGACTTTGCAAAAATTGTTTATGCAGTTGATATAACTAATAGCAAGCTAACACAAATCACGAGCATTTTTATAGCTGATTGGTGCAAGTTTGCTGCTTGATTCTTAACGTCGAAGTAATAGAAAAGATTGGGAACGAAATAGTAGCGCAAAGGTCCACATTAGGAACGAAATAGTAGCGCAATTTTACCCCAAATACAATTAGCAGCAACGAGCAATTAGCTAGCAAGTGTTGAACATCAAGAAGACTGCAGCACACCAATTCCAAATAAACACGACCACTCTCTACAACTTTGCATTAATCCAAAGTACAACGACTTCATTTCTATTCCCACTTTAAGTGTCCCTTCTCGAAGTTCTTCGATACGGTTCAAGCGAAATACTTCGCTGATTGGCTATGATTATAGATTCCACGTAGCCAATAACATGATGATTATAATAACCGTATTCTTCGAGAACTTTCACGACGATGTAAATAAGTAAGTGGACGAAAATTTGGCTATGTTTATCAACGAGCTGTTGCAAACAAATTCGCTCTTCGGCAACTCTCAGCTTTACGACTCAGTAAACCACCGAGAGCGGAAGGCGTTAAACACTAAAGTCTAACAACTTCGACCTTGCGCCCTAGAAAATAAGAAAATAAGACTATAAACATGCAAAGAACGAGATTACTATTCTAAACTGGAAAGATGGTCGTGTCATAAACCGTGCCAACGAGGCCCTAACGCTGTGCGTCAACGAGAAAACGATCCTAGCTGCGGTGGTTCAAGAATTACGACTGTGTTCTATTCCGTGATCTCACTTCTTCAAATTCTGTTCTCTAAATACATGAAGTCACGAGTACTGTGGTTAGCGCATGCATGCAACAAATAATAAAAGCTCAAAGAAACCCTTAACCTATTCGAGACGTCTCACTTTTTTGGAGACCAACCCCAGAAGCTGAAATTTGTTCGTCTTTCTTTTCTAAGATGGTTATTATCTTTATTATTGCTATTATTATTGTTATTACTACCGATGCTTTGAGTCAGTAACAACGCAGCAGCAATAATAATAAAATAACGGCGCGTGAGGGCACGACTCTTTTGTTACGATTAAGATTCAGGCTCCTGAAAAGAATGCGCACGGAGGATAGGGTTAGAATGGAGAGGGATGGAAGAGTAAAGAAGAGGCGCGCGGGAAAGATTTGGGGAAAAAACAGAAGAAAGCAAGAAACGAGTGAAAGCCTTTTCAAGGCTCGAGATGGCTCGGTCAGCGAACACGAATGAATGGTCGGGAGAAACATTAACGACAGCAAGTGTAAAAAGAATGAAAAGTAAAGGGAAGTTCAAAGAAAACAAAGAAGCATGCGGGGAACGCGGATAAAACAGTGGAAATGTAACTAATCGCCGAATGTAAAAACTTTGTTAAACAATGTTAACTGCAAATAGTAAACTGTGTTATCCTATTTTAAAAAAGACGTCTGAACAAGTTTATTTTCTATTTTTTAATATTGCTGGTTGAATATCAAGCTTCGCGAAGAACATTTTTCTGAATGGTCAGCTGAAGCGTCTGAGAAACTGCAGACACAACTCTATCAATTATATTTAAAACCTTTGAATAATTAAATTTGCCATTTCGATCTAATGGATTTCTTCGTTTGCTTCACAAAGACAGTACACTTAATTAAATATTCTAAACCCCAGTACAACGTAGAAGGTTTTTCATTTTGTCAAAAGCAATTTTTTACATTTTCTTTATAGAATGCATAACATTTCCTTCTTATTCGTCAGCTATTTGCCAAATCAATGGTTAGACGTGTTTTCTAACGTCAGAGGAAACCAAATACGACAAGCCAAGTTGATTGTTACAATCAAGCATCTAAATACTTTTCAATGACATTTTATGGCATTTCAACAGCTGAATCGTTAAAGTGTCTTTAGTTACAGTTATTACCCAAAATCAGCACCAGTGTACAACGTGGAAAACGATGAAAGTCTGAAAATGTTTCATCCACGTTACAGGCAGTAGGTGGTAATGATACTTAAATAAGGCTCACGTGTTCTGAACATCATTAGCATTAGGAAGTTGCGAATAATCGGAGCGAGAGTAGTGTACTACTGACAAAAAATTGTAGTAGCAGACGACTTACGAATTCTGCAGACACGACTGCGAATATAAAATATAAAAGTCAATTACAAGAAGATTAACATTGACTTTATACTGAAATTTGTACGATAGATACTCTAAGGGGATGAAAATCTTACTGTTCTTAGTAATTCTAGTTTCAGATGTAATTACAGTAGCGATAATAAATATATTAGTGTATATAGCATACAATAATGCAACGATAAGTAAATGAAATGCAATGTAAAAGTGCAAATCATGTTGCATTACAAAATATGAATAATAGAAATCGCATTTTGCATCACAAAAATATTATCATAATATTTTCATAAAACATAATACATAATATTATTTAATATTTTCATTATAAAGACAATAAACAGTAGCAAAGAGGAAGTTGGTCTTAAATTTCATTTTTATTTATTACCTAACATCGCTTTTTTAATGAAATTATCTCTCGCTAGCATCAATTTAAGCAACATGGACTCACGAGCGATAAGTTTGCTCAACGAAAAATATTTGAACCAAAGGAACGACAATTTAGTCTGTTAATTATCTGTGCAGGCTCGTAAAGATGGTAAATTTGCATTGATATTCAGGTTCAAGTGTTACACAGACTGTCGCTGAGGTATATGAACCGAATCGATGCGCATATTCCACCGCAAATACATTGCTATGCGAAAGCGCGTAATTTCCCGATAATATCAATGATAATATAATTCTGTGTTAGCTTCACTGAACGCAGTTGTTAACCCTTTGCCTTACGATTTAAATTCACACACGTGAAGAGCCATTTTACAGTTTTACTGAGAGCTCGAAGTTGTAAAAATCGCACGTGTCATTTGATATGCAAATGCGTGTCTAAGATGCAACTAATTTTATTTCTAATTTTATTTTTTGGTTCGTTAGCTTTTTCTTTTCAAATCCATACCTGATTGTTGATGATTACTGTGGTCTTCAGCGTCGATATCATCTTCAATGACGAGTGGCTTCCAATGTTCTCGTACAGAAGTAAAATATCATAGCTATCACTATTAATATTTAAAATATCTATCGAATCACTGTTTGCGATGTCAGCAGATCTTTCACTGTCCTCGTCGACGCTTAATATTCTTTTCGAAGACATTTTTAAGGCTAACTTTCTAATATTCTACAAGAAAATTTATCTATTCGTTGGACTGCACGAAGACGCGTCAAACTCGTACGACTTTCCACGCCTTACTGACTACACGTATTATTTATATTTCGCCTGAATTTTCGTACCACGTCTCTTCCAAGTATTGTTTACGTTTGACCTGATCGACGTACTACGTTTCTCACGTAATATTGTAGGCAAAGGTGTTAATCATAGACAAAATTCCACCATTTAAAAAAATAATTCAGCATTTGTAGAATTTCCAATTCGCCTGATCCACATGTCACGTTTCTGTCACTATCGCTATTTAAAATATCTATCGAACCACTGTTCGCGATGTTAACAGAATTTTCACTATCATCTACGCTTAACCCTTTGCACTCTGCTCCTTCCTGGGTGTTAGCAATAGAAGATATTATTAAAATAGTAATGGTTGCACAATATTTTAGTAATAATTTCTGTGGCTAACGTCTCCCAACAATAGAAAAGTTCAGAAAAACGTGCATTTTTGAAAAAGCTGCGATGGAGTAAGTTTAACCCTCGTAATCACTAATCAATGTCTCCTCAGAGGGGACATTCGAGTGCAAAGGGTTGATATTCTTCTCGAAGACACTTTTAAGGGTAACTTCCTAATATTTCTCAAGAAAATATATCTGCACATCCGAATGCACGACGACACGTCTACCTCGAACGACGTACCACGCCTCACTGCCTTCGCGTATTATTTATATTTGATCTGAACAACTTACCACGTATTTTGTTTATGTTTGACGTGAGCGACGTACCACGTTTCTCAAGCGATATTGTAGACAAAGAAGTTAATACATGCACTAGAGTGAATATTATAGTCTAGTTACGTCTTCGAGATCTGCTAAAAAAAAATATATATCATGCTTCTAAATATTTTATAATCGCAAAATTTTATTTTAATTGCTTGCAGAATTTTGAGAGTGAAAAATGAAGAAGTAATTTGAATAATAAAGTCCAGTGAAGCAAAAATCAATAATTGGTTGCTGGTAATTCGTTCGTAATGACTAAGCAATTAACCTGGCGAAAAAAGATGCAATAAAAGAAAACATTTGGTTGCATTAATTTTCGTACGAAGTATATATTCCGAAAAAGCAGAAGAACTTCGTAATTCTTTTTACATTGAAGAATAATGAAGATTGTAGACCATTTTTCAAAATTATCCCAATGTAATATAAATTTGCAAAGGTGCATTGTTCATAGGAGGTAATAATGATCGTTTTAGCTAATGAAATTTTAAAAACATCCAGGAAGATGAAGAAACCCAGGCTAATAAACAAGTCTAAGTAGATTTACAACAACATAAATTATGCGAGAGGAACATGACTTGATAACAAAAGAATGTAAATTAATATTCGTTTGGCACAGAATGTAAATTAACATTCGTTTGGCACAAATTATTGCTAACATGAACAGAGAAGACAGCAGTAAAAACTTGATAATAATAGGTAGCGACAATAAACAGTGGACGAAATTTGAGGCGCAGGAAGTATGAAAATGTATTATCTTGTGGGTTAATGGGCACCGCTCCCATAATCCTCGGACATTAAACGTGACTCGCGAAGACAGAATGCTAAACCTTCGGCCATTCCACTGCTTGGGGCTTTACCGGATCTAGAATAAACAATTATGGCACAGAACTTCGATAATCCGGCACTAACGAGATTTCACTCGCAGATTATCGGATATTCTCGACTATTCGATAATGCTTCTAGAATATTTCAACGCTAATTTGAGGCATTCTGTAAATGAAACCATTTCCACTATAAGTACCTTTTAAAATTATAGTTTGAAGCTTATTTTCTCCCGCTGTACAGTAAATAAACTAAATATCTCTTTAACTAACAGATATTTAAAATATGGTACATTATACACGATGTACAATAAACAAGAAGCACACAAAATACATACGAAATAAATAATAGTAGCTCAGAGACTCGATGAAAAAAATAATTAATGATCGCAAACATCAAGGCATCGATAATTTAAAATAAAGAACAATTATTTACCTAAATTAGGATAGAATCACATAAGTTAGAAGTTAAAAAATGAAAGGAATATTTACGTGCTCTTGCTGAATTAATTGATACTTCATTCATTATTGTTAATATCACGAATTAGTTTATGTCAAATAGCACAGGATAATTTGCTTGTTTCTCTATATATAACGAACGATGTTCGATAATTTTTGGTTGACGTCAACACAGATACGACGAACAAAAACATTAGCACAGATCAAACTTCCAACTAAAATTCTGTGCAGAATATAACTTTCTAATTACAATACGCTAATACTGTTTCAAGTAATCTCAACATTTTGAGAGATCCTTCGAATCGAACATCAAAAGATTCATCTATACAGATCCAAGACTCGATGACCACAGAATCTAGAGCTTTGGCTTCGCCAACAGCTTTGATACGGAGGAAGTGACCCTCCTGGGGCTCGAACTCTCGTCGAGTTTAACTCGATCGTGGTCCTTAGAGGCCGTGGCCAGTCGAACACCTGTCGACCAGAGTCGACCCAGAGTCTCGAACACGCGAGTAGAAGCGAGTACTTATTTTTTAGTGCGTCATTCGGGTACGTATTAGGCGAGGTGGTCGCTGGGATCGCCAGACGCGATGGTTGAGGACCCATTGCGCCATTGCACACGGCCCTGGATGGAAGGCAACGTCGACATGGCCACCCGCGTCTCCAGGAGCAACGGGATGGATAGGGGAAGAGGAAAGGGTGAGAGTTACATCCTCCCACCCTTTTGGATGAGGGCGCCTTAACACCTCGGCGCCCAGGCACGAAGAGGGACTGCATGCGTTCAACCGAGTTCCCAGAGTCCCCTCAGAAACGCAGATATGGCCACTGTGGGATTTTAGTCGATATGAATCCGAGAGAGCCCCAAAGTTTCTTCAGGTTGTGAGGATTTCCCTCAGTAAACGAAACAAGAGAAAGATCTGAGATCTATTCCTACGTTACAATGAGACTAAGATAAATTATGATTCTGCGTTATCATTTCTCGAGTTATTTTATCGTGATAAGTATCGTGAGAGTGACTTAGAGTATAGCAGAGGTTAATACTTCGTGTTGTAGCAAAGAACTATTGCTAAACTATGTGGTCATCTGGGTGCAAAGGATTAATACGATGCTGTTTCAACAGTGCAACTACTTTGAATCTTTGGTGATCTTCATCTTGCTGTTTTAACCCCCAAAAGTGTATATGAATGTGTATCAAAGAGTTAGCGGGTCTTACCAAGTGCAATAGAGTGCAATTCAATAATTTCAAGTGTGTTAATATTATATTTTGGATTTCTTATGGCTTCTGAAATGTTTGTACCAATGCTACACGATGGTGCTCACATTGTTGTAAAAAAAAGATTAGAAAAGAATCACGATATTGGTGTTTACTTGCCCATTATGTATGTAGAGAATGAAATACGTGCGATAGTAGATGTGCAATGCGTGTGATAGTATTATAAATGTCTAACATAATTAGGTTAACGATCGAGATGATGAAAAACAGTCGAAGAGCGACTGAGTGAACTGAACGAGATGGAAGAATCGAACAGTGAGCGTCCAGCCTTGTAACAGACCAAAGCGATACTGTTTAAATATATTATTAATGGTTATTCATTCGATTGTCCCCATTCCATCCCACATGTATCGTACCTTGCTTTACTGAGTACCACTCCACAGTAGCAATTCCAATTTTTAACTTTTATAGGTATTTGCTTTCCCTTGCATATGCAGTCCATGTCTACGTCAAGTAAATAAGTAAATATTACTAATAAAATCGCGAATTTTATAAAATAGAACCATCCTTTTCATCCAGTATTTTAACAGCGACGTTTACTCTGTGATCGACGAGTATACTCGTCATCGCTTGATTCTCGCGACACGCATTCGGTGCGCGCTCTAAAAAAAGGCCGCCAACTACTGGTTAAATATGTACCGTTTTCTGACTATCTGTTCTAATTAAATTTGGTAAAAAATGTATTTTTAAATCAAAACGAATCACGTTTGCGCATGCAGTGCGAGCTTGGGAATTATATTGAAGAAAAAATGGATTCTATATTTCACCTTGTGACTCTCGTAAAAGTACAGCACCGAAGTAAACATAAAATTCACGTATGCATGCCAGTCGCATTCTATATGTGCAGGGTTGCTGTGGTCGCTGAATGCCACCCTGTAACGAGCGTGAATGGCTGCCGTGCGTGTTTGCTCGGTTTGCTGTATTTCCATCTGCCCTTCTATGCGCGAACCAATCGCGGAAAACAATTGCGTGACACGAAAATATATACGTGTGTACAACACCATTGCATAATTTCACGTGTGTAATTACGCTTTGCCATTATTTGACAATCTCCGCGCAGAACTCACTGCGAAGGAGCCGACAGCGAGCAAAATGTGCCCTTCTCAGCCAAATAGAACTTGGAATCGTGCCTTTTGTGATACCAGTTTTATTTTATTTAATCTTTTAGATACAGCAGAAGACGTGGAACTATGAAACACTCGTAATTGATTTTTCTCCTACCGCGTTTACAGCAACGTGATATCAAATTATCATATCCACCAATATTAGTTTAAGTAATTTTAGTTTGTCATCACTCATTAGTCGTCATACCTTCTCTTCTTTTACTCATGTTGGACTCTTCAGCTTTCAACTCTCTTCTCAACTTTCCTACACCGTCATAGCTCAAAGTTTAGTTCACCTAAACCTTCAAATAGCCCTAGTTTCCCATGTTTCGCAAGTCTTCATCTTCAGCACCGCACAAACTTATAATTTAATGAATAAAGCATTGTTTCCATGAAACGTCGATCCCTAATTACTTTGATTTAAGTCTTACCCCAAAACTCGCTTCAATTGTCGAGACACTGAAGCAGAACCAGGCATCACAAAATGATGCTCGATAAATAACGGCAAACAAGTATTTGCGATCGTCTATCGTTCCTAAAATGCAAGATTAAAACGGGAAATTTTTGGCGATATTATGTTGTGGCCAGTAGAAGGACAGCAACTTTACAAAACAGACGCACAGTTTCTTGCAAGTCCTCGTTCCCACCTTTGTTTCTATGATAAAAATCCTGCCGCAGGCTTGCTGGATAGCCTTACCGATGAGTCCATTCTTTTTTCTTTCTCCCCCTTCGCGCTCTTTTATTCACAGCACAGCCAGACGATCTACAATATTTAAACGCTTGTTTTTGTGGTAAATAAAACGTCTCTGTACTTATATCGCGAGGGATTTTTAATGATTACAGCAACTGCAACGATTTCACCCTCATACAATTATCTCTCCGCTTTAAAATCGTCTTACTTTATTCAATACTCGCTCGCGAATGCCTACTCTTCAAGACTTCCGTGGCCTTCTCCCTTCCGAGACCTTTGCCTCCATTTCTTTTTCGCATAAACATCCCTCGCTGGAAGTGTAAGACCAAGGAATAAACTTTTATTCAACTCGTTTCACACTGAGGCATTTTTTCTTCACAGTGATAAATAATACCATTGAAACTTTGTGTTTGGTGGGCTGGACGCCTGCTTCAATAGTTGGGCTGTAAAGTGTGCGTGAGAGAGGGTAGGAAGGAAAAAGAGAGGGAAGAACGTTTCGTCACTAAGGGGACAGCACACTCGTCAGTTCCCCGCGAGCACTCCATGTCCTACACCATTTCTATATAATTAGAAATTCTGACCTATCCTTACCATCCCAACGTCTAAGGCAGGGTTAGGTTAGGTTTAGTAACAGTAGGCAATATTTAGTAACGGAAACTATTGCTAAAATATCAATACTGTGGCGATCGTCGCCACTAGGGGGACAGCACACTCGTCAGTTTCCCGCGAGCAATCCATGTCTTACACAATTCTGACCTATCCCTACCATCCCAGCGTCTAAGGCAGGGTTAGGTTAGGTTTAGTAACAATAGGCAATATTTAGTAACAGAAACTATTGCTAAAATATCAATACTGTGGCGGTCCTCGCCACTAAGGGGACAGCACACTCGTCAGTTTCCCGCGAGCACTCCATGTCCTGCACAATTCTGACCTATCCCTACCAACCCAACGTCTAAGGGCGAAACGTTCTTCCTTCTCTTTTTCCTTCCTACCCTCTCTCACGTTCTCTTTACAGCGCAACAATTGAAGCAGGCGTGTTCAGCCCACCAACAATCGCTTCAGGTGTCCCAGCGACGAGTGGCTCGAGATAATTGGAACGCGCGCGATGGGATCATCGAGCGCGCTGTTATTGCTGGCACGTCCGAGTCAGTGAGAAATTTGGCGGCCCGTTAAACGCGGGAAATATCGACGTTATTGTCCCGTCGCATAGTTTGCAGTGGGTCGCGTTCAAAGCCGACCGCGAATCCGTGAACGACGCGTAAATCTCGACGCGACCCCTCTTAGCTTTTGCTTGACTGACTGTTCCCGGTTCATTTGTGGGGATCTGTTGCGGTTCTGAGGGCCAATCTACCCCTGCCGCGCATACGTCTGCGATTTCGTTGCACGGTGACGAGCATCCGACCGAGATATCGACCTCTCTCGACGGTGAGAGTGAAAAAATTCCGCGAATTCCCGCCCAACCTTCTCGTCGCGCGACCTTTTCGAGCATCGCACGAAATCAGCTAAATGGTATTATTCTGTGCAATTAAAATGAAAGAGGAACGATTACAATTAACGAGAACAAATCGTGGGATCGAAAGCTTTCGCTGAAAACAAGTGTAATTGTAACGAGCGAATTTATTCGGTTAATTTTTGTAACACGTTCTGCACTGACGCTTCTCTTCAACTCTCTTTCACTCATCGAACTTTCTGAATTCTTTCATCCGGATTTCTATGCATTCTGTTGTTTTCCAGGCACTAGCATACATGTACATGCATACTCTTAGGCAAACAGTTTAGAATATTGTCGAATGATCCATATTATGTCAATTATTTCTTCTGTTTCCACACAAAGTTAATAAAAGCATTCACACTCTACGATATATATATATAGTATAACAAATATGTACTGGATATGTGGTGTTTAATGTATGTGTGTGCAATCCAATTCAGCGAACACATAGATGGACAAGTGAATTAGTTCAAAGATCGTGATAGTAATTAATCTGTAATTTGAAAAATATGTTTTTGCAGATGTGTTTAATTCAGTAAAAATACGATTACCAAAATGTCGTTGGGACGTTGCTGTCAGATGATTTTTATGCATATTTCCTGGATATTCGACTGCCACGACTTGCATTTTTGTTAATGCTACGCAAGGGGACAGAATTATTAAGAAAATGCACACAAGTTCACGTTAATCTAATATCGTACACGATGATTTTTACACGACACATATTACTTGCACACTTATCGACGTCCACAGCTCCTTTTTACCCTTTTATCCACACGATGACGTTAATGTCGTAGCTTAACTCGTTACAAACCCTGTATAATTTCTAGAAGGAGAAAACGAAATAACTTTCTATAACGTGAAATTCCTCCACATTAAATACGTAGCAGAAAAAAAAATGAATTCGATTGAGCATGCTATGTTAACGGTTGACAAAACTACTAAGCGAATATTTTATATTATAGAAGCCAGACGCTTTCCTGAATCTTGCAAAGCGTTCGACTAGCCCTTTGACGATCCAAAAGAACGGTTGCTTTGATCCGATCGCTGTGGAACGAAATTTCGTCGGTAAAAGGGAAGTTTCCGGAATGAAAAGTGGCTTTTTCAGATGATCTCAATTTTTCGACGCTATTGCCAGTCAAATAATGAATAAAACCTTGATGGAATCAGTTTCAGCATCGCACGCAGGATGACCAATTACTGATTCGTACACCAGAGGTACAGAAAGCGTTTCACTCATCGTTTCTTCAAGAATTTCGCTGCAGAAATTAGAAAACCGTGTCTGCTCCTTGTCAATGGACATTGTAACAACAAATGTCCCAGTTCTTGATAAAGCATCCTTCATTGATCCCATGGTGGATGTAAAAGTAAACAGAGATAATTAGATAGTTCAACAAATAACTTTTATCTACCTTTTTTTACCTAAATGAACGAAGATAAACCATGAAGTGTTTGCGAAAGTGTGTAAGCATAGTACCAACACGATGTTAGTCTTGGTTCTTTGTTCTTTGTTCGCGGACAACCATCGAAGTGCTCAATGAAAACTTCTGAAATCGTTGAATTGAACATAATGAGTTTACAGCTTGACCAGCACATCCACCGGATCTGACCCCGTTCGACTTTTTTTTCTTCGATGCAGACCGAAAGAAGAAGTTTACCAACAGCAATCTATTACTCGAGAGAGCACGATGAATCGCATAACTGGAGCCTGTGCTGTCATCCTATCGCAGACAATTTGAAAAGCGTCACAGCCCGTGGCTGTCGTATCATTTGAAAAAGTGCATCGATGCGAACAGACTCGACGTTAACCATTTTCAAGCATTTCCTACAAAGTTTAATATCTAATAAATCATGTCAGAGATTTCACACGTATTAAAAACAAAAGAAATAGATGCGTTCCTTGCCGTTGAAGAAGTTCAAAGAAGACAAGAAATTCGAAAGCTCTTTATATCTGTGATGTTCTCTCAATGACGCACAATGAACAACTGATTTGATATTTCAAAACTTAATAGATTTTAGGACAAAATCATGCAACAAAATCAGGAAGCAAAAACACGCACAATGCACTAAAAAGTTGTTTCTTGCTATATAAGTAAAGGGGATGATGCTTCGAGTAAGTTAACGATACGAAAAATAAAATTATTACATAAATAATACAATCATATAATGTAAAACAAATGCTATAATATTCAATGACCAAGAAGAAATTAGTTCATTATTGGCAGAAAAAAAGAAAAGGTTAACAAATTCATTTGTAACAAATGAAAATGAATATGAGAAGTAAGCTATTAATCACTCGATCCTTATTCACTTCCTTCCTCAATATTTGTACGCAACTATCGCGGAATGGTAAATCATTTTAAACGCACAGCGACAAATGAATCGAAAAATTCAATTTACGGGGAAAGTTGAAGCTTTATCGTGACAAAGTTGCCGCTAATTAATTTATGCAGCGACCATAGCATGAGTTTCTCGCAGGAATTATACTGACAGAGTGCCGCGGAGAAAGGATTCTTTGAAAGTTCTTGCCTGGGGAAAAAGTCGAAAAACTTTCCTACGCGGACAATAAAAAGAAGTTCTCCGTGAATTCGTAACGGATGGTGTTCCAAGCTACGAAATGAACTCCACGCAGTGCTCTGGATCCAAGAATTTAGTTACGTTTTGCTAAAAAAATTAAACGCAATCGCATATCAATGTGTACTAAATTTGTATTGCTTCATAAATGTGGTTTACTCGCAGTTAAAGGGTTGAACTCGAAAGAGCTTGACGGATTCCTGTTCGAATTAGAATATTTTCAAAATATCTTTTCATTTCCTACTTCGTTTGTCTACGCAAATTACTATTATTATTATACAAAGTGAGCCATTTTAGCTCATAAATGTTATATTTCGAGATCTACTAGGTGCTACTTTGGCACATAAATAATGTTATAGAAGATGTTATACAATGCATGCACAGTTGCAAATTCCCTAAAACCAATTATTGTACTCTCAACATATATTAACGTATACTTCTAGAAATATTAAAATTTTTCCCAATACCAAAATTTAGATGAAATACATTTTAACGTAAAGGCCAAATTAAAAATTTCGCTCCGAATGACTTTTCAATTTTGTTGCCAACAACTTCCTACTATTTTATTTGATATTTATTTTAAAGGGCAGTTCTTCGACTACTGCTTGTTTACTAATTATATTAATTATAATTCTCAAACTTTGTTGTAATTTACATTTATGGAGCTTATACTTGTTTCTTTATTTATTGCTGTCGAATCACGCTCGACAAATGAGCGCGAAGGGTTAAATTTTGTTCCATCAAAATTCATAATCGCCAATTTCCTTTTTTCGCACGTGCACGATATGTATTCCAACATTGATCCACTGGCCACTCTTAGCCTGCAATTACAGCCACCCGCAGGAATCGTTTTACGCAGCGAAGACAATGGCCGCTGGAGGCCCAGAAATCATGAAGCTCATAATACGTTATAGTGGCCTGTCAAGTCTTCGTTATCAATACATATAGGCAGCGATGCTGGGCGGGTGGTCCGTGTGCAGGTAGGATGGTTTCCGTGTGGTTCGAGCCTGAAGAGATCCTCGTGGCATCAAGGGCCTCAAATGCAGACCTCGAACGTAAGTGGACCGCTGTAGGGTGCGCGCCCTCGCCCCATCCGTCTGTGTTTACGAACGCGTGCGTGCGTGCGTGCGTGCGTGCCTGTGTGGAATGCCAAGTGCCTCGAAACGGGACGGATACGGACGATGAAAGCGATTAATCGAAGCGAGAGGGAAAGAAAGTGGAGAGAACGATCGCAGCGTCCACGAGCGGGCGGGAACAATGAAAGGGAAAGAAAAGGGGAAACTGTTTACCGCGCGATGCACTTGACTTCCATAGAAATCCCTAGGATACGGTATCTCGGGTAAATCGCTTCGATTTCAGGAATTTACAGTACGCCACTGGCTGTAATTAGAGGCTAAGAGAGGTCAGTAGATCGATGTTGGAATATATATTATATGAGTTTTGATGGACCAAAATTTACACCCTTTGCAATCTCTTGTCGAGTGTGACTTGAAAGCAATAAACTGGTTAGATGTGAGCAAATTAATGTTCGATGTGAGAGAAGTCTTTCTCGTACGCTCACTTCGCGTTATCGTTAATGATATGTGGATAGTTAAGTATGGGTATACTTTGTACTCTGCTCCCTTCTGAACGTTGGCAATAGAAGCTAGAAATATTGCTATTTTAGCAATATTTTAGCAATATTTAGCAATAGTTTCTATTGCTAACGTCTCCTAGCAATAGAAAATTCCCATTTCAATAGAAAACTTGGGGGAAATACGCATTTCTCAAAAAGTTGCGGTGGAATAAGTTTAATCACTAATCAACTCTGATGTTCCCTCTGAGGAGACATCGGAGTGCAAAGGGTTAAGTATGTGATATCCCATAACATGTGATATACTTAATCCTTTGCACTCTGCTTTTTCCTGAACGTTGGCAATAGAAGCTAGAAATACTATTAAAATAGCAATATTTTAGCAATATTTAGCAATTCTGCTAACGTTTCGCAACAATAGAAAATTTCCATTTCAATAGAAAACCTCAGAGAAACATGCATTTCTCAAAAAGCTGCGATTGAATAACCTCTGTAATCACTAATCAATGCTGATGTCCCCTCTGAGGAGACATCCGAGCGCAAAGGATTAAATTCTAGTAATTTTCATAAAAGTTGGATTGCAGTGACAGACCAGAATAGTTGCTGACATTAATTATTCTCCCCACTTATAATTCAAAGATTGGCATAATGCTCTGAGTTGGTTAAAGCTAGAATGAATACCAAATACGTAGTTATATTTATAATGAAAATTAATTGCCCAGAAATAGTTTGCTTCTAGCAAACTTATTATTAGTCCGAATTATTGAATAATTATATTTAGCAATTAGGAAGTTTGCGATGTAAAATATAAGTAAATAAATTACACAAACGCACAGCAATATAATCGTAGTTGAAATTTGTTTTGATGCTTCTTCATCTATAATTCTTGTACAATGTGGTACGCAATTTTAAAAATGTATTTGCAAAACTTATCGCATTTATTGTAACCTGCAGTGTTTGATTAACAAACTTGTTGCAGATTGAAAGAAATATTTCAATGTTCAACGCGATTCAGTATAACAAAATATCTTTTTTAAATACAACACATAAGAATTAACCGTTTGACATTTTTATAGACATTTTTCCGTGACCCTTCTTTCTAACTTTTAATCATTATTAACAGTAATTAACGCGTTACCGTAAAGCAACAAACTTTATAACGAGTTCGGTGCATACTGGAAATATGATACAATACTTGCTATAACATAGTACGTAGAATAATGTACAACCCTTTTTATCAATTTCAAAGCAGTAATACGCATATAACACACTAAATATATGTTAAGCGCATACTACTTGATGGTGCAATCCAACTGCGCATTCTCTTTGCTGTGCATTTTGGATTATTCTAACGCCGCTGGCTCGTTTTGTCGTAATTATAAATTCTACAAATGCTGAATTACTTTTTTAAATGGCAGAATTTTGTCTAAGATTTATTCCTTTGTCTACAATATCGAGTGAGAAACGTAGTACGTCAACCAGGCTAAACGTAAACAATAGTTGTAAGAGACGTCGATCAGGCTAAACGTTAACAATACTTGGAATAGACGTGGCACGTAGATTCAGTCGAAACGTAAACAATACTTGGAAGAGACATGGTACGTAAATTCAGGCGAAATATAGATAATACGTGTAGTCAGTAAGACGTGGAAAGTCGTACGAGTTAGACGCGTCGTCGTGCAGTCCAACGAATAGATAAATTTTCTTGTAGAATATTAGAAAGTTAGCCTTAAAAATGTCTTTGAAAAGATTATTAAGCATTGACGAGGACAGTGAAAGTTCTGTTAACATCGCAAACAGTGATTCGATAGATATTTTAAATATTAATAGTGATAGCTGTGCTGTTTCAGTTCCTGTACGAGAACGTTGGAGGCCACTCGTTATTGCAGATGATATCGACGCTGAAGACCACAGTAATCATCAACAATCAGGTATGGACTTGAAAAGAAAAAGCTAACAAACCAAGAAATAAAATTAGAAATAAAATTAGTTGTATCTTAGACATGCGTTTACATATCTAATGACGTGTGCGATTTGCAAGGGGTTAATTGAACAAAAAACAGTATTATACATTACAGGTTAACTAACAGTGCTCTATTTAAAAATATCTCTGTTAAAAATCTCTATTAACCAACTAAGCATCTCTATTAAAAATCAATTCTATTAAAAAATAGAGTGTAGTTAGCTAACCTTACTGAAGTCTCACTGGAGACTTTCCAAAAATGGTTCAAACTGGTGACTGAAGATCACCTCTCGAGTGCAAGAATATTTCTATTTATTTCTATATTAACAGAACTTCTGTAGAAAACGAATATAGCAAAGTTAGTCTGCGCTTAGAAAAAGTGTTCAACAGAAGCAGCACCGAAGCCAGCGAACAACTCGCGAGCATATCACAAGCAATTACAAACTTTGAGCTCGCGAGCAGATTCTGTACACACAAGTACCGCTCCTCGAGCGCACACTGTTCACTGTTCGCTGCACGCAGTTCGCAGAAGTGTCTACATTGCCAGCAAACATAGTTCGCGAACTGTTTGCGAGCTGTTCGCGAACAGCAGAGTGGACCTGCCGTTATCCAATCATTTGCTTTTTCCGTCTGCAGCGTCTACAGCATTTTTAGATTAGGGGTTCGATTTCTTTCGCCCATAGGTTCGACCAACGTTCGTTTATATCAGCGTTTCCCAAACTGTGTTCTGTGGAACACTGGCGTTCCACAAACCATTACTAAGCGTTCAGCGAAGAATTATGAAACTGAGGTTAAAGCGTAACAAAACATCGTCCGCTTTTATGCGTTTCACGCAATTTAAAACAACTCTCAAAAGGAATTATAACTGAAAACCGAAATTTACTTCAGTGTTTCTTAAAAATTGTAAAACAGTTGTAAAATTGAAAAGTGTTCCGCGATGAGAAAAATTTAGGAAGCACTGATCTGTATAAACTACGAACAGATTATACGTCACAAAGTTGTAACGAATACTGACCAATAGACTGCCATGGACGCATAATTATAAGCAACTTTTTATGAAGCCTCAAAAGTGAAGCTTAGCGACGATTACATATGCGTATAATTGTTCAGTGTTGTCAGTCATGTTGAAAATAGTTGCTCAGAATTATATTTCTAACTGAGAAGCATATTCTGAGATATCCAACTGCTAACGCCTTGCTAACTTGCTTGCAAAAACTGCTCTCAACAATCGTCCCGCTCTAATCCTTTTACTTTTCTTTCTATTTGTTTCCTAACTCGCAAAGTTTCTTAATTTAACCCATTTACTGCCAGGCAAATTTAGAGCGTTTTGCCTTGGGCACCAAGATTTGATTTTAAGTTTCTACTTATTTCGTAACGAATCACAACCAATCTAAACTTGTAATGCAGAGCACGACTACTTTGTACAGACGCTTGCTACGAGACATCTCGTAGTTGGCAGTAAACGGGTTAACCCTTTGCACTCCGAATTATTTTTCAATTTATTAGTTTAGTTGCCAACAACTCTCTACTATTTCAAGTGTTTTATTTGAAATTTACTTACAAAAGTTGTCTGTTGCAGCACAGTTTCTCAACTGCTACTTGCAAACTCTAAAACAACTCTAAACTCTCTTTTTTTAGCGATGTCGAGTCACACTCGACAAAGAAGCACAAAGGGTTAAATAAGGAAACCCAATTAAGGAATAGCCACATCAAGCTTAACCCTTCACTAAATTTTGACGCGTCTGACTCGCGACCAGAATTTTGGACCAATTGTGAATATCACGAGTCAGACTCATAGTCGTAATTTCATGTCAAACGTGAATGTCACGAGTCTGTCTCGTGATCTTAATCTTGGGCCAAATATAACAATATAATAAATAATATTGTGGGATTGAAAGCTTTTGCCGAAAGTACGCGTCATTTTAATGAGCGAAATTAATAGGTTAATATTTATAATACGTTCTGCACTGATGCTTCTGTACAACTCTCTTTCACTCATCGAACATTCTCAATTCTTTCGCCCTGATTTCCATGCATTCTGTTGTTTTCCAAGCAAACTTACTCTTATGCAAACAGTTTGGAATATTCCTGATTAATCAATATTCGAGGAATATTCTCAATTACTTCTTACGTTCCCACGCACACAAAGTTGTTTTCCAGGCACTCCCATACACGCACACGCATACTCTTATGCAAACAGTTTTGAATATTCTCGAATAATCACTATTCAAGAATATTCTGAATACTTCTTACGTTTCCACGCATACAAAGCCACGCAATAAAATCATTCACACCCTACAATATATATATAATTTCCACTCCTTTCTGTGCGAATTCTGGATGCCTTCCATTTTTTGAGTCCGAATTCTTTCGAGTTAAATGGTACAGCAAGAGGTTAACAAGATTTAAGATCCTCGAGATTCGTCAGTAAACGAAATCTACAGGGTATCGTTAAAAGCGACAAGCACTGACAACGCACGATAGGGTGAATTAGATTGCTCGAGCATCGCTATTGGTGTCTGCCCGTGCAAACAGAGCCAAGTCCCCGGGAGATCTTCAGGTGGGATCCTTCTTTCCACTGTTTCCAGCTTAGGAGCTCGTAAATCAGCCTCCGTATCGCAACTGGATATCGAGACTTGTGCACTACACGCCACACGACGGAAGATTTATTCACTCCTGCACTCTTTTAATCGATATAACGAAACGGTAAACGATTTTGTGTATCTCGTACGCGACGTGTATAATCGGATGAAATCGGAATTAAACGTCGCGTTGAAAACATGCGAGCAAAAACGACAATATGAATTGGAATTTCATTTCGGTTCTCGTATTGTTTGGCAATGCGTTTAAAATTGATGTTAAATTCTGTCCACGGTGGGCCAGAAAAATATTCGACAACTCGTAATACTTTATCTGCGTTATACAAGTGTACATAAATTTTTGAATGAAAATTTGGAAAAAATATCAGCTTTAATGCGTTGGAAATAATTATTTAGAAATTTACGGATAGGTGGAACTTTTTCTATGCATTCTACCACCGTTTGGTATTTGTTTTCGAGGTAGCATCTGAGATAGCAATCTTTGAGCAATATTTTAGACATTGTTTCTATTGCTAACGTCATCCAGCAATAGAAAATTTCCATTTCAATAGAAAACTTTAGGAAAATATGTGTTCCTCAAAAAGCTGCGATGGAATAAGTTCAACCTCTGTAACCATTAATGCTGATGTCCCCTCAGAGGGGTTAACCCATTACTCTGGGCTCCTTTCATTAACAATAGATATAAAAATAGCAATAGCTTCTATTTCTAACGTCTAGCAATAGAAAATTTCCATTTCAATAAAGAAAATTTGAGGGAAACATGCGTTTCTCAAAAAGCTGCGATGGAATAAGTTCAACCTCTGTAACCATTAGTGCTGATGTCCCCTCAGAGGGGTTAACCCATTACTCTGGGCTCCTTTCATTAACAATAGATATAAAAATAGCAATAGCTTCTATTTCTAACGTCTAGCAATAGAAAATTTCCACTTCAATAAAGAAAATTTGAGGGAAACATGCGTTTCTCAAAAAGCAGCGATGGAATAAACTCAACCTCTGTAATCAATGCTGATGTCCTTTCAGAGGGGTTAACCCTTTGCTCTGGGCTCCTTTCATTAGCAATAGTTTCTATTTCTAACGTCTCCTAGCAATAGAAAATTTCCACTTCAATAAAGAAAACTTGAGGGATCCTTGCATTTCTCAAAAAGCTGCGGTGGAATAAGTTTGTCCTCCACAATCACTGATCAAAGGGTTAAATTTCTTCGCAATACACGCGGTTCGAGGAACGTCCATGGATCAGAGAGATACCTATTGGTCACAATAGAAATTTCCGCGTGGCCACCATAAGCCCCGCGAAATTGAACGAAGAATGGCGAAAAGCTGGACCACTAACGGAATGTTTATGTCGACGTGGGTCTATTCGTTCGGCTATCAGCTAAGGATCAACGACGTTTCCCAGCCGTCCCTGGGGCACTGCTGTAACGCATCACCAATACCGTGCCCCGTATTTATCACTTCTGCAGCTACAGGTTCTCTTTAACGGCTTCCAAAATGTTATAAAATGTTATCAAAACTAAGGAAACTTAGCCACCGTCTTCCTCTTCGTACCAACGTGCCAACGAAATACAGCGCAGCTGGCCAGATAGCTCAACTTGTTATCCGCAGAATCCCACGAACCTTGTCCCGTTAATACAGATTTCAGCTTGGACGGAACGTCGATGTAAATTTTAATCAACGGTTCCTTCCCTTTTTTCTTCTCGTAAACTAAGTCAAACAGCCATTGGCGAATTGTTGAAGCGTTGCAACCTCCTTTTGGTCGAATCTGTTTGCTATTGTTTTGAGAAATCTAGCAAAATCATCTGTACGGATGAAAACATAATATTTTGGAAATTATTATGCATAGAAAGATGATAGGAAATTTTCTCTCTTACATTCTGACTTGTCAAATATTTTGGGAAAGATTTTGACGAAAACAAGTGTAATTATAATTGTGTGGGAATTAATAGGTTCATTTACTACACTGCTGATTTCCTTCAACTGTCTCTCGTGTTTCTCACAGACATTCTTTTATAAAGTGTGTCTCAAAATTCACACAAGGTGTCATCAACGGAAAAAGAAGACAGCGTGACAGCTGACAATTCAGGGTTATTAAAGATTGAGCACTACACGAGAGAACGACACGTTTCCATTGTTGAGAAATATTTTAAGGGTGGCGTGGACGTAACCGCGAGAGTTTAAGGAATGGATGCATAAGGAATGCATGAGGAACAGGGTGAATCTTTGAGCGGATGAAGTCAGTTGAAAGCTAACAACGAAAAAGCGAATAGTGATAGTTAGAATTAACAGCGACTGTAATCTAATCAAGTACTCTTATATACATCAGTAAAAGTGAGTGGTATTCCTCGAGAATAACTATTTATTCCCACAATTCTGAGATTTCTTGCATACAATCTCTCATGCATAAAATTTGCAATATTCTCAAATGATCAATGTTCGATTGCATCTTATGTTTCCACGCATACAAAACCACACACGATAAAATCATTTATACTCTACAATATTCAAGCTCTCTGCAATTTCTAAATTGCAAATTTGTATACACAGTATACACAAGTTTTTGCGTACACGTTCAGCAAGCGTCTTCTCTTCGATACTCGTTTCTCGTCGTCCAGAGCGTGCATTAAAAAAAAAAATCGCTCAACCACGTATCATCTGTCGAGCCTATTTCACAAAGCCTCGTGAAATTTGGAATATTCTCAAATGATCAATATTCGATTGCATCTTATGTTTCCACGCATACAAAACCACACACAATAAAATCATTCATACTCTACAATATTCAAGTTCTCTGCAATTTCTAAATTGCAAATTTGTATACACAGTATACACAAGTTTTTGCGTACACGTTCAGCAGGCGTCTTCTCTTCGATACTCGTTTCTCGTCGTCCAAAGCGTGCATTAAAAAAAAAAAATCGCTCAACCACGTATCATCTGTCGAGCCTATTTCACGACGCCCCGTGAAATTTGGCCACGCGATAAATTCACCAAGAACGCAGATATTTGATCGCTCCGGATTGAAACTCGCGTCCCGCTCATGCATAGGAAAACGTCTGTGCAGTCTGCTGTCGATGATTTACGGGTGTTCCGGAAATACATATTTCGGGAATTCTATCGCGCTCTGTAAGGGACTATCGCGCACTCGAGCTTCCATCTATAAGTCAAAACAAACGAATAAAGTTCTAGTCGACGGTATTCGGCTGAAACAACGGGATAAATCGCGTTACCGCTAGCGTGATTTATTGCTCGAGTTATTGCGAGTACAGCGTGCACCGAATCCTGGAATTCGAACGGAAAAACAACTCGAACGGAGAGTTTAAAGGGAGGATTAATTAAACGTGCGTAAAATTAACCCAAGTGAAGTGATCTGCTTGGAAAAATTTCAACGATATTGCATCTTTCAATGTTTATTTGTTGCGATTCGAACAGATCTAAATCTTGTTACACGAAAATATTAACCCTTTTCACGGGGAGTCTGCTTTGAGAGTTCTTATTCCATCGTAACTTTTTGAGAAATGCGTTTCTCTCAAGTTTTCTGTTGAAATGAAAATTTTCTATTGCTAAAATATTGCTCAAAGATTGCTATTTTAGAAATAGTTTCTACTGTCAACTTCCAGGAGGAGCTGAGCGCAAATGGTTAAAGTTCGCGAGTTATGCGAAGTAAGATTCAGATGCAACGTAATAATTGGTTTCAAATCATTTCAATTTGAACCAGTTGGAACTTGTATTATCTACGTGAACTTGTTATTTTATTTGATTTAAATTTCTTTCCAATTTTTAAGAAAATTCTGGTTTTGCCTAAATTTTCTCCAATTGGAGAGAAGGTATCGAGACATCGTGTAAATCAGTCCAATTATAGATCGACTTTTATTAGAAATTAGAGTTGGAAGATGAAGAGTCCAGTGCGAGTAATGGTGCAATTCAAAGCAATATTAAATTAAGTAAAAAATGTCAACGAAGAACAAGTCACATCAATTATCGATATTTTGTGAATTCTAAAGTACGCGTAAAAATTTTATTTAAATAATACCAAATGTTAGACGTTCAAAAGATGAATTTTAAATACGATTTATTTTCACGAAGGTATTTTTAAAACAATTCCTCTAAAACGAACGTGCTCTCTGTTCGCGCACTTACGTGCTCCTCCCCTTCTCGAGATGAACGCTGGATCGTGCTAAGGGTTCGTCGTCAAGACTAGAGGAACCCAGGTTGATAATGACCTCAGCTCGAGTTATCTTCGAGTTACGGTTAAATGGTCATCGTAAATCTAGGTCGACCCAATACCTGCTCGTTAGTTTCCATATGCATTTATGCTCTTACAAATACTATCACGCGTGCTGAAGAGAGCACGTATAAATGAATGATTCAGTGAGTCCAAACTAATTAACTCTATCGCTCTCTCTCTGTTACTAAATTCTCTTGGGCTCGCAAGTGAATGAAAGTCGGCCTTTGAGTGCTCGCAGTGAGGACACGCGGATAATAAATAAAAATTTTTTGATTTAGAAACAAACTCTGTAATCATTCTTTTTCGTTTTGCATAAGGAACTTTCATGTAATTAACTTTCACGTGATTTTCTTAACACTATACTTCACCATGGTTGTGAAGAAGCTCGCTAAGAAATCTATTATGATAAGAACAGAAGAATAATGTGACTACGACTATTAGTGGGATGGAATAAAGACAGAATATATTAACAATAATTAAATATTGAGTATTTAAAAATATTTAAACAATATTTAATTAACTCTGTTACAAGGCTGGACGCTCACTGCCCGATTCCTCCACTTTCTTTGGTTTTTAAAAATATTTAGACAATATTTAAACAGCTCTGTTACAAGGCTGGACTCTCACTGCCTGATTCCTTCACTTTCTTCGACTTTTAAAAAAATTTAAACAGCTCTGTTGCAAGGTTGAACGCTCACTGCCCGATTCCTTCACTTTCTTCGATTTAAAAAAAATTTTAAACAGCTCTGTTGCAAGGTTGGACGCTCACTGCCCGATTCCTCCACCTTCGATTCCTCCCTCAGTCGCTCTTCAATTGCATTTCCTCGCATCGACCCTCAACCTAACTACGTCACACATTTATAATACTATCTCACGCATTCCACTCCCACAATCGCACGCGTTTCACTCCCCAAATATTTTTAAAACGCAATCAACATGGAGAACTTACGATCCGATCGAACCTGTTGCGCGAAAACCTCTAACGTGGCGCATCGTTTCCCGCCGTTTCCGCGTGTACGTGTGCATAAATACACACACGCACGCGTGTATGCATATGCACACACTCTTTTCGTGAGCACACATATGCTCACGAATCCGGAGCCTCGTATCCAGGTCACGTTCGTTCGTGAACTTGATTTGCATCCAGGACTTTTAGCGGCAACTGAGGGGAACTCTCGAAGGACGATGAAAGCCGTGGGTTTCATTCCCCTTTTTTTAACGAATCGCATGCTAATGCTATCCCTAAGTTCGATCCCTCGAAAGAGGTAGGGTTTTAACGGGCGATGCCAATCCCCAAGTGCATTTTCGAGATGCTCGTGCTTTCCTGAACGGCGAAATGGGTCACGATGGGACGAGAGAATGAGGATACATGGACGTTCATGGAAATGTTAAAAATGTGCTTCCAATGGGACTGTCTCTCGATGTTTGTGGGTTAATGTATCGTTTCTTAAGTGAGGCGATACTATAAGTCTTTGATGCGATATTAATTGTCGCAAGAAATGAATTAGAAAAATTATATTAACCCATTTGCATCGCAAGGAAATACGAGAAGAAGGCCTTTATCGCCACACTTTTTTCTTTACTTTATTTGAGTGCAAAAAAGAACTTCATATTTCAGCGTTAGAAGAAAAAATAAATTGCCAATATGTGGTTTACGTCTTCGTTTCAGTAACCCAATTTCTTCTTCGCTATAATCAAAATTATTACTTTCATCTCCAACCTCCATTTCTATCTTTTAGCTAACGAATAATGATAGTGACCAGCAAAATTGAACGTATATATATGCTCCTACGCTCCTATTTATCGATAGCCAATCCTACATTAATTTTGATTTTCCCTGTAGTTGAATATCCGCATCAAATAATTCATGTAACAAAAATTTGTTTACATCGCCAAACGAAGATATTTCCACGATTTTGGTTAAACGAAATATATTGAATATGCAACGTTTCAAAAAATATTAAAATAAACCGTTTTCGCGAAACGCAGGGGGGCGAGAAAATACACGTGCCGCCCTCGTCGATAATAACACAGGTTATTACTTTTAGTTAAATATTATACAAATGAGGCGAGTTTATCGAAAGAGTCGATGCAATTTCGCAAACACCCCTGACAGGGATACTCGTTAATATGGGCGCAGAGGACGATGGATCGTTAACGCGACGTTAAAATTTATTGTCGACTACGCGGAAATTGGCTAAGGGATCCGTCGCAGGGATTAATACGCGCCAGCGTAATGACAACGGATTGTGAATTCTGAGATAATCATTAAACTGCATCAATTATTCTGTTCCACGGATTGCCATCCAGCTAACTTGTCTCAACTTAAGCGATTATTCTGTTTGTTTGAAAGGCCAGACTGGCGAAAAAGAAATTGAATGGAAAGCGAATAGAAAGAGGTAAATTCTACGAATTTCAATTTAATTCTACGATGGTTGAATGAGACAGCAGTTTTCCAGGAACAACGCTAAAGATTTTCTCATGTTTTCCTAGAATTGAGTATTTTCGATTGTTTTTATTTACAATCTTTTCGTATTTACTTTGACAGTACTCTGTCTTACATGAAATGAAACTTTTTAGAAAAAAATTCACTGATTTACACTTTGTTAAATTTCTTAATTAGAGATCTTTTCTTGTGCAAGTATTTTACGAACACTTATTCAAGCAGGTGCTGAAAATTTGTAAGAAGAGTTTGACAGTTTTACGCAAAGTCTCGTTGGCCTGAAATGAAAGTTAGGCCTGAAGAAGGAAGTTCGAATATTCATTATTTACTTCAGAAAAGTTGTACGTTGTTCTTGGGATGTTATGTATACAATACGTTTACGTGCGCGCGCGTGCACGGTTACTTAAAATACAATTAACTAGGAGAAAAGAAATCAAATAGGAAACTTCAAGAACGCCAGAAGAGAATTAACAATTTAAATCGCGATTTTATTACTCGTTATCAATTATGAATTCCGCAAAAAAAAGGCTTTTTTTAAGTATTTTAGCGAAGAGCTCCACGTGTTTCATTGTTCGAATGATTCTTTGAGATTTCAGTTTGAATATCAGTTTCATTCGTAAAACCTTGAGAGGTAGAGGTAGAAAGGGTTGACAAGAATCGATACAGCTGACCAGAGTAATTTGTACTTTTTTCGTCACATCCAACTATTTGCCACGATATCGTAACAATTCTATTGGAAACTGATTAAAATTGTTCTTTTTATACTGTTAGTTAATATACACGAAAATCATATCACAAGACAAACATTGCAGTATTTGGGTAAATAATCTTTTAGAAAGATAACTGTTCAATCATCCAATGGACGTATTTTATAGATAATAATAATACATTGCTTATCTAATTAATGCAACATTTTTCTAGACATAATTCACAGATCTATCGCATTGTTACTTATGTTAATTACTACGTGTGAGACAAAAATGAATACTAGAAATACTACTTTTCACGTTTACGTTTCTATGAAACTCAGAGACAATACAAGAGCGTCGTCGATCGCGAATTGCGATGGAAATTCAGTTTTTATTCACCAGAAAATGTACACCATTTTCAATTTAACGCGCAAGCTGTCTCCAGTTTTTGCTCGTTCCTTCACACGTCATTAATTCAATCGTTTAGATGAATTTACGATTCAACGGTCACGAAAATTTCCGTCTCATCTGCCACTCACTGTGTTCATCTTGCTGCGTTTTCACTTGCGTGCTACATTTCGAGGAGGCAATAACTACGTTTAAACCTGACACGCGATCTAATTAGTCCATGTCTGTAGACACCCACGTAATTCCGGTTCCGTGTTTCGGATTCGAATAATAGAATTGCTTCGCAACGATGTTAAATTAGTTTTGCGTAAATGCCAATTTATCATAAAATACGTCATGAATTTTCGATTTTTTTCAACGCAAAAGCATTGAATTGCGATTCCTGTATAACGCGAGTACAGTTTTATACTAAAGTTTTGGCGGAATCAAGTGTAATTGCAATTGAGTGCGAATTGACAGATTATTTTATTATATGCAACGTACCATCGCATTTCTTCAACCCTTTTCGTGCTCCACACACACATCCTTCTATACATTCACTCATTAAACATTCTCGATTCTTTTGCACGGATTTCCAAGCATTCTGTAGCGACGTACGAGGTCCATCGACCATTATTTTTACCATATTTCAGACCACTCGAAGGAAGCTTTCCAAAGCGTAAATGCAAAGTGAGTGTAAAAGAAAGCAGGAAGCGTATAATTTGAGTTCAGTTTTTAGTTGAGAGTCTTGCGAAAGAATTTTGCTATAAAATTCAACTAAAAAGTTGAAATCTCAGAGTAAATTTCGCGATTATTGTAAGTCGTTTGAACGGTCAGATTGTCGATTAATAAACTTCATTATTTCGTGCTTTCAAGCTAGTTTACTCTATTAATTATTAATTCGCGTATATGTTTTCGAATACTCCAAGTTCATCGATTATAAAGGCAACGATACAGATTTTCGATTATACAGTTCGCTTGATTTTAATTACGTTGCTCATTTATACAGCCGCGATTTTCGTGCTGCGTGTATTTTTCTCGTTGCGCGATTGCAGCTCGCGATGCGGACAGTTTTGATTTCATGGTAGACTTAATCGTAATTTCTTCCCTTTACGGATACGATAATATTGCTTTTCACATCGGCTCGTTCAGGATGTAAATAAATTATATCGATTCTGTACGTTCAGAGTCTTCCGCGGATGGAAAAAAATAATAACGTCGAGTGTATCGTTCGATTCGTAAGATTCATCGCTGATTTTTTATTCATTCCACCCTTTTGCAAAAATAAGCTTCTACGAAAGTATAGGAAAACATCGTTTTGTTCGTATAAGGCTCTTCCTTTCACGTTTCAACAAATTGAATTGCATTCAGGTTTAGGTTTAGCTTTACTGTTTTCCTTTGGTTTTACAAGAATAATATTTTTAATCGCAGGATGGCGTTTGATGTGTTTTCACTTTTATATTGCTCAATGTAAAGCAGTCATTCAAAGCAATTCACGGTTTCATGATTTATTGTTTATTGCTGATGGCGTTTGTAAAGAGCGCTATGTTTTTATTTTGCCCAATGGAGAACTTTCCTATAAAATTCCTCTACTTAATTTTTTGTGCATATGGTCATATCTATCTCCTTGCAATCTCATTCTTTGGTAATTTCATTGCGTTCACTCTTTCTACTTCTTCATTAACCCTTTCTTCCCCTTTTTAGTTGCCCCTTACGACAATCAGAGGACACTTTGGGTGTATTCTGATCCCCATCACACAGAAATTTAATTTAATTCGATTCATTGTGCTCGCAAATCTGCCTTAAACTATTTTTTCTCTTCGCATACTTCACACCACGCTCTTTATAAGTTGAAAACATTTAGTATACCTTAAGATAATATAATAATAGCGATGCTGATGATAATAATAATAATGTTTCTTTCCCTAATTTAGAAATTACTGAATAATTTACTAAATAGTTCAGCTAACTTAATAATAATAATAATGTTTCTTTCCCTTATTTAGAAATTACTGAATAATTTACTAAATAGCTCAACTAATTTAATAGTAATAATAATGTTTCTTTCCCTAATTTAGAAATTGCTGAATAATTTGCTAAATAGTTCAGCTAACTTAATAATAATAATAATGTTTCTTTCCCTTATTTAGAAATTACTGAATAATTTACTAAATAGTTCAGCTAACTTAATAACAATAATAATGTTTCTTTTCCTAATTTAGAAATTGCTGAATAATTTGCTAAATATTTCAGCCAACTTAATAATAATAATAATGTTTCTTTTCCTAATTTAGAAATTGCTGAATAATTTGCTAAATATTTCAGCTAACTTAATAATAATAATGTTCCTTTCCTAATTTAGAAATTGCTGAATAATTTGCTAAATAGTTCAGCTGACTTAACATAAACGTTGTCACCCTGAACACAATGCTTTTACCAAACTTCTCGTTAGAACTTCGAACGCCGCGACGCGACGTGCCATGAACGGTGGCTTTTGTGAAATTAACTATTTACTCGAGCGTCGTCGGACACACGAATGATTGACGTCTGAGCGACTTTAATTAGCAAATAACGTTTGTCGCCCAAATTCTGTTGCGCACGGTGGCTCGTGAACATACGCAATTTGCAACTTTTGACCAAACAAATATGTACATTGAATCGAACTATTTGCAGCGATGCGATGTCCACAACGAACAGAGTTTTGTTTACTACGGTTGTGTCTTCCATATCGTAAACTATTGTAGGTTAATGATCCTTGTTTATTAAGCAATAATTCCAGTTTCAACTATTATGAATGGAATATTCTGGAATGCGAACGAGTGACGAGCTTTCCAAGCGAATGTTTTAAAAAATATCAAGTCTGTTGTTCACTGTGCGTCATTGAGAGAACGTCACAGTCGTAAAGAGCTTTTCAATTTCTTGTATTTAACTTTTACACACTATTTTCCATATAACATTCTAAATATCCTATTGTTTACAGCATTTCAAATGTTTTATATTTCTTAAGAAATAGAGTTCAGTTATACACAGATAGTGTATTCCAACAGTATCAGACTATACGATAGGACCATTTAAATGCTTCGAACGATTAAACGCAGCGTCTTAATGCGATTGCTTTTCCGTTTCATTTCAAGGAGGCTTCAACGCGATCCGTTTTCTTCTTTAAACTTGTTTCAGTATTTACGGAACCACAGATGGGCGTAAGAAAATTCCGCTATTTTATCGAGTAATTAACTTTTTTCTACTATCCGCTATAAAAATATTTACCGAATTATCGATTAGCCTCTCCTTTTCACATTTCAACAAACTGAATTCAGTTTAGATTTAAGTTTAGCTTTATTGTTTTTCTTTGGGTTTACAACGATAAATTTTACTATGTTACAGAATAAAGTACGAAATAATTAGTGAAATTCATTCACTTTCGTCATATTATTTGGCATACGCATGTCGATCGCGTAACTTTCTTAAAGGATTCGAGATCAGAGATTAAACGGATAAAAGGCAGAGAGCAATTGGAAAATGTGAAAGTTGTGAACAATTTTTATGCTTTATGCTATTTCTACGCTAATTGCATCGACGTCCTGCACAGCAATCGGTTCCTTTGTTTCATCGAACGCTACTGATTACACGCGGCATAATGACGTGCATTCTGATCAACCTGCGTTTCCAGACGTCAAATTCAGTAACAAGAACAAGCTTGTGCAGAGTCTAACCACTGCAAGTGACTTCTTTAATCTTGCACTCTCTCGAGGGAACTGAATTAACGTTCAAACGCACAGAGTTGATAACCTATCGCCCTTTACATAAACTTAGAAATACATACATATTTACATTCATTCCCTTGTTTTTTCAGACACTCACATACATGCATACTCATACTCTTTTGCATAAAATTTGGAATATTCTCGAATAATTAATGTTCGAGAATATCCTCAATTACATATTATGATTTCACGCACACGATGACACACGTAATAAAATCATCTACACATTCTTTTGGAATATTCTCGAATATTCATTATTCGAGAATATTCTAAATTACATTCTGTTTCTTCATACACAAAGCCACGGACTGTAAAATCATTCACACCCTACAATACGTACAAAGAAATGCCATCTCCTCTCACTCGAGAATAAACGATTCATTTCTGCGCTTGATTTTCAATGAAAATCTAACAGTTGCAATCAACTGAGCTATCTAAAACATCGATACGATGTTCTTTTTCCAAGCTAGATGTTACTCGAAATATTTGTCACGTTCTCGTTGTTCCAGTTTGAAATTTAACCCTTCGCGTTCAGAATTGATTAGTTATTTCGGAGATTAAATTTATTCCTTCAAGTTTTCTATTGAAATAGAAGTTTTCTATTGCTGATAGACGTTGACAGTAGAAACTATTGCTTTATACTATATTATTACTATATTACTTCTTGTTTCTATTGCTAAAGTCTGGAAATGCGTCGAGTGCAAAGGGTGAAACCTTTATTTTCTATGAGATTCGAGATGATACGAGTTGTAGCGTTAAGTGTCGTGTTCGAAAACGTTGAAATATACTCGGAGAGACGCGGTGCTGGGGGATTACCGTCGTAAAATTTGACACTTGAAAATGCCAAGCGGTCGAGTGCATGCTTGGCGAACGTCACCGCGTTGGCTGCGATTCAAAGTCGAAGGACCATCCAAAGGGATGCATAACCGAAGATGAACTTCCAACGCAGATGTCTCGAAGGATTCCATTAAGGAGGGAAAAGTAAGCGAAACATGGGACGGGATGAGAAACATCGCAACGAGCAGACTCGAGCCGCGTTTACTCAGGAAACAGCTCGAACGTTCAAAAGTTGCAGGAAATTTCGCTGTTGCCCAAGATGAATGTTTGTGGCCGCGTGTTGTTTCCTCGCTCGTTTCAATTAATGTTGATGAATGTGCTTCCATCGCACGTGTGTATCATAATTATCGTGAATGCTTAATAGGATCTTCGACTTTAAAATTAATGAAAACTGACGAGATCTTGATATCACGTCAGTGTATCTTTTTCTAAAAGAGTAATTGCCAATTTACGTGCCATTTAAAATGAAATTATTAATTAAAACTGATCCGTGTCAAACACTCAACGAAATTTATGTCAATAAAATTTTCTTTCCCTCTCTGGCTCGATGATTATTTTTCATATTTTAGATGCAAAAGCACATTTCTGTATGGTAATCGGAGGATTATTCAGAATTGAACAAATATACGAACGAATATTTAAAAATGTTGAAGAAATGAATATTTGATGGAAGCATTTAGAAGCTGTGATATGTTAATACGTTAGAAACATAAGTATAGAAAATATATGTGTCGATCGTCAAGCGAGTGAAAGTTTATATTCGTAAATTTTTAGATAAAAACTTCATCCCAAGTGCTTCAAAAGGCACTAATTTTCTAGATACATCGACACATTTCTTTAGCTCTAATATCTATTTCTTTTAGTTTCAGTTTTTTTCAGTTTAGCGTCTTTGAGACGCTACGGCATATTTCAAAGTTTCTAGAATTTATTAATAATAATATACCGAAAATATGTACGCTCTGGCTAGTATATTCGAGTTTGTATATTCAAGTAGACCTGCACGTTTCCCGCTGAGCAATTTTTCATCTTTGCAGGCTACACGATCCGGAAAGCGTTCGTTTGTTTATTATTTTATCAAAACGGAGGACGAGGATGGAATTTACGTTTATTCGAACGAGCTTGAACAGCAAAAGTGAATATTTTATTTCGTTCTGGACGAAGATATTATGTTTATAGTGCTCAGTCGTAATGTTGTCATTAAAGGCCACGTTTAAATTAGACAATAATAAGGAAGCTGCTATAATTTTATATTAGTTATATTAGTAATTTTATATTTACATTTATTAACATTAATAGCATTTTATATTATTTGTTTAACCGTGTATATAATTAAATATTAATCAATACAAGAGCTAGCTATTACGAAGGATACACAAAAAGCTCACGGAGGTCGCACGTTCCCCATCTCTGCTATAATCACAAATAGGTATATAACAATACTATGCTAAAGTAAATTATAGGCAGAAACGTATATTCGTATATTAAATCACTGCATTTATATCCATATATTTCTCAAATCAAACCAGTTTTTTCTCCATCAGTCTGTCAGACTCTCGTATCTACTATTTAATTGTAAATCATCCGTTTTCCTTTTCACGTTTCCTTCCATTTCATCAGAACCATTTCTGCTTCTTCTTAAAACCACAAACCTATCGCATTAGAATTTTAGCGACGCATTCGGTGTCGCTTCTCGACAATCGACCGTTTCATTTACACGATATATCGAACACTTTGGCTGGCGAAAAAAAGGGAAAAAGGAATACGCGTCTAAAAGGGCATCCGGTTCGCCGTCGAAATTGTCGAAAAAGTCGAAACTCGTATCCATTGTCGCTTGGTATCCGTTCCGTCGTCCCGTCACCAGTTTGTCTCGTGCATTTGAGCCGCTGCAGCTTTACCCTGGACGCTTTGTATGCAAATGTTTCCACCGTGAATGGCATTCAACATTTTGTATCCCGGCAGCGTAGACTTCGGCTTGAATTATTTTTCGGCCTTTCGCGCGCACAAGTACTCGTTCAAAACGTGCTTTCACTTTTGACTATGTAAAATGCGAAAACAGGGGGCCCTTTCGCCGCGCCAGCGTTTCCCTTTTCTTTCACGGTTTCCAACCAGTTATTACCATTGTTCTTCGTTTTGTACGTGTATGGGTATCTCTAATATCGCAGCCAGTTCGTTATTCTCGACTGCTGAATTCTCGACGATCGATGGAACTGTTGCTCGATAATCGTGTATCTTAACCGTTTGCGGTCGTATTTCTACTATCAGCCACCACAGAAAAGACTAGAGTTTTATTTTGCTTCATTCTTGCAATTTACTGTTTCGCAATATCAGAGAAAGCAAACCATTTGGAGGGCAATGTCGCATATTTGGTCTCGTTTTAAGCAGAATTTCAATTCAGCTAATTTTCATATGGAAAAATATTTAAAATAAGATACTGTATCACGTGACGCAATTATGGTTTACTGGTATTGGATTAACGAGTAAATAATGTTTAGGGGAGAACAAGTATGGACAAGAGTTTACTGTAATTGCGAACATTTCTCAATGCCTCACATATGCAGCTGTTTATTGAGTTTTATCTCACCCAAACATTGCTTTATGTTCACTAGTTAGTGACGCTTAAGTTTTCACGAACGCACTTTTATGGATAGATGGAGTTGATCGTAACGATTGCGACTTCTTTTGCGATTATTTCAAAAACTAAGAAAGATCGACAAATTTCTAAATAATTACAGCAATAATGTTTCACATACACTTTCACATAACATCGTAGTTATACTTAAGAGGAATTGTAATCGAAAATCTTCAACCGATTTATCGTATTACGAGTTCCTGTGGGACAGAAATTTGGATTGAGTCCGTATCAATCCGTTCGTTTGGCTATGCAGTTCTGACACTTCACGCGTTGAAAGGACAGAAATAACCTGCACTCTATTCAGTAGCTCTCTTCTAAGGATGAATTACTACAGCCGGTTTCAACAGGTCCTGAAGTTCCGCAACTGGTTGCTTCCTGGAGTGAAAGAGACACGCGTTGCCCGTGGCATTGCTGCGCATCCGTTTCGGGAAAACTGTGACATTTTATAACCGGTTCTAACCACATTTCGTCTCCTGCAACGCTAATAACTTTTTGCAGTTCGATTTCTTACCGATATCGACGATGTTTCCTTCTAAAATTAACTGTTTACGAAAGAGATGGAACGCGATTACTGACTTGAAAAAGAGTGGAGACATGAAAAGCAGAAATAAAGAAATGGGACAAGAAGTAGAGCAAAAGTGTGATGAAAGAAAAATATGTAAGATACGCAAGAATGAAGAGAAACGCAACTATGACTGTCTATCAGAAATATTTAATTAACGCAACGTCACGCAAATTTCACAAAAGAAGAGACAGAATTCCTTTTTAATTTGACATTATTTTGATACAAAAATTTGAAATCTTGCAGATTCAATAGTCAATCTATAACACAGTACTCTTAGAACACGATTTCCATATAACGCAGAGCTAAACTTGCGACAGACCTTCTAACTTGCTGCTCTGAGAATGCAATTTTCATGTAACGCAGAACGAATCAATCTGATTTATATTTTCTCATAGTGCGGTTTCCATTCGAATCCATTCGAATTAATCACGTATCTAGCCTATTTAGTGTATCTATTTATCGCACACGCTGGCTGCATACGTCATATATTTAAAAATACAAATATATATGACAATACCCAAGTCGAAATTTCGTGTCTGAACTTTCGAAAATTATACAATTCGCGGAAAATTTGCGGTCCATTCACAACACACGGCAAGTTGCGCCAGCCGTGGCACCACTTTCGAGAGTGCTCTAACGAAATCTCATTTAACTTGATGCGTTCGAAAGTTTTGATTGGCCGCTTCAAAGAAATTCGCGCCGCGCTTCAATTGACACTCTTCTTGGGAACTTCGTTATTAGTCAAGAGTTTTACCGTGTAGCTAATTTTAATGCACAGATGACGAGGTCGAAGGAATCGAGGATTCATGGTAAACTGTGTTAAGCTTGTCCTGAAGAATGAGCAACTTTCAGAGAATTATTACCAGCTGGATGGAGCTGCAAGTCTCGCACTAACGACGACGACCTGGCTTCGAGGGGCTTTTATCGCACAGCGTGTAAATAATATGAAAATGCTTGATTGATAACGAAATTCAAATGACGCAGGTTAATTCAGCAAGAAATTATTTCAAATATATAAAAACATGGCTCGTTGGTAGCTGAAAATAATTTAGAAATTAAATTATTTTCATCATTTAATAATACAAAAATAGTACACTGAAAATTTTCATTATACTATTTTTAAACATATAATTTTAGATTTTCTCGAGACTAGAGTTACATGGATTTCTTATTTTACAAGTCGAATAATTTCAAAGAAATCGAGGAAATATTAAATCTGAAACTCGAGAATCGTTTGGAGTCTTTGATCATAGAAAAATATTTCCCTACGAATGATTTCTTCCAAATAGTTCAGAGTTAATATTATTCTCGAATTAACATTCGGTGAATCTCCGTCGTAATTAACGTCGAGTGGAAAGAAATCGCCAGTCGTTGGATGTAGATTGAACCAGGAAACTGGTTCTGTTCCGCGGATGCTAGCTGAGGATCTCTGCGAGGGATGCTGCGAGTTAATTAGTCGCCTCAAAATGGGTCCGTGTTCGTATCTTTTCCAGGAGCGGATCGATAGCCAATATGACTTGGAGAAGGGATTTGGTAGCTCCCCAAAACTATTCCCGTCGATTGCCGTGAACGAGCGGCCAAACAAAAAGCAAGTCGAAAGGAGCCCTGGCAGAATCGAATTCCAGGTCTGTTCGAGGGAGGAAAAAGGGGTGGCGACGTGAAAGGTGGTAAGAAGCGAAGTAACGAAAAGTTCGAACGAGCCCTGAAGGGGGAACCCTCGCAGAGGGCGGTAAAGGGATCGATTCTTTGGAAACAATAAAATAACTATGAAACGGAGTGATATCGACGCGATATGATTTAGGGGATGGACGAAAATAACGAGCCAGGGCGGCAGGGAAGTTCGTTAATAATCGTAAATTAACATTAACGGCTGGTACGGAACGGAAGTTTTACGAGCATAAATAATGAGATGACACTCGAAGGTTTTACGAATTTCGCGGTGTAATTGAAATTTCAATCGCCCTCGCATAAATTATTCGGTCGATTTTCCAAGTTTGGGTCGCTTCCTTTATTAATTCTATGTTTTCAAGAGCGATACTCTGAGAGAAGATAACAGATTTATTGTCAGTCAATTATAATATGTAAAACCACTGTTATTTTATGTAAGTACTCACTTTACGCAAAATATTTTCCAACTCCAGTGATGTATTTTTATTAGCAAAATTAATCTGAAGAAGATTATGTCGACAAGTATGATTCAAAATTCCAGCATGCTTCAAAATATAATCTATTTCTTGTGAAAACTATTGGCTTTGAAATAATTGGTCAATAAAAAAAGAGGGAAAGAGAGAGAGCTCCCTATTTTTGTTAAACTTAATTGAAATTTAATGCTACAGGCAACCCTCGTATAACGTGATTTTTCTACAACGTGTTTTCGCTCTAACAGATTAAGGTAACCGTAAAATACGTCGCTTTTACGACACAGCTTCATTTTAATACGGTTTTAAATAGAGAAACGAGTGTAACATTTACATATAAAATGATAGACTAATTATTAATTTTATTTCTAAATGATATTTCTAATTTAATTTCAATTAATATATTTTTGATAGCCATGAAAGTTAAATACCTTGGTAGTTTTACCTGGTTTTAATAAACTTTTAAACAACGAAATACATTATTACGAACGATTAACAGATGTGTGCTTTTCAACAATGAACAGCACTCTTTTCTGTTAACGACTGTTGTCGTTGTACTTTTAAAAACAGCTGACAAATGCAGAGGAAAATGTCCATTTTCAATAATCCTTCCAAAACGATGACGAGCATGTACGAATAAAAGTTGGAAATATCTGAATCAGAGTATACACATGGGGAATATTCATGCTTGGACATTTTAAATACTTCCGTGAAAAATATTTTTCTCTCACTGCATAAGTTATCGTGTAAAAAAGATTTCATAGTTTATTTGGAATTGTAAAAAAAATTGTTGTCGAATGGAGAGTCGAAGCTAGACGAAAGCAACATCTGTAAATATCGAGGTTTTCAACAAAATAAAGAGTAAACTAGGTTATAAATTTATAAGTAAATTATAAAATTATAATTACACACTTTTATTGAATTAATTGCGTTGATCGATCAAAATGAACTGCGTACTTTTTGTGCCTCAAATACTTTTCCCAGTTGCACGAAAAACTAGTGAAGAGTTTATACGCTATATATATATATCCTTTGATCAGTAAGCGAAAATTCTCTTCCCTTTAAACACTGCTCATTTCAAAAGCGAAAATTCTCTCTCCTTCAAGCATTACACGTTTCAACTCATCGAAAGTAATTTCCACGCCATCGCCAAACTTTTCTCGTGAAATAGAAATGACAAAAACGTATGAACATATAAAAGTGTACTTTAAATTACACCAAAAGATCCGGAATATTTTATCAAAGGGTTTCTCTTTTTTCTGCGTCGCTTACAGGACGAACAGTATTTTTCTACGTATTCAGAAAATTGTGCATGCGTATAACACGCGACGAAATAGACAAAAACGAACAGACGCAGTTTCAAAATCACTCGTCCTATTGAATTATTAATTATTGAAGTTAACATAAAATATTCAAATAAATTAGTTACAAATAATATTTAAAAGTGGCATAAAATAGGACGAGATGGAACATCGAAACGTTTCATTTTCATTTCGCATACGCTACAGATATTTAACATCAGACAAGAGAGAAGCGGACATCATAACTAATTGGTCGAGCAAAATTGTATAAAAGTAGCAAAGTCCGTCCCCAAACCTTAGGTCACCAGCAGGTACCAAGTGCACCTTCGCTAACCTTCTTCAGCTTCTTCTTAAGCTAACCTTCGACCGTAGAAAGCAATAAACCAAAGAAGCACCTTGACTTGAACAGTGCGGCAACGAAAGTAAAATGTGAAACCTCTATTAGGCACACGTTGTAAAGAACAAACTAAACCTTGACTCGAAATGATGGCTTCTTGGATATCATTGAAACTTTACCAAAATAAAAATACAAAGGAAAGGTCTAGGTCGATGGCCACCAGCTACGACATTAGCAGACACCGATGAACTCTTTCCTTGACGTTTTACGACTCAACAACACGCTTCCGTTTGAAAACAGGAGAAAAAGTATCGCGTGTAACGCGAAATTTATAGAACACAGCGGCTCCCAGAAGAGCATCGCAGCGGGGTTATGAATAAATTCCGACACAGTTGTCGCGTATCGCGTAAGAAAGCCGAAATGTCGCTGATACGCGGCTGCCATGGCGGCGTTCAGCTCCTTCCACGGGAACCAGCGACGTCAGAAAACATTCCTCGTTCTTTTCATCTCGATCCAGCCTGGGCTGCGGAAAGACGCGAGAGTACATCATTCCGCCCTCTCCCTCTCGATTTTCGCGAATCCCTTTCGCGGCGCAGAGCCTGCTGCCGTTTCCTTTTATCTCACTTTTCACCCCCCCCCCCCTCCTCGTGGGTCACCCGCCATCCCACCGACGTTTCCCGTCCGACGTGCCTTTCGCACCCAAGGGAAACGCGGAAAGAATGACTCTGCTCGGCTAAATCGACTGTGATACATGCGCCTTCTGGTGCCCTGGATCACCCGCTGGGACGCTAATAGAGCGACGTATCAGTTTTTCTTTTTACTGTATTTGATAAATTGCTGTTGGTGGTCATTGAAAGTCAGACGCGCGATAACTTGTTGCCCGCGTTCGAGTCGAATTGAATCGTTACGCCTCCACGAGTGATGTTTTAATAAATTGATTCGTTAACAGCAGTAATAACGCTCTATAACTGGATCCTCGAGTCAACTTACGGGAAATTTTAGTGTCTCAGTGAAATTCTCTGCGAATTTCTGATGTTACGTGTTTATTAATGAATTGTTTCATTGATAATGATTATAGTGCTGTGGCGGTCTTCGCCACTAGGGAGACAGCACACTCGCCAGTTTCCCGCGAGCAATCATGTCCTAAACAATTTCTATATAATAGAAATTCGGACCTATTCCTAACATCCCAGCGTCTAAGGCGCAACTCCGCCATTTTGGTAGCCTTACCGATGAGTCCTCTAGCAGACCCAGGACGAAACGTTCTTCCCTCTCTTTTTCCTTCCTACCCTCTCTCACGTTCTCTTTGCAACAGTATAATTGAAGCAAGGCGTTCAGCCCAACACGGTGACGCTTCAGTGCTGTATAAGTAGACCCTTGTGTTAACTTATGGGAAACTTTAGTGTTTCAGTGATTCTCTGCGTAATTCTGATGCTACGTGTTTATTCAGATTATGCTACTATTATATATTATTGTATTATGTTTCTGTGAATTGCAGATCTGTTATTTTGTGTACTCAATGTATTCTTTTACGTGGTTCCGAATAGTTTTTAGCTTTATCTTCATCGCTTCTTAATCTATTTCATTAGCAATCGTCGAATATCCCCGCTTTAGGACAATGTTATTAAATTATTCTGAAAACTCACTCAAATTTTCTCTTTTAAACTGCAACTGAACAATGATCCAACGCATTTTAAAGAGAAAGGGCAAAAAAAATAGTGGCAAGCATTCGACATGAAGGAACTGACACTGTCAATGGCAGCTGTGTCTCCACCCTATTGGCTCTCTGTCGAAAAGATCGATACTATCGTTGTGTAACATTTTTTTATAATTCATTACACAAAATGGATAGGACTAACCTATGCAGCTTCTTTCTTAGAAATTTGTTAAAGAAATCTTGCACGATGCAAAATATACAAAGTGCGATAAACTTTATTAAACACTCTACCTTGTCTATTATCCTATCACACATTTTATATAGCAGCGTTCTGTGTTTCTAAGTTATCGCAGAACACTTTAACATTTTCCATTTCCTTTTTCATCTGAACAATATCAGATTATTGTACTTATTATTATACAGTTTGCGTATATTAGTTGAAAATAATAAATTGCAAGGGCGCGAAATTATTAATCTTTCCGCTGATATGCATATTTCTACTCGCGTGTCCTAGTAAATTATTAAGTATCGCGTGGAATTTCATGAAATTTCAAGGATATTTTATACGCAAGCATCGAGACCGATCTATCAGCGTAATGTAGTCGATTGATTTTAACGTCGATTATTTTATTTTGCGCAACGCACTGTCCCCGATGATGGGATGCGTTTTTTAACGGGAAGGTTCGAGGGTCACTTGTGTGGAAATGAGAGTAGCAACAGTGACAGGTGAGTATTAGTTACCGTGTATTGATTTTCAGTAACCGAGCCGCTTACTGAAGCCGCTATTAAAATAAAATCTAAAGGAGGACGCTACCGCGAGCACACTTCAAATTCCCCGCAATTTTTTACCGCGAACGCCATTATCACTACTCGACGCTTTCGTCAAATTTGTTGAATAAAAGTGTTCATGCGATAAGACTAGAATATTCATATATAGATTATGTATATTCTCTTTTGTGGGTGTTTTTAGCATCTCGATGAAGCAAGAAATATCACAAACTGGTTTTGTTGTTAAATAAACACGTGATTACAAAGAAATACGATATGGTAGAAATAAAGAATAATTGTTTTTCATTGCGTTAAGTCTTCGTCGAGTCTTCATCAAATATGGCATTTGTTGTAAAATATTATATACAAGACAGAATGATTGTTTATTTCAGTGAAAACAAACATCAGAGAGTTTCAAACGTGGAGATATTTCTCGTTCTATTTCACTTTTCCCTTTCGAAACAGTGGACTAAATCTTTAACGTTGTCTTATGTAGATACTTCTGTTTTTTTACGCTCGTAATATTGCAAAATGAATTACAAATCACAGAGCATTAAGACTGTGTATTGCCTATTTTTTTCATCTCTTCGTTTTGTACGTGTAATACATAATATTTAAACAAAAACACTCACCAACTTGAGCCATGCATTCGTCGTCAATATTTGATTCTTCTCATCCTGAAAAAAGAAAACAAACATACACACAATTAGTATTATTATAATCTTTAGAATATATCGTACAAAGGTCTAATAACTATTCAAAAATCCACTAAATATAATGAGACGTATCACTTTTAACTTGAATCAGAATAACAAGAAACGAATACCAGTATTTATAATACGATACTTGATACTAATGTTCATTAATTACGACAATTAGCGTGTCGTACTGAGCATTCAAACTCGCAACATCCTCTTCACTTCGACAACATTTGATAGCAACTTAATTCGATGCAATAATAATAATAAGAAGAAGCTTATACAAAAAGACACACGCGAAGAATGAAAGAGAAAAGGCAGAGTCAGGAAATCGTGAGGATTCACGTGAAAGACTAGAGGGCCAATGGTTATTACCACAAATTGCTGGTGTAATCGTTCTTTTTCCGAGCGTGCCGCAAAGAATCGCGCTCCGCCACAGACTCATCCGAACTTCAAAGCGATTTATAAAACGGATGCACTCCAATGATGGTGTCAACCGACAAACTACTTTGCGAACGAATTGGTTGCCGACCATCACTTGTCCTGGTATCTCTGCTCCTTCAATTTGAACTAAAATTTTGCACGGGACGCACCAAACGCTTTTACAAATTAGCTGATGAAACGTCGATTCGACGAGTACGTGTGCCACGACGAGAGTTCAAAGGGACGAAGAGGGAATAAAACGATACAACGATAAAGTAGTAAACTTATATATATATAGAAGCTGGAATATTTAGCCACTCAAAAGTACTTCAGCCTCGACACTTTCAAAGAATCTCACGAGTGGCCAGATTTCAATTTGCCATGTATTCGATGAATGGGACGTGAGATCTGTGTTGTTAATATTCACATGTATTCAACTAACATCTTACTTTTATTTTATAATAATATTATTTATTATATAACGTGGAGGATAATAAAGTTAAGTTTGAACTGTTATGTATGGAATATTTTAGAATGCGAGAGCAAATTGTTCATTTGCGTTATTGAGAGAACATCTCAGTCATGAAGAACTTTTTCTGATTTTCAGTTTTTGATTAATAAGTGTACTACAAATATTTTATTTTATAATTAACCCTTTGCACTCAACTCCTTTCCGGACGTCAGCAATAGAAACTATTGCTAAAATAGCAATCTTCAAGCAATATTTTCTGAGATATTTTCTCTCAGCAATAGGAAGTTTCCATTTCAATAGAAAACTTCAGGGAAGTATGTATTTCTCAAAAAGCTACGATGGAATGTGTTTAACCTCCGTAATCACTAATCAATGCTGATGTCCCCTCAGAAGGGACATCCGAGTGCAAAGGGTTAATATTTATATGTATCAAAGCCAAAGTCTTTGTACAATACGCATATTCCTAGTCGAACTATCACTTATTGAGCGTTTAGTGCATTTTATACAGCACACTAACGACAGTATAGGTTTTCTATTTGCAAATTAAGTATCGTTATAGAGCGCTTTTGGCTAAGGAACTAATTACAGTCGCTCAATCGCAGAAAAAAGTTCAGAATCGAAATTCAGTTATCTTTCTCCACCGAAATGGTTGTTATATGGTGTCGGATGCAGTGTAGCACCTTCAGCACTAGTTGCAGTGGCTGTTATCTTATGTCCTTGGTAGTTCAAAACTACGAAACAACTGAAACGGACACTGTTGTACCAGGCGAACCATGCTACACTACTCTGAACTCATGCTGCGCTGCGTCACTAGTCGTGGACAGGTATGTCTCTCCTAGCTTTCCAAGCTTATGCTGCTGCATTGCATTCCGTTCGATGTGTGTACGATTCTTTATTGTAAATGAGAAAACAACGGTAAAATAAGTACTGTGGGATTGAAAGCTTTTGTCGGAAACGAGCGAATTTGTTAGCTTGATTTTACGATACGTACTACGCTGATGCTTTTCTTCTACTCTCCTTTATGCTACGCACAGTATAGCTTGAAATACCATGTCTAATCTTATGATTACTCAATTTTGCATTAAGTATGATATTTCCAAGTATCCGATCGCTCTTAAAATCCTAAAGAGCTCTTCAAATAACTCTAATAGAACTCCTCCAACATTCCACATCGATAAATTTAAAAAGAAATATCAGAAAATGGTGATAATTTACAAACCAAGTAAGATTACTTGATAAACTAACAAAAGGGCATATCTACTTCAGTAATTTCGAAAACTACCGAATTCTACAGGCTTTCGTATACGAACACTCATCATCCCTGATACTCTAACTTTAATGTGTATTTAACATGCAAGAACGATGCCAAGAGGTGGAGATAAGACAACAACGGGGTAATAGTCGGTTCTAAACACACCAAACGCACACACTAAATATATGTTAAGCGCATACTACTTGATGGTGCAATCCAACTGCGCATTCTCTTTGCTGTGCATTTTGGATTATTCCAACGCCGCTGGCTCGTTTCGTCATAATTATAAATTCTACAAATGCTGAATTACTTTTTTAAATGGCAGAATTTTGTTTAAGATTTATTCCTTTGCCTACAATATCGAGTGAGAAACGTAGTACGTCGACCAGGCTAAACGTAAACAATAGTTGTAAGAGACGTCAATCAGGCTAAACGTTAACAATACTTGGAATAGACGTGGCACGTAGATTCAGTCGAAACGTAAACAATACTTGGAAGAGACGTGGTACGTAAATTCAGGCGAAATATAGATAATACGTGTAGTCAGTAAGACGTGGAAAGTCGTACGAGTTAGACGCGTCGTCGTGCAGTCCAACGAATAGATAAATTTTCTTGTAGAATATTAGAAAGTTAGCCTTAAAAATGTCTTTGAAAAGAATATTAAGCATTGACGAGGACAGTGAAAGTTCTGTTAACATCGCAAACAGTGATTCGATAGATATTTTAAATATTAATAGTGATAGCTGTGATGTTTTAGTTCCTGTACGAGAACATTGGAAGCCACTCGTTATTGAAGATGACAGCGACGATGAAGACCACTGGAATCATCAACAATCAGGTATGGATTTGGAAAGGAAAAACTAGCGAACCAAGAAATAAAATTAGAAATAAAATTAGTTGTATCTTAGACATGCGTTTGAGATGCGTAGATTTGCACGACTTCGTGAAATGATTCGACGTGTGACCGATCTTAGATTAAAGTAAATAGTTTGGGGATCTGTTTCCTGTCTTCATCTTGTAACTAAATATTTCCTGCAAGTATCAATGTTAAACGAATATCTTAATCGCTACTTACAGAGAAATGTAATCATTATTTAGAAAATTCTGACTAATGTTTAAAAGTCAATTGCACGCATAAATTGCACTATTTATGAAGACTATGAGGTTCATCAAATCTTGTCCGCAAAGAACGAAAACATTCCGCGCTTGCCTAACAAATTTAATTTGCCTGGTTTTGAGAGACATGCTTACGAAGGAGGTCAGAAGAAATTTTATTCCGGGCTAAATTACAATTTTCCTGAGTACAGCCTCATTAATGCGGTTCGTTCAGACGTCAAAGTTCTAAATTAAAATAGCGTTTCGCGTATGGACCAGAGAAATTAATCAGAAACTTATAAAAAAAAAAGGGGGGAAGAAAACGGGGGGGGGAGGTAACAAAAGGAAGTCGAAGAAACGAAGTGACGAAGAAAAGAAGGAGAAGAGGAGCGAAAGCAACAAAAGCAGAAAATAAGGTCGCGTCGAGGCGAAATTTCGCAGATCAGTCCCTTTATTCTGTCCCGCATACAACTTCTAACGCGAAACGGCGGAGGCAGAGTAATATGATGAGTTCGCTTTACCATTTTATAATTGCGACGCTGATGAAAAAGCTTCGCGTCACTTTGCACCACTGTGGCCGCGTCTTCGAGCAGACTTCTGCGAACGCGAGCAGCTGAAGAACGCGTAAACACACGGAATATCGACTAGAGGCGTCGATAATATTGACGATCGTGCAATTTCCATTATGTGGGTTATAAATATGGAATTCACCGTTTATAATTCGTTGTCGATTCGTTGGTTTCATTACCGCTTTCTCTTCTTTAGCGAACAACATAACATCATCTTCAATCATGTAATATTCGAGTAGAAGTACTATTTCCATTATACTAACGACACTATAGTTGTTTTCTTTAATATTTGGCGTCAATATATAGTAATTTTCCCTGCCAAACTTTATATTTGAAACAAACGTACGAGAAATGAAGGAGAAAGGTATCTTATGTTATTGCGCAATGTTTTTTAGTAGCTCAAAATCAAATTCATTTACACTCAAGATAATTTCACTTCTGAAATCCATTTTTGGAGGGCTTCAGAACTTAAAATCAGTCGATAAATAACTCAGGTTATCGCAAGAAAAGCCGTGGCGACTGAGAATTGCCTTCGAGCGCAAAGGATTGATAAGAAGAAGAATGAAGAAGACTTTCGATTAACCACAGGTAGGACTGTATCCTACAAATTTTATTTGCATAATACACAAATTTATTCATATAAATACGATTCGCAAAAGCGTTCTGTAAATTTCAGCTAATTTGTCTTAGCAATTGTTCCTAACTTCCTTTACTCACACAATTTCTATAACAAACCATACTTTTCCTTCATTTTACGCACTTATCTAGCAAATAAACATTGCCTCCCAATATTTGACAGAATTTAACCACACAAAAAGTTAAACATTTTCAACAAAAAACTACATAAAACCCCCATTAACCCCTATTAAAACTGCCACAAATTCAAAGCGCTATATCTCCGAAGATAGAAACTCTTATTTAACGAAACCTAGCTCTTCAGAAGCTGGAAATCTTCCTCTTGAAAATCGTTTTTGAATCATCTCGATCCGACTTCTGGTTCTCGAGATATCGTCGTGTAAAGAGGAGCGTAATTTTTAATGGGTTATTATGTCTGTCCTTTTTGGAAGGACTCGGATCTCTCGCTCGCACCTAGTCACTGGCCTACTCCAATCGTTAGCCACGTGGGCTGGTCAGTGCCAGACAGACGTTTTTTACTATTCCTATTAGTGCGTAAACAGTTCCTGGAAAAATGTGGGTCAAGTCCATTCATAAGTAGCGCCGCCATCTTGCGCGCAGCGAAAAACTTTGATTCCTCATATCTCAGCAACGGATTGAGATATCGAGATGGGACAAAAACTGATGTCAATGCCGTAATCTTCTCTATTTATTTGGGGGATTTCGGTGACCAAAATTTTTCGTTTTCTTTTCGAAGCTGTTTTATGATATAGTTAGGTATAAATTTACGGAACAGGAAGAGAAACATTGGTATTTTTTTGCCGCGCGACTGGTAGTACCGCCTTTCTAATGGATCGTGAGTTAATTACATCCACAATCGCGCTGTTTGCGGGTATAGGAAATTTCGTTTTCTTTTCGAAGCTGTTTTGTAACATAGTTGTGTATGAATAGGCTTCAAGGAAGACGAAGAGAAACATGCGAGTGTATTTTTTCATTGCGCAACGAGCAGGAAAGAGTTAGCGAAGAATGTTGGAATAAATTGCCTCGCTGCTGATTGAGATTCGAGGCATTCCACAGTTTTATCGAAGGTTTCGTACCAAGAAAAGGAAGGAAATCGGTTACGAGGATGGTATAAAGAACTATTTGCGCTTTAAACGTGACAATTACGTTCCTCCGCGGAAAATGTTGCGCAGTTTGTGCGAACGTTTCCGAGTGTCAGCGTTCGCAGTGCACGGAAACGAGAATGCACGGTGCTTCGCGCGGAGGCAGCTGAGAGAAGGTTGCATAAAGCAAATGGCCAGGCTAACCAAGATGCGAAATGTAACGCAATCTGCCTAGTTCACTGCTCTCTCTCCCTTCGTTCGTTTCACCTTCCTCTCGCGCCCACGCAGTCCCAGTCCACTCCGTTAACCGCAGCCTCATTTAGATAAGACCGACGATATTTTAACGCGGAAAACCCGTGTAGCTAATCTTGGACCTCCTTATCTTCGCAATTCGCGCAAAGATTGCAGGACTCGTAGGGTGCGTCCACTTGCGCGAAAATCGCGCCACGTCCCTACGACTCCAGCAATTTTCCGCGAGGGCAATCTCTTCCACGGGCATTGTCGCGTGATCGTTGCCATTGAATATAATTGTTAGTGCATCGTTGTCAGAATTTCGTGCTCGCCCTGTCTCCGTTTTCAGTTTCGAATACGCGTTGCGATGGGTCAGTGTCGCGATTTTTTATAATTTTTCTTTCACAATGTTCTACAAACATTAGAAAATTGAATAGATTGACAAAATTCATTGTCACGATTCTAATACTTTCTTTACTTTACATCGCAACGACACATCACGACCATACATATATCAAAATTCTCTTGCACAAACAAATCGCAAACAATATTTGAAATATATAATATAATACTTTCTTTACTTTACATCGCAACGACACATCACGACCATACATATATCAAAATTCTCTTGCACAAACAAATCGCAAACAATATTTGAAATATGTAATACAAATTTTGTTAACCGAATGATACACAAATATCTCTGCAAACAAATCTTTCGACAGGTAGAGGCCACGTGCATTCACGTAAATACGCTTGAAAAAACGTAAACACTGCGTTTATTTTCGACTCGTCAATTCTAGACGAGTACAATACTCTCGGAATCTTCCTCGCTCGTGAGAATAAACTTTTATCATACTCTCGAGCCATTATTCGCGAGGAACGCCGCGCTCTCCGCCGTGCTATTTCATTGTGACCGCTCCCACTCGCGCTAAAAGGAGGCCGCATCCACGTGGTGAACCGTGCGGAGGAAAGTGAAAATAAGCGAGCGACGAACGCGCGGCGAAAGAAAACCGATTTATGTAGGATTCAGGTAGCTTATCGCTATTCGCGTATGGAAATCTTTCACGGGGAAAGATCAGGTTCTATCGATGGGGCGATATGAACGCGATGCACGCGCGTAACAGAGCGTGCGCGCACGCTCGCATCGCTCGCCATTGTGCAGTTTGCCGGCAATGGAAGCGAAAATGCTTCCGTCGTAAATCCTCTTTAATGCGATTTTCTTACGAAAGGAAGAAAACCTAGCGTAACGTGCTTGACTGGTAATTCCCTTAATGTAAATGCGATTACACCCGGATCAAATTATAAAAGAACGGGATATCGAATCGTTTGGTCCGTGGCGGAGTTGAACCGATTTAATCGTTGCAGGGAATATTTAAGCTCGGGAATATTACGATTAACTTGGTTCGGATATGTGAAGCTGAAAATGCTGAGGAACTGCTTTCAGAGCAGTGGATTAATAATTAGGTCTCTCTTTAATGTTTGAATAAAACTGTCTTCGTCTGACGAGAGATACGGAAGCGAGCGAGCTCCACGAGTCATGGTGCAACGAGTAAATGCAAGAAAGATTGGCTTTCCGGTTTGTTTAAACAAAACATCCCTCTACTCTTTCAGGATTACGAGATATCTCAGAAATGTCTAATCGATGCTTCGAAATATGTTATTATAAAATATTGTTGCAAGCTTTGTTTCTCTGAAACCACTGTCGATACAGATTAAACGCATTAATCGTGTCGAGTACGACAAACTATCAAGTATTTAATAATTATGTACACGTATACATTTAATACAGCCTCAAACTAAGAAGTAGAGAAAACGAGAAGTCCAACGCAGTCGTCGAAAACAGTGTGTCGTCAAAAGTCAACATTATTCAACTAATGGAAACTAAAAAGACTGAAGAATAGCGGACTTATTTTTCAAAACTGTTGCTCCATCTACCAAAGTAAAGTGAAAAATAATTTCTTTCAATTAAATTACAACACTTTCATTCGAAACCATAACGAAACTGAATCGTAACGAAGCAGTAAACTCCAGCACTTTGTTTGTCGTAAATGCATAGCAGGAAATGAAAAGTAACGACAGAAACGTAGTGATAATAACTTACCACGTCTATGATCTGCTGCAACGTGATGCCAAATCTCACTTCCAGGGTCTCGCTCTCGTTGGCAACGGGCCGCTCCAAAGTGTTGTACGACGACAGCAGCTCGTTCAACAAACGTTTCTCGTAAGGTCCGCACAGGCTCTCTGTAACAGAAACAGGTTGTTACCAATTGCTACGATAGTTGTGTGTTAATAATTGATTAAAGTATTCTAAACAGGTATTAGTAACAGTGACGGATTTCTATAATAGGCTAGTTAGGCTATAGTTCACGACGAGAAATTTTCGAAGGCGAAAATTCATTTCGCGGTCACTAAAAGCAGAGTATCAACTTCGCGAAATTCCTTATCTCTCGTTTCTAATAGACTAATTCTAATAAACGTTTGCGCAACATTCGTATTCCCTTATTTTATTATTTTTAGTATTTATTATGTATTTATTTTATTATTTTTTCTTTTCTAAGAAATATAGTATGGACAGCGATTTGGTTCAGCCTCTTCCTCCAATTTATTTTAAATAATCGAGGAACGTCTGATTCGCAACATTGATTGCAAAGTCCTCCTATGGAGGAAGGAGAAAGAAATATCGAGGAGAATTATTGTTCAAGAATTAAATAACGATTGCGAGAAATTCGTGGGTTTGTCAGCGTCTTGAAGTTGACAGTACTAAAATGAAATCTTGGTATGACGATCACGTTCAAGCTAGTCCAGAAAGTCTCAGAAAGTGTCCGAGGCTACAATCTGGGAGGGGCCACACAAAGTTGTAAAAATCAAATAAAATCAATAATTTAGTGTACCGTGTACACGCTCACCAAGATATAAGTGTAAGGTTGTACGTGTCAAATGTCTAGCAAAGTTTAACCCAGTTTAAGCAAGAAGAAAAGGCAACTTCGAGTCGAAACGATTTTGGGTGTTAACTTGCTTCCTCTGGTCCAAGAAGAGAACGTTTCGTCGAAAGAATGGATCCGAGATCCATTGAAAACCATTAGAAATGGAAGACATACGTAAAAAGAATGTTTGAAAGGCAATAGCTTTGGTCTGATAATATTCCGTAGATCAATAATTGCAACTATTTGAATTATCAATGACAATTGGTATATTTTAACGAGTAATCTGAATGGGTTAGAACGTTTTCGAATTCCACCAAACTCAACTGTGGGCAGTGCAACATCAATTACCAGTAAATTAATCAAAATCCGTGAACTTCTCAAGGCTATTGCACCTTTCCAACTTTCTTTCAGTGATAGCTGCAACATTAATTGTACGCAGGCCCGATATTAACCTCCATTGTTGCATGAAATCCCGCTTTCAGCAAAAGTTCGGTCAGGAATTCCTTCCAACCTGGCGAACATCGTAGATCGTGTTGCGCGTGCAGATTCGATATATCACAGAGCAACGATGGCGAGTAAGCCGGTGTAATCCCTTGGCAAACCTGCTAAGCTTCGTATATACTCGGTCTAGAGCAAATAGAAACCGTGCAAATTTTTAATTATACCCGAATTTGCGTTCAAAATTGGTGCCCATAATTATTATAACTCTTGCTTCTCGTTTTCTTCTTCAACTCGCGTTTAAGAAAAATCTGAAGGATACAATGGAAGTCAGAAATTGCTTAGGTATATAAATGATCACTTAATTAGAGTCACTATGTGAGGAATGACAGATATTCAGCCAACTTGATTAAACTTGAATGCATCCGTGAATTAGTTTCTGTTGCAGATTTTTCAATTCTTGGATCACCATTCATGAGATGCTGTTTTATTCCATTAAGCATATAAATATAGCATAAGCATATAAATGATCACTTAATTAGAGTCACTATGTGACGAGTGACTGATATTCAGCCAACTTGATTAAACTTGAATGCATCCGTGAATTAGTTTCTGCTGCAGATTTTTCAATTCTTGGATCACCATTCATCAGATGCTATTTTATTCCATAAAATATACAATGCAGTGAAAATGGAAATATCTGCGATTGTTAGTATTTTAATACCAATGAAATCTGCTTGCATTTTCATTCGTTTATTTAATTGTTGAACCGACGTAAATTTGTTTCATTTTTAATCTTGGCATTCTGTCCTATACATGCATTCCGCTTTCATTAATTTCGAATAAATTTTAATAATAGACAAATACAAGATATTTTAATCGACATTTTAAACCATTCACACGAAAAACTCACTCATTCCACGCATTCGCTCTCGCTCGCATTCTAGAAAATTTTGCGCATAACATTTGAAAGCTAAATTATTGATCGTTCTACAAAGATAATTTCATTATCTTTCAGGGAGATGCGTTGAGGCATAACAGAGACGCTCTGCGCGAGCATGGCGTGGAAAACAAAAAGAAGACGTCTGAGGAAAGGCAGGTAAGAGGCGGTGGCGTTGGAGAAAAGGCAAGGAAGGTGGCGAGAACGAGAAACGAGAGGAGCATGGAATCCTTGGTGTTGTCGGACGTAGCAGAGGTGATTCAGAAACAAGTGTATTCGTTACAATCTCGCAATATTTCGGTCTGCTTTCAATGGGTGCACGTGCGCCGAATTCGGCTGCGGTTGCAGCAGCCATTATTCTCCTTGTTGGATACAATCCCACTGCATTTCGCATTGGCCACAGCGTCGTGTCTGGATCGTGAAGTTGGTTAGGCGGTGCGCGTCGAAATACAATGCCATTGGAACCGTATCGATGCAAGCATATAGATATTTTTCATGAGGATGGAATCTACGATCATTGATCTTCTATTTGGAAAAAGAATCCGAGTGGTATCGCTGTTTAAGATCTAGAATTAAGGAACTTGAATCTAGACGCAAGAAACTTGTCAGGTTTGAAAAACGTGAAGTATCAGAAAATTGAGACGATTAATTTATTATTCTAATAATAGAGAATAACAACTGATGCTATTAGAGATGCAACGTTACGTTTTCAATTCGAAATATTATTCTGGCGAACCAAATGGGCAGGGAGAAATGATTTTACACCTGAATCCAGACGCAAGAACGTCAAGTTCAACCCTTTGCATTCGACGATTTCCCAGCAATTTTCTATTGCTGGTAAAAGTTAACAATAGAAATTATTACAGCAATAGAAAATTTCCATTTCAATAGAAAACTTTGGGGAAACATGCGTTCTTCAAAAAGTTACAATGGAACAAGCTTTTAACCTTCGCAATCAGCAATCAATTCCCTTAGAGACGACATCCAAATGCAAACTGTTAAAAAACGCGAAGTATTAGAAAATTGAGACGATTAATTTATTGTATTAAAAACAGAGAAGAACAACTGTTGCTATTGTAGACACAACGTTCCATTCTCAATTCGAAATATTATTCTGGCGAACCAAACGGACGGGCAGAAATTATTTCAGACGGCGAAATTGATCGAACTTGGCCCACATTCTTTGAGCACAAAGCTGCTTCGCATCTCGTTACGTGTAACTCGAACAGAAGGGGTTTTCCTGGGGCAAGCTGAAGACGAATTCAGGTAAACGGGCCCTCTTAATTATTTACGACTGCTTACACACCCTCTGCGTATAATTAGGCCGACGTTAAACTGAATCTCCGTTTCAATGGAACGAAATCAACGCTATCGTTAATCAGTTTCGGCAAATGTACACGCGGTATTGATCTAGCGTTCAACTATAGTTTATATACGTATCTAGCGCCGACATATTGCATCGCGCTAATTAATCACCTTTGTATCGCCGCGAGTGGAACGTGGGTCTATGATCTCAATACCTGTCGTCGATAAACATTCGAATCCCACGAAGGCACCCGAATCCTGCTATTTTCCCATTTCGATCAGCAACGATACGACAAAGCAGCTGTAGCGTCGTTTATTATCGAATTCTAAATTAGCCTTGTCAAATGATAAATATCTACGATGGATAAATCGTCGATGGAAGGGATTTAACACTTTGCGTTCGAGAAGCGACTCTTGGTCGCCACGATGTTTTGTACGGCAATTCAAGTTTCTCATTGATTAATTTTATGTTTCAAAGCGTTGCAAAAATGAGTTTGGAAGGTGAAATTAGCTCGAGTGAAGATGAAATTGATTTTTAGCTGTTGAAAAGCGAGATCGATTGTGTTCGTGAAGAAATTAGTGATGGAGAACGCGATGCGCGACCGAAAAAGTCGTCGAGTGCTAAGGGTTGAAATTAAAATTGGCGAGTCAAGCTTAACCCTTTCCGCTCGAGAGGCGACTCTCAGTCGCCATCACGTTTCGTACGACAATTCAAGCTTCTCATCGACTAATTTTATGTTTCAAAGCGTTGCAAAAATGAGTTTGGAAGGTAAAATTAGCTAGAATGAAGATGAAATTGATTTTCAACTGTTGAAAAGCGAGATCGATTGTGTTTATGAAGAGATTAGTGATGGAAAAATTGATGTTCGGCAAGTGCAAAGGGTTAAATTAAAAGAAATTTCCCGTATCGATACCATTTTATTTCATTCGATTCTTCTTACTCGTTTATGAACGCCTCCCATATTTGTTAAATATCTTTTCAAATCGCACAACGTCTCTGGCACGTGGCAAAGATGTCATTCGATGCCAAAGGGTTAAGTTATGTTCTGTTCGATTACAAATGCCACCAATATTTATTCTAACATTTATACACGATAGCGTGTGTAATTGGTGTCTCTGACAACATCGAACGACAGGATAACATTAAAATTTGAAACGAAACTCCTTTGGATCCGCTTATAATAAATCTACTTGTCTAAAAACGGACGTTTCTCTATAACCAACGCTTATTTTGATCCGAAGCCTTGTTCGATCGAACCGTTCGCGAGACCACTTTCGAACAGGCGAATTAAGCGTTTCATCGTTGAGTGGCTAACCTAAATTAGTAACCCCTGAGTTTACACGATCCGTGCATTCTGAATACGTTTAGGACGGCCAGGCTAGTCTTATTTTCTGTCAAGGTAAACGTGTAACTATAAATAAAGACGGTGCGCGATCGATTGACTCTAGGTCGCTCTAAACGATCCTTCCCCTGAGATTAATTCGACTCAAAGTGCAATCGAAACTCTCCAACGACGAAAAACAAACGATCGCCACGATCGACGAGCTGGAAGAAACACGGAGCGAGCGTTATTTTCCTCAGAAACAGCTTCGCGTAGCGTGTTGGATCAAAGAACGCGAAATGGTACGCGCGTTACGAAGCGGAGTGGCGATAAACCGAATAAGAATATCCTACAGGAGACAAATAGGGGACGAAAGAATACAGCGTAAACAGCAAAACAAAGACACGAAAGATCCCACTATCACGTTTGTTTATTATTTACTATTCTTCAATCGATTCCCATCGTGCAGTAACGCATTTATCGAGGAAACAAAATACAACAAGGGTGGCCAACCTTTCGCATATACCATCCGCCAATTTTCATCTGAGAGGCACATCTGATAACCGTTCGCGAACATTACGTTCGCAACCCGATTCACAAGCACCTGCCAGCGTACTTTCATGCTCAGCTTGTGGAAGCCCTTTAAACCGGATAGCGGATGAGCTTTTTAATAGTTATCTACAAAGCCCGGCTGAAAGAGGATCGCGGTGGCTTCTCGTGTTGGCGAACGTTGTCAGCGTTGATTTAGATTAATGAGAATGACTTCGCGAGAGGTTGAAAAAGTCGGCGGAAGGGTGCGTCGGGGCTCGCGAGAAGCGCGGAAGAGGAGAAAGGGCGCGGCAGGGGAGGAACGAAAGAGGAAGAGCGGTAAATAGAGGGGACAAAATAGGAAAGAGACAGGTACGTGTCGCTTACAGACAGGTTACCAGCCGCTACGCCCTTTGACGAGGTATGTGTGTTAACGGGTGTCAGGGTGAATGGCTGTTTGGTGTCTCTTTCGCTGCCTCCGCGTCAACGTTCTTCGTTGACGGAGCTAACCAGCCTGCGGGAACCACCAGCGTCGCGGCACGTCGCGACGCGTCGCGAGCTGAATGGGCACTCCGCGCGAATGAAAGAGCGATCGCGCTCGCCCGAATATTCCCACGTGCGACGTTTACGTGTGCACGGACTGGAACCATCCGCGACACGCGACGTGATCGAAGGGACAGTGATCTTTTGCGTAAACGTGAGTCGAACAATGCCAGAAATGGGGGGTTTCATTTGTGAAAAAGGTAGCGCAAAAGAAGTATTTGATAAGTTTCATCAGAAGTTAATGTAAATTCTAATGCTATGTGACTACTGTTGGCGCCTAAAAGCACTTAGAAAATTTGCGCTTGTGATTCTGAAGGTGCTTGGGAAACTTGCGCTTGCGATTCTATAGACGCTGGAAAAGCTTGCGCTTGTAATACATAAAACTTATTTTAAAGAATACAAGAATCGAGGTGCCTTTGCGATATCACTTCTTATTTTACTGCCACATCGGACCAAGCACGTCTTCTATAGAACTTTGTATCATCGTTTTAACGTTGAGACAATTTCATGAACAATAACGCTGACAAATGTTCCATGTAGCGTTCTACAACGTTTTATAGGAATATTGATCTCCTCGTACAATTTTTTTTTAGTTTTCTACGTTCACCGACGAAAACTCGCGGATATAAAAAGAATAGGCAAGGAAAGAAGAAGAAATGACACAGTAAGCGACATACTTTTAAGCAATAGCTTCGCTTTACGTGTAATAAAAAAGGAATTGTTAATATTCCGCGCGATAAACAGTTGCTTGGTCGTTAAAGTGTCCTCGCGTTTCTTTTTGCAAGCAGGAGGACGTTCAATCGCCTACGTAGATTTTCACGCGTGGGCATTACATACGCGCCTGCACGTACAGCCACGCTTGGGCAAGCGTAGAATGCGACGGATCACGTGCAGGTGACAAACGCCTCGCGTAAACCTACCTGTTCCTGTGCTTTGTTGCCTATAGACTGGGACTAATAATATACAGCACTTTAAAAAAAATATGACGCAGCGTTGTTCGTTTCTTGTCCGAGGCAAGGTGTTCGTATCACGCAATGAGCTGATAACTTAATGAGCTCGTAACGTTCAAGTCGTTCTTTAGCCCAGAGGTTCTGAAGCTGGATGCCACGACAATAATATTTAATTTTCAAAAATTAACTAAACTTCCCATAAATATAAAGAAAATAATGAAAAATTCATCCAAACAGTGTCATTCATCGCATTAAAGACAGCTGAGCATTAAATTTGCACTGTATCCTCTCCTTTTTCTAAATATTCAAACTACTTTAAGGATAAAAAGTTTGAGAACCGTTGTTCTAGCCAATAACAGTGTATAACGTACGATCTCTTACAGATTTTCATTTCTACCTTCGTTTCTTACATAAAAAAAATTCTTTCTTTCTCTCTCCTCTTCTTTGAGGAACAACTTATGGTTAGAGGCTAGCAACAGCAACATATTGAATGGGGACAGGACACTTCACTCTGCATATAATCAGTCAGAGTTATGAAAACCGTGAGTGAAGCTTGCGAAGTACTCTTCAGTCGATTCACAATTTATCTCTATAATCAAGTTGTTATATGTATATAAAGCTGGTTAGATCCCCTCTAGTTTGTGTCTACGAGATATGGTCTCCATTGTACTCGAAATATGTCTACACATACATCGTATGATAACTTTTTGATAAGTAATTGTGTCAGTTTACAGCATTCAAACTTTGCTCTTCTATGTTTTCTATTAATCACAATTATATGTCTATGCTTAATGATTTCAATATGAGAATTGCTCAAGGATGACATGTAATTGTGTCAGTTTACAGCATTCAAACTGTGCTCTTCTATGTTTTCTATTAATCACAATTATATGTCTATGCTTAATGATTTCAATATGAGAATTGCTTAAAGATGACATCAATTATTCTATGCTCTTAATTGAAATTAACGTTAATCTGGGAAAATAACATGGCAATCTCGATTTATTATACCTTTGTTCTCTATACTATTCGTATTTTACTTTCATTAAGATGAAGTATGTACCTTTATTTATCATTACTTTAAATTTTCCAAAACCAAACTCTATTAATACGTACGATTAGGACGGAAGATCTTCATTATGAATGACCTTCGCAAACAGAAACGCTAATTGGTTCATCGGATTCCGTTGTATCGGACACATGTAGGTTGACACCTGTGCTTCATAGAATTGCATTCATAAGCTGATGATTCACGAATCATGAGGTTTCAATAGATTGACTGGAGTATACTATTCCTGTCATCTTGCCCATCGCGTTAGTATAGCCAGTACAAATTGCCGAATGCGGTAAATTGACGGTCGTAAGGCGTAATTCGAAATTATTGCCACTTAGGGCACTCGCAGTCTGCGCGTGCTTCTCATTAAATAGCGTCGCGAAAAGAGACAAGAGGACAAAAAGTATGTTAACTTTCACAACATCGCATTCATGGAGCTGCAGTTGCTTCTGAGAAATGCTAAAAGAGATATATATTTCGTAAGAATCAAGAACAACAAAGTTGCATTTAAAATTTTCATTCTCGAAGAAGTGGCTATAAAAATCAGACTTATTGACTTTTATCATTAATAAAATCTCCTTAAAATCACTCTCAATGAGGAATACACACATATTTTATGCAACTGTTACGTGTTCAAGTACTGTCAAGTCTGTAATCCCTTATTACAACACAGAATTCAAAGGCAAATATTATATAACCAATGTGCGTATCGGATAAGCTTTTGAAACAAGCACAGTAAAATAATTTTAGTTATTTATCTCACTGTTATGTACGAAAAAAGAAGAATTTGTTCTTTATACGCCTTCCTCGAATTCGCCCAACTTTATCTGAAATCATATATAGTACTGCCAAAAATAAATAAGAATAAATTACGATAATAGACAGTTGAACTGCTTTCTAAAATTATGAATGTTCGAGAATAAATAAGACAAGTGATTGAAATGCCCTGCAATGGTCAGCATTTTAAAATCAGTTATAACTGACTAATCAACGAAAAGAATATTTGAAAACAATCGCGAGTTTTCTGAAAGAACTAAAGTGTCCAGGTCGAATAATTCTTGTTGGCTGGTGAACCAACGTTCTCTTAACCAAATAACAATTCACCAAAGCTTCTGCGTCCCCAACTAGGTATGCACAGAATAAATCCCCCACCATTGTTCGTTGCCATTGCCAATTAATTGGCAATGTCGAAGCTGACCTTTATCCACCATAGTTTACATTTCGTTAAAGGTACGAGGCATTCTGAAAATTATTAGCGCAGAAACGTAGCGGATTTGTAACGCGCAGAATGCAAACTCCTGTCGGAGAACGTGGACGGCGACAGGTCGTTATCAGCGCATCGGAAGGATTATGACTAAACTCTGAGAATATTTGGAGTTGCTGGCTTGGTGTCCGCTAACGAACCTGGACAATTGTGACTATATAGGAAATATGCGAAACTCGCGTACGCTATACGTTCGTATAATCCTGTTTACGTAAGATGTGTTCCAAGCTGCGCGCTGCTATCACTTAAATCGTTGTTTGAAAGAGATATCATGGAAATTGAAGAAGCTTTCTCCCTCCTCTTTGCCAAAAACAGAATAACTGTGCTGTTGGGTTGACAAGAAAGTATTTTCTGTTTCGAAATGCGAAATAGAATTCCTTATTTATATACAAAAGATAAACTTTAATCTATTAACCCTTTGCACTCGAATGTCCCCTCGATCAGCCTTGATTAGTGATTGCAGAGGTTAAACTTGTTCCATCGTAGCTTTTTGAAAAATGCATGTTTTCTGAAGTTTTCTATTGAAATGGTAATGGAAATGCAGATAGTCCTCATTTTGGAGGACTAATGGACTTTCGATCTGCAATTCGAGGAATCCCTTTTCTTAGCTTCCTTACAACTTCGAATAACCAGATAAACAAATGATAATACGTACATATGCATGTCTTTTTATGAACAAACATAAAGTTTGTTGCATAATTTCTATAACTTAAGCTCCTCGTTCATCGACCAATTCGCTAAACAACGTAATCGTCAGAACGAAACTCGGTCGTAAAATGAGAGTAAGTAAAGTTACGATAGCTCACGTAGGCTTGGAAACATATTTCTCTCTCTCCATTCCAGAGGCTCGTGAAACAAAACGTGAAAAAAATTCCATCGATGAACCGTACGATCGTGTACAAGCAACTGGCATCGTTAAATTAAATCTCGAGTAATTCCTCGCAATCCGCGCTGTCAGCGTCGTCTGCAGCTAACGACTCGATCGCGAGTACATTCGACCCTTCAGGGAAAGTTTACGTGCGCGTAGCGCGTTCAATTTGCAAATACTTCGAGTGCGGATTTGTTGATACGGGGGTACGTTAATGACGTGCGCGGACCTAGGCACCGTTAAACCTAGGAAAAGTGTGCATAATTTATTTGCACGAGGAAACAGATATTACGAGCGGGTACACGAGAAGCGGAAGCGACGAGGGGCGATGGCGAGCGACGGGGACAAAAATAGGAGACACAAGAGGGGCGAGCAGAGAGAACCGGGAGCGCCATTGATCCAAGAGGAATATACACCGTCGACGCTGTAACTTTGATCTCGCTGTAAACAGAAAATCCCGGCGACTAGCTACCCTCTCGCCCCTTCGAACTTCTCTCTGCGCGTATATATCACTGACAACTTTAGTCTCGTAGGATGTTAAGTACACCGCGTCTATACAAGCGCTCAAGTGTTACTCTCAGTTACGCCCACCTGCTATAAATATTGACTCTCTCTTAGAATTTTATTTACAGGTTGCCGTGCACGAGGACAGACTCCGTTCGATGGAGTTTAGAGCGGCGCTAAACAACCGAGCACGTAATGCACTGAATAATACCCTCCTATAACGCGAATTCGTGTATCGCGACGAACAATTTGCGACTAGTTCTCGTACAGCGCGATGTACGGTCCCGTGTAACGCGTAAAATAAATTTTACGCTTCTGGTTTCTGATTTTCCGGGTACATCCACTCATCGAGCGTTCCTGATTCATTCGCTCGGATTTTCAGGCATTCCGTTGCTTTCAAGGCACTCGCATGCACGCAGAAGCATGCTCTTTTGCAAACAGTTTTGAATATTCTCGAATATTGATTATTCGAGAATATTTGGAATCGTTTCCAAAATTTCCACGCATACCCACTCGCGCGTAATAAAATCGCTCGTATCCTACACGTGCACACGCTCTTTGCATAGTTTTCTGGATGTTACGATAGCAAGTGAGCACGCAGTCAATTAACCCTTTGCACTCGACGAGTTTTTTCAGTCATACAGCGTCTTCTCTATCGCTAATTTCTTCGCGAATACAATTGATCTCATTTTGCGACAGTTGAAAATCAATTTCACCTTCACTCGAGCTAATTTCACTATTGAAATCCATTTTTGTGGGACTTTGAAACTTCGAATCAGTCGATGAGAAAGTCGAGTTGTCCTATGAAACGCAATGGCGACTGAGAGTCGTCTCTCGAGCGCAAAGGGTTAACAACGGACACGGAAACAGGCTGAATTTGTCATCGTTGCGATTTGTTATTAACGAAAACGAGAATTCTCAGTTACATCTTATGTTTCCACGCATAATGCTATTGAGTACACGTTCGCTGAATACGCGCACTTCAAATATTGCTCTAAGTGAAGGTTCGAAGGACCACCCAAACGATATAGGACTGAGTGAATGAATTAGGTAGCTGGCTGATTTAGCTTTCTAATGAATTCTGATGAATTGATTCTTTACTAATTCTGATGTTGAGTTCTAACTAAATTCCTTCTCTGACTAAATTCTCCTAATTTGGTCAAATTTCTTAATTGACTTTCGAAGGACCGCCCAAACGATATAGGACTGAGTGAATGAATTAGGTAGCTGGCTGATTTAGCTTTCTAATGAATTCTGATGAATTGATTCTTTACTAATTCTGATGTTGAGTTCTGACTAAATTCCTTCTCTGACTAAATTCTCCTAATTTGGTCAAACTTCTTAATTGACTTTCGAAGGACCGCCCAAACGATATAGGACTGAGTGAATGAATTAGGTAGCTGGCTGATTTAGCTTTCTAATGAATTCTGATGAATTGATTCTTTACTAATTCTGATGTTGAGTTCTGACTAAATTCCTTCTCTAACTAAATTCTCCTAATTTGGTCAAACTTCTTAATTGACTTTCGAAGGACCGCCCAAATGATGCGGGACTGACTGAATGGATTAGGTAAGTGACTAATCCCAACAATGAGCTTTCTAATGAATTCTGAGCGAGCTGGAAAGCGAGTAGTGAGACAGTCTAGAGCGATAATCAGAATTTAGTCTGTAGTTCGATAAAGTATTTTTATATACCCCAGTCCAATTCGCAGGATTTCGTTGGGGATAACAGATTAGATCCTACCTATACAAATGACCGTACCATAAACTCGTCGCCACGTTGTTCCAAACACGTGCAATAAAATCGTGCACACCCTGCAATATATTTCCACAGCGTCAGAAGTCGCGAAAGTTGCAAGCACTGAGGAATTCGGTGAAACTAACGACGACGAAGCGTGTTTCTGTGCAGATCGTGTGCTTACTGACCGCGTACAGCAATCGTGCGATGGCGGAACGGAACTACGCCATCGGAAGGCATCCAAACGTATGGTGGAATACGATTCTCGGCTTGGACTAATCAAAAGCCTTAATTGGATTTGTGCCAGCGCAGATCTGACACGGTGGCCCCCATATTCGTCTACGTACTGGGTTTTCCGTGGTGTTTCCGCGATTTCATCGGAGATTCGATTATTTTCACCCAATAGAGACCTCGCGCTATTATTATTCCTAGGGCGCGTTGAACTTTCATCGTGAAATTTCCATTCCTCGTTTCTGCACTATTCGATTGCGCATCTCGCGATTAGATTTACAGATATTCTATCCGATTCCAATTTGCGCGTGGGATAATAAAATGATTTCGAGTTTTACCACGTTTCCGCGATGAAAGAAGACTTTTAGTCGATCGTTGGTCGAGTATCGTTTCTCTGCTAAATTGAAACGCGAATTGAAGAAAAAACACTCGTGCAAGAAGATTGGTTAGCTATCTTTTGGGATAACGAGCAGAGATAGAGGAGAAGAAGGAGAGTGGAATACAGCACAACGATTAAAAGCTTGTTTGGCGAGAGTTAGAATAGTGTTTGAGTAAATGTTTGCGATAGGGGAAGCACTTTAGAGGAATATCTTGGAAACTAAGACCTAGATAAGGCGACGATTGTATGTATAGGAAAAAGTTGTTCAGAATAATAAAAGTTAGAGAGCAACGAAACTCTACTTTTATGCGTTTAACACAATTTAAAACAATTTGTTAAAAAGAAAATTATAAGCAAAAACTCAAATTTAATCTAGTGTTCCTTAGAAGTTTTGGAACTTGTCTATAATTCGCAAGAATTCGATAGAATGAATAAACTTGATATAAAAGTGTGGACGTCTGACAATTAGAAACAATTAGAAAATAGAAAGACTAGTCATCCAGAATGTGCTTCCATTTAAAGGCAAATCTGTTCAATATTTAGTACAGTGGTGACGACACGTCAAAGGAAACATTGTTGATTATTGTATCTAAACATAAATACACATATCGTAAAGATATTGCATTTTTTGACAACGATAAAACATCCACTTCGTTGCGTGTTCAATTTTTTGTCCCCAGATTTCAAGTGCTCGATGGATCTCGATTCATCTAGATTGTCTCATCGTCAGCACGAATGAAAACGAAAAACAGACCAAAACAAAACAAAAAAGACGGCAAGCAAAACATTTTGAGAACATTTATTCCCACGATGGGTAAAGTACTTTAGCATTTACGATAAATCTCTTTAATTTGCGCAGGTATTAAAAAAAACGATAACAGAAGACCGTTTTTCATACATTTTCACGTGCGTACGCATCGAGTTTCGAATGGAAAGGAGTAGTTCCTTTCCGATATGAAAAAAAAAGGACGAGCATTCTCACAAATCGGTTCTATAAACTGAAAATATTTTATGAAATTTTTACAGGGCCGCGCGTAAATCGTATGAGAAAATTGCGTTGGAAACCCAGAGAGAATCCTTTTTCTATGGCGGTGTCGTAATGCCGGAAGCAGGGGGTACGCGTTCAGCAAGAGGACGTATCGTAACAACTTTTTATTACTTCGCGTGACACACTTTTCTCCGATATGCACGCGAATGATGCAAGCAGAAAAATTAATTAGCCGACCTTATATTATATCAACTCTTCGCGCTCGAGAGGCGACTCTCAGTCGCCACGACGTTTCGTACAGCAATTCAAGTTTCTCATCGACTAATTTTAAGTTTCGAAGCGCAGCAAAAATGAATTTGGAAGGTGAAATTAGCTCGAGTAAAGATGAAGTTGATTTTCAACTGTTGAAAAGCGAGATTGATTGTGTTCGTGAAGAAATTAATGATGGAGAACGCGATGCGCGAAAAAGTTGTCGAGTGCTAAGGGTTGAAATTAAAATTGGCGAGTCAAGCTTAACCCTTTGTGGTCGAGAGACGACTCTTGGTCGCCACGACGTTTCGTACAGCAATTCAAGTTTCTCATCGACTAATTTTAAGTTTCGAAGCGCTGCAAAAATGAATTTGGAAGGTGAAATTAGCTCGAGTGAAGATGAAGTTGATTTTTAGCTGTTGAAAAGCGAGATCGATTGTGTTCGTAAAGAAATTAGTGATGGAGAACGCGATGCGCGAAAAAGTCGTCGAGTGCTAAGGGTTGAAATTAAAATAGGCGAGTCAAGCTTAACCCCTCGACATACGATTAACCCTTTGCGCTCGAGAGGCGACTCTCAGTCGCCATCACGTTTCATCTGGCGACTCGAGTTTTCCATCGACTGATTTTTAGTTTCGAAGGCCCACGAAAATGGATTTCAGAAGTGGAATTAGCTTGAGTGAAGATGAAATTGATTTTCAGCTGTTGAAAAACGACATCGATTATGTTTATGAAAAGATTAGTGATAGAGAAAGCGATGTTCGTTGAGTGCAAAGGGTTAAATTAAAAGAAATTTTCCGTATCAATACCATTTAATTTCATTCGATTCTTCGTACATACAATGATTAGAAATAAAACACTTTATCTGATCTCAAAATAAATATATTTTCGAAAAATCGAAGCCAACAGTAGATGGATCAACGTTTCCGCTTTCATAGCTTGCCTTAGCTTTCGACGTAATGTAAAAACTTTGATCGTGGATGCTTCGTTTAGCGTTATACGTACAGCGAGGGCTGAGCTGTAAAACTGAGGCGTCGATGGAACGCGATGAGCAATCGCGTTGCATGAAATGATAGGTTTTAAATAGGATGAGGCATAGATAAAGCGGAGGAAGCTTTCTCGTTAACATTTTCACGACGAGATACGATAAATTATGGCTCGAAGCACTGCGAGAGCAAATTTTTTCATCTCCCATACTAGTTGCTTTTTTCTTCTTGCTTGAAAACAATTTGTCGTTAATTTTTTTAGTAGTCTAACATTTAAAGCTTTGTTCTAAAATACAGTAAGTTACAGTTCTAAAATAACATTTCACTCTGTTGAAAACAAAATGATGCAATCACAAATTGAAACATTATTGAATGCCATTCAAATTTACATTCTTTCTTACAAATCCTTTAAATTTCGAAACCCTTTTTAATCGCTTTGCATAATTCTTTGCCTTTATCTATTAAGGAATTGCTAAACTTTAAGTCGTGTAAAACCATTTCAATATTTTTTTCCAGGATAAGGAGGCTACATCGAAGTGGCAAACATAAAGATGGGAAAGAAAAGTGAAGTCTAACATTTTATTTACGCACATTCGTAAACACGTAAGTATTCGTGACACCAGAAGAAGGCACAAAACATCAAAAAATGAACCGAAAACGGACGATTTAAAATCTGGTCAATTGCAATAAAAGCTATCGCTACTTGTTGAATATCTCGAACGCTGAAAATGTAACAAACTCCCCCGAGTGTCTCGTTCGATGCGATTGCGTTGCCAATTTACAACTCCACCGCGATCAAAGGGCCAGCGAATCAACAAACACCCAAGTGCAAACAAGTTCATACATGTTTTTCAATATACGCGTTCGATCCTTAACACCTCGATCTCTCTTTTGTCCACGCAAAACTCATACGCTTACGCGTACACCATGGACACTCTCTGCGAGTACAGTTTTCAAGAAAAAGAAGAAAATTTGAAAGAAATTTTCGCGATCGGTTATGCGCGTGTTTCTTCGATTGATTTGAGAAGATTAGGATTCGATTTGTATTGAGAATATCTGGAATAATACTGTTGTGAGCATCGAGGATGTGTAGAAGCATGGCCAATTAGTGTTGGTGAAGAAACAGTTATCAGTCGTGGTAGACCAGACGACCGATAACGACAAGCTGTCAGATGGTAGAGAGAACTGTCAGGAAGCAGATGTGTTACCAATCGCTGCGATAGTTGCGTATTAATAGTTGATTAAAGTGTTCTAAACAGTTATTAGTAATTTAAACAAAACTTTATTTACTCTTATAGTCCGTGTGCGCTTTAATTGGTAATTTTACGATATCTCGAATGAGCTGTTACCTCACTAAAATCGCAACCACACATATTAAATTTATTAAATCATATAATACAGCTCAACTATTGAGTTAACAAGAGTTCACACATGGATTGCATTGCGATTGTTTTGAAAGACTTCTATCAATGTTATAACTTTTTCCTTTCGATATCAGTCACATTTAGGTTTGGTACAAGCAAGTTATGCTTGATTTTGTTTGTAGCCGCTAGTTTAAGTTTTTATTTCACACTAAAAAACCAAAAATACCTTCTTGCCAGCCTACTACATATTCAGCGCAAAATGTACATTTTTAAATGAATTTTTATTCTATAAATATTCAGCTAGAAGTCTATGGTCGATCCAACCAGGCAAGATGGTGGGTATAAACAAGTGCACGTGACCGACATATGTGCAGGATTGAGCATAGAGCCGGTTTATAGGTTACGATGGAAAGCCGACAGCACACAGCTGTACCAATCGATCGCATGATGGGTTTTTTGTACGTGTATATCTACTGCCTCGTCTCGTTGGATCGATACGTGTTCTGAATATCTGCTAGCGAAATTTATCGCGTCAAATATTGTTGCAGAATTGTCATTGAAATTTGTGAATTTATTTCTATGTACAAAAGAGCATATAAAATGTCTGTGTCATGCGTTTAATTCTGAAATAATCTTGGGAAACCCTGCGAAGGACACGTTTAAACTTTTAAATGGAACCTCATATTTTTTATTCTACACTTTTATAGTGGATGCTAAACCTCTTTTATTATTTTGTTGACAGCAAAGTCCTTTTCTAATTTTTGTGAGAAGTATATGTTTATTTCTATTGCTATTGAAGTATGATTATATTAAAATATTGGCCAGATACGTTTATTCATAGATTTAGAATTAATAAGTTTAGAAACAGAGTTAGCTTTAACAAGTTTAATTAATTAAGTTTAGAATTAATAAGATTGGAAACAGAGTACATAACGTTCAGAGAAATGTTTTTACGCGTTTATTATAATTAACTAAGTGTCCTAATAATTGTGGTCGATAGCGTAACCACTATATATGTTCATATGGAGACTGTACTGAAGGTGTCGACATTATCGAAGATCGATTTTCTAATATGCAAAGCCCACGCGACCAATCACAACGTTCCTACAGGCAGCTTTCCAGGCGCATTTCAGTAAATAAAGCGGTTGTTTCGAAGAACTTTCAGGTTTATGGAAACTGTGCCGCTCGATTTAACTATTCAACCATCGATGATCCACAACGATGGACAATAGTTCAAAATTTTGTAACGATTAGTGTTGCAGTTGCTTATAAAATCTTAATTGGGTCTAATGAGTTAAATTCCTTCAAAGTACAGCATTGTATTTGAAAGAAGACGATAAAATGTCGACCCTCCTATAACGCGATTTCCATATAACGCAAAGCTAAACCTGCTGCTCTGAGGATGCAATTTTCATGAAACGCAGAACGAATCAAACTGATTTATATTTTACTTACTTCTGAGTTTCTTATAGCGCAGTTTCCATATAACGAGGCACCAATTGATCGCGTTATAAGAGGGTTGACTGTGTTACATTCAAGATTTTACAATTGCAATATATTATAATTTATTATAACATTAAAAACAGCATGATTGCGAAATATTATTATTATTATTATAGAATAATCAATACTCCACTATTTTTGAAATTAATTTATTCTATTTAATACCATGTAAAATATCATTTCCAACTCGTAAATTCGCACATCATTCGTTTAGAAACGATGCGATTCGCGTATAATATTTGCTGCTTTTTCAGAAACGGTATCGCGATCCCTCTGGAAATCGCGACGCGATAATCGCGCTAATCCGTCTTCAACCTGAACGCGTATGCACAAAGTAAAATGAACCGTTCGATTCAGAGGGAATTTTCAGAGCGCGAACCAGCTAGATACGTGGTTACGCTCGTTTCATGTGCGCTGTTTCCACGACAATCGAGTCGATTATCCACGACATAAAAGTGTCTCCACGCGACAAAGATGTAAGTGCAGCAGCTGATTTTCTGGGACTCTAAACCTCGAGCTCATCGATACCCAATTTGGTTTATCACGACGAACCTCGTCTCCACGATTTTACTTGAAAATTAGTCGAAAATACAATTCTGCGCGCACGATTTCCCTTTTTCTGCGTGAAACGCTCAGCACAAAGTTGATCGTCGATATTTCGAGGGTTGGCCTGCTTTTTGCCAGTTTGTGTTTAGGAATCCGAGAAATTGGGTCAATCTGGTGGGAGAAAACGTTTGACTGAGAATTATGCAACGAAAAAGGGAGAAAAAGCGCGCGGGAAAAAGAGGCGCCGCGTGTCGGGCAGAATTTTCATTCCGCTGCAACGCGCCATCCATTAATTCGAATTATATGCGAGATCACCTGTATAATGTCTGTATTATAGACTGAGTTTCTGTTCATTTTAATAAACGCTGATTTTGTACCGATAACCCGCTGTCGAAGCGAGATGATTCTCAAGCAAAACATGGAAACACGATTGACGCGTAAATAGATGAGCAGCGTCGATCAAACTGAAACGAATATTCAACGAGGAAGTAATTGGGAATTCAGCTGACGGTATGGAAAAAATTCGCGCGAGAGAAACCATGGAAAATGAATTCTAAATTAAAATAAAACGAAATGGAAATCACGGTTCTGAAGTTGGATAAAATTCTCGTAAATTCTCGTGGATGTCTTAAAACGAGATGAGCGTCTGAAGAGTAACGATGCAGTTGATTCTCTGCAAATATTAGTTAGCAACTCAATTAGTGGATCAGCAGTATGCTCATCGAAATAATTGTCTTGAAATGGTACACATTACTGGTGGTACTATTCTCATCTGTGGATGCACTACTTCGAAAACAGAAAAGAAGGAGGAACGAAGGAAAAGAAAAAGAAGAAACAACTAGAATTGTATCAAAAGAAAATTTAAGAGACATCGTAAGATTTATAAAAGGCAAGGATATCGTGAATATTGTCGACATCAGCCTTCAAGCATTGAAAAAGCTAAAACCAAAAAATTAAGTCCAACGCTAAACGCAACCTCTAAAAATAAAACTAAACGCCAAGTAAAAGGAGAAATATATTAGACAGAGAGCAAAATAAAGAGAATTTGTATTGTTGCGTGCCACACTGAGACAAATACGAAGTATCTACACGATACAAAACGTAGATTGTAAACCTTAGCGTTCATTATTTGTAGCATTAACCCTTTGCGCTCGAGAGGCGACTCTCTCAGTCGCCATTGCGTTTCATACGGCAACTGGAACTTTCTATCGACTGATTTTAAGTTTCAAACCTTACAAACATCGATTTCAAAAGTGAAATTAGCTCAAGTGAGGATGAAATTGATTCTCAACTGTTGAAAATCGAGATCGTCGGTATTCACGAAGAAACTAATGATAAAGGAAATGAAAAAATCGTCGAGTGCAAAGGGTTAAGTGCCATATCAAACCCTAGCTCTTTTGTGAGCGCTCAAAAACGATGCACTAGTCGTTCTTAACACAAAACGCGTATTATTGGTATTTATGTATGTTGCATTTCACTTTTGTAAAATAAAGCTCTGAGCAAGAAACGTGTGCTGCTCATAGACATGTAAGAATAGACCACGCTGGCAATGGAAGTATCGTATAAGTGGATGCGATAGAGGAATAAAAAGAGGAAGATTGCTATCCTTGTCTTGAGTGCAACTAACGTTAATGCGCGATCGTTAATCCTTTGCAATCCAAAGGTTGTTAGCGGCACAGCACAATAGAGATTATTATACAAAGCTCTGCAGTGCGCTCTCCTCAACATTACCAGACCTTTCATTATTATTAAAAAGTCGAGTCTGCCTCGACGTAGAACAGCAAAGGGTTAATGCTCGTTAATGTGCAATCGCGGCTAAACGGAGAAAGAAAAATAGTTTTATGCAGCTTTCTCTTTATGTACGTCTACGATGCTGCTAGTGCGTCGAAAAATAATTGAATGTGCATTATTGGGCAATTGAAGATAAGAAATTTTCACAACCTGAAAGTTCTCTTCACTCGCAAAAAGCGACTCTGACTGAGCGTCTAAAAAATTAAGGCTAAGTCTAAAGGATTAAGCCATTAATCCAGCGTTTAAATATTCTTTCTACCGTTTGAGAACTATTTGTACGTTTTGTTAGTTTATTGTACTTCGTATATGTACCTTGTTTTGTTATTAGCACGATAAACGCTCGTTGGAAAGAAGAAAAGGTAGCCTAACCGACTTTCTTCCCTTCCTTTCCTTGCTCTCCCTTCTCTCACACTTACGCAGCACGCGCACTCGCTTTATACACGATACGATCGATATTAATGGAGAATCACACGCACGGATATTTTATAATTAGCAGGGCATCGCTATATTATCTAACCTTATCGAGAAGTTTCATGACTTCTTGCAAAACGACATTCTCTGCAGAAGAAAACTTTTACACGAACGGATACTCGAATATTAATTCTTGCGTCAATGTTTTAATCGACTTTGAGAGGACAATTAGTGCGTGGAGAAAGTATTATTGGAGACGAGTTAGCTCACAGAGCGATCAGATCGCAATGGAGTTCAAATTGGGTGGATGTTATTATACATATAGCATGTGTGAGCTTTCGCAATTTATTTTTCATACTAAACACTGTGTGTGCTCCTCAAAATATTTTTATTACGAGAAGCACATTGAACGCCATGTGTGCAATGCAAAATAAAATAAAAATAAGCCATTTCTAAGGCCAAAGCTAAGAAAGGAAGACAACAGATCTTGATTCAGCGTTTGCGTGCATCTTCTCAAACTTTCTTGCAGATATTTCGTTTGCGTTTAATCTAAAATTACTTACATTATCTCACTTTATTGCCATTTATCACGTTTAGTCTCATCTGCGGATGCTTGCAAAGGCAATTCCTATAAATCAAAGCATTTACCACCTCGTAACAGCGCATTCATCGAAGCACTTGTGCAGCGTTAGATAACGGAAAGGTTGTAAGGAGAAAACGGTTAAAATCTGCTGCTGGAATGTCATCGAACAGAAGGGTCCTCCAGATCAAAATCGTTTCTTCGACAATGCTTTCCTCGAAGAAGCAGCTGCCGATATCGTTTGTCACCTCTTGACGTTTCGAGCGATAAATCGAAAAAAAACGAAAGCCAACGAACCGTCTTCCGTACCCCTAACCGAATCAAGTAGGATCTATACCTGTCGCGTTGTTGAAACGACGAATGAATGCTTGACGAACGTAAATACCGATAAAGTTGCAGAATCTTTGGTACACATTTACGTAGCTCTTATCTCTGATTGCTGCACTCAAATCAATCGCTGTTACGTCTAAAGAAATCGCCTGTATCTATGCAAAATGAATTGTCAGTACAGGACTACTGAATATTTATCCATTTTTATATATATAATATTGTAATACTGTTAATTTTATCCATTTAATATTGTAACATGCATTGGAGATATATTGAAAGTAAATAAAGAGCAATGAAATTAGAAGATTTTGTCAAATTGACATGCATTGACATTCATTAGGGACATGTTTAAAGTAAAAAAAGAGTAATTAAATTAAAAGATATCGCCAAAGTAAAGTAAACTAATCCCTGTGCGGTGGGGATCAGAATACACCCACAGTATCCCCTGCTTGTCGTAAGAGGCGACTAATAGGGGTAAGAAAGGGTTGACGAAGAAGTAGAAAAGAGTAACGAATTTTAGTTAAGAAAAAGAATAATTCTGATTTGCATTGAGGATATGTTGAAACTAAGAAAAGACTAATTAAATTAGAAAATATCACCAAATTAAAGTAAACTAATCCCTGTGCGGTGGGGATCAGAATACACCCACAGTATCCCCTGCTTGTCGTAAGAGGCGACTAATAGGGGGACGAAAGGGTTAAGATGTAGAAAAAAGTAACAAATTTTAGCTAAAAAAAATAATAATGTATGCAGAGATATTAAATAGGATTTGGTCTCCAAAAAAATGAACCGTCACGAATGGGCTAAGTCATTTAATTCGTTAAAACGTTCACTAAAAATACCAATCTGAAATTCTCCACTCGACAAACTCTTAGAACGTTCCACTTTGTAAATGGGATCTTCTTGCAGCATTTGCAGAGCTTATAATCGAGGACGAGCAGAGGCGTGTGAACCTTCTCTGGATGTTCTCTTAATGTACGGAACAGGACAATGTACAGGGGAACGCGTGTTCTTTGGACGCACATAAAATGCATTATGTAATGTATCACACCGTATAGATAGAACGAAAGGTCGAAAACTTTCCAGCAGAACTCTGCGAATCTCTAAGACTCAGTTGGAACGAAACCAATTTCTCGGGGAATTTCAGGAAGCTGGTAAGAGTAGCTACTAGCAAGGCAAAGATTCGTCTTCCGTTCTGGCTGGATCGAGGAAGATCGCGCGACAAACGTTCAGAATCGCATTGAACCCTTTCACGGGTGTCGCACAGTGGCAAGCTGATGATTTTCTGCCAGCAGGGCGTAGGGAATCTGTGCAAATCGAAATCTCGTTACGAGAAAAGTTGTAAGACACACATTCTCTACGCGTGGTCGTTCACACCGTGAAACGATCAAAATTGTTAAAAACAATGAAAGAAATTATGTACATATCGTTAACATAGTGTAAAATCCATTACCTCTTTAACTGCGATTGTGGTTTACAAACAATGTGCTAAAATTATAGTCAGAAACACGCGTGGTATATAAACAACATACTAATTTTTGCTAATATCTTCTAAAACAGAATATCGCTTCAGTAATATAAAATTTCATTTTATTTTTATTACACCCGTAGCTAAAGGCTTAAGGAATATCGAGCAACGTGATTTAAAGGTTCCTTAATTATTTGATATTATCACTCATTTGCAATTTCTGCGTTGTTATTAAAAATTTCTCATTGATAATTCAAAAATAGTTATTAATATCGCTTCAGTAATATCAAATTTCATTTTATTTTTATTACACTCGCAGCTAAAGGGTTAAGCAATATCGAGCAACGTGATTTAAAGGTTCCCTAATTATTTGATATTATCATTCATTTGCAATTTCTGCGTTGTCATTAAAAATTTCTCATTGATAATTCAAAAATAATTATTAATATCGCTTCAGTAATATAAAATTTCATTTTTTATTACACTCGCAGCTAAAGGCTTAAGCAATATCGAGCAACGTGATTTAAAGGTTCCCTAACTATTTGATATTATCATTCATTTGCAATTTCTGCGTTGTCATTAAAAATTTCTCATTGATAATTCAAAAATAGTTATTAATATCGCTTCAGTAATATAAAATTTCATTTTTTATTACACTCGCAGCTAAAGGGTTAAGCAATATCGAGCAACGTGATTTAAAGGTTCCCTAATTATTTGATATTATCACTCATTTGCAATTTCTGCGTTGTTATTAAAAATTTCTCATTGATAATTCAAAAATTGTTATTAAAAATTTGACGCGGCTATATTTTTTCCCACCCACACCGTCTCGTGCCGCCACTCCCTCAAAATTGAACAATTGATTTTATTAAAGTTTATACGAGCTCGCGTTCCATCCTCGATGTTATACACTGCTACTGCTACTTCTATTACTTCTGTGTTACTCTCCACTGATATTACGTTGCCTAGAATATATAGAGAAGTGCTCGGCGCTTGTATCCAGGAAACTCATATTCGGTATACACGGGGTCTGCGGCTGCTTATTGCCCCCAGTGACTTTGACTGTAAGATGTGGGACCGCAACTTACTCCGTCTCGTCTGCATTGTCTTTATTTCCCGGTAGGAAAATGAAAGGTTCCCGCAGCGAACGCGATGTCGCGAGAGACACATTTAATTGTGCAATTTCGTATTTCGCTTTAATTCCGCTAATTTATATCGCGGCTCGCGTCGCTCTCCACGCGTCAATTATCGTTGATACAACGAAACGAGAACGAAAAGAATTAATTTTGCGTTCCCAGTACGTCGAAATAAAGTAAAACGATTATACAAATTTCACACGCTTACGTCTGATTTCTTTTGTATCTCGCATAATCGCGTGTATTTTCTCAGCGTTGTAAAATATGTTTTATAAAATTTCAAATTAAGCACTCGAAGGTAATAGGAAAGTTTCAGTTTTTAGTAAACTGTTTTATATCGTGCCGTTTCTTCTCGATTGTGATCTTACTTTCCAAAGTCTGAAAAGGCTGACCCCCGACAATCGTCGCTTGCAGGATCGAAACTAATCTTCGCTATCATCCTCTCTGCACCGTGAGTTTGCTTAGAAAACTTTGCTGGCAAGAGCTCTACCTTGCATTCACCATTTCTCTCTCTCTCTCTTCCCTTTCCTCGCCCTTTATCTTGTATTTTCGATGCAGTTGGAGATAGCAGACTTCGCTATACATCATCGATATCCAAACACAACTGATAGCGATGTATATCAGTACCTCGACGATAGAACATCGACTTCGTCTCAATTTCGAGAATTTCGTTCCAATGAATGGAATTTACGTAAATGAAGACTCCAAAAACTTTACGTTTGCTTCGTTAGTGTTGTGTGACCAACCCTCTGATAATATTGACAACGCGATATAAACTCCTCAACCTCTTAGGCACGACTGAATTTTATACGCGGCTGTTTCTCTATATAGATAGAGTTCTACGCGAATTACGCATAAACGATGCAAGATTGCAATGTGTGACGGACAATGCTGTTCAGAAAGGTGACATCCTCGAAAGCCATTATTATAGTGACGCTTCATTCAGAAAGATGACATCCGCGAAAGCCACTGTAGTGGAACGTTATTCAGAAATATGATATCCTCGAAAGCCACTATAGTGGAGCGTCGTTATTCAGAAATATGATATCCTCGAAAGCCATTATTATAGTGACGCTTCGTTCAGAAAGATGACATCCGCGAAAGCCACTATAGTGAAGCGTTATTCAAAATATGATATCCTCGAAAGCCACTATAGTGGAGCGTCGTTATTCAGAAATATGATATCCTCGAAAGCCATTATTATAGTGACGCATCGTTCAGAAAGATGACATCTTTGAAAGCCACTATAATTGCGCATCGTTCAGAAAGTTGACATCCTTGAAAGCCACTACAGTGACGCGTCGTTCAGAAAGATGACATCCATTAATACAATCCTCAACGAAACACAATGTCCTCTGAACATTGTGATAAATCCAAGAAACGCGTCCAAACGTTTAAACTTTATTGCCTCTATTGAGTTTTCCTTCTCAGTGTTCAATCGAATTTTACGCGGCACGCAAAGGATCAGATGTTATCCAGTCTCTTGTCGGCGAACAAGTTGTACATGTGGTGTCGATAGCTACACTTCGCGCTTTGTTCGCAAGTTTACGCGCACAAGAAGCGCTGGGAATTGTCTACGCTTTAATTGACCTGGCACCAATGAATTAAACAAGCCCGAAACGCAAACGCGAGTTGGCAAATGAGATCGCAGCGACCTCGCATCGATCATCGACCGACGAAACGACGCGACGCGAGCTTTCGTCGAGTTTCTGCTCTGTGGGTTATATTTGCGTGTACGTGTGTACATTATCCATCGTCTGCAAACGCTAAATGCTTTATACGCTTTATAGGGATGTATATTTCCGGTGCTCGTTTAAGTTTTCGTATAATGACTGTGTTCAGAGGGGAACTTTGAAAATACTTTGAAAAGATGTAATTAATAGTACGATGATGCTTGTACTATAAACTTTTCACAGACAAATTCGCCTTGTGTCTTACGCGAGGGACTGATAATAATTAATGTTAAAATTATAGATTTAATTACAGATCTGATCCATATATACAGGGAGAGTTATCGAAAGACTATGCTGGCCTCTACGAGTTATACCCTCGACTCTTGCTATCTCCTGAAATACGGAAATCCCGAACAAACTGTGTTTCGAGATACGCAATGTCGTATACATATGTATACGCGCTAGTATCACAATAAATTACGATCGCGATACCATTAGTAATATACGGAGATTTATGCTAGCGACTGGTTCTGTCTGTGGCCGTAAAATGTCTTCCGAGCAAGAAGTTTGGAAGAAGAGTAGAAGAATCGTTGGGACGGCTGTGGTTTTTGCACGCTCTTCGCAAATAACTGGAGTAAATAACAATGACTATTTTCGAAGAGACTTTCGTGGAACGAAAATAATATAATTGCAAATATATTAACTCTTTACACTTGGCATCTTCCTGGGCATTAGGAATGGAAACTGTGGTTGAAATAGCAATATTTTAACAACATTGTAGCAATAGTTTCGATTGGTAATTTAGACTACGAATTACTTATTAGATTATAAAATGTCGTTTAATTGTACGTAAAAAATCATGTTGGCGCATTTTTCGTCTTGAAATTAACCCTTTGCACTTGTATCTATGTTTGAGAAGACTACCAAGCAACTCAGAATTATTTTTCATATTCCATCAAGATGAAAACATTGTTCTGGGTACATATCGTATCTCAACTTGCTGGTTTAGTAGGAAAAATTTAGAAAACACGAATTTGAGCAGAAACTTGAAGAATACAAGGGTCCTTAGAATGTAATACTGATATAAATAAAATGTAGGATGGCGACTATATGGCGACGTACGCTTTCTCATTCCACAGAAGATTGTAAATAAGATTAACCAGAATAAGGATTGGTAAACAAACCAATGTGCAATATATGCAACACAGTGAACACAATCGATTACATCATCATATCATGTACAAAGTACCAAACAGAAAGAAGAAAATACCAAATAAACAATGATCTCTGAAGAAACAACCAAAACAGTTCACTCGTGCGACAACTTCTTAAAATTTCTAAAAGAAATAAATATACTGCATCTAATCTAAAAACCACTTGTCCACGATGCAAAAACAAATACTTAAATGACCCATCCGCAAATTCCAAGCAGTTGCAATCAGGTTGACGCACCTTAACCCTTTGCAATCGGATGTCTCTTCTGAGGAGACATCGCAAATCCAGCATATTATTCGGATATTCCCTGAGGGAACGTCCAGAATTGATTAATAATTACAGAGGTTAAACTTATACCACCGTAATTTTTTGAGAAACGTGTTTCCCTGAAATTTTCTAATGCTGATAGACGCTAGCATTAACGTTCTATCGCTAATATCCAAGAAGGTGCCAAGTGTAAAGGGTTAAAAGCACAAGAAGAAGAAGAAGAAAGTTAACACAAACGCAAAAGTAAATTACAAGAAAGATTCTGTCGCTAAGCAAACATTTTCGCGAGGCAATTGAAAATAAATCCTTCCGCGCACACGTATTATTAAATCGTCATTGGATTATCGACGGAACGTCTGGCTTACCAGTGAATGAGAAATATGCGTACGACATTAAACAGAAGGAGGAAGGAATAACGAACGCCTGTACTCGGTATTGCCAGAGATCGGTCACCACTGGAATTCCGTGTGATTGGATTGGTTTCAACCGCTATCGAGAATTTAGGACATGCACGATGATACGCGTGAAATTGCCTTCCTGCGCGACCGTGACCCGTAATTACGCCCAAGTTACCATTACTTTCTGTCCCTCGGTCTCGATCATCGAAGGTTCATCATTTCACGGTTTATTTATGCGCACCAAATGCAACAGAATAACTTTCTTACTCTGATTCGATAAGATCGATCGAGTCTTCTTCCTGTTTCCTTTTTTTCTCCAAACATTGGGAAGATTAGTTTATTACAAAGATGGCGTAAATTTATAAATATTAAAACACAATATTTTTTAAATGTTTGTTAAGTATAATGAGTACAGCAAATGCATTAACCCTTTCGTGACAGAAGCCTTTTTACTTAAGACACATGCCTGTACGAGTGCGGAAACTGTTGACACCCATCACTCGAATTTTTTGCGATTTGTTATCGCATTGCCACCTAGTTAACAAAGTGCGATAGCTAATTAATCCGTTTGCCTTAGTCTCTGCGTAAATATCAAACATGCTTCTTTTTACGGGCTTATCAAATTCGAAAGGGTTAAAAACATTTCCTACTTATTATACTTGTTCAACTTTTCAATAGAGAACCACACGTTGGTCGTCTTCTGTGGCTTGCAACAATATTCATCACCGCTATTACTTATTCGATATTCTTCGTGCCTCCATTTCCTAGATACCACTGAAATAATTCTGCGCGTCCAGCACAAATGGCGGTCACGTCTCAGAGAAGCTACCCTCCTCTTTGTCCCGCATTACTTTCGCTTCTTCATGCAAGTTATCTCATTATAACCAGACGCGAACGTCGCCAAGAGAATTGGACTGTGATTACAGTGCGCTCAGGCTATCTATCGACCATGCAGTCTGAGAATCGTCGACTGACTACCAGGTTCGAAACAATGTATGGACTGGTACGCGTACGATAGTAGTAAAAATCACATGGTTTCTGGTCTCCTGTCGTTAAAACTAAAAAAAAAAACTAGCGCAGTATTTAATATCGTTGCATGTTGCTTCAACCTCGTAAATATCGCGAATAGAAGTACCGCCTACTCCATAATATAACAGTTAGACGGAACTATCCAACTGACCTCGTTAGCCAACTTGTGCAGATGCATACCGACGATCATGCATGCTCGACGCATTCAATGTATCACCGAAAACTGTGAAAGCTCGAGCAACGCAAATTGATCTGCCTATACTCCATCGATGATATTTTATTAGCAATGGACGATAATATCGTCAGGCTGTTTCAATAACCGCAAACCTTCGATATTAATCGAGCACAGTTTTACAGATCTTTGTGTCCTCTATGTTTATCTTTTATAGAGCTTTTTCGAGCAGGATTTTTATATATTTGTTAATATCGATGGTGTAATATCGCTGGTATTTGTTACCATTGTAATATTAGTGGTTATATTATGAAACGTTTTAGAAGAATCATTAGAAATCGTGATATCGCGAAGGTGGACTGATGACGAAAAGGTTGTACCTTTATAGTTTTAAAGGTGACTACATATGCGAAGAGTGAAATGCGTGCGATATTTTTATAAATGTGTAACGTAGTTAGGTTAACAGTTGGTTCGAGGATGAACAGTGGAAGAGTAACTGAGCGAGGAATCGAAAAAGATGGAGGAATGAGGCAGTGAGCGTCCAGCCTTCTAACAGAGCAAAGCGATATTGTTTAACCCTTTGCACTCTGCTCTTCCTTGGAGGTTGACAATAGAAATGATTGCTAAAATAGCAATCTTTAAGCGATATTTTAGCAATAGCTTCTATTGCTAACGTCTCTCAGCAAATAGAAAAGCTTCAGCGAAACGCATTGCTCAAAAAGTTGCGATGGAACAAGTTTTATTTCTGTAATCGCCCCTCGGAGGGGACATCCGAGTGCAAAGGGTTAAATATATTGTTAATGTTTACTCATTCGATCGTCCTTATTCAATTCCACACATACGTAGATATACGAGCTTGTAACAAAGTTGCGCACAACTGATCGCGAGGATATTCGTTCGAGTCCACATCTTCTGGTACTTTCGTCGATTCCTCTGTCGGGACATTAACAAACACGTTCCTCGTCACGCCTAGACGATTTTATGAGCTCGATGTACACCTCTTCCAGCGATTATACGTGCATCGATCGGTGGGCAGCCCGTGCACAGAAGGCAGTTCGCTTTCAAAGTCAAAACGACACGTAAGAGCGGTGAATGGGACTCGAGAATAATCGATGGTATGCACAACAGAATGAAATCTATCCGTGGCAGACTTTCCACCGGCAAATGGACTCTCTCTCTCTCTCTCTCTTTCTCTCATCCGCTTACAACAAAAGCCGGTTGCTCTGGAATAAATTCAAGAGATATGCCTCCTCGTCGATCGCAGCCGATCAACTCGAAATCGTCCAACATCCGGAATGGCTTCTCAAGTGGCTCGCCATCGATACGGACCATTCGATAGTTCCTTTGATACTCGCAACGGGCGGTTAAATTTTTAACGATTGGTCCACTGAAATTGTAGAAATCTCCGATCACCTTCGTTATCGCAACTAAAGCGCACAAGTTGCGACAGCGAAGCTTATTGTTAGCAAGGAATGATCGCAGCTAATGTTGTGTAGTTCGCTTCGAGACGTGACTCGTCTCGACGTACAAAAAGGAAAGAAAACTTGTCAAATTTTTATTTTATTATCAATAATCGACGAGTGTTGGTTTTTATGGCGATGGTGTCCAGCAGAACCGCTAAAAATGAGATAATGAAATATCTAATCTGATAATCGATGAAAGTTAATTAACGGAGCTTCAATTTTAGCATTTCGTATTTAAAAAAGATGAACAAACGCTCCTACTTCCTTTAATTATTTTATTAACTTGCCCATTTCCTCATCAACGATCTACAATCGATCAAAGTTTGATAGAACGTCCGAAGTAGGGATAAAAAGACGAACCGGTTTGCCACGAAATTTATGAAAATTTACGAGCCGTTAAGGTAGCTGCCTCATTTTATTGGACGCGTCTTTTCGCGGTGCGACAAGAGCGTTAACTGCAGCCTCCTCGAAGCGGAGGCAAGAAATTTCATGCGAGAACTTTCACGGAGTCCCGAGGATGACTGGGTGTCACGTAGCGTACATACCACGTCGTGAAAGCCGACGTTAAAACACGGAGAATTTACTTTATCAAACTTCTATCTGTATCGCACTCATATATTCCCGTGTCGCACCTCGTAATTCTGTAGATCCACCGTCTCCACGCGGTATCACATCTCATCTTCGTCTTTTTTATCGCTCGAGAACGTGCAGTTCGATTGACAACGTCAACCCTTTGCACTCTGAATTATTTTTCGGTTTTTCTACTACATAAAATGTTTCATCTGAAATTCACTTCGAAGGACAGCTCCTCGACTGCTTCTTGTAAACAATTTTGTTTACTAATTGTATTAAATATAGCTCTGAAACTTGTTGTGATTTATATTTATGGAATTTATATTGGTTTCTGTTATTTATTGATGTCGAGTCACACTCGACAAAGAAGTGCAAAGGGTTAATAATAGGTTAAACTGTTTGAATGTATTTGAAGTAATATGTGTATGTTACTGTATCCCACGCAAGGTCCAACTTCGATTCACAAAGATATGGAAATCTCCTCTCTAGGAAAAACTAGAGTGAAATTAACCCTTTGCACTCGACGCTTTTCTAGTAATTTTCTAGATCTACTCTTCTCTAGATGGTTTTCATTCGATAGTCTTCGTTCAGTTTACAGTTTCCTCGAATGTGTCATCTAAAAACACACTTTCATATTGTGGGACAATAATTTGAAGCCTAATCCAACCAAGAATGAATCTTCTACACAGATACGATAAATTATTAATAAACTGTGCAACGAAAGTTCCCAATAAGAAGTTCGAACGCTGAACAAACACAGAAGAAAGAATAGCGAACAACTGAATAACGTTTAGGATTAATAAAAGGGAAGCAAACGGAGGCGATAGACTGGGGTAGGTCATATCCGATACAAATCGTTACGCTACGTTACGTCTCTGTACTTTGTCAGGGCTCGTTCCACAAAGGGGTCGCGCAGGTCGGCAAATATTTTATTATCATCTCGTTAGCGCATCGTCGTTCGGGAGAGAAACGCGAGGTGAAATATGCAAGAGGACGGAGACTGTAGCCGGAGGATAACGCGTCGAGGATAAACAATACATGGTGTCCCTTGACCTCTTCGTCTCAGCAGGTCCTCGCTTCGTCGATGCGTCGCGTTTTGCAACCCTCGCGCTCGACGATTCCACGCGCTCGAAATCTGACGAGTGTCAAGCCGGCTCAGCTTTTATCGTGGCCTCGTTACCGCGAACTGCGAATCGAACACGTAACCCGGTCGAAGAAGCGTGACTCCCGACACGAGGACCACGTTAAACCTAGTTTAAACTTTCCGTATCCGCAAACTTTGTCGCGAAACCGTCTTTAGTTTGCGCCATGTCGCGGAATAATGGAGGACGGCGCGCGCGTAGTTTAATTGTCACCGATTGTGCCGGGGGCCCGTGCTCGATGAAGGCATAATTGCTCCAAGGGACCTCGGGAAATTAGGATAAGTGTATCGATACCTCGCGCGCTTGTTGCGCACGATGTGGTCTCTTTTACTAGGCTGCAGATTGAACTGAATTCGGTGATACTTTCAATATCTCGTGAAGTGAACCGACAGATTCCTCGTAACTGGTAATCTGATAAGAATTTACTATGATTTACTGTGTGTCAGAGGTTCTTAACCCTCTGCACTCGGATGTCCCCTCTGAGGGGACATCAGAATTGATTAGCGATTACGGAGGTTAAACTTATTCTATTTTTTGAGAAATGCAGGCTTGTCTTAAATTTTCTATTGAAATAGAAATTTTCTATTGCTTGGAGTCGTTGGTAATAAAAACTACTGCTAAAATAGCAATCTTTTAGCAATATTTCAACAGTACTTTTTATTGTATTTCTCTTCTTTCTATTCCATTTCTATTAAGTTTAACCTCCATAAGCTATTGCTAAAATATTGCTCAAAGATTGCTATTTTAGCCATAGTTTCTATCGCTAACGTTTGGGAGAAAACCGAGTGCAAAGGGTTAAAATTTAACACTTTGCACTCAGTATTGATTAGTGATTGCGGAGGATAAATTTATTCCAACATAGCTTTTTGAGAAATGCATGCTTCCCAGAAGTTTTCTATTAAAATGGAAATTTTCTATCGCTGGAAGACGTTAACAATAGAAACTATCGCTAAAATATTACTAAAATATTGACATTTTAGAAAATTTCCACTGCTAACGTCTGGGAAGGAGCCGAGTGCAACGGGTTAATTCAATGACCACACTTTTCGTGTATATAAAGAATGGTAGATATTTTAAAAACGATATAAAATTATACGATGCACGAATAGCAAAGAGGAAGGATGCGTTTAGAAAATAGAGCAGCAATAGTTCAGCAGCAATCTCGAAGCAACAGGGTAGCAAAATATCAATTTCGCTTCGATATGTTTATGGTTCCAGACAAACCAAACAACCAAAATTGCCAAGCCGCCATTGTCGGCAACACGACGAAGTTTTACGTCCGCGCGAAGCCATAAAGCACACACCGATCGATCTAAACGGCCAGCAGTTCCTATCTGAACTGGCTGCGCACATCAAACGACTTCCTGCTTAATACTGGATTAAGTTCAAACGGAATCGATATCACTGTGACTCCAAACTTGCACAAACTACAACCGTGGCCCGCCGTTATCGGCTCGCGATTAGGTAGCGAGATGAACTTGCCGCGTCGCGCACAAGTCAATGTTTGTCATCACTGTTTGTCGTTTTACGATTGAAAATCATTTACAAATCGTACGAAAACAATGGATAGGAAAAGCGTAACATAACGTCACGTTATGCTGACATATACATAGCTACAGTATTCCTGCGACATTGCGATATTGATTTTCAATCTCTTGATTCTTACGCGTGTCGTGAGATCTGTAAATTTTTTAATTTCATTATGATAACAGTTTGTTGATTGTATCATAATATTTTCTTAATTGCGTTTTATTCTTACCGTGTTAATGAAAAAATACTCGTCTGCGAAAAATACACCGGCTGCGCTGATTTTATACGTATTTTCATATCGATACTTGATTCGTTTGACAAGAAAATTCTTTCTTTACACCGTGTAGATAACGTAATCAAAAGTACTGCCACTAAAAATATTTAATATCGAAATGAAAGCGTCGAATACGTGTTGGTATTTATTTGGATCGGAATCTCTAACCTACGAATTTTTTCATTTCATTATGATAATAGTTTGTTGATTGTATCATAATATTTTCTTAATTACGTTTTATTCTTACTGTATTAATGAGAAATACTTGTTTTGAAATCATCTTACTGTATTAATGAAAAAATACTCGTCTTGTAACTCATTGAACATATTATTATACACCGGCTGCGCTGATTTTATATGTATTTTCGTATCGATACTCGATTCGTTTGACAAGAAAACTTTTTCTTTACACCGTGTAGATAACGTAATCAAAAGTACTGCCACTAAAAATATTTAATATCGAAATGAAAGCGTCGAATACGTGTTGGTATTTATTTGGATCGGAATCTCTAACCTACGAATTTTTTCATTTCATTATGATAATAGTTTGTTGATTGTATCATAATATTTTCTTAATTGCGCTTTATTCTTACTGTGTTAATGAGAAATACTTGTTTTGAAATCATCTTACTGTATTAATGAAAAAATACTCGTCTTGTAACTCATTGAACATATTATTATACACAGGCTGCGCTGATTTTATATTTATTTTCGTATCGATACTCGATTCGTTTGACAAGAAAACTCTTTCTTTACACCGTGTAGATAACGTAATCAAAAGTACTGTCACTAAAAATATTTAGTATCGAAATGAAAGCGTCGAATACGTATTGGTATTTATTTCGATCGAAATTCTAACCTACGAATGACGGGGGCGAGCGCGTAGCGCATAGCACCACCATAGCACACCGCTAGACTGAAAATCGCGAGCTTGGGGCGCGGCCGCCAGATGGCAATTAACAATTGCATTCTCGCAAGAAACAGTTGACACCATAATGCTTATAAGGCGAGCCATGGGGAGTCGAAGTTGTCGATGTGAATTTTTCATTATCGACCAGTATTTTGTACTATCGAGACGAGCCCGGTCTCGATGTACTTTTATCCCCTTCCCTGACCTAACCCCTCCCCCTGTAAGGCCTTACCCCGTAAGAGCGCTCTTCCCCTACCCTGGCGATCGCCTAACCCTGCGTAACCCAACCCAGCCCCAAATTTTTGGTGAGGTGTGGTGTGGTGTGGTGAGGTGAGGTGAGGTGAGGTGAGGTGTGGTGTGGTGTGGTGTGGTGTGGTGAGGTGTGGTGAGGTGAGGTGAGGTGTGGTGTAGTGAAGTGGTGGTGAAGTGAAGTGGTGGTGAAGTGAAGTGAAGTGATATAGTGAAGTGAAGTGATATAGTGAAGTGAAGTGGTATAGTGTAATAAAATATAATAAATTGTAATAAAATATAATAAAATGTAATAAAATATAAAGTATAAGAAATTGTAAAAATTGTACTAATTTTTGGATATGTATAATAGTGTTTTATACATTTTAATTGAATTAAAAAGAAAATACTTCACTAAAATGTAACTACTAAACTCTGTAAATTATTGAGGATATATTATATACACTTGCTGTGCTGACAATATATTTTTTAATAATATTTTATGCGTTTAATTATGTTAAATAATAATAGGGAAAAATAAATAGGGAATATATTATATATACACTTGCTGTGCTGACAATATATTTTTGCATTGATGCGAGTTCGGCGACAACTTTCGTTCGGAATTTGTTTGTCCAGTTTTGCTGTTGCTTCTCGTTCCGCGGAATGAGTATAACGTTTCGAAAGTGGGAGATTTTTGCGAGAATCAATTTCTACGAATGATAATTTGCTTGTTTGTGAAGAAGGAAATTGTAATCGTTTCTTATAATCTCTGTTTAACGGAATTGGTGTTGGAGATTTTGTTAGAGGAATTTTCTGTATCGAAGCAATTTTTGTTCAATTTTCGAACTCGTTCTCTACCGAATATGGATGGATTTCTGTCGGAATGAAACGTGTAATCTGTAAATTTTTAAATGATAAATACAACGCGACATTGAACTATTAACAAATTTCATTTTGAACTAATGTACGACACGAAGGTGTTAATATACTCTTATCAGGGAATTGTAACAAGTGACAAAGTGTCAAACAAGAGAAGTCATGAAAACAACTTTACATATACAATATGTTTGCTGCTCGCATGGAAAAGTTCGTTTTCCCCGTGATAATATAATAAAATATAGAAAGAAAGAAGCGCATCGCAACGAGCTCTCTGTAAAGGAGATTTTTTTCAATTCCGCGCCATTTGTGCTATCGCTTTCTATTCATTTATTTATCAGTTCCGCTACTTTGATTTATTTACCCAGCGTACGCGCGCGTAGAAGCGCGATAGCACAAGTGTTGCCAAAGAAAAAAAAAGACAGCGTGACGACTGACAGTTCAGGGTTATTAAAAACGGATTGCTGGGCGAAAGAACGACGCGTTTTCATTGTTGAGCAATATTTCGAAAATACTGAATGTTTGGCGCTACGGTTCGCAATTACTTCTTGCGTCAACTTTGGGATACCCTTTGCTATCGCACGCGTTTTACTCTTCACGCGTATATCATAACGTCGCTGTCGCAGCCAGCGAGTAATCGTAATCGTGGCAAGATTCGTCGGATTTAAATTGCCAGGGATTACTATTTCGTTGAGCTTCCGCCAAGCGTTCGGCGCGCACGCGTCTGAAGATAAACTATCAATAACAGAAGTCGTAAATATTCAATGCGCGTTCGAAGTCGACTTAAGGTGATCTATCGAAACGTCGATATTCGATCGCAGAGCTTGGCTCGAGGCTCGTGGAAAAACTGCTCGACTTCCGTCGACCCTCGACCTCCTCCTCCCACTAAGGAGGTATCCAAGTATCAACAAGTCACCGTACGCTGACAGAAAACCAATGAAAGAGTTGCTCGCTGCTTTGATCGGCCCACGGCTCGTTCCCGACTTTTGTCGAGAGAAAGTGCTCGATGCTGACCTTTCGCTACGTCCTCCTAGCGAAATGAGCGTTCGTCTTGAGCACCTTCGATTTTTATCAGCCTCGTGCGGGATCGAATAATCACCAATTGTCATTAGAAACGATGTTTGCAAGGAAGTATTTTGGTTAGCTTGGTTAAATTTCAAAATTGTCTGAGGAACGTAAAATCAGTGGCAACAAGTTTTTGGAAATACAGCTAGCTCGATCGTGGCTATGATTAGCATTTTTTGGTTTTTCTACACTTTTTCGCAAGACATTCTCACAATATTTATTAAATTTATTAACTTTCTCAGGGGGCACATCCGAGTGCAAAGGGTTAAATGTGAGTTTGAATGTGATTTTGGACAGAGGGAGGACCGCGAGCCGTTTCACGATGCAAGGCTGGTCTGGTAAGAGAAGAGAAGAACGAGCTCGAGCGCAACGTGAGAGGAGAGTTATATAGTTAGTTGGAAGTCAGGAAGCGTAGAAGAAGGAGTTATTCTTTTTAATCCATTTATTATTAAAACAGTACTTATTATTTAATCCATTATATTTCCGTCTACAAATAAAATCCTGGAGAAATACCGAACCCAAGTAAAAAGCGCTTTTCTACACTGGAATGACTAACGCAACGTAAACAGTTTCTCGCAAGCTAAGTAGTCTTACTCAATTTTAATAAACCAACATCAGCTTAAAGGAATTGCGTCCCTGCTGCATTTAAATATTGAATGTCGCTTTTTTAAAGTACACGACAGGTCAGTAAAGACCACGCGCTGTCAGAGAACGACGACGAACAGGTCCAGCATGCTGTTCAAACTGAAATTCACGGTTATCAAACATGAAAAACCTTTAAAGACTAATTTCCAAAATCTTTGCACACAGCTCTGTTCATTCTTTCTCGGAGAAGAAATACGTAACCTTTTCGGAAATTCCCTGCTTGCAATGGCAGCCACGTACGTAATGTATTTCCACTCGTTCTCGACATCCCCCTATTTTCTATGTACCTCTCGCTTTCGTTAATAACAGATCGCAACGGTGAAAAATTCAGCCCCTTTCCGTATCCGTTGCTAATTGACTGTGTGCTTACCTTTCTATCGACATCGTAGCATCCGAAAAAGTTCGCAAGGAATCCGGTAGAATGCAAAGAGCATGTGCATGTGTAGGATGTCAGTGATTTTATTGCGCGCGACTGGGTCTGTGTGGAAATTTTGGATATGATCGCGAATATCCTCGAATATTGAAAATTCGAGAATATTCCAAACCGTATGCGCAAGAGTATGCGTGTGCGTTCATGTGAGTGCCTGGAAAACAACAGAATGCATGGTAATCCGGGCGAAAGAGTCCAGAATGTTCGATGAGCGAATGTGTTATGCATCCCTTTGCGGTCCAAAGATTCTTTCACAAGTGTTCCAGCGAGTCCAAGTTATTTTCAGCGAATTTATTAATAATAATGTGACATAATAGACATTCTAAAGTGCTCTGAGGTGTAAAAAAGGTGTTCAATTAACGAGAACTCTTTATTATGTATATTGAACATTTATTTGGGAAATTGATTCTGAAAATTAGGTAGGACTTGTCGAGAAAAACCTGACGTCGAGTCCACTTCCTTTCAAAGAGATGTAATAAGGATGAATGTGGGCGAGAGAGAGTTGAAGAGCAGCGAAGTCAAAGAAAAATGTATAATAAAATTAACCCATTAATTCCCACTCGATTACAATTACGCTCGTTGTCGAGGAAACCTTTCAACCCCACGCGCGTAGCGGTTACGTGCAGACGCTGGCAGCCTCGCGTGCCAGCCTGGATCGAGTCGCCACGTGCTGCGAGTCTTGGCGAAATTGAAAACTAGCCTTGACAATTTTTCCGAGCCGTCTCGAGGCAGTCTTCCCGCGAGGAAGCCTCGGTGCGAGACAAGTGCGCACGTAGCGAGGCACGCTTCAAGGGTCGCTGCGTCGAGGGTCTGCCTCGCAGTGTCTGTACATAGCTTATGGTTATTCAGAGCGAGGGGAAGAAGCTCATCAAGTCTGGCAAATAGAAAGTTTCGGGGTGGCGTTGGGAGGGGAGGGGCGAGGGATCAGGGAGGGCTGCTTAAGCAGGTCAAGGCAGGGTAAGGAAATATTTTAACCACCCATAAAGTTCGATCGAACCTTCGCCCCACTCCATTAATGTAAATTGTTCGAATACGAAGCGAGTCTGAACTTCTACGCGCGCGTACGCTGGGTAAATAAATCAAAGTAGCGGAACTGATAAATAAATGAATAGAAAGCGATAGTACGGAAACAGCGAAGTAAATGCATGAGTGGTTTTTGTTTTTTTTTCCATCCAAACGTCAACCTCTATTCTTCTATGCGCGTGTTATCCTCGAAGAACGTTCGAATGGAAATTTTCTGTACACGTGTCTATCAATTTTAATCAACAGCGATCCCATGTCTCTCTTTTTCAAAACGTTCACAAAAGAATATTAAATAGGAATAATAATAAATCGCTATTACTGTTGCGATCAATTTTGTCCATAAACGTGAGTCTGCGAAAGTCTATATTGTTCGCAACGACGTCTAGGCGAGCTTTACGTGCCTGCGAGCCTCACACAGAGCTGCATATGCTGCAACCCTAATTTATATAATATTTGTAAGTCGGATTAATTCGTGCAGCAACACTGGCCTTCACGAGCGCGCAGTTGGAAGCAGAGTTCACTGTTTTCTGAGAATATCTCGACAACTAAGTGGGAAGAGAAGTTGTTCAAAATCCTGTCTCCAATCGCGTATCCAAAAATCACAGAAATCGGTGACGAGGGAACTTTGAACAGTGTCAGGTGAATATTAAATCTAATTCGCCAAACCATCGCGTGTTAACTTGTACAGTATCATGAAAACTGAAGAGGTAAAGTTCCTTAAATAAACCCCGTTGCCAGAGAATAAGATTTTAATCTTTAACTTCATTTGTCTCGCGAACAAATAGCCATATATTCCCACGGGGGAGATATTTCTCAGATAACTCGACGAGTCCTACAATTTGAAGTATGAGGCTCTCTGGGAAAAGGGAACGTTTCCAACGTCTACCGCGCTCTTCGTACTTTTTCGATTCCCCGAAAGAGTGAATTCTTTATGCTAATCCAACGTTAATAAGGTCCGTTCTTCTTTAGCGGGAAATATGCTGCGCGAAATGGTTTTATTAACGAATTCTGCACAGAACTCGTTTATTAGCGGTTGGTATCATAAAATATATAGTTACTTGCGGCAATTTTTGCATTTACATCGTGGCGAATCAAACGATCCTCGATCATTTAAAATAAATTACTGATAACTGCTTAGAACGTGTTAATCCTTTGCACTCGATGCTTTTCCAGCTATTTTCTATTGCTGGTAAAAGTTAGCGATAGAAACTATTGCCATACAATTTGCCAGCAATAAAGAATTTCTATTTCAACAGAAAACTTTGAGGAAACATGCGTTTTTCAAAGGTGGAATAAATTTTTAAGCAATCAATTCTCTTAGAGGCGACATCCGAGTGCAAAGGGTTAAGTAGCAAAAAATCGATCCCCAACAGCTTGATTCAACCTTTTCGCTACACTGGCCACTGAATTATTTGCCGACGAAAGGTTCGAAGGATGTGCGAATCCGCAGAAAGTACGTATTCGATCGAGGAAATACTATAAAAGTTCGCTTTTATGAAAACAACGGAGACGTTTATCTCTCAGCTGTTTACACTCGTTCAGGGCGTGTCTACGAGATTATGGCTCGCTTCCAAATACCACTCGTTGCGTCACGTTACCCTCTGCTTGTCTCTACGGCCGTGTGCAACGTTGCTGATGACACTTGTGGCTCGACTCGATTCATCAGCGTAGTAGTTGCATCGAGTAATCGCGATAGAAGAAAGGAACAGAGTTAATAAATAGAACAAAAGAATGGAAAACCGATTTTTGGAATTATGCGCGTCCACCAGCGTAACTGTCCACCTTTCTGTTGGATTCTGGGTTCAACAAACTCGAGAGAATCGAATACAATACGTACTGAGAGACTTTAGGTGTTTATTTAGACGCAAGATCTGCACGCAAGTAGTAACAACAGTAATCTGTGAGCTATGGCGAGAACTACGTAGTATTTACAAACAGTGTCGATACTTTTCTTATGCTTGTCCACGAGTATGTACTGTATGCAATATCTTTTTGGAAAAATAACCAAGAACTGGGACAAGGAGAAATTTATAATAAATACTGACAAAATTTCTCTCGTTATCGATGATAAAGGATACTTAGCTAACGACGTAATTATGCAGAAAACGCAAACACTTTGAAATTAGTAACTCGCAAACCTGCTTCCCACTTCCGTGCTCTTACAATTTACGTAACTTTATGTTGAAGTGGACGACCTGTCTCGTGCACACCCCATCGCATCCCCCCTAATTGCATCACGTTGCAATCGCATACACGCGATGTATATTATATATTATGTCTATTTTCTCTTGGATCTAAGTAATCAGAAACTTAACGTCCTTTGTACTCGATCGTAGAAGCTGTAGGAGCGATAAAGGGAGTTGATTGCATATTTTTTTAACCCTTTGCACTCGAAACATTTTCCGACGTTAGAACAGAAGCTATTACTAACGTCTACTAGCAATAGTAAACTTGAGGGAAACGTGCACTTCTCAAAAAGTTGCGATGGAATAAGTTCAACCTTCGTAATTACTAATTAATGCTGGTGTTCCCTCAGAGAGGACATCCGAGTGCAAAGGGTAAAGCCCTCTTGACTCTTTTCGTTAGCAATAGAAACTATTGCTATGTATAAAAATAGCAATGGTTTCTATTTCTAACGTCTCCTCGCAATAGAAAATTTCCATTTCAATAAAAAACTTTAGAGAAACGTGGTTTCTCAAAAAGTTGCGGTGGAATAAGTTTAACCTCCGCAATCGCTAATCAATTCTGATGCGATGATCAATTCTGAGTGATGTACTACACTTGCGATGTCTCCTCAGAGGGGATATCCGAGCGCAAAGGGTTAATCATTACTAATTACCAAGTTCTCGTCGAAAAATAGACATAATATGATGCCCCACAGGACTTCACGTCATCAGACGCAAAGGGTTGACTCCCATTCATCGAGACTAAATACAGCTCTGAAATTAAAGAAAACACTTTCGAAGAAGCGAAGTAGCATCAGTTACCAATTCGACTGTCATCTGCCTCGTGACTATGATTCCTATGACTTCCCTGGTGTACATTTTACGCGTGACTAACGACATCTCGCAAAGCAGAGGCTGGATGTCCTTATCGTCGCTCGTTTAAACCCGGACGGTCGTCATAGCAACAAACGCACCCCAAAATATTCCCGTCCTTTTCGTCATTCATCCATCCATCTTCCTCCAAGGGTTTCAGACCTGGCTCTTGCACTACTCTTTCGATTCGTCCTCTCGCAATCTCTCACGATTCTCGTTCTCATCCCTGACGCACGAACTCTCTCGATCTCTTCGTCCATCACGAGACTCGAGCGCAGTTTCCTGCAGCTGCGATGTCAGCCCATGTCTCGTCTCCTCCTCGCTGTTCCCCGCTGTCTCTCGCGACCTTTCTCCTCAGAGGCGATTACATTTCTGTCCTCCGAGTTGCTGGGAAATGAACGCAACGGCACAGAGGCGAAGAACGGGTTAGACTTCCGTTATCGTTAGCAATTTGGCGCTCTTTCGTCTTCGTTTCACCGTCACCTTCAATCTGGCCTCTCTGTCTCAGCGTAAGCTCGTTTGGCTTCAATCTTGCGCAGTTCGATACTCTATCCTGGCCGTAGACCTCGTTCACTCGTTACCTCGAAGAGGAAGACGGTTTCGAGGCTCTGCCTAGACTGACAATTTCGCAAAATAATGGAACTGCTGTGAACGATGGCCCAACGAACGACGAGCAACCTAATTGACGCTCTCGTAGCTACCAGCTTCCTAAAAAATCGATCTTCGAGACTGTTTACCGCTACAGTTGGGCTGGCCATGCGTTATCGACCTGGGATAGTAGCAGTTATTCCGTCGAAAACGTGAATGGCCACTTGACTGACTGTCTGTACGCAGAAAATTACTCGCAACATCAGCATTGGCCTCGATCCGTCGCGGCAGTAAATGAAAAACGTCGAACCCTCGTGATTACGCAGTATTACGTTGAAATGACGCGTATAGAGTATTCTGTTGGGGTTTGTATATTTTTAATAGCGCGTTGTAAAAAATTATAGTTGGTTAACTTGAAGAGTAATCGAACGTTTAAAGGATTAGAGGCTAAGGTAAACAGGGATTTGCGAGTGTATGTATTTTAATCTGAATTTTTTAATTTTTCTTTGCAGAGAATAGCGTACCTTGTGACCACTAAACGATAGTTATCACACTATATGAAATTATGGAAATTCCCTGATTTTGATCGCATCTAAATTACGTTTGCACAATTTTAATATAACACAGAACGAATCGTGTCATAACAGATAAGATTCAACCAGATAAGTTGCTTTTAATTAGAAGAAATGTTTGTGGTATTAATCGAAAATGGATCGATAATAATTTCTATTGCTCCACGTTATTTGCTATTACTTCGAATAACAAATAAATTACGCGATTGACGCGAAAGAAACAAAGAATATTGTCATCTCTGTTTCTCGAGCGATGTGCGAATTAATTTTCCTCGGTCGTCGCAAAGGGTGGGCCGAGCAAAGGAGAAAATTTCGTTGACAAAACCATCTAATTCAACGAAACGATGTCAAGAAACTACGCTTTAATCTTTTAACCGGTCCGCCGTTTTTCTTCGCGAAAAACAGGTCGTGCCCACGATAATCTCAATTCGCCTCCTTCCAATTCGTGGACATAGCTCCTTTGTAACGGTCGACATTGAAATCGACCACCCATCCGACCGTCTCCGTTCATTTTCCCCTGAATATGATAGAAGTCATGAATAAACGTCATCGTCCGTGACTTTTAGATATCTATTATGGTGGTTTCTAACCATTTTATAGGAAATTATGAAGTGTATCGATAAATGGGAATCAAGAAACTACGTATCCTCTATATTGACTATGCTGATCCACCTGTTGTCATCAATTTTGGACAGTGCACGACTATGTCTGAAGTAAAAGTATTTTTACTTTTCTTTTTTTCTTTTTATTCGTTCTACAGCTAGATTTTTCATTTCTTTGTGCAGAAAAGGATCCAGATATTTGTAAATATAGATTCCATTATAATTCAAAACATGTATTATTAAGAAATTAGCGACGTAAGAATCATTTGAGCGTATATCCGTGTGAATATTTCTATTGAGACATCTGGAACGATTTGGGTTTATTTTCCAAATAAGACGCTCTTTAAAGAGTCTAAGTCCAGTAAAGAGTCTAACTAAATGAAGATTTATTAAATTATTTCCCCTTCTCCTTCTCTGAGAGCAAGAAAACTAAAGCTTTATGAAGCAGAAGAGATTCACGACGACGTATTAGCTTTATTGGGGAAAACAAAAAAGTTTTACAGTGACACAGAATGACAATAAATTCACAGCATTCAAATTGACAGCTTTCTGAAGAATTTTACTAATTACAAAAATAGAATAAAGCTATAAATATAAATATAGAAGAATTCTGTCGCAACAAAAATGTCACTGTAATTAACAACACTATAAATTGGAAATTTTCTGTTATTTCGACCGCCTAATCTGCATCTACCGATAGAAAACGGGACTACGAGCACGACTGTGTGCACGTCCGTTGCTTTGGAAGCAGATAACTGTCGATACGTCCCTGTCGGTTCTCCCTCGTCGAGCGAAGAATATCCTTTCCGCCTGTAAAGTGCAAACTTGGACTTTTTGAAAGTTTCAGCCATTACGAGGCACAACGCTCGCGGAACGTGATTACATCTAACGCGAGTTGAACGTTTCCTAAGCGAAATAATGCAATCCGCCAGGAAAGAGACGTCCACTTCATTTTCACGTCGAACCGAGTCCCATTGAAACGACGTTGACATAATGCTCGTTGCTCGAACTAATTAACCCCGTGTCCTAAGCGTAACTGGGTCACTCTTAATATTCGTGGACTGGCTCTCAAAATGCTTTGCTATATAACTTCGAAGTCGGGCTAAAGCTGTTGGAATAATTTGATATTCGAATACACTCCGTGAACGCTCGAGTGCCACGCGAGTGAACTTTTGACGCTTTATGTTGCGAATCTTACCGCGGATAATGGCGTCCAAATAAATTGTTACTATTGCCAGAAAATTTGGGTTATCGCGACGGTGTCCACGGTTTTTCGACAGCGTTCGAGAAAATTCAATAAACGAGCGATTGTTGATCGAAATTTAACTGTATCCAGCGTACGATACGCGCGCAGTATCGATTTACGAGGCATTTCGCGTAGAAGTAAAGGAAACGTGGATGGCCTTGCAAAAAAGTATTGCAAAAGATATTTTAAATAACTTTCAAAGACTTAAATTGCTTTCTAAATTACTTAAATCGTGTAAAAACTATTCTTCGTGTCGTTAAGGGCAGAGAAGATGTTCTCAGGTTGTCTGCGTTACGCGTACAATATTTTCGTACTTAAACAAGTTAAACATTCTACTAAGCCGCTCAAAGCGCAGCTGATTGGACGATACGAAGTTAAATGCACAGAAAAATTTTCAGTCCGCGGCAAGATTTAAAATTGGCCACTCGTTACGCTGTCTCTGCTTTTCTTTTACACATTACAAGCACCCAACGACCCCGCTTAAACGATGCCACGCGACCGAAATACACTTCTCTGGCGAGTGAATTTTTTCGCGACGCGTCACCACGTATATTTCATCACAATATTATATAATGTTACAAAATTTAATTACACGCTTTAATAAGACGCTATTTCTGCCGCGATCAATATCCGGCATGAATATAAAATCAATCTTCAATGTCTCCCTTTGATATCGCCTATAAATATTCAGCTCCGATCGATTGAATTTTTCACAAAGCCGAGATGCAACGGTCCGTAGTAGTTTGCGAGCGGTATTAATAATAAATATTCGAGGTTAGGTAAAGGAAAAAACGCGTGGAAGAATTCCCGCTCCTTGCCGTCCGGTTTAATGCCCTTGAGGGGCGTTGTTTTCGCGTGTGCGCCAAAGTTTCGCCCCTTCGAAGGGTGCCTGTCTGAGTCTGACAAAAAGAAGAAAGAGGGAAAGCGTTAGAGACTGTGGTTTTGAAGAATTTGCAACGCCACATCTTCTTCCTTCGTATGCAACGAAGAGAAGAAAGAGAGAGAACATTAGAGACTGTGGTTTTGAAGAATTTGCAACGCCACATCTTCTTCCTTCGTATGCAACGAAGAGAAGAAAGAGAGAGAACATTAGAGACTGTGGTTTTAAAGAATTTGCAATGCCACATCTTCTTCCTTCATATGCAACGAAAAGAAGAAAGAGAGAAAACATTAGAGACTGTGGTTTTAAAGAATTTGCAATGCCACGTCTTCTTCCTTCGTATGCAACGAAAAGAAGAAAGAGAGAGAACATCAGAGACTATGGTTTTAAAGAATTTGCAACGCCACATCTTCTTCCTTCGTATGCAACAAAGAGAAGAAAGAGAGAGAACATCAGAGACTGTGGTTTTGAAGAATTTGCAACGCCACATCTTCTTCCTTCGTATGCAACGAAGAGAAGAAAGAGAGAGAGCATCAGAGACTGTGGTTTTGAAGAATTTGCAGCGCCACATCTTATTCCTTCGTATGCAACGAGGAGAAGAAAGAGAGAGCATCAGAGACAGTGGTTTTGAAGAATGCCACGTCTTCTTTCTTACGCAACGAAGAGAAGAAAGAAAGAGCATCATAGACAATAGTGTTAAAGAACGCCACATCATCTTCCTTCTTACGCAACGAAAAGAAGAAAGAGAGAGCATCAGAGACAGAGGTGTTGAAGAATCTACAGTGCCACATCTTCTTCTTTTTTACGCAACGAAAAGAAGAAAGAGAGAGTATCAGAGATATATATTCTTCTTCATTGAAGTGATGAGAACAATGAGTGATGGTGACGAACCAAGATTACTTAAACTAATATTGCTGCGTATGACAGTACGTTATGTTCGCATGCGAGAGTGTTGATTGGTAATTAAAGTGTCATCAAATTATTTAAAATTGAAGAACAATTAAAATTTCCAAATGCCACTATTTTACGTGTCAATTTCGAAGTAAGTCCACCTAAAGTATGTAATTTACTGAAACACTCACGAGAAGAAGAAGAGAAAGTTCAAGATACGAGAAAGTCGCCACACAGCGTTCTAAATAATAAGGATTCTCTTAATTAACAATGGCGTACGTTACGCAGCTCGTGTAGCAGTATAAAAAACGACACTGGCATACTTACACGAAATATAATATGCGAGAGAGAAGCGGAGCTACGCTGCGACGCGACTGTTATTATAATAATTCGCGAACGCGCGCAGTGAGACAGCAAAAGTGAGAAGTTGTCAGTAATGACGGAAGAAGCGACGCGAGATTAAACGGCTAGTAATTACGTGACAAGGTTCGCTGTCCTTAGATAGCAATTACCCTCCAGAGGCGACTAAACCGTTCTCTTTGGAGGCGCGCGCAAAGGGAAATACACGGAGCAGCTGCAGCTGCAGTCGCAGGAAGGACGAAATTGCCTCGATTGCTTTTCTGTCGCGAGCAGTGTCGCTGAAATATTTTTTTTCCTTTCTCCTCGGGTAGATTCTGTTGCATCAAACCGATCCAAGTGTCTGCATCGTACTTCGTCCTCGTAACGTTTGCTTTCGCTGCTGATATTAAACTCCCTTTTTATTCAACGAATACGCGATACTCGCGTTCCTGAAAATGTGATATAGATTACAGTTTACCGGTGGGAAATCAATCCTATTATGTCCATACCTTGGAAAAAGGGGAGAGTTGATCAGTCGAACCAAAAAGAAAGGAAGAAGCTGTACTTGAAAAGAATTTGCAAGCAAAATTTGAAGATCAGTCCATCCTTTTTTAGCTTTTCATTTTTAATTCCACAAGTGTATATAATGATTTTCATTACTCTGATGTAACGTGTAAGCTTTAAAGTTATTGTAAATTGTCGCTGCACTCGGTGTTATTCGAATATAAATGCTTCAGAAAAGGAAATAAGTAAAAGTCACCCCCTTTCCACAGGAGAGTTGCTTTAATTTTTTAAGTTAAGTAAGTTGAGTTAAAGTTTCTAGGATTTTAAACGATTATCCACGGTTTCCTTTTTAAATAATAACCGTCTCACATTTTCGACTTTCCTCGAATTACTTCTTTCCTCGTTTTATTATCTGGATGGTCTCAATGGTCCTGAACATTTCGCCATACGTGCTATCGTCGCCATATTCCTTTCAGTTCTCAAGGCGTTCATAAAAATAATCTTCGTTCCTCTACGTTTAGTTTTGGAATGTCAATAGTACGATTGGTACGATGTAAATGTCTCTCATGCTTTTTAGTTTTTAACTAGAGAGAACTAAAGTTCTAGTTTTTAACTAAAGAAGAAGCACGACTTACAATATTATTTAAAACTGAATTAAACCTGCCACCAATGACTGATAATGATTTCGATCGCACAGAAAATATTAAGAATTAAATAGCACCACGTACACCATCGAAAGTATATTATTATTATTAATTTTTAATTTGATTACGTCCCAATTATGACAATCGAAATATTTTAAGAATTGTAGGATATTTATTAATTAAAGACTATTACAAGAAATTAAAAAATCGATAGACAGTTCTTTATGACTGAGATGTTAATTTAATGGCGGACAATGAACAACCGACTCGTTGTTTTAAAACATTCGCTCTCGCATTCTAGAAAATTTCACACATAACATGTAAATATAGTATACAAAGATAATTTCATCATCTTTCAGAATTTAAGAACGCAGAAACTATTACAACACCTAAGCCACCTCACTCGTTTACCCAAGATAACTTAAAAAGAATCGCAATCTACCAAGAGTCACGTAGAAGAACACGAAAAAAAAGCGCTCGAACGAGGCCAAGAAGAGGGGTGCGCCTTTAAAACCAGAAAAGAGGAACCGCGAGAAGATCGCGAGAAGGAACAAAGCCTGAAACGAAGCCTAACGAACCATAAGCCGGTCGCAGCAATCGTGAATCCGCGGAAAGGCAGAAAGAAGAAGAGAAACGCGACGACTCAAACTCCGCAGGTTTATTAAGCGGAAACAATATCCGCACGGCAAAAAAAACCTCTCCTGGACAGCCGTGGATAACCTCGAATTAAAAGAGAGACGAGCACGAAACGAGACGAGAGCTCCCGACTACAATTTCGACGCGAATCGAAAATAGCTAGGCAAAGGTTCGCCTCGACGGACGAACGGGGCAAACACGAGGCAAAAACAATCGAGCAGAGAGGTCCAGTCGGGTGTAAGTAAGGGTCGCGTAAGAAACTCGGTGCTTGAGCGTGGGCTGTATCGCGCGCAGAGGCGGGAAACGGATCGACAGCCGTGGCTGCTGTCAGCGCGAGGGGTAGCGGTCTTTGTGAAAGGGGGATGGAAAGCGCGGGGAACTAAGCGACCGGGTGACGCTGGGAACGGTCCCGAAGGGTGTCGTTCTGACACACTGCTCCACATTCCGCCGCGCCAGCAACAAGCCCACGCCGCGCTTCGCCGCTCACCCTGGCGCTCGACGCTTTCCTCTCCTCCTCGCTTCCCAGTCTTGGCCTCCACCGTTCCCAAGCCCTGCAGGGTCTGCCGCGCGGTTACCGCGATCCCGCCGCGGATGATAATCGATGCGCGAGTAGCTCGTGATAAAACTGCTGCCGCGATAGCGAGGCGCTTGAAAGGACGCCCGTTGTATCGGGTTCGTCGGGATGAAAAAAAGGCTGGAACAATGCCGCTGTCTACGATGAAGGTTACGCTCGCGTAATTCAGTCGCCGTGTCTCCTACCTCCTGGCGGCTGAGCGGGTTCGCTCGTCGCCGTCCACGCTTTCGGGAGACGCGGAGGACGCGGAAGATTCGGAGCGTCAACCCTTCGCGCTCGAGAGGCGACTCTTGGTCGCCGTGGTGTTTCATAGAGCGACTGGAGTTTTTCAACTTGACTGATTTTAAACTCTGAAGCACTATGATAGTGAATTTGGAAGGTGAAGTTAGCAAAGACTGAAGATTAAATTGATTTTCAACTGTTGGAAAATGAGATTAGTGGTATTCACGAAGAAATTGGTAATGGAAAGAATGATCTGCGATCAAAGATGTCATGGAGTGTAAAGGGTTGAGGGTGGTCCCTTGGCTTTATTAATGAACAGTATTTCGAAATTTCGAGAGGCGACTCTCGGTCGCCATGATGTTTCATAGAGCGACTGAAGTTTCTCGTCGACTGATTTTAAGTTCTGAATCCCTACAGAAATGAATTTGGTAGATGAAATTAGCAAAGACTGAAGATTAAATTGATTTTCAACTGTTGGAAAATGAGATTAGTGGTATTCACGAAGAAATTGGTAATGGAAAGAATGATCTGGGATCGAAGAAGTCATCGAGTGCAAAGGATTGAGGGTAGTCCTTTGGCTTTATTAATGAACAGTGTTTCGAAATTTCGAGAGGCGACTCTTGGTCGACGTGGTGTTTCATAGAGCGACTGGAGTTTTTCAACTCGACTGATTTTAAGCTCTGAAGCACTACGAAAGTGAATTTGGAAGGTAAAGCGAAGAGTGAAGATTAAATTGACTTTCAACTGTTGGAAAATGAAATTAATGGTATTCGTGAAGAAATTGGTAACAGAAAGAATGATCTGGGATCGAAGAAGTCATCGAGTGCAAAGGATTAAGGGTGGTCCCTTGGCTTTATTAATGAACAGTGTTTCGAAATTTCGAGAGGCGACTCTCGGTCGCCATGATGTTTCATACAACAACTGGAGTTTCTCGTCGACTGATTTTAAGTTCTGAATCCCTACAGAAATGAATTTGGTAGATGAAATTAGCAAAGACTGAAGATTAAATTGATTTTCAACTGTTGGAAAATGAGATTAATGGTATTCGTGAAGAAGTTAGTAATGGAAAGAATGATCTGCGATCGAAAATGTCATCGAGTGCAAAGGGTTGAGGGTGTTGCGACCACTGTCCTAGATGTAACGATATCGCTCTTCGAGAGCAGGTACACAACGACAGCACGTTAGAGTGCCCTCTAAAGTAGTCGAACGGTGGGAAAAGGGTAATATACTTTTATTGGATCAACTGGTACACGCGCATCGACGTTTAAAAGGTTCAGAGCTCTTGTGGATAAACGAACACTTGGCAGCCGCTTTCCAGTCTGCTTTACTATCAGATTCTAACGTCTTGTCGCCGTGTCGCTTCAATTACCATCGTAGAAGAACGAGCAACATATCGATATTATTAAATCGATACCACTCGTGGCCTCTTCTGAGAGTGAGATGAAATTTGCCACGTTTTTTGGTTGTAATCTAAATTCTCCGACAGCCTTCCTAATTTTATATACGTACTAAACTATATCTTGCGTTTTGTATTTAGAAAATTTTATTTCATAACTGTATTCATCATAACTTGGTGCTCTAAGAATGCAATTTTCATGTAACACGACACTCATATCTTCCATATTACACAAAACAAACAAAAATATGAAAGAAAAAGAGAAGAAAAATGATAAGAGAGTTTCAGTTGCTCAGTAAGAGGTCAGCTATTTAGATAATTAAACGGATGAAGCCAAGCCAGCGTTATATCTACCCGATTCAAGGGTTGCTCATCCAAACGCAACTTTTCGCTTACATTGAATCGAGGTTTTCCATACTGCGCTCATAATAACGCATAGCGATGCGTTCTCTTTCTTCTCTACTCGAAACTATCCAGTCAATTTCGATTCCTCGAACAGACATTTCTCAAACTTGCGAGAACGATTCTTCTTTTGCTCAGAAACGCATTGGTTCGCGCAACGATGAAAAAATACACGCGCGTGCACACACGTAGAAGGACGTTGACGGATTGCTACGGATCCGCTTGTATAATTGAATAAGCTTCGTAACAACGAAGGCGGCTAGTTTCGCGGCGGGAGCCACTTACTCACTCGCTGCCGGATTGTTGGACAGGTAATTAGGGGAGCAACGCGTCGCCCGTGGGCCCAATTATGAAGCGGGTCTTTCCGCTTCTCCTTTCGCCTGTTTATTTTCATCGCTCTGCTGCTCTTCCATGCTACTTCGAGGGAAGACGAAGGCGAAGACGAAGACCAAGACTAAGACTAAGACGAAAACGAAAACTGAGACGAAGAAGTAAAAAAAGACGAGGCTAAGGCGAAGACGACAACGAACATTAAGATGAAGAAGTAGAAGAAGACGAAGACTAAGACGAAGACTATGGTGAAAACAAAGATGAAAACGAAGACTAAGACGAAAACGAAAACTGAGACGAAGAAGTAAAAAAAGACGAGGCTAAGACGAAGACGACAACGAACACTAAGATGAAGAAGTAGAAGAAGACGAAGACTAAGACGAAAACAAAGATGAAGACGAAGACTATGGCGAAAACAAAGATGAAAACGAAAACCAAGACGAAGACTAAGACGAAAACGAAAATAAAGACGAAGACGAGGACTAAGAAAAATGAAAAGAAGAAGGAGGAGGAAGAAAAGGCTGGATATATGGATTTTATAGCCGGAAAATTCGAACAGTTACCTAGTCCATCTTCCATGTTAATGGTCTCGTTACGACGCCATTATCATAAATCGAAATTGAGTTGATATCGGTGCTTCTACGAGTTTTGCGAGCACCGCGACAGGAGACTCAACAAATGACATGGCACATAATCCGCAAGGAATATTATCAATCTAAGGACTGCAGATTAAACAATACGCGAGGGACCTTGAGAGACTACCTTGAGACCTACGCGTACTTGAGAATGGTCAGCGTCTCTCCTTTAACTTAATAACATATAACGTTAACTGTCTTTGTTGAACTTTTGTCTGAGATAAATGTCTTCTTATCGTTAACGCATAATAATAAAACAACGCTTAATTAAATCATAAATCATCCACTTTGCAGTTGGCTTGAACTAATATCTTATCGAAGAATCTCTCTGCACGTGGTCTAAGTTTAAAGTACCATCGAAGAAACATCCATCAGTAATTTTGATTCGATTGTTTAAAATTCCGCACCAGCTGTTAAAACTCTAAAATTTTTAATGCTCTGCCACTCTCTGATGTGAAGCAGTAACTGAGACCAATAGTGCGCGTTACGTCGATTATTAATGGCTGCCATTCGTTACTTCTAAAAATTGCTTCGTCTTAAAACAAAACCTTATCAAAATACGATCTCCAATAATTTTCTCATTGACTCTGCTATGAAATCGCATAGCAACCTTGAACTTGCATAGTAAAAATGAGACACATATCAATAACAAAGCAGAAATCTGGAACATCAACCGCAAAAGGCCCAGGCAAAGTAGCAGACCTCGATTCCCAGCTGTTTCAAGTCTTTTCAGCTCCAACGAATTTGCACGATCAATCCCTAACTTATTCGTAAACCGAGATAGATCGATCGAGTAAATGGAAATTAAATCGAGAACCACGAAGCAATCGCCGCGGCGAGAGGGCGCAGCTTTCCAGTCGGTCGCGAGTTTAAATGCGCGCAGCCGAAGTTGGCGGAGATTCTGGAAACTTTTTGGCAATGATTCTCTCGAGCAATTTGGCTTATTTACAAACCACTAAACGCGAGAAGTAAATAGATGGGCGAGGAGATCAGAGGGCGAGGCAAGAGAGAGAGAGAGAGAGAGAGAGAGAAAGAGAGAGAGAGCGGATGATCCCGCGGAAATATCGGCCCGCGGTCGGAAATGAATATACAGCGTAACGCGCGATCGGCGGCGCTAAACTTCCGACACCCTCGAGCGGTAAACTTGCGGCTTGTGCACACACGACACGCCGCGACCCTTCGCCAATCTGTTTTAACGAGCCGCAAAATGAGTTCGAGCGCGAGCGCGAGGCGAGCGCTGAAAAATGTGGGCGAACTTTCCGCTCGGGTGCCTCGTTGTCCGCGACAACGATGCTCGACGAGGAACTTGAACGCGAGTCCAAGACGGGAAGCGCAAAGTCTGAAAAACGTCAGCGAGTGTTACTTTACTTACTATTTGGAAGTTTCGCGACTTTGCGAGACGCAACGATGCGTAACGATGACGTTGCGTTAGAAGAGATTCTTTTTTGGGGGCGAAAGGGGGCAAAGTGACGATTCGCAATTTTCTCTTTATTGTTCTCTTCTTTCTTTTTTTCCGATGGACCTCAAAAGGTTGGGTTCTTATCCCTTTTTTTGGACTTTAACCCTTTGCACTCGAGAGGCGATTCTCAGTCACCAATTTGAACCATTTTTGGAAAGTCTCGAGTGCAAAGAGTTAATGTTTGTTATTCGATATATTAAATTGACACGAGTGGAAATAATATTTCTGAACTTTCTGTACTTTTCATTAACCCTTTGCACTTGGATGTCCCCTCTGAAGGGACATCAGCATTGATTAGTGATTACAGAAGTCAAACTTATTGAAAAATGCCTTTCCTTCAAGTTTTCTATTGAAATGGAAATTTTCTATTGCTGGGAGACGTTGGTAATAGAAACTATGGCTAAAATATTGATAAAACATTGCTATTCCTATCTTCCAGTTGGAGCCAAGTGCAAAGGGTTAAGAAAGAAGAGAAAAAAATTGATCCCAGTATAGAAACGTGTAAAAAGTATCAGTGGAATCGCAATAATTCTGCATGAGTGTTTATAAAACATCACATTTGAAAGGTCACTGTTCAAGAATAATAATTAATGCCAAGAAAATATTCAAAATTGTATTTTTTTAAATTAGCTCAACTTAGAAGAGTGTGCACAGACTTTTATTGACAGACAGTAGAAATGTGAACAGTAATTTCAACCTTGCTCGGTTTCCTAATACGAATGTCGTATATACCTGTCCAATTAGAAGTAGCTCCATCTACAATGGGGCCGTCCAATTGGAGGTGGCTATATCTATTACCATCGCTTCTTATTGGGCTGTTGCTACCATGAGTCGTTTCTATTATAGTAAGAGGCCAATAAGAACTCATACGTATGTCTAAGAGAGACCAAAGACGTGACAAAACGTCAACGACAGTCGAACTTGGGCCTTCTGATCGACCAACCAACACTCTACGCTTCTACTATGATTTCTCCTTGATTACAGCTCCTTTTCATCGTATCGATCGCAGAATATTTGCAGTAATAATCTAATTCATCAATCTAAAAGCATCACCCATAGTGTTAACACACTATGGGCGGGTCGAGGATTAGAAGGTTCGTAAATATTAGTAACGCACTTATGTAATGAATATTTTGTGAGTTACTAAAAATATCATGCATTTTAAAGATATTAGAGTAAATAAAATCTTACTACGTGAACTCTTGAAACTTCTAAGAATTAATAATTATTGTTTTCCCCATATCCATTAAAAATTTCATTTATTTTAAACTTCATCTATACTTTTGAAATACTATACATTACCTATTTCTCAAATTTCATTGAAATCCTACTATTAGTCTCGAAGATATTACTTGTTTTCTAAAGGGTGCACGTTCTTCGTATCTCACTAATTTGTGTCCTCCACGCGTATGAGTTCCACTCACGCTGCTACCCGCCCATAATGTGCTAAGAGCCTGAACACGTGAACGAATCATTTCTACTATATTTACGCTTGAATTAGCAAAAATGGGCCAACCGTACGTCTGCGTGTAAATCATCGTTAAAAAGCCTTGAAAAGTTTGGCCGCCAGATCTTCATCCCCTTGCGTTTCCCAGTGGCACGAATTTAGGGCCAGCGAGAGAAGTGCCGCGCGAGAACGAAATGATGAAGATGGTTCTCTCTAACCAGCGGTCTCATGTGGATTTCCACATTCGCGATAGATTATTAATCATTTCTGACGTTGCTGGGGGGCTAATACCCGAGGGAACAACAGGTTTGGAACTTTCTGGAATGAAATTTATACCGTCGTCTAGAATAACGTATGGAGAGTGGGTTAATGTGAATCGTGATTATCGCGTCGTCGTGGGAACAACAAAAGTTTCGCGTTCATATTCTGCAACCACGCGTGGTGACAAAAAATGGTACTCGTCAACGAAGGATCCTCTGCATGCATAACGCTGCGTTGGCACAATTGATCGCAATGGGCTTTGCTATTGGCGAAGACTAATTGAGAAAGTCATTGATCGGTGTATAAACCTTAAAAGGAAAGGATATGCAGTATCTTAGTTAGTTTTGAAGGGAATGTTTCCGCGTGTCAGTTGAAAATAACTTATGGCTGCAAGAACATCGTTGGCGGTGGTGGATGGCTTCAACCCTTTGCACTCAGCGCCTTCACGAGCATTAGCTATAGAAACTACTGCTAAAATAACAATTTTTTAGCAATATTTCAGTAATAGTTTATGGAGATTAAACTCATTCCATCGCAGCTTTTTGAGAAATACATGTTTCTCTCAAGTTTTCTATTGAAATGGAAATTTTCTATTGCTAAGAGACGTTGGAACCCAAGCACGAACCCACAGTAGTCTGTTCATAATGGTAACTGACATTGACATCGTTCATTCGAAAGCTATACCTAAAATCTGTACTGATAAAACCAACTACTTAGAATTTCAGCATTTCGACGACCCAAAAATGAATTCAAACATTCTTGAAAAACAATTCGCTACAGATCGAAGATGTCCTCGAGTATCTGACTGAGATTTTATACAAAGCAGCATGAAAAGCTACTCCTGCACATTACAGAGTTAGCTCGAGAGAAACGTAAAGCTCCCAGCAGATGGTACAGAACTACAAAACAAACAAGACAAGGGATACCTCGACAAAGACTGGCACACGAACACCAGACAGTTTTAGCTTTGTACAGAAACGACTTATTCGAGCACTGTATCGCCATACGATCATTCGATGCGCTAAAGAAACCTGACAACAGTTGAGCTCGTTCAAATGAGGAAATGGCTAATATGTTCGTTGACCATCTCGCGCCAGTATTCACGACCCTGCTTAGCTACAAGAAAGAGGCACTCGCGATGTTCACACCGCATTACCATCCACATTGCTGGGAACTGCGCGCCGCTGGTGTGCTGTTAACCCGTTCAATGGAAGCACGGAAGCCAGCTCGCATCGAGCGATAAGCATATCTTGCTGTTAACCGTTTGAGTGCCACGGACTTTTGGGGAATTCCAATCGAAATGCGCCATGGAGCGCGATAGCGCTTCTGAATTTGGACGTTTAAAAATGCTAGGGAGAACGATGGCGCTTCTGAATTTGGACGTTTAAAAATGCTAGGGAGAGCGGTGGCGCTTCTGAATTTGGACGTTTAAAAATGCTAGGGAGAGCGATGAAGCTTTTCAATTTCTATTAGAGTGCCATGGAGCGCGATGGCGCTTCTGAATTTCTACGTTTAGAAATACTAGGCAGAGTGATGACGCTTCTCAATTTCTACTGGGTTTCTAAAGTACATTTGCTTTTGTAATTATCAGTTACAATACTTAAATTATAATTTATTATTGACGTCATTATCTCGCGATTTGAATCCTGAAATGCATATTTCCCTCAAGTTTTCTATTACTAGCGAAAGGAGCCGAGTGCAAAGGGTTAATCCTTAGATGTCCCCTCTGAAGGAACATCAGCATTGATTAGTGATTACGGAGGTTAAACTTAATCCATCGCGCCTTTTTGAGAAATACAGACTTCCCTCAAGTTTTCTATTGCTAACGTTTCTCAGCAATAGAAACTATCGCTAAAGTATTGCTCAAAGATTTCTATCTTAGCAATAGTTTCTATTGCTAATATCTAGGAAGCAACAAAAGGTTAACTCGCAAGGTACTAGCGATAATAACATTAACTCTCGTTCACTTTTACTCAACTTTTTCATCCGCCATAATAGAGGAAACGAAGGTACATCAGAGTCATTTCCATCTCGATCGACGAACACTCTGAGACTCCCAATCGACGACGCGATCAAAACGGGTCTACATAAATTGTGCCATCCATTGGAGTTAGCTATTGTTCCTGCTTCTTCAACTGACCTCACTTAAGAGTACAGTTCACCGAAGTTACTCGAAGCCTCGCGCAACATGTGAAGCCAGAGCGTGTCTATATTCGTTGGTTACCTAGTTGCAAATTTTGCCCCACTCTCTAATCGATTTCGCACGCTGGACGCGTGAACCGCATCAAACCATCCGTGCACCAGCTCAAAACTCCCTGGCTCGAAACTCGATGGTCCGTTGACGCGCGTGCGCGTGCGTGTGCGTGTTTTGCGCACGTGAACAGAAGCGAAATCAACGCGGATGGACACTCATACACGAGAAACTCTGTAATCTATGATCATAAATATCTCTAAAGCGAATGGTCGGAAGATGACAGTACACTGGGAGAATTAATTTAACCCTTTGCACTGGGATGTCCCCTCTGAGGGGACACCAGCATTGATCAGTGATTACAGAGGTCAAACTTATTCCATCGCAACTTTTTCAGAAATGCGTTTCCTTCAAGTTTTCTATTGAAATGGAAATTTTCAGCAATTAGCAATACTTTCTGGGGTTAACGAAAGGAACCGATTACAAAAGCTTAACCCTCGGACGTCCCCTTTGAGGGGACCTCAGCATTGATTAGTGATTACAGAAATCAAACTTAATCCATCGCAGCTTTTTGAGAAATGCGTTTCCCTCAAGTTTCCTATTGCTAAAACTATCGCTAAAATATTGCTCAAAGATTGCTACCTTAGCAGTAACTTCTATTGCTAACATTTAGGACGAAGGAAAGGGTCAACTTCCATAGTAGTCGCGACCCAATGCAACGCAACGTGTGTCGAACGTTAGCTCTAGAGCAGCTTCTCAAACTGAGCACTCTGGGGTGCCGCGAGCATATGCCAAGGGTGCCACGACAGTATCTAATTTTCACTAAGACTTAGCAATTCAACAGTACGATCCATTTTTATAACATGACAACAGATCTAAGTATTGGAATCGTCTTAAGGATAACTGTGCCACGAAATTTGTTTTGCTATTGCGCTGTAAAGAGTGAATGTGTGACAGGAGACGTTTCATCCTGGGCCTGCTAGTGGACTCATCAGTAAGACTACCTAGCAGACTCTGCCTTAGACACTGGGATAGTAAAGATACGTCAGAATTTTTATTATATAGAAACTGTGTAGGAAATGACTGCTCGCAGGAAACTGGCGAGTGTCCTGTCCCTCTAATGGCGAGGGCAGCCACAAGCCCAACAAGGTGCCACGACGAGGAAACCTTGAGAACCTCTGGTCCAGAGTACACCTACGTACTTACTTAGTTATATACATATCTACATGTATATATACCTTTGCTCGCGGCACAAAAACGAGCGTATAAAATCTATTTAGAACATGTAGAAAACATTTTAAACACCCGTAAATGTCCCACTGTGCCTTACAACGTCTTTAGTTTCCATTCAGAGGACAAGTGGCAGTGCAAGTTTTCGGACAAACGTTTGGCGGTTCTGTGTGCGCGCCTCGCCGGCAGCTATTGTTCCGCCACTAGGCTTATGTGCTACGTACGTTCACTGATCAGGATTATTTCATTATTCTACGTGTAACGTACGCATCCACGCTCTCAGTCATTTCGAATCAATTTGATCGCGTCTCGGACAAATTTCTTGGAAATAGCATCTACCTAGAGCCCTCGAACTTGACCAGATTTGAACCAATAACACGCACCAGTGATTCTCAATCCGTGGTTTGTGGAACACCAGTGCAAAACTATTTACTCAAAGCTCGAGAACGGAAAGCGTTGAAAAGTTGGTCCAGCAGCGAAAGTGTTAAACGTTATCAACTTTACTTTAACTGTCTACATTCACGCGAAGAGAAACGAAGTTTCTGCGATACGAGACAGTGGTTACGATACTCGATGGAGGATCGAATCCTAGCAGAGGATCAACGAAAATCATCAGACAAAGGACTCACCTTGAGGTAGGACGGTGAGCAAGAGGACTATTTGGAGACCAGCGCTGATGACCATACAAAGCCTTATTCGCATCTGCGGCAAACCTCTTGTCTGGTTCGCCATGGCGAATGAATTTCGCAGACACGCCTGGCTCCACATCTCCTGTTCGCAACGGGTCTGCCAGCCAGATTCTCCGTTTATTCCACCTCTCTGTCACTGCACTTTATCCAGCCGCGTTGCTTCTACGACGAGTTGCAGTCACCGTCTCGGCCCTCGACCGGAAGCCCTTCGTTGCGAACTTTCTCACTGATCCCGATCATCGTCAATCATTCACTAATTGTCACAACGACGCACCAGAACAACGATACCGTCATAACGCGATCGTTCGCCCCGTCGCTTTTTCTTTTTTTCTTTTTTTCTAGCCGCGAAACCAGCTACGCGTATCCGTTTCGACTTGACGCTTGGCGCTGCTGTTGCTTCTACTGCATCCGCCTGTTGACACCGCGTCGAGCATAGGACACCGCTTCGAGTTTGGTCACACGAGCATTCTTGAACGTTCAGCTTCTGGAAATAATTGTTCCACACTGTCAATGCGAACGTAATGGCTTCTAATGTGTTAACCCATTCGAGACGGGTCATTTTGTTTGGAGACCAACCTCAGAAGCTGAAATTTGCTTCTGAGATAGTTTTTATTTTAACCCTGGATTTACCATGAGTTGGTGTATACCTAATTCTACCAAAGGGGTAAAAATGTCCCACTTTAGGTATAAAGTGACCCATCTGTTATGAAGTTAAAGTAGAAAAAACGAACCTCAATGAAATTACATCGGTTATAATAATTAGTTTTTATTATATTTTCTTTCATTTTTGATATTTTAACGTAAAGTTTTCTTAAATGCTTGATATCATTGCACGCACGGTGTGTAATCCGTCTTTTTGGCTCGAAAATGCGTTGCACACAAAGTGCGATCTGTCTTGAATGGGTTAATACGTTTATCTACGTGTTATCCATACATGGCATTGTCAATTTTCTTATTTCAATCTCGCTATGAATTTAGATCACTTCTATCTCTACCAAAAAACAGATGCGGCTCTCACTGTTACTTAAAAATTGAACACGTTTCATGATTATGAAGACATATTAATTTAAAGCGTACGTGTATTTAGTTATACGTCATTACAATTTAATATAGGGGTTCTAAAGGCGTGATTAAAAAACGAGAACTCTCGTTTCCCGATACGAACGTGTTAATAACAAATGAGCATTGCTTCACTGCTTCTCTGGAGTGTATCGCAGCACTGCTATGGCCTACCTTTTCAAACTACCCAACTATTTGCAGCAGCCTTCCTGGTGTACACACTGTGTCGCAATTTACAGACTCGAACGCAGTTTTGGTTACGCAATTTGCAAGACGAATACAGTTTTTGGCGCTAATTACCTGTCGAAGTAGCGACCGTATAATTTAAATACAATAAGGCGCAAGAATACGAGCAATTCGAGAAGAAACTACCAGTGGGAGAGGATATCTCAGGGGACGGGTTCACGAATTATATCCATTCTTTCTTTTTTATATATTACCTGGTACGATACGAGGGAGATGAGTCTGGCAAAAAGGATCACGCAATAAACGCCAAGTACGCGAGAGGCGTGGAGGGATAGCACGACATGGAAACAAGGGCACGCTAACAGAATCGAAAGGAGGATCGTGATCGGGACCACAATTGGGTCTTATTCTCGACGCTAGATTGTACGTAAATTATAGCAAAGGGATAAGGAGGAGTAGGAGGAGTGAGAGGATATTTTTGTAATTATACAGGGTGCTCGAAAGAAAGCCATTCGATATTTAACCTGTTAGGGACGATGGGTTAGTGTAGTGGCTTTCGCGGATGTCATCTTTCTAGACGATACACCACTATAGTGACTTTCTTCTGAGCAACGCGCCATTATAGTGGCTTTCTTCTGAACGTCGTGCCATTATAGTAACTTTCACGGATGCCATTTTTCTGAATGACACGCCACTGTAGTGGCTTTCAAGGATGTCATCTTTCTGGACGATGCGCCACTATAGTGACCTTCTTCTGAACAGCGCAGCACTATAGTAGCTTTGTTCTGAACGACGCGCCACTATAATAGCTTTCGCGGATGTCATCTTTCTGATTGACGCGCCACTATAGTGACTTTCTTCTGAATAACGCGCCATTATAATGGCTTTCTTCTGAATAACGCGCCATTATAGTAGCTTTCTTCTGAACGACACGCCACTATAGTAGCTTCCACGTATGCCACCTTTCTGAACGACGCGCCACTAGAGTGGCCTTCACAGATGTCATTTATTTATCAAAAACTTCATTCCAACGTGCTCGCGTACAGAACACCATTATTCGTCACACATCGCAGTGCTGTATCGCTTGAAGCTTTACCGTGCAAAGGAACAGCCCGCGCAAAATTCAGCCGTGCCTAAACGGCCTTAAACCCTTTGGACTTCTTTTTATGGGGATACTCGAAAAGTCAAGTGTCCACCATACTTGTCAAATAATTAGTCAAACGTATGGAATTTTCGAGAGAGTTCGCGACTCCGTAAGAAGCCTATATAGAAATGGAAGGGGGACACGTGGAAAGTCTTCAGTAAATACCAAAAGGCCAGCAATAAATCAATCATGGCGGTCGCAAATAAAAATGTTTATATCTCAGAAACAACTGACCTTTCGACCTATGTTTACCAAGGCTTTTTTACTCGGTACAGTGTGTTCCACGTACCATATAAATATTGAATCGCTTTTTTCGAACATCCTGTATAACCAGAGAGGGTGCTCGCTGCTCGCAGATTAATACTCTCGTTTGCCAATCCATTCACAGTCGCAATTGCCAAGGAAAATCCATCACGCTGTCGATGTTACGCGAAAACTCTCGCTGAAGTGAATACACGTCGATCTCTCTGTTCGTCCTCGTGTCCAACCGATTCTTTTTGGAAATAGCTAGGCGTGGCACTTCTACGATTGGTCTTATCTGGTCTCTTTTGGACGGGGAAGCGTCAGGATTGGACCAAGGGGTGCAGCATTTGGTGGGTCGCTAATTGATTCAATTCTCACACCAGAGGTTTCAAAGCAGCGATCTTCGCCAGTTTCTTCGCCAAATCTCCAGCGATATAAAGCAGGGTGACACTGGTTATTCTTCTCTGGCGCGAGGACACCTCGTGGCGCTGGTCTCGTCGCAATTGTTGGGACGCCTCGATGCTGCTGCACCCTAGCTACCCTGTTCGTCTCTCTCAATGGATTCTGAGCTTCGTGGTGACTTCTCCTGAATTAAGACTGCGTTGGGTCTTCTTCTGGGGTCTTCAATCCTGGTGGAGTTGGAGCAAATACCAAATGTAAGGGACTGTCGAGGAAAGGAACAATAAAAGAGAGTGGGTGGAAGGTCTACTCGTGGGTGGCTCGTTGATACGTCTTCACAGTCTTACACGTCAAAGTACGCAGTTGTGTATTCGTTTGCCAGTGAAAGCCTTTGATGAGGCTTGTTACATTTTGATGCGCAACCGCATTGCAATACTCATTTGGTGTTTAACAAATTCGAGACGACTCACCGCGTGGGTCATGCAAAATCTCGCGATCTAACGAGTAAAGTAATGAAATAAGTGAAGCGAGTCGTGGCAGTAATAATGATAATAATTAATAGAAATGTGTTTCTCTTGTTCTTATACTTTCCAGTATGAGTTAATCTTTATTATCACTGCGCAAACGTCGCCAGCTACTGAGAGCAGTAGTTATTTTAGTTAAGTTCTGTTTTAAGAAAATTTTGCAGCACTACACTTCGCTAAAAAATTTTCTTAAATTATAATACTAATTAAGACAATACTACTGACTTGTTTAGTTTGCCATGTGAATCATTGTTGGAGCTCAAATGATACATAACAATGCAATGATAAAAGTCAACAGTGAATCTAACCAATAAATGAATAATCTAACGTGTGCTAAAAATATTTCCAGAAATAATTAAGTTTAAATAGAATTCAAAAGCTCCAATTTTTTGCTGGACTGCAAAATGAATGTTATCGAAAATTGATGGAGAGATTTTAACAACGCAAAAAGTTATGAATTATGGAACAATAGTGAAATTGGTGTATATATAAATATTTTTTTGAAAATTGTCCACCGACTGTAATCATTTTCAAGTACTTTCGAAATTGAAGATTCTTTTAATTTACAATTAGTTCCTTGGATCAGCGGTTCTCAAACTTTTTTCGCCACAGCACCCTCGTCGAGATAACAAATTTCGTGGCACAGTTAGCCTTAAAGCGAATTGAATACTTAGGAAATGAAAAAGAAACAGTGCACAATTGAATGCTAACAATTTAACACTCAGTTGTCTGTAATGAAATGAAGAAAAACAGTGCACAATTAAATGCTAACCATTTGATATTCATTTGTCTTTAACGCGACGAATGAAACTGTTTGTTTAAATATTATTCCCACGTAAAAGAAGAAGAAACAGTGCACAATTAACCCTTTGAACTCGACGCTTTCCCAGTTAGCAATGGAAACAACTTGCCAGCAATAGAAAATTTCCATTTCGATAGAAAACTTTGGGGAAACATTCGTTTCTGAAGAAGTTGCGGTGGAATAAATTTTTACCTTAGCAATCAATGCCCTCAGAGGGGACATTCGAGCGCAAAGGGTTAAAGGCTAACCACTTGATCATTTGTCTTTAATGTGATTAATGAAACTGTTTGTTTAAATATTATTGCCACGTAAAAGAAAAAGAAACAGTGCACAATTAAAGGCTAACCATTTGACACTCATCTGTCTTTAATCTGACGAATGAAACTGTTTGTTTAAATATCATTTCCGCTGCACCCCTGACGTACGCTCGCGGCACCCAAGGGTGCCATGGCACCCAGTTTGAGAACCTCTGCCTTAGATTATTATTTCGCTATAAATGAAGAGGGAGTTTGTGCGTTCCCATTAGCAAAACGTGTCTCGAATGAAAAAATTGCTCGTTCCTCAGGAACTGCTGTCGCGAACCCTCGCACATTATCTGCCGTGTACAAAATGAACGACAGCTCATCAAGCATCGCTTATTCGCTCGATCCAAATGTATGCTATTATAATTAACCGCTACAATAGCGACTATATTAATTTCTCGCGAACTTTAAGACTCGAAGGCACGATTGATCCTTTAATTAAAAAGAAACCTGCCCGAATTTAAACGACGCTGCAACGCTGCCACGACTCGCCGTGTCAATTTGCTTCCATTCATACGAAATCTCACCGGGTGACGTTAACCCGTTCGTTTACGAGTCGTTGCACGAAACACAGAGCACGCATTTTCCGCTTATCGCTGTGCGTGTTCTCGCCTTGGCGAGAGGGGGTGGAAAATCTCTAACAACGTCGATACGAACGTACCTATAATCGCGTCCAGCGTCTGTCGCCTGGGTACCACTTATCAATTACGAGGCAATGTTCTAGCTTGGTCTATCGACACGCGCGTAGCCAGCATGTCGTCCGTGCAGAGGGATCCATTTCACCAAGACACGCGTGCACGGGAAAAGTTTCGACGCGAATCTCTTAGACGCGGTCCGTTTACAGGTGGTGTTCGTGTCATCTAGCTGTTGGATCGGTTGTTGAACGCACACTGTGTCACGATTGCACTCTTCCCCCCCACGGAACTGCGACCAGGGGAACGCGAAGTACCGCGAACGCACTTCGTTTCTTCTTCAACGACGCACTCTCGTATCTCTCTGGTTCGACGAACGGATTCCCCGATTCGTGGTTCACGCGAGCATCGAAGGGGAAGGCGACGAGAAATAGATGGAACTCGGCGATCAGTTCCGGTCGTAGGTGTCTTGGCGAGGAGCAGTCTCGTTCGTAAGGGTGGCCAAGCTCGAGGAACGCGTGGGAGAGCGGAAGAGTTTCGGTCGGGGACGCGGTCTCGCCCCGGCGAATGAAACGGTCCCGGTGCGATAATCGGCCGCGCGATCGTGTCGAAAGAAGGCAGCCGTGTTATCGCGAGCCTCGGACGCGGCACGAGCCTGGTTTCGTGGCCCGGTTCGTCTCGTGCACGGTCTTCCTCGTCCCGCTACTGTCCGTCGCGCTCTCCATCCTTCCACCGTATATTAGCACCACCTTCCACCTCCTTCGGTTCCTTCTACTTCACCGGAGCGCAACACGGTGCTGCCTGCCCGTATCCAGGCAACTTGGCCAAGCGTGCGGCTCCCACTTCTGCGGCTCGCGGTGCTCCCTTACATCAAATCCTCTCGGCGCGCTTCGATTCCCCTTTCTCATTTGTTGCACGTCCGCGGCCACGTCCGATCCTGCACGAGGACATGTTGGTAGGCCCCTGCCTCCCCGCCGTCACTGCTCGATCCCGTCGAACGATCGCATCCTCCCGGGATATCGCGGCGACGATCGCGATCAACACTCCCGTCCGCGCGCAAGTCGACGCGTCATCCTCGTTTCGAACGATCGCCCACCCTCGCGACGCGTCTCGCCGTCGATGCTGTCGCGCGCCGCGGGTTCACCCTGGTTCTCACCCGTCTCGCACGATCGCGATCGCGACCAGCCAGCCAAGCGTCCACCGAACGCTCGCGAACGCTCCTGCCTCGCGGACAGGAGCCGAGGACGAGACGAGGACGGTTCCCGCACCGCGCGCCGTCCGTTCGTCGCGGAGGCGGTTTCGGAGCCGGGACGCGGACGAGTTCTCTCTCTCTCTCTCTCTCTCTCTCGCGGTCTCACGCTCCGCGATCGAGTCGGTCGCACTATCCTCTCACACGCGGCCACGTAACGAGATTTACAAGCAGACGTAGGCGACTCGCGGTAGACTGAGACAGCGGCCGAGAAAAAGGTGAAGCGGACAGAAACGAGGCGTGTGCGCGGATAGAATCAAGGGGGCAACAGCTAGGTGGGTAAAGCGAGGAGAGAGAAGTAGAGAGAGCGAGGGAGAGAGAAAGAGAAAGAGAGGGGTGAGAGAGGGGGAGAGGGGGAGGAGAAGGGAGGGAGGGATGGAGATAGGCAGAGAGAGAGAAAGAGGGGAAGAAAAGGAGGGACGGAGACAAGAGTGCGGAGGAGCAAGAGCGAGGGTGAGTATTTGCAGAAGCGAGAGGGGCAAGGAGGAAGGGAAGGAAGGAACGAGAGGAAAGAGTGTGTGCGTGGCGAAGAATGTAACAGCGGGCCCAGCGGAAGGGAGAGCGAGGGTGCGATAAACAAGGACAGAGGAGGCGGGGGTGGAGGGGTGGGTAGGTAGGAAACCGCCTCGTTCTGTGATCGGGTATCCAAACAGAGCCGAAAGTACCCTGAAATAGGAGGCGGTCGGGGTCGTGTACGAGCTGCCGGTCGAGTTCTCGCGACTCGCAGCCACCGCCGCTGCGCGATATAGACGCCGAGGGAGGCTTTCCGCGATGAGTACAACCTTCCTCTCCGCCACCCTCTATCTGTTCCTACATCCCTCCCTCGCCGGTGGCGCCCCTACCACCCTGTTCTCGGTCCCACCATGATTTCGCGGGAAGCTGCGGACTGGACCACCACGCAGCCAGCGTCCCCCCCACCACGGGTCTGGCCGGCAGCCGGGCGCTGTGGCGCGACAGAGACGGCGGATCGGGAAAGTGGGTGGCCTGAGGTGGAGGGCTCGAGGACACCATCCCCGAAGCCCACCCCACAGATCAATATTCTGCCTACCACCGTGTACCGGAGAACCCCCGTTCATCTCTTTCTCCTACGTCCGGACGCTGGGTCTTTGCCTCTCCCTCTCTGCTGCCGCCTCGCGATTCCCCATGGCTCCGCGGATGCGTTACGCGTGCTACTCTGAACGTGTGCGTGCAGGAGCGCGCGCGCTCCTCTCTACACCCTCTGCCATCATCCCCTTCTGCACGCGAGGCGCACGGATCGAGCGCGCGTACCAACGCACGCGTCCCCTTAATCCCGCGGCGATGGAAGCCTACGCGCGATACCAACGCGGACCCCGGGAACGGCTGGAGGAACGCTCGACGGAGCCGAGATCTCCGCTGGCCGAGCCAGGATCGTTGTACTCTGCCCTTTGACGCGAAAGACAGCCGGTGGAACGTACCCGGGGTGACACGGTTGATGAACCGATCGATCGGTTTAGCACCTATGCGCGCTGAGCGTCGACGTCGGTACCGCTAACGAATTACTCGACGCTGCCGGGACCGGTCGGGGGGCTATCGCCTGTGAAAGCCGACTCGTCGATTACGCTGGTCCCCCGCGAGCTCGACCGAAATATTTCTCTGTAATTGCGGCTGGCTGTTATAAAGAGGAGGACGCAGCGGGGTACGTGCGTGCACCTACGGCCGAGATTACTTGTTGCACGTTGAATGGCTCGATGTGAGCGATGTTTAATTTATTAAGCGAAGCCAGAGGTTCGAACGGCGGAACGGGATGAAATTTTTCACTGAAATTCCGGTTCACGTTTTGTATACGTGTTTGTAAGAATGTTGGTTAAATGTTATTTCTATTTGCAGGATGGGTCGTGGCAGTGGTATCGTTGCACAGCGTCGTGACTGTATATTTATCGACAGATATAGTTGCCAGAGATTTATTGCACGCCATAAAAGCGGTTCTGTCGCATGTTTTGAGTTATCTGATAAGGTGACACGTTGCTGGTGTAATATATAATGTATATACAAAAGTATCGAGGTTTAAAGTGTCAGTGCCTGGGACGTCGAGCGTTCGCTCGGTTTCTTAAAAAAGGATATTATTATTTACGTGAATATTTTTTAGAATTTTTCATGTTACTCCTTAAACGGAGTTAAAATGTTACAATTTTCTTAATTGATTGCTACAATTGTTAACCCTTCGCGCTCGAGAGACGACTCTCTGTCGCCACGACGTTTCGTACGGCAACTCGAGTCTTTCGTTGACTAATTTTAAGCTTCGAAGCCCTGCAAAAATGAATTTGGAATGCGAAATTAGCTCAAGGGAAGATGAAATTGATTTTAAACTGTTGAAAAACGAGATCGATTGTACTCGTGAAGAAATCAGCGATAGAGAACACGATGCGCGACCGAAAAGGTCGTCGAGTGCAAAGGGTTAAGCAAGTTTTCCAAAAATAGAGGCCTTGCCAGATCAAATTCTCGTCCTCGAAAGTGGTATAAAATCATTAAAATAGCTCGCCCTTATTTCAAGATAGGAAAAATTTACAAATATACTTATATAAACATTAAACGTTTTGATACCTGTGAATATTTATTGACACACCTGTTGATCGATTACTTTAAGTAAGAAAAACCCTATCAAAATGAGTTTTCCCGAAGTTGGAACCTCGACAGATCGATTTGCCAGCCCAAAAATCCTCTGACATTAAATAGAGTCGTTTTCAAGCTCAAAAAACATACAAATATATATACAATTTTTGTATAAGATTAGATCCTATCGTGTATTACATGCATATAACTTACACATGTACATTTGTACACAGATAACCCTTCTATAACACGGTAGATAGGTTCCCATAGAGTACCGTGTTATGTGCGACCCAGAGGCAGCACAAAATGAGGGCTTACGTTCTAAGAACTCATTAAAAACAAACATTTTTCTTAATATTAGGATATTAAATACTAATTCAATATAAAAACTGTTTAATTCCACATAACTTAACTTTTATTAAAAATATAAAAGTATCTCTGAGACAACAACCCTCACCGCGGATGGCGCATAAACTGTGCATCATGATTTCCGCTTTGACATCGGAATTATAATTTATTTACACATTTTCGTGGGAAGCCACTGCAGTTGATTATTCCTTCTCGTCATTATTTTGTGGTAATTTAGTTTTTACGTGTGTTAAACAAAGTCATATTATTTAGTGCTGTGGAAGTGCAGTGTTGTACAAAGGTTTTTGCAATTTTCTTATCGTGTTACAGCGAAAGCGTGTTATACAAGGGATTCCACAATTTATCCTATCGCCTTTGAGCTAAAACGTGTTATATGAGGGTTCCCATAATTTATTCTGCCGTCTTAGAGCGAAAGCGCGTTAAAAACGAGGAAATTCACAATTTATTCTAAAGTCTTAGAGCCAAAACGCGTTATACAAAGTTTTCCACAGTTTATCCTATCTCGTTAGATCGAAACCGTGCTGCAGGATACCGTGCAGTAAGAGGGCTACCTGTACTTACATCTGTTGAGATTCAACCCCGTAAACACTGTCGATATGCACTATCCACGAAGAATTTAACGCACTGACAACTGATAACGAAGTAACTTGTATTATCCATGACAAATGTGTTCATAGTTACCTTGTGCCTTGAACACACAGAATTTATGCACGATCGATGTTTCAGTGCTGGCAGTCGGTACAGATATGGACGAGGTATTGACCATTCATCCCACAGGACTTTCCCTCACATATTCTGAATTACCGATCGTACAAAAAGACGACTGGTTTCAATCGTTTCCTTCCAGATTGCGCGATTTGGGACAACGATGACCTGACCTCGTGCACAGAGGGTCATCAGTTCTAAGCGACGATATTGGCAAAGTAGTACTAGGTATGTCGACTGGAATTGGTCTCCACGCGTGCGATTTATTGATTAACCCTTTGCACTCGGATCCTTTTGTTAGCAATTGAAACTATTGCTATATATAAAAGTAGCAGTAGTTTTTATTGGCAACGTCTCCTAGCAATAGAAAGTTTCCATTTTGATAGAAAACAGAGAAACGTGCACTTCTCAAAAAGTTTATCCTCCGCAATCACTGATCAATACTAGTGTCTCCTCAGAGGGGACATCCAAGTCCTTTCCCAGCAGTTTTCTATCGCTGGTAAATATTAGCGATAGAAGCTATCACCAAGCAATTTACCAGCAACAAAAAATTCCCATTTCAGTAGAAAACTTTTGGGAAACGCGCGTTCTTCGAAAAGTTAAGTTTATTAAGTTCCGATGCCCTACAAAAATGGATCTCAGAAGTGAAATTAGCTCGACTGAAGATGAATTTGATTTTAAAGAAATGAACGATAAAGAAAATGAAAGAGCAGCGATGGAATAATTAAGGAAAATTAGAGTAATAGACATAATATGATGCCCCATAAAACTCTACTAATTCAAAATGGACACCTTGCGAATAAATCTAACAAAATACCACAGAGAATAAAATTCATATCCGGCGAAATAAAAATAAATTAAAATAGATAAAATACTAAAATATTTTTGTAAGCTTACACTTTAATCTCCTGTTACGTTTTCGTAACTTAATTTGAATATAAAATCATTTTATGTTACCTGCAAGACACTCGTCACATACGAGTCACAAATGTGCAAATTCGTCTCGAGTTGCTACTTCGCCCAACTGAAAAAACTCGTCGTCGAAAAAAAGGGTTCAAGCTGTAAAAATGACCACTTGTTCTCTCCAAATTATTCTACACTCTGAGTGATTTACAGTCGTTAAATGCTTGTATATTTATTAGTGGAGAAAGGAACCGTTCACCCTTTCCCCATAATACTATTACAATCTCCAAATCTTATTCCTCTCGTTTCCATCCGAACGATTAACTTCTTCCCCTCTTTAATGTTTCTGTTTGTTCGTTTTTATTTTTCAATATTGAGACCTCGAATACAAACCGGATTCATACATTGCGATCCATGCGATTCACTTGTTACCTTTAACAGCAGGATTACTCGATATATGTACGTATCGTTTAGTAAACGACAGATTGAATCTGTAGCAAGCAATTCTTCTCTTTTTTAATATAGAATGAACGTGGCTCGTGAACAAAGCTGGGCAGAATCTTATCTGACGGTCGATTCACGCGATGAAAATGTTTTTTGTTCAGTTGCTGTGCCTGATAAATCAATCTTTCGTTTCTCATTTAACAATTACTGTCGTAACGTTAAAAGAAATTTAATCAAGCTCTGTGCGTGCATGTGTACGCGCGCGCGCGCGAATTGTGAAGCATTTAAAAGAGTCTACTTACTTTTCAGACTACGTTTTCGTTACTTCTGATAACGCATACAAATAGATCGCAGTTGATTACATTCTTTGGCATTGAATTTCAGAGCTTCCTTAAACGCGATCAAAGATCGATTCTCGAGTAAAATTATTACTCTACTCTGTTTTTAAAAAATTGCTAAATAAAAGTGTCTTCGAAAGCAGCAAGCACGTACAGATTTCGTCTTTCGAATGCTTCATTCGAGTAAAACAGTATCGACTTTCGAGCGGAATGATCACGAGATATCCTTTCGTCGCTTCATTTCATTTACAAACGTATTTTATTTCTCGATCGCGAATGGGACGCGTGCAAACGTAACATCAACGAACAATCACGATTCCACGTGTACGCTGATACTTTTCAGCGCACCGTTCGATCTGTGTCGAAGCGTCCAAAAACAGGGAATGAAAAGTATTCGTGTTTTTAACAGACATTTACTGGAAAATTTACTGAAAATGTATTAAATCTCGAAGCGTCGAACTAACAGCCAGTAAAGCCGGTTTCCAAAGGAATCGAAACGTTGAATGGTAAGTCGATCGAGTTGGCGCGCGCGCGAGTACATGCGTGTCGTCGCCATTTCGTGTTCGAATCGAAGGCTTCGAAAGAAAATGGGGAAAAGCTGTGTGTCATTTGTTTTTCGTTGCCTCGTTCCCCCTTATTTCCGTGAACCGAAAAAGGAAACAACCCCACCCCTCTACAGATTGCAAATAAACAGCTGAACGCACGCAAAGAACAGAAAAAAGGAATCGAAAACTGAACCGTCCTTTTCACTTTCACGTCGAACCATCTCAGACATTTTCTCTCGCACCCGTTCCGTAAACGCTACTCAGTTCTGTTCCCGAAAACGAGAATTTTCGGAACCTGATCGCTATATACGTATCTACTACATAGAAATTTATTCACCGTTCCACTATTTCTATCTAAACGCTCGCGCACTGGTTTTCAGCATTCTCTCCACGGTATTGGCACTCTGGATCCACCCTTTCGCAGATCGAATTCGCGAGTTCGCAAGTATAACTCTGCACTCGACAAATTTTCTATCGCTGGTAAAGCAATTTTCCAGCGATAGAAAATGTCCATTTTAATAGAAAACTTTGGGAAATAGAGCGTTCTTCAAAAAGTTGCAATGGAATAAATGTTTAACCTTCCCTTTGTACTCCCTAAAATATAAATAACAAATTATTTTTGTCAGAATATTCGCGCTGCATCTATTTCAGAATCAAATCTGTCGTTTCCAGTATTCGTTCGCAATTTTTATGGAAACACAGCTTCCCCATCAGCTACGCCACTGGGTAAACGTGACTCGCGAAATGGTGAATTTTATCCGCGAAAGGGTGAACTCGAAGTGCCAAACATTATCGTCGCACGTCTCGACGAATTCGCAAATATCGACACGACTCACACGCTCTCTTCGCTCTTCTCTTTTCTCACGCACTCGCATTCACTCGACACACCGCGGCCATATTTAATCATTCTACGACTTACGTTACGCGAGATGCTCCCATCCACTCCTTCGCTTATACTTTGGGCCCGTGGCGACCGAAAGCGTGATAAAAAAATAATTATGATACGCGATCGACCGATCGATCGCATTCGCCTACGCGCAGGCACCCGTGGCCGATCTCTCGAGCTATTTTCAGTCTCGTCGTCGTCGTAAACAGTCGCCATAATGGCTCGAGAGACGAGAGAATTCGTGTACGCGAGTGTCGCGTTCGACGTTCTTCGAGGCGTTCGTCGATTCGAAGCTCAACGTCGACGCTTGAACCTCGAACGTGAAGAAGAACGCGAAAACAGGACGCTCGCTTCCGTTTTCTCCGAGAGGCAGTCGTCCATTTTGTATTCGCGGGGACGCAGCTTTCAATCGCCATTTGCCGCAAGAGTAGAAATCGGGATTAGTCTTATTTTAATTCATAGTCGCTCGCGATTCGCACAGCCACGCTCGCCTAAACGTTAAAAGGATTCCTCTTCTTTCGTCTTTTTTTTCTTTTTTTTTTCTTTCTTTCTTTTCTCTTCTTGAAATCAAATCCTTTGTTCACCGTTGTACGATTCTCTTTCTCATCCTCCGCCTGGTCGCTTCTACGTTTCTTTATTTTTACTTCTTTTTTTCTTCTTCTTCTTCTTTCTCTTTAGTCTACCCTTATAGCAATTTGCCGTGATTCTGCACGCGAAACTTCACGTTCGCCATCCCCGTTTCGTTTGAACGCAAAATGTGAACAAGTTATAGGAGCCATTATTTCGTCTATACACTTCTATTATATACGTATATATAATCTATATAATCTATACATAGTGAACGCGATAAAAAAATGAGACTCGTCTCGTCTGAAATTCGGTTACATCGTCCCGCTGACAAGAGCGCTCTCCCTCGCTTTATTCCTATTCTTGTACCGATAAAAACTGTCGAACCCTAAAGCGACGACCCCAGCACGCTACTTTTACTTCGTCTCTACGTTTTCGTGGCTGCGTACATATGTATGTATACTCGAAAATCAGTCGATTCTCCATCACTGTCACTCAGCTCATTTATGCCTTCGTCTCTTCTTCCTTTCTTCTTTCTCTTTTTCGTTTTTTTTTTTCATTTTTTTGTTTTGTAGCTTGTGTTTTCCTCGTCGAATCCCCTTGAACGGCACGCGACGTGTAAGTGGCAAAGGAAAATGTTTTTTCGAAGGATTCAGGAAAGTTCTTCGCGCGTTCTACGGGAAAGGATTTATTCTCATCGGTGGCAGAAAGAAGAAAGCGAGTAGTCGTCGTGCGTGGAACGAACTGACGACGTTGACGTGTATTTGTCAAATTTAAAGCAAACTTATATTCCTTTCTTATCGCTGTTAATATGGAAAACGTGAAAGGTATCCGTTCGGAATTGGCTTCGCGTTTGGATCAGAAATTCGTGTGGCTACGTGTTATATATAATTCGAGGTTGAATGTACTTAGGTACTAAGTGATTTAAAATCAATTTCAAGTGAACTATTTTCCTCAATCACTGGAAAAAGAATTAGGAACCAATATGATAATAATTATAAATAATTATACCGATAACTCTTTTGAGAAATTACAAGAAATGTATATGTATATATGTACAAATTCATCGTTCATCGTGATACCTAAATTCATTCAGTATACAATTGTAATTCATCGCTTTCCTCGCGTTATTATTCGATACTTAAATTCGTACAATATCTATGTCGTATCTCTACAGAAAATTTGTTTGTCGTGAATACTTTCGCATATTAAATTCGATTCTTCCATACAATTATTATTATTATTAGAGCATCTATATATATATGCATTTAATCATATATGTATATAGGATGTCTCGTATTTGACCATTCGCCTTTCCAAAGCAATCGAGCAACTATTTTACGTCTAAATAAAGGGAAAGAAGAAGCAAATTTAACCCTTTGAACTCGCAGCCTTCTTGGACGTTAACGATAGAAACTATGGTTAAAATAGCAATCTTCGAGCGATGTTTTAGCAATAGTTTCTATTGCAAATGTCTACCAGCGATAGAAAATTTTCATTTCGATAGAAAACTTGTGGAAAACTTGCATTTCTAAAAAGTTGCGGTGGAATAAATTTAATTAATTCTGATGTCCCCTCAGAGAGGACGTCCGAGTGCGAAGGGTTAAGAAGCGTGACTGTCGAGAGACTGACGCCACCAATTTCCTGTTTCCTCTCTAAACGCTATTTCACTTTTCTGTAAACATCACTCACGTCGAGTATCTACCTCTTGAATCATGGATAAAACGTAAATAAACACAGAGTTAATATTTATTTCGATATTTCTCGCAAAAGCATTTGTATTATGTACATGTACGTATAAAACGAAAGAAATGTGTCGAGAACATAGCTTTTACCTTATTTACCGACGATTCTCTTGGAATTTTTGAACTTCGAACACACCATTTACTTACGCCAACCCAGTTCGTTTGAACAAGCTCGAATTAAAGAAACCATTACAAACACTCGTTGAAAATATATACAATTTAAATTGTTGCAATTGATTTTGATAAACGAAACTTCAGCCCAGACAAACCCACGTTTCGTAGAACTGGATGGTTCGCTTTTGGTAAACGCGTCAACGACTGAAATTTGATTTCGTCTTCAAGAAACGTCTCGCTTTCGAACGAAGAGAAATACACGTCAACGCGTTCGATTTCGTTCCGCAAATTGGTTTCACAATGAATATATATGGTACAAATAAAAGAAAAACGCGTAATTCACGCACCAGTTCGCCAAGTCGCAGTCTAAATACTCGCGTGGCCCTTGGCCTCCCTAACAGCTTCGCTTTCGGCGTTTTGTCGTCTCTGAACGAACGAAGAAACCGGAAACGAAGGCTTTCAGGCTCTCTCTCGTTCGAGATTGCTGGGACAGCCGCGCGAGAAAACCGGATGCGATCGAGTCGCGTGAAAATCTTGGGAGAATTGAAGCTTTTTATCCGTTAAATGCTCGCAAAGTAACCATCTAAATGCGTATGCATGTGTGTACGTTTAACTCTTTCGCTTAGCGTTTAGACGCAACGCGTGCGCGCGACATTCTCGTATACATTGTGTACGCGTTTATCCACAAACGAGCATGGAAGCGCTTGAATATCGAAATTTTACGTGTTCCTTGCTATGAAAAGTGGAGATATGTATATATTGCATAGCCTATTAGTCGCGAAATGTTGCTTCAACGAAAGAAATTGTCATAGAGATTCTTTTCCCGTTTCAAGTAGCTCCGCTTAAAAATATCGTCTTAAAGTAAATTCGATGTTGGTATTACAATTTTTAACATTCAAAGGGATTATCCACTCCCCTTCTTTGTTTTGAGATTTTCACGTTTGTTATAGCATTTTATTAAACTTCTCGAACACTTCTACAGTACTAGCACTTTAAGCCTTTGCACTCTGCTCCTTCTGAGACAGAAATTATTGCTAAAATAGAAATATTTTAGCAGTTAATGTCTCCCAGTAATAGAAAATTTCCATTTCAATAGAAAACTTGAGGGAAACGCGCATTCCTTAAAAAACTGTGGTGGAAGATGTTTATCCGCCATGCTGATGTCCTCTCAGCGCAAGGGGTTAAATTCACCCTTTCGCAAATCAAGTACTTCTACTTAAATATTTTATTTAAAGGAATACCAAATGTAACTAATAACAGAGATGTAGTTAAATACATTTAACTACAAACACTCGATTTGCAAAAGGGTGAATTTAAAGTGCCAATACTGTAATGGATTCCAAGAAAAAGAGAATTACAATAAGAAGAAACGAATGGTTTGACAAGTTTAAACATCAAACAACGAATTAATTTTGCCGCAATCTTGTTTCTAGACGGATAGCATTCATTGTACAGTAATTATATACATTATATACCGTAAGTAAATTATTCTGATTCGTCTGAACGCGATATCGCGCATAGCAAGAAACACGTTTAGGAGAATCTAAAAGAAAAGTGTCGTCTTAAAATCGAAAAGAAACTGTGCAATTAAAAACCGTAGATACACGAGAGATTGTAGAATTCGCTGGGAAAACTGGCGAATCGTTCTTCAAGTTTAAATAAACGAAGACCAATTAAAGCACAGAGGTAAAAGGGACGAGAGAATCAATTAAAGATGGGAACGATCGATAAGAACGCGATTTCGTATTTCGATTTTCTTAGGCCCTCGTGCGTTCCCGCGCGAACATCGACAACGAGTTACTATCTTTTGTACATCAACCCTCAAAGGGTGTTCTTTTATTTCTCGAAGGTACGATATATCAAATTTCCATCAGAGAGAGACAGAGAGAAAAAGAGAGAGAGTAACAGGTAACACTTTCATCTACTCCCTCGAAAGTCAATGGCGAAAGTGCTCTCTTCCTGCGTACCCATCGCGTCGTGCGTGTCAAGGACGTCCTCGCGCGTGGCGAACTTGGCGGGAAAACGGTGGATTCGAAAATTGTAGAAAAACGATGGACATTTAGTAGAAAAAACGTTCTTGCCTCGTGACAAGTCGCATTAGGTACGAGAAACGTCAGCTTCGTCCACCTTCCTCGTCTCTCCTGTCTCCAATATCACTCTCTCTCGGTTCCTCCTCCTCTCCGCCGCGAGTACACATCGTTATTCCACGCGTATAACGTACGCGACGCCGCTATAATAGTATTATATACACACAGCTAAAATTACGGATTAGCGTTCACATTTATCATACCGATAGACAATATTAATTAATTTCGTTTCGTGTTTCACCGTGTACTCGTTGCTAACAATTGCTACGTACTCTCTAACCGCTAGACGTTAACTAAGGTTTCGCTTAACCATCCGCGTGTACTCTCGCGTTGCCTTTTACCGCCATTTATACGTTCGTTCTGCTTGCTCGTTACACTTCCTTAAGCGCATATGCTACTTAACAACGCAAGTCACCTCGCTGGTTTTCGCCGCTCGAGGCGCGCTGCTGGTCTCGACGATTCGATCGTGCGTCGATCGGTGACGAGAAGGATCCACGCGTGGATTCGAATCTCGCGATGAAAGGAAATGGGGAAAACGAAAATTGATGGACCGACCACCTTCGTCGGGGATCGCGTCAATTGCCAACAAGCCTCCTCGCATCACCGCGGAGAATTCTGGATCGCGATTCGAGTCACAGTTATTGCTTCGCTTCTCGGCGAATTGGTCTCGCGTCTGAGCTTGTTTCTGGCCTTGGTACGGTTTAGGTTGCGTTGCACCCAGATGGGATCTACGGATGAAGAATTAAAAATGTCGAACTTCGCTGCACTGGTGTGTTGCTAACGTCTTCTAATGAGCAGGGATGATTGCGCTGTCCTCGCTGGTCGCGTCGACGAACGGTCTCGAGGTTCGTGCTTTGATTGGACGCCAGGACGAACCGCGCTGATTGGTGCGCCAATGGGACTAATATCTATTCGACTTTGGTCCTGATTCCCCGCCATTCGATTACAACTACGTCTATCGCGTCGCTGTTAGTCTCTACTGAGACTTTTCAGATCTTGTTTGAGACATTGTTCTCGTCATCGGATATGGTAAAGAAAGGCAAAGCTTCCTCCGAGTTAACGAAGCCTAAGAACGCTAAAGTAGGTATTCCTGAACACTGTTCTCCTTGGATTCGACTCGTCGTGGTATCGTCGACGTCTGGGGACACGATCGTAAACGTATCACTCGCTCGTCAGAGACCAGCGAACCAAGTGGGCTGGATTGTCGATAAAAGGCTCGTGCCAATCGAACTGCGCGTAAAATCAGCGCCGTGTTGGGCTTCGGAGGGTATCATCCTCGTCTCGTTCAGCTGTTCAAGCTGAGGAGACGTCAGTTCTTGGTGGATGTCGTTCACCAGCTGCATTTGCTCGTATCGGATGCATCTGATCCCTTCGTCTCGGTCTGTCAACTCTGAGACGTACATCCTTCTGAACGAGGGTCCCAAAAGGTGTGTTGCACCCTCGCTGGATGCTTGAAGAAGATATTTCCTTGTAGCAGTGTACCGTTGGCTGCGATTTAAATTAATTTATCGCTAATTCGTCCGTCGATTATCGTGGTCAGCAGCAACAAATTAGATCTTCGTTTGCAGTACTAAAATTTATCGAATTTAAGACATTCTTGTTCGAAGACGAGCGCGGACAGACACCTTCGCTGACGCGGGTTTAAATATTTGTTCTTCTTTCTTTTGAATCGCTTCTACAATACGTTGAACGAATATGTGAAAGGCGAAAGAATCAAAGAAAGAAAGAAGAGAACACCTAACAGTACGTGTTTCTTGGAAAGTAAAAAAGTGTTGCGTGTCAATTTATGTCCCTTGAAATGATCGCTAAAAGATTGAATGATAAAACAAAAATTTAAACGCGTCTGTTTGTTATTTTTCATATGGAATATAATAATGTAAATAAAAAACGTGTACTTAAATCTTGTCCATCGTGCTGATGGAACTCCATACCTTGGCTACAGTTGTGAATCGAAAGAACAGAAGAGTACAAGTTGGACAAATGAACTCGAATCGGTGTAAAGCACATTGAGAGGATCAAGTTTCTCGCCCATTATACAAGGTATGTTTAAACAATCCTTATCGATATCAATTAATATATTATCAATATTAATTAATCAATATATATATTAATACTCCCGAAAGCAACTCACGACGGCTTCACTTTGAAGCGTAGACACAGACCACAAACCGAATTGTGTACATAACATAATAAAGGGAGAGATACGCGCAAACGGAAACGAACGTACGCATTACATGTCCTGCCTCCGGTTAAATCATCTTGGCTGATGGATCAATCGCTGTTCACACGGTCGAATCGATCGTTCATCCCCTCGAAAGGCACGAAAAGACTCATCGATCCCATTAACCAACCAAGAGGACCATTTTCGTTCATTTCATTTCGCTTAATCTAAAAAACATCGTGCTCGTCGCGTAGAAAAATGGTATGGGAAACGTATGCGTGTGCGCGCACGCGTGTGTGTGTGTGTGTGATTTGCGTGTCCTGCGAGGATCACCGAAGCCGATGGTTGGTGATTTGCTCCCAGTGTTTCAGCCTTCTGCGTTTCGATATATAGTGTATATACAATTTTTTTTTCTTTTTTCTTTTTTGCTTATCGTCTCTCGCTCGTCGTCTCTTTCTTTCTCGATTGGTTTGTCCAAATTCTCGTCGCGTGCTCGCGATCCGCGAGGAAGAGACGGAGGCGGAAAAGTGGAACCACGGGAATTATTAAAAAAGTGAACACACGGTTGAAAGTCTGCCTCGCGAGCCGACGATGCGTCTCGATCGCACGCAGTCCGCGAGAAAGGGTTGAACGATCCATCGTTTCGCCGCGATCACCATTCTCTAATCTTCTTAACGTCGCAGATCTATCGATACCACACGTCTCTTATGCCATACTGACGCTACTACTATCTACGAAGGAACAAAAGTCTGGTTACTCGATATTTGGCACAGATTAATCAGAATTTTCAACTCGCGCGTGCTGTCTCGTCCAACTCGCGCTGCGACGAGAACGCTCCTCCCCTAGGTGAATAACAATATTTCTTCCTCTTCGTTACTTTTTTTTTGTTTATTATTACTATTATTATTATTAATTATTTATCATTATTATTACTATTATTATTATTACTATTATTATTATTATTGTTATTATTATTATTATTATTATTCTTTTGTTTTCATTCATTCGTTTTCGTTTTTTTTTTTATCTTTTATTAAAAATGTTCATTCAAAATGGTTCGCGGAAACAACTCTCTCGTCGGATTCTCGTTTCCTTCCCTCACAGCTCTTTCGCATCGGTGCATTTTAATGTGTGTCAAATATTAAGCATACGGCGTGTATAACGCGAGCGCGCACACGCGGCTGTGCACGCGGATCTGTACGTAAACAAATACGTAGCTCGACGTGACACGCGCGGCTCGTCGCAATGTATCTCCTAATCGTGAGCCAATGTTATCGAATCTGCCACCCGTTCTACGTTTGTATCTGCGAACGACATTCGAATAAATGTGGTAAGCCCGTGTAAACATCGTAAACGGAAAGAAAAGAAACGCAAACTAGAAAGACAGCTTGCGACATCATCAAGAGTAAACCTTCGCAAGTGTCTCGTATATCGTCTGTCCTTCTTTTACCTTTGTTCTTATCTGTATATATGTATATATGTGCACGCACGCGCACACGCATACACACACGCACGCACACACGCACACACGCTCACTGGTTCGCGGTAGAGGAATCGTACTATTTATTACATGTCTCTTGTATATACGTATACACTTATATATACGTATACATATCGTGTGTTCATATGTATACATGGGTGCGATACAGCATATGCAGTCTTACGATCTAAGGATAATTATTATTGTGGTAGCAAGTCACCTTAAGTCTATGAAAGAAAAAAAAAAAGAAAAAAAAATGGAAATCCTACCTCGTACGATACGAGAAGAGAAACGCCCACTTCGCTGTCTCAATTTGGAAACGAATGAGAGGGATGAATGGAGGGACTGCGGATCGACGATCCGGGAGAGGATGAATCTTTCGAGATCCAGGGAATGCGATGGCTCCCGGAGGTTCGTGTTGCACGATATATATTATACAAACATACATACGTATGTGCGTGCATACGTGCATGCATAAACATATGTATTTCTTCTTCAGTAACTTCTTTACTGTGGAACACTCATTATGGCGTAATTTGTGAACAAACTTTTCGAGATTCCATTTCTCGGGTCATTCCTTTCATTTCTTGCATGCTTTTAGATCGTAAGAAAACGAATTCGTCGAACTTATTAGTTACACGGCCACTTAATTAGGAATTATTTCAATTACCATACTTGGAACGTTTCAAACTTCCTTCGCGACATTTCCGTTGCTCGCAATGTTATCAGATATTCTTCACGATAGATGTCTCTACTTTTATGTATCAAGTGTTCGAAGATGACTTCCGTTATTTTCTAAATATTTATTTAAACGTTTGTTCGCTGCTAGAGGCATTATCCTTTTGTAACTGAAACGAATGGATGATAATTTTGATACGTTCAAAATCCATCGAATGATATAGCTCCTAATTATGTGATCAGGTCCGGTACAATAAATAAGATCGATGAATCCGACGATTCGATAAAAAGATTCGATTTAAAAAAATTGATGACCGTAGCGAGAAAAGGAATCATACCATAATAACCGTTCCAGAGAATCAAACGATTTATTCTTATACCATTTCTTTGCATTATTAACACGTTGAATGCGACGCTAATTTTCTATGGATCGTCTATGGCGCCACTATGAACTTTTTATTATGCGCACAATTATTTCCTTTTGCGCAACATTACTTTTATTGTAGCAACGATGCTAGTTTTGACAAATTTAAATATTCACATTTACTCTAATCATGTATTTCTACATATTCTATGTATATTGGCGTACCAGTCACCAGTAACCCCCGTGGCATTCAACGTGTTAATAATTACCGATGTATCACTTTCCAGGAGATACAGCGTTACCGAGAGACCTTGTATATAAAGAACAAACAAAAAATACTCGAACGCGAACCTCGAGAGCTCAATATATCAGTGGTATTTACAAGAATTAAGCGAAAGGTTGGCGTTGGTAATAGGAGATAGGGATGTGACAAGATCGGGACAGAGGAAAACATTTCAACGACCCGGTGACGAGAATTCTTTCGTCGAGCTTCGACTTTGGTCCTACCTTCGTTTCAACCAGCCCCAAAACCCCCGTCACCTGACCTAGAAATGTACTCAACTGGATCGATCCAATCTGTCTCGTCGCGATTCGTCATATACAATAGAATGTTCGACCTGATCCCTCGAAACGGAACAGAAGAAGCAATTTTTAACGTAGATCTCGGTGGGTCGCTAGCGGCAGATCGATGTAAAGTCGAAACGAAGGCGGACAACGGGCAGTAGGAACATACGGAAACGCCGACCGAGCAACACCGATACAATTAGTCGGTCGGTAGTTACAATCACCGAACGCATAGAGGGCCTCCCGAGCGTTTTCCCGAAGAAACGGAACCACCTCTCCTGCTTGGCTGTCTTAGATGAACGTAACTCTTTTTTTTTTTGTCGTGGAAAGATCCTTTCTCTTCTTCTCCTTCGTCTTCTGTATTCTCGGTTTTTTCTTTTCTTTTTTTTTTTTTTAATTTTACAAAATTTTTTTCCTGCTACTACTTAACGTATACGCGCTTTCGTGTACACACTTTTCGAAGGAATTCCTCTTGATGTTTCGATGCGTCGCGGGTTTTGGATTGTTCGTTACTCTCGTGCGAAGGCGAGTTCGTCGCGACTGGCGGGCGCGTTCAATTTGCTGATCGCAACGCGCCTTTCGATCACGAATGCTTCACCACGATCACGCCTGGCCGCTGCTGGGTCTGTTGCTGTCTGTGGAACTGGAGGAACTCGGCTTGCAGGAGCCGCTGCTTCGTCGTTGGCGACGCCGCGGACGTCGTTGACGACTTGCACGACGTGTTCACGGTTTGTTTATTGGTCAGAGCCAACGGCACGTCCTGCGCTGGCTCGTCGCTGAATAAATGGTCACCCTCGAGGTGGCGTATCGCTTCAACGATCGTCTCCAGGTTCTGTCGGGATGTGTTGGCAAGGTAGAGCCTCGCCTGCGGGGAACCATCGTCCAGAGAGTTCGATGGAGATGGCAACCTGTAATCAGAATGATTTTTTTCATTACTTTTTCATTACTTTCGTGCAAGCTTATAGTTTGTGACACAAATTAGTTGGTATAGGCGATGTTTGAAATAAAGGAGTACGTGAACGTACAGAACAGCGTAATTTAAAATATTTCTATCACATTGGAAGTGCTTTTAGTGTTCCACGTCGCGACATATTTCACACTGCCTCCACAAAAAGCATTCTATTTCACACTGCTTCCATAAAAATGGGATCAAACATAGATCACGACTGAAATGATAGAAATTCTCACCTCTCAACCTCGACCTTCGGTTCCGCCTTCATCGCCGCTTCCAGAACGCTGGGTAAACGCTGCGGTTCCACGGTCGGCGAGAATGGCCTAGCGGGACTAGTGATATACTGCGGCGACGTACTCTTAAACTCCCCCGTACTCGTGGCGTACGTGACGCGGCTCGACGAACTGAACGAGTCGCCGGTTGTCTGCTCCTCGATTGCCGAGAACACCTGATTTTGGTTGAACGTGACGATCTTCGGCGAACCTGGACCAGCCCCTTCTTCCTTGATCTCGCCAGGCACCATGTCGGCTGGCTGCGGAGACAGAGGCGGTGAACTTGGTTCCGGACTAGATGTTTCCACGGTTTGCGTCGCGCCAACCGGTGCCAGGGACACCACCGAAACCACCTGAAGCGCGGCAACCGCTTCCTCGGTCTCCTGAGCGATCACGTTGTCTGTGTGCTCGATCACCTGTGGAACAGAAATTGCACAACAATCAAATGAAACGTTCGAGTAGACTTGATCGCATCTCTGGACATTGATTCGGTTTTACGCTTGCAAAACTAGACGATTTCGAAGACCCTAAATTTAAAATGGATGTTCAAAAACATTGGCTTTCGATCGACATGAAGTTTTTTACTAGTAACCTTGTAGTAAACCTGTCGTACCCAAAATTCGGAATTGAAATCTTGAAAATAGCTAGATTCTACGTGAAAAACGATCGACGAGAAAGGTTTTTGATGGAGCCAATTATCATTTCAACGTAAGGCAGTTGTCTGAAATAAGGAGAATGCCACTGACAGGGGTTTGGTTTGACAAAGTCAGAAATGGTCTCAGACTATGAAATATAACTAAGGAGATTCTTTGAAGTACACATTACATATCTATTATTGTAATCCTCGAGAGATAAACTCTCGATTGAAGTATCATGTCCCTTTCTCCTCGTTGTCCCAAATACTAATCTCTACAATTACTAAATGCTGCTTTAATGTCAGCGCGAGGGGGAAGTAGCAGTTAAAGTACCTCGTGCGGCTGATAAGTGATCAATTGATTATCCCTGAATCTCTCCGGATAGAGTTGACTTTGTATGGCTCTCATCTGCTTCTCTAGATGTAGCCTCGCGAGACGCTCTCTCTCCAACTGTCGTCTGAGTTCCACCACTTCGCTGTTGACCACGGAATGTCCCTCTGTGGTAACCGTTATTACCGACAGCGGTTCAGGAGACATGCTGCCCAATCCTTCGTCACCACTTTCGCTAACGTGCATCGGTAAACTGACGACGACACCTCCTGAAACAATGAAATTTCATTGTAAATGAAAACTACATAGTTGATCGTGATGTGAAGGAAAATGGCTTGAGCGGACCAATACACCCTGACGCATACTTTGAGAACCACTGCTCTATACCAGATAATTACTATGTGACATTCAAAGCAGATTAGATTAGAGTTGCGTATGTTTTATAAAAGAAAGAGTATCTAAAAATCTACCGTGCCTCGAAATTTCAAGTGAAATTTAGTAGTCGACGTAGCATACATCTAAAAAAAGTAATAAGTTTAGTGTCAATGCTGTCAGTCGGTTCGCGAGTTTTTCCCCTTTATAGACAAAGTGTTGAACGATCGAAGTGTGCAGGAATGTAATTACTCGCGCGAAAATGACGAACGGCACCGTCTATATTTTTCCACGTCAGTTACAGCCGAGAAATTAAAAATTCCCCGAATTTTTGGGATGATTTAACAGCATAAAGTAAGTTTCACCGACGTCAGGGAAGTAAGTAAATTGGTGTAACTGAAATTTTACTTTCTACTATGTGATAGTACGTGTAATAGTATTTTATTACAAACAAAATGATCAATGTTGAATAAAAACAGGTACGATCGACAAACTAGATCAAAAAATGTACTCACCTTGAGTGTCTGGTTTGCGTTTTTTGATTGGAACATCGCCACCCTCGTGTTGATTCACTAATCGCTTTAATTGACAGTTCTGTGACAACAGTTGGGTTTTCTCCTGCTCCAGTTGATATATATACTCGGCAGTCTGCTGAAGTATCGCAGCCTAAAAAATGAATGATACATTGCACATTAAAATCGGTTCCTATTCGTAGTAACGTAGCAAAATAAAAAATAAAACACATATAAAAAAAAAAAGAATCGAGGTTAACCTGACACACAGCTGTATCCCAAGCATTATTCGTAACCTGTGTCAGTGGATGCTGGAAAAAGCGAGAGGGAAGATACTTCCTGTTTACATGACTCTGAACTTAAAAGGTTTTACTTAAAAGATGCAGAGCAGAAATAGGAAATACCTCCATAAGTTTGTTGTACGAGTCGCAATAACAACATCCGGATGTAAATACATAATACTTATTGGGTTAGCAAGAAAGTACTTTCGGTTTTACAGTGCGAAATAAAACCCATGTTTTATATACCAAGAATAAACTAACAGCTACAATCAAAACTACACGCAACTTGCTTGTAACCAATCCTAAATGGGACTGATATCGAATGTCGAAAGGAAAATATCATAACGCCGGAAGTCTTTCGAAACAATCGCAACGCTATCTATGCGTGAACACCGGAAATACTTTCTTACCAACCCAATATTTACTTTGGCTCAGCGTAGTGCAACATCCCTGCCGCGAGAAATTACTGCGCTGAAACAGTGGAAGAGCGTCTTTCCACCAGAACGACTTGTACTGTTAAGAGAAGGGATATAGGCTCGTGCGTATGGTTAAGAATTGAAATTCACAGGTCTAAATCTTTCTCTACAAAAACTGTGTAACAATTTATTTAACGAACTTACAAATAGTGAAGTCGAACTATCTATTACAATGAACAGACGCTTGTTAATTACTCTATTCAATCTATATTCAATACTATATTCTTTCGTTTCGCCTATGGACGTCGGATTATTTCTTAAGTCGCTCAAACGAGGAGCTGATTAAAGCTTGGACGTGGAGCGGCCTCTGTCGAGCAAGACAGGTGACCAGAAAAAGACGAGTCTCATTGTGACACACCGCTATTTATACTCGCGCGGAGTCGTCCGCGCATGCGTGTCGCCACAGCTACGTATTGCGCATGTGCACTTGACGCAACGATTATTTTATTTATTATTTGTAATTATTAATTAATTCATTGTATATATATGTATATATTTATTTATATTTGTTTATTTGATACTTTATGACGGTGTTAAACTATTTATGTGTGACCACTGAAAATACTTTCTTACCAACCAAATAATAGCAGAACATTGGCTGTTTCGTTATGTGAAATGGAGTCGGAACAGTTCTCAGTATTCTTCTTAGGATTTATCTGTTGTTTTGAAAACTATGTGGCTCGTAGTTACTTTTTAACACATTTATAAAGAGAAAGAATTTATAAAAAAGGATGAATGGACAAATTGAGGCACAATGTCCTATGAGTGCTCTCGTGCAACACTATCGACGAAACCATGATCTGCGATACCGCGAAGACGTATTTGTGAATATTGAAACACAAGTTTAACAGCAACTAACAAAGAAAAAGGTATTTCAATCTTTTGTCGCAATTTCACTTTTCAAAATTATACTTTTCATTACTTTCAATTGTACTTTTAAAAATGCAAAACATATAATTCTGTCATTTAAGATTTGCACAAAACCTCTCAACAAGTATTCGTCCATACTTTACCTATACTATACCTATCTATGCATTCATGTATCTTCATTAACAACCCCCAAATAGAACCACATCGCATGCTCCGACGATATTCTTTAGAAATTAATTTCGTTACTCTCTTACTTCACTAAAAAGCTATTCGTTCGTTACCATTCTTTAAAAGCCATTGCCCAAAAAGTCAATTTTCCACTCTCAGACACAAGGAAACATAAATTGTATAAAATTGAAACGAATTCTGTTAACAAAGACCTTTAAATGGCAACCCAACATAACCTAACGATCTGTGGCGCGGTTCAACCAGCGGTGTCTTCAAAGAGACATTGTCCCGTGTAAATAAGTACGTATGCACGCGTGTCGCATTAACTTCTCATTCGCATGCGATCGCGCGTACGTTCGCGTCCTCTGTGTAGGCATTGAATCGTCCCGGCGAATAATGAACTTTAAGTTCTAACGTACAGAGAGCATCCTTCCCATCAGAATAAAAGGGAGAAGAGAGGGTACTAGCATCGAGTACCGCGGCCAGAATCGACTGAAACTCGTCGGTGCTTTGAATGAACCGCCTTTGCAAGTGGAAATTATTCCAGGCATCGCAGGAATATGCACGGAGAGCCGCCTTCGGGCTTTATTGTTTACGTTTATTCCCGGGTTTCATTAAACAGACACAATCGTGATTTAGAGTGCCGTTTAGAGCAGGATAGTTTTTAAAATAGCCTGGGAATAGGAGAAAAAAGAATCGACCAATTCCTTGGGATTGATTACCTAGATCGAGATTCGAATCTGGATATCTTTTCGTTTACCACGCGACTGCTTTATCCACTGAGCTATTTGGGACCAACCAAAGACTCTTCTCCTTGGAAATATGAACCACGCAAACCAAACGCCAATTCTACAATAAAATAGAACAGAATAGAATGGATTCTTAAAAAACCATATGTACGATGTCCCATTTGAAATAAAATAAGCAAAAGTTAAAGTTTTTACTTACATACGTAGACATTCTGAGTTCGAATGCCTACTAGGCACAAGCAAACTTGACGAGTTCTTGAAAAAATCGTGAGCTAAGTATATTAAAAGTCTTACCAAATAGTAAGGAACAATTTGTTCTTCATTTTTTCCATCGATGTATCCATCATCACGTTTTTTAACTACACATATTTGTCATTACTCATGTTGGAGCAGTTCGAATCACGACAAACAACGAGTAACATAGGACTAAAGTAATAATAAACTTACATAACGTAAAACTGTCCGATTCACTTTCAAGTCACCCATCGACTGATCGACTAATCGAAACAATCAGCCATGATGACTGACTTAGCAAGAAACGCTTCAACTAAAATGCGTTACACGGAAGAAATGAATTGTTTCAAGAGGCGAACGTTCAAGTCCGTCGAATGAAACATTTCGAGCTACTCTGAACGCGTCTCTGTCGGTAGAATCGCGAGCGTTCTATTATCGGCTGGTCTCGAAAAGATATTTTTAACCACGATTCTCCAAGAGGAGGAGAACGCTTCACAGACCGCCACTGACCTCGCCAACCGCCGACTGCGGTTCTCCGCAGAACTCATATCTGAAACGGCACCCCTTTTTGCTCCTTTCAGCTCTTATTTTGCTTCTTTTCATCTACGACACTCACGCGAATATTAAACACCAGTTACACTTTCAGTTTGGGAACTTATTAACGCGGACCGATACGATTCAACCATAAAAATAAAACTTCAGAGCTCATATTGGGTTGGCAAGAAAGTACAGTGGGTAATCGACTAACGAACAGTTCGGACAATGCACACTTGCAGAAAAGTTTGATGTTCGGATAACGAACACGTTGCAGTGCATTTGTAGAATTGTATTTTACTGCCATCTATGAACGGTGTCTAGAAGGAGACTTTGATAGTTGTATGTAGGACCTTCTTTCTGTGCTAGTTGATTTCTGTTCTCTGAATTATTGCAGTTGGTTTTTGAACTTTTTATATAAAAAGAACTGATAACTTTTCGATTAGTTATTTAATAGATACATATACATATTAGGACTCGAGGGTTTCGCCAACAGTTTCTGATAATATTATGAGCCCTATAAAGAGTAGAGTGTTAAGAACTGTGCTTGCTATAGAAACCAAACAAGAGATAATAGCCAAGGTAGAGAATGGGCAGAAGATGTCTCATGTTGCTAGGCAGTATGACTTGAACAGATCTACAGTAGGCACAATCTCAGCTAAGAAAGACATAATTAAGAAGACTCAAATAGCTAAAGGAGTAATGATTTAGTTTGGATAAAAGAAAGAGAAATGAAAAGAGATGTAACTAGTTCTGGGAGTGGTGACGCTAGTGGTGACATGAAGCATAAACCGCTTATTGTCCTTCACTCTGAGAACCCTAGAGCACTTAAAAAAAGTTCCACAATTAAAGAACGAGTGCCAGTAATGTGGACTCCCAACTTCTCCCTCAGAGAAGATCAGTTAATTTTATCGATAAGAATATCTTAATAAATTTATGTTGCCCATTAAAAGTTATACGCAATGACACTTTCGTGGTTTCCTAGATTTCATCCATTCAAAAACTTGTATTATTCTCTCAACATAAGGGTCAGAAGCAACTGATTCTTTCAAACCACTTCGTAAAAAAAAAGCATATTCATTTGTGATGCACAAGCTAGCAAATAAAAGTTCGTTCGAAGAACTTGAGAAGAAAATTGTAATATCATCGTGTGACCTAAGACGAAAGCATTCCTATTGCAGTCGAGCGTCCGTTGAGTAGGCGTGAATGATACACGGCCTATTGTTGGACGTAATTACGGGTAAATTAAAATAAGAGGCCAGAGACAGAAATAGCCGGCAACCGATGGTTTTATTCGATTCCTGCGATTGGTCGTCCTACGTGATTACGTATGATCGCCAATAGTTACGTAACCGTGAGAAAAAACGAACAGCAATATTGTATAGATCAGTGATGGCGAACCTATGATCCATGGGTCAGACACTGACCCGCGACAGCTTTTTAAAAGACCCACGCGTTGATTTTTGTACAATGGAAAAGAGAAGAAACGATCAAAAACACTAACAGATTGAAGTACGAGTATCTAATGTCGATTTTATAAAAAACAATATTTCCAAGCGGACGTTGGCTAACTGATTCTCTATCGTACTTTTCTTTATTCCTTGTTCATTCAAGTACTCGATGCAGAGGCGCCATTGGACATGGTGTTATCTGGTGCGATAATTCATGGTATCACTCCACTGATATCAATTTCTTCACGCTGACCTTTATTTTTTGCTCTTCACTTGTAAAAGTAAAAGTTGTAAAACAACAAGGAAATGTTAACCTTTTTAGAGGATTTTGAAAGTGAGAACTAAAAAAGGGGGCAGCTGTCGAGTTCTTTTGTTAACAAATTTTCGGTGTTTCCAGATTATTGGTACCCTTTTTACCACAACCTCCTCCTTCCAACTGAGCCACTGACTTAGTGACCCACAGACTAGTATACAAAATTTGACCCAATTTTTAAAAAGGTTCGCCATCACTGATCTATAGCATGTAGAGTTTAAGTCGACAAAAGAATAGTAGAGTAGAATTGTAATTCGTAGCAGAGAACTATAGCGATGATACTTTGCAAACTGTACCATCTTCTAGATGTGCATGCTTTATGTATGAATAATAAAAAGTTACACGCACTGGACTTGAGAACTCTAAAATACTCTTCCAAAGATGGAATTGTGAAAGTACAAGATCTTTTCACGTCTGAATGTAAAATATTTTTAACAAAAAATGTTCACTCACTTGAGAAGATCTAATTCTCATGAAAAGAGCATATAGAAGATAAAAAAGAAGAGTATATAACTCAATACGTGTATTATATTCACTATATCTGTACAGCAGTAGTTCTCAAAGTGTGTGCCAAGTCGCATTGCTACGCTCTGGAAGACTTCCGGTGCGTCCTATGGTATTTCAGAAAAACATGTGCCCAGACATAAAAATAAATATACCATTTCATTACGGAAATACCGCTCTTTTTGCTAACACATCATCATTATGTTAATTAACAGCGTTTTTTCTTGCAAAAAGCTGTCATCTACTGGTCCACTATCAGACCAACATGGCACTGTATCATCAGTACATTTAGTATACTTTTTTCAGTAAAATTTCACTTAATTATTATAACATATTTCTCAGAAATTGGTCCATAGCGGGCCTGCAATTATTTGTATGATTTTAAATGCGCCCTGACTTCAAAAAACTTGGCAACCTCTGGTATAGATAGTAGGGCCTATCAACGCGTACTGTCGCTTCGCTTTCGCGATCATAGTGTCCATTTCTCTGGGTTGATTTAGCGATTTTCTCAGGATTTCTTCCGCGAAAGATGAGAAAAGATCGGCAATACAATAGGAAGAAAATGAATAGAAATGGAATGAATAAAGGAGACACGCGAAGGCATGGACACTCTCTTGTATGGACATATCTTAATTCACCAATTTACTGCAATTACAATTATTTCCATAACTATCCATCAATTTAATATTCGTATGCGAGAGTAATTGTGTTTATGCTGGTTTTATACTTATTTGTGTCTTCGATTTGAAGAAAATCACCTATCATTACAGCGAGAACGAAGCGACAGTCGTATTCCCCCTTACAATAGCACTCTTATCTTACTTCTTGCGATTTCGATGGTTCTTGAATGAACGCTCATTAATGAAATCGCTCGTAGTTTTATTGACCTATATGCATTAGATTTACGATCGATGTAAAAGTAAGATTGTGATAATTACTTCTGAATTAGATTTCTATTTAACTTTCCTATATGAAAAGCAACCAAAACCAAAAATATAACATTATTGTCCGCTCTACATTAAATACTTTTCGTTTCTTCAAAATAGGTATGCAATTCTTTAATTACACCGCACAATGGTGTTTTCTATCATTTCCCTCCATCCATATTAAAATCACGTAACTATAATAACCAATGGACTCTCACTCTTTCACAGCCCAACCTAATCTAAGCCAACCAACTCTCTTACACGTAGCACTTTTACTCGCCAATGCTAATGTGTGTATCAACTGAAAATTAAGAAGTATTTAGAGAATCGTGTACAATGCAATGATCATTCAAGTTAACGTACCCATAAAACAGGTATACGAGGCACGCTACAAGCGTTACATAACGAAACGTTCCCGTAAACAGTAGAACGAGGCTGCTGAGAACGCGTCGTATACCTAATTAAAGGTTAAAAACCGAGGCAAAATCAGAACACTGGAGGCTCCCTCATTAGCCATAGAAATGCACGACCGCGATACGCCACGCTCTATACGTATATACACAGCGCACAGCCTCGCGTACAATCCCGGTCGTTCATTGAAAAGCTCCTCGCGAGCAGATGCACACGCTGCCCCTCCCGCCCCGATCTACCAATACCAGCCAGCGAATCTGAAAAACCGTAGCGTCATTCATCGTGTCGGTAGACACAGATCCGTCGATAATGAGGGAAAGAAAATGGTCGATACACAGAACGCCGCTCCGTGGCGTGGGAGGGGGACGTACGACCAGAAATGTTCCCATTTTTCGTTCTCACCACCACTGACGAAGTTCTGGTTGTGTAATTGTAACGGAACCATTAAATCCTCCGGCGAATATTACTGATTGTAACCGTAACAATGGCGCAGTGGTAGTGGCCGCCATCATAAAAGTATCGTACGTAGTAGTAGTAGTAGTAGGAGTAGTAGTAGTAGTAGTAGTAGTAGTAGTAGTAGTAGTAGTAGTAGGAGTAGTAGTAGTAGTAGTAGTAGTAGTAGTAGTAGTAGTAGTAGTAGTAGTAGTAGTAGTAGTAGTAGTACTAGTAGTAGTAATAGTAATAGTAGTCAGTCTCATACGAATGGTAGTAATATGAATAGCAAATGGCGGTCGAGAGCAGCCACAGTTGCATGCAGTCGAAGCGGAATCGAATAAGAGGGCTAGAGAGAGACGACGAGAGCCGGTAGGTGGATTGGTGGAGAACGGTGGGCTGCAGTGAGAGGAATTGGAAAGGAGAGTGGGGCAGGGGATAGGAGAGTGCAGACTCGGTCTGGTAGCGCTAGGTCGACTCTCCGGTTGCAGCACTCTGTAATGAATGGTGCATCGCACGCGGGGCAACGCCCTGTCAGCCAGCTGACTGAAATGAACCGAATCGAACTAAGCCGTGCCGCGCCGAATCGTGGCCAGGACCGTGTGACGCCTTTGCCGCGCCCGCCACTCCCTGATACTCATTAATTTCTAACTTTATCCGATAAATTGTTCTTAGTTTCCTTTTCTTTCTACCCTAAAAAGTGATTGTATATTTTAGTAATTTTGTACTCTATTTGTAAGTAAGCAAATGGAGTCTAAACAGAGGTTCGTTTGTGGAAAATTCAAGGCAGCACGACTGATTTAAGTACTGACTCGTCCATTTGTAAAAAGAGAAATTAAGTTTCTATAATTGTTTCTTGAATAATTGTACTTTGCCAAGGATGTTTTAACAAAATCTCGAAACAGTAATGAATAATGATCTAAATTCCTGGGACTATTGATTTCCTCGCAGTTTCAGAAGCTTGAGGTCATCCAGATCAAATGTCGTTGAAACCAGTTACTGCAGCGAGCAGTATTCGCTCAAGACTTGCAAATCTTGATCGCATCTTACTCGTGCAACGTAACCAAGAGGCTCGAATAGACAAAGTAAGCTGCTGTTCCTTGACTACTAGGAAGCTTGCGTCTCGAACAGAAATTCCGGGACCAAACAGGGATAAAGTCAATGGAACGTTAAGAAAAGTGCATCTGCGCAGGTCACGACAAAAGTCGTTTGCGGCTAATTCGCGCAACGAGAATGAAGGAGACAGTCCGCTCTCTCTATAATCGCAGTCATCGGCAATAAACTGTTCAGCCGTCAACCCGACCCAGTTTCACGTTCGCACACAATCGTACGTACCGACTAGGAGGCTCACACGCGCCTAACATACACGCGCGCAACGCGTTGGCCTGGTCGTTCCCCTCTCCATTTTCTCGACAAGGCTGTGCCTTTGATTCGCCGATTCTCGAAAATAGGCCATTCGCAAAACACGCTCGAGGAATAAATGGTTCAGGTCTGACAAAAGCGGAAACGTTACGCGTGAACTTGGATCGTACTGTTTCAATTTGCTTAGAACTTAAGCGAATGAGATTAGAACTAGCTGAACTGTCTTACTGCGACTCGATCTCATCTTCGTACAGCATGGCGGCAGCCTGGAGAACTTTAGTACAGGTTTTCGTTGTAGATGGCTCTTTGTACGTACCTAACACAGAAAAGAGAAAACACGGGTTAATTTTAAATATATATATATGAGACGTGGTTTTTGAAAATGGTATAAATCAGGGTTGAGCATTTGTCCACAGACTATCGTAATCTACGTCTACGTGTAAACAATGTCAATTATGTATAACGTATCATCTACATATGTCAACAATGTGATCTATCTCTGAGAGTGGACCAAGAAACTTGCAGATTCTAATATTCCCGACGACTATTTTTATATAATTTAAGAGACATCAAAAATATGCTTGTTTTAAAGTTATATTTAACTATAAATTTTATAGAGCATTAAGGATATTTTCTATTCTCTCTCTTCCTCCTTTTCTTTTAATAAATTTATCTAAGTTTACAGAGAATATATGTTAAAATAATATTACGTGTTATGCTTAAAATGAGAGAACCAGCTTTATTTTTTCTGTTAAGTTTATGTTTATCTTATATTATGTCAAGTATACAATAATATGTTTCGTTTTGTATGAATTATAATTTAAATTTTGCGCACGGTGCACACGTTATAAAAAAGACTGATTAAATAAAAGGTATGCATTTTGCGTATTTTAATGTCAAATTTATGACAATTTATATGGTTTACATTGCTCGTAAAAGAGCCCATGTCAGCATCGCGTAGACAATACGTCAACAAATCATGTAGACGTAATTTTGGAGTCTACGGCACAACCCTGGTTTTGGTGCTCGCCAGGGTGAGATTCAGTAGCACTGCTGCACCCAATATTGAATGGGTGGGGGCGACAAGCATGACGTCACCCTCTGCTGCAGCAACGGATAAGCGTCAAGAGAAGTTCTATCGTGTGTCGAGCGTTTAGAAGGGAGATGACCAACGACGGAAAAGAGTGAACTGGTGTGCAAGTATATAACGAGAAAGAACTGGGATAAACAAAACAGAAAAAAGAAGAGGAAGCTGGAAAGAAAAAGAGTGGGAAGTCGAGAGAAGGAAAGAGAAGTAACCGAACAGGGCGTGAAGAAATAAAAACATTGGAATGGAAAAGAGCGTGCCAAATGAACGGCCAGGGGCTCCATGGAATATGACAGTATAAATTGTTCATATGCAATCCTTTTAAAATTAGAAAATAGTCGATAATGTAAGAATATCGAGTTAGGGTGCACGAGCGGTCGAGGAGGGCCATGTGCATCCCCGTGCGGCATCACCCCTCTCTGGGGCCTAGCCTAAACGTTTGGATGGGCCATGGCGTCGGGGGTGTCCTCGAGGCTAATACGAGTGGCCTAAGAAGGCATACTTGTACGAACCTCCGAGTTAGACACGAGTCGAAATAAACGCCCTCATAGTCCTTACAATAATTACCTAGCGAATAACTTTATTTCCCTCCCAACCTAATCTAACTTACAAGAGAAGCGAGGAAAATATTGTTGAGCTTGCGTGAAACTGGAAACACGAGAGTAACGTGACATGGCCTGACATTTCTGACCACATTGACGTCGAAAATTAGAAAATAATGAAAAAGCAAAGTATCCTTACGTTTGTGGTTGCACGCGAGGAGTGAAGAAGCGTACGCGAGAGGGACGAACGGAACAGAAACGAAAAGAGAATGCGTGGGGGATGAGAGTAGCGTAAGAGTAGGAGTAGCAGTTGGACGACGCGACGGAGGGACGACGAGAGAAGGGGTTGCGTAGTAGAAAGGAGCGTCGGCCGCGCGAGTGGGATATCGAGCGACGTCGGCCGTCGGGACGGCGACCCACGCAAACTGTGACGTCACGTGTCGCGTCAGCTGCTACTTCCGCGCAGAGCGAATCGCGCGGCCAGCTCCGTGCATCCCCATCGGCTTCTCATCTTCCCGGATCTGCGCCAAATCTTCCTCATTCTGTTTGCACGGACGGAAACGTGCTGGCCACATGCGCGCATCGCTTGCACGATGCAACGCGTACCTCCATTTTCTTTTTGCACATTTTGCCTCCCTTTTCCTCGTGCGCCGTGAGATAGACCGCGGTTTCTCTTCCCTCGCGAGCACTCGCACAACTTTTTGGCAATCGACAACACTACAAGTAATGATGTCAAAAATAATGTGCACCTTGGCGACTTTTTTGAATTTTTAGTAGTCGACTTGAAAATGCTTTTTAATTTCAAACGTAAGCCTTTGTGTGTTGAATATATTACTGCAACATGATTCTACTGCAACCAGCGAACTATACATTAGAATACCTAGTATATCGACTCGATATCAATTCGAGTAAATTGTGTTTATAGTCTCTGCATTGGGGTAATTACAAGTAATGTGATCAAGAATGAACTTATCTAATACTATTAATAAGTAAGTTTCCTGGCGATAAGTTTATGACGCATACATTGACAAAAGCTTAATCTTTCCAAACCTCAGTACTTTTCTAAAACGCAACAGGAAACAGGACAAATGGTTAAAAGTCAGAACTATCCCGCCAAAAGCGGGACGTCTAGTCGCCTTAACATACGACAACGCGTGCAACAACTCGGAATTCCAATCTCGCCTTGATAAAAGTCCACCCACGTGTTACCTCTACCGCCGTGGTTCCCCGCACGACTCGAAACTAACTCTCGCGGACGCTGTCCTGCGTAGTTGTCGTCCATGATGACGCATACGCGGGAGCAGATAAACGGTACGTAACCTTGAATACAGTCGTTCGAAAGATCGTATTAAATATATTGGCTGAGTATGTACCGAGTCGCTGCTAAAGAAAAAAAAAAAGAAATTGATTCCTACGGCTGTGACGCCATTTTTCTCTTCTCTGGTCTTGACGAGCAATCTATTTGACCCCTCTACAACATCACCCCTATCGTATCCTTGTATTAACTGTTCCACTAGGGAAAATGGCATAATTCTATATTTTCAAATACCTATCGACAGCATTTAGTTGGTTGGGTTAAGTTAGGCAGAATCATTGATGCAGTCAGTAGGTGTCGACACGCGTAAGTCAGCTTTCCATCGTCGCAGCCGGTCAGGACAGGTGGTGTTTAACGCGTTCCATGCCGCGTGGGGCGCATACACCCTTCCCGTTCGAGCCATTTGAAATTCTCATGATAAAACGAAGAGTGCAAGCAAACTTGTAATGCAAACTCCTCTAAGATGAAATTTACCGCTTCGTTCCCTTATGCATCTTAAACTCTACTATAATTATTGTCTTTGTGCTATTGTAAAGATTGTAAAGTACGTGCCAGAAGCGAAACTTTCTAATTGTAAAGCATGAGACGTGTGCGTCACACGCGACCTAAACGGAAGGTACCCAAAAATTGGTCCGCCACGGAACGCGCTGAATGACGTTGGTAGACGAAGAACTACGCACTCTCCGAGTATCGACACCCTTATTTATACGCAGAGAACGGGCAAGAGTACGTATGTAGACGGGTTCGCCAAGTACGCCAATTGGCTAACGCGATAAACGAGTTGGAATAAAACGAATCGACCGTACGATAGGTTAGGAGCATCAGCCGGTCGGCCAGTCAGTCAGGCTTCCTGTGACGCATCCGATTCAACGAGCAAAGAGGAATGAGACGCAGTACGCAACAACTCGCCTGGTACCACCAGACACTGACGCCTCTCTTTCACGTGTTTCGTGTACCAGTCGCGTCGGTTCGTACCACGTGGGTGGCACCGTACCTACTGCAATGTATACATCCACGTACAAAGCACGCCCATGACCAAACTCATTATCGACGGTCGATCGAATGATTCAACGCTGTACCACTAACCTTCCGCTTCCTGATTTTACCTTCAACTAGAGCAGGGGTTCTTAAACTTACGTAGTCCAAGAGTGGACTCTTGAATACCATTCCCTTTGCGGACCCTGTCCCAACTCTAAGCTCAATGACCAGGGTCCTCGACAAGTACATTCTATTCTCTTAATTCTTCTGTTCTACTTTTCGATCAATGTGAAATCTTATATCTTCAACAAAGAAATCACTAATAGAGGTGTGGTGGTCCTCGCCACTAGAGGGACAGCACACTCACCAGTTTCACGCGAGCACTCATGTCCTAAACAATTTCTATATAATAGAAATTCCGACCTATCCCTAGCATCCCAGCGTCTAAGGCAGGGTCTGCTAGGAAGCCTTACTGATGAGTCCACTAGCAGGCCCAGGACGAAACGTTCTTCCCTCTCTTTTCCTTCCTATCCTCTCACACACTTTCTACCCTTCTCTACACAGCGCAACAAACGAAGCGGCACAACCGCTTCAGAGGTATCCAGATGCGACGATGAAAGTAAGCGATGGCAGTCTTGCAGTGCACAAAGTAGTCGCGTAACTCTAACCCAAAATGTACGAAAAAGTAAGAATTATTAGGCGCATTAGGCGTGCAGTAGATAGCGAAAGCTCTCAGCGTATCAAAAGTCGACGACCTTCCGGTTTACTCCAGAGGCAACGCGGTAGTACTCGAGAGAGTGCACTTGAAGTACAGTTTCCTTTCTTTCTTTCTACCTCTGCTACTCTCCTCTCTGACGACGATCGTCACCAGAGTTTACACGCACGCTTCGTCGAGCAATCCGTGAATCGATCGTGAAGAAACGGTGTGCAGCACGTCGCGCTCGTGGTACGAGCTATCGTTTTCTTCTCGACATCAGAGAATCGCGGAAAGAAGAACGCGAGGCACGAGGAGGAATAACTCGCGGGGGTGTGGCGGCGCAGAGGCGCACACGATCTATTCGTAGATCAGCGAACGTGAAAGAACGCGAGAAATCATAGAAATGCATGAATCAAAAGTCAGCCACCGCGGTATGGGGGTTTAGTTTCGTTAAAAATGTTGAACGCTGGGTTGGACATTCATCCGTAGACTATCATTCTTTTTGGCGGAATTCGATGCCTAACTTTCTTTGAGAACTTATTTTATTTGCAATTAAAATGCAAATCACGATCGAGATTATCGTTACGTAAAATGACGGTTCCGGATAGACGTACGTATAAATAAATTGGCCTTGACAAAGTCGAGGACATACCAGTTTTCAAGCGAAGAAAAATGTCCACAAGTGCATTACACTCCCTGTGGGACCTCGCAGGAGGGGAAACGACGATAGCCGTTAATCAATGTCATCCAGCATGTACGCTGGAATCTACAAATGCATCGAGGTCACGATATCCGAGAAATCTAATCACGAAGTTGCCTCGATGGGAATACGGAAGGTTAAGATGCTTCTTTCGACGAGCGTACCACACCATGTGATAACGTTTGTTCAAATTCGTTCTACATTTTCCGAACGTATACGCATCTGATAAGATCCTGCTTATAATATCGTGAGAAGAAACCAATGTGCGCTCGATTGGATCATGTTCGATGAAAATCTAGCGCACAAATTGCTGAGATATATAGCGCAACTTTATTAATCAATACACTAATCAATTCGACTTAGATACAAGCGTGCATCCGTGAGAGATTCATTTCTTTTGCATAAATAAGTTTTTTCGAAACTTGGTTTAGAAAAGTATGAATCTCTTTACTTAATAAAATCCACTGCAGCAAGTTCGAACACGTTATAACTCCAGTTAATTGTACGATATCGTAGCCTTGCGCGCAGTGACGCTCGGAAAGGACGATTACCGAAAAACAAAAAGCAAACTAGTTTTCCTTCTTTTAGTGTGCGTGCAGCAACAAGAAACACCAAGGACAATGCTTTTAATCCTCACGTTCGATGTGGTAGCAGTTCTGTTGGCTAAACATTTGTAAACGCGCTCATCTGCAACGCGGTATTATCAACACTGGATCCACGGATGTTGATTACAAACCTATTTTTACCAAAGTGAGAACTGAATGAAGCTTCCAATTAAATTCGTCGAATAATTATACACTCCGCCTAACCTAACGTAAACATTCCGACAAACTAACTCCAAACCTGTTATCGTTTCTCACGATTATTCAAATTCGAGTGGAGCTCACAGAAATCTTGTGTATACACAGATGCATCAGTATCTTGAAGGAGAGAAGCAAGAAGAATATTTCTGTTCGCTGTGGAAGAGGCAAACGGATGTTAATTTCATGGAAATAGAAATCCTTTCGCCAACATGTTAAACCGCCATTGGTCGCGGTCGATGGCGGCGGAAAAACGGCGCCCGTCGCGCCGCCAGTGAAACTGCATTCTTCTCAAGTACGTTTGCGGCAATCGTAACCGATCATTATTCTATATACAAGGTGAACCAGCGTGCTTTCCCAGGAAATGCTCGCGCGTATTAAATCAGCTTCGAATAGAATATTAGGGCGGATTAAAGTGTAGCTGGATTCAAATAAAATTGTACTGCACGCTGCGTGTCACTGAGACTTAACCCTTTGCGCTCGAAAGGCGACTCTCAGTCGCCACGGTGTTTCATGCAGCAACTCGAGTTTTTCATGATTTTAAGTTTCGAAGCCCCACAAAAATGAATTTCGAGGGCGAAACTAACTAGAGTGAAGATGAAATTGATTATCAACTGTTGAAAAATTAGATTAGTTGTATTCACGAAGGAATTAGTAACAGAAAAAGTGATCTGCGACCGAAAAAGTCATCGAGCGCAAAGGGTTAAAGCAAGAAGAAGCGGAACAGCAACTAAATCTTAATCTTCTACTGCTGCGATTATTTCAAAGGTAACAAACCGCTGGTGGCTATTTTAAATTAAAAAGTATTGCAAACGATAATTTATTGGAATAGAACCTAACTTAACTTTACTCGTAACTCATTAGTAGGAGTAGTAGCCTAATTATCTTTGCCTGGGATCGGTTTTCATCGTGCCTTGCGGGGCACCAACTAGCTGACGCAAACCGATCTAAAGCAACTAGTAATTTTCTACAAAAAGCTATTCTATAAATCGTCGAGAGAGGTGCGTGCTTCCTTAACAGCATGATTGGAAAAGTTAATTGGTCGAGCAGCGGGGTGAGATATACCCGTTGAAACAACCTTTCTCTTCTGGTCTGTTCCTGACAGTCTGTTAAGTTTCCACTGTTAATGAAATCTGAAGAATGAATGAGAATTAATTGAGAAACGGTTTGATCCTCTAATCTCACGAGTCAGCGAGTCGAGGCAGGGTTTTCAAAGGTACGCTCGGCTAGAAACACGACCGTGTTGTTCTGGAATAGAAACGCACCGCGCTATTGTTGAATCAAAATCGTGTATCCTTAAACGCCCACGGATCTTCGCGGGACGAAGAACGGAAGATATTATCAAAAGTTGTAGGTTAGAAACCGACTGGGGAGGAAACAGGAGCGGCGCGCATTCGTCGAAAGGGATCGCGTGCCTATGAATAGCGAGGATAAATAGACAAGGAGAGCCGAGACAAAGAGGGCCAGTTGGTAAGGAGGGAAGAAATAAAAACAGGTAGGCGCGAGGTGTTGCGAGCGGAATAGTCAAGGTTCACGGGAGAGGTATGCGGATCTGAGAAGCCGATAGAGCCAAACGACTGCGAGATGAGCTTTCAAGGGAGTACTTGCCTCGGATTCCAAGGTCCGTGCGGGAGAATTTTCGGTGAGAAGAGAGGATAATTTAGGTTAGACGCCATTCTAATATGGCGGTCCTCCAATATCCGCCACTAGGGGCACAGTAACCTTCAGACGCGTAATAAGTACTCCGCCATCTTTTCTATATAATAGAAAATCCTAACTTGTCCTTAACATCCCTTTTTCTAAAGGATACGTTCTTCCTTCTCTCTTCTTTCTCACGCATACACAGCTCTACACGAAGCAGCACGCTTCACTAGAAATCCTTACGGTTTAATATCTTCTACTAGACTTTTGAATGTCAACAGATGGCGATTTGCATTCTTTTCGCGTCCAATATCTTTGCATACGTTATTCTTCTTTTTAACTAAAACTCTTTAATCTTTTCTACTTCTTCGTCAACCTTTTCTTCCCCCTTTTAGTCGCCTCTTACGACAAGCAGGGGATACTGTGGGTGTATTCTGATCCCCACCGCACAGGGATTTAGAGGTCCTTAAATCTCTTTATCTGGAAGCAGGAGTATCGCAAAAGATCGGATCCAACCTTACCATTGGCAAAGTCTTACAATCTTTAGAAACGAGCGAGTTCGACAACAAAGTTAACCATCCAAAATGCACTAGCGCATGTTTCGTTCTAAGGTTCAGTTGTGAGTCAGGCACGCACAATTGGGTTCAAATGTGAGAACGATATTGCAGACCATAGACGACGTTGGTCTAAGGAAAATTACAACGGACGGTAAAACGAAGCGCTGGTCTAATTGTTTCAATTTATGCCTGACGCGAATAGCCAGCGCAGCAACGCTCGCTAAAGAGGAAGTCGCCGGAGGATCTCTTCACGGTTGTCGCCTATGCGATCGTTATCAAACATTCCGGATTACTGCTCCCGGAGATCGTTGCATCCAACGCGAAATTATGTACAGAGAAAACAAATGTTTTAGCCTTTCTATTGTGTACTTGCTACGTCGTTTTCCATTCAGATTTTCATTTGGTCCGACAGAATGATATTTAACATTGGAATCGATGCATGCTGATCGAATTTCACGTCACAGAACCAACAGTCACGATTTTTGAAGCACAATACTGTACACGTTGTAAAATATCCTTCTTTTTCAGTTAGCCAGATAAGATAACATCTTTTTCTGTAGAGGAGCGAGAAAGCAAGTTATCCCTGAAGGAATGAAGAGTTTAGTGTTCAGTGGACAATCAAATCAGTGGACAAAGATATTTCTTGTTATTAGTACACCGATTCAACGAGATAACTACACTTCGTCAGCCATTAGAAAAAATTCAATCTAATGGTTGGATGAAAATAATATCATTACTCTTTCAATACACGCGACAAGCTAGCATTCACGAGCTGAGGACACGTAACACCGTCTCTATCAGCGAAGAATCCACGTGACGCTGTGATCGCATTGCTCCAAGGGTGACGTAACAGCAACGATGTATTAAACCGTTCGCCATTGAGATTCTTTAGATTTCTCTAGACTTTATTTATTTAATGAAAAAGTTACATAGCGCAATAATGCAGAATAAAAAAGAAAAGTAGTTCTAAAAAGAAGAAGAAAATAGACAAACAGTGACAAAGAACACTCGAGCGTGCAATGATACGTATCTGATCTATGCTCTGAATTTGGCAACGATCGACGTGGGATTTGACGATATTCAACTGAACGAAGTGAAGTCATTTTACGCTATTTTTTGTTACCATTCCAATTGTATCGTTCTTAATCCTGAATGAAATACCGTACACGGTGTGAATTGAAGTTACGCAAAAAGTGATCACGCGAGAACAGATTGCAAACCGTGGCGCTACTCTTGGCGTCTGTAGACATCACAGCCTCGAACAGAGAAAAAGTGTCTCGCCACACTTCGCGCCATTCTTTTTCTCTCCCTCTAAATAAATATTATGACGACTGCACGTGGTCGTGCAAAAGGTGAATTAACGGAAGTGATTCCATCGCGTTGGTCGAATAAAGAAGAAAACTGTGCACTGCGCGCGTGTCTGCCATATCTCTATGATAGTCGCTCCAAAGCTACAGTAATAATTTTACTGTTTATATTTAAAGTTAGTGAATGAGAAAAGGATCTGAAGGCACCTCATCTTCACAAGACAAGACTTAGTTAAAAATATTACCAAGTACAAATGATCTCTCTCTTCACATTAGTCCTTCACGATGCGAATCACGTTTTAATACTACTCAATACCAAGTGCAATCGAAACATTTTATAAATTTATTAAAACCGTGAAGTATTAAAGATATTTAAAGCTCGTTGCCATAGCAAAAAGCTTCAGAGTAAAGGTTTTATTAAATCAAATCTGTTGTAATAACAAAATGCGACGTTTCATTCCTAACAAGAACAGAGTACACGAAGAATAGCAATGTTTAGGCTGAAAACCCCTTTGGGAGTAGGTCAACGTGTCTGGATCAGTATCGCTGCCGCCGCCAATTAGCCGCCAAACCGTAGAGGCAACGGAAAAGAAAGGGTTAAAACTCGGCCGACCAAGCGACACACTATGCGATAAATGGAGCATCCTCGTTACTGGGTGTATGTTAGATTTCTTAAGAGTGTTCCGGATTATATATATCCAGCATGGCTCAACTACATATTTATTACATACAGGGTGTTCGAAGAAAATCATTCAATATTTATATGGTATATAGAACGCACTATGCTGAGTGAAGAAGCCTTAATGTAGATCAGTTTAGATTATGTTTGATGAACTATTAGTGAAGCACAAACATTATTGTTTGCAAATTCATAATACAAAATAACAATATTTGAGTTGGCAAGAAAGTATTTTCGATGTTCGCACATAAATAGCACTGTGATTCTTATGAAAGACTTCTATCATGATTCTTTCCTTTTGGTACCAGTCACATTTAGGTTTGGTTACCATCGAACTAAATGGAAGATATGTAATTAATTAAAGCTCAATCTTTTCATCAATAAAGACTCCATATTTACTACACAATTGCGCATTTCATCTTTGAGTGAACTTTAATATTAATTCAGTTACTTTACTGTAAAGATGAGTGAAAAGTCGATGAGAGAGCTGTGTCAAAGCAATGTGAACGTGTCAATAACTTAAAGAAACGCAATGCAGCATAACGAATAGACAAAAAGCAAGCAATTGCAGTAAACATAATACATTTAAACAGCGATGGTGAAGACCAAATTCCAAATGAACACTTTCTTCCCCAAATTTGATCCTGTATTGCTTTAGTTTTGACAAAATTAGTCGAACAGTCGGAAATTAAAGCGATTAAACAACCTCTGAAAGAAAAACCAGTACGCAAAAATTGCCGAGTATGACGGGAAGTAGTCGAGCATCGACGCCTCGTGAATTTTAGCACCCATTTACCGTTCTCTCGGCAAACACTTTTCCCTCCGTCTTCGAATATCGAGGACAGTTCCGTTTACCGTCCCTCGTCCGTTTCACTTAGCGTCACAAGCGTTTCTTGCGCGTTTAGCGTGAGATAGAGACACCCGTTAGGCGAACAGCCGAGCGTTAATGAGATACACGATGGACCAACCAACAGAGGAAGGACGAAATCTATCCCGCTTTCGTTCTCCATGGAACGGCTTATTAATTCATGGAACTTCCGCGAGGCTGCGCGTAACATGCAAATTCCTCGATCAGAGCGCGGAGGAAAAGAAGAAAAAAAGAAACGAGAGGGAAGAGAGAGATCGAATACATTTAATTAAATTATATTTGAGAAAAATCTGTTTCATATAATTTTCCTTTACTTTAATGAATAAAGCTGGTCGAAAGCTCCCTTCGAATTGCACGAAATAGGAAATTTGCGAATACACCGACTATAAAAGTATCGCAGCGGTAGCAACGTAAAATGGCGGGCGTTTCGAGTGAGGAAATTCTCATTTCCAATTGTCGCTGAAGTTGAACAGGTTCGATTGAACGCGACGTGTGATCGTGGATAGGATAGTTCGACTCCTCGCGTTTTCGTTAACTCGAGGAGCGAAATTTACGAGGACCACCTGCGATGACCGAATACCGACACGACGCGGGCCTCTATAATGGTTCGTCGGTGGAAATCGAGGCAGGTGCATCGCGCTGTGGCATCATATCACAAGAGGATGCAGGGGAGAACCGTGCGTGTCGTCCATCCTCTTATAGAGAGCGATGGAGAGAGAGAAGAAAGAGGAAAAAAGAGAAAGAGAGAAGAGGGAGAGAAAGAAAGAGGGAAAAGGGAGAGGGAGGAAGAGGAAGAGATAGAAAAGGGGAAGAGAGAGCAGAATATTGGCCGCAAGAGTGCGCATGCGTCGCGGAGAGCCCAGGGAGAGCCCGCGAAACAGCAGAATTCAAGAACGATGGACCAGCTTGCCTTGGCGAGGTCTTTCCACTCGCGCCGCCTCTGGAATGCGACGAGGAGAGACCATCTACGTGGTCTGAAGAAAAGAACCGGGTAGAAGAACGGGGAGAAGAAGATGGTGGAAAGTAATAAGACGAACAAAACGATTACGAAGTACAGAGGTGGTCCAGCCCAGAGAAATTGTATAGAGCGAGTCGTGCGCGTGCAAACGAAGGAGAAAGAGAGAGAGAGGAGGCACGACCGAGGCGATGGAACAGCCAACGATGAAAAATGAAGGAGAAAATTAGGTTAACCTTTTTACTTTGCTCGTTGCTTTTCTCTAACAATCGAAAGCTGATTTGCATGCGATTGCTTAATTAATTCGCAATTAAAGTGGTACAGTGATAGAAATATTTTGTTCTACTGGCCTTGTAGATTGTTTCGTTAAATGTTCAAATCTCTTGGGCAGGGTTTATGGTAAAAAAGGAGTTGAAGGAAAGTCGGGAAGATAGTTTGCGTTTCTTATTCCCGTTACTTTCCCGTTACATGCGTAACTGTATGGTCGTGCATAATGGCTCGCGTGTAGGTAATTGTTATTAAATATGGTAATCGCGCGATAATAGATACAAAGTGTTAATGAGACGTTAAAAGATGCAAAGCGTTGAACACAGTGGGAAATGAATAAGCGAAATTACGATGTTCCATCGTAAAAGCCACTAAACTTACGTTACCTCACAGAAAATTTCACATTTCTCGGATACGTTCATTGGAAATCGATAGTACCGCAAAATAAATTCCTTCCCGCGACTTTTACGGTCGCATTTTTTCTGAATGCAAACAACTCACTGCAAAGCTCGCATAGAGCTGAAGAAGAAAATGATCCATTTTCACTTTGTAAAAATCTCTCAATTTCACATAATCAAATAGAAACAACAGTTATTCTCTCGTATTTTTCCATATTAACCCTTTGCACTCGAACGTCCTCTCTGAGGGGACATCAGATTGCGGAAGATAAAATTATTCTACCGCAGCTTTCTGAGAAACGCATGTATCCCTCAAGTTTTCCATCAAAATGGAAATTTTCTATTACTGGGTGACGTTAGTTGCTAAAATATTGCTAAAATATTGCTATTTTAGCACATTTCCATCACTAACGTCTGAGAAGGAGGCGAGTGCAAAGGGTTAAAGAATATTTATAGTATCCCACATCGTGCATCTCCTGTACGGATTTCTCTTCCTGCCCAAAGCATATCGAAGGATGAAACTGAAGAGAAAAGGGAAACGGAGTCAGCTCGAAGATATCGTTAATAACTAGACACATATCGGGGACGAAGCAATACGCGTGGGCAGGTATGTAAACTCGTACATGTAAATAATTCCCCGATTATTCTGAGACCAATTGAGATATCGTGGTGACATAACAATACAAAGCGTATGCGTGTACATATACGCGCAGCTGGCACGCATTGTTTATTTACGCGTTTCGAGATACCGCAGCATTAACAGCTCTTTCCCTAACTCAGTGATTCCTAAACTTCTTTAAAATCAAGACGCGTTTAATATTTTATATCTGAACACATGTTTCCATGGAATACCATAGGGTGCACACTTTGAGAACCACTGCTCTACCGTCTCATCGAAGTCATTTCGAACAACTTATCTCTTATTTGTAATCAAATTTCTTATGGCGATACGTATACTACAGTAATTTAAAAATTTAGAAAACAGCCCAGTTCTAATTAATAAATTAATATATTGCAACACGTCGTCTACAGGATTTTCACCAACAGGGATCTCTCTGTTTATATGCATACATGTTCCAAAAATGATTCATGTTCATATCGATCAAGTGGCAAAAGTATCAATGATTATAACCAATTGAGATTAGATTATGTTGGATTGGCGCACGCAATAATAATTTCTTTATCACGTATGTACGCGAACGAATGCGCTAACATTCTCCGTTTAGTTACACGGTTTCTTTGATTATCGGCAAACCCGATACGAGAAATACATTGTAGGCATTCCGCGTATTTGCGAGGTGAGCTGAGACTTGCGTATCGATAAGATATCAGCCGTCGAGGGCGATGAAACTCGACTCTACGCGCAGGCTATGCTCCGCCATAAGAACGATAACGATTCCTTCTATCTGTCGGTGTACCTGGAATTTAGATCCGTTTGTAAATAAAGCGTACGCGTCGTAGTGTAGCATAAATACTTGAGCCTTTGAATAGGTTTCAGTTGTTGATAATATGGTACTTTCCAGCTTTTAGGCAATTATTCGATGTTCATTTGGATTCTATACTATTAAGTACCAAACAAATGGCACCTGCATATCGCACAAACTTAGTTCTTAAAAATAATACTGCGATAAAAATGAAGTTTGTATTTAGAGAATGTGCAGATTTAAATCTAAGATATTCTTATTCTCAGTAGCAAGATTTATCAACCTGGTTCCATCGCCTTCAAAGTAGGCCCAGCCATGAAAACAAATAAAAGCTAGATTCCTAGTCCACAGTGACTGAGGCTAATATTCAGGCACCACATAGAACACATACCCACTAAAAATTCTATTATCCTTTTGTATTAGTGAAATTCTGGACATAGAATATCTACTTCACCAAACTACAGCTTCTCATACAATACACAACTGGCTTACAAACACAATCCTTCCCTTAGATCAATTTCTATAAAAAGGCGACCTATAAACTTTCTATGAACCAAGGAAAAAACCATGGTTCCATGGTGTAGACCTTGCAAGACAATTCATAGTGAGATTCATAAGAATCGAGATGAACCACTACAACACAGCAGCCAACTCCACTGACTCGAGTGAGAATAACTTCAGATCCCAGATGTGAATGTTCATTCCTCCACCAAGACGCCAACCACCTAATCTGGCGTTGCCCAATCTACTCTAAGCAACGTGAAAATCTGTTAATGAAGCTAAAAGCAGTGTAATTACCTCACTTAACATGCATCACCTCCTTTCTCTGAGGACCAAATCTGAAAGTCTTAGGGACCAACAATAACTTCTTCGATGCCTGTAAGATTATGTTGTAAGAAAAGGAAAGAAAGAAGAAAGGGCTACCATATATGGAATACAAATTAGGAATAAGTCAACTATACGAAACTTAACTCTTTGCATTCGGCTCCTCACGAACGTTAGCAATAGTTCCTATTGCTAAAATAACAAACTTTGAGCAACATTTTAGCAAAAGAAAACTTGGAGTAAACGCATTTCTCAAAAAGTTGCGATGAAATAAGTCCAACTTCTGCAATCACCAATCAATGCAGTGCCCTCAGAGGGGACATCCAAGTGCAAAGGGTTAAAGAAGCAGAGGACCAAAGTAAGGAGCGCACCAAAGTATTCCAATTGTAGGACAATAACTCGGATAATAGTTGTGAGACCTACCCACAACCTTAGCCATAATATCTCTAGTTCCTAGTTACTTTTGATACCCATCTATGATATAAGAATCGAGAAATAGCGGGAAAGGAGGATCGAATTGTTGTTCTGACGAAGGCAGCGCAAAGTAGCCGAGGACACGACATGCATTTTGCAAACCAAGTGCTGGTAGATTGAAAAGTGGCATAGGTAAACCGGGAATAAGGTATCACGGGTACAAGCGCGGGATCGCGCGTGACTCAGCATGTAAATGTTCGATAGACGGCTATTAATTTGTTACGTGTTTAACCCAAATAACCATTGCGGGACCGGTAGACGATCGCGCGTATTATGGGCGCAGTTAATGCATGCGACGACTATGGATAGAACCGAGTGGCGCCGTTCCCTATAAGGTTAGGACTGCTCTCTGTGCGCCTAGCTTTTTTAGGTTAGAGTCACACGAGTGTTGAAATTACTGTACGTAGATACGTTACGACCTGCGTCAATTTTGACGGACATTATATTGGAAAGCAACCTGTAAATAATTCGTTTTTTCCCTTTAAATGCACGCCATGCAAAAGAGGAAAAGAAAGGAGCTAACGTAACGAGTCAAGATGGCGGAGAAGGCAGACATTCTGTAACCTGTAGCCTCCCAAATAGAAAATGACTGAACAGTGACGAGTAAAGTATACAAAATTAAAATCAAATATCGCAAGATAACGATGAAAAATGCAGTGAATTGAAGGTATTGCATTTTATCATTTACAATGCAAACCATGCGCATTGCGCGATATCCTGCAGAGAATACAAACAGTGCATCAGAATCGTAAAGCAGTGCGAGGTTTTGTGTTTCTTGGCAATGATTGCCGACGCGACGAGTCAACAAACTCATTGACTTTCTTACGTAGGGCCACGTGGATCAAGCGAGTGAGTCATTACTCGCGCGATCCCGTTCTCCTTTCCCCTCGTAATTTGCAAAATACACACGTACATGTGTGTACCTACATAAGTGTACGCGTTACGACAGCCTACGAGCAAACTTCTGCTCCTCGCGTCGCATCTCTGTGGTTTACTTTGAATCATATTCTGCTATGATTATATCCGTTCATTTTGTACAATAAGAAATTGTTCTTTAATAAATACGACAAATTTCGTATCCTCAGATGTCATTCGAAAGAACACTAAAATAAAAAACTAAACTCTGGCAGTAAACTCTGTCGCATTATTGATATTGTCCACCCATTTGCGTTACTTCTACGCCTATGTTATCTTCATCAAAGTCAATGAAGCGAGAGTACATTGCGCAAGCTGGTTCTCTTCACAAGAGTTGGCAATTTTATAATTCGTAACATCTAACTCTTTTTTATTTCCAGTTTTTTCTGCGTGAAAAATATTTCAACGTATTGGTTAGAGGTTTTCTGTTTAAAGCGAAACCAATTATAATACATTTTGGATCATATTTGTATTTATTGATATCGTGTCGCCCTCGAATGGCGTATATATGCATTTAGACCCCCGATATTTCAGATTAGGTTGTGAATCCGTGACGGTCCTCCTACACTTGCCACTGTCTCTACAACCCTTTGCACTCGACTCCCTCCCAGACTTTAGCAATAGAAACTGCTGCTAAAATAGCAATATTTTAGCAATCTAGCATTTTAGCTTCTATTGTAAGTCTGCCAGATTTCACGGTTTAGTCTGTTTAACTAGTTATCAAAATTTCTATGAATTCCTCCCTTCATTCTTGAATGGGTTTGTAAGAAAGTGATGAAAAAGACTGACTAAGTAGTAACTCGTGAGCGTATTCGAATGCTTTATGTTAGACTTGCTTTCAACTCGGAGGTTCCTACAAGAATGCCTTCTTAGGCCACTCGTAGCAGCCTCGAGGACACCCCCAACGCCATGACCCATCCGTACGCTTAGGCAAGGCCCCAGAGAGGGGTGTGGTGCCGCTAGGAAATGCACATGGCCCCTCTTATTTCTCACAGGTTTCTCGACCAATTGTTATATATCTTTTTCTTTCGTATGGTAAATATATATTATTTACGACGACTCGACAAACGTGGCTACACACGCTTCGGCGTTTTATCTGTACAGGCCATTCGGGTTCAGGCGTGTCGAACGTATCGTTCATATTTGCTCCGGTTGCTTGCACAGGCCAAAATTACTGCACAGTTTTATCATCCACAGGTACCGATTGGCCTGCACAGGCGTGCCTGTACAGTCATAGCTGACAGACTTACCGGAACGTGTGTAGCCGGCTTTAAATTTCTCCCCTCGGCTGCCTCGACCCTCCTTACTCGTCTCTTTTCCATCCTTCCATCCTTCTTCACTCTTCTCCCTCAACTCACGACGCCCCAATTCGAATCCGGCCTAAAGGACAAGGCGAGAAAGTTTATTGTATTTTCACCCCTTCGATACAACAGTCTCGGTTACGTGATAGACAGCAGTGAATGTTTTATTTACAATGTTACGTTGTTCCTTCGCATCGATAACGTTCGCAAATCGTCAAGTGGACACACGAAGAACGAGAAAACTGAATTTGCCCCGCCACGCGTTCGAAAGCGCGTCATGCTAGTGTCGAAATGGCGATCTTTCGAGTAAAGTCATCATTGGTAACGAAGTGCTGCGTTACGGTAGCAACGCCTACCCTAATCTAATTAAGCTACTTTATTAAGGCTTTCTTATTCAGTGCAGTGTCTTCTATGTACTAGATAGTGATATGCACTGGAAATTGATCGATTCCCCCTTATTTTCAAGTAAAACCCTCTACTTTTCGATCACTGGTAAATACAATCTTTTGTTAGAAGCACGATGAATTATCAGGCTATTTTTCAAGCAGAATGGAACAGCGACTAAGTAGTAAGAAGTAATGGCGAAAGAAACGGGGCGAACTCTCGAAGCACATAGCGAAAGGGACACAGATTCCTGCATTCTGTTGGAAACTCGACGGTCGATCGGTTAATGAAATAGAAATTCTAGGCCTGGGATATCATCCGGTCGTCACGAGTTCTGTTCAGCCGATATCTCTGGAATGTCCAGAGATTCAGGGCACGCTCGGTCCAAAGACACGATTGTCCCAACTATCTCGGCTAGAGCGGTCAGCGCACACGGCTGACACCGTTTCTATCGCGTGGATCTCGCGATCCTTGCTCCTCATTTATACCAGCAGCAACAAATCTCGACCTTAGACAGTTGTCGTTGAAGAAAATTTCGATTGCATAGGCCAGCGACAATCGTGGAATGAAACGAAGGACGTGTCTATGAAATCACAAATTTTCATTGCACAAAAATGGAAATTAGAGGACACACGTGGATGTATTCGCGTCTGTTTTAAAATAAGTAGAGAATTTGTGTTACAACGTCAATTTATGATGATCCTATGTTGAATTCTGTGTCAGACCAGTACCTGTGTCAGACACTGACCCACGAAAGCTTTTTAAACAACCCACGCGTTGATTTTTATATCATAAAAGAGAGAACAGACAATAAAAAATACTAAAGATTAAGTAGACGTTGGCCAACTGATTGTCTATCGCAATTTCTCTATTCCTTGTTCACTCAAGTACTCACTTCACTCAGTACAGAGGCGCCAGTAGTCATGGTGTCACCTGGTGTGATAATTCATTGACAAATATATGTAAATCGAAATTTCCATCGCACTGAGCAAACACCTAAGACGCCATACAAGGTGTTCTTTCACTGACCTCGTCCGTTTCCAGATAAAGAAGCGGAGCAGCAAAGAAGGTATACAAGTTACGCCTCACACGCTGCTAAACGCAGGGTAGCACAATCCCCCAAGCTAATTATCTGGGAAATCGAAACAAGCTGAACGAAATTTCTGCAACCTGTTGTCAGAAAAATTCTGCAACACGTAACGCGTACGACAGGTTTTACGATCCCATTCCAGACGATACGCAACGCTGATAAGACCCTCATCGCTAATCGACGTCGGTATTTCCGCAAGCCGGAGGCGACATTCTTGCCGCTTACCGCAGGACAATTACGATCGTGTCGCGCGCCGACTAATCGCCTTTAACGTACAACCGTCAAAATTACCCGGAACAGATAGGATCGCACGGAATTCCGAATAACATTCCCCTCGCCGCAGTATTTCGACTCACCCCGCGTGGCGTGGACCGGACACTCTCGCCAGGTGGGGGCTGCCATGGTTTCACGGGGCTTATCGTTGTATAATTCAGCCGGGGCGAAGTTAGTGACAGTCGTACGAACGCGCTTTGCTTTCGCTTAAGGGGTTAATTAAAAAAAGAAAGTTACGATCGCAGAACTGGCAATTATTTAACACTTTGCACTCGACTCCTGTCTGGGTGTTAGCAGTAGTTTAGCAATGTTTTATATTTGCTGAAATATTATTGCTCACGTCTCCCAGCTATAGAAAATTTTCATTTCGATAGAAAACTTTAGGGAACTAATTAATAAAAGAAAATTACGATCGCAGAACTGGTAATTATTTAACACTTTGCACTCGACTCCTGTCCTGGTGTTAGCAGTAGTTTAGCAATGTTTTATATTTGCTGAAATATTATTGCTCACGTCTCCCAGCTATACAAAATTTCCATCTCAATAGAAGACTCGAGGGAACCATGGATTTCTCAAAAAGTTATGATGGAATAAGTTTAACTTCTGCAATCATTAATCAATGCTGATGTCCCCTCAGAGAGCAAACCGGGTGCAAAGGGTTAAGTAGTATATATTAAATGTAATAAAGAAATGATTCGAGTCAACAAAAGTTTCAAGGTTTTCGAGTTGAGAAGGTTACGTTGCACTGCGCGACCAACGACGCAATGTAAACGGAGTAAACGTAGCAAATAATAGTAGAGCAAAGCAGAGTGCAAAGGGTTAACTAGTATATATTAAATGTAATAAAGAAATGATTCGAGTCAACAAAAGTTTCAAGGTTTTCGAGTTGAGGAGGTTACGCTGCACTGCGCAATCAACGACGCATTGTAAACGGAGTGAAGATAGTAAACAATGGTAGAGCAAGGCAAATCGGATAGAAACCCGCGTCCGCAGCGAAACTGTGTTGGATGCCAACTCATTATTTGCCATACCAATAATCACCATCTTTCTAAATACAGATTCATCCCAAACAGTGATGTACTATTGCTCATTCTTTGCGTCACCTCTAATCTTTGTCTCATCCTCGACTCTTGACTACTCCCTCCAAAATCATCCCTTCCCAAGCTCCTTGCAAATCCCTTAAATACCAGACCCAAAAAAGAATCAGACAGTTCTTACATATTCAGAATTATGTATTCGCCACCTCTCGCTGAACCACGTAGCTTGTGACTATTACTCTAACCTTTGTCTCATCCTCGACTCTTGACTACTCCCTCCAAAACTACCCCTTCCCAAGCTCCTTACAAATCCCTTAAATACCAGACCCAAAAAAGAATCAGACAGTTCTTACATATTCAGAATTGTGTATTCGCCACCTCTCGTTGAACCACGTAGCTTGTGACTATTACTCTAACCTTTGTCTCATCCTCGACTCTTGACTACTCCCTCCAAAACTATCCCTTCCCAAGCTCCTTACAAATCCCTCAAATACCTGTAAGGAAAGCTCGTAGAAAATATACTAGGCGTGTATTCAACTATGAGAATGCCTTTTTAGGCCACTCGTATTAGCCTCGAGGACACCCCCGACGCCATGGCCCATCCAAACGTTTAGGCAAGGCCCCAGAGAGGGATGATGCCGCACAGGAATGCACATGGCCCTCCTCGTACACCCTGACCCGATATTCTTACATACCAGACCCAAAAAAGAGTCAGAATTCCATATACGTCACCTCTCGCTAAGCCACGTAGCTTTTGAACAAACCTCTTTGGTTACAGAAAAAGTGTTTACTCGATTCCTTCGACTCTGTCCGACCCGGAATCTCTACTCCAACAACTGCTCAGCCGCGACTGTTCCCAGTCGCAATGGCATCTGCTTATACCCTAAGGTAATTGACTCACGGTGTGCGTTACGCAATTCTTAACTGGGTTCCAGGAGACTCCGATTCCACGTACCTGCATGCCAAACCGCGATGGACAAGGACGCGAGAAGGTGAACGAACGTTCTCCCCGGACTCGTTCCACGACCGCGTTGATATACAACTCTCACGGCTCGCGCGCGCGCGACATTCTTTTTCCATCGCGCTCGTTAAAACTGTTGTCCGTAACTATGCCATCCGGCTGGATAAATTGCACGATCGTAATTACACGCGCGTTTTCTTTCGCGCCGCTCGCCAGCGCGCGATCCTCACGGGTTATGGTCGAGCGGCCAGATGAACCGCGCGACGAACCTAACCTTCCCTGCGACACGGACAAGTAACGAGACGAAGATTAAGTCTCGTCGAAAAGGAGACGTCGTCTCGTCGAACAGCGCGAGAATAAATCTTCTACGCGCGATTACGATGTTTGTAATGTTGTTTCGAGAATGCGTCGACAGTTTGGTTCCCTGTCCCTCCTGTTTCATAGATTAGGTCAGTGGATCTCAGACTTTTTGAAGTTGGGGTGCATTCGAAGTCCTACAAATGATTGCAGGACTTTTTGATTGCGGTACGATATTTAATACATAGTTTTTTAGGGGCTCAACATGCAACTGCAATCAAAATGTTTGAACGAAAAGGAAATCAATAACGTTGTTGCAATTATTAACAATTCGCAATCTGTTGGACAGCATGGTAAACATAATCTGTGCCATCGAAATTTGATTGCCAATTATACGTAGCGCGTAAATTACTCTAAAATATGCATTCCAAATACTCGTCGAATTAATTATAGATGAACCTAACTTTTCCTGCAACACAGACAAATAACAAGACAAAGATAAAGTTTGGCTAAATTATTCTAAAGTATGTACCTCAAATGTCATTGAAAATCGATTTACAATCCACCTAGCCGAAAAATATCGCCGACTGAATTTATCAACGAAGCGAATCTGTTCGACTAACCGCAAGACAAACGTCGATGGGACGCAACGACCATTACTGGTAAAACGTAGAAATAAATCGAGATTTCGAGTATGCAATATAATACTGCTCAGTGACATCAGCTAGGTTCGCCTTAGCCGAGGGCGTATCCAATAAAATTTCTCTTTCCCTTCTTGAGATGGCGCCGCGAAGGGCACGTTCCACGACACGCTTCGTGAGAAGGTATATACGCTTGACGACGCCCTGAGACGTGACTACGTTCGGCACTTCTTCGTTGGTTTTATCAGCTCCGTGCCTCCGAGAAAATACGACGATCGTAGACGGGGTATCGTGATTTTTTGAATTTCGAATCACTGCCTCCCTTTCATTTAGTTCCCGCCAATGTTACTGACGCTAATGCTTGACAATTCGATCACTTTAAAATAGAGTTGGGTGTCTAAACATTTCTAAATATTCGTCCTTCTATTTAGAAGGATCTAAAGAAAAGTTATTTGTTTGACATAACTTATGAAGAGATGAAGAAAAACGACGGATGATTACACAATGATTAATTTGTTCCTAAACATTTAGGACTTTAGTTCTCAGGACACTAAATTCCTTTTACTTTCCTACCCTAACTTTTTCTAAACAATCCTGTGTGCAATCTGTATGCGCATCATGTTCCCGCTTCTCTGAAATATTCATTAAGCCAACAGGAAGCAACCTAATGTACCATATTATTAACACTTTTCTTCTCTGTGCGTTTGATATTTATTAACTATTCAAATCGATCGTTCGATAGGATTGTCAATTAGCATTTAAAGGAGCTCGATTTTAATTAAGCACCGGCTAATTTATTTAGCAATCCGGAACGTGCAATTAGAAAGTGACTCGTTTCTGTACGAAAGTAAGAAAGACCAGGAAACTGCATTCCGCTTGAAAATAATTAGCATACCCGTGACTAATTCCGCTTCTTCCACTCTTTCGTTATGTCCCCGGTAAATATTATCGTACGCGAAAGAAGGAAACGCTTGGTACAAAAGCGCGTGGACGCTCGTAAATACATTCCTTTGTCATGACTTTCTCCAAGGTGTACCAGTGGTCGTTAACCAAGGGGAACTATTTACCGCGTAGAAGAAAACAACGTCGCAAAAAAGACGCGGATCTCGGTGCAAATAAGGCTGAAGAGAAGACGGAAACGAAAAGCAAAACCGTCTATATGCATACTCCCAGTGAAAACGCTGACGATCCGACTCTAATATAAAACTGTTGGCGCTGACAACTCCAAGCTTGTTCAAAGGCTGTATAAAATTCGTTAGCTCAACTTCGTGGGCGTTCGAAAGAAATGTATACACTGCTTAACGAGTCGTAACTTTCTGATTGTTCTTTCTTTTAGAGGACTAAGTGGACCAGGATCAAAGTTAACCCTTTGCACTCGACGCTTTCCTAGCGATTTTCTATCGCTGGTTAAAGTTAGCGACAGAAACTATTACCAAGAAATTTTCTAGCAATTGAAAATTTCCATTTCAATAGAAAACTTTGGGGAGATATGCGTTCCTCAAAAAGTTGCGATGGAATAAGCTTTTAACCTTTGCAATCAGCAATTAATTCCCTCAGAGGCGACATCAGAGTGCAAAGGGTTAATAGTTAAGGTCTACGCCTGAATACCAACAACACTGGAAGAATTAAAAACCGCAATCGAGCAAGAATGCGGCATGACACCAAATGAAACGTTTGTTGAAGTTTGTGAATCAATAGCCCATCGTTATCAGCAGTGTATTAACCAGAATAGTAATAATGTCGAACATCTACGCTAAGAGGAAAAGTCATACACTTTGTCTAGACTCTTTTACAATTCAAATATTGATCGTATGTAAATAAGAACTGAAGTTACAATCATTCAAACTGTGTATACATTTCATTGGGACACCCTGTAGTAGTATACACTGGTCTACTTCTGGTGTAACACCAGCTGAATTGATACGTTTCGATATGCAACAGCATTGGAACCAGTCAAGTGGCGCCAATGATCTTCAGACATGGAAACCTGGCTCTGCGCGCGTATCAGAAACCGCGAAGGCTTATCAAATGCCAAGGAAGTTCCTCGGCGAAGAAAGGAGGTGCACGCGGACGAGACGCGTACCAGTCGAAGAACTCGGAATTTCCCAGCGGTTTCGCGGGACGGCGGTGAAGAAAAACACGATAATAAACGCGATCCTCGACGCACTGTAAATACTTGAAAGGGAAAAGCGGAATAAAACAATAACGGGACAATTGGTCCACTTTGGAGGAAGTTTCCGCGGCGGAATAAAAGGTAAAAAGGGGGTTGATGGTCGGGGTTTCCTCTGTCCGCAGAAGGGCGTCTGGAACGAGACGGTGCTGGACGAGAAAGGGTAAAGGAGAAGTAGGGAGGGGAAACGAGAGAAAGAAAAGGCGAGAGAGTAGGGGGGAGGGGTAGGTGGGTTTGTCTTGAGGCCGACGCCCAGATCGATGCTCCCGTCTGAGGTTCCTGCAGGCGGAGGCTGTGCAGAATTCCCGTCCGTAAGGACTTCCATGTCCCCTGTCGCGTGCACGCCGCCTTATTTTCCTACGGGGAGCATCTCTCGATCTCGACAGCCTTAAAACCATCGAGACAAAACGTCCTTTCAATTCGCGAAACGCGTCCTATCGAGATGTTATCGCGTTCCGCTAAAACGGACCGCGTTGTACGGCCATTTTGTGCGGCGGGGCTTCAATTTTCGATTATTACTGCGTTGGCGGTGTGCAGCTGATTTTTACGTTTAAGCGAGCCATTTTGTTACGTTTTTCCGTACTTGGATCTTCTGTGTATTTTAATTACGTACAACAATTGCACGAAACATTTAGAACAAATGATTAGATCGCAAATGATTATCGTTCTACTCGATCTAAACGGATAATGGTACCACATATATCCACGAGCTTTTGTTTCATTTCTCGAGTTATGTTTATAGAAATTAGGTTGCAGAATAACTATCACAACTAGATATAAATGTGTCTCATTCAATAAACGCTGTAGCGTTTTATATATTATGAACATTTCTTAGTGCGAGGGTGTCCACTCGTGGAGAGTGGAGGCTTCACTCGTAAGTCTTATATTTATCTAAATATAACGAGGGACAAGCTTGTGCTTCAAACTTCCTATAAAAATCAACAATTGCCACGAAACAGGCCATCGAATGGCTCTAGCATTTGTCAAACGAATCATCGAGACATTCACATGAAGGCGCCACCCATTACACGATGGTGGAGCCCTCTAGGGCAGCTGTTCTTAAACTAGGGTACGCGTAGCCCATTACTTTTGACATTAACTTTACATCCTCCAACCTTTCGCTTTTACTCAAATAACGTATTTAATCTAAATCTTACGCGATCAAGACTTTCCGTATTTGTGGTTACTTAACTAGTTACTGGGCTAGGGTTGGGATGGGGTCCGCAAAGGAAATGTTGTTCAAGAGAGAGTCCTCGTACTACGTAAGATTAAGAACCCGTACTCTAGGGGAAAGTCCAGCCAGTGTTAAGGGCACGTGTGACAAATGCCTTTATTCGTTTGTTCACGCCCCTCCCACGTGTGACTAACGCGACGACCGCGACGAGGCACGTATACGCACTCCGCGGAAAGCATTCTTCTGCCCATTGTTGCTAGAACTTGAGCACGTGCCATTACGAGCCGTGGAAAATGTCAGTAACCTACGGGTCTACGCGATAACACCACGCATTCATTTTCGATTATATACATACATACGTACGTGCAGCAAGTCCTCGGATTACGCGGTTAATTGGTTCCGAAGGTTTTCGCGTAAGTCGAGGACTGACTGTAATCTATATAGGTAGGCATTTCTAGTAGTCTAACAAGAAATATGAGACATAAATAACGTGACCAGACGTGTTTAGCAATTTGTCCCGTGTCCCGAGGCGTTTTAACCCTTTGCACTCGGATGTCCCCTCTCAGGCAACGTCAGCATTGATTAATAATTACAGAGGTTAAGCTTATTCCATCGTAGCATTTTGTGAAATGCATGTTTCCCTCAAGTTTTCTATTGACATGGAAATTTTCCATTACTGCGAGACGTAAACAATAGGAACTATTGCCAAAGTATTGCTATTTTAGCAATTATGTGTCATCAACTTATCGTCGAGGAACTTACTAATGGTATTAGATAAGTTCATCCACGACCGCTTTAAAAATTTTATTTACAATTACTCGCACGCAGGATAGTAAATTATATTTGTTAAACGACTATAATAACAATTATTTTACATCTAAATTACAATTAACATTAAATAACAATTCAATTTTAACATTTATACAGTAAACATCAGTTTGGTAGAAACTTCTCATGCTGCTCCAAGATCTTCCATTGGACCATTGTACCGATCACCTTATTATTCACCAATGAAGTAACTTTTTACAGAATCGAACACTATTGATCACAGCGCCATCCAGTCAGCGCATTTATTATTCATTTCACTGCACAATCACTATTTTCGGTTGAATAGAAGAGTTTTATTTAACTTACTGCTGAATTGTCCACTACTCTTGTTCTCAACAAGCGACGAGAATATATAACCCATAAATTGGTGACGATTGTACTCGTCACTCGAACACGAGTCCAAAGCTTTTTTTAAAACTGGACGAAAAACAACGGCTATTTCGGATAGAATAATAAACGACAAGTCGTAACGAACGTGAAATTTTAAACAGTTCGCCGATAAATTGTATTAAACTCACTCGACGCTGTCTGAAAATTCATCTGCCGTTCAAATTGTCCCACTGAGTTACTGCGTGCTTATCTTTTTAATTGACAGCAATTTATAACAGTAATACAACACAGCGGAAAGATGATAAACATAAAGACAATGTACGTCCACATCACGTATGTATCGTTCGATTCACTGCACGGTCATTGCCACGGACCACTCGTAACAAAACGTTAACGAGATAGCGATTGCAATTGATTACCTTGAAAATGGCCGATTAAAACTGTTTCATGAAGGACTGAAGGTAGTCGACGTCCCTCCCTAACTTGGCCGTTAAAACGAGCGAGAATTCACAACGTAGGATAGTACTCCACGATCTTGATAAACTTGTTCCATTAACAAAAGGGCAATTACACGAAAATTAACACCAACGATTCGCGTAAATACTGATAATTTACGAATAATGATGCACTTACAACAGAATTTATTGGTTATAAAAGGTGCAGCGTGATTATTGCGGTGCACGCTAGACTGACTAGGTTATAATATCGATCTACGCATCGACCCAATCGATATTAGAGGTTCAATGACTCGATAGATGTCGGTACGAGTTGCATTGTACATCCGACTATGATACATGTCGCGTATGCAGGTGTATACAAAATCCCTAGTTATAAACAGGAAATATTACGGTAAGTCCTCGAATTATGCGATTAATTGGTTCTGAAGGTTTTCGCGTAAGTCAAAAAATTACGTAAGTCGAGGACTGACTGTACAACCAATACTAACGCATATGCTTTCATAGACGAATACTTGTAGCTGGAAATATAGGGGTAAAAGATCCAATAGTTACCGTGAAATACCAAAATTAGAGAATATTAATATTCTCCAGCGAATGTGAAAGACCGAAAATTTGGTTATATTGTTATACATTCGAACCATCGTCCATATATGTCAACGAGCACAGATAAGCTCTTGTGGAGGTCAAAAATAGAGAGTTTTTATTCATTTTTTCTTCGTGTTCCTCATTCTGTAATGTTGTCAACATCTTGATGTGGTGGACATGACAGAAATTTTACATTTAGGCGAATTATTCGATTTCAAAGATACGATAGTTCGATTACAGAGTTATCGACAGAATATCGAAGAAAAAATATGGTTAATTGAGGCCACGAAATCGTATTACGGATGTTGTGCCAGTGTAATTTCAGTGTGAACCTTGAAAGGTGTTGCGGAGAAGGTTCGCCGCACAGAGGCGACTCATCATTAACGCTAAGAAATCGAATTATTCGCATCCACAAGAGAACGAAGGAAAGAGAGGGTGGGAGGGGATAACATCCGGTTATTTTCACGATCAAGTTGCGGCAATATCAAGTTATAATCGCATCGCGATCAGCCTGCATTTGCCGTTGCGGTCCATTAAATCCAATATCGAACTTCAAATAATCTCGGATGTTCGTTAAAAAACTCAAACGCGAAGAAGAAAAATTATACGAAATCGCGGACAAACCTAAATTTGCATATTAGAATCTAACTGACTCGACAATCTTTATTTTTCAAAAATCTAGATGCATATTCTCTTACGCGCATCAATATTTAAGCCAAATAAATGATTTTTAACTTGAATCCAATTCTAATTACAATGTTATTTGAGTAATTATAGCACAACAGTAGCAATATGCTTGTACGTCAAAATGAAGTTTAAGTATTACATTTTAACTATATCAAAAATGTTTATCCCAATATCATTAACAAGTACACGTGTAAACAAAAATTGTGCAACCATAAAAATAATGGACTGCGATAAAAAGATTTATATTGGCAATTTTTTAGCTATAAAATTACGGTAATAAAGTTGGACCAATTTGACTGAAGATTTAAAAACATTGCACAATTACTCGGAATTTTCTGTTCGAGAGCGTAAATGACGACGGTATTGTGCAATAAACGTTTACTGTAAATGTTTATATATGAAATAAATTTAAAGAAAATTAATTGCAAACATTAACTCACGGTTGTTAACCACGATGGACGCAGCATGTGCAACTCACAGGAACTCCTGGACTGCGAATGAAGTGTGCACAGACTTACCTGTAAGAAACATAAAAGTAAAATATTTATCGTATCGTTGTTTACGATTTTTTTCATTTCACATTTGATATATCAGTCACGTTTAGGTAATTTTGTTCATAACTGTTAATTTGGCATTTTATTTTACATTACAAAACCGAAAATACTTTCTTGCCAACCCAATAATAGAAAACAACAACATATACTAAAGTTTCCAATTCTGTACAAAAATGCTTCAAATAAAGGAATTGAAGATTAGGAACCCTCCATTTCTTTCATCTTTCCAAGTAATTAATGACGCGTTAGATTCGCAGGGGAACGACTGAACCATTAATTATTTTCTGTACAATTTATATTAAAAAACACGGGATATATTATTGCGTGGAACAGACATTTATTATCCCGAGGAAACGTGCGTTTCTCGAGAGGGGTAACACGAATGTCGCTTAATTGCAATGACACACTTCCGAACGGACATTCCACGCATACTTTGACGTTTTACATGCCATATCTCTACGAAGAACGAATTAAATTTAATTCGAGAAAAGGGGCAAGAAAATGATGCATAATATTGATCAAAATTATTCAGCGAATTATTAACGATTATTTTTCGGTAAATACTTGTAAACTCTGTTGATTCTTCGCTTCCCACTAACTTCGCTGTTGCTATTAAAAGTTACAATATTCCAAACTTTATTTTAGTAAAATAAAAAATACTAATTAGATTAAGTTTGGCGTAACTCTAAACAATGGCCACCAACGCATGTGAAACTTATTCGTACTTTTATCGTAGATAAGTGGTAGAACAACTATGCTAAAACGTACATGTTTACGCAGAGCCCAAAAGAAGTCTCCTGGAAGGAATGCTGGTTTAATTGGTTCGAGTGGAAAGCTTGTTTAGACTTTAACGTACTGTTGGCGGAACGATCACATGTTAATCGTGAACCTTTCTACTATGTAACGTGTAACGTCACAGTTTAAACGTGCAGGCTGCTGGAACGTCAAGGATAGAGGTTTGGTTGGCCTGAGCGAGATTCCTCTTGCCCAGACTTTTTTCTATTAGTGAATAATATATTAAACGAGCGTGCAAAAACTTATTCTGTCTACAAGTTTAGAAAATACCAGGAATTTTTTATAAGTTCCACCCATTACGTAGATTAATCTTTGATTATAGCGATGTGTTTTTATAGAAACAGTCATCCCTAGCTGATGAATAGCCCGCCATTATCAGCAGTGTAGTGATCAAAAAGGTAAAGGAAAAGTCATACACTTTATGTAGATTCTGTTGCAATTTAAATATTAATTATATGTAAATAAAGACTGAAGTTATAATCATTGAAATGATTATAAATACACATCGCTATGGATGTGTAGGCATACACAGTATTTATTGCAACTGTGTCTTGCAAGTATCTGGGAAACTAAGGTTGAAAATGTTTCAAATATTTTCTACCATATGTTAAAAAATCATCGAAATAGGCGAGAAAACATCGATGAATGCCTACAATTAGCTTTTAATGTTACAACTGATGTTGTAACTCTGTGACTTGTAATTCTTCACAGTTACACAACTTTCTTAATACTTTTATGCGAGGATATGTGCACGTAAAGTTCATTATCGCTTATCTGATTCGGAGAATTCGAATGATAATATAACAACACTGCTTGACGATTATATAGGAGGCCTGTGGCGATAACATATTTGCAGGCGTAGTTCATTGTAGCAGCGGTGGCGTTACGTAACACCGTTCTGTGAATGTGAATCAGACGTTACGTTCGCGCCACGGCTTTATCTAAACCGCGCGGTTCTTTCGCAGCGTTACTGCGCCTTCGCCATTGCCAGCGCGCGTATTTTCCAACGGATTGAACCGCACGCGCGTAATCTTCATCGTCATAGTTACAATGACGAATCTCGAGCGGCTCTGAACCCTAACCTACCTCTCCGTTTGGGTTCCGCGAGAGACTGGAAATGAGTAATGGCCATTACGCGATATCGTGAGTGCGAGCTTTTCATAGATTACCTACTTTACACCACTGCTAATACATAATTACAACGGTAATATATAATATATAATTTTCATTTTATCGCATTTTATCATATATTATGATAATATACACCCTCTATTTTCCTTCAGTCACGTTCCTCACAAATAACTTCTAAATAGCAACTTATAGGTTATTTCGAACAATGAGTTAGATGCAGGATATTGGCGTTAAATTTCAAGATTTTTATATATAAAACATTTGATCATCGATGATTTGCATATTCCTAAGGTCGACGAATATCTGCAATAAAGAGAAGCATTGGTAATCAGATGCTATTAACGCACTGCTCCGAACTAAAAGATGACAGAAAGTTCTTCCACGTTACTTTACTTGAAGAAAAAATTTACGTAACATATATTCAAATGACTAATCTATCCTGGGGGCAATTATTTTTTTCTGTTTATAGAATATAGACGATTGAATAACAGTCGAAGTGCGCATCGGTCGAATGTTCTTGCGCGCGAGTACAATACGGACATTTGCAACAGGCCGGGATGAAGGTTGGCGTCTTTTTTCACGGCCCTGGCTACTTGTGACGGTAGTAGCCTTGAGTAGAGGCTCGAGAAAGTGGAGGGACTGACTCGACGCGACGCCATGCGGAGTCGAGCAGAGTAAGCAAGGCAAGATAGTTATAATAACGCCGAAGAGGAGGCAAAGTTGCGTGGCGCGTATCTATGTTTAGACGGCCGTGTACGTCATATCCGGTAGTCTGCGCTCCCCTTAATCGTTCGCTCGCTCTTTCGCTTTCTGTCTTTTTCTCCACGCGCTTCTCGCCGTACTCCTTCGTCGGCTACTTTTTCTTTTTTACCACTGCGCCGTCCCGATGGCTGGATAGCGCACTGTCACGTGCCACCGCTTATTTCAACCAACTTCCGAACAGAACGTTGCGTAGTTCCGACACGGTTGCGGAATTTCGTGGCGAAGGAGAATCGAACAAGTCGAACCTTCTCGATTAAGTCGAGGTGACTGGACGTCCCGCTCTCGACGGGTCCAGTCTGGATTTTTAACAATCGTCCCGCGGCGTTTTAAAACAGTCCCGAGCTTTGGAAAGACCCTTAACCATTAACCCTTCGCGCTCGAAAGGCGACTCTCAGTCGCCATTGCGTTACATACAACTCGAGTTCTCCATCGGCTGATTTCAAGTTTCGAAGCCCCAAGAAAATGGATTTCAAACGTGAAATTAACTTCGAGTGTAGACAAAATTGATTCTCAACTGTTGCGGAACGAGATCGATGATATTTGTAAAGAAATCAGCGATAGAGAGCACGATGCGCGACCGAAAAAGTCGTCGAGTCAATTATACGCTGTAAACTTATCGTCGAGGAGCTTGCTTACTAATTTTTGCTTGACAATTTTCAAGCTTGAACGTATAGCGAACAGTTTTTACATTACTATCTCGGAAATTATTTGAAATTAAAATGAAATGGAAACTTTGGACTCTACATCCCCCTCGAATGCGAATTTCGTGTCGATCAGTGAACGGTGACTAACAATCGGGAGAGTATCTCTATTCCAATATCATTTTGTAAAATAATATCAGAGAGTTAAACTCATTTCCTCCATTGATCGCTAATTAATTCCCGAAATAATTTTCTGCGCGACGTTATTTGGGATCGTTTCGAGTGTGCAGCCGAATCGAACATCGACGCGACGCAACGGTAAGTAACGATTCGTGTGACCGTATCGACATTAATTCCAGGTTCCAATTAAAAAGACGGCGATCCAATTAAAATGTCAAACAGAATGGCCGTACACTTGATCCTGAGTGCATATATGTGCGCGCGCACGGGAGTAAAGTTTTCATTAACGAGAAAGTACTCTACTCGCAGAGCGTATCGAGTCAAGTCGACTCGAGTCGAGTTGCGTGCGCGTTTAAGAATTCGCTTCGGCCTTCGTGTGCGCTCGTCCTCGTTGACTTTGTACGTCGCACACGACCAGCGCCAATATATATACACGAGCGCACGCATGCGTTGACACAGTCGCCCTGTGTACGCGGACTTACCCCTCGAAAGTCGACTACGCACGAGCATATCTGAAATGCGTACACGCCTGGGTGCGATACGCTACAATCAGTCCTCGACTCACGCGATTTAAAAAAAAGAATTCAATTTTATATGTCGCACTTTCACGGGAACTATTGGATCCTTTATCCCTACAGTGATTTCTGGCTATAAGTGTGCACTTATGAAAGCACACGCGTTAGTATCAATCATTTTTAATTAGTACACTAATTATCTGCTAGTATGTAATGTTATTCAGCTGATATTGTCGCTTGTACTCTTTAAATTTCATCATACTTTGTCATATTTGCTCAAACGTGAAAACCTATTAGCCATCCTTGGCTTGTAGGGCACCTCTACTCGACAGTTTCGACACTACTAGCGTCTGCATCGTATGTAAATGTTACTCCAGCTATCAAATTTAGGTAGCGGAAGAAAGACTAAGGCCAGTGGGTTACTCGTCTCCAGTGCAAACTTGCAGGGAGTAATAAATGACAACAAAAACACTGACCACGCGATTACTATTGCAAGGCGTCCACCTCTCGGTGCGATTAAAAAGAAACGAGATGCGCATCACGCGAAACGCTATATGCAGTCTCCTTGGAAATCTGAAGGAAGATGCGAATGTTTTCAGTTTCGATTTTCGACATCCTTCAAGCAAAAGAAATACTTATTTCCGTTATCGAATAAATCCTCGTGCTCGTTATTCATATCTAGCTTATGGTCTTTCTGATATGGAATAACTCATTTACAAGTAAAAATGAATAAAATAGGTCGTACGTAATGATAATTCAACTAGACATACATGATTTTCAATATAGAATATTTTATGGCGCGTTCCTCGAGATATTTCGTATTAGGAAAATGGAAATTAATCATATCCACGATAGTTATACGGCTTGACCATATTTGAGAGATAATCGGGTAGAAAACGCCACGCAAAAACTTTGCAATCTCTGCGCATGGTCATTACTCGAAACAAATGACAAACATAAGCTACAGCAATGTCAGAATCAGTAACACCATGGTATTTCACTGATACGAGTAGAAAATTGGATACGCACAAGAAATCTTGTATTTTCTTCTCGTGCCTACGACCCGTTATATTTATTACATATTTTGTAAAATCTAATTTTAAGTTGATTTTCCGCTGAAACATTTAAATATGAAATAGGGGAAAACCAAAATAGCAAAGTAACTCTGTAAACAATTGAAAAACTATGTTAGCTGCTGTTGGAAATCTTTAGTACGAGATGCAAACTTAAAATAAAGTAGTATCAGCAGTAAATGTATTATAATTCGTCACAAAGAAACATCATTTGGGGAATAGAGTATGAACGGATGATGGAGGACTTTGTGACCCTCGGAACTAAATTCGTTCGCTCGATTGTACCACGCTCTTCAAACTATCCAACGTTGTGTATTTTCTTGTACCCGAAACTTTACAATGCATTACTGGAATCTAGTCGAACAGAAGCATCATCCACTCGAGTTTGTCTCCTCTATTCCAAACACTCGTCGTTTGTGCTCGAGTGTCAGAGGAAAGTTGTATAGCATACTTGCTATACAACGCCACATTAATAATTACTTTGCAAATTCGAAGGCACGACCAAAAAAATTTTAGTCCAGTGGAAAACGTGTTTCAGTGACAGAATATTTGCAACCATGGCCAGACCTCGCGAATAATATAAGTCTAACTCTGCACTCGGATGTCTCCTCTGAGGGGACATCAGCATTGATTAGTGATCACGAAGGTTAAACTTATTTCACCATAACTTTTTGAGAAATGCATGTTTCTCTCAAGTTTTCTATTGAAATGCTAATTTCCTATTACTGGGAGACTAAAGTATCGCTAAAGTATTGCTATTTTAACAATAGTTTTCATTGCTAACGCCTCAGAAGGAACCAAATGCAAAGGGTTGATAAAAATTCAGAACTGGCTACGCTAGTTATCACTTTAAGCGTTGCTTCGAGTAGAGCTGCGTATATCCAAGAGGAGAGAAAAAGAAAAGAGCTTGTCTATGTACATACAAAAGCTTTTGAACGAGTTTTGACAGCAGAGTGTACGTCCAGTTTGTTGCACAATTTCTGATGCGACGATGTTTGGTCTGTATTTGTTTGAAACAGAAAAAAAAAAAGTTGATCCGAATAAAGAAGCGAACGGGTTGGGAGGGTAGAGAGAAAGCGACGCGGTAGACAAATCGCGCAAAGTTTTCGCGTGGGTGGCAAGACTGGAGGAGGATCGATCGATCGCGAAAGTTTCGCGGTTCACGAGTTGTACGCTGCACGCTCGCTATATAATCAATGGATCTCCCGCGCATCGATTCGCCAGCCTACGTGCTTCACAATGTTGCGCGTTTCTGCATTCGCAGGTCAGCCAACCGTGAAAGCAGAGGAAGTCGAGGTCCTCCTCTTACCAGCCGTAGCCGCTATCTCATCGACTTATAATTTCAGGCCGAGATAAACCAAATAAAATTGGACTCGCAATTTATATTTCGTGTTCGAACGCTATTTTCTGCCAGTGAATAATTCATTCGTTCCTCGCACCCGAAGGGCTGCAGAATAAGAGCTGCAACACCCTTCGTAATTTTTCCTTCGCAATGGCCGACAGACAATGCTGCAATCGCGTAGTCGAATCTAACGTCCGCGAGTAACGGAAGAGGGGAATTTCTTGCACGCCAACGCGCGAAGCGACTTGGCTGCAGCACCCGCTTTGATATTGTTGCACTATGGATATCAGTCACGATTGCGTGTCTAACCTCAAAAACTCCCCTTTCGCTAACGTTCCCAAGCCACTGTTCACCGCATGCACGCGAGGCGATCGACATTGTTGACCTGGCGGGTCGATGCGACGATGAATTTACGTTACATAGTTGCTGAAGGCACCTACCTAGCGAGGTAATAAATTCAACGGCAGTATTTAAGCATCTACGCTGCGACTATTGCAATAAATTTTGGAAATAAGAAAAATAGTATGAATTTAAGTAAATTCGTTAATCGTAATTAGAAGTTAACTCGATGAAATATCGATAAAGATAAGCTAATAGTAGTAAATGCTATTTATAATAACAATAAATAGTAATACTAATGTATGAGGTCGGCTTGTACAATAAGTAGCATTTTTAATGCTCCAGTGCTCCAAATTTCTCAACCAATGAGTACCATGTTCTATTCTTATATATATCTTATATTCATACAAGCTGTATTTTCGATTTTATACTATCGTTGGAAAGTATTCCAAGAAAGTTTGTCCCTCGAGTTGTGGAATAACATTCAAATTCGAATATCGAACTCGTAGGTAAAGGAAAGCGAGGCAAGCTTTTCAAGGAGGTGTAAACGTTAATTAGCCTACTGAATCGACATAGTTAGAGCAATAGTAAAAATAGTTCTCGAAATTTGACGACAAAAACCGAAGGCATGATAATGATTATTGTACAATGTTGAGTTGTAGCGGTTGCTAGGTGGGTTGGCTGAGGCTTTTGCATAGTCGTGTAAATTATATTTAGGTACGTCGCGCGTTTCTCCTACACGGAAGCGAAACGATGAGAAATCGTTTGCGTACGTTACACGTACGAAGAGACACGTGGACAACTTTCAGCGGCGCAGGGGAGAGCTCGTCGCAATTTTGTTCGCCACAAAGTAGCGAAATATTAGAGCGCTGACGAATCGTGGCGCGCACGCGCAACTCGATACATGGTGCTCGCACTGGCTTTCCTTACTCCTAGAAAGCTATAAACCTGCCGACCGCCGCGTGCCTCCGCGCGATTCATTTGAAACGAGTGACAAATTGAAACGATAAATAATATTTAACCATGCTTTACCCGTACCCTCGAAACGATGTCACGTAAATTGTAAATTACAACTCTAATTTTGGAGTAATCCATCGCCCTTCATCCACTTCAATGATTCGGTTACGATATAGAAATTCTCGCCTCAAATAGCGCACACGCTCGAAACCATATTCTCTTAATTTGATTAAGAAGCTATCTATTTTCTCGTCGAATCGATCGGGACAAAAGCTAACAAGGGAGACCAAAATAATGCCCTCGCGATAGGAAAATTTCTGCGACGAACCGGATCAGCCACGCATTCGGAACTAGCGGGTTCGCGTAGCGCGTTGAACGCACTGTTTAACGTTCGCAAATTGATCGTGTAAACGCGTACGTGTAGACGCGTACAAGAAAAGCCGTAAAAGGTCGCGTCAGCGCTTCTTTGGAACGCGCGAGCCGCGTTGCCGGCTCGCGAAGAGAAAAGAAGGGACGAAGAAGAGGGGGCGCGACCGTTTTCTACGCCGCGTCATGAATCGCTCGAGTAGAACGCGCGTCGGTGGCCGGTCGGGCTGGTTTGGTGGGGCAAGGTGTAGGTCTCGTGACGTAGTAGTACGTATTTCTACTACTACGTTGTAACCTCCGTGCATCGAGCGGGCTCCGTAGCCCCGCGAATCCCCCCGCGTCCTTCGAGCCTTCTCCGCAGCGGCGGCGGCGGCGGCGGCTCCGCCGCCACGGAATCAGTCCTGGTTCTCAACCCTCTCGTGTGTAACCGGAATATGAGCAACCACCACCCTTCAGCCAGCCAGGCAGCCAGCCAGCCAGCCGCCACCTACTCCGCCTCCTCCTCTTCTTTCTCCTCCGCGTTGCCCGTCGTAGCCATGGCAATATTGATCGAACGGCTGGCCGCCCAACGAGCCAAGCGGCCAGACTGGCTGGTATGCTCGGTCTGCGCTTCCTACGACAGCCAACGAGCTTTCGGGGCCGCGCTGCTGATGCCTTCCTCGAGATCCTTCGATCCGCGCGGCTACGTCGCTTTGACCTCGCTCTCTGTGCCGCCTTCCGACAGTCCCACCTTTGGGATCGAGGGGCGACCAAATTTTCGGACCACCGCCGCGATTTTGCACGCCTCGCGTCTGATTCTCGCTATCTGGGGGAGCGATGACCTTGCGATGCGGGTCATTTCGGCGCCCAATCGGAGCCTTCGCGTTCGGACGATCGAATCGCGCTCGAATTCTAATCGATTCTAATAGGCGTTCAAATTTCATTCGCTCTATGGAATTCGATCGCCACGATATTGGCAATTTAAATTCCACCCTCTTGCAAATGAAATTCATCCTTTTGTAAATGGCGATACGTCGATAGGCGTTGGCTCCCGGCCCTGGAAGTTTGTTCAAATAACGTACACCGTGAAATTGAAATTCGTGTGAAAGTACTGGGTTCGTTTGTATTTGTAATCCACCTAAAAGCGTATTTTTCTCCGAATACTCGTGAGAATTGTTCGAAACGATATATCTGCTCATAATATGCCTCATCTCGTCGCTAATATGGTGCGTACTTGCAAATAAGTCTGTCCATGATAGCCAAACTTCGTCAAATTGACCGTAAGTGACAAAACAACTTTCTTGCCAACCTAATGTAATGGCAGATAAGAGATGTGGCTAAATGGTAAGAAATATTACTGTACAAGTTAATGTGTAATTCGTGCATTTAGCCTTTCGATAACTTCCCAGAAGTAAGCAGTCGTATATTTATCTGATTTAATTTCGACAAGACATTCGCATTAACTCCTTCACAGCGACGATCTCGAAATTATAAAATGCTGTTGGTAGGTATTTGAAAATGTAGAATTATTCTACTATTTTTCCCAGTCGACACGACAGGAGTTTCCGTTGTAGGGGGCTTAAAAAAATTGCTCGCTTAAAACAAGAGATGGGAAAAGGAAGGAAAAAATGGCGTTGTACGAATTAGTTTTTTTTTTTTAGAAGCGATCACCGACGCGAACGTAACCTGCAGCAGTGTTTGCGTGTCGATGCACCAGCACAACGTTAAAAGTTTCCGTCTGAAACCCTGGGGTCGAGAGTTCGTAAACCTCGATGCGCCGTAAACTCGGCCCTGAATGCGGTGCTTCTAACGAGCCACGATACGGATCCCCTTCCGCAATTCTCAATACAAACCAATTTTTCTCAATGAACCACCCTCGATGATGGCTTGCAATTTTTTTCCTCCACCCTTGCGGCATTTCGTGAAACCACGCTCTCCCTCCCTCCCTATCTCTACTCATTCTCTCTCCCCCCTCTCTCCTTACTCATTCTCTCTCACTCTTTCTATTTCAAATCGATACATTGGCTGATTTAAGCAACTTTTCGTACGAAGTCGTCTCTATCTAATTTCATTCTTGCGCGTGTTTCAATCCTGTTTAGTTACTTGGTAAAATGGAAATTGACCTCCCACCTTTGTAATTTATCATCGCTTTTACAGAAAAGCGGAGCGCAATTTTATTATTATTAAATTAATTAAATTCTTGCTGACCTTTCGTCGTTGTTATCCGTACAAGCAATTTACTTAATTAAGTAATTTACTTGACCGTTACCGAAATAATAAATAATTCACAAATTGCCGCATCGATCGCTCGAGTAAATCTCACGTGCAACATAAAATTATCTATTCCATTACGCGATCGCACGGACAAACGCTTATTGTTCGGAAGTTGATATCAAATTTATGTCCGCCGCAAAACACGGCCAGATAAATTACGGGGCAATAAAATGGCGGCCAACCGACCGGTTACATCGAAATCAGAGCTTTAAAACGGTGTATATCCGCAAAAATCTTATCACTACCGGCTATTCAACGAATCGATAGCCAAGCTGACCCAATATACGGTCGGCGAACGTCAAAAGTGTAACGAATGCTTAAAAATCAAATCTCGTTAAACGCATGCGCGCGTGATTCGAGTGTAAAATACGATGAAGCTTCGATTCGATGCGACTGACCGCCAATTTATGGCTGTGTATATGTTCCACTGCGCGAATATCATTGTACACTTTATTTTCACATATTTATTCAGTCATAGTCTCATTTAGTCGCATATTTAGTCATTCACGTGTACCATGTGAACCATATGAACGTCTGTATGCCACGAGAGCTATACCCTAAGCGAGGACACTCGAAAGAAACTCTGGAATCCTGCTGCCTAAAAGAAAACCGACGACGCAAAGTCTGCACGTGATTTTCTTTCAGGCCCTTGGGCACAAACAATTGAGGGCCCACTCGAACCGATAGGTTTCTTTCACTATTTACCCGCAGAACTCTATCTCTTAGCAGAGTATTCATTTCTACTTTTACGTTGACTTTTTCAAGCAATCCAACAATTCTCTTCCCAATGAATTGATTCCACGAAGACAGCTCGCAAATTAGAACGTAGAATCAGAAAGTAAGGGGCTTAGAAGTAACCCAACAAAAATATTTCCAAGTGGACGTCGACTGACTGGTCTTCCATCGTGCTTCTCTTTGTTCCTCGTTCATTCGAATGCTCGATGCACTCGATCTTTCTTTTTTTTTTCTCGATCAGAGTGGTGTACAGGTGTGCGCGCGTGGTACGAGGCCGGTTCAAAGGACCTGACCCGGCCGAGTGGCCGATATCCATTCTGGGAGCTGACCGAATGGCTCGACCAAAATGACTCCGTGGTGGATACCTCCGGAAGCGTACGGACGCACACAAACCCCGTGAATCGAACCCCGAACGCGACCTTTCCCTTCGTGACTATTTGTCGCCTACGAGAACCATCCTCGATCGAAAGGTCGCGCGACCGAATTTAGAAACGGCAGCTCGGATCGTGGAACGAAACGAGGATGAGTGGTTCGCTGGTTCTGGGCGGGACACGGGTGTTGCTTTCAAGTTTCTGTGTCGAAACGATACTTTTGGGTCTCTGCACGCTTCCAAAATTCTGCAGTTACCAAAATTTCAGATTCATCGCTACGTATTACCTGCTTTACGATCCTACTTTAAGTCATTCGAGACGGATTGCGCGCCATGTGTGCGATGCATCTCGGAGTCGAGAAGGCGGATTGAACACCGTGCGTGCGATGATATTGAATTGAAATTATGAGGCGGTACGGAAGAAGTAGGCGTCGAAGTAAGACTCGTTTAAAATGAAAGGTATCTTGGAAGTGGTTTCCATAAAAATGAGCTATCTCGAATGGGTTTACTGAACGACAATAGTTCAAACAGACACCAAATGTAATAGAGAGTCAACTTCTGTAAAATTTACCACTCGAAGTCGCATATTTAGTTCCTCTTCTCTTTTTTTTTGAAGGCATGTCTGACGTCTTCGAAGGAATTTATTAAGAAAGCACTTTTTCAAAATTATCTACCAATCGTGTCTTCTCCAAGATATTCTTTTCGAGCGTAATAAATGTTTTGGTCAGAACAGCGAAGCCAGCCAACATGGCGACCCTTGCGTTTTCTAAAAGCATTCCACGGGGAACGTGCAGAAGAGAAAGGAAAAACGAGCCAATGTTGATAAGAGCGCATGTGTCATTATATTATCTTTCGTTAAAATTAACTCGCGTTACGTGCCCGACAGCTTTGCGGCAGGAAATATTTCGTTCTTGTTTGGAATGCACAGAAGAAACCAATTATGGTAACTACTGCTGGTGTAGTAATCAGGGTGCAGTATTAAAACAGGAAATCGTAAAACCAACGAAACAGGAGTTCCGTGTAAATATTGTGCAGGATGTGGCCAAACGAAAATACGCTTACAATGGATCGTACACGGGAAGCGTAACAAGAATGATAACAATTCCGCAAAGTATACCTACGCGTGGAAAAATAGTACTAGCTTCAACAAGTATGCAAATCATTTTGTTTCCTACTATATTCTGTATCTTGCATACGTAGAATATATTTAAAAATTTTGATAAAAGTATTTAACACATCATTTTCTACAACTGTGCGTATTCTATTTTTCAAATCGTTCGAGTAGAATTACTCAAATATTTATTTAATGGCAACTGTTCCTTGAATCCAAAGAGAACTTTAAAGAGACCTGAAACGGTATATCTGCATTGCAACATTGCGACCTATTTCACACGTGGCCTATCGCGAGCCACGTATAATTCAAGTGTACAAACATTTCCCGTAGATACGACTTTGTTGCTTTTCGAGTATCCAATGAAACTGATTGATTACTATCGTGTAGCAGAAATCTTGATCGAGGCGAATTCAGCTGTGGCGAGCCACTAGAAGGGGCATCAACCTTCAGGCATGCAACACAGTTGCTCGCTGGTACTCGTGTCCACCTTCGTTTCTATATAATAGAATTCCTGACCTATCCCTGGCATCTGCGACAGGGCTTTTAAGTCACTTTACTGGTGACTCCACCAACAGGCCCAGGACGAAACGTTCTTCTTCCCTCTGGTTTTTCTTTCTCTCCCTTCTCACCACTTACGCACAGCTCCACTCGAAGCAAACACGCTCCACAGCTTCTCAAAGACTTTTGCGCTTCGCTTTATTATTTATTAAGAGAGAGCAAATCTAGCCAGGGCACTTACTTTATTACCCTGTTTCTAAGATCCACGTAGTTTGGACATATATCGTAACGAGATACGAAGCAAAAAGGGGGTTCTGTTTGCACAAATCCCCCAACGGCGTGTTCGTCAAGAGAGGTTCTTAAATAAGATGCAACGATAGAAAAGGTTTATTAGGTAGTACCATTTACTACCGCGTCGACTATCGCCGTGTCGATAGCGCCATGGCGTAGCAACGATAATAATTATTGGGGACAGGCGAAAAAAATCTGACGACGGGAGAAATAATGAATGACTGCGTGCAACATTGACGATGGGCGTGTATGCCCTCCAACTATGCTCGTACCTACACGAACGTACGTTTCCATCGTACACACACCTGGCTTTGCGGTGTGCCTCCACATTATTTGTACTTGTCCAGCGGACGCAAAGTTGCTAAAGCGAAAGGCAGCTCGCTCGAACTGAGATTGCATACGAGATAGTGATTCATCTCAGGAAATTAAGTATGCGCGCGAATAAAGCGGCAACTTCGACGTCACAATGTTGTTTATTTTGCGTGATTGCGAGGGTCAGATAAGACCACGAAGTAATTATTAGCTAGAATGTGGCACGCAATGTATAATGTCGTTTTTCCTTAGAATAATTAAAAATAATAAAGGTGAAACACTTTGCTGTAATATGTACAGGCTTTTTTCGAACACCCTGTATCAACCAGTAAGCAAGTTAGACGAAATTATATATTACCGTATTCGTTTAAACGTCAGACTACTCTGAAAGATTGGTGGCGGACATAAACGCGTAGCAGACTACAACCAATCGGGGTCAATTTTGTTAGGTCGAAGCAATAAAAAGGACATACTCCAAGCTCCGCATTGGAACCAAAAAGCTGCACATTTTCGAATAAGAATCAGAGAGAGGGCCAGCACACAACAAGAAGCACAGAAGACCCAAAGCTACGCCAGTTCTAATAAAAAGAAACAACGCGGCAGGAATTGTCTTCATCGTTTAGAAGAGGCACAAAACTTTTCAGATTGTTATAGCATGAAATTGGTCTATTATTGCATCCTAAGCGGCCGTTTCTATATATATTCCATACTATAGGACGAACTTGGGAAAGAAGAGGTTTCGTTCGACTGTTATAAACCGAGAAACTTATCCTCTCGATGAAATTGTGCTTCGAACGAGCGTTAAAAGATTTCTAGCGGAAAGTAACGCCGCCAAGTGGTTAGTCATGGAACGTGCGACTCGCCGTACGCTGATAGCGGTTGGTCGGTGGTCGTTCATCTGATATCGCGTTTTCTAACAACCGCTCTGCATGTGCTCACCTATACGAAGATCGACTTTATCGTTCAGACCAGTCTTATCGGGCTCTGCCGCGGGCATTTTGTTCTGCCAGATAGGGATAAGGAATTGGAAACCACCGGAAGACTTATATAACGGGAAAATTAAGACTGAAACTATCTCCAAAAGAAACGTTAAGTATCTGTTCACTTCGAGCCAGCAATTTACATGTAAGCCTAGATTTTTCGTTTAATTGTGTTTAGTGAAACTGTTTTCCGTCTCCAAACTCAAAAACCAAGATTAGGGTACGTCAGCTTAGGTTAGGTTATACCAGCGCATAAGACGCGCAATGTGAAAAGACAAGTAGATGTGATTTATATTAAGTGAAAGATATATTGTATATTGAATTTAATTAGATAATTAATACAAGCGTCGATGCTCGTTTTTCCCCACTATTTATGCGATGGGGTGCGCGCAAGTGCGTCGCATTTTTCGGTACTAACCTGCCTAATCTAATCTAACCTAACGCAGAAATGTGTCCAAAAATCGGTCCGCCATGGAGCGTGTTAATCGCAATGTAGCGTGCAAGATCGTTCACAGATTATCCGACAGAAGGCTCTCGCGCAGTTACGCGTATCGCCCACGCCTACAGGCCATCAATTGCATCTCTATCAAAGTCCCGGAAGTTGGCGCGCGATATCGACGCTCCTTAGATCATCGCTTCGAGTCCGAGCGACGCCAACATCCGCGCGATCTAGAATGATTTAACTGGCCAGTCGATTCAAATGCCAACCTGTCGGAGTACAACTAAAATGCTAGGTTAGTATCGGGTCTTATTGCCAGTCCAAGCTGAGCGAGAAATATGAAATTATGCAGAAGAATGTAGAGATTTATTTTTGTGAAAGATGTTCCTCCTGCAAGGTAAGCCTTACGAGATATAGAATTTATTTAAATATGTGTTCTTTTTTAACTCTCTGTATATGCAATTGTAACAGAAACAACGATTACAAAAGTTAATTACGGATCGTAATAAATTAATCCTATCTTAACCTAACCCTAACCTTGTTCGCGCGGAGGAAACGTTGCAGCGTTCGAAGACTCTACCAGACTCCACGGTCTGGAACGGAATTCCCGGATTCCAGACTTCCGTAAATTAACAGAAGATACGTGAAGATACGATAAGCAAGGATAAAAAGCGAGAAAATACGAAGTACGGCCAATCTACTGTACAAGGGAGAAGAAAGTGGTGCCGCGAGAAGACATTATTAACCGTCTCGCCGAACAAAGAGAAACAGTAATTTTGAAGCTGCCACAGGAGTAAGGAAGCGTCAGCCTTTCATTTCCCCCTTCTCTTCTTTCCCGAGACCTTATTTCGCATCTCCTTTTGTCTCCGATAATTATTCCTCGTCGACATTATAATTTCATTCGCGAATAATTTTTATTTACTTTATCAATCTTATTAAAAGTGAGCTGCGACCTTCTGTTATAAGATTGTTTGAAGTATTCCAGCACGTATTTAAGCGTACGTAATTACATACTGAACCACGATAGAAACTAAAAGAAAATTGATAAATGAATTTTAAAAATTCATTGCAATGCTTCGTGCTTTCGAAAAGCAAGTTTCACCCCTACTGTAAGTGATCGATCTCGATTAATTACCGATCCAATTAACGTGACGTGCGATCTAATCGCGCGTCCATATATTATTTATCCTTCGAGCACTAATTGACAAGCGACTAAGGTGATCGTCTTTGCTCGTTGCGTATCGCACGGTTGCCTTTCCGGTTCCTTTTTCAACGCGGTGATTTCAATGAGCGCACATACAACATACCTGTCTACGAGGCAAGGTGCTTACCGTTATCGAATTTATCACCATTTTACGATTCGCTTCCAGTATCGTAACGTAAATTAACATTTTCTAAGTGATACTCGAATATATGTGCAATTTGAAATTATTTAAACGATAAATTCAACAGAACTTTGTAGGAACAGAAGAGAAAGAATCCACCGGAACATTCGCGTGCCAATCGACTGCTTTAACCATTGAACTATTCAGGTCCGATCAAAGACTGATTGGAAATATAAACAATAACGCAAACAGAACGCCTATCCTACGATATTGGTTACATTATTAGAACAAACTTCTTCATTGAAAAGTTACGATCCAAGTTCCTTTCAACTCGAATACTTGGTATCCATTCAGTACCCACGCTATGAATTTCAGCGCCGCTCCACTCGTTACTGTTTACGTGATATTGAATTACGATTCGCTCTGTTTTGCTTTACGTTGCTTGAACTTTCAATTACGCCACGATTGAAATTCCTTCCGCTAACGAATTCTCTTGCGATGAAATCTCAATCGGGTCGAAAGTGTTTTCTCGCTGGTTTCGAAAAAGTCGATTTTCACCGACTCGCCATTTTATGAGAGAAAGAGAACGAAGCGACGTGACCTTTGTAGGTCGCGCAAGAAATTGCACGCCGCGGCGGGGTTACGTCGAAAGCCTGTCGGCGGACAAAGAAAAACGGTAAAAGAAGGTTGGAATCCGTGGAATTCGTGAAATTTAGCACGGACGTCGAGGCAGTTGCCCGTTTTTCCGGCGGTTCTCCCACCTGTCCTCCCCCACTCTTCCGCTCGACCGTTCGTGTTCCTTTTTTTTCTTCCGCCCGATCTCTTTTAACCATTCGAACACGACCGCTCGCAGTACTATATTTGTGGTGAAAGACAGGCTCGAACGCTATTTCCACGAACGTGCCCGTACGGTACAGTTATACCCGCATGAACAGGCTCGCCCGCGGGTGGGTGGAAAGCAACGAGGCACGAAAAGTCAACCGATCCCGATCCAGCGATGGGCCCACACGTCCGGCCGCGCAGCGCAGGCCGGACGTGCCAGCGCAGCGAGTTAAAAGACTTTTAAGCTTGTCCCGCCGTGATTTACGGAGCTCGTTTAAAGCCCACGACGAGCAGGATGCCATCGTGCTCGGGTCTCTCGCGGCGTGGCGCGCACGCGCGACCGACGACGGTGCGCGCGCACGTCGATGGTGCGCGCGCATGCGCGAAACACGCTCCGTTTGCCAACATTCCTGCCGGGGAAAAACCAGGATCTGTGTATGCAAACGCGGCTAACCATATCGTACGCCACCAAGTTTCGACTCGTCTCTGGGCGTTAATGATCTTCAAAGGTGATGATGAAACTGTTCGAGAACATGTTTGCCAACTGTTTATGTAACTGGAGGATAAGTTATTGCAGTAGAATGACGAGTCTAGCTCATCATTGGGCTGTCTTGTCGTACCATGCAATGATGAGTCACACTCTTCACGTGAGTAAAGTTACCGTTGAATATGGTTCTATTCGCGTATTGTTTACTCAAAACTACTAAGTACAAGTTGTAGCTACAGTTTTTTAGTCGGACTGATAGTCCCCAATGAATTACAATTCTACCCAAATCAAATATGTAACTTCTAGGTAAAATATAATACTAGCAGTTGGTAATACATGCAATCGAGATATTTATTCTGCAACTCGCTGTTTTCTACTATTCATCTTGACTACATAGATACTTCTTTCCTCACGTGTACTCCGTCTGTAAGTCCCCGCTTCGTTGCTTCGGAAATTGTGGGTGTGATTCACACAAGTGGTAACATGTCGTAGCTGATAGTTTGAAAGTTTTATAGAGTACCGTGTACGATGTAGGAAATTGACGATTACGAGAATCTTATACATTATCAGTAAGTGTATATATACCTATCGTCGATTTTTCTTCTACAAGATCACTGTTTGTTACAGTTAATTCCCGCTTAGTACCTTTCAAAGTGCATTCTGTATTTGATCAACAAGATGGCTATTAATTTCTGGTGTTAGCCTGCCGTCTTCTAAAAGGGACGAGGTTCCTTTACGGCTGGACTCGATGACGGTAGGAAAAGAGGTTTGGTGAAGTACGCAACCGGAAAACCGTATGTACGATGAGGTCATCGTGTGACGCGTTCGCAACGACGAGGAACGTTCGTTGGCCTAACCCGATTCACGCGTACAGTATGATACAGAGCGGTGACAAGTCCAGGTGTGTCGAGGCGCGCGACCACGCGCGCGGAACGACAGAATGCTGTCCACGGAGCAGGCATCATCATCGCTCGTTCGGTGTACGCGCGTCGTACACACAGCGGAGGGAACGCGTACCGGGTACGCGCACACCAAGACGACGGGAAGTCGAAGCGCGGAGGCGCAGTCACAACTACGCACACCCACTCGAACTGCATTCATTCATAAAAGTAGCGAGCACAGAGAGCGGTGCGCTCAGCCGCGCCCTGCTACCCGACAGTTGGCCTTTTACGAGCAGTACGTTCTCCCCTCTCGCGGCCATTCCTGACCTGACCGCCGCGAAGCCATCATGCGATGCGTCCACGTGTACTTACTTCTCCGCGCTCTCTCTTTCGTCGACGACTTATATTTTAACGCGTTGCACGCGGGAGAGACGCTCAAACGCGTCTTTCGCATGGCTGTTGGCAAAGAGCGGGAGGAATTTGCCAAAGGCATAAAAATTTGTGACAATATCACAAAGGATTTTTCGTTTTATCGCTATTTTATAGAAACGACCAAACTCCCGCGAAATTTACGCAAAAACGGGCGTTACGCACCTAAGTCCTTAATCATCCCCTAATTTAGATGTAAATATGCGCGCTAGATGGCGCGAGCGCGATACGATGTATGATCCCAAACGATGTATAAAAGTAAACGGCAAGAGTTTTGTACGCTTCGTATCAGAGTGCGATAAGAGTCGTAATTTACCGTTCGCAGGAACAAAAATGAGAAACGACAGCAAAAGGAGGATTAAAAGAAGAAACGGTACCGTTCGTTTCGTCGCGTACCAATCTCGTCCCGCGAAACTGTACTCTGCGTCAATCATGAAAGCTCTTGTCCGAGTCACTGCTAATTATATCCGACTTGGTGATTCCCAATTAAAACATTATTCAACTACATCTGTAGTCGAATGATGTTTTACGTTCAGTATCGCAGTTTTTCTTTTCGAAATTCGTATACCTATGCGCGATTTAAGATATATCTCTACAATTATAGAACATGAACTGTACGAATACGTTTCACGTTTAAATAACAAACGCGTAAAATAGTATCTTTTCAAATATCCACGCTGTACGCTACAATCGACGTCATTCGAAACGCGCGTATTTGGACTTATTAAACGGCAGCGCGAGGTCGGTAATGCAGGTGGCGTCAGAGTTTCGTGCGGCGCAGTTGTATACGCGTGTATCGGATTACCGAACGACGTGACGCGATGGCGGGAAAAATGGGACTAGGCACGGCCGAGACAGCTGGCTATCTTGGGACAGGACCGAGGCACAGCGGTCTCGTCCTGGTTCTGATGGGTCGGTCGCGTTCAAGGCCGTGTAAAAAGTCGTGGAACGCCGCAAATGCAACCGCAACGGCACCCACCGCCGACAGATAGAACGCGATAAGTAGAAACCGTCGACCGTGCCGCCCCCTCCCTGCGTCGCCTCGCTCTATTTTTCTGGTTGTTACATCGCCCGGGATTAAGACGAGATCCCTAACGCCCAGACCGCGCTGCTCCTCTCACTTCGGACCGATTCTCGGAATGGGAACGCCGCGCGAAGAAAAATCGTGAGTAGAACGGAGAACCGCTGGCCCATTGGCCAGAAATCTTGCACGAAAAACCAGTTTCGTAAAACTGCACCGGCAACCTCGTTATCTGAACTCGAGTACAACCGACGGTTTCGTCCCTCTACAACCACCGCCAAGAGAGAAAGAGAGAAAGAGAGAGGAGGGGGAGAGGGTGTGAGAGAAAGAGAGATCAGCAGACCGGTTTCGATCATGCACGCCTCCTCGGTATTTTAACGTCTCCCTGGTACTTCTTGTCGTGTGTTCGTTCTACGCTCATCTCCTTCCCCTCTACGAGTCGCGTTTCTAACACGTTTTCCCAACGTAACCATTACATTCCGCTGAATTGCTGGATGATCCATAGGGGCGGTTTAATCAACCATGTGTACCCGCCTTTATTCAGCTGGCGAGATAGCTTGTAGAGTTTTCTTTTAATGGAGTCGGTCGAGTTACAAGGCTGCGTAAATTTCAAACTATTAATTCGGTCCCTTCAGTTAGGGTAGAAAGGAAATAGTTGTGTATATTGAATTTAGTACCTAATTTGTTATTGATAGTAAAATCGAAAGCAATTAAAGGACGTCGAAGATTAGCTCGACAATAGTAGCCCCAGTAATTGCTAAGCTCGCTAAAAATTGCAAAAAACTCATTGTGACGTTGGCTAACTTAAAAATGTTTTTAGAAGCTAATTATGCATAAAACGAGCTGTATCTCTCGATGATCATCGAATGCGTTGTAGAAATGAACAAGTCGAAGTGTGCTTCTTTGCACAATTGATACAAATAATTTCCTGGGGCCTAAATTAACTTAAAAGGACAGAAATTACTCGAATATTAAAATATCGTTAAGAGAAGACCGTGTTTGGTAACTGGACGGGATCAATTTTTTGCAGGGAACTTTCTATCGTTAAGAAACGATAGTTTCTCTCATACGTTCTTCTCAATTTGCTCGGGCACGATCATCGACTTTATAATCGATAACCTGAATATGGCAGCTTTCTATGAGCAGTCGGTAACCCGACGCAGCAGTCTCACGTTGGGTTTGTAAAACAAAGGATTCATTCATAAGCATCGCCAACTGTGACATAGAAATAAGAATGACAGCGTTTGTACTTCGCGTGCAAAAATACTTCACTTTTACTTTACACTAACTCTTTGACACAATCAACATTAGTTTTATCTCTCTCTGAGTGTTTCTTTTATGAAATTTAAACAATATCGAAATGGTCGTATCGAATTATTTAATTCTGATCATTAGTAAAAGATATTCAGCTACGATTTCGTTCACCAACAGATAGCAATAATTAATAATTAATTGAAAATGAATATTTTTATACATGCTGTTCATAGAAATGATTTAAAAACAATTCTTATACACTGAAAAAGCTCATCGATTCTAGCGCGGAGCGTGATACTAAATACATGCTCACGTGACCGACATATAAGTTAGGTACACGCGATGGAAGGGCCGTGTTGACAAACAGAATACTAATCTATCGACATTTAACTTCGAAATCCTATGTGACGTACTCTGTTAGAAGAAAGAGGTTACTTTGCAAAAATTTATAACAAAATATATATACTTTGTACCTATAGAAAATCACGAAAGCATTCGAAACGAATCTTTCCAACAGCACACCTCACGTAGAACTTAATACGAAATAAATGTCGATAGATTAGCGTTCTATTTACCAACATGTACAGCAGCCCCATTCAGAATCGACGAGACTTCAGTGTACATTGTATCGTCGAGCCGCAAATACGACTAGTTTAACGGGAAATTGATCTTCAGCTTTTTTTTTTCACGGTATGCAACGCGCGACAACACGAAGCCGCCGATCGAACGGTTCCTCGACTTCCGGGACGAGCGCAATTATGCAAACGTCGTTCCCATTTATTTTTATACCCTCCGCAGCCCAATTTACTTTTACGATGATCGAGAGATGGGGCGAACGTCGCGGTTGGTCCGACGATCACCATCGCGATAATTTTCGCCAAGCAACGGGGCAAGAAACTATAAGGTAACTGGAGGCGTTCTTTTTGACGGGAGCGGAAACGCCTGGGCTCGAGGCGCGCGATTATAGTCGACAGCTGATAATCCAGGGCAGCTACGCGTGGCAATTCAATAAATCTTGCTCGACCAAAACTGTCCGGACTCATTTGGTCGCAATTACTTTATTTACGACTTATGGCGCATCGCGCGAGACGTCAACTAAATTATTTACAGTCCATTCGAAATAGGAGAACTTCTTTGCCATTTTCCTAACCACCTGTACATAGTTTTTCCACAAATAGTTAGTTTAGAAGGGAGAACGAGTATTAGATTTAAAATCCGTCGCAATTTATGTGTGTGGTAATTACTTGGAGCGAAGAAACGAAGTTTTAAATGCACGGTGGCTACTTTTGACCACTAATGGAGTCTAAAAAGTGTGCAACAAGTACAAAACGCATATGGCATGCAAAAATATATAAAAAGCGGTTAGAACGGTTTGAAATGTCTAGTTGGCTTTAATGGAAACTAGAAAGAAGCATGCACGTGTACATCTATCAAAATAATCATATATAAAATGAATGTTCCACATTCTGGCAATAAAAAAAAAAATATGTCCGCGACGCGATATCTGAAATCGGTCGTCCAGCGAAAATGTGCAATATTCGCAACAAAAAACGGCTGTCCGTCGGATAGGAATAACAGACAGAGCAGAAAGGAGAAGAGGCTGTGCAACATTAAGCAGTTTGAAGAGTCAGAAGAAAGAAGTCGCGCGCCCGTGAGAAACGGAGACCGTTTGAAAGCGAGACAACCGGAGAGAGGAAGTAGCGAGTACGAGATACAGAGGACACGGTATAACCGAGTACAGTACTGTGCAAAAGTCTTGTACCAACATTATTGCTGACTCAGCAATGGCGATTAAAAGAATGGCAGTTGCGAGAAAAAGAATTTTTCGATGTCCGAATTTTTTTATTTTAGACAGTCGAGAAAAGAAATTTTAGATATTACATTTTCAGTAATATTTCTACTATTCTCGTAGAAAAGCAAATAAGTAGCGATTAACTTTATAAAAGATCACATAATGTACGTAATCTTCAAATGTGGAGACAGTTAAAAGAAACAGGAGATCGTACTCTAACACACAACCATCGTTGCAAAGAGAGTAGAAGATTACACAAAATTTGGATTACTAGAAACAGAACAAAAGAAAAAGAAAGACAGTAATTGGTTTGGAACGAACGGAGCGCCTTGGCAAAATTGAAAGAAAGAAGGGAATTTCTTTATTTTCGCACGCGGCCCGAGACTTTTGCGGGGCATTGTAGATCAGAAAGAGAACAGAGAGTTCAGCCGGCTGGTAAGGTTGAGGTTGGGATTAAGTAAGGTTAGGTTGTGCCAACGTGGTAGACGACTGCAGCCTGAAAATAGCACGGCACTCACTGTCTGGCTATGTGGCGTCTGTACTCCAACTCCCGCCAGCCGTCGGTTCGTCCGTTTGTCTGTCCGTCCTTTCTCATTCGCCTATCCGTCGATCTGAAACCGTATATGCGCCGCACACAATTGCAACGCGCGCCTCTCCTTCTCTTTTCGCGTTATTTCGGACGTTCCCGTCGCTGTTTCTGCCGCTTTTCACCGCCAGCACCCACCGCCCGCCACATTTCCCGTGGGCAACCCGCGTTATCGTCGTTCGATCGCGACCTATGACCGACAGAGCCGGGGCATCGTCGAGGAACGGCCGCGATAATTATTTCTACACATTTCGAATCGCTGGTGAAACGCAATACCGCTGCTACGTGCACGTATCTGCGTAGAGTGACGAGTTCTCGAGACATCTGAGAACCTAGACGCGCTGCGGTCAACCAATCGTCTCCGCAAAAAAGCTGTCCACGGCTTGTGAAACGACGGTCTCGTAGGAGAAACGTTCGCGTAAAAATTCATATCGCGCAACTAGTTCGACCGACTGAATTATGCGCACGGCGAATCGAAAAAATGATTGTTGGTATTGTTGTTTGGGCAGGGCTAGTTCTTCACAGAGCACGCCCACCTGTGTACATTTTTGTTTCTGACCGAAGGGTAATAATTATTGACTTTTCAATGAACTTTTTGACTCGCAGGCCAAGTAGCAAAAGACTTTTGTCAATCATGATCACAGCTAACCTGAGCTGATCAGAGGGTCCCGATTTGTAACCCTTTGCACTCGGTTGCCTCCTCTGAGGAGAACCTCAACCTTCCTCAAGTTTTCTATTGAACTGGAAATATTGCTATCTTAACATTAGTTTCTATCGCTAATGTCTGGGAAGGAACTGAGTGCAAAGGGATAACAATGTATTCCGTATGTCGCATCGTTCCAAAAAATCCCAGGTTTTGGAAAGATTAAGTTCTTCGACAAGATGACCCTTCTCCCTCTATTACCCTTTGCCCTATGCTCCTTCCTCGACATTGGCAATAGAAAATAGAAATATTTTAGCTAACGTCTCCCAGCAATAGAAAATTTCCATCTCAATGAAAAACTCGAGGGACCTACGCATTTCTCAAAAAGCTGCGGTGGAAGAAGTTCGATCGCTAATCACTTCTGATGTTTCCTCAGAGGAAACATCCGAGCGCAAAGGGTTAATCTTGTTCCGTTTCACCAACATTCGCTGAAATCAATGTTAAACAATCACGGTTGGATACAAAACGATCCGTATGCCACCGTCTGCGGTGCAGCTCGTAAGACTTGTACTTGACCCTATTTTCACCGCGATAACTACGGTTGTTGATGTTATTACCGTGGACTCTGTACGACTGGCCGTCGATACGGGCTGCAATAAACGAGGGTAAGCGACTGTAGAATCGCAGCCGGTCATTTATCGCGCCGCAAATCCACATTCCGTTCTCCTCCGCAGATTATAATCCAATTTTATCGTCTTCTAACCATCGCAACGCTGCGAAACAGATCCGCGTAACCGGGAATTATCTCATCGCCTGTAACAGGATTAACGTCCGAAGGTTCTCGCGTTAATCCATCGCGCGTATCGATTGAAATTTTTCTTCGCGGCTGCAGCAATTGCAATTCAAGCGTTTACCAATCACCGTTCATTGGAAACAGTTATCGCAACGACTTTGACTTTCTTTTATTATTCGTTGCTCTGAAAATCTGTAGTTTAATGAATTTCACAATCGGTTCTTTTGGTTACTGTTCGATACTTAAAACCTGCTGCTGTTAACAGAAACAAATTTATCTTTCTTATATTTCCAATCTTTCTGCGACGAGAAAATTACAATGCAACATATGAAATTGGAAGAAATTAAATTTCAAATTAGTTCAGATTAAAATTAAAATGCAACATTTAATTAGTAATTATAAATAAAAATAAACTTCTCTTGAGATCGCGAACGCGTTGCGCAAGAAATTTCATTTCTTCAGCGATATTCGCGAAAGGCGCGCGTGAACATTCTTCGTCCATTTCTTCGTATTCTTCGTCACCCCTCAACAATGCGAAACTTGTGCGTTTCCACGAGCGTGACGCGTGGAAAGAATATTTCATACCGTGATCTACATTCGGAAAGTGCGTGTGGAACGCGAGCGTGTAACAGCGAGCTGCATTCGATTCCGATAGCGGTCGTTGTAAAATCAATAAACCGACATTCCTCGGCTAACGAGTTCCCTACTGCGTTCATTCAAGGCGAGTCTAATGGCCTGCGAGAGAGAGCGTAATCGTATGATATTCGCGAAATACACGCCCACGAGGATTGGAATGTCGTACGCGCGAGCGAACCTTCCACAACGGTTTCGATCAAACACTGTTTTCTAAACGCTTCGCAGGCGATATCCAGAGTGCTAACTTTGCTTCGAGTAGAGCTGCTTCTTTTAGAAGTTCACCCTTTACACTGGAGACTTTCCAAAAATGGTTCAAACTGAGTGACTGAGAATCGCATCTCGAATGCAAAGAGTTGACCATTTGCACTAGGATGTCAGCGGGGACATCAGCATTCATTAGTGATTGCAGAGATTGAACTTATTCCATCGCAGTTTTTTGAGAAACGCATGTTTCCCTCAAATTTTCTTTATTGAAATGGAAATTTTCTATTGCAAGGGGACGTTAGCAATAGAAACTATTCCTCAAAATATTGCTTGCAATGGTACACGTGCGAAGGAGCCGAGTGCAAAGGGTTAACCTTTCAATATCTACAATTTTCATTTTTGGGAAGAAACGGGTGGTTAATGTTATCGAAGCGATGTCGCACTCGAATTCCAGATTGCGAAATCTTTGCAATATTTATTCCCATCGAGCGTGTAAATATTTCATTAACCGAAATGTATTTTGCAGAATTTATACCGTCGAATTATTAATCCCATCTAATATTGATTTGACGAACGCGAGAAATCGATACGCTTCGTTCAGTGAACGATGTTATTCTTTATCTATTGCATTTGAGGCACGCTGTTTTATGTATCTGCTGTGCAAGTAGAAGAGAAGAGGCAGGAGGAAAACAGGGAAAAAGCGTTTCGTCCTGGATCTGCTAGTGGACTCATCAATTGTAACGCGTATTTTCTTCAGAGGAAATCGATGTGATTATTTGAGTAAAAAGGTGGGTGAATCGATGAAAATGTAATTTGACCGCTTTACGTCATCCTATATCAAACGATCAATAGTATCAGCAGATACCACAAGAGTGTAACACGTTCGATGCTCGCAGGATACTTTGAACGAGTCGGACTTTTCGATACGTCAATACGTACGCTATATTACAATCTATAAAATGACGCTATTCAACTATGTTCTGTGTGGTACAATCTCTTCTACAATAATGCTTATTCTAAGTCCTATTCGAAGTTCTATTCGAAGTCGAATGAGGAACGACACTGCGTTAGTCGAAGTTTTGTGCCTTAAAAGGTAAAAGAAAAACAGATCGAATGATAAATATAGATAATTCTCGTGTTTAACAAATAAATATGGCAATTTTCTCAACGATCGCTACTGCTCGCGTGCGACATAACTTAAAAAATTCGTCAGTCGAACGAAGAGACGCACTCTGCGCTAGTCGAACACGATTCGCTGCTTGCCAGCCAATAAGCTTCGAACATTTCGTGTCACTCGTGCGCCTTAGAAAGTAAAATGAACAAAGCGAATGATAAATACAGATAATTCTCGTGTTTAACAAATAAATATGGCAATTTTCTCAACGATCGCTACTGCTCGCGTGCGACATAACTTAAAAAATTCGTCAGTCGAAGAGACGCACTCTGCGCTAGTCGAACACGATTCGCTGTTTGCCAGCCAATAAGCTTCGAACATTTCGTGTCACTCGTGCACCTTAGAAAGTAAAATGAACAAAGCGAATGATAAATACAGATAATTCTCGTGTTTAACAAATAAATGTGGTAAAAAAACAATACGGATCGGCGTAATATTGGCTCGAGACATCGGTCGAATCCGACAGTTTACGGGTGCTGGCTCGTATCACATTTTCAAACCAGCTTTCTCTCGGATCAGGTTTGAACCCGAGAATGGAAGAAACGTTCTCACGATGACGTACGTGGTTGCGCCGACTTTTTAGTTTCTTCGTTAAGAACCGAATAGCCGTCGTCTCAGCTTTCCCTTGATCGTGCGAAAATGTCCACGAGCTGCTTGGGAAATTCCAAATGAGCGGATGCCGCCATTATTCTCGTCAGAACCTAACCTAACCTAGCCATCCTCCATCAGAACGATCCATCGCGTCGCGGTACCCTGACATTTATTTAAATCAGCACCTTGCTGCGTTTATTCTCACATCTGGTTGTCAATAATCTAGAGAGGAAGTTTAAAAAGAGAATTTCATTCGCAAATATTAACCCTTCGCGCTCGAGAGATGACTCTATGTCGCCATGTTGTTCCATACAGCAACTGCAGTCTTTCATCGACTGATTTGACGTTTTGAAGCCCCACAAAAATGAATTTGGAAGGTGAAATTAGCAAAGAGTGAAGATCAAATTGATTTTCAACTGTTGAAAAATGAGATTAGCTGTATTCGTGAAGAAATTAGTGATAGAAAAAATGATCTGCGACTGAACAAGTCATCGAGTACAAAGGGTTAACTTTTACGTTGAGGAGTTCATGCGTAAATAGCGTTGTAATTGTCAGTGCTACGATGTTTTTTCTTCTAACATTTGATATCAATTACATTTGGAAAATCCGTAATTGATTGAAGTTTACTTTTTGTATATAAAAAATGAGTTGAGAGCAAGACTATAATTGTAATTCCATAGACAAAGAATATTTCTCTTCTCTCTCCCTGTTAAAAGACCAGAGTTGCCAAGTTATTAATATTCCACGTTTGCATATTTATTCTACATCGTTTCACAAAATTCTTGAATATTAGATATGCCTTGGCCAATAGCTTCAAACTTTCTTTTTCAATTAGAAATCGTTCTCCACCATTTTTTCAGCTCGAACGTGTCCGTACAAATTCCACGCGAAGAATTGGTAGGCAAATATTCGAAACATCGGATAATTTTCATTTCAACATGACTTTGAACTCAACTGAGACTTTTCAAACTCTCAGACACACTTTGTTAGAAAATGATTCTACGAATCGACACCCACTTCTCGCTGTCACCTCGTTCTGTATCACATTTACAACGAAGATCTCGCATCGTGCAATTTAACACCAGGTCTACCATGAATTTATTCCGTATTCAATTAAAAAAAAATATAAATTGACCTATCAATTATGAAGCTAAAGTACAAAAACGAGCCTCAATAAAATTACATCAGCCATAATAATTAGTTCTTATTACTTCCTTTATTTTTCATACTTTAATGTAAAGTTTAACGAAAAGTTTTGTCAGAGGGGTCAGAAAATGACCCCTTGGTAAACCTAGTGTTAAAATCCTATTCGATGGTGTCAAAATACTTCGATAACTCTCGCTTTATTTCTCGAGTATCTCGTTTGTCTCGCAGAGAGTAAAAAATGCTAACGATAAATGGAAAATAGGTGGTCGAAATTTATTGGTCGAAGAGTCGAAGCGACGCTGCGTTGAAAGCGTTTCATTCATCGTGGCGGGCGAGTGCTCGTGGCCGCTTAGATACGCGCGCCTCGGTACACATTACGTATACACGACGCACGCGAGAGCTAACAGATGTTATCAGGGCCGGTGCTCGCCGGTTTGGCACATTAGGATTAGACGTACTACGCGCGTAACGTCACATAATTCTACCTTCTTTCCATCCACGTAATCATCGCATTTCCTTATCCGTGCTTAGAATCACAGAAACAGTTGCAGCGAGTTTCATTCACGTTTCCATTTACCGGCCGCTCATAGTACGCTCCCGCGTACTACCGTACAATGTGCATCTGTTACCACGCTTCATGCCTATATGAGCTCGATTTATGCAACAGCCAACAGCGATGGCTACGAGCTCTGCCAAACTCGACCTATACCAATTTCTGTCGTTCGATTCGCGTGCCCCCGATTACAATTGTCGTTCTACTCTTTTATTTGAAATGAAAACTTTGTGTATATATCAAGAATGTTGCGAGAACTAATCTATACGCATTAGTTAGGTTAACCCTTTGCGCTCGATGGCTCCAGAGCGGAGCCATTTAAAATTTACCTTCGAACTCGAGAGGCGTTTGATTCACATATTTCTGGTAACAATTGTCGTTCTACTCTTTTATTTGAAATGAAAACTTTGTGTATATATCAAGAATGTTGTGAGAACTAATTTATACGCATTGGTTGAGTTAACCCTTTGCTCTCGATGGCTTCTGAGCGGAGCCATTTAAAATTTGTCTTCGAACTTGAGGGGCGTTCAATTCACATATTTCTGGTAACAATTGTCGTTCTACTCTTTTATTTGAAATGAAAACTTTGTGTATATATCAAGAATGTTGCGAGAATTAATCTATACGCATTAGTTAGGTTAACCCTTTGCGCTCGATGGCTCCAGAGCGGAGCCATTTAAAATTTGTCTTCGAACTTGAGGGGCGTTCAATTCACATATTTCAGGTAACAATTACTGTTCTATTCTTTTATTTGAAACGAAAACTTTCTTTATATATATCAAGAATGTTGTGAGAACTAATCTATACGCATTAGTTAGGTTAACCCTTTGCGCTCGATGGCTCCAGAGCGGAGCCATTTAAAATTTGTCTTCGAACTCGAGAGGCGTTCAATTCACATATTTCTGGTAACAATTGTCGTTCTACTCTTTTATTTGAAATGAAAACTTTGTGTATATATCAAGAATGTTGCGAGAATTAATTTGTACACGCGTTGGTTAGATTATCTCTTTGCGCTCGATGGCTTCAGAGCGGAGCCATTTAAAATTTGTCTTCGAACTCGAGAGGCGTTCAATTCACATATTTCTGGTAACAATTGTCGTTCTACTCTTTTATTTGAAATGAAAACTTTGTGTATATATCAAGAATGTTGTGAGAACTAATTTATACGCATTGGTTAGGTTAACCCTTTGCGCTCGAGAGCTTCAGAGCGGAGCCATTTAAAATTTGTCTTCGAACTTGAGGGGCGTTCAATTCACATATTTCAGGTAACAATTACTGTTGTACTAATTTATACACTTTGCACTCGATGGCTTTGGAGCGGAGCTACTTAAAATTTGCTATTACTTTTCCTTTCGAGTGGAAAGGGTAAAAGGACATTAGCCTTGTGGCGGTCTTCCAACGCCAGTAGAAAACTATAGAAACCTTCGAACATATAACATAGTTTCTCGCAAGCGCTCGTTTCCGCCTTCGTTTTTATATAATAGAATTTCTGACCTAACATCTAAGGCGCGACTCCGCCATTTTGGTCGCCTTACTGATGAGTAAGTTCCACTATCCTTTCTACTCTACACTAATGCAAAATACACGAAGCAAACGCGCTGTCATCAAATTTGCTACGCAACAGTGTTGTTTTACAGTCGTACACTTAATTTAAATAAATTTCGTCGAACAGTTCGCGGAAAATGAACCTCAATACTATACAGCTATGTCATTTTTAAGAATAAGTCAAAGTTGATCAATCGTAGCTCTTTGCAACGCACGATCGTGCTTTCTACGTGCAAGTTTTTAAGCATCGTTTCAATATCTCTTTTTCGCAACACGCTCGTTGTTCGAGATCCGCCTAGGGTATATCTAAACACGTTTCAGCCCCGCCATAGTTTGATCCGGTAATTTATACCGCTATACCCACGGTCGAGTACCTCGCTGAAATCGCCAAGCACGTTGCGTGTAAATTCAGGAACATGCACTCGCGAACATACGATCTCTTTCGCCCGTAATCAGCTCGCCATTACGCGCGCATGTAACGCAACGTTAATTGCAGTTAATAATGTTATGCAATTCCTCTACGTCGGTTGCTGTTACCCCGTAACCCTCCTTCTCGAGCAGAGCCCGCAATCAGGTTAACCCTTTTACTGCTAAGGGTGCCTGGGCGATGTATTTCTACACCATCGAAGGAACCAGACGAATTCTCTACTCGCGATCCGTTTCCCTTTACAGCAACCTGCCCTTCAATTAAATTGATTTTATTTGCATCGTGTCTTCCGCGCGTTTGTTTCAATTTTCGACGCATTTAACCCTTTGCACTCGACGACTTCTTCAGTCGTACATCATTCATTTTCTCCATCGCTAATTTCTTCGCGAGTACAATCGATCTCGTTTCTCAACGTTGGAAATCAATTTTATCTTCGCTCGAGCTAATTTCACCTTTGAAATCCACTTTTGTAGGACCTCGAAACTTTAAATCAGTCGACGTAAAACTCGAGCTGCCGTGTGAAACGCAATGGCGACTGATAATTGCCTCTCGAGCGCGAGCCGCCTTTATGGCGAATTATATTACTCTGTTCTAAATTTTACTTCGGTAATATCTTTGTTTCAGTTTTATAGCAAATGATATCACTCTATTCTAAATTTTACTTCGATAGAAGTTCATCCGTCTGCAGTCAGTGGACAATGATATATGGGATATTGGTTAATTTATAGATAACATTGAATACTATGAAGCGCGTTGCTTCGTGTATTTTTATACTGTAGAAGAGAAGTCATAAAAGAGAAAGAGAAGTGAAGAACGTTCTATTTTTCTAATGGACTCACCAGCATGGCCATTCAGAAAGCATGTCTTTTCTCTTTGAAAAATCTGGGGAATCCGACTTTGAAAGATCTGAGGAAAGTGGGATCTTAGCTACCCGAGGCAATGCGCTTCAGTTTTTATCTTCCGCGTGTCAAATTGTTATTTATATTTCATTTAAACAGTCGTTAAGCTGACACCATTACGTAGCTAACGGACAGAAACAAATGATCTTGTTTCTTCTAATTATGTTTGATTTACAACCGTTCAGAATGCACAGTGAAATATCGTTTAGAAAATAATGTTGTATATTTGTACGATAATAATAGCTATTCGAAGATAGCGTGCCAACATTAACTCTTGTCGCATTAACAACTCTTATCGTCCCGTGAGAAAGTTGTGGCTTGTTTATTTCGCGAGTGTATCGCGCACGACTGCTGAGACTTTTAGATCCGAGCCAAAATTTTTTTCCACGGTCGACAATTCAATTGAAACTAACCTAACTCGTATATCAAAGCTCCGTCGATATCCTGCAAATATTTTTAACCTCTTCAGAGACTTCTGAAAGAAGTCCGAAACAAAATTCTTCTGTGTGAGAATCTCGAAACCAACTAAGTTAATCGTAATGCTAGCAAACAAAGACATTTACATCTCGCAAACAGTTCATCTTTGGACCTAAATTTACTAAATCTTTTTCACTCAGTACAGTGCGTTAAATGTCGAATGGCTTTTGTTCTCGACACCCTGTATGCATGTCTCGTGCCTCTCACATTTCCTACTCGACTCTAACCGGGATGACGATACTCTTTCGCGAAATCGCCAATCACATCCACCATACTGCCCATTGGGGGCATCGAACAGCGATTCCGTTCGAGATAAGTTAAACGGAGACGAATCTTAATCACTGCCAGACAATTCTCGAGATAATAAAACAGCTTGTTCATCGATTATAAATTGGTCGTACGTTAAACACGAGGCGAACCAGCCGTGCAGGTTCGTTCACCTCGAGACTGTGCGGTGCTAGTAAGAACGTATACTTTCGCGACATACTAGGACTGTACCGCGATATTCGGTGCACGTAAACGCAGTCCCGGGTGCGTGGAATGGATGATCGATCTATGGATCGAACTGTTGAACCGCGAATTCCTTGCGGTTCGACTAGAACGTTGTACAGCCAGGAGAGACGGGACCAATGCCCGCGAGGAGATCGAAACGAATCGCGTTTCGATGAAAGAATCGGACCAAGTTGGTCCTCGACTTACGCCATTTTTAACCCTTCGCGCTCGACTCCTTCCAGAACGTTAGCAATAGAAACAACTGCTAGAACAGCAATATTTTAGCGACAGCTTCCATTTCTAACAATACCAAATTTTAGTTTCAATAGAAAACTTAAGTAAAACTTAAAATAGCAATATTTTAGCAATAGTTTGTATTACTAACGTCTCCCAGCAATAGGAAAACTCAATTGCAATAGAAAACTTGAGGGAGACGTGCATTTCTCAAAAAGCTGCGGTGGAATAAATTTAACCTCGGATAACTATCCATAAAGGTATTTAAGTAACGCGAAATAACATCTCCAAGTGTGGAATGCTGTGAAGTATTTTTCTGAAACATTTGCATAACGTTACGCAACTTGTAATATATATATAATAAATTAGTAAATGTGTAAACGTTCGAATAGTTTCACGAGCCAACGTACATTGGCGCCAGAATAATTTCACTGGCTGTTGGTTTTACGTAACAGTTGAGCGACAAAACTTTACAACGTTTAGCAATCGAAAATATAGCATGATTAACACGTTCTGTGTCGCACCGATATTTTTATACTTCCCGTTTAGACCACGTAGAGCATACACGCTTTAAAGTCAAATAGTTTTGCTTCTGGCATGTGCTTTGCAATTTTTAAAATAGAAAAAGCATTAAATTTAAGATGCATAAGAAAACGAAGCATTAAATTTCATTTTCGAGGAGTTTACGTTGCAAGTTTGCTCGCATTCTTCGTTTCACAATGAGAACTTCAAATAGCTTGAGCGGGAAGTTCAGCGTGAGACGCATTACGCCCCACATGGCACGGAACGTGTTAATTATTTTCATCATCGGTCCGTAGACGAGCACCGTGCTCGCGTTATTTGTAAACAAAGTGTTTGTCAACAACCAACAGGCCAGTTCATTACGCTCTCCGTTACGTTTGCCAAGCGTGTAGGTCCCAGATCGTTCAACCAGACCTCCTTTTCCCCCTTCTTCCTTTCCTTCCAGAACCCACGAGCCTCCTGTGAGGCTTCCATCGAGAAGAATAGGCGTGTGGGCCCACGATGACTCGTAAAATAACCTTCATCGCTATTTGTTCACATTTTGCAACAGATGTTACAAAAGAAAGAAAGCACTCGAGAGATATCGAAACGTTACTTAAAAACTTGCACGGATAGAAAGCACAATCGTGCGTTGCGAAGAGCTACAATCGACCAACTTTGACTTATCCATAAAAGTTACATAGTTGTATAGTTTTGAAGTTAATTCTCCGTTCACGATTACAATTGAACATAATTTCTTATCTTCTCTCATAAGTAAACAAAACTACGCTTATGTTGATAAATTAGGTTGCGTCAGATCGGTATCAAACATGGCTACTGTGTTTATGACAATTGTTAGGTTGGGTTAGGTTGTAAGGGTACGATCGAACGAGGTAGCACAGTCGATAGGTGAAGGAAGGAGGTAGAAAGGAAATACAGACAGGGTAGGCGATACTCTCGATCCATTTGACCGAGTTTTTCTTATGCCGTTCGCCTTTTTGCGCGATCTCCCACTCGTGACACGAACCCGCCTTGCGAGATCGTTGACCGAATGACACGGTGAGCAGAGCACGGAGGCACTAGTGTCGTCGCGTCGTTAAAGCCAAGAGCAAACAACTGACTTGGTTTTATCCGCGCACGTGGGACAAACTTACCTAACCTATACATTTGCTCGCGCGAATCTAACCTACGCTCGCACGTGCGTTTATCAATCGACGCGTAGAAAAATAGGAAACCATTTCAAGCTAACGTTTCAAAGCGTTTTTGTTGCATTAAAAAATATGGTTAACCCTTTGCACTCGACGACTTTTTTCCGTTGTACAGCGTCTTCTTTATCCCTAATTTCTTCACGAATACAATCGATCTCGGTTTACAACAGTTGAAAATTAATTTCACCTTCACTCGAGCTAATTTCACTTTTGGAATCCATTTTTGTGGGGTTACGAAACTTGAAAGCAGTCGATAAAGAACTTGAAAGTTGCCGTATAAAACGCAATGGCGACTGAGAGTCGCCTGTCGAGCGCAAAGGGTTAGTGACGTGGCTCATGACTGTAACTGTAAATGTATGAACGTTAGAAATAGTCTAGACTGAATTCCCTCGAAATTGTAGTGCAAAAATGTTTGCAAAAATAGAGATTCTAAAGTGTAAATTGTTGAAAAATATTTCATATTTTTAGGAACTCAGTTATGGTTCTTTAAATTTTCTCTTATTATTCGTTCGATGTCAGAACTCTTAAAATATTGACGAATGAGGGTTTAGACTTGGAATGAAACCTAATATTTATGATGAAAGTCGATTGTTGAACAGTTTCGAAGGAATAGAGAGAGTCTAGAATTTTAACCGTGTTGGTTGTAGGGAGACAGTTTGTTTACGCACTTTCACAAATAGAATATTACAATGTCTATTACATACCGGGTAGTAAATAAAGATTGACAAACTACTTTCTCAGAAATTATTGGTTAAAAGTTAAAAGCCTAGTAACCTAACCGAATTCTACACGCATCAAAAGATTAGCTTCCTTGCATTGTTCAATTACAAACAAAACTTGTGTTTCGTGTGGCTCACTTTGTATATAACTGCTTTAAAAGGATAAAAAGTAAACCTTTAAAGAGTAATATTCTGGAAACACGTTTAAGGTTCCGTTTCCGCCGGAAACGACTTTGAATAGACATCGCGTACACGTATACCAGAAATCCATAACACAGCGCCAAGTGTGACGAAATCTGATACTACTTCCTACCTATATTTTTTTAAGTACGGTGTAGTAAATATTATTCAACTTGAACCAATTTCGACTCGTCCTTGTCCAAATCTGAAGACTCAAAGTCGACTCGTTATCCGCAGATATTAAGGATCAAGTTAATCGTTTGCTGTCGACTACAACTATCATGAATATCATGTGGCATCGTTCACGCTCAGAGTGTTAACGTCCGCCAGCGAGCATGTCTCGATAAGTTTGGCGATTTCTTCTAGCATTTAAGCCAGCTGGCTTAAAGTTTGATAAAGATTGGTAAATAATTAATCAGCTGTGTTCAATCCAAAGTCGTGCAGGACCAATAAAATACTAGGAGAGAGAGGGAGTAGAAAAGAAAGAGAGGAGAGTGAGAAAAGAGAATAAAAGAGAAAGAGAGGAGAGAGAATAGAAGAGAGAGTTGAAAAGAAACAGAAGGGGTGGGGAATAGAAGTATCCTTGCCTTCTCCCTTCTCCAAACAACAAAAATTACGAGAAATGGCTGATCGAATCAGCAGGTGCAAGGGCGCTGTCATTATGCAAACAGATGTAGGCAAATAATGAAAATTCTGGCCGGCTAATACGGGGAGACGTGTAATCCCTGGATCAACGTAGAACGTGACACGCGACCGCGCGGTAAAATCGATTTTCTTGTAAACAATATGGTCGATCGGCTGGGTTTAATAATAGACTGGTTTGAGGTTACGTTATGCTCCTTTAGAACGTTGGACTCTTTACGTAACAGTAGGCGCGAGGCGTGGAAAATAAAAGTAAATCGCGTTAGAGTTAAATCTGCATAGCGTGACACAGTGTGGTTTTCATGAGTCGGTTTCACGAGCGAATATCATATTCAAAGAAACTTATTAACCTTTGACCGTATCGTGTATTCGCTCGTTTCTAGAACACACTGTACATCGTTCCGCGAACGATACTTTCGCTATAATACATTAAACCGTATGACAATTTCTTCACCCGTTTCATTTCTACGAATATATGTATACGTATGTATACATATGCTGCACGTAATTATTTAAAATCCAAATGGTGGTACAAGCAGTACTTGTTTGTCTGATATTTGCGGTACCATCGTTAGAATGGCACTGGAATTGAAAATTAGATAGACTCAAGAATCTTCGAATAAAGATTGAAAAATGGAAAAAAAAGAACGACGCTCCTTTAAATCATCGGCTGTTCGCTGGAACGCGTTAAGCTATCCGCAACGGTTACGCAAGAATTGCTACGTAACAGTAGCGCCAGCAAGAATGCAAAAAAAGGCCTCTCGACGACGCGAACGCGATTGATTTATCGCGGGGACGCGTTATTATCAGCTCGAAGGTTCGACTAAACATTGATAAACTTGTTCGTCTTGGTCAGTTATCGATAATTAGAATTCGATTCGAAGGAACCCAGACCCACCTACGCGGACACTCGCGGTCGGAACTGTTCCGCGTGGAACATTGTTCAGCCACGGTGACATGCATAAATACATGAGAATGGCCGCACGATAACTATATCGCACGATATGACCGTACGAGTGGTAACACGAAGGAAAAGGACTTGGACACGGCGCCAAGTCTCGTCGCGTGCGACGATAATGACACCGTGTTACGTACACACTAGTTTATTCGAACCGGAGGCATGTAGAAAACGGCGCCTTTTTTTTCCCTCTCCGCTGTATTATCGTTTTATTCGCTCGTACATAGAGCTTCCGCGGAGCCACGAACCTATTTAATGTAGAACGGCTCTCTCGATGACACAGTTAGGCGAAATTGCACTTCACCAGCACGAAATGTATCCAACGCTGTGTACAAACGAATTTTCGTCGCGTGAAATGTAAGAGTATTCCGTGAGAAATTGGTATTAGACATTCATCTTGTAGGGGAAATATTACATTTTTTGAAACTTTTAATTCTTAATTATTAGTTCTGTAATTCTTAATGAATTGTTCAGTTAAGATTCATATCTTAATCTTATTTTATTTTTATGCATACTGATTCGATAAAAGATTTATCGTTCAATCGTAAACAGCCAGCAGCAAGCGAATATTCGAGAGGTTAATTCGTTAACCTCTGTAACAATTGTAAATCATCGAAATTCTGCAAATATACGGTCGCGGATGGTGATTTATAATGCGCGATGCCTTCGTTTTACTTGGATGCTCCGGTCGCCTTTTCTCGACGCTTCGCGGTATATCCATATTAATCTGGAGTCCCTGAAAGGACATCGTATCTACGACGTGCATCGTGAATGTCGAAGAACGACTGCAATTTTAAATATTCATACGTGTTACGAGCGGCCAGGCTTGGTTATACGAGCCGGCCATCGTTGTCTTCGACCACCTTCGGCGGAGCAGTCATAAAACGTGTACGTGTGCAACCCCTTCGAAATCCAGCCTGTGCTCGCGCATCTCCTTTCAATCGTGTTTCAAGGACATTCGTGGCGAACGTAGAGGAACAAATTGCCATCTTCCTAATAATATTTTCCTATATTTTATTAAGAGTTTAGTCGCAATGTTATGTAACGTCGAAAGAAGCTTCAGGCTGTGTACGCGTTGTTTCAATTTACTCGAGCCTGCACGTACGATGTCCTTCATTTATCTTCCCGTTCAGCCGCGCGGAATGACATTGTTAAATGAAAGAACTGGCCACGTTAAACCGAGAAATCAATCTACGTAAGGCTGTTATTTGCATAAAAATATCTTTCGAGGGCGCAATTGTGCAGGACTGGTCACGGACATCTATCATTCCCATTGATGATTCTCAACGTCGATGACGAGGGACAACCTCCGGCAACGTTTCGCCAACCATCCACCGTTTTCTCGCGTCTGATTAAACGAGAATCGCTTCGAGTCGCGGCGACGCAACGTCGAAAGCCACAAATCATTATTACTCGAGCCACGAGACGCGTCTTCTTCCCGCTCCGCGAGCTAGGTTATGCTCGTAATTTACATCAATGGTGGACAGATGTCTCCTCCGTCTTTTCCCTCGTCATCGCTGGTGTCCCTGCGTCTCGCGCATCCTGACGTCGTATTTCGTTCCCACGACGATAAATGCCATTGATAACACCGGCATTTCTACGACAGAGCACGACGGCTGGTCGTCGTGTAACGAGTACTGTTTCGTCATCTCGCATTAACATCGCCGAGGAGAAGTTTTCTAACATGGTAGAAAAACCACGCGAGGGAGAGCGAGATGGCGCTACCCATTAATTGCAGCCATCGTATCTCTCGACATCTGCGAGTTTTACGAGCGAGTTGCACACGGAGGGACTGCCACGCAATTAAATCACAGGGACATGTTAGAAGCAATTAATTCTAATCGCTGAAGCTGCGATCCTCGCATTTTCTTCATTTTTTATACAGGAACTCCTATACGAAACTAGACTGTAGCGGACACAACTAATAGCAAGGCGATGCCAATCACTAGCGTTCTCATACCTGATTGGTATGCGCTTGCTGCTCCGTTCAGGAGACTCTCCCCAAGGTCCTAAGGATAGAATAGGGACGCATTTTGATTAAAAGATCTAGCAAGTGCCAACAATCAAGCAACTCTGAAGTACGCTGTAAAAATAAAACGATCTCTCTCTATAACTTTGCGTCACTTCGAAGTGCAACCATTTGAAGACATGGTGGACATAATACTGCAAAAGGAATTTTGTTGCATAACAACCTTTATATATATATATATACAAGCGATTTAAATGTACAACGACGGAAAGATAGCAACGAATTATAGATGCGTTTACTCTTACGATATAACGTCGAATTGAAAGATTCGAAGTGAAAAAGATAAATGTTTGAATGAAAAACAGAGAAATGAAAAACATTTCGATATAAAAATTGAAGGTAACCTTACTCTTTAACCATAAATAAAGTTGATTATTAAAATGTATCTCGAGTTTGGGAATCTCTCCGTAAACGGAGTTGCGAAAATACGAAGCAAGGTGCAACAATCGTTACGCACAATGGCGTCATTAGGGTAACTTGTTACCGGCAAATAGCGTTACAATTGTTAGTCACGTTCTATAAATACGCAGGATGACTGTTAACTCGAAGGTGTGTCTGAGGACAGGTCGTCAAGCGAAAGACCTGCATCCATTTTCTCTCGGTCGACGATGCGTGGAACGCAAGTAGGAAGTTCGAGAACATTGAACTACATGTGGAGCCGTTCATTTTAAAAGTGCGATAACAACGCCTTTTTGCACGTTCAAGGGTTAAAGGAGTAGTCTATTTGAAAATATAAACACGAAGAGAACACTCGCGTTTGTTTAATTTCGAAACGATCTATTTTTCGTGCCATCACGCAGCAAAACAAAGACTACCGATTTCTGCGCGTATACAACTTATTGCCAATCTCTGAACGCGCATAAAAGTGATTTACGCAAGGTCTGCGGAGGTATTAATCACGAATGTAGTTTCGCGCCCTCGTTACGAACTGTGCGAGTAATTCCTTTGGTCGCGAAAGAAAAAAAAATTTGCGTTTCGATTACGGCATCCAATTACAAGCTATAACGAATATTTGTACAAAGGAAAGCTTCACGCTGGACGAATTAGAGGCAGTACGTTTTTCCAAAGCGACACGTTTTTCCCGTGTAACCAATGGAAGATAAAAGACTGGAACTCAAATATTTGTACAGTCCTCCGCAGCAACTGCACAGTTCAAACTAAAGGACGCGCGAACCATGGCGGATGGAGACGTACGTGTAAAGCACGATTCAGAGCTGTGAGAAAGCTCGATTCAGTTGGGCGGATCGACAAAGGTAGAAGCTGAAAGCGATACAGGAAATGACGTGGAACGGAGGGCAGTAACGGTATAATTAAGCCGTATGCAGAAATAAATTAGCGCCGCGATTGCGACTTGTAATGGCGGATCGCGAGTGTCCCTCCGGCCTTGCTGTTTAGAAGCGTGTCGTTGGTACGAATATGCGCGTGCTTCGTCATCTAGGAATGCAGAAGGAAACCCGAAGCCGCGATCTCGTATAACGACCAGCGTTATAACTTTGCCGGTCGCTACGGAAATACGCAGTATACTTTCCTTGCAACGCTTATTCGCGACAATTGCAAAACGGAAAGTAAGGTTATGTTCCTGTCGTAGAACCCACTCGAGTTTTTCTTTCATCGTACAAGATTAATATAAAATCGTTGATGGAATATTTCTTTTACTGAATTGCTGAATTAAGGGAGATCTTTTTGTGAATTAAAGGAGATCCTATCCTGTTAATTGTAGTTTTCAGTAGTTTTTTGTAATCAAATTTTTCTATTAGAAAAATTGAAGGGTATAGAGGCGCAAAAAAGATGTTTGCCACGGAGCAGTTGTAGCAGAAAGGTTGGAACCGCTGCCTTAGAAGGAAGGCTATTCCTGCGTCGCACCCTCTTTCTACGACGCAGTACTGGGAAAGGCCTAATTTACGACACCCCCTTTGTGCCTATCGTTTTCCTCCTCCGTTTCGAGGTGACGAGAACCAGCCTGCCATCGCGAATGCTCGCCTCCTTCCCTTTTTACAAAATCGCAATCGTGCATTAATTCTCAATAACCGAAGGAGCACTCGTCGACAAAAATCAATGGCCAACCAAGCTCTAATTTCTCGTTTTCCTCTCGCGGACACGGAATCAGAGATTCCCTGAGAAGAAAAAGGCGGCGATAAAATTTGTTCGGATCCGAACCACGTTCGACCCGCTTAAACACACCGCTGTAACTAGAAACTACGAAACGAAATTCAATCTAAGATGAAACAAAATAAACCGTCAAGCTCGTGGTCTTGGTTTCCCCGCGTAACGCCGCCGCCTCCTGTCCCACGTGCGACTTTCTCTTCTGTCCACTCGGGACACCTTGTAGAAAGCAACGGCTGTATCGGCGCGGCAGGTATATACCGATGCGGAGAGACCTTTGTCGGTCGGTCTAACCAGAAGGAGGGACCGGTAGGGTGAGCTCGAGACAAAGGGACGAAGAGGGTCCGAACGGATGGCGCGGCGAACGGCGGGGCGGAGAGTAAAATGACCCAGATGCTCCAGGGCCCATACATTTAGCTCGCGCTTCGCTGAGGCAACCACGCGACCGACCAATTGCTGAAGCAAGTTTGTTGGACGTCGCGAACGGAGCGACGTTTCCCTAAAGCCGGGTTCACACTGGCTGAGAGCGTTCGACGATGCGAACCTGGATCCTCCTAAATACCGTCAAGATGACGATAATAAAATTGTCGCTCCTGTCGCTCTATGTCTCTCCAGACTTCCAATAAACACCCCTCAACGTGGAAAACAAAATGGCGAGTAGGAAAAGTAAAGAAACGTTCGTTCTTCTTGCATAGATTTAAATGGAACGTTGGGAATTATTTTGCTATTGTTGGGAATTGATTCTTTTTTAGTATTTATGGCTATTGTAAAAGCAAGTTTTAGTGTAAAATATTCAAGTGTCGCATGAATTAAAAAATAAAACAAGTGTCCCAACGAAACAATTTCCACGCGGATCTACTTTTGTCGAGTCGTTTTTGTTTCCTTCTTCCCTTCTTATACTTTTGGAGCACCCTGTACGGTACGAAACGAACCGTGTCAACCGGGCACGGAGGGCAGCAGATTTCTAACGAACGCGATGCACCTTGTTGCAAAAATTGGCCAACGAAATCGAGAAGCACGCGCGTACGATCGTACAGGTGCGTTCTTTCGCTTCTCAACCCTGGACGCGCATCAAAACATTAACATTCATGAGACGAAGAGGGGAGGAGTGGCGGGAAAAAAGGCTAGGATACGAGACGCTGGCAGCGGCGCGAGAAGCCACTTTATTGCACTTTGTGTTTCGTTGTAGTATTTACTACCATTGGCACGAAAGAAGGCGGAGATGGAGGGCCCTCATCGCGAGCGTAGCGCGTGACGTCTGGACTACCGCCATTCTTTCTCACCGGCTCGAAACACATGCGTATTCACTATACACGCCTAATTCTGTTTTTTACGCGATAGATGCGTCCTCGAAGAGTGCGTGTAAAAAAAAATTGTGTGAAAAAATATATCGCATCTGTGGAAAAATAGAAGATCGGTTCCAGTCCTAAGAAATCGGCAAAAATAATACAATAAACCGTGTATCTCTACGAAAACTGGAGTAACGTTACTGAACGACACTATTCTTCACACCATACTCGCGTTTGACCAGAAATTTGTGGAGATGTTGGCAAAACTATGCAGAGAAATGAAATCGTTACTACGATTGATGCTTTCATGTTATGCTGATTGATTTGAACGTTCAAAATATTGAAAAGCAGACGAGTTCGAAGCACAGAAAACGAGAAACAAAAAGTACAGGTCAAGAATCCGTAAAGGTGAATGCAGTGTCTCGACTCAATGGGAATCGATTACATCGAGAATGTTGTTCAATCATTCGGAGTAATATCGAAGATAATAAAAAGCGATAAATTAACAACGAATGGTACTCACCATTAACGAGATCGTAATTAAACGTGCAATTAAAATTATTACGGGAACCGGATGTACATGTACGAGCTTCGCCTTTTATGCGCCATAAAATACAAGCCCGCTGCAATAATGCCTAATATGATGCACCATCGTGTACGCCATTCTTTGTTAACCAAAAATCGATTAATCGACGAGTATAAATCTTTTGTCCCTTCTGTTCCCCAAATTTGCTCATTTTCCACAAATAAATCTGAAGAGCACCAAAACTGTAGTCGCAGCGGATGACTAACTTAAAATAATATTTCAAGCAGCGTACACCATTTTTAATAAAGTAAGTAACGTGTCTCGTTGCTTTTCTTTTATTACCAACAGGTAATTTTCTTTTTTCTGATTTAATTATGGAGAGGTACGTTTTCCATTAGAACACGTAGATATGCCTCGTTATAAATTGTTAGAGATTTCATAAAAAATTATTCTTTAGTTCCTTCGTTTCATGCCACGATAATCTTTCGCGATTGTTGAAATTGAAAAAAGACAGTCAATACGGTCGTTTAGATTAGTTTCGTCCGACCATTTAGGAAGGACAAATTTCTTAATAAAAACAAGCGTGAAACAACGATCCAGGCGGCTGAAAAGAGAATCGTTACCGGGTCTAATCAGCCAGTTTCGATGCGAGCACGTTCGAGAGCCGCGCGAAGATTATTACATCTAAGATTGATTTCGCGCGGTACAAAAGCACGATTATGCGTGCGAAACAACCCCGACCCACGCGTGCACGCGTACAGCGGTATAGTAAGTTTCATTAAAAGGCGCATCGGTAGGAGAGAGAGAGAAAGGAGGGCTGTGGTTTATTTTTATTTTTGTCTGGCGAGCGCTAAATGAAAATGGGTCGAGGCGTCTGTGCTCATTTACGCTCCTTTTTATTTCATTTCCAAAGTGCCTTCCTGCTACAGAAGGTGCGACACTCCTTATAACCATACGTGCGCCTGCCTTTTTCTTTTTTACTCCTTTCGTTCCGATCAAATATCGTTCTAAAGCAAAACTGTACCTTCCTGCAATATATATAACTATAATGGACATATCAATTAAACTAATCAATTTAAAAAAAAACCATGTTCTCTGATCTGGTTCAGAGAACACAAACACGCGTAACTACGCGAGATGGCGTCTTCCTTTCGTTCACGGGAAACCACTTTGAAAACGGAAAAGTTTCCACGCGAAGTACGCGAGACCAATCGATAAGAAAGTGTTCCACTAATTAAGTCACCTGTATTCTGTTTTGACTTTCCTCTATCAGAAGAAACTTTATTTCAAACAAGTAAATATTTCAAACTGAATCATATCTCATTGACAACCGAACTTGCATAAATTGGTCCAATGATATATGTCCCGAGTTCCTATTACACGGAACGTGTCCTCCGCGTTGCACGGGAGTCTACTGTACTTGGACGCGACGACGTGTAACGAGCAAAAAGTTTGGCGGTAGTAAAAAAAATGAAAGAAAGAATCCCAATGGTTCGTATTTGGGCAGCGATCTCGTTAATATTCGCTGCGTAGCGAGAGAGAGCGGTGGTATACAGAGAAGAGAGGAGAGGACGCGGTCCTTAGTGGGCCAGGGTTTCGCCAAAATTCGTCGGCGGCAGGCTTGGCCTTCGTCGCGGCGAGAATCGCGAGCTAGCGAGAAAGACGAGAGAGGAAGGAGGACCAGAGATGCTCTCGCGGGAGCGAGAATACGAGAAGCAAAAAAAGAGTCGTAACCGTAAAGGGTAGAACAGAAGGGGAGTGGAAGAACGGCGGTGAGAAGAAAAGGAAAGAGTGAAGGAACAAAAGGAACGGAGCGATCTCCTTAAGAGAAATGCGTGGGAATTGAACCATGTGGCCCGAGGAACCGAGGACTGGTTCGCGAAATATCGCTTTGCGAACGCGCACGCATGCGCTGGGACGAGGATGCCGTGTTCGCGAGCAGCGTGCACGCATCAAACAGCATTCAGGAACAAAACAGTAAATATTATCGAATGATAATATCTATGATAATAGTCGTAGTAGGTAGATAATATATCTAATTATAGAGACCGATATTTCTTTATCAATCGTTGTATACTTTGTTATGCTTTAAAATTCTGTTTAATAACTTCGTTTCTAACCTTTCTTTTCAATTTTATTTTACTTCTATCGACGATGTATCTAAAAAATGAAAAGAAGATCAAGCAACAGAGGAGAATAGTTGGGAAGGCGGAGGTGTGGTAAACACGCACTGCGCATGTGTGTCAAACCGGGACAAGAACCTCGAGTGCCACGTGACTCGTACGTACATATCACTGTGAATTCACAGCTGATTTTGTGCGTGAATGCGAGGATTTCCACGATGCATTCAGATATAGTGGCCGTATCACGTAATTCGCGAATGCGTAAGCAAACCGCCTTGAAATAAATGGAAAATTTATGCGCTTGCTAGGTTTCGAGAAGTTCAACAACTTTATGCACGCAGATATGACTCAACGATTACCTATACGTATAATTTCAGTACGCCTAGCAAGACGTTCGATATACTTTGCTAATTTTAACGTGATAATTTTCAACAATTTTCTTTTACAAATTGCACTTTGATTATCATTTACATTTTTCTTTTTTCAGTAAAAAATAAATAACACTGAACAACCAAAGTGCTTTCCACGGTATCTCTACAAAAACTCTGATTTCTCCAATAAAGCTTGCTAATCCTAAATTTTTCAAAGATTTTAATTAGCAAAAGGATGAATTCGATTTGTATACGAGTGAAGTAATAAAGTGCCCAAGCGTTTTCACGCGGGTTTCAACATGTTATTCCTTGATCCTTGTTGCTCCAACCGCTCCAACTTGCTCCAACCACCCGAAGACTCCTGACCGCTACTTAAAACAATCTTTCTCTACGACCACGCGAGTTCAATTTTCGGACAATAGGCGTCAAGTTACGTTCACAACGTCGGAGAGGGAAGGGCAAACGTATAAGGGCAAACTAAAGCGGTCAGTGTCACGTGTTGTGTGGACTATAGGCGAGGTAAATGGTTGAAGCACCGACACGACGCGTCGCTATAGTATAGGCGGATCGTACGGGTCTAGTTTAAACGGCGTGGGATCGCGCGACGACTTTCACATGCTAAAATTAGTCGAACAATTCGTAAAAGCCGCCGCCGCCGCCGTCGTCGTCGAGGCTACGTTACGTAACATTCTGGTACGTTCGCGGGAGAGAACGGTCGAGCTTCATTGGCGAATTCACCTTACCAAAAAGAAACGGGCTACCGTTTCCGGTCCACGTGTTAGCCTTAAGTGCGAGCGACATCCTGTTAAGGACAAATCGTCGGTCACTGGCGTTACCATACGCGGCGAAACGTTTGTGGTCATAAAATAATTTATTCTCCCCTTAACGGTATCTAATGACTCGAAACTGTGCGAGGATGCGAGTATTTACAATGTGAAAATGTACACAACTGAATCGCGTACGAAGGGACCAGGCTCCAGTTAAAAATGCACACCTGTCCCTCGATTTACGCGAAGTATCTTAAGTTGAAGCACCTTGTATTTAACATAAAAGAGAGTTACTTTTGTAACTCCTATAACTTTTGGTGAATTTCTACTTTTTTTTTTACAGTAATTTTTATTTTTTGCTTTTAATAACGATGTGAGAGTTATAGTTAGGAATGTTAAGACAGGGTGCAGTAATGGCGTGAAATCTGTTCGAAATTCGAAGGTAATCGTTCGTTTGAGACGATGAAAGGGTCACAGAGCGATGAATGAAAGAGTGAGTCGAGAGAATGAAGTATCGGAGAGTGGAACTATTGAACAGCCGTGCATCTCTCACGCGATAGTGAAATGCGTGGCCATTGACTGTCGCGGTGTGCAAAAAGTGCGGCATAAGAATAATATTTTGTACGCATTGCACATTTTGCACCTATCTTTCGAGCTGGAGATGAGGAATGTTGTATAAAGTTAACTGGTTTCGATGAAGAAAAATGTTGCGCATAAAAATAGTGCACGAAACTGGTTACTACTTTGGAAGGAGGGTAAAAGTCGGTCTAAATACAAGTACAACATTTTTCTTTCCGCACGTGCAAATGATCGACTGCATTCCATTGAAAGAATTAACCCTTCAAATTTCTAACTACGTACAACGCCATCTCGTCTGTCTACAAAGTTACTATACCCGAAAATTATCGGCGAATGGGCTGAAATACCAAACACAGGCATCTAATCCAATTTGGCTAAGAATTCAAAGGGTCAACGCAGCAACGCAGCAATGAAAGCTAAGAAGTGAACGATATTCAAGCTGAGGATTGCACCTTCCTCCAGCCCTGGTAACTTCTTGGAGGAAGCGACATGAATGGCTACTTATGATGATGCTTCTAAAACTACTGAAAGGTGATACGATTCGTTTATCGAGCAAAAAATCCTAAATTCATTTCCGGATCGCGTTTCGATGAATCGCGCTATTCGTTGCTTCTCATGCCAACAGCTCGCGCGAAACTGAATCTCAAGCGTTCAAACAATGGAGGATCGATAAAATGGTACCGCGATAAATAGTACGCTAATGATGAGTTTGGTAAGAAAAAAAGAAGATGGTGCCACTTACCTTGGAAAGTTTCTCGCCCTCGTGGTGCGGCAGCAGCGTCCTCAGCGACTGGAAACCGGCGTTAATACTTTGCATCCGACGTCGTTCATTGCTGTTGGCGATTTCTCGCCGCATGCGCTTCTCCTGCTCCATATGGCTTCGCGGTGTCACGCGGCCGACGTTGCTGGTACCGTTGCCGTTACTCAGCGCAACGTTCTGACCAGCAACACGGCGTGATACCACGCCGTTGCTTTTCGATTGTTGTTGCTGTTGCTCTTCCGAATCGACGACCTCGGCGACCGTCACGCTCGTGGTCACCGAGCTCTCCTCCACTGTTCCAATGCTTCTGCGAACAACCATCGGTCTCTTTTAATCGTTCGACCACATGAATGATGCTATAATAATCTAATATAATAAGCATATACAGCGGTTCTTAACCCTCTGCACTCTGCTCCTTCCTGGACGTTGGCGATAGAAGCTAGAAATATTGCTAAAACAGTCCTCAGACGAGACATCCAAGTGCAAAGGGTTACACTAGGCTCCAATTTTGGCAATAACTTTCCATCCCCCAACTTTTCGTTTTTATTCAAATAATGCAATTAATAAAAATCCCACATGGTCAAGACTTTTTGTATTTGTCGCTACCTAACTAGTTATTGGGTTTAGAGTTGGGATGGGGTCTGCAAAAAAATGATCAAGAGGAGGTCCTCGGAGTACATAAGTCTAAGAGTCGCTGATCTAATGCATTGAGTTGGCGAGAAAGTATTTTCAGTGTTCACGCATAGATAGCGTCGTGATTATTTTAGAAGACCTCTGTCGGTGTTACGATTTCTTTCCTTTCGACGTTTGATATCAGTGACGACCAAAGCGAGCATTAAAGTATCAGGAATTAAATTCTCTTTTGCAAGGTATAATTAATTTTGGCCACAAAGGAAATAGCATTTGTTGTAAATTACTTTTCTGTAGCCATCAAAGAGATCCGCGAAAATCAAAGGGACGAGATAGAAAGGGGGGACATATGACGACCACATTTCGTCGAGGTTTCGCGGTGGCTTTGAATATTTGATTTACAGACAGATACCAGAGAGTGAGGAACAGGCAGAGACCAACACACGGACGAAAGTACAAAAAAAACCTTCATCCGTCTGGTTCCAAGGGCTTTTAAGGAAATTGAAAGCGTCGAGCTGTTTGTTTCACGGAACTACACGGCAACCACGACTTATCGACGGTTAAATTCGCGGTCAATGAAGCGAGACGTCATTGTCGTTCTGTGGTTGCAGCTTTCAAGTCACTACGTTGTATGCAATGCCAGACTGCACGCGAAATTACTCCTACATTTTCTCGCGCAACCAAGTTTTTCAAACATTGCACCTTTACACACATACGATGCACTTCAATGTCAGTGTTTCATGCTTTTCAAACACTCAAATACGTTTGGGTTTAAATACTCTTCTTTTTGTTACCTCATTCGCTTTTTAGCATACATGTATCGCGTGCAAGTAGTGACACGGACAAATATTTATCTATTTTTGAGATAATTATTGAAAAACGTGCAACAATTTTTGTTAATCCTTGCAATGTTAAAAACAACTACGTTTCATCGATACATTTATATAGTTTCGTATTGCATGATTAATGTTATTACGTTACTTCCACTAATAATTCCATATAATAATAATTCCAGCAACGCAAGAGAAGTACAAGTAAAAAGAGAGAGTAAGAAGAGAAGTAAAATAAAGAAGCATACACAAAATCGTTGTAATACGTCAAAAGCCATTGACAGAAGCGTTTTACCAAGATTAGCGGTTGTACGAAACACCCCACCGCATTACCGCGATAAAAGTAATGAATAGTTCAGGAACGCGAAGACAACATGAACGCTCGACGTTGGCGGAGAACAGGAAAGAAAGAAGGTGAACGGGTGGCGCGCGTCCGCCGCTAGGAAACATCTGGTAAAATTACACAGGGACGCGGGCCGAGACGACCAACCGGGAGAAAGAGAAAAGAGGGAAAAGATCGGGATGGCGGATGTGAGATGAGTCAGCAGGGAAAGACCGTGACCTTGTGCCCTGCTCTCTGAAACATTCGTTCAGCGCGTGCCGATAATAGAAATGGAATGTATCCGTACATTTATCCATATATACGTACGTACGTGTAGCGTGCAGTGTGCCATATATGTTACCGTGAAAGACCGATATCTGGTCGATATTCTCCGGTGAATGTCAGCATTCGCATAGTCGCATGGTGTATGCACGAAATATTTGACAAATATTATTATTTCTCACTTACACTGGAAAATGGAGACGTTCGACGTGCGTCGATGGTGAACGTCAATAAAAAATATTTTTACTAAGTTAAGACAGAAATGTTACTTTTTAATGTGCGATATATATCAAAATAGGAGAAGGTTAAGTAAATGAAACGAACACTACAGTCTAAATGAGAAAAGAAAATAAACTTACGCATAAATTGTAACATTAAATTATGTGATACATTTTGTATTGCAACTGCATTCAGTCTTTGTGGTATATTATAGTTTTTACTGCTTTTTTCTGGCTGTCTTCTCGACTTGTCGTTTCGCGACCTCCACCAGAGCTTATCTGTGTTCGTTGACGTATACTGGGTGATGGTTCGAATGTATAATAATATAACTAAATATTCTTTCACCGAGATATTTAGTATGTGTCGACGTTCATTGGAGAATATTGACAATCTCTAGTGGTAACATATACATAATGTATATGCGAAGCTTATCGAAATGATAATTTCGCAGAAACAGAAAGCATCGACTATTAAAAGAAGAACAAACCGACGCGAGTTATTTCGATCGATGATCGTATTCTCATTGTCTTAATTGCGCGCGAATATTCACATGTGTTCACCATTTATTTAACCCTTTGTCGAGCGTGACTCGACATTGGTAAATAAAAGAAAACGTCACCTTCGATTTCGGTGTTTTTTGAATGTATCGTAGAAATCGAAGGATTTATTTATAATTGATATAATTTTATCGAGGTTCGTTTATTCTACTTCAACCTTCATAATAGATAGCTCAATTAATATTTTTTCCAATTAAATACCGAAAGGAGTACATTTTGACCCCTTTGGTAAAAATAGGTACACGTCAACTCATGGTAAACTGAAAATGCGCTGCTAGCAAAGATCCAGACGTAAACTAATCGATAGAAGATGGAAAAAAAAAGAACCTAACCTAAACGAATGTATATCACGGTTAAACGGAATGCGGTAAAACTGTAGTAATAGAGGCTCGAGGAATTCTAACGCGTGTTGAACTAGATTAATGAACGGCTGGTGAAGTCATCGGACTTCCTGCAGGATATACAATAATAACACGTGGTCCACGCAGCAGAATTCCACATGGCATTCTCCCATCGAGTGGTTACATTAGATCAGCTGGTACGCCGACGGCTTACTGGCTGGATGGTTGGCTGCTGTGACGTCAGCTCGTTCGTCGGATACCCGCTGAGTTCACTCGGATCAGTCTGGTAGAAGTAGGTCGACCAAGTAGGTGGCTACCTTCCTTTTCATCGAAAACTTTGTACGTCCATGGACACCTATCCATAGTGTTTTAAAACGAGTAAACAGAATCTCGATTCGCCCGGTTAATGAGCCGTCGCTAATCGGTACAGAGATTCCAGACCTGTTTCTGACCGTGTTGCTGGGAACTCGCGTTAAACGCACTCGTTGTCGTCGACCGATAAGAACGTCGGATAATAAATGAGCATTATAATTGGTCACGCTCGAATGACTCGTTTGAAAACGTACATGGATATATGCGAATCAATCCCAATTTCTAATCCACGACTCGCAAGAACATTCTCCATTTATTTTATTATAACGTGAAACTGAATTTGAACATACTTTTAGAATTGTAACTGGCGATCAAATGAAAGTTTGATTGAGAACTATTTTATTTTTTAATCTACTCGAGACATTATAAATTTTAGTGTCGAGACCAGTACATGTTAATACCAGCAAACATGATAAATATAATGAATAATTAACTTATGATGCCTCTCTGTTATAACTCTGCCTACGATGTTCCTTCATTATTGATAGAGGCATAACCTAAATAGCGCCTAACATTCAAAGGATGTCCGTTTCGTGTTCAGTTCATATTAGAACGTCCTACATTCATTTTCAACACCCGTAGGATGCTCATAAACCTTAAATTATAGATGTTCTACGTTAGGTTAGGTTTAATTGAAAGTAGAACTAGATAGAAAGATACGAAGGAAGAATTAGATTATTTGTGTTGTTATAACCGAACAAGTTATTATTATTATACTCGTATAATTGTAGTCGCGATTTCTCCACATTCTAAGTATGAAATATGAACATCTGAGAGTGTTGAAACAGCATGTTCTGAGGACGCTCTACTTTGTAAATGCGACCTTCCTACGACGTTTACAGAACTAAACGAGGATATCCTCCGAAAGTATAAAACGTCCTCGACATCTTTGTCCTATTTAGGAATTATTTTGCGGAGAATCCAACGTTTGGATTTTTCCTTTGCCATCGATTACGCATCAATTTCTCGCTTCAAAGTTAAACAAAAGAATAATCGAATTCAAAGCCACCGATAAACCCTATGAAAAATAAAATTCGATAAAATAAATGGTAAAAAGGATTCTGCTGTGGATTAAAATGGAGTCTCAATAATTTCATTCGAATTACACAATGTAAAAGTTGTAAGAAGCGTGCGAACAGATTCATATTGTAGTGAATACTACTGTTTAAAGGTACACACGCTAATAAGAAAAATATTCGCAAGTGTTTACTCTTATTAGCGATCTTAACACTTGATTTCTCTCGTTTCACATGTTTGAATACAAAAATCTCAGAGCTGCTAAATTAACTAAACATTCTCTTCACGCAAACGACAATAGTTTCTCTTGGTATTAATTTTTGTTCACCAAATGTCAAGCTAATTTAATCTGTAAATAATAAAAGTATTAAAACATGAAATATTACAGTTAAATACAGTAGATGTATCCACACTTTTAATGGACACTGTATAATATAACACTTATGCGAGTAAATATATCGTGATTACGAATTTCTATTTACTTGAGCATTCTCTCTGAATAATCAAACAAGTGCGGTTATATTTACATCCTCATTGACGACTACCTGTACATCAACAAAGTGAACATTAAGTTCGAAATAGACCAATGTATAGACTATGAATTATATATTTACCGTTTCCTTTTATCTTCTGCAAACAATTGCATTTGTATTTCTATAATATATTTTATTAAAGATTAAGAACTTATTATAAGTTTAACCAGAATAAGGATTGGCCACATTAACCTTACTCACTTCTATCTCATCAAAACGAGCCAATGTGAAACGAATGCATCACGGATGTATCAAAGAGAAAGAAGAAAACACCAAATAGTCCACTCGTGCGACAACGGCTTAAAATTCCTAAACGAAATAAACATATTGCACCTAATCTAACCATCTGTCCGCAATGGAAAAACAACCAACACAAACACATACTTAAATAACCAATCCGCAAATTCCAAGTAGTTGCCAATGACCCAATCGAGTCGACGCAACCCTAAAAATACAAGAAAAAAGAAAATTTACCTACAAATATAATATTCAATTGCCCAATTACCGCGCATGCTCTACATAAACGAAGCGTCCAATAGCTAACCGAACCCAATACCGGGGTCGTCAGCCACTGGACACTCGACGACCAATGACAGGTCCCGATACAACGAGAACGACCTTCTTCAAATCTCGCGTCGATTGGCTACGTATACTTCTCGCGAGGTACGGTTCTTTAATGAAATTTTTTCACGCGTACGCACACACGCGTCGCCGGCGCTCATTCGAAGCGGATACTCATCATCCAGACCGAGTGCACACGGTGAAACACAGTCGTAAGCGTACGCAACACAGGTATATACGTATATACGTATGTATGTACGCTCGAGCCGCTGCCACGTCCGCGTTCCTCGCCAGTGCCAGTGGCTACATGGGCTCTCGCGCATGCGCGGGCCATGTATTAGTGAGAGTCACGAGAGCGGTCGTGTGTTGTCGACGGCGCACCGCTCTCGGTCGGCTCGCGTGAGTCACTAACAGCTGATGGCTGGCGCCACTCAGCTGGTTGTTACCGGTGCCTTCGCACGAGACTCGCTATCTCTGATTGGCTATCAGCTGCGAGCAGCTAGAAAACGCCTGGAAAACACGTCTCCGAGACGACAAAAAAGGGAGCCCGCAAACGCGACGACGACACGGCGATCGAAGCCTCTTGTTTGGGTTTTTACGGCCGATTCTCCCGATCAGAGTGGGGATCAACGAAACGCTCGCAGCCGAAACGACCGCGGGACCAACCGGCGGGCTCGCGCCTTTCGATCCCTACTCGATCGGGACGTGCCAATGGAAATACACGGCGGCGGTTCCGTCGTACGATAGAAAGGTCAAGGTTCATTGAAAAGTTGAGTAAATTCGCGCCGTTGGAGAATCTTGGCTGTTTCATTCATCGCTTCGAATACGCTGCGCCTCGACGCGGCGTATGCTTCAGTTATTTCGGGATCTTTTAACGCTCCCAGCTCGCTCCCCGTTTGTTTATCCCTTAGGCGCATATGTTGACTCTATTTGAATTCTCTTGGTATTTTGACGGACGGTAACGGCGTTTGTACGCGGTTATGCTTAGTCAGCGTAGTTTATGTTTTACATCCGCACACTAATTGACGATTGCCTCGATTTCTAGAGTAATTACTTAGTTTTCGAGATGTTACCAGACAATTTTACGTAAACCTAAGTTGCGAGTTCGCTTGATCGTAAATACTGTTCGCGAGAGCAGCTCGCGAGGAGGCTCGCTAACCAGCTGGCTCTATGCTGCTCGTTGTTCGGGAAACATGATTTGCAAACTGTCCGGTATACAGTGTAGAGTAGTATGCGTCAGCGCCACCGCCGCACGTTCGTCCTTCGTGGAGATGTTTTGCTTTTTGCTTTTCAGCTAGAGCGTTCACTTAACGCGTTAAGCCACGAGCCTATTCTGTCTAAACAAGTTGTAATACTTCGTGAAACTCTTTCGTTAAATTCTTTCAATCTAGAAATAAAAGATTCTAAAGGAATACTGTTGGTCATTGGTAACAGATGTAGCTCCATAAAAAGAAAAAATAAAACAAAATAAGATCACGTAAAAGCTTGACGTAATAACCGTAATCGGATGAATCTTTAAAGTCACCAGGTATGTATACCCAAGGCCAAGTTTGGGTAGAACAGGGAAATGCTACGTCGCACTTCGAATGGTCGTAAACAGGTTTGTGTAAGCGCCTGTATGTACGTACACTATCACTGAGTTGTGTCTGTACATTCGTTTACATCGAGCTTGGAGACCCAGACCTCGAAAAACTTCTCCATACCAACCGATGGATCTATCTTCCCTCTTCTCGCGTTGCATCGTTTGGATTCGAATCGATTTTATTCGTTCTGCGACTTAAGAATTCGAGTCTAACTTCTTCTATAAGAAGTAGACACTGAGGGATATTAACCCTTTGCACTCTGCTCCTTCCAGGACGTTAGGAATAGAAACTATTGCTAAAATAGCAATCTTTGGACAATATAGAAATGTTCTATTGCTGGCAGATGTTAGCAATAGAAACAATGGCTAAAATAGCAATCCTTGAGGAATATTTTAGCCATTGTTTCTATTGCTAACACCTGCCAGCAATAGAACATTTCCATTTGGATAGAGAACTTTAGAGAAACATACATTTCACAAAAAGCTGCGGTGGAATAAGTTTAATCTCAGTTATCACTAATCAATGCTGATGTCCCCTCAGAGAGGACATCCGAGTGCAAAGGGTTAATATAAAAACAGAGAGCAAAGATAAAATCGAAATCCAAAACTTTAGTACATCCGAATTAGCAGCATTCTGTGTATGGTATCAAAAGTTTATTGCTAACACCTTATCGAGGGGGTCATAATGATGATTCCCTACAGCTAAGACACAGAACTGAGGTAAAATATGGCGGTTACTTCGCACGACATTCGTACGATGCTTCACAACGTTATCCGTGACAGATAACAGTATTTAATTTGACGCCAAATGGCGTCATCCCTATTTAAGGTGTTAATATCTGAGGAATGTATTTCGAATCCATAATCCTTTCATTCAAATGTATCGATCGTTGATGATTTGTACTAAGTGTTCATAGAAAAACTATTAATACTGAACTGTCTAAAAAACAGGTTCACCAATTATGAAATATGCATGCTGCAAAGCTCGATACAGTGGAACCTCGCATAACTCGCATAATTCCTTCCAGAACCTCACGTTCACGAGGTTCGACTGTGTTTTGAATATTACGTATATAACCGACTGGCCTTAGTTTTCTGCCTGCAAATGTGCGTTCGTGAGGTTGTCGAACATAGATTCTTCAAACGAACGCCCCATGTGCCATTATACCACGCGTACAACGTAACCAGCCTTTGTGAGCCGATTGGAATTTAAAAGACAAACCAACCCCAATGCAATACTCACAAGTCGAATCAATTACTGCGGTAATTCGACTCGTATTGAATTAGGGTTGGGTTCTGGTCACCGCAAGGGGACTAGTTACGCTGTATTTTGCAATCTTGTGTATACAACTGCGCGAGGAACTTTCTTCTTACCTAAGTTCGCAAGCACGTATACACGTAAACAAATGCCAGTTTATAGAGATTATAAACAGAAGATAAGCCGCGATGTGACGGGCAATACTGAAGTATACCTTCTTTCTTATCGCAGTCGCACAATTACGCATAGAATTGAACAAATTTTGCAAATACCTGGGAAATTAAGCATACAGCAGGAATTTGTGCCAATAAACGTGCAACGATCCTCGTATTAAATTTTCATGCGATAGATGCAGTTGGTTTAAATGATTAAATAGAATTTAATCATAGCATCCTAGCAAATTAATTGTGGTTTTCAGTAATAAAGCTTTTGTTATTTAAAACGTGGCTATATTATTATATCTACTAAAAAGAAGGAAGCTAGAGAGGCGTGGAAAATTCTTTTTTTGGGGGTGGCGTAGTAGTACAAAGGTTGGAAAACCAACTAGCGTATTTTTAAACCAAAATAGCGTATTTTGAGATCCTTAAAATCGAGGAGGAGGCAATATGTTTAACAAATTAAAGAACAAATGGCATCTTTGTTGTTTCGCTATGACGCATGTTACGTCATCAATTTAGTTTGAGGACCGACTATTTTGCCCCCCGATACTTTCAATTACAGTTCGTTAGGACACATTTGGGCAACGTAGTTCCAGAGGAAAAAATAGGAGCGAACAAGCGTAAAGATTACTGCCAGCAACAGCTGGTGTGCGAGAATTTTTCCAGAAATGGAGCTGTCAACGACAGATGCTAACAGGATCAAGAACAAAACCCGAAACAGACCGGTGCGAGGCACGACGACGTCTCCTTATTCGAGATTCCTCGTTTACTTTTCGTTCAGCTTGACAAATTGCGTTCGTTTTCTTCTCTTTAATTCCTCCATTAATTGCTCCCTTTCTAATATCGTTGAACAACATACTAACACAATTTCACTTCCATTCTCAAAAGAAAATCCATAAATGCAATACAAATCTAGCTGAAAAAAACCACGTTTCTTTTTTCTCAATGAATTTTTATTAAAAGGAGAAACGAAATAAATAAAAATTTCATATTCTTTTATTACCAGTCTACCGTACGTCCACCATCGCGATATATTTATTCACGCTCGTAAGCAACCGCGTACTATCTCCCTTTATCACTGACTCAATATCCCCGAGCCTTATTACTGCTTCTCAAAACTGATAAACGCTTCCTGGAACCCAATTCACCATCAATATTCATCACACGAGCTGCTGATTATCTGTGAAAGCGGCGATTCGAAAATGTTACGTACAAACGAGAGGGCGGCGAATGGGGTCGTGTTACAAAATGAACGAGAAACAAAGCGGGAGGGAAAGATGGAGGGCAATTTCGCGGATGTCTTCGCCAGACCAAGGATAAACCCGCCGTGTTAGCTCATACGGGATAGATGAAGAACGAGAATGGGAATGAGATTGGGAACGGCCAGGCATATATTTAGCTGTGTGACGTAAGTCACAAGCCACGGGGCGCCACGACGGGTCTACGTGCCTCTTCTCTTTCTTTCTGTTCTTCTATTATTTCTCGTAACATGTATATGAGTCGTCCTTTTTTTTTAAAAGTGACATAAGTCCGCTTTTAAAAAAGTACGAGTTAATGGTAATTTTTGTGAGATACGGATCTCCCCTTCTTTTATATTCGTCATCACGCATTGAATGGAGCACGATTTCTTCATAAATTTATCAAAAGAATTTCAACTGTACAATGTTCCAAGTCCAATTCTTCCTAAATTGATCAAAAGAATTTCAACTGTACAACGTTTCAAGTCCATTTCTTCCTAAATTACTCAAAAGAATTTCAACTGCAAAATGTTACAAGTCCATCAGTAATACAGAATTGCCAAAAAAAAGTAGATTCCTGTCATATGCAATGAAACGACAAGATTTCGTCTTACCCAAATCTCTGGAACACGCGATTGCCAGCAACAGCAAAACAAACACGAAAGGAGACATTCTGAATTGGCTGGAAGCGTGCACACTTCGAGAGCCGTCGATCTAAATTGACGCAGGATGAAAGATTTCTTCGATTCGCTTATCCTGGCTACCGAAACGTGTTTACTTTAATTTAACGGGCTTGCTTCATCGTGGCCCAGCTGTACGTTTACTCGAGCCACCGCAGCGTTGGCTTCTCCCAGCCGCGAAATTGTAACCGTAGAACCGATTGATTTCCTATTTTTATTATTTAATCCTTTAGCCGGGAAGAGCAAACGATCGTGTATAGCTTCTATACGAGATATTTATAGCCGCGAAATGTATCGACTCGGTTAAATCGACTTTCTGCTTTTATTTCGTTAACCTCTGCGCAAGAGTGAAAGAAACATGGAGGATCTACGCTGGGTGCAATCTTCGCGAGGATGTAAATACGCGACTGGTTCAATAAGAAATAGAATTTCTTCGACTTCGCGTTTTTCCTTAGATGGAAACAAAATATGGAATAAAGTAATATCATTTGAAACTACAGTTTATAAAAGAAATGCAAGATGTTCCAAAGAAATGTTTCTACTGTTTAAAGGGTCATAACTTTCTAATTATTCTTTTTTTTTAGAGTGTAGTTAATTGGAGATAATGAGAGGACTGAGATTAACTTTTGAAACTAGAAAATTTATTTGAACCCTTTGCACTTTGCTCCTTCCTGGATGTTGGCAATAGAAGCTAGAAATATTGCTAAACTAGCAAAATCTCCATTTTAATAGAAAACTTAAAGGAAATATGCATTTCTCAAAAAGCTGCGGTAGAATAGGTTTAATCACTAATCAATCCTGATGGCCCCTCAGAGGGGACATTCGAGTGCAAAGGGTTAAAACGCTACTGGAAGTATGAAAATGTAGCAGAAATATAAAGACAATATTTCAGATTCTCGCCACTCTACTCTACTTTAACTCTTTGAGGCATAGTGGACTTCAATTATTAGCAATTACTAAGTATGCATGGTGGTTGAAATATTACAAGTGCTACTTGTACAAAGGATTAATTTTACTTTACATTATTTTATTCCTTTATTAATAAAAAGAAGCCAGCTTCGTTCAATTCAGAAAGAACAAAATTTCTCTGCAACGTGGGTCTTTTTATTTTCCAAAATTCGCCGCCTCAAAGAGTTAAAGATAAAGTCTACGCCTGAAGACGACACTGGAGGAATTAAAAGCCGCAATCGAGCAAGAATGCGCCACGACATCAAACGAAACGTTTGTTGAAGTTTGTGAATCAATAGCCCACTGTTATCAGCAGTGTATTGACCAGAACGGTAATAATATTGAACATCTGCGGTAGGAGGAGAAGTTATACACTTTATGTACATTCTTTTGCGATTTAACTACTAATTATGTGTAAATAAGGACTGAAGTTATAATCATTCAAACTGTGTATACATTTTTTGGGACATCCTGCATATGATAGACTACATTTCGCAAACATGCAAAGAGCAGTCATATGGCGCAACGTTATTTGTTATGCGAAGCACAATTGCACACGTTTCTTCTTAGCCACGCGGTAATGTTTAAACAAAATAAGTAAATACAAAAAAAGAGTCTATTTTGATCGTTCCAGAAAGTTGGTATACCTATTAGCAAGTTAAAATATTTATTATCGCATAAGCGACATAACACTGCCTATCTTTAGGTCTTGTTTCTGTCATTGAGAGCTAAAAGTTTTTTTTTTTTTTACAAAATTCTCGTCCGAGGTTGCAAACTTTCCGTGTACAAAATATCCCTTTGTTTCAAACACGAGCAAAGCTTTTTTATCCAGTCTAAACACTGTTGTTACTTGAATGAAGAAGTAGAACGATCGACATCAGACGCACAGAGCCATAAAACCATGGGATTCTCTGTTCCCCAAATATCTGTGTATTCGTCAATACAAACTTTCTAAGCAAATTAAAAAAGAACTACTTTCTCTATTATTAAACGTAAAATGTACACAAAGCGGGCACGGAAAAGTTTTTAATTATTAAACCACACAATGGTCATAAAAAGATAGAACTTTCATCCCAATTAAACAAAACCATGTAAAGCATCCAGTTATGAAAGGAAAGCCACGAGAGAATACACGTGTTCTTGAGAATAAAACAAATTTCAAAATGTTTAATTACAACTCTTTTCGCGCATTAAATTTATGAATCATGATTTAACCCTTTGCACTCGACGTTTTCCCAGAAATTTTCCATTGCTGGTAAAAGTTGGCGATAGAAACTATTACCAAGCAATGTTCCAGCGATAGAAAATTTGCATTTCAATAGGAAACTTTGGAGAAATATGCGTTCTTCAAAAAATGGCACTAATTTTTTAACTTTCGCAATTAATTCCCTCAGAGGTGACATCCAAGTGCAAAGAGTTAAAAACTAAACAGAATTAGAATAAACACGTTTCCGACTTCGCTTCCGTGGCCACGAAATAAAAACGAATGCTACAAATTATGGTAAAAAAGGCACAAAAGCACCACACTTTGGAAATGACCAATATTTCGGATGAGACAGTGCCGATTCAATCTCCTTTACATACTTCGAGCCGTTAATCAGCCGATGTAACACCTGCGACGAAAACAATGACAATTTATATCGATGACAATCGGAATGCGAGTGTTCTGATGCGTGAAACGACGCGAGGCGAGTCCCAGCTGTCGGATTTCAACGAACCGACACGACCGCAAATGACAGCCGCTAATTTCGTCCATTGCGGGGAATGGAAGGACTTTTCAGTGTTTCCCTTTTGATTAGTACGCTCTTTGTTTCTTTACACAAGACCCGAGATGTTTGCAAGTACTTTTAGTGCGTCGAGAGCAAATCGCTAAACATTTATCAACGCAATCAAATGTTGTTTTGTCTAGTCGATAATTACGATTTCGTTCCTACGCGCGATTCCAATACGTGCGTCATATATGTGTTTACGATGTTGGCACTTTAAATTCACCCTTTGCAAATCAAATATTTCTACTTAAATATTTTATTTAAAACACGCCAAATGTAAACTAACTTGTAAAAAGGTACGGATGTTTATTTAACCCTTTGTAATCCTTTGTCGAGTGTGACTCGACATTGGTAAATAAAAAAATAATACAAATATGAGTTCCATAGATATAAATTATAAGAAAGTCGCAGAACTATATTTAATATAATTAGGAAACAGAATTGTTTACAAGCAGCAGTTCTTTGAAGTAAATTTCACATAAAACACTTAAAATTGTAGAGAGTTGTTGGTAATAAAATTGAAAAATAGAGTGCAAAGGGTTAAAAGAATTCTCCGTGTATATTTTTTATGCAATATACATATATGGTACACGCGTTCCTTCTTGATTTCGTTATTAATGCGATTTCCATATAACACGAAACAAATTGAAGCACGTTTGCTTGAAGCAGAGCTGTGTATGTACATGAAGGGAGAAAAGGAAAAGAACGTTTCGTCTTGGGCCTGCTAGTGGACTCATTAGTGGAGCTATCTAGCAAGACTTGCCTTAGATGTTAAGGACAGGTCAGGAATTCTATTATGCAGAAACGAAGGCGGAAATGAGAACTTGCGAGAAACTGTATTGTTTGCGTTAAGTTTGCTGTTCCTTTAGTGGTCATAATGGTGTAACTGATGTGATTAATTCTCATTTTTAGTGAAATTGATTGGATTGAACAAAAGGGTAAAGAAGAATTTGGTTGAAAATCTGTGTATCTATAACTTATCATTAAAAATGTGGAAATGATTATTCGAAAAAACTGAGTATTTTTGTTCATAAAATTTTAGTATCACATAATGACATAAGAAGATAATAATAAATAAAAAAAAAATTCTATATAGTATCCATGAGTTGCATAATACTTAAGATTATACTCGACACTACGTTTGGAAAGAGTTTTTGACTCTATCTGTATGAAAAACTTATCTTCTTTTTTTTTCAACGGAATTTGTACTTCTCCTTTTGCCCAATAAACATCAATTTTTATATCAAGCGTCAAGATTAAATTTTTCCATTTGTCAAGGAAAGATCGCAACAATAGTGATTTGTAACTCATAAATTGAAATCCCCGCAAAATATTACTATAACACGAACCACAGCACATTCTCCAACAAATAAGCGTTGTTGCTTTGATATTTAAAATTTCCTCTACAGTGCAGTAATAAAATAAGGAAAAAAATTAATGGCCAAATCGTGACTAATTTAAAATCAAAACCTCCACATTCTCCAATACCAAATATTTTATATTGAGAATAAATTTTCAAATCTGCTTCGCAAATAACTCGAAATCTCAGACGCTGATTGAAAATTCTTCAAGGAAAACGTAGAACTGTGTAGCCTTTGACAACTGCGAACGTCTGCGTTGAAAGTGTTCGTTGGTATTCAAAGTCAAGGGAACGAAGCAACCGAGTGGGAGAGGCGAAACGAGAGATTCGCACAACCTCTCAGACCGCTGGCTAAAAACCTTTTCTGGCGCGAATGTCAAAGAAATAGGCACTATTTCGCATTACGATTCGCTGAAATCCAAAATGCTGGAACCGCACGGTCCAAGAGTAGATAACAAAAGGGACGAACCGGGTGTTCGCCATTGCCGCGCCTAAAAACCCAGGTAGTGACGAGCCGTAGGACCAAGTGATCCTTTGTCGAGGATCGACGGTCAGTTGGTTTACATGGAAACGGTCTTAAGTTGATTCCAGAATGTTCAAGCTAGCGTCGACTTTGGGAAGAAGATTTGGTACTTGGATATGGGTTCCTTTCTACAGATCAAAGTATGGTCTCGACTCGTCTGACTTTCAGAAGTATAATGGCGGAGAATGGAACTGAATTTATCTAGATTTATAGTAATGAACGTTGAATGGCGATTAGTGGTATTTATGTTACTTGAATTATCGATATTATTGATATTTATGTACGTTATGTATGTAGAAATAGGAGAAAAAGGACCAAGCCAATTGGATCTGTCCAGAATGGGGGATTCGAACTTCTTCTTCTTTTTAGAAATATAAAGAACGCAAGTATAACGCTGATCCTACATATAAATGATTCAACTTACAAAATGTTTGTATATTAGCTACCATTTCTCAAAAGTATGCAAGGTGGGCCAACAAAAATATTATCACCTTGTATATTTCAAGAACATGCGAAGGAAACTCTTGGAATAAATATTTTTCTGTATCTCTATCCTAAAATAGTTCAAATAGACCTATTTGAACCCAAATACCTAAGTTTCATTGCAAACAAAGCCCTGATCTACGATCGCTACATTCGAAGGGATGATTTTACGTTTAAAATTTTAGTTTTGGGTACTTATTTGTTTCTTAGATGTTAATAACCAATTTTCAGTACCGTACATCGATGTACAGACTCTGCTATAGTAGTCGTTTTCGACTGCCATTGGCGACCCACGATATGGGCCTCATTATCTATTAGGCATCCCAAACAGTACTGGTTGGGCTATATATTTCACCAGCCGCTATTAGGTAATCATCATTCAGAATTATTTGACAAATTCATTTGTACAGCGTGTTTCAATGTGATATATAACATGATTCTACACGTTTGCCCTAAAAATTAACCTTGACCCTGAATTCCATGGTCCAATTTTATATTGTCGCGTTACAAATGAAGCTCTTGTGAAACTAACGAGAACATTATAATCACCTAAAATAATACCCTTTTCACCTACTTCGATGATTTTAGAATTTATTGTCGAGGACATAATTCTGGACCATTTTTTTCTATGCGCATCATCTTTAATTTTGTACATATTCGCAGAAAATGTCGCTATCATTGCAATGAATTCCTATAAGTGAGTCTGCGAGAGCGCCTGCGTTGGATTGGCTGAAGGTCAAGGTCAAGGTCAATTTTGCAGCAAGTTTATTTTTTACATTACGGTGGCCACGATATATCATCTTAAAACACTCTATTAATACTGAAGTGATGCTTTGAAACTTTTAGAGCATAATCTCTGTTTTAATAAATAATGAAATGTAACCGATTTTGTGTGCAACATTCAATAAATACTAAATTGTTTGCTACTCCCAGCAAAAGTAACATATGGTCCGAAACGTTTTATTAATATTTCATTAAATATTTGGAAATGAAATTTTAGATTTACATTTGCATTCACACCATCCTGGCTAATTTTTGGCACTAAACTTTCTGAATCTAGTAAAAAAGCATAGTTGATTTGTATTTGTTAAATATTCACGCAGATGGGTAGTGTAAAATTGAGATATTGCATTAAAGAAGGCTTGAAAACGAAATTATCATTGAGCTACCTTGGCAGCAACGTGTGAACGTATTTAAAAAGAGAAGAAAAAGAAGGGCGTCAGACGGAGGCATTATTCCTGTCTGAGGTTGGTCCCTTCGACTTTATCCATGAGTAATACCTACACACATATGTGCATGTAACATGAGTTTACGGCGCATAGTGGGTATGTGGAGCGTAAGAGGTCAACAGAGAAACCATTGTTGTCTGCTGGCAAGCTCCAGAACTGGAAGGCATTTCAAGTCTTTAGAGGCCATTTTCACAGTTTAACTGTCTACTGTGGCAAGATGAAAAAGGAATTAAAAGCAAATCCAGAAGAAAGCGAGTCACTGTAATATACAGTATTGGCGCTTTAAGTTCACCCGTTTGCAAAGCACACTCATTCCTTTGCAAATCAAGTACTTTTACTTAAATATTTTATTTTAAAAAAATATCACATATAAACTAGGTAGAAGAGAGTTTGAAAACGAAAGAAAGTAAAAATTTAGTTCAAAAATGAATTGGATTTGCAAAAATTCCTCTTCTAAAAAGGCTCTCTTTTCTTCTTTATCAACGAACCCCTCCCACCCCAAGTCTATTATATCGTCTCTTCTCCAGTTTTAGTGATTTTGGAACATGTAAACGTTGCCAGAATTGGGTGAATTCTACTTAAAAGTTTATCTTGCGTTTACAATGTCTTTTAAACGAGCTCAGTTAGCCGCTTTATGGCAACTGGACCCTCAGAGAATAATCTAACTAGTAATTCCAAGATGGTAACCAATTCTGACGCACACTTACAGAATTCGCTGTAATGTTTGCAATCTAAAAGTGAAGATCTTTTTAAATAACCTTCATTTCTAATACTCTTTCAAAGGAGTAAAGCGGTATTAAGAATACCATTTTGGTATTAACGATACTTCCCATAATTGCAGTTATAGGTTAGGAATCAGTAGCAGAACGCAAATGCTAAACCGACTTAACCTGTGGCTCTAAGTACGGGCAGATAACAGGATTTGAAAATATACTCGGTTACAGCAAGTGTTAAGTCCATTCCTAGACGAGGCCAGCAAAGTGCTGAGATTTCGCGGTGCGACCACGTTGCAGCGCGTCTCTTTAGCGTGGCTCTTTTGCGTACGACTCGGAGGAACGGTAGCCATTATGCTTTCGTGGTAAAGCGGTATAACACCCGGAATAATCGGTAATCGATACACCCTACGTGCTATTTTTTCTCTAAAAATTAATTATGGAAATCGTACGTGTGCGTGTGTGCACGGATAAAGTTGATATTAGTGTCACGAATTCGATAACGCGGAAAATATTTTTCAGAAACGTATAGAATTCGCTATCTAAAATAATATAAATTGTTTGCAGTTGTATGATAACAGCGTAACTGCGTTTCTCCACAATAATGCAAATATAAAATTTCATACGAATATTTTCTATATTTTAGTTAATCTAAATGTAACCCAAATTTAAAAGCAAGCTAGAAAATATCTCAAAACTATTTTTACTGGTATCGTATATAAGGAAAAGTTACTCAGAATGTTGTCCTCTGTAACATATCTTTTTTCAAATATTCCAAATAGTGCAAAAATGTCTGCTAAATTTCTCTTAACGTGTTTGTAGCGATGTAAAATAATTTTCGGAATTCCTTTACGGAATATAATGGAATCGGATATCTGGTTTTGGTAAATACGATCATAAATGAGAATGAACGTTCGAAAATTTGTGTTCGTTAGGATCGACCCAAAAAAAATAGATATATAAGAAAAAAAAATAATTTCTACTCTTAGCAGGACAACGATCCCGAGCATAAAGGTTGGGACGTTTGCAGTTGGCTCCTTTATAATTTCCCTCATGTCACTGAAGCACCTCCAGAAAGTTCTGACCTGAACCCCATTGAACATGTTTGGGCTCATCTGGAAAAAGTTAGAAAATTGTCACAAAACCAAGGATTTTTCTTACATTTTTTGGAGTTTCCCAAAATAATACAAACAAACTGATCAATTCCACATTGCACAAACAGATTAGAAAATAAAATCTTTAATTTTGATCTGATAATTGAACTCTAAGAAACTCTAATGATTTAACAAATCAACTTCGTTGTGCTTCCTCTAAATTACCAGTCAGTATAAAAAAAATTGACAAGAATTAGACATACTTTGCATACTATAACAAAGATATTTTAATATAGTTTTACGTAAAAATATTGCAGTTGAAATTTTATTAAATCTAATATTTTCTGGAGAGTTCCAACTATTATTATTATCATCGAATTTAAATTTGGGTTGCACATAGCTGTTATATGTATAATATAGAAAGTATTTTACTAATTTTACGAAATATTTTACTATTATTTCGGACATTGTTAAATACCCGAAGATGAAATTCTCGATCGTCGATCAGAGCATTTCCAAACTTTATTTTGTTACTTATAGTATAAGAAATTTTATTTTCCTTGCAATAATACTGGGATTTAAGCAAATCTATACAGAACGTGAACTACTTAAGTTAAATTTAATTTAATTCCGCTACGACTTTGCGGCTAAATGTATCAGCCAACTTAATTTCGTTATCTCTTACTCGATTCTATAATTAACAGCGGTCGCGGGAAAAAAGTTCACACCAATTTGTGTTCCTTATCGAGCATTCGCGACATCCGCCCGAAATCAATGTGTTGAAAGTATCACGAAATATTTTATCAAATGAAACGACGTGTTTCGGTGGAACGTTTATAAAGGCAAAAACATTTTTCCTGTTCAAAATGATATGCATATATTCGTATCACGCTCTTTAATATTTCGTACAAAAAATTTGAAAATGATTAAGGTTTTTAAAGGGCTTCAGTATACTTTGCAATTATTTCAGACTTATTCTGCAAGAGTAAAGAAATGAAGACATCAATTAAGTAACACCAAGAGGGAAAACTCCAATTTTAACGATGGAAAACGCGTCGAAGGATAGCCACGTTAGATTATTTTAGAACCACCATGATGAACGCTCTCGTGGCGTATATTGAGTAACGCTAATGGCGGCGCGGTGTGTATTTAAAAGCCAGTAATTCAACAACTTATGCAAACTACATGTGTAGGTAATGTTTTGAACGCGTCTCAATATTAGCTTCAAGAATATTCAATGAAAGATATAGGATTTTGTTTAAAAATTTAAATGTGCCTCTCATCCGGCTCCTCGACGTTACTTCAAGGTCGATACAATTTTTGCCCAAAACATTTCTTCGCGCCTCTGATGTTTACAAAAATAATCACGTGTAAGCATTTCAAACGGATAATCGATAGAATCGAATCATTTTTATACTTCCTACCGAAGAATATTCAAGGAAAAGTGTTGACAATGTTGACAAGAAAAGGATTTCGATGCGCTTGACGTAATAACTTCTGCAACGCCATACAGAACTCGCGCTGTTTTCGTTACACGTTTATCCATCTGCAAAGCATACGCAGCTTTCATTGAATGTAACGTACCATTCGATCGTAAAGGCACAATTTTTCAATTTCAAATTCTAAACGATGCAAACATCTATCAAGATCCACGATGCGTACCATTTTCAATAAACTGAACGTGAATTACAAGTTGCGTAAAAACGACCCAGGAAGGAACGCGTTAAGTACAAGTGCACTTATTCACGGGGATTAACCCGCTGTGCAAGTGCAATACGCAATCCAAGCCTTCTCTGTCCGTCTCTTTCCGGCTCTCTGAATACTGAACGCGGCTGTCTTCATTGCTCCAACTCGCTTACTCGTAACGCTATGTCGCGTTGTATATATACGCTTGTACGTGTATATGTATACATAAAAAGGCAACTACGCACGATGTGGCGCAACCACATTGACCGTGGTCAGGATTGGCTCGACCGATTTATTAAGTCGTGCAAACGGGTGAACGAAAAAGTGCCATCAGTCGAGCGAGTTTTATTCTCTAACGCTTGATAAACGATGTGGTGATAATAACTACATAGCGAGCGTCGCGTACGCTGGCGAAGGTGTAGCTGACGTAAATACTGAAAGAAAATCGATAGGGCATCGAGCGACAGTAATTTTATCTGCGTGTATACGTGTGCATGCGCGCGCTCGCGCGCACGCATCGTAGAAAATAACTAGGGAAGTGGGTGGATGGCTGTCCGGCTCTTTTTTTATCAAGTAATATTCCAACATACCAATATTCGTTCGTTGCGCAAAGGTTTTTTTTTACGAGCGACTTCATTAGGTTTGATTATGATTCCTCTCTCTTGCGAGAGCCGAGGCGATGACGCGGGAGTGAAAGACGCAATCGATATTTGCCAAGTAATGGAAAAATGAAATGAAAATGGACTTTAGACGTGGACGTAGATACACCTTCGTTCGGGAGTATTAATAGAGTTGTCGTTCTTAACATGTGATTTGACACGATGATTTGACAGAATATAAATTATTATTAGGCAACATTAATTACCAAATTGTTACTAGATGTATAGTACACAAACACGTGCATGAGCGCTCACGAACGCGCACGTGTTCGTGTGTGTAAGAAAGAAGAAGAAACAGTGAAGTACATAATATATAGTAAAAATCACGAATCAAAGAGGTGCTCCGATTTACTTTCTTTGAAGTAAGATGTAAGTACGTGTTAACCTACAATTTGAACCATTGTAAAACTGTATTGTGCAAGAATTTCGGGTAAAATCGTACGTAGCGATAAATAATGCAATGGCTGCGAGTCGAAGAAAAAAAGAAAGCAAGATTAAACCGTAAAACATACACGTGTGCACAATCTATGAACTCGTGAACTTGCGATTAAAAGGGGAAAAAATTAAATTTAGTCGATCTCGAATAAATGTTGACACGATCGATTAGTAAAAAACGGGAAAAAAGTTAATAAAATTCAACTGCCTAGACGAGAAAAGCCTGTAAAATGTAGCGTTTCTTTAAAACTGCGCCGCCATTTCCTCGCGATCGTTTAAAACAGCGTAGAAACGAAAAATTCGTCTCAAGTGGCTAATATTTGCCTATAATTATCTGACTAATTATAAATTCGTGACGCATCGTTTTAACGACGAAAATGACACATTGCACGCGAGGAACATTTCATCCGTGTAAAGTGGCGATAAACCGCGGTAGGAAATTTATCACGATTGGCGAAGTATCAATCGTGCCCGATTACGTAACAGCGGAACGTTTAATCAGCTGATACGGTGAGTCGCGTGATGAGAGGATAAACACATATTAGACGTTCTCTCTCGTAACGAGTGAGTAATTCCTTTTCGAGTGAAAAAAAAACGTAAAAATGAAAAAAAAAAACACATTTTAAATCGCTATTAAAAATAGGATAACACTACCACAAAGATGCTCTCGTTGTTCGCTATATATGTATCTTACGCGCCACATTTTTTTTGTATTTTACTAGCGAACAAAGTACAAACGTATCTAGAACACGAACGTGAAACGGTATTTAACGAAAAAAAAAAGAAAAAAAAAGAGAGAGAGAATAAAAAGCGCCGTGCACTATTTCAACGTACGTTCCGTTGGTAATTTGGGCGCCTGTACTTTATATTTGCGTATCGGAAATCAGAAAATATCAGAGGGAAGAAACTCTCTGAAGTCTCCTACGATTTGTTAATAAAGCAATAAACGAGTGAATAAATATAACACGAACGTGAACGTAAGGTATGCCGCGTGCATTAATGCAGTAATTTACGCTTGATACCTCTAACGAGAGCCTTCCAGCGTGCAAAATCGTTCGCGTATTGCGTCTTTCCGTGTTTCTTAACCTGTTCTCGTTCAGCCGCTACATCTCTCGACTATGGCGTACACTGTGCAGCGTTCCTTTACACCATATATGTATGCATACGTGGGCAGCAGTTTCGAGTGTTACGTACGTGTCACGTGCGCTCGTTCAACGACGAAAGAATATCGCGAGGCTAGGCGTAATATTATCGACGGTAGCCGCGAATTTCGCTGGAGTAGACCAACGGCTCCGTCCGGGTCGTACGTGGCGGCTAAATACTTGGACGCGATAGAGAAGTGAACGTAATGCGGCGCGGTGATGAGCGTATGTAAACAAGAAGTTGCGCCGAAGCGGCATGCTTCGAGTTATTTATAGAGATCCATTATTGTGCAATAAACGTGGCTTTACGTAACGCGCATAGTATACCCTGGCTGGTCTGTCGGTCACTCGGCCGTATACAAAGGAACTTGCTTTCCTCGTCCTTTTGTCTTTTTTTCTTCTCTTTCTCCTTCTCTTTTTTTCAGACGCTCGAGTTCGCGCGGGCATATATACCGGTAGGCCGTGGAAAGAAACTGAATACCGTGCGCCACGTTATTCAGCCGCTAATGTAAACACAAATCTGGTCGATTCTGAGAATCGTGTTGCGAGGAAAAATAAAACGAAACTATTCTTAAATGAGAAGAGAGAAAGAGAAAGAGAGAGAGAGAGAGTGTGTGTGTGTACAAATGTGCACGCGATAGCGTACCGCGACCGTGAGACAAAGCCGGAACAATGTTTACAAGGGTTCGAATCAAACGTGGATACCGCGTTATACTTTGAACGATTATTCGGAGCTACGGTACCCACCCATTGACGCCAGGCACCTCGCGAGAAATCGTAATTTCTTCCAAACGGAATATAATACATCGTTAATGTAGAGCAAATAGCGTCGAAGAATAATTGTAAATTCAAATAATATCGGGTTGCTATTGATTTCTCTCGGTTAGGCGTATCATAAATAATTATAAGAAAGATACGCTATGTTTAAACATTTTCAAGTTTGTTACCAAACCGGAGTACACACGGTAGTGGCGCTTTAAATTCACCTTTGGCAAATTAAGTACTTCTGTTTAAAAAAACAGCAAATTTAAACTAGGTAGTAAGAAATGAGAAATTTCATTTCTTCGCTAGCAAGTTCAAGTTATTTTCAGTGAATTTATTAATAATTACATTTCAAGGTATAAAAAAAATGTTTAATTAACAAGAATTTTTCATTTATTTGATAAAATAAAATGTCAAGTCTACCGGGACACAGGACTGCATAGTCAGTACATATTACGTAATTACATAATTAATGTATGTATAAAAACTGTGTAGATATCAACAAGAAAACGCAAATACATCCATCTTTTGAAGAATCTATTAAAGGACATTAAAATTTTTAATTACTTGGAATAACAAATTGAAAAATATCTATTATATCGTTTTTATCTTTACTTTGCGTACTGTCGTTGAACGTTGTGCTCGTAACATGAAATATATATTAGAAAAGTGGCGCCTAGTTTAGTTTTCACAAAAACTGAATATACGTACCTAACCTAACTTAATGCAAAATCCTATCTTGTTGTAATATATATATTTTTAATATAATAATAATAATTAAACGAGAAACGCAATTGATTTTATTCATCGACAGCACATAACAATGCCAGGATTTTTAAAAATTGTCATATTTCACGTTACATATAGCTTAGAATATTTATATATATATTATACTTGCACACAGTTTTCATACATATGAGTTACGTAATATACACTAACTTTAATAAATTGGTAATTACTTTTAAACAAATATCCGTACCTTTTTGAAGGTTAGTTACATTTGGTGTTTTTCTAAATAAAATATTTAAACAGGAGTACTCGATTTGCAAAGGAGTGAATTTAAAGTGCGAATACCGTATTTATATTGTTAACGTGTAAGTCGTGTATGTGTACGTGTGCGTGACTCCCGCGCCATGCTTGTTTGGGCGTGAACGCATGGAGAGTACAAAGAATTCGCCCCGCGTCCTTGCGCAAATTTTCTCTCCGTTTTCCCACACGAGGTACAGCGTAAATGATAATAGCGCGGAAACGGGAAAAAATCCGGCTCGAATCGAACGAAAATAATGCACAATTGCGTCATGTGAATGAAAGACGATGGCTGGCTATTATGCCGGCCGGCCGGCCGGCCGGCTTCACGACAGCTGGCTATCGATAAACCACTAAGATTTTGTTTGTATCGTGGCACGATTACCGTGGCTTGCCAATACCACCGCGACGTCGGCAATAGTAACAACGATGGCGACTGTGCGAAGGAAGCGATAGACGTTTACACTCGATAAGGTGTACGAGCGTATACGATCCTTAGTATACGATAAATTTGTGTCATCCGGGCCGTATAATCCGCGAAGGCGGCGTTGCGCCGTGTATTTAAAGTCATAAATGACGTGGCGTGTCAAACTGCGCCGCTCTATACACACTATACAACGCTGACGTGCACGCGGAACGCGTACGTAACTCGCACGGCTCTTCGACACATGGCGTGCGCGCATTTTATCCGCGATCGCTTCGAAAATATTACGCCCACTCAGAACCATCCAACGGAGGAGAACGATAGAAACACTCACCCGCACAATGTGGTCTCCTGTTCCTCAGTGGTTTCAACGATTTCCTCGAGCAGAATACGATCCTCACCACCAAACACTGACATATCTCGTTGGTCCGTAGCACTAAGAATCCCGCCGCGCTGTTTCACGTCCCAGCAGCCGTCGTCGCGCCAGCGAAAAAACGACGGGCTCCTCGCACACTTTCCCGAAAAAAACGACGCGCACCCTTCACGGCTTCGCGACACGGATACTCTCCCGAGACTGGTTAATTAATTTTCGTTTTTAGACCGCGGTGGCACGTACCGAGATTCGTCCACGGGACAGCCACTCCGCGCGGCGCACTCACAACGCCCGAACGCGTTTTGTAATGGCGATCTTTGGCGGGAAACAGCTGAGGGCCCCCACAGCGTACCACGAATCACTCCGCCGCCGGTTCAGTGCCGTCATCACCTATGGTCCATCCGGCGCCCCTTACGCGGCACTTTTCACTTACGTAAAATTACTACACCCTCCGATTCACCCGCGCGGTCTACTTTTATCGCGCATACGCGATATCTACCATAATTTTCGTCAATGGTACGTGTTTATTATATTCAGCACTAACGCGAGAAAACTCGAAAACTTCACTGTGAGAATTGTTTTTTACCAAAGTGTCGGTTGAATAAAAACGCTAGTACATTTTAAATTAATCGTTCCACAAACTTGGTCGGAACGTCGGTTTTGTACACGTGACACATACTAAACTCTCACGCACTATGGCGATGAATTGATGCAAACGAAATATGATACATAATTGAACGGGTAACAAAGTTTTGTAGTCGAATCGAACGCGACACGGTATCGTTTACAGGGGAAGCAGTTGCAGCAGACGCGTACGAAGATTCGCGAGATTTAACACTCCGAAACCATTTTCAAAACACTCGCGAGAAGTTTAGGGTGAACGCTGTGTCGTACTCTGCCCTGGACAATGACTCTCTTTGGACCAATCCCATACCATCTCATCTTCGGTTTTACACTGAGTTTCGATGGTTTTCTGCAGGTAGTTGTATACAGGCTGCGCGTCGCGTTCGCTCGTTTATCTAGCTATCCCCTCGGCGAGCTATTGTTAGAAATATTTAACGCGTTAGGAGGGACTACTTCCACGTCGCGTAGGTTTACGCTAGAGGAATGGTGCGGCCGCGCGGGAAACATCTGCCAGCTGGCAGAGGCCCCGCCCATAGAATACGCCAGTCTCCCCCACTTCCCCCACCTGCGCGAGTCTAAATCCACGTACACTACGTTGCAACCATCTGTACATTTATGACCGCGCGAGCGCACACGACCAACCTTCTACCCTGGTCCTTCAGCGAGCTCTGTGTGCAATGTTACACGATACGAAAGTTGACAATAAAAATTCGCTACTCCCTCGCATATACCGATACATCTCAACTTGTGTATATCTCTATATAAACACGCTACGAGATGAACGATGAAAAGTACGCGCATACGCTACAACGAATGAGAAAAATTGCACATCGCATTCAACCAATTTTACGTTATCTCGATTTCGGTTTTCGTATCTTGAAACAGCTATCTACAAAGATTTGTATCTTGCATTGAATGTACGTGTATATTGTAATTTATATCGCTATTGCGGGCGATTCTAAACGATCTTAATGCAATGTTTTCGTTCAGAGATCGCACAGTTCATCGAATGTTGTCCCTAGAAAGTAAAGCAAAAGAATAATAAAATTGTATCTTATATAATTACTAGAAAATGAATGAGTTTCCAAAATTTTCCAATACGTAGCCGTATGTATAGATATTATTTACTCGTAATGCAATTCGGATTGATTTTCGATAAAAAATATATCCTTGGAACAATTTTCTATGGAAATTGCAAGCTCTCCCTTGTTTAAATCAATAAGGTTTCTACAGTCGTGCAGCCCACTGCCATCTGGCGGTCGATTAACGTACGTGCTAAAAATAACGGAACGTCGACCAAAATACAAACACTCAGATGATTTAATGTAAACAATGTACTTCCATCATTATTTGCAAATTTTTTACAATATATGTGAAAAAACACTTATTTTTAATCATCCTCTCTTTAATTCTATAAAAAAAATATACGAGCGATGAACTTACAAATAAAAATGTGGAAATCGAGATGTTCTCATTTCCAAGCCCAGCATATCGATAAATACTGTTGGTTATTCGTGAAACATTTCTTTTTTATAATTATCAACCAATATAATGACAGGCTAAAAATAATATCTAGAGATTGTATCCATAGTTGATATACTTGTAATGGTCGTTTGTATTAATAATATATTACATCGTAAAAAAAGAAAGTTAAATTTGCATATAATTATGATTCAGAATGAGTGAACTATGAATACATCTTAAATGCAGTTAAATAAATGAAATATAACATTAATTATTTTGTTCCTATTTTGTAGTCTGTTTCATTCATTAATCCGGAAAATGAGAAGAGAAAACTTTAGATTTGCAATTTAAAAACGTAAATCTTATCTTTATCTCAAGTTTAAACACGTCGTTAACGTGAATAGAGAATGACACACGAAGCACTTTTACTACTGCTTTATAAAAGAGCTACTTAATCAGCATTATTTGGCCGATTGCAATACTTTCCTTAAAACAGAATCGCGCATATAAATTTATTTTCGTTTTAATTAATATGTAGTATTACTTAAATATTTATTTCGTGTAAAAAAAAATTGCATAAATACACACGTATCGCTTATTTTTCCGCTGTTAATGTGTTTGCATATCTTCGATTATCTAATAATTATAAAATGTGTATCCAACGAAAAAATTGTCATTGTTTTCAAATAAGAAAATAAAAATCTTTATATCGAATTTACATTGGACGTTATTTCATTTCATCAACTCAACCGTCGTCGAAATAACACGTAGAATGTATTTATTATCTGTGTTTTCATTTGTAATTGATATTGTTTCTCTTTTGTACTCACAGTTATGTAATTAGTGTATTTAAAGCAAAACCCAAACTCCGTAAGTTTATAATTGTAATACTATTTATAATGCCTCCCAATTTGTACACAATGATAGTTTAACAAAACGTTACCACTTTTCCTTTGATCAGCAGTTATAGATATATAATATTCTCCGAATTAATAAATTTTTTACACCGCCAATGCGAAATCTCACGTCATCGTAATGAATCAACATACTTTTACTACATGGATCGCACGTGAAATTCTCGTTTGTTCGACATAGTAAAATCTAAATGATCGATCAAATGTTTTTACGTCTAACATTTTATGAATGAACTACTATTAAAACGGTACGCGTACCAAATCAAATTGGTACCTTCATGAGATTCCAAAATATTGAATAAATAAAGGAGAGTAACCACGTTACTCTATCGTACTAAAAATAGTATTTAAAGAGCCTAAGGCAAATTAGTCTTAGACTTTGCTCGATTGGTTTGATTTACTGTAATGATTATAAAGCTACATATAGATACAATATCTGTTATACAAATGCATCAACCACTTTTTAACAGTTATACTCCTTTTACACGATGGTTACATTCTCTTGATTCCTTTTTTTCCAGAAAAATTAGCTAAACCTAATACTGTGCTAAATGCTATATTTACAAGAGTAAAAGTTGACCTTTTCATGTTAGCTTTAATTATGTACAGATGTGTAGCTCTTGGTTCTAACGAAGAGTAAATCAACAAATTTATTAAAATATGTAAAACTATTTTAGTAACGAGAGGATTACATTGTTAAGGCAAATATGATTAGAGCTGTGATGAAGTGATACTCAAAAATTAGTTTGTACTTTATGATTCGCTTTTACTACATTTTTACTTTCCATTTTAATAGATCTTTGTTGATTTACTCCTAAACTTTTCCCCTTTAAATTATGTTTTTTTTTTAAATTTCCTGTTTCTTTAAACAAAAAATCTTAAATATACAATAGCATATTTTTCATGTGGTTCATGCATCTGCAATCAATTTAGTGCAACATGAAAGCATGGATTTACAAATAATGGCGTTATGAAGAATGAAGTTTTCGAATATTAAAATAGCTTCTTGTATTGATAAGAATGCTCAAATGTAAAGTGTGCACGAAGAATTGACATGAACACAAATATTAACATACATAAAATAAACATTTTTATGTTATTTTTTACCCGATTATTATAGTGTTAGTACAAGCCAAGCTAAATTATAAACTGATTTAAATTAATTCGAAGCGTTAAAAAAAAAAAACGGTTGCAATATTTTATAAAGAAAAAGATGTGATTTGTTTGGCATTAAAATTTCTAATATTCTACGTGTAAGAACTTCATGATCTGATAATTTTCATAAATAACTTGAAAGAAAGAGCAAATCTTTAAAACGTGAACTTAAAGTTATAATATTTTATAAAATATTAACTTTAATAATAGGCATAAATTGTCTTTGTAGCTGTATAAAATTAAACTACATTGCAAAAGGGAATAACATATCTTTTTTAAATAAATGCTACCGTCTTCAAAATTTGTTAATGCTTAACGATAAAGTAGAACCGCGATCTTTAGTTGTTTCAATTTTTGTATATGTATATATACACACATGTATATTTGATGAATAAAGCATAACAAACACTGTATGTAACCACTGTGAAATATGACTTTTAATTATTTGCATCTACATGCCTTACCTGTAAATCCATGTTTATTTTAATGTAATGGTGGAACTTATTTGCAGTATTAACTATGTACTATCTTTGTTATAATAACTTTTTCAAACCTAATTTCAACCTTTCCTGAGCTGGATTCACTTTGATTTTCAATTGTTGAATTAGATCATATATTTTTAAAGAAGGCCCAACCTTAAAACCTGTAAGGTCTATTATTTGGTCCTTAGTGAGTGTCAACAAAGTTTTTCCATCTATCTTACGTTTACTAAAATTATCGCAATACGTTGCACAATCATTAACTCGAAGAAATTGTGCAACATCAAACACATTCCATTCAGATGGCACTAAATCACCAGATTCAGAACTTTTTTGCACACCATCTGCTAGCCTTGGGATGTATTTGCTAGAGGCAGACGTTACCTACAAAACAAGATTTACTTTAGGGATTTACACTCAACTTCAACTTCAACTTATATTATAAATACAATTACTTCAAAATGTATCTTTCTATCTGTAAAAATTATAAATTAACAAGAGCATAACATTTTGAATAAAAAAGAAGAAGAGCACTTCTACATAATTCCTATATAGTAATAAAAGTCCAATATTTAATCTATATATCCGAATAAAAGTCAATATAAAAATATCTAACAATACTCACGTTAATGTATGATGTCGCAGTTCTTTCTTTCGGTGGTGGAGGGCTTTGTATTTCACTTTGAGTATCATTTAATGCTTGACCTTGTCCAGTAGTAGGACTAGGTAACGTTTGATCAGGGCCAGCTGGCTCTTCTGCTGGCTCTGGTTCCCTATTTCTTTGTTCTGGTAGGCTTTCCAAATCACGTTCTCTTTCAATTTTTATTCCTTGGGCAGGCTCTATTTCGCGTTCTCGCTCACGAGCCATACTAATACGTTCACTGTGCCGAGGTAGAATGTTTTTCACGCAGGATACTTTGCTGCTCTTCTTCAGTTTTCTCTTAGCTTTACGTTTAAGGCCTCTTGGTGATTTTACTGAGAAGTGTAACAAATTATTCACTCGTAGACATAGTTCATAATAATCACAAAAGTATGAAGTCTGAATGTGCTATCATGCCTATAATTGTGTCTATGATTTGAAAATACTTTTATAGTTCCCGATAACCCTTGCATACTGTCCAGACAAACTACTGAGGGTGGTAGAAAAATAACAAATATTTATTATCATCATAAGTTGAAGAATACAATGTGCACATTTTTAATCAAAATGAACAAGTTGAAGACAATTTTTTGCTGTTCTTCCCAAAAGTATACGCTTTCAATCGACGCGAAATTGAGGAGGAGGAGAAGGAGAAGGAGTAGGGGAAATGGGCCCTAAATCCACATTTCAGTTTCTGGATTTTAATAGCTACCGAAATGTTAATAAAATACTTCCGGTACCATACATGGAACGCTACTTATACAGATGTTACCAAACTCATGCAGACGTTACTAATACAACCATCTTCGGCTGTAGCAGTCGCCGTCGTCGACTGTCGAAAGTGTCGAGTGGCTGACGGCCCAACAGCGATATCGGCCTCAGTATCTATAGGGTGTCCCACCTAAATGAAAATACGAGCAGTATTGCTTGGGCTGAATATTTTCTCGGTCGCCCGGTCCGACCCCCATCCGAAATTATCGAGCAAATTGATTCGTACATTGAAAATAAAGCGATATTTTGCAACTTTAAGCACGAAATTTCAGTTTTACAGTATTGGCACTTTAAATTTAACCTTTTGCAAATCAAATTTATCTTTTTGCAAATCAGACTCACCGTTTTGCAAATCAAGTACTTCTACTTAAATATTTTATTTAAAAAAACACTACTACCTAATTTATATGTAGTGTCTTTTTTAAATGAACTATTTAAGTAAGTAAACAAGTTAAACTTGATTTGCAAAAGGGTAAATTTAAAGTGCCAATACTGTAATAAAGAATAAAATATAATTTTATGTGGGACAGCCTACAAATACTACTAAACTGATTGCTATATCAGCAAAAATAAGGTGTGCATAAGTAGCGTTCTATGTATTGTACTGAAAATTTGTTATTAATATCGTGGAAACTAATGAAAATTCGAAATTCAAATTTTGAATTCAATATCCACACCCTCCTGCTCTTTCAAAATTTTATGTCGATCAAGAGCGTACGCTTTTTGGAAGAATGCACACATCGCCTTTCAGTGAAAAGTAACCAGTAATAAGTTCCAAATTGCAGTTTTTAAATATATGCATTTAAAAATTGTTTCAAGAACCAAAATTTTTCAAACTTCGGCATGTCAACGAATTAAGTATAATTACAATTTCGGATTTAGTTAGCTTTCACAAAAATTTGAAAAATGTATTGTAATAAAGTTGAAACAGTATTCAATCATATGATGTTCTAGATATTTTCAAAATTATTTACAATACAAGATCAGTTGTGTTTTTATATAGAATCAGAGTAAGAAGCAAATATTTACCAGTAGGACTAGTGTTTTTACTGAGTACACGGGGCCCTTCTAATTTGTGGTCAACCAGATCACACCATCCAACTGGATAAATGTCAGGACTTTGACAATCTAGCCATTGATCGTACTCATCTTCCCAACCATCAAAGTGTACTCTTAATAACCTTCCGATCACCCTAGTAATAGTAGCAACACAAACTAATCTAGGATCCATTAAATCAGCTGCTTCGAGCCTCATTCCTTCAATAAATCCATGTTGAGGTATTTCCTATAATGGAAATCACTGTTTATTTGAGAGAAATGAATAAACATAGCAATAATAAATATCAGACATGACAAAAGATATAAAATCTATAAGAAATAACACATCAAACCTATAAAGAACTATTAGAACCTTTTCTGTATTTACCCTATTAAACAACTGCACAGGTGCAGGTACAGTATTTGTCTCTATTAAATACGCGTCCCATGTAAATGTAGTAGGATCATATCCCTTTGGTGGTGTAAGCGGTAATCCATGTTGAGAACAGAATCCAATTGGGAAAATACAAGGTGAACATGAGTGATAGCAAAACCAATCGGCACCACTTGCATCTTCGTCGTAACTATCTATACGTATCATTATGTAATCCTCTTTTAAAACTTGCATGACTGTTGCCGCGCATATGGCAGACAGATTAAGAGGATCAATAGCTTCTATTTTCATTCCTTCTCGAAACGTGTAACCAAGGTGTACATGATGATTCTTTGGCACGTAAAAAAGATCCTCGGTCGCATCGTCCTCACACAATTTTGATTTCGATACACGTTCCAAATACTCGGGATATGCGTCCAATGTCTGTCCTACCCGTTTGGCCCAGCCAACAGGATGTATAAGAGGAGAGTCTTCGTGGCACCAAAAGCCATTGTCTTCCGGTGGTGAGTCGTAGTACCTTACATGTAAACGTTTACCCACAATTTTCTGTATCGTTGCTACTTTTACCTGTGAGATTCTATTTTTATCTACTACTTCCAAATGAAGTCCGCACCTAAACCGGGACTTCATACTATCGTTAACTTTATTATAAAAATTAGTTGGCAGTGTTCTTGCACCTGTTAATCGTCTCATTAGAAAATCCTTCCAGTCTTTGTACTTGTTAGCAATCGCTGTAATGGATTAATTATTGCAAGTTTCATATTCAATTCGGTATAAAAACAAACAAACATTTCGTAGAGAACATTTACTTACTGTTAGGTGGAATGAGTGGCTTTCCAATAGTTGCACACCAACCTACCGGGTGTATATCATTCGAGCACAAAGATACCCAAAAATCTTTATCGGCATTAAGTCCAAAACCCTCGTACCTTAACAAAGCTCTATAGCCAGATATACGTAATACTGTAGCGACCCAAAACGAGTCTGGGAAAGCTTCACATACTTCATCACAATCTGTATTTTCCACCTCTACTTTCATGCCAACTGTTATATTATCCCATATTTCCGATATTGGTGCCTAAAGCAAGAAAATTAAAGTAGAAGTTGAACAACATTGTGATTGCAGCAGCTAAAGTATTATTATAATATAAATTTATTAGTTAGCATCGCATGGTATACTAACATGTTTAAAACAAGATACTGGAGCAGCACAAAATCCAGGTTCAACTAGTTGTGGAGTCCAATCATAAGAACCTGCCATTTCAGCAGTTCTTTTTCTTCTTACAGGTAAATCCTCTGGCATTACTGGTTCAGATATAACTTTGTCTTTTTCTGGTTCAAGAGGCTCCTTTACATCTGTTTCCTCTTTTACTAAGATCTGAAATAATTACAAAATGTTATCAAACTTTCGGTAAGATATACCACAGAGTACAACTTTTTGTATCATACTTGATGGTAACTTACACTTTTTGTTAGTTTAGATTCATTTGGGGAAGTTGGATTTAAAGATGAAGGCGCGTCTACCGAATGAGATGGACTATATGTGGAATCAGCGGTAGGAGCTGTATGCTCTGAAGATCTCGCACATGCTCTACTACAAAATCGTCGTTCTTTTGTGTAGAAAGCATGTTTCACACCAATAGCACCACACTTTTCACAAACAGCTACAAGAAAACAATAGAAATATGAATCTAAACGTTAACATAATTTATAATCATGTTCTCAGTATACGTTGCATGTTACATCTCACCTATACCATCCTTACGAATGGGAATAAAATTTAAATCTGTGTGTGGTTGATACGCGATTGGTGTTTTCAAAACTAGTCCAGGGTGTTTTATTGGTTTTATTTTCCTATTACGATTGTCCTGCGTAGTTTGCGTTGCAGCATTATTTACTACTTGTTCGCGTTCTTCGTCACCTATATAATCTTCTAATGTCAAGTATTCAGTCATTTCTTGCCTTTCAGACTGTGAGTCATATTCCTAAAAGATGGTGGCATTAATAAATGCAAATGTTCTCAGATTTAGAGAACTAAAGACTTGCTGGTGGCAGATACTGGAGAGTGATAACATTGACAGTGGACTGTTTTTATTAATTGGAAAATGACAAATCGCAGTCATTTATATAGATCATCGATAAACAAATCAGTTTTCAACTGCAGAGGTAAAAATATTAAATTTACCTGTTGAATTTCTTGCGCATCAACAGCTTCCATAGCTTCATCTGGTTCTGAACATTCGTTAGGATACTGAGGTGGTAGATATCGCACCATGGTTGTAGGTGCCATTTGATGACTCCTAATGTCTTCGTACGGATTAGAGCCATGGGAGAAAAATGGGCTTTCGGCTTGACGTGGGTCCAGCATAAGTTCGTGCGTAGGCTCTCCATGTACCATCATATCTCCCATCCATACCATCCCTAGTTCCGGTAATCCAGGGATGGAAGCGTACACTGAATTCATACAAATATCCATTCCTACATTCACATAACGATTGAAATATTACTTTTAGACAAAATGTATGCAAGCAGAAGGTTTTAGCGTCGAATAACAAAACATCATAATGAAGTAGCAACATTTTTGCGTGAATTAACAAGATATTCGATAAAAGGCAAGGAAATTTGTTAAACAAAGCACGCTGCACGACACAATGTGTAACACAGAAACTAATAATATTTGTAGCCGAGTTCCGTTTAGTATCATATAAAATGTAAAAAAAACTCAATATGATTTATTTCTCAAAGCGACGCCAAAGCTTTGAAAATCAACATTTATTCAACCTTTTCCATTGGGAAACATTTTTCAAAAGAAGAAGCTTCTCTTTGAAGATACACCATATCCTGTGTAAAGTGTTCAATCCCAGGACCATAAATTACAATGTAATTTAACGCGCGAACATATCACATAGCGTAGGAAAACAAGTACGAACCATTAGAAGCTTGCATGTCCATGACAAAGCAGGGCTAGAAAACTCCTATATATTCAAGTGGTGTGTGACGGCTTCCCCTAACGGCAATAATCATAACCATAAACCCCCTAGGCTAGTTACCTGCGAGGATAAAAATCTAGTCCAACACCCATCTAGTTTATGCATATAATCGAAGCATGAATGTCCAAAAAGTGGTGTGTGACAATTTTCTCTAGTGACAATAATCATAACCATGGGCTCCCTAGGTTATGTTACCTGTACAAATAAAAATTTAGTCCAAAACTCATCTAGTTTATGTACATAGTCGAAGTATAAATGTATAAAAAGGAATTCAAAAAAGGATGTATTCTTTTTATTGATAAAGACATCAAATTGTACAAAGTTTAGGAAATAAAAAGAACTTAACCCCTATTAAGTTTTTTAAACATTACGATACTATAGAGAATTATAATATAATTAAATTATGTTGTAGTATTTAAATTTTATATAAATTGAATATATTTTATTATCAAATTAATGCTATAATGAAGAATTATAATAAAATTAAAATTATGTTATGTATTTCTATGATGGTTAATACCTAACCTTTAAGGATAAATAATTTGGTCCCATGAAAATGTTTCCAATTTTTATATATTTAACATCAGCTCAACTGTATAATATCTATGAAATTTAATTGAAATACTAATCTAAATGTGGAATAATTAATCTGTCCAGTTGTATGAAATATTTATAGATTTTTTTGTGTGTCTAGTTTCGCATCAAAATATCTAATGATGGTTTCACGCGTCAGGTGTAACGCATCGGACAAATATTTATATACTAATTTTGGTAAATGAATAAGAAATTTTGCACTGGACTTAATTAAAGAAGCATTTAGTCGTTCGAATTACTCGTTATATACTTTTTTCCAATATTTAAATAACGTACACACATATAGCCATCGAATCTCCGTAATTTTTTTATAATAATTGATGCAATAAAAGCGTAATGAACGCGTATTAAAAAGAATGATTAATATCTATTTTGCTCCTTCATTTAGAAATTGAGACATGACTCGTTTCTTTTTCCTTATGCAATTTTTGTTTTTATTATATCTTTCTCATCACACATTTGTAGTCATTAAATGCGTAAATAGATTATTTAAATTATTTAAATTTCAGCAACTCAGTTTGAACATAAACTATGCAAATATAATACATATGCATGTATTCTTTTCATGTAAAATTCATTTATTATCTATCATATGTATTGTATCATATGTATTATCTGATACAGATTACATGTATACTTTTGAGATTAAATTTCAAGTAGCTTTGGTACCTTAAATACTTATGACTTGCAAAATTGTACTTTTATGTACTTTGTATTTGGGTGTTAGACAAGATTCATAAGAATTTATTTCTAACAATTGTAATTTGAATTTAGTTCCACAATGGTATTATTACATTTATGCATCTAATTAAAAATATTTTCTATTTTTGCAGGAATTTAACTCAACAAAGTGTTTATTTTACATTTTCTAAATAATAACATGGATCAAATGCATGAGTTTCTGGAAATAAAGTTACCTGTACCGTGGGGCCATGTTGCAGCAAAAACATACGGACCTCAGAATGGAAAGAAAATTCTAATGGTACATGGCATTTTTGATAATGCTGGATCGTTCAACAGATTAATAAAATTCCTTCCACAAGAATATCAGTATGTATGTATAGATTTGCCGGGTCATGGATTATCATCCAAATTTCCACCGGGAATACCACTACATTTCTTTGATTATGTGTATACAATATTACTCGTTTTGGATGCATTGAAGTGGAAAACATGTATATATATAGCACACAGTTTTGGAGCTCATTTGGGAACGTATTTTAGTATTTTGTATCCTGGAAGACTTGAAAAATTTATTGCACTTGATGGTTTTCTACCTAATTTTGTTGAGGATATTATTAAGTACATTCGAACATCGTATAATTTAAAGTCATATACCCGGGAGTCTTCAAGACTTTACACAGAGGATGAAGTTTTACATGCCTTACAATTTAGAAGACAAGAAGTATTGAAGTTGGATGCTGCGAAAGCTTTGTTTACACGCTCTGTCACAAAGGTTAACGATTTGTATAAATACAATCGTGATGTTAGATTGAAGTGTTTTATATCACCAATTCTTAATATGGAACAACACAATGAGATTTTTAATAAGTATTCGACTAAAACGTTGGTGATAACAACAGGAAGACACGATCAGTTTCATTTAAGATTGCCGAATCTTAGTGATAAAAATATACTTACTGTAGTTACTGTAAAAGGAAACCATGATGTACATAATAATTATCCTGAACGAGTAGCACCTTACATATGTACATTTTTAAATAACAATTTACAGAGCAAATTATAAAAACGTTCGTTTTAAGAAGAATAGACAAAGATATATAGGGATATGTATGGGTGAAAGCATGGTTATTAAATTTAATGTGCAAAGTGGTATGGGGCAGAATATTAAATTTATCTTTGTTGTTGACAAAGCTTATCTTTTTACGTTGTTTATATGCACAGATTTTATTATATACTTGTACTGCGTTATATGTATATAGATCTAATTAACGAAATATACTTCACGATTCCGCATATGTACAATAAATATATATTTTAAGTAAATAGTAACTTTATGTACAAAATTATGATACCCTGTTGAAATCACTTGACTTTTACACTAATCACACCATCGACTTGTTGAACTTTTATACATACTTCGTTACCTTGTAAAATTGAATTTTTTAACTCATCTTCTAGCAATATAGCTGTGTGATTCATAAACGATCCATTTCTTTTTGTATCATAGTTATGATGTAACGTTAATCTGACTTTGTACCAACATACAAGGGCATTTGGCAATAATTTATTATTAGTAGCGCTTATTTTCCCGAAATTTATTACACGTTCAGCGACTTCGTTCTCTCTCATTTCTATTAATACATGTACATCGGATAAAGGTTCATAATAATACAGAGTTGAATTTAAATCAAAAATTTGATTTATCTGTAATAAATTTTGATTTATTTGTACCATGAATAACGTCATAGAAATTTATAAGGTATATTGGTATTATTGTAGTTTCTTATAAAAATATCTTACCTTAAACTTATTAATGTGCTGTGCAATACCATAAGAAGTTATACTATTAAAAGTATTATGAGGTCTCTGTAAAAAAAGGAAAAAGACATTAGTACTCGTTTATCTATGAATGCAAATAAAGTACTTCATATATATGTTCCCATAAAACATACATGTTTAAAATTTGATGTGTTAGATGCAAATATTGACATATCTCGTAAATTTTCATCTTCTACATAAACCATATTTGGTAAATCTTGCGAAAATACAAGTTGACCTACAAAAAATATTTGTTCAGGCAACAAAATGCCATTTGGCTTAAGTAAACATCTGCAAAATAATTATAACCAGTAATTAAAACTTTTATTTTAAGCAAATTTAGAAATGAGAAACAAAAGTATACTATATCATATTGCAATAAAGTATATAAATGTCAAACATTAAAAGAAAAATATTGATTTATCATTTAATTTATTTATGTATTTTCTCATTACTGATTTATTATTCCTTATCAATCAAAGTGAAGAAAAACTCACTTAATTAATGTCACATAAATACTCAAACACTTCACAAATTTCAGTTATAAAACTTAAAGACAATTACTAGAAAACAACAGTAAAAAATTATAAAAAATTATTTATAGAATCAATTAAATTTATAGAAAATAATTATTTTAACATATCAAATCGTTTACTACATTTTATTAAATGACGTATACAGTATTAAACAGGTATACTTATTATGCAGATATACTAGCATTAAATTAAATACTAGATCTTATATTACATACTAGATCATAAATTAATAATCGTCAGACTGACTTCTGTACGTGAAATAGTTTATAAAGTACTGAATCATCTTGATACAAAACAGGCAGTAATGTGAAACAATGGCGCACGTGGCATATATTTATGCAAATATTTTTCATTTTGCATATCTATTGTATCTCATTTCTGTATGTTGTAGGATACTGTGTGTATAGTACAGTTTTTAAATTTATTCTTACCGAAAAAATTCATGATTATGTTCCTCATTATAATCTTTCAATTCACCCTTAATGTCAAAATCATGGATAAATATAGTATCTAAGGAATCCTTAATATGATTGTACTTGGATACGATACGTAGCTTATCTGTTAAGCCATTTTGTTTTGCTATTTGTTCGATGAAACGTTGAAGTACCATGCTTTCATTTTTGTAATATAAAACTTTACTATGTCTATTTCTCTTTAATAATATTAATCCATAAATAGGAATCGGAGAAGTATCCAAAATACTATATATTTCTTTATTAATCAATGATTCACTAACTTCACTAACTAATTTTATATATTCAAAATCGTTCAAAAATGTCACAACCTCTTTTGGTAAACGATATAAAAGAGAATGATTATTATAATTGTCATGCTGAATATTACTTGATGTATATGAACATTTAAGTTTTCCTTTCAACATTTCTCCCTTGATTATTATTGCATCATTCTTATTCCATAATTCTGGTACTGTTGGGAAAACAGCGACCTGCCAACACGATTTCTTCTCTGAGGTGTCTATCGTTATTTCCTCATCAAGATGCAGCTTGAACCAAGTTATTAAACCATCGATAGTTCCACTTTGTTTACATTTTACATTTATTATATTTTTTATCCCATCTGTATTAAATTGTTGTAAATCTGATAAATTATTAAAATTAATAGTGAAAAGAGCTATAGGTTCTACTATATAACTAACTTTCACGTTTTTCAGATTTTCTGTATCATAGTATTCCTCATCCAGTAATACAGAGAGATTATCAAAATTTAAAGGGCAAGAATGTTTCACTTTATCGAATATCACAGATGATTTGTATCGTATGTATTCACATTCAACAGCAGCAATATAAAGTGTAGCTCCCATAGGTATTACCACACCATTTGCATCCAAAACGTTTGAATGCACACTCATCATAGAAGGTATTACATGTTCTCCGAATAAACCAGCATCAAAAGTTTCTGTAACTACTAATTTAACTCTAAAAATTGAGAACACTTTTAGTGAAAATAAAGTTTATTTGTGTCCTAAGTAAACTCGAACCAATCTTATTCTATTATATACTAAGAGTGCAAATGTTTTATCAGTTTTTATACTATACATGACTGCTGTAAAAAACAGTTGTTCTTTCTTGCTTTAAAATTGACTACAAAAATTTTAGTTTGATAGTAAACAAAGAAATAACTATTCAATGAAACAAGATGTGGAAAACAGTATTATAAAAATGAATTGTAGAATTAAATGAACAACACATAAATAACTAAAGATACTAACAATGATTTTAATATACTCATTACATAACAGATATAACATTTGCACGTGTTTTAATGTTAATTATTGCTGAACTAACCTTTCTGGAATATCAGTAGGAATTATAAGGTCTGAAGAAAACTTGGGTAACAATATTATGTTCTTGGCATCGTTAGTTTCAAATACTTTCTGAGCAATGTTCAACATTGCTGGTGAACATTCGCACGCATAAATTTTCTTAGCACCTGCATTTTGTGCGTATAAGCTCAATAACCCTGTGCCAGTTCCTACATCTAATACGGTATCGTATCCTTGTGAAATTCTCTTGCGAATTGCATAGGCAAATGCGTTATTCCTATGTTTGTCGTTTAACATTGGAAAGTGCCACCTATCTACAGCCATGCTAAATGCATTTTGCAAGTTCCTTTCTGCTGGTAAAAAATTAGGATTGGCTCGCAAGGCTCTCTTTAAATATTTGATCGCAGCTATCGGATCATTATTCCTTTAACAATATATTTTTTATCCTCATTATAAGGAACTTTTAACGGTCATGATATCTGTCATGTTAAAAAATCAATTTTAAATTGACTGATGACAAGTTTATCTAAGCGATAAGCTTAAATTACCTTAATAGATGAGCCGCAAAATTATTCAACATACGAGAATTGTTTGGAAAAATGTCCAACGAATGTTTGTAACAAAGAGCAACGTCTGCGAATCTGTTTTCACACTCTAGCTGGATACCCCATTGGCCTGAAGCAGTAAAGGCATTTGTAAATCTTTTCATCTCAGAGAAGCTCTATGCACACAAAGTTCAAAGAACCTACAAAGAACATCAACAAATGGTTCTTCGATTTCTGCTCTTTTCGGAGGACATAATTCTGCTACAACTGTATAATATGCGTATGCTTTTCCTACATTTCCAGTTCTGTCATGGTCATAAGCTTTTTGCAATGACTTCTCGACTATATCATTTACTTCTTTCTGCATATTCAACGGTATATGAGATTGGCTCGTATTTATCATGAGGAAACATAACCTTTCCTGCTTGAAATTAATTCAAAGTGTTTGTTTACATAGGTGTCTGTTATAACATACATAATTATAATGAAATAACAACAATACCGATTTAATAAGTATTATTTCTAATGGTATTTGTCATTAATGTTTTCGATAAATTTAAAACTTGTTTATGGTCTCATATGTGTTATGAAAATAATAGGATGGAATAAAATTGATCACAGCGCCATCTGTATCAACGTATTGCAAGAAGTGAACAGTAACGTCATAAATAAGATATTTATACAGAAATAACTCGTAGATAAACAGAAGTAGCTCATTAAATCGTAATAGAAGAAACAGAATTATCTGCTAGAGAATAACTATATACAGAATTATTATTCAAACAGAAATAACTCTTCAACATTTCAAAAGTTATGTCATAGATAACTTCTACAGATTTTGTCGGAACGAGAACGTCCGGGTTAACGACAAAAGTTCGACGATGAGGACCTTAAGCAACTTCCGTTCAAACTGCAACAAACCTTGTGATACTCAAAGTTACTAGAAAATACATATCTTATTGTCTGCATTAATTTGGCAAGAAGGTAAGCGGGTTTCAGCTTGGAATACAAGAAACGAAGATACGTTACAACAATCACCTACGTGAAATATCTAACGGCAAAACTGAGGAAGAAAGGAATTCAACCAGGAGAAGACATAAAACGCCTAATAAAAGACGATAATCCAAGCGTAGTAAGATGTTTTACGGCATTTTTAAAAACAATCCATCAGAATGTATGAAAACAAAGAAGAAAAAAGAAAATACGAAGTTTCGGCAAATGTCGGAAAATTTCGGTAAGTGTCGGTAAGGTTATGTAAATAAGGTACGTATCCTGCGTTGTACATACTTATTATGCAATTCATTGCTATAGTTATAATGAGAATAAATCATCCAGGTTAATTTGGTGATTGCTGATTACTTTTTACTATAATCTAATGTTACACAGAGTGTACCATTCGACAGTCAAATATATAGTTTGTTTCCCTATGAAATAGTTGAAAAACTTATAGCAAGTAAAAATTAATCAGGCATTCATTCGTCGTTCTATCAAAAGAGGAATCAGATGATTATTATGAAAGTAATAAAGCCGGCGCGTTCGCGAGTAGAATAAGTCGATTTTCTAGATTTCATTTCATTTCGTCTCATCCACTGGCAAACAGAATGATTGGGCCTGCGGACGGCCAGCGAATATAAATCAGAGAGCGTTTCGATCATTTGCGAGCTATATGTATGTACGTCTCTCTGTTTACATGCATAGCACGATAGACAGAGTGAATACGAATAGGAATATTTTAGATTCATCGAGATATATAAGATTCATAATTTGAGAAATTAATTTGGTTTACTTCAAACCATTTTGCGATGCAGTGATATTCACCTTTTTGCAAATCACATTCATCCTTTTGCAAACGAAATTCACCTTCTTGAACATCAAATTCATCCTACAGCAAATAAAATATTTCTACTGAAATATCTTATTTAAAAAAACATCAAATGTGCAAACTGTATTACCATATTTCCACATCAAATTCATTTACTACATAGTATCGCGTTGGTAAGAAAGTATTTTCGGCGTTCACGCATAGATAGCGTTGTGATTGCTTCGAAAGACTTCTATCAGTCTTTCGATTTCTTCTTTTTGACATCGGTCACATTTAGCTTTAATTATCATCGAACAAACCGGAAAATACATAATTGATTAAACTTTATTCTTTGTATATAAAAAACGACGTGTATTTCAGAAAACACTTTCCGAAAACACTTTCTTGCTCACCCAATATTTACGAAAGTGGGGAAGGTACTTCCCAGAGACTTTGGTCCTTTTTGACAATTACGCGTATCCTTTCATTCTCTATCCTCCGTGCACATTCATATTCGACAAAGCCGTCGCCGTAATTAGAACCTGGCAAAGAGTCTACCCGGTAGTCGTTTAAATCACAATCGTCCCGAGATCCGGCAGAATCCGTGGCGGAGCTTGGTTATCGGCGCTCGTAAAGAACGGAAAATCGGCGATAAGGTACGCGATTCGGGGTGGATTCAGGTCGCGCGTGCGACACGACTCGCCCACGCGTGTCCCGTCTGAATTGGCCTGGCGAGAGAGGCTACGCGATGATCGCTGATTTATGCCGCATTGTGCTCTTAAACTCCACGGTTATATATACGCATGCCGCGGTTCTAGCCGCGACAATGCACGGGCCCCGGGACTGGTCCTGATTTCTTTTCAAACGGGCCGGCCTCGCGCGTATTTTGTTGGCGCAACAATCGTCTTTGCTTGATCCGCGCCGCGCCGAGAGAGGCTGCCATGGCGAATCGCAATCGCGACGCGAGATTTCGAGAGGGTTGCTGCCTGTCCGGGTCCAGGAGAGGATACGTACGTGGCGATAACTTGGAATGTGAAATAACAAATTTAATGTATTGTAAATACAGTTGAAGTGAACCGAGACTTTTACCTGCGGCCATTGGAGATGTTACGGTCAGTGTCCACGAAACAGTGCCAGTGTTTTTTGTGTATGAAAATTTATATTTTTCTAAGTGTCTAAATGTTGTTACGTTTTTGTATTTTACTGTAAATATATGTTTCCTTACTATACGAGTCGTTTATTTTGAGAGTGGCACGAGGCACTTTTAATATGTTTAAAAATATTGACGCCAACCATCGAGAAGCTAACAACCAGCTAATTTTCGTTCTACAAAATCTTTAGTCTGGCGACTTTAAATATATTATTGAATAAATATTGCAAATTTTCAAAAATGGGTTCAGGCCACTTTGAAAATAAGCGACTGAAACGTCCTCCACTACCCCAAAGCACGGGAAGAATCGATTCTAGGCGAGTACCTCCATCGATTCACCCCGCGCTAAAAAAGAGCTGCGGTACCAACTAAAATTCGTCCTTTGATCGCGGAAAAAAGAGTCGCGCGTGGGCGGACTTTTATAGCGGTTGATTGCTTGATTTATAATCTCGAGCGAGTTCTTCGGACGCAGGTCGTAATCATAAAAGGATCGCGAGATGGTCGCGCTAATATCCATGGATTTTTGCGTGGATAGCGGTGCTGGCGGCGATCAAAGTTTGATTAAGAACACCGCCATGCTTAAGCGAGGACAAAAACTAGGGGACACTGCCTACCGTAAACACGCCCTCGTCGTTAAGGCAGGGGCTTGAAATTTACTTCGCCGCTCCGAGACGGCCAAGTGTCTTCCTACCCCTATGATGGCTGCCACTTCCGGCTAATCAGGGATCGCGGATTTTACGATCGACGATGAGATCATTAAAGGATAGCCGGAATGGCCGATTCACGAGCTTCATCAGCCACGTCGCAGAAGCTTCCATCTGTAACATTGAAACAAAGTTCCTCAAGAAAAGGATTTGTTCCCAACGTTTTGCTCGCAAAGACTCCCTTCTTGGGTAAAATTGTACGCAAAGCTGCAAATGTTACATTGCACTATACGTATTAAAGTATGATTTATTGAATTATAAATATACATAGAGAAAAAGAAGACCAATATCATGAAAAGAACGTATGATGGCACGTGCTACTGCTGTTATTCGCACATAGAAACTTTCACAGTGTCATTTTTCGGAGCTGACATCTGTAAACATTAAAATTCCATTCTGATTACTCGGATACGTTCGTGTAACGAGTTTTCAGAGTGGTCAAAGTTGCACACGGTGATCTGTTTAAGGATTGACGCGAACCGCGATAAATCGAATCGGGTTAGAGCTAGAAATCTATCATTTTTCGAGAGGCGTGCCAAAGCGTTCGTTTAAGGTCAGAATCTATCGATCGGAGCTGCGGCGAGCGTGGACCACCGCTGAGAACACTGGCGAACAATCTGCCAGTCACCCTCCCGTGATCTTAGCACATTCGTCAACTTCATAGCCTTGTAGCTGTTCGAATGACGAGCCTCGACCTGGGACCAAGGTATCGCACACGTTCGCTTTGTTGTCGTGTGCTTTAACTTGCACAGGTCTAATTTGCCGTTTCATTAATCTTTTGCAACTATAGTTTCAATTTTATATAACCAAACATTTTATTGTTTTCTTCTTTCTCTATCAGTCGCTAACTAAGTCGCTCGCTAATTAACTGTTCTCTACTAGTTCCTAAATTTAGTCATCAAGGGCTGAATTATGTATCACAAGTTTTTATACAAATTGAGTAACCATCGCGATAGGAATTTATAATTAATATTGTAGTATAGTTGGTGCATAGATAAAGATCTACAGAGGCAAGTGCATTTATGAGAGATTGATATATGCAGAGTGTTCGAAAAAAACCATTCGATACTTATGCAGGATGTTAATTGTTCATTAAATATTTATATGGTATATAGAACACACTGTACCCAGTGAGAATAATTTAATTATTCAAAAAAATTATGCAAACATGGGATATCTTTTAGCGGGTAGTAAAAACTAAATCTTACAAATCAATATTCAAAGAAGGTAAAAAATGTAATTGCTCATTTAAAGCGATCAAATTCTAAACTCGAACCTTTCGACCTGTGTTTACGAAAGCTTTTTTACACGGTACGGTGTCTTCTATTTACCATATAAATATTAAATGGTTTTTTTCGAACACGCTGTGAATTTACGACGCGGCTAGTTAATTACTGGCATTTTCAATGAACTCCACACGTGTACACAGAGATACGAACAAATGTAACAGCAAAATGTGGACTTTAGCCAGCCATTGCATCGCGCAGGAACGATTAAAGTGTTCACAATGTATAAATTTGAAGAATAAGGACATGGTCGATACGTGCGCTGTCGTCGAAAGGTTCGACCGGAAGGAATTCATTGTCGGCAGAGGATCGGTACATTGGTGGTCCAGTATTGTCGATCCTCCGATATCGTCGCGTCGAAGATCTTAATCGTTTATTTACGTCGGTATCTACCTGTCGCTTCGTGCATTATACGTGACTTTGGTTTCGCTGCGAGAGATGCGTCACTACATTACAAGACGATTTTATTTCCTGCTTGTCGTCCCATTACATAATAACTCGCTGCCATCGGTCGTCTCGATCGTAGATTATCGCGGACCGATAGACATCTACACCGACAACCGTTGCCTCTTCTTTTTCTTCATCTTCTTCAGGTGAGATCGAACTTTATGAGAAGTATCGTTTGGTCTCACCGCCATTGATCCTTTTTACGGAATTTAACATTCATTTCCGGTTACCTTGCGTGCATACGGCCATGTTTGGTGCATGGATAGGACTATGGTGTCGCAAAATGGTGGAAAATGGACGCAAGTTCTGGGTTCTTAAGTTAGATAACAGGTACAGGTATAGTAGTATAGGTGTAGGTTGTGGTTGGTTATAGGCTACTATGCAACTAGAGATTTTCTCTCGCGCACTATGTGTGAAGTGATCGCACTCGTCTCTATAACTTGACAAGTGACACCTACACCCTTTGTGTTACTCTTTGCTTTTAGCTTCCTTAAAAGTGTCTTCTACTCAGGGCTGACTAATGATTCTAACGAAGAAGAAATTTCAAACTTCGAACTCTTGCCAACATCCGAAACAATGCGATACATTAATGTTTAATCTCCTTTAATCTCGTCGCAGCTTTTGCGCGACGGGGTTGCGTCGAAATCGAAGAAATTTCGGTCCCCTTCGTTCGCACTTTCGCTCGCTGAAAAGTTCCTTTGTTCCCCGGTTCCACCGCGTCTGAGGCTCGCCGCGGGACGAAGAATCCCACGGCTGATTTTTATTAGCGTCACGATACGGGCTGGTATAAAACACGCACGGCGCGGCGGCGATAACGAAATCCTCACCCTTTTCGGTGCGCCCTAAAGTTTAGCGATCTCTAATGAACTGGTAGTCCGTTAGTTAGTCTAACACGGCCCGTCTCTCTTTCTCGCCGCTCTTCCATGTACCGGCTGTGCCTACGGATGTACATATGTACCTTCCTTCATCGCGCACGTCGAGCCGGAACGCGGAACGCCGCGTACACGCGGATACAAATAAATCCTGTTAGCCGTAGCCGGCGAGAGAGCGCGAGCGGCGCAAAGCCGAATTTTCCAGGCTCCCATCTGTGAATATTTGCCCGTAGGTAGCGCATTACACGGCTGTTGTAACGCGTTCTGTATAACTACGCTCTCTGTCTACGATTCGGCGCACACGCGCGCACACGTACGAGCAAACAGTGTTTTCGACGGCCCGATCCATCCTCCGGGGCCATCGGAAATTTACATTTTTACGGGATTACGCTGGTACCGCTGGGGCGGTCGCATGACCGTCCCCATGGGAGGATTAAGCGTTACACTTACAACTGTAATAATAGAGACGCGGCGCGCTTCTGTCTCATTAGGACGATTGGTGTAGGGTGGATTTCTGAAAATTTTTTTTTCCTTTTTACACCCTCCTGAAACAGGGGGAAAGGAGAAAGTAGTAATATTTGTAGCATTTTGAGAGCGAAGCGATTCTTCGCGTATCAACTTTTGTAAGTGTGTGTTGTAGTTGCATTTGCGTAAATCATTTGGATTGCAATCGAAAAATTGCATTACAATGCGAGCAGTTTTTTCTAACAGACCAAGTTTAGACTAATTGTTCGCAAGCATTCAGATTTGAGCGAAATTGGAAACAATCTCCAGGGTCGCTCCAAAGGGCTGTTGGGTTAATCCTCGAGTGATGCACTCGAGTGGAAAGAATTAACCAAAAGGGATCGTCGAGCGATCAAGAGTCACTCCTTTCTTTGTACACGTCACCCCATTCTCTTGTTACATAAGATACAGGGTGAATCGTGGCGGTTGGTAGCACATGTCGCGTTCTGTCGTGCGTTTAACGCCTCGTGCGCAACAATTGATACGTTCGATACAGGGGGCCGAACATGCACGACGTCCTTGATACATTTTAACAATAATAGTTGTTAATTTTATATCACTAATGCAAGAAAACCTAAGAAGAATTTCGTTCGCAAGGTTTTATACATCCAGAATAATAATTTATGTGCCTCTGAAAGGCACAAGACATTTTCAAAGAATGTGAAAAAATTCACAGACGTATTGATAAAAGTAGGCACATCAAGTGTAATAATCAAGTTTTGCACATTATGTAAGCTATTAAAAGTCCCTTATTTAATAAAAGTCCTGATTTCCCTTCGTTAGTTTTGTTTCCTTGGTACACCTAATACAGTAAACTCGATAAAGGCGCAGTTCGGCTGGAATGAGAAAGCGAGGTTGATGTAAATTCATGCAAATCATCGCTGGGGACAATAATTATCGCGGCGGAAAAATGCCAGTCGATCACGGTTGGTCGATCACGAATTTCCAGCGCTACAGAAAAAGAGGCGTACGACCAAGGATCAGCGATTGCAAGACGGGGGCTGCGAATGGAAATGGCCGTGGCAACCCTCTTTTAACTTTCTTTTGGCCGTTGCGGCTAATTTGCGGCTACGTTGGCTTGGTTTGTCAGGAAGGAAGGAAGCGATCGGGAATGAAGGGAGCTCGCGAAGATAAAGGAAGAAATAAACTCCTTCTTTCCTTATGATTTGCATGCAATTTCCAATTCCGCCGACACTAGCCCTTTGATGTCTCCTGCCGATCGTTCTTTGATTAACGTCCCATTACCCGTTCGTGGAATCCTTTTTTACCCTTGTCTGGCTGGTTCGCGCCGTCAGTCCACCATTGACAAGTGTTCTCTAGATTGCAACGAAAAATTGTGACGGTTTGTAAAATGTTCAAAAGTGCAGTGTGAAGAATACAATCTTTTGTGGTGAAACTGAAAGGATTCAAGATATTATCTATCTGTGCAATGTAATACGTCTACCCTAATCTTGACACGATATTTCAGAATCAAATTATGCTGTTTTATTATTACCTGCTAAACTATATCCTTTACAAATCATCTATGTTTGTTTTCTTCTTTTATACCACTTACATCCTGTAGATTTGGTACTACAGAGACGTTAACGAAAGGAAACCATAATTTGTATAACCAAGTATGTAGAAGCGTAGCCAATTAGTGTTCGTGGAGAAACAGTAATCAGTCATGTGTCAGATTGCTGTGATATTTATATACTAATAAGTGATTAAAGCTTCGTAAAATAGTAATGATTTCTTTGAAACTGAGGAACATCAGGTTCAATTTTCCATTCTATCAGAACACTACTTGCACGGTCCTTTAAACCCACTCTATTTGAAACTACTTTTTTACGATTTTGCGTGCACAATTTGGAGGAAACCAAAGAGGGCGCGTACACAAGTCTTCTCGAAAGAAGCGCACGGCAGAGAATTTATATTTCTCTGGTTTCGTCGGTACTCGAATCGAGATCCGGATCGCCCATTGTTTTTTGCTAGACTGCGGGAACAAAGGGGATAGGCGGGGGAATGCGTAGGTGCGTGGAAGCGTCGTGCTCGGTAACAGGATTACGGAAGGGTGGCTCTGTAGGGGTTGCCGACACGCAGAGGGGTGCCGACAAGTGGACCGAATAATGTTCCCTGGTACAGGGAGGTGCAAAGCCGGCACGTATTCCGGATGCGAATATTTGTTCAACTCCATTATTGACAGTTCGCTTAATTTCATTTAAAAATGTACAACCTCCTTATTAATCAACGCTGCGCAGCTTTTATGATAAAGTCGTCAAGTCTAAGTTAGTAGATTTACTGTAAAGTTACATAATTACAACGATGATACTCGTATTGCACCTGAGGGGATGTTTGTTTAATTATGTTAGCTACTTTGTCTTACTTTCTGTTTGTGCAATTCGTTATGTGAGTCACGTAGGTACGTGTAAGATATTTTATTTATATTTTCAACACGTCTGCATGTATTTTACATACACGTAACCTACATGCGAACATGATAGAAATACAAGTTCAGAGAAGACCGAATTTGGGCTTCATTCACAATGAGAGTCGAATGCATTAGCACCTTAAGAAATAATGTTTGGTTCACACATTTGCTCCTCGATCGATTGAAAAAATTTGTTCTTCGAAAAATTCCGTGAAAAAAAAGATGATATATTGTATCAGGAATAAAAAGGAACGCGTGCAGTTCCAATTCAGAAACGTCAACCCTTTAAACCGCTTTCGATTCGTCGATTACGCGCGTATAGTAAACGGTTAGCAATGCGGTGCAGGAAGAAAGGTGATCTTTTTTCAATGAAAACAGACCGCCCACTCGTCCTTTGCGCGTACATATGCCGCATCGTTCGAGTCGTAATAATCGTCCGGCAGAATTTACTAACAGAATCGAGTCTCGTTGGCCCTTTGAGCGAGCCGTAATGCGATTCGCAAATCGACCGCCGTGCCGATGACTGAAATTATTGTTCCAGAAATTAGGGGTTTGCAGCCCTCTCCCACGCACCCCTTCTACTCGTCTGCGCGGTATGTAGCCACCGAATCGACCAATGAGGAGCCAACCGCAGGGTGCATAATATTTAGCGAATGCACTCTACGCGCGCGTGTAACACTTGCATACAGATTTTCCATCCGCTTCGTTCGACTTGTTCCTCTTCCTCTGGACTCTCCAATTTTTTCTATCCCATTGTAATAAACGTTTCGAAGTTTAACTTTGAGAAATGAATAGACAATTACAAGTTTCTAGCATAGAAACCAAGACTGGACTTCTAACTTAGAAGCCAAGCAATTACGCGATTCCCTTGCGAATTGGAAGCTTCTTTTCATTCCCAGATCATTCTTGACAAAGAAATTTTCCAATTCCAATTTGTTTTTAGCTTCCTTTCGCAAAAGCTTAGTCAAAAGTGTCTTCTCTTTTAATATCCCTTTGATGATTGCAATATTGCAAAGAAATGTACATAATTCTTGCATTTGTCTGACTTAACAGTGTTAAAGTGAACCACCCGGCTTAAACGCCTTGTTGAAAGCGTAACATAAGTTCCAAGCACAGAGTATTCATATTTTTTCAACAATACTCATTCATTCGCAATGCCATCGCGCAGAGGAGTGTGCAAAAATAAAATGTTCCTAAGAATGTTCTGTAAGAATTTACTTGTTCCGTAACAAAGTAGATAGTCGTGTATCTGCGTGTTTTTTTGTTCCGATACAACCTGGATATATTCGGAACACGTGCGGAGCGAAGCTATAGATGCGCATTGCCGAAGAACTGTTTGGGATTTTAGGATTCGCGATTCCGCTGATATAAAACAGGGGAAGAACTCGCACGATCGAGTGTTGTCGATGTTACCTCCGTTTGTACTGTGTGAGTGTATAGCTGGCTTCAAATGTGTAGTGGGAAAAACAATTACAGAAAATAGTAGATTGATTGATTAATGAAATACTGAATAGAAAATACTAAATTTTAATTCACCATTTTCTATTTAGTATTTTCTGTCAGAATATTTCATTCAAAATAGCGGATTGACATTGACAAAGTGGCTTCTGATTACACAATTAATCCATGAGAAGGAACGAAAGAAATTTGAAAGAATATTTCATTTAAAATAACAGATTCACACTGGTATAGTGGTTTCTGATTCCATAATCGATCGATGAAAGGGAATGGAACTTGAAATGGCACTTCAAGAGCGAAAGAAACAATAAATTTGCACTGTGCACACATTATACTACATTAAAGGAATGAAAGAAATTTGAAAGGATATTTCATTTAAAATAACAGATTCACACTGGTATAGTGGTTTCTGATTCCATAATCGACCGATGAAAGGGAATGGAACTTGAAATGGCACAAGAGCGAAAGAAACAATAAATTTGCACTGTGCACACATTATACTGCAAGTCACTGGAATTCTATGCAATTGGTGCGACGTCCAGCAACTTGTTCGAGACTTAATACTTTTGAATCGTCCTCTACGGGTGTGTATCGCAAGCAGGAGGAGGCAGCGCGACACAGGAAGGGCCAGGAAGATCGAGGGCGGAGTACGGGCGTAGAAGAATGAAATGATCGAGTTATGCCTGATTGCCGCTTGTTGTTCCAGCTCGATAAATCGGACCCGAGCTAGCCAAATTCACCTTGTTCTCCCCAATTTTGCCAGTCCACCCTCCCGCGGCGTAATCATCTTCCGTCGGCGAGACGTTGTCCTCCCGGACGAAATCAGGAGGGAGACCAAAAGCTTTTTAAGTTGGACGTCTTCGTCCGCATTTATGCCCGCGTAATCGTCGCGAGATCGCGAAGTCAGCTGCAGGATCTTTAATGTATAATCGGATTCGCCACGATTACGCTGGCTTCTGTGTATACCTCGCGCCGTTTCAGCTCTCCTTTGAGAATGATCAAGGAGGGCGATACGCAAGCAAGACGCTTTGATGTGCCACGGAGGCTGTTGATGTGGATGACTTAACCGGACTTGCTTGTAGATCGTAATAAATATTTGTTTCTCGTTAAATTCCCCGGTAGTGTTAATGTTATACGCGAGTTGTTACGTGGAAAAATGCTGTCGACGCTTGTGTTTGCGCATGCATTCGCTGTGTAGTCATGAGCGCTCAAAGAGGTTTGATTAGGTAATGTTCATTTAGCGGTGGATCGCCTATTGGTAGCAGAAGTTATAAAATTCTTAAAAATATTCTAAAATTCTAAAGTTCTAAAGTATATATAGTTATTCCTAACTAATTAACAATCACAATTGATCTAAATTCAAAATAAGGCAGATTGTTAGTTCGCTAGTTTGACTGGGAAATTTGAATAGATCCAAGCAAAAATTCTAATTTGTATCGCAAATACAGTTGTATTGTACTTTACTCTAACGAACGATGACACAGGTCAGAATATTAGATCACGATGGCAGCTACACCCGTTCGAACGTTCATCCTCGCGCCTCCTCGATCGTCTTTCGCTGGCAGCGAAAAGTTAAATGGAAACTCGCGTACACCCGATTCGTTTCTTCGCCCAACGAGACGTTCCGCCTTCTGTTCCAGGCGATTCTCTTTATTTCATCGGCCACGTACCTACTCGCGGAGACGACAGAGCAGCGAGGACGAAGGAGCGTAAACGGATTAGAAGGGTCCTGCCGGATGACTAAGTTTTAGTCGGGCCAGCGCTGGCGCCAAATTCAATTTGATCTTAACGTTAACTCGATCCCGCATACGGTTACACGGTGAATTAAACGTCGTTGACAACGGTGAGGTAAGCGAATTCTCAAAAATACCCCCCGTGGATCGCTGCGAACACGCGCCAACAAGTGGCGTGCCGATCGTTTCTTCTGACCCTTCGCTGAGCCAATCTTTGGTTAACGCTAAACGGATAACCGCTTTTTAGACTTCAATTTCTATTATAAATATAATAGATAATTATTTTTTATCGTTCATACTAAATTCTGTATTGTTTATAACCATCTGGAAGTTATTCTGAAGCATTTGTATGGGGATACAAATTCCTTAGGACATGTCTTACACCCAGGAAACTCTTCACCTTCAGTGAACTCGGTTTGTGGAAGTCTCAAACAGATTATTTTATTTCTATTGCATAGAGTAGTTAGAAACGTAGGTTCAGCAATACTAAAACACCGCGATATACTTTATTTCTATTCGTGATAAGAAATTACCAGGATACTCAAAACTTTTGAAAGCAGATAACTCTTCTACTAAACAATATTAACCCTTTGCACTCGAGAGGCGACTCTCAGTCGCCATGGCGTTTCATGGGGCAACTCGAGTGTTTCATAGACTGATTTTAAGTTTCGAAGCTCTACAAAAATGGATTTCAGAAGTGAAATTAGCTGGAGTGAAGATGACTTTGATTTTGAACTGTTAGAAAATGAGATCGATTGTATTCGCGAAGAAATATTAGTGACAGAGGAAATGAAAGGGAGGGTGGAGATAACGATGTAGTATTAGCTGTAAGAAATCAGAAAATTAGAGTAATAATGATGCCCTACAAGATTCTAATAATTCAAAATGGATACCTTGCGAAATTCCATCAAGAATTAAATTCATACCCGACGAAATACAAGTAAAAACCTCAGAAGCTGTACAAAAGCTCATAGACAACACATATTTATACTTCTTAAAAGAAGCTTTCTTTTCATCAAAAAGCTACTTACGTAGTAATTATTTAACAATAATTATATTACCCTCAAACGTCCGGAAGTTTCAACGCCTTCGTATTTTCTCTTCCGCTTCCTCCCTTTCTAATAATAATAACATCGAAACAATGTCGCGAGAACAGAACGTCCAAACAACTTCGTCTTTCATCCGGGAAGTGTATTGTTTTTAACAAGTTTCCGTCAAGTTTTCCGAGAAGCACGAGGAGGGAAGACGATTATTTCGACCAAGTCGGACGAGAGTTACACACAAACAGCCCCCGAAAAAGAACGTAGGTGCGCGTAGTTTGTTAGCAGGAGGCATCCTCGCCTTTTTGTAGCTGCATCGTTTGTCGGCGACACGGGTAAACTTTCGTAGAGTTTCGCGGCGATTCGCGGGGCGTTGCGGAGGCGGCTTGCAGCGGCGGACACGCCCAGCGTCGCGACGCTTTTATCGATCAACGGCTGTACGCACGCCAACGGCCATTTTACTTTTCCTACGATGGATACGTGAAAATTTACCGGTCTCTGTTACCATTGAAAACGCCCGACGAGGAGGGAACAGCCGCGGCAGGGACGCGTCAAGGACGCGTCGCGATGCTCCCAGCTTCCACTTTGAAAACGAGACCTTTTTCAAAATATTCATTGCTTCCATACATAATTGCAGATATTCGTAGATACTTTACTTGACAGGGTGCAGAAGAATTCTAAACTCGTAGTTTGCGATCCTTCTACTGTTTTTGCATTATTAGATGCTCTCGACTTCTACTTTGAAAACAAGATCTCTTTCAAAATATTCATTGGTTCGATACATAATTGCAGATATTTGTAGATATCTGATACGATAGGGTGCAGAGGAATTCTAAACTTGTAGTTTGTGATTCTTCTACTGTTTTTGCGTTATGCAATTTGTAAATTAGGAGGACAGTGAAAATTAGCTGATTAATGGATGACAATGATCATAAGTTCCTATTTTTATTTGTTCTATTACATTTAAACCCTTTCTCAGGGGTGGTTTACCCTTTCGCAACAAAGTCAAATACGTAAATTTCATTAAGTAACGTAACAGACATTGTGCAATTGATTTCATGTTGACTCCTTAATACCCCCAATTTCGAGGATCGATTCCCCCTCTTTAAATATTGGCCATTATCAATAAAAGAAGAAAAATACGCGTCGAATATTTCCAACTGCTCTACAATCGTGACCAAGTTCCAATAAAATCGGCGAGCTACAGAAAGGTAGGCTTACTCGTCGATGACCTCTCTCTAGATCGTCATCAAAGTCGTATGGTAAACTCCGCGAGCCACCGATTAGCCCTTTAATTAATGAACGTAAACGCGTAATCTTCGGCCCATTCGTTTCTCGTTACTTTTTTCTTCTTCTCCGTCATTTTCTTCTTTTTAGCTGGGAGTCTGTGCGGCCGGTTGAATCGAGTCGGTAGGTACGCGAAACCGGCTTATAGGCTCGTATATCTCTTTATAGGGCCTTATCATATTTATGGGAGCCGGTGGAAGCGTGCAACATGGAAACCGCATCTGTCGGCACGCATATTTTTAAATAACAATTCACCGCGCGCACCGCCACGGCCACCGCGCGATTTCTTTCCGAAACGCAACCTAACCGAACCTACCCTTTATGTATATATATGCATACTCGCCTTGACGATACGCGAGGGAGAGACGAGACGCTATATAAAACATGGATGCCCATGGACGACTCAATTCCAACGCGAAAGCGAAACGCGATGACCTGCGATTGCTCGGCTCGAGAATGCTGATTCGATTGTCCCTCCGAAGATTACTCTTCTGGAAACGCGTTGCCTTGCTCCGCGAATACCGCTTGGTCCTTCGATTAGAGAGGACGAAGACATGGAGGAGGGGACATCAGCATATTCCATTGTAACTTTTTGGGAACTGCATGTCCCCCTCAGGTTTTCTATTAAAAGAACATTTTCTATTGCTGGTAGACGTTAGCAAAAGAATTTCTATTCTAGTTTCTATTGCTAACATCAGGGGAAGGAGTCGAGCGCAAAGGGTTATTAATGATCTTATTCAGTGACAAATTAAGTAGTAAGCAAGGTATCCGTGAAATTAATTCCTGACAATCGTCAGTCGTAGCAGGACCAAACTCGACCTACCAAACAGCCGCACAATAACGTTCGAAAATCGCGCGAACACATAATTTTGTAGAACACGTTCGACGATCTCGACGGTGGATGGAAAAAAAAGGAACGCGTCGCTGCAGCTCTAACGAAGCCCGGCACCGGTAGCTACGTAGCGCGAAATGCAAATAGAGAAAGGTCGTTCCTCCCATCGAGATGTAACCGATTACACGGATTTTTCCGGCGCGGCGCAGGTCGAACGTCGACGGTAAGTGGGGACACGGGCCGGGACGAGGCGCGCGCGCGGTGCTCGTTGATTCGAAAGGAATAATCGGATTAAAGGCTGAATACTGGCTGCCGCGGGGTGCAGTTCATTGTGAACGTTGACTCGAGAGGGATGAAACCCACGTAGCTGCACGCAGAATACGGGCGGCCGCCGCTCTTTTCTCCCGCGACAATCGACGCGGACCCGGCCAGAGGCCCCGACCGAATTCGATTCCGGGGTACCGAGCGGCTGCCACGTGGCCCCTATTACATAATATTAGACCTACACCCCCTTTACACCCTCTTATTAGGACGAGTTCCCGGGAGAAGCGACGTTTCGTTAGCCTGCTGCGATTTTCCTCCGCGATTCATCCGAGCGGTGCTCCCACGCGACCTCCTCGAGTGTAACGGCATCGATGATGATGGTGCTGGCGTGGTGGATCGCGTGGAATCAGTGGTTTCTCTTTTTTCTTCCCTGTTGGTTTCAAAGGGGAGTCACTGGGTTGGATTTAGTTGCGTCGCTTTCTCTTCTTGGCGATAATTGTTGGTACTTTGGACTGCAGAGCAATGAGATCGTTTTGTGGTTTTTATTGTTTGGGATAGAATGTCTGGACTTCGCGATGGGAATTAATAGTTATAGATTAGTTCTCATAACTCGAGATGTTTCATTTTGCGCAATCTGCGTTAAAAATATTTCTAACTTCATTTATTGCAACGCTTACTAGATTTGATTTATTTAGGATAAATGTTCATGGAAAATAATGAGACAAAATTACTAGTATCTATTAATTTATACATGTACATGTAGATAGTATATGCAAAATGCTTCTTATAATGGCATTAATAATGAGTGGAAGATACTTAATGAACCTCCCTGTCGCATGTTTCGTATCTGCACGCTGTTTGTCAATATTTCCTAGGACTTCCCTGTGCTCTAGTCTTTAGAGCAGTGGTTCTCAAACTTTTTAAATCAGAGTGCATTTAAAATCCCATAAATAATTGTACGCTCACTATATACAAATTTCTGAGAAATCTAAGCGAAACATTATAGAAAAAAGTATATTAAATGTACTGATAATCAACTCAGGTAGAACAAAAAAATTGTCTCCAATTTCTCTCACTTCGACAACAAATTTCAGCAACCCCATTAATGGTTCCATTTACAGTGTAAAAACTTTCAGTCCCAATTTCTTTGTCCCAAAGACGGGACCAGTCTGAACAACGCGTGAATTGTTCGGAACAAGGTCATCGGAACGTCCAAATCGATGGTCCAGATGAGTGATTGATCTTCGAATGGAAATCACGGTATAATAAAGCCACGGTTTTGATAGCGGATGCCTCGCTCACCTGCAATAGCACAGCTCGTTTCATCATCGGGTGGGAATGTCATGAGTTTTCTTAGCGTGTCTCCCACGGATGTGTCACACTCGAAAAGAAGGCCGTAAGAACTTTGTAATGTTTTCATAGCTTCGGCAACATTCTTCGAATCGAAACGATGGATCAAAAGGGAGGAGGAATTTTATAAGGTACCGATTACCATTTGAGAAAGAATTTCAAAAGGTCTTTACTTTACTCGAATAGTAGACCTGAACGAAAACAAAAAGCAATCGACTGTAATTAGAATTTATTAAGTTTTTATTAAGTAAGACAAAGGGTATCAGTGGAAAAAGAAAACGCTGAAAAATTAGTTACCCATTCGTTCCACCAAACCGCAAACATGGCGCGATGCTTGTCGCGCTCGGAACTTTCACTGATCCCGTAATCGTAAAACATCGCTACCCTCGCAAAGAAGAATACCCCTAATCCGGAATATAGGCGACGCTGAACGAGAACACGAGAGGCTAAGCGCGTTAACGTGGCGCTCGGGAATCTCGTTTCGAATTCGTGGGATCGACGCGATTACACGCGATCGCAGACTTAGGTGGTACACGTGCATCGCCCTGTCCCATTCGCACGATTCGCCTGGGAACAGGTCGCTTCCGCGGGGAGTTTCAGGTGCGTCCCAGCTCGATGGATGATTCAGCTCGAACGAGCGACGCGGCGATAATGCTCGCGATAATTAGTCAAGGAGAGAGAACGATAGCATCTGCGGATGCCGTTATCCAGCCGTCGATTCTTTTTCCCGTCGTCGACAGACTGACACTTTCCACGTCGGCGTCGAGCGTACGCGTCATGGTTGCAAAAATCGGCGTAAAAATTAAACGGCGATTGTCGTTCATCGTTCGCCGGGTCTTCTTTTTCGTTTGGCCGGCGTGAATAACAGCGTGATTGCCGTGACATAATTAAGAATCGTAAAGGTGGTCGGGGAAGATTGTTTCGAGCGTGTAGAGGGCTCCTGGTGTGGGAACAAGTGGACTGACGCTGAAGAACGAGTCTGACGTTTACTTGGTGTACGCATAGTAAAAAGCACATGTACTTTAGTTATGTAGCAAAGCCCTATATACCTTTAAATACGTGTATTTAGTCCCTAATCTAAATACAGAGAACCCACACTATGCTGTACAAAAGGACCCTATTCAAAAACCATATGTTTTCGCCCCCAAATCGATTTTGTTTAAACGTCGCATATTTGTAGATCTATATGTGGGTCATCAATCGCCAGCGTAACTTTTCGACAGGCCTTGAAATAACGGAGAGGGAGGGGTTCTACAACTTTTGACCGAAAACAGATATCGACTTGAATCTTGTGTCGGAAAATCACAAAGAATTCGCCCCGAGAACGGGCCTTCCAGTCTTCTAAATTCAGCAGAAATAAAAAGTTCAGCCGCGTTTCCGTCGTCGGTGAATTAAATTAGCGGATATGAAATGGTTGGGGGCTGGTTCGGGTCAGGGACGGTTCGACCCCCGTTCGAGGAGAAAAATTTCGCGAAACCAGGGAATCTCTTTACCGCCTAAAAGTACTTAGTTTGCCTCCGTCAAAGGAGCCTGGCGGAGCGCGCAGAAGTGAAACTCTCGAGGATGAGAGAGTAGGAGCGAAAAGAGAGACGAATCGAGTGGAAAGGAGAGAGGCGGGGAAAGGGGGGTGGCGGTGGTGGAGAGGCTTGCGCGCGACGAGGGGGTGGGTTTCGTTAGGTTGGGCGCAGTTTTGATGATAACGAGCGGATTTGCAATCACGACTACATTGTGCAGGATCCTGCTGTTAGCTAACTTGAAGAGGGATGAAACTCAGACGAGCCGAGATCACAGAGCAGGAAGCTGAGAGCGCGACGTAGACGGAGAACGAGAGACGCGCGTTGGGGAAGCTGCTCGACTGTCGCGCGCGGTACCTCCTCTTCCCCTCCCTCCATCCCTCCTCGCCCTTATCACGGTTCTCGCGAACGTTGGAAAGTGGAAATCTCGAAATTACAGGACTCCAGACATCGCAGCTACCCTGTATACCCCTGCGCATAAATATCTCACGAAATTTCCGTCTGCAAGGCAATTGCTCCAATCTGCGCAGACGCGCTGCTTTGTTTCTGTGTTTACGCCAATTGGGGTTAACCATACGTCTGACTAATGAGATCGCTCGGAGATGTGTGAGACAGAAAACTCATTGTATCACTAATATTTCTCTCTCTTTTTATAGGTCTTGAAGTTTTACACAGTGGCAACATAGTTTTCCTCGTCTTCCAAATAGAAAGGTAACTTTGAATGGCACATTTTCTTCCATACACTTCCTGCTGTTCATCCCTCTTAAACCTCATCCAGCATATTTTCAGCCAATTTGTAATTTCTCTGTCCATATATGTTTTCCTGTCTGATATCGCTTCTTCATATAAAAGGAATTCATTTTTTTCAGCAATTCTGTATTACTAATGGACTTATAACATTTTACAGGTAAAATTCTTCTGATTAATTCATGAAGAAATCCTACTCCATTCAATGTGTAAGTATAAAACTCAGTCTTTTTCAAAAGTGGACTTGTACAACTTTTAGAAATTCTATTATAAATAAATAAAAATCGTTGCGTTAATCAGAAGATCCTTACGTTAAGCGTCGTTCCCGTTTCCCTTGATGCGTTGAACACAAAAAGAAGAACGTGACGTTCTTCTAGAAAATGGTGCCTATTGAGGCTAGGTTTATCAGCAGTCCCTTTAACGGCGACTGTTTCGTGTACTTGGCAAAGAGAGAAAGTCGTTCGCCGCGTTGCTACGGATTTTGACGAGAATTTGTGTGTTTGCACAGCAGGCGGTTAGCCGCGAGTGACATGTCACGCTGGTTCCTCGAATTTGTATTCTTTTATGGAATATCGGGGGCCGCGCGACAATGGAGCGTTCCACGATGGCCGCTTTCGAATGCGAACAGGTCCCTGGACCACTTTTCTCATGATAATGCCGCGTGGTCCGGCGGAAAATTTCACGGGAAACATTTCGAGAGAAACCGCGAGTCCGTTCAATTCTGGAACCACCTCGAGCATGTTAAATGCCCGGCGAAAGAAAGGAGAACGTCTCCTCAGACGCGATTTACATTTTCCCATTTCCCACGATTTTCACTCCCCCTTTTTCCTGGACGAGTGTCGTTTGCATTGCTAATTACGTGGCTGGTAAACGAGTAGCAGTTGATTCAGAAAGATTCGTCGAAGCAACAATGTCAGGATATTGCGTTGCATTGAAATAAACGTGACAAGATGGCGGAATCAATAGCAAGAAAAACAGTGGATTGATATTTTCTAAACGGATTCCTTGATAACATAAAGGATGCAAGTGTCGAAGCATCTTGTATTTTATGAGATCGCTAATGATAATTACCGTATTCAGACTTTGCAAATTACAGTGTCGATCGTGCTTAGAAACTTCTACATGAAGTAGAAGAAAGTGGTACTTCGCGCGAGTGTTTCTTCAGATATGATTATTATGATTACGTGCGGATGGAAGTTTTATTAAAATTTCCAAGAAGAAGAGAAATTAGAAGAAATGATCAAAAATGGACTTGCCTCACTTTCAAAATGAACGGCCCGTCGCAAGTCCGACCGACGTGGTCCCCAAGGAGAAAAGGACGTCGATGGCGAACAGGATTCTCGATGGTATCGATTAACGTGGCAGAAGAGTGGAGGCGCAGCGACTTGGTTGTCCCCAACACCAGGATAAACACCATTGGAACCCCGTGGCTGCCTTTTCGAGGATCCTCCGCGTGTCCTCGCGAGGTAGGACCTTTGTCCTGTCTCGCACCCACCACCGGAATAATTCGACCGCCATTTTTCTCGCTTTATGCCGGGTAAGCGTTACTAATGGCCCGTTCCCTGCCGATCGCTGGAACCCCGGTTCCTATTGCTCGTCCCTGTACGCGCAAACGCGTCCACGGACTCATACAATCCTCAGTGGTCGCACGCGCGCGTTTCCTGCACGCGCATTTGCGGCGATCTTAACAAATAGGCCGCACCGAGTCGTATCGAGAACGTATAGCGTGCATTTGTCTTGAAAACGCTAGGTTTCTCGCGATAAATCGCGGCGGTCGGCTTTTTGTTCTGTTAACACTTTGAGCGAGTACATTTTGGAATGTTGCGCGACAAAAAGTGGGTCCAAGTGAAGAGGGAAGTTTGGAATTTTGGTTTCACAGCAAATAAGAAATGAGGTAGCGTAGATGTTGGGGAGGTTTGACACACATGCGTGCATTTGTGAAATTATTTTAAAAATCAGTGTTCCAGTGACGAATTTGAAACATGTGGGGTAAGTAGGATGTAAATGTAATTAATAAACTTGTAAAATTTTATTTTTAAGTATTGTTGTTTGTCGAGTGGACTTTACAGACTTTATTCCTTATGCAAGTCGCGCTAAAAAATGGCGAGCACTGAAATTCCATGGATTCCATGAATCTCTTATGTGGCATTGCCTTTTTTGTTAGTTTCAACTGTCCCATTTTTATTTAATTCTGTTTTGAATACGAGGCATCTGCATGCGGTTTCGTTGCAGGTATTCCTCCTCTCCTTTCGGAATGCAAGGGTTTTGTCGATCGCTGTGAAGTCACGTTCACAAGGAAAACGACAGAGAGGACACAGGTTTTTTCAGCCAGATAGAGTGTACGACGATGGAAGTCAGAATGACATTGAAAAGGGGAAGTTTTCATTGATCGAAAGCGTTGTAAGAATGAAACTCCTGCCTTTCAGAAATAGATTCTATCGAAGAATGTTTTCTTCTCGAGGATGAATCGACAGAAAGAAAAATTCCTTTAAGTTAGCTTCATTCTAAATTTTACGAAATTCTTTAAATATTTCGAGATTGAACAAAGTGTAAGCAGGTATTTTGGTTATTTAACTTCTCTAATGTGTCTTTCCTCAAGTGCAATCCTTCAATTACTAATACATAAAGTAATAGTTTCAAAAATTCAGCAATAATTCTGATGAATGAACAAAGTGTCATGGCTGATTCTGAAGCGAAGATACGAATAGTGAACTCATAAACGATAATACACATGGAGACATTACATTATTGAAACAATCCTAGAATTTAACCCGGAAAATTTGCTCCAGAAATCTATGAAAAACTTCTCCCACTTGCAAATCAACTGAACAAAGTCGTCGAGCGCAAAGGGTTAAAATATAAGAACCCTAACAGCTCCATGAAAAGTTTTTATGCGTCTACATCCCACCTAAAAGTTTTTACAATTAACGCTGGTGCACAACGATCAAAGATATTGTACCGAATACCAATTGTCCTCTGAATCAAGTCTAAGGGTGCTTCCTTCCATTTTCAGCGATCTCCTTTCCTCGCTTCGCCGGGGCATAATTCAAGAAACACTAGATTTCACGGACGCATCCTGGGGTGGTAATAAAAAGGCGGGGGATAAGGCTGAAAACTCGTTTGACAGTTTTTCTGGGCCTCGGAACGAGAAATTCATATTCATCTTAGGCGTGGGCGTATACGGTTCGCTCGGCCAGGGTTCTACGACTGTATATTCTAGGAGAGACGTGTATACACGTGTACATCGACGCGCACACGAACGCTCTCTAGCGTCGAGGGAAAAAGAGAGGACGGTTGAAGAGGGATAGCAGTGATAAAAGGCGTTAGTCCATTCCCGGATGATTTATGTGTCGGTGGAGCAGAAATACAAACAGGTGCTCGAACCCTCTCCAGAACACAAACTCATCGAAACTAAAAAAGGAAACGGAGGAATATAAAATATGTATCCACGCGTAAATATGGGGATGCTGCCCGTAACTAAACGGTCAACCGAGCCCCGCTTCTCGACCGCGCTTTTTGGATTTCACTATTCGGTTGTCCACGAGCTGTGGCCTCGAAATTGGAAAATCGAATGGAAAAGGGAGCGATTGAACTACGTCGCCATTATGGTACCCATGGCAGCAGCCGATTCTTTCAATAAAATTGATGTAAGAATTGGGCTGTTAAACAACTCAATTTTTGCTGTTCGTGTTAAGTTCTAAGATTGTTTCAACAATGTAATATCTCCATTTGTATTGTTTATGGGCTCACCATTTATATCTTTGCTTCAATACTCACAAATCAATGTAATTATATTAATTCTACGGTATTGCTCAGTTTCTGGGTCCGTAATCAAAGATCGCCTCGAATCTTTACTCGGGTTCTTATAAACCCAATACGAAGCCAAGCAATTACGTGATTCCCTTGCGAATTTGAAGCTTCTTTTTAGCTTTCTTTTACGAAAGCTTCGTCCAAAGTGTATTCTCTTTTGATATTCACTTGGTACGCATTTATTTAAGCTGACCGCGTTAACGTGAAACCCCGTGTTCAGTGCAAACGAAAGTTCTTCCACTCTTCTTCGCATAATCGGGAGTTAAGTGTGCTTACATAACCCATAATATAATTATCGAAGAAAAGGAATAAATACAAGGATCGTATCTAAAACCGATAGAAATATGCACGAGAAAACTCTGAAAGGAGGCAAAGAAAGCGGTAGAACTAAAACCAAACACGAAACCGATAAGAAGCAGGAAGCAGAGATCTTTCTGAAACTGGCTTAAACGAATGCAAAAGGAGAACGTAGGCACGGTGGAAGGCGAAGAGGAAGGAGAAGAAAGGGGCGAAGACAGCGACAAAAGGATCGAAAGGGAAATAGAAAGTGAGAGACCCGAAGAAAGAAATAGGAAGAGCGTCGCGTCGCCCGCAGAAATTCTATTCAATGCATGATTCCCTTCCAGGGGCTTCTCCCACTGTTCGCGGCGCGGAACCGCTGTACCGCGAGTTCCAGCGGTGGAACATGGGCGTGGCTCGGTGGGCGGGGCCTCGTTCTCGTTCCGCGGGCCCTCGTTCCGAAACGCGTCGTTCCGTGCCACCTAGCGTCACGAACAGCCCCGACTAGAGCCGAGTCGAGTCGAGTCACGGAACGCGATTCCCCTCCAGTCTTGCTCCGTCCGTCTGTACGTGTAAATACACGGGACCCGTGCCCTCTGCACAGCGTGGAAGCTGTGCGAAGAACCGAATTGTGTTCGTGAGCGATCGAGGCGACGATCGCAGCCGTGGAAGGGGCAGAAACGAGAATGCCAGTCTTACCCGGGCCACGGATCCGGACAGGGTATTTTCCGTGATTCTTTTCGATCTTCCGCTCGATCGAGCGTACCTTTTTTTCTCGCCTCGCGACTTGTTTGGGCTCCCGAAGCCTGCTCGGCTGAGCTGGATCGATACGTCATACGTGCTCGTGAGTTTCTGTTTTACGTTCGAGGACAAAGTGCTGTGAATGAAAGATCTCGTTGATCGACGTTTATTTCTGTATGGACCACGTGTAATTTGCTGACCGGTATATTCTGCGTGGTCGATGATTATGGAAGTGGAGAAACACTCGTGAAGATTCAGGAACGAGGGAAAATGAAGGTGAGTGCTGAAAATGGGGTCTAAGGTTGCGGCGAGTTGGGGAATCATTTTTTGTTGTACGTCGCGTTGAGAGTGAGTACCCAGTTATGGGAATTGGAGGCATTTGAGACGTTTATTTTGAGTGGCCTACGTCCATTTTTGAAAACAATCGAGCTAGCTATCTTAATCTTTACATTTCTGCGCTATCTTTTTGTTTCGACGAGAGCCATCCAGATACTTAAAACATTCGTCTTCAAAGATTTAAGATATCAGAGTTCAAAACTTAAACGAAAAAATTCAACATTGCTAACTTTCTCAAAGTTAGCAATCAATAAAAGAATATGAACATGGTATTTAATCTACACAGAATGCGCCATTTTGTACCAGTTTCGAGTGACCCTTCCGCAAAACGAAAGTCTAGTTTCGTGATAAATAGCAAGTTCAAGTTGATTGAACTATAAATGAAAGTGCAGATATTTGTTGCAGTTACATTTGTATGCTAGAAAATGGACATTTTCGAGCGAATTTGAGAATCGTCTCTCGAGCGCAAAGGGTTAAGAATCATGAGAAAAGGGGCGACGAAGATCTTTTTGGTCGAAAGAGCGAACAGTTGAGGGTTGCTAGAGCAAGAATGCATGGCGTGCTTTCTCTATCACACAATCTTTTTATATTTAATAAACGTTCTTATTCCAATTATCTCACAGTTGGAAAATGAATGTGTTAGTATCACTGTTTTGAATCTAACGATATTAAAAATGAATAGAAAACGGGTATGTGGATTTATGGAAGTGTATCACGAAGGAAGGCACGTGACAGCTTTTCTTTCTTCAAGCAGAAAAAGCGCGTCATTTGAATGGACGAGATAAAAACACGGCTGTTTCGCAAACACAGGAAACATAATGTAACTTATGTGAACAGTTGTGGTCTATTTGTTCAAATAGAATGGAAGTTGTCCGTGAATCTTGAGAGTTCCTCCATAGTTTATCAGCAGACGTCAAAAGCCAGCGAACGTCACCATTCCAATTACGTTTTAAATTTGCCCAATTAATTATAAAATACTTGGATAAATCGAGCGAATCATTTGCGTTGTATATTAAATAAATATTGCGATAGATCAGACGAAATCTTCGAATTGCATTCCACAAACACCTTAGATGTTTAATGTTTTTTTTAAGGTTTCAAGTTTCACATTTCTGTATACAAAATTTCGTATAACGTAATATACTGTTACTTATGCAATTTTGCAGAGGTTTTCTAAATCTTCTAATGGTAAAAAATATTCTTCACCACTGTCACTGAGCGAAACAACGCATGTTCATTGACGAGTGACATTTCAGAAGACATTTAATGTCCCCAATACTTCTTCGTTACTCGCAGATTCTCAGATGCTGCGACCCAATCTGGATGGAATGAACTTCCATATTTGAGCCGTTTATTTTCAAAGTGGAACAAATCCATTTCTGATCATTTCTTCTAATTTCATTTCTTCCACTCTTCAAGAATAATATTTCAGCCGTTCATTTTGAAAGTAGGGCAAGTCCGTTTCTGAAAAAAATGAAGATAATGATAAGAATAGATAAAACTTAGTATGATCTTTTTATCCGTGAACAATCTATAGTAAAAATACTACAGATTCCCTAATATTTGGACGATGATGACTTTAGAAAGATGTTTATCTTCAAAGTGATACAAGTCGCACCTTGTCATTTGAAGCATTTGCATGCCGCAACCAAATTCTTCCATCGCCAATGATGTCAACGAATTACTACGCTACGAACTACTTCCTCACCTAATTTGTAATGGTTTCTCCTGGACGTTTCGTTTAAGCAGCGATCTTTTCTCAAAAAATCGTTTCCGAAATGGAACGCTGGCGCGACGGTCGAGATAATTCTGAAATATCGCGGAAAATTATTTACGATCACCGACTGAAACGCATAAGTGACGATAAATCACGAGTATCTACTCGCTCGTGCCATTAAACGTCCACTAACTGACGAATCGGACGCGCACGGGCGTCCTCGATATCCGGTAGTCGGTAGTAAGGCCCGTTTGACCTCTTCGCCCTAGCATTTCTCACTTTGTCAGCTCATCTCGGTCGCCTCGAAGTGTTGACGAACAAAAAATGACTCCTATTATTCTTCTTAACTACTCGTTGATTGCATTCTTCGAGCGTCCACCTACGAGCGGTCGATTGAAAAATTTTCTTCTTTCTTACGATGGCAACACGATCCCAATCGTTACATCAACAAGTTTCGTTACATTATGTTGTGTTTGGGATTATTTGTACACGGTTTATGTATTTTTTAAACGAAGAAGAACGCGGTTAAGTTTGAAATTTGTATTTGTTCTTCAGCACAGTCATTGAATGGAACAATGCATTCTCATTATCCCAGTTTCATTTAAGTAAATTCGTAAACATTATTTCTCCTAGATTATTATTACTTTCTTCTTGCGAGAGAAAGACAAGAGGGATTCTCTGAATTTATTTTTTGGCGGGAATTCACTTTTTATCCCACTGAGTTGCCGTCGAGCTCCGTTTCGGAGAAATTGCACCCTTCTGTTTCCAGTTTAAAACGTTTTCCCAGGTTTTTCAGCCTGCTATAAATTATCTCTTCCATTTCGTGGAGCTGCTCTTCTAAGGACACACCATTGTAGAGTCCCATGGTCATCGAAATACCTTCCGCGGCTAATTGAGCCGTTGTTTTTCTAAGTTTTATAAATCCATTTTTTTTATATTGAAATAATTAAGGGTTTTGAATGAATTTAAAAATATTGACAAACATTAATCAATCAATTCTTGTTTGATATTGTCTCTTCTAGAGATATGCTTGAGACAAAATCTTGACGTCTCATTGCATATAAAAAGAATCTATTTTTTTTGGCAATTCTGTATTACTAGTGGACTTTTTCGAATGTAGATTTGTACCACTTCAAAAAAAGGCGACTCTTTCTAATATAGTTTTCTATAAGTTTTCTAGTTACTACGTGAAAATTATTTTTTAATGTCGATGCTGAATTCTGTATTATTTGAAAAGCGTTGATTTTAGCGCCACGATATACAAAATGTCGGCAGGTTTAGTGTTAATATATATAATTACGTCCCACTTCACGACTCGATGGTTCGATCAATAAAACCGTGCAGAATCGCGAGCAATAATTCATCAGATGTCTACGGATAGTGAAATTGAATAAATATTTATGTAATCTTTATTACCATACTGAATGGTTTTACATCAGCCGTGAAAATTTCGCGTTTACAAACAATGGAATTAATAACCCGCAATTATATAACGCGACACACGAGATATTACAGTGTTTTCATCGTGCTGCGTTTATTACGTGGTAATAGGAATTTACGATTAACCGCGATCAAGGCTTGATAGTCACGAATGGCTGACCTGAGACAGTAACACTTGAACGCTATGAATTATCAGCCTGCTGATGTATGCAAGCACTTTCTACAGGAAATATGTAAGTGGTTATCTGTAATTGGAAATGGAAATATGGTTAATTGAGGGTGAAATAAAAGGGTGCGACGTGTGAACGCGTGTAAAAAATTAATTGCAACACAGGATGTAGGGTGCACAGGATCATTTCAATACTTTGCATTCCTAGAATAGATTTTTTAACATTTTAAAAAGCAGAAGATACAAATTAGAGATAGAATGTAATGAAGATAATTAATTTACATTTTCAAATTCCAGTATATCCAGAAATTTGACATTTCTTATTCTTCTTACCTAGCTTACACATTTGGTGTTTTTTTAGGCAGAAGTACTTGATTTGCAAACCGAAGATTTTGCATTTACTGTTAACGGTGGTTAATGAAGATAGCTAATTTACATTTTCAAATTGCAGAAAATCCACAAATCTTACATATCTTATTCTTCTTACCTAGCTTACAGATTTGGTGTTCCTTCAAATAAAATACTTAAGCAGAAGTACTTGATTTGCAAAACCGTGAATACAAAGTGCCAGCACCGCAACAATCGCGTCGCTGTAGCTGTCCGTCGTCCGATTCGCGTCGCGGCGTATTAATCGACGGCGTCGCGTCGAAGCGAAGCGCATAGCTCACTTTTCGAGGGAAGATCGAAATGCCAGAGGGTATAAATCACAGGTGGGAAGTTCAACTTTGCCTTCGGCAGATCATAAATCAATGACCGTCCAGTTAAACGTGAAATGATTACTGGCCGACGGATGAAGGAGCGAGAAGGAGGGTAAGGACAGAGAGAGGAAGACGGGCCCGTGTTGCGTCTACGAAATTGGCTGTCGTCGATGTTGTCTTTCTCGAGATGTTGCTTGTGCAACGGCTTTCCTTTCTTCCGATCTTTCTTCTTCTCACGGTTCCATCCTCCATCTCTCCTTCCCTCTCCATTCGTTGATTCGAATGTAAATTTACGAGACCAGCCTCGCGAGAATAACTCGATGCTAATGGATTGTGAATCGTTCGAATTAGAGGGTGGAATTTGTGTATAAACTCTTCTTTATTGGATATTTAGCTGATCTAATCGAATTGGTTCTTAGAAACAAATGTACACATTGTTGACGATCTTAATGACTGAGAAACTACTATATTTTTCCTTATTGCTATGTAATTTGACTGTTTATCTGAGGCGTAATACAAGGTTTCTCAAAAGAATGTATGCACAGTTTGAATGACTACAACTTCAGTTTCTATTTACATGTTGTTAATATTTATATTGCAAAAGAATCTGTATAAAATGTGTAACTGTTCCTCCTACCACAGATGTTCAACGTAATTACTGTTCAGGCCAATACACTGCTGACAATGGTGGACTATTGATTCCCAAACTTCAACAAACGTTGAAGGGTGTTGTGGTGCATTCTTACTTGATTATGGCTTTTAATTCTTCCAGTGCCATTGGTTTTCAGGCGTAGACTTTATCTTTAGGGTATCCCCGCAAGATAAAGTCCAATGGCGTCAGGTCTGGAGAACAGGCAAAGGGTGGATCTGCCTGAAACTCCCTGACTTTGTATTTTTGCTATATTTTCGTACTTCCAGTAGCGTTTTAAAAGAAATTTTCTTCTTTCAAAAGTTAACCTTAGTCCACTCATTATTCCCAATTAATTATAGCCTGCAAAGAAAGAATAATCAGAAAGTTGTGACCCTTAAACAGTGCATGCATTCTTGGGATCCCTGTAGTTTTGGGTTCTCCTTTCTGTAACATTTTTCCATGGTACACAGGCGTTTATTTTTTGTTTGGATACTGTTGGAGAGCGTTGATGGCCATTATTTACGCTAGAACGCTACGAATTCAGCGCGTGGCATTGGCCAATCGCATCTACTGCGAGTAGATGTCGCGTTGCATCGGCCATGCGAGGCGACATTAAGTCCTACCTCAAAGAACTCTATTGAAAAATAAAGGAAACTGCCATTAATATTGAAATGTAACAATTGTTAAGAAAATTACATAAAAGTAGTGATATAGCATAGATATAGGTAGACTACGTTAAATTAGGTTCGTGTTCCAATTGCCAGGAACACAGTGGCACCAATTAATGCCACGTTATCCAAGTTCAGGCATACCATAACAGCGTTACCTTAAATCTATATTTTAGTACTAATAGTACCAGAAACAATTATGTTATATTCGTGCTATTTAGCCATTTTAATGGGGTGTACGCATTACTCCCAGCAAAACTACGCTCGATGCGACAACACGCGAGCAAAGCGTTCACGTTCGAGCCTAAATCGCGCGAGCACCGGACAGATTTTACATATCGGGTCGCAGGGAAGGGGAGCGCGCAATAAATCGTGGGACGGAACGTAATTAACTCATTGATTGCACGCTGGGACGAACAATAACCGTTGTGCATTACTCGTGTACCAATTAATATTATCGAGGCGGGAGAGCGCGCGAGCGCGAGCACGCGTGCGTGTACGTGCGCACAGGTGTACATCGCGCGAGCACGTGTGCCGTGACAGCGATAAGAAAAAAATCGCGTACAGATCAGATACGCGTCTTATCTTCGCGTTTATCTCTCTACGCACTCACAATGACTTTCTCTCTCTCTGCCCCTCTTTGTCTTTCTCCCCCTCGGCCCGCTTCTCCCCCGCGACACGCCTCGAATTGAAAGAAACCAGAAGGGAAAAAACGATTCAGCTGTATCGTGTCGTTTGATTGTCAATTAATCGTGCTCGAAGCCCCGTACGGTACAAGTGTCTCCAGCGGTTCTCGGCTAATTTATAACCACGTGTTAGGGGATGAACGCAGCTTTCGCATCGACGTTGCGGGAGACGGGGCGCTATGGGATCGCGTGCACGAATTGAAAAAATATGTACAGTAAGTCCTCGAATTACACGATTAATTGGTTCTGAAGGTTTCCGCGTAAGTCGAAAAATCGCGTAAGTCGAGGCAATGCAGAAAATTTCGCATTTTGGGGAGAAATATGTTCTAGTTTCAAAGCATAGGTGAAAGTAAAATAGATCTACACATGGACACTCAAGAAAAATATTGCTAAGAAGGTTATTGCTATTAATTATACGCGTTATTTTTTATATTGAGATCGAACTAATCGGTTCGTTCGAATATTAGGATCGTAAGTTTGAGTAAAAGATGGAAAAAAATTCGGTCGGATAAGGTTTTCTGCCGTCGTTCCGTTTGGAATGATTAAAAAAGGCTTTGGATTTAATAGCCTAACCACCGAGGCGAGTAATAAATCTTGTTGAATGTTATACCAATGTAAATTATAATATATATAGTCCGTTGTAAATTCTGTGGTTGACATTCGTAGCTTTTTCACGGCCAGCCTTCGAAACCTTTTTCCGGTTTATAGTTGGCGATGAGAGGATCCCTCGATCAGTCTCGCGAACGAGTTCAAATTAATTATACAAGAGACCCAGAATTTATTTGAAATTTCATCTTCGAGGAGTAGTTCGAACGCGAGGATAACGCGCGTCGTGTATTTTATTTTTCCTTACCTTGGAAGCACAGCTCTGTCTTTTAGTTTTATGTGATTAGGTTTGACGTTAATTTAGAGTGTTAAACAACATTTTTTCGTCATCTAACTTTCAACTTTAACTCGATAAAAGTCTGTTTCATTAATATCTTCTTTTTTTGTTTTTCTGTGATTAATCTGCGACTGCCAGAGGAAGTATTATAAATCGATCACTTGACAGCTTAATTACAGTGTTTTTACACTAAATTGTTAATAAATAATCAAAGAAAATGTGGCACTCTATGAGAAAGCTTCAAAAATATTCACGAATTGAAATACATGTATGACAAGTAGGCAAAGAAGAAATGTGTTTTAGTTGCTCTCTGCTCTTCTCTTCTCTTTCTGCTCTCTCTCTCTTAAAATACCTAAAATCAAGTACTTCTACTTAAATATTTTATACAAAAAGACCACCAAACATAAACTAGGCAGTAAGAAATACAAAATTTCATTGAAAACTGCGAGTACTGTAGAGGAAAAGTGCCCTAGCAAACATATTTATACCCGCAAATGTTTATATTTATATGAATAGTTGTAATATTTAATAGCTTCGCGACTTCGCGTGTGTTTTACGATTAGGCGTAGCTACTTAAGGGTTAAATCTCGCGGACCGCGATGAACGAATTTACGCTCACCTGAAGCCCGTTTCGCTTGCATGCACGGTTGATGCACGATGTGCGCGTAGTCATGCGAATCGCGGACGTTGGTCAAGCAGGTCGTCCAGGGATGGCGGGATCATGGCCCAGAGCGGCATCATTTATCAGCCAGCGGCCGTCCGCTCGTTTATTATTTCACTTTGCCCGAGTATTAATTGAGATTTGGAGCCCGCAGCCAGCCTTCCCGAACTCCACACCCGGAAACGATCGCTCGTTCCACGCTTAGATAGCTTTTGTTTGCCTAATATAGCCCAACGTCCACGAGATCCTCCCTTTCTCTATCGCCTCGTACGCTCGATATATAAAATGTCCGTTTCAATGCCGTGGCGAGTGCGAAATTTATGCCAGCCTCTTCGAGAGGTTTATCGAAGGCGCGCTGTTCGCGTCGGTTGTATATTCCAGAAGCCCTTTTCAAGATTTTAGAAGGTGGAAAATAGCAGGCTGTGAACGCGGGTTATAAACTACACGAGGGACCATAAAGAATCCGGAGAGAATAGAGCGTGGAACTGGTTCCTCTGTGTGTTAGGTATTTGCTTTATCGATTAAGTCGTTGGAATTGGGTAATCTTATTTTTCCTCGCGAGTTTCGCGATATAAAGAAATTAGAGCTATGATATACACCATTTAGTATCGCCAGGTTATTGAAATTACATAATTTACAACCCAAACGAACACTTTCGATTTCAAAATAAACTTTGATTTATACAGACCAGTGAAACCTTCACGTGTTCTCAGTAATTATCGGGCTGAGAAGGAAGTATTCTCGGTGTTCGCGTATAGTAGCACGTTGCGGTTGTTTTGAAAGACTTCTGTCAGTGCTGCGTTTAATACCAGTCGATACATAATCAATCTTCGATCGCGTACTTGATTATCCGAAAATAATTGTCACAATGAACCCGTTGCAGACCGAAATCGAAACGGAGACGGACTGCGCGGACAGCATTCTCTGTTCGAACAACAACAACGTAAACGCCAACAACAATAACGTGGCCAGCATCAAAAAGACGAACGGGAACATCAGCAACGACAGCCACGATGGGATGGAAATGGACTGCGGTGGTTGCGGGGAAAGCGTCCGCGAGCGCACCGTCCTCTGTGTAGGGGGTCGTACCTGGCATTCCAGGTGCCTGAAATGTTGCGCTTGTGCAAGACCCCTGCACGATCAGCACTCCTGTTTCCTTCGAGGGATGCGGCTTTACTGCAGGCACGACTACGCCTTGTAAGTACAACTGGTTTCTATTTACAGGGTCACCGGATTCTGCTGTCGAAGTGTAACCTTTAGTTACGTATCTCTCGGATCACCGAGAAACCTCTGTTTCTGGGGTCCGATGATTTATGCCAGTGAGGACGCTGGCAACTTTTTTGCCACCCAGCATTGGTAGCTTTCGAGTGTTCTTCGTTAAAGCTGTTTCGATAATTTATTAAATAAATTGAAGTTATCATTGTTAATGATTTGCGTCAGTGAAAACGCTGAGAACTTCTTCATTTTTGTCGTCCAGTATTGGTAGCCTTCGAGCATTCTTTGTTAAAGTTGGCCATGGTTTAGGGTTTTATTTCACACTACAAAACCAAAATTACTTTCTCGCCAACCCAATACTTGAGACGTCAATTATATCTGAAGTCCAAAAGTAATCTCGCGACGTTTTACGTATTCATCAACGGAGTGCATTATTTTCGAGTGTTTCACTTGGGACCAATCGGTGTGCCGGTTCGTTCGTCGAGCAGGAACGTTCCATCATCCGACCGCGATCCATAATCGATCGGCAGCGACAGTTGTCCCGCGATCCAGAAGCAACACGAGGGATTATCGATGAACCCAATAATATCCCCGCTGATCGAAGCAGGGACGCCCCACTGATACGTAACCGGTGAGCAAAGCCGCGCTTAAGAGGACGTTCCTCGACTACCACTCGGGAGCTTCTGGAAAGGACGATCATTTGTTCGACTTACGAGAGAGTACGCTGACACCAGCATAAGCGATCCCTCGGACATCCTGTCGAGCAGCTAGTTCCAAAGGATTCTACGGCTCCCTCGGGACAGATTTCGAGGAGTATCGGTCCGGATCACCAACTCGTGACTCGCCAAAATTCCTTTGTGGCTCGTGAAAGGACCAGTCGGACGCTCTGTTTTCGTATCGAATTATCACGCGCCCTTAGGATTTCACTTAGAAGGAAACTTTCATGGGTTTTCGAGCTTTCAACGCGGGACCACTGGCGATTAAAGGACTCATACAATTAATTTCGAGGCAAAATAATGGTAACCCCACTGACTATAAAATGATGGAAGCTGGTATAATCCAAGACAGACCTAACTAAGCTAGCCTAAGCCTACAGAGCTTCAGAAACCTTTAAATTGTACCATACAACATATGATTAGTTTGCCTAGAAATTGATATCAGATCAAGACAATCCTTCTCTACAGTTTATTAGTCTTTTTTTTTGTCAGCGTCACTTAAATCCTGCAGCAACGCATTTAAACAACCAAAACCATTATGGCGATTTCCCTACAATCTGGCTCTCCTTTCGCGTGTCACGTGACTGTCACGTGGGTGCGGATGTTCCCGCAGATGAACAGATATCCGTACGCCCGCATTCGACGTAGGGTCGAGGGATTCGCCAGTGGGTGATTAATGTCTTCCGATGTGTAGTCTTCTTCTTCTTCTTCTTCTTCTTCTTCTTCTTCTTCTTCTTGTTCTTCTTTGGACCTCACGCGTACACGAGGCTATTCACGTCACCAGACGTATACGCGCACCGCGTATAAGTTAGGGCGCGAGCTGCGAGTCATGTTGTGACGTTGAAGCTGGCCCGATGCCGAGCAGGAATAAAGGACATTTCAACTGACGTTTTCTCGCGGTTAGAAGTCCGTCGAGGGAAAGAAAGGGCCGCTTGCACGAATACTCGCGGTGTCGTTCCCCGATCGGCGGCCATCGCGTTCGACGCGAACGCCAGACGAGGGATCATACTGATTTCTGGGTCTCCTTACTTTTAGCGATAGCTCGATGGCTTCGAGTGCCAGTAAACGGAATCGTTTCGAACTATTTCAAGTATAAATGTGGATGACATAGATATTTATTGCTTGGTGGAAGTTGGTAGTAGTGTTTTCATAATTCCTGAAGATGGTTTTACCATTTATTGACATAACACTTTTGTGACAGTCAGTTTTCGTAATTACTTCAAAGGAATGAAACATAAACTCTGACGAGTATACTAGTATCAAAGTTAGTGGGTTGGCAATAAAGTATCTTCGGTTTTGCAGCGTGAAAGGAAGAGGGATTTTCTATTTCGTAATCGAAAGCGAGGGTGGCACAGATGCATCGAAGTTAGATGAAGTTAAGGATAACAGATCCGATTGAAATATTAAAGATTCGCGCGCAATATGGTTTCTTCCTCCGACAAGGATTTTCTATCTCGAAATCGGGGGATAGTTCGAATAGTTTTAACCGGAGAACACGAAAGCGGAGACACGCGTGCGCATTGCTAGCGAGTCACGAGCAAAGACTGCCAGTGTTCCAGCGATCTGACTAAGGAATTCGCCTCGTAAGGCAGCTCGGAGCCAGCTGTGTTTCCCTCTCTTTGGTCCACCCGCGTGTGTCGGTGCTTTTCAATCGGGACGGGTGCCTTTTAAATGAATAAATATCCGTCGACGTTATCCTCCTGGCCCGTCCGCGGTCTTCCTTCTCGCGTCGTTCCGCTGCCGGCGGAAAAAAGGGAATGGCGAATAGTACGACGAAGGAACCAGAAATCGCTCTATTAGCGATGCTGGTATCGGAATTCCGGTTCTCTTAATTCACTCTGGCCGATATTCCGCTTTAATCGCAACCTTATCGTTTCTGCCTTAATAGCACTTAAATGCGAATGCCTACGCCCTCCAAGAGGGACGAGATTACCCTGAGGGTAATCTCCATTTCTGCCGCTGTGATTTCGACGATCCCTCAAACATGCCGGGGGAATGATAATTTCGAACGATCACCGTTGTTTGCTTTTTCGTTCCCTGCTTTCTTTCAGAATATCTGGCTCCTCGTGCTTATCTATACATCTAATATTGCGGACTTTCCGATTTTTAAGGAAGTAAAAATGTGGAATAGGTGTCTTAAGCGTGGCATTCATTTTAGAGTTGTTCTCGAGATAGAAATTTATCAACCCTTTGCAGTCCAAGGGTTGTTTATCGCGTTGCAGCAGAATAGCGACATCTGCATCTCCCAAACGACTTTGGCATATCTTGTTTTATAGCTTGTTTGTCGCCAGACATTATCAGTCCACCTCGACGCAAGAGGGTTAACGTAATGCAAAGGGTTACTCTTTTTTTGTTCTCCAATATGTTCGTGCAGCGAGCCACCGCTAGCAATGTGTTCACCCTTTGCACTCGATGACATTTTCCATGGCACATCACACATTCTTCATAAATACTGAATAATAAATAATTTCATCTTCACTCGAGCTAATTTCACCTTCGAAACTTCATTTTTGCGTATCTTTGAAACACAGTATGAAACTGAGAGTCGCCTTTCGAGTGCAAAGCACTTAAAACGTCCAGTTGCGGCGTTAAGACGATGAATTTTCCGTCGTACACGTTCGTCGAGCCCCCGACCAGCTAGGAGCCATCCCTGGCGCAGCCTCGTTGCGATTTATCTCGCGATCCATTTATATCTTCGACGATATCGAGGATCGCGATCGCGATCTTGGTACACAGCTAGGGAATCGAATGCGCAGGACGAGCCATGAATTCTCGACCGTGCCGAGGTCGGATAGCGACCGACTTAATCCCCCGTTGACTTATTGGGCCCGCCTATGTGGAAGAACAAATGAATAAATTAGGGCGGGGTCGTTTGGTAGCCGATGTACGGCCCTGAAGATTTATAGACACCCAATACCAGTTCCCCTCGTCTGGTTACTTACACGCTGCTTCTGCTTGTCCACCCTTCTCTCTTTCGCCTGATCCGACGTAAACGCGCCGGAAGAGGAAAGGGGTGGCGCCACTGTTTATGCTAATGACACCTCGCGCGGAACGCTCGAGGACCCACAGACTCGCCAGGCTAATAGAATCGCGTGATTTTTCGCGGGTTCACCGATTTTTGCGCGACTGGCCACCCGTCTCGAAAATGGTCCCGACGATTCGGTCGGTATGTTAGGTATTGTCTGTTATCTGGTTGCGATATTTTGGTAATTTCGTTCCACGAGAATGAGAGGGTTGGAGTTGTTATTGACAGGATTTAATTGGGTTGGCAAGAAAGTATTTTTGATGTTTGCACATAGATAGAGTTGCGATTGCGTGAAAGACTTCTGTCAGTGCTATATTTGATATCAGTCGCGTTTAGGTTTGGTTACAAGTCAGTTGTGCGTAATTTTGTTTGTAGTTGTTGGTTTAGGGTTTTATTTCACACTGCAAAATCGGAAATACTTTGTCGCTTGAAGTGAATTTATTTAAAAACAATCGAACTAGATATTTGTAAAATCGTTTGGTATTTTAAGTATTAGGGTATTAATATATGTAGCTGCATCATTGGAACTTGAACAATATTCCAAAGGGTCGAAGAAAAGTATACAGAGGGCATATAATGCTTCTAGGCGTGTCCTGTGCGCGATCACCATAACCAATAATGCCCCAAAATATCTTCGGATGCGACGATGATGATGCGATTCGTGAACGGACTAATCCTTCCGTGGCTTACCATATTTTTCCATACAATAAGCAACCCCTCGTTCGGCTTGCTACTTTTCTTTTTCACTTGCTGGTTATTCTCCTTTGGATCTTGTTCTTCTCTTTCTTCTCGAGGTGAAATTGTTCTCGTTTATAGGGAACAAATTATTCCTGCTGATCTATCTCTTCTTTCTTTGTTTGCTGTTTTGAACGTTATCGATCACAAGTACACGGATATACAGGTGTTGAAAAAGAACCACTCGATGTAAGGTTTCCAAAGCAGAAAAATAGCGGTTATACTTAAATTAGGTATTGATTGCTGCAGTGTACTTAGTTACAGTTGGACTAGGACTGCCACAGTGTACTTAGTTATAGTTGGACTAGGACTGCTGCAGTATACTTAGTTATAATTGGACTAGGACTGTCACAGTGTACTTAGTTATAGTTGGACTAGGACTGCTGCAGTATACTTAGTTATAGTTGGACTAGGACTGTCACCGTGTACTTAGTTATAGTTGGACTAGGACTGCCACCGTGTACTTAGTTATAGTTGGACTAGGACTGCCATCGTGTACTTAGTTATAGTTGGACTAGGACTGCCACAGTGTACTTAGTTACGATTAGACTAGGACTATTGCAGTACACTGAGTCATAGACTAGGACTGTTGCAGTATACTTAGTTACGATTAGACTAGGACTGCCACAGTACACTTAGTTATAGTTGGACTAGGACTGCTACAGTACACTTAGTTATAATTAGACTAGGACTCCTGCAGTATACTTAATTATAATTAGTTTAGGTAGGCATATCTAACTTAACCTACGTAAGGCTTCCAAAACAACAAAATACCCTGCAAAGGTGTCACAGATCGCCGCTAATACGGCGTCCGCATAGCTTTATCTTTGGAATCTGAAACCTGAGGGGCAATCGTCCGAGATCTCATTAAGAAATCAGCCACAGGTTGTCCATATTTTTCACCCCCGATATAACCAGTAATAACCGTGTCATCTGTTTCCTCGTGTCGGCGGGCGAAATTCAAAGGGCTCGGGTCATTTGTAGAGCGAGGGAAGCCGCGGGACAGAGACGTCGAGATAATCTCGACGTAATCTGTGGGTCGAATCGCGAGAGGTTGAGCGACTCTTGAACCGTGACGCGCTTCAAGGGACATCGAGTGGCGGAGTAGTATGTTAATGAGGACAGGACCCTCGGATTCTCGTGCACGGAGGTCCTGAATGAACCTGCGGTCCCGACCGAAATAGCGCCTCGGCTCTCCTTCTTTCACCCTGCGCCCCTCTTCGTCAAATTCTCGTTTCCTGCGAGAGCCAAACGAGATACCAAGTGTTAATTTACTGTGGAAACCTTTGGCTGATGAACGAAGTGGCGCTACTTAAACAGGAATTTAAAGCGATCTGCAGTTTTCAATAGGAATTTTTTAAGCCTATTCCTCGACTCACCGTAACGCGTCTTCATTAATAAATTATAAAAGTTCACACCTTTTTATATTTATGATTGTCCTCCATTGCGAGGAAACGCAATAATAAAATTAAGTTGTATCGCAATGGTTATACTTTAAATATGGAAGGAGATGACGATGAATCATTGTTCCTTGGTTTATTCTAATTAACTAGCCTAACTTAAACCAACCTCCTCTTAAAATTCCCAATTAGAGTGTATCTGAAGCTATAAAACCGAGATCAAATATTTCACTAAAAAGCTTTAGGTGCAAATCCGTAACTTCCCTCGAAATTCGTCTATTTCGATCGTGCAGAAAGCATTCGAGATGGGGGCATATCTTATTCGTCGCGTTCCATTGACATTTCAGAACGTTCGGAGCAAAATGCGCGAAATGCGGTCGAAGCGTGGGCGCTGGCGACTGGGTGAGAAGAGCCAGGGAGAGGGTGTACCACTTGGCGTGCTTCGCTTGCGACGCCTGTTCTCGTCAGCTGTCGACGGGGGAGCAATTCGCACTATTAGACGCGAGACTCCTCTGCAAGGCTCACTACTTGGACGTGGTCGAGGGAAACAACACCTCGTCCTCGGAGGACTGCGACTCGGAGCACGGTGGCAAAGGCAGCAAGACGAAGAGGGTCAGGACGACTTTCACGGAGGAGCAGCTCTCGGTATTGCAGGCGAACTTTCAATTGGACAGCAATCCCGATGGCCAGGATCTCGAGAGAATAGCGCACGTCACGGGGCTCAGCAAACGGGTGACGCAAGTCTGGTTCCAGAACTCGAGGGCCAGGCAGAAGAAGCACAGTGGAAAGATCAAGACGCAAAGTGAGTATCTCGCGAACTTTCCTGGTGCGTTGGTTCACTCTTGTGTTTTAGTAATCGTGTTGTTTTCTTATATATTATACAGTAATAGTAGTTATTTGCTGCTGAATAGATTAGAAATTCGGTAATCGTAATCAGTCAATATATTCTGCGAACAAGAATAAATTTTATTCCGCTCTTCTTGGTGTTTTATCCCTTTGCACTCGGATGTCCCCTTTGAGGGGACACCGCAAGTCTAGTATATCATTCAGATGTCTCTCTGATTAGTTAAACTTATTCCATCGCAGTTTTTTGAGAAATACATGTTTCTTTGAAGTTTTCTATTGCTGGTAACTAAGGGGTCCGAGAAGACGTCGAGTGCAAAGGGTTGTTTATTCGCTAGAAACCACCGATCTCCGATTGCGCTGCTCGAATCCGATTCTGTCCTCAATTACACAGAGTATGGAGAGTTAAAAAACATTACCTTGTAAATCTGTTTGGTATTAAATCTCTCCGGGAAATGTAAATCAATTCTTCCACATTCAACTCAGCTCCTTTTCGATTCTGCCGATTGTTCTTCCGCGCCAAATGTTTCTACATTCGACCGCTTAATTCTGTATCCAGTGCACCACTCACCGCCGATGCAACACCATCCAGGGGACTTGTATTCCACCGGGGTGACGATGGTAGGCGCCTATTTGGGTGGGTATCAAGGTGGCAGCGCGGGAAGCGAGAGTCCCGGCAGCCCACTGACGCCTCTGACGCCATTAACGCCTCTAACCCCAACGACGCCCAATCACCTTCAAGCCCAGTTCTGTCACCAAACAGGGTAACTTCGCGAGAGAACGGTCCACGAAACCGGTGATCGAATTCGAATCTGAACTCTGTTCCTCGCTGCGAAGACCATTCTCGTCCGCGGTGTCGAACTTCTGACCCGAAAAAGAATGAAATTCTCGCGTTCTCGAAAAGGGGAACTCGTTTCGCCGGGAACGCTTGCCAATTCTTTGATCGTTCCAGCACTTACGAAGGTTCTTCCATCCGTACAGATGGAGTGGGAGCACTGGGAACGATCGTGCGTCTCTCAGAACGAACCCAACCCGTTTGCATCCTAGAATAAAGAGGAGACTCGGTATTTTGGTTTGTTAGATAGTCGAGGTGTTCCCTGTTTTTGTACATACTAAACATGAACTGTTTAAAGCGAGAAGTAAAAGTGATATTACGAATAGAGTAGACTCTAGCTTACGAATTGACTAAACGACGATTATTTATTCCGTTTCGATTGTAATGTTTGTGTCGTGCATTTTGAGCGTGCAATTCAACGATGAGTTTGACTACGAACAAGTACTGTCTTCCGTGCAATTCTTTCATTCGATCAATTCGAACGATGTTTGAGATATTTGAAAAATTGCTACGTTTCGATACTTTACTTTTTGGTGGCAAAGGAAAACAGTTTCAATGATCTTTCGAGCTATCGTTTCTCAACTACAACAACGTTAGCGTCGTTTAAATCCCTCTCGACGGACATGTCTTGCGAACTGTTCTATTTTTAAAATAATATTGTACATAGACGTATCCCGTAGCTTTTGTATATACCTAAATCTCACGAAAATTGTGCATGAGTATTTGATATCCACTCAATACCGCAATATTGTAAACCGTACTGTTAATAATAAAAAAATGTCTTTTACTGTTAGCACTGCGTTGCTGTTTTTCGCTCCTTAAACTCCTACTTTCTGCCATTTTGCTATAATTACAGAGAAAAGATTATATTAGATATTAGAAAGATATTAATTTTTAGATTCTAATATATTAATTTAACAAATTTATATTGGCGTTGGCAGGAGAAGCAAGAAAATCATTTATTGGGTGAGAAATTGACATGGAAATAAATAAACGTTGCAACATTTTATATTGTATATATACTTAGTTTACAATATTTACATCACAGTACATGTATATTAAATAATGATTTTTTTTTTTACGATTACACAATTAATTACCTAAACACTGTAAAAGATACTTTCATTCGAAACATTGCTTTCTAATGTTCCCCGAGACTCGAGTCGACAGGAAACGAGGTCTACGGAAGTTCTGGGAACGCGAGGTGATTCACGCTAATCGTGTAATCGACTTGCATGTTTTGTTAACCCTTTCTGGTCAAAACAAAAAACTTTTTTCACCAGATCCACAATAAATCAATATATCTCCATCTTCTGTTTTTTTAAATACTTAATTTATGATAGAAATTATTATATTTTCGCAATGTATACAATGTCGACTTCGTCTTTCACTTTTTATACAATTCTAAAGTAAGCATTCGCATCTGGATTCCATAAATAATGAAGAAACAATGTCGAATGACATTCGATTGGGATAAAATCGATGTCGAATGAAATTCGACATGAGAAACCTGAAAGGGTTAAAACGTTAGCCTGATTAAATCAGGTAATTCAATGAAAGTATGATGGAATTGTATCTTTCTCTAAAAAAAGAAGGAAAATTACATTTATCTCTTCTTTATGACCGCGAATATTTTGTGCTCCTTCGGTTCGACGAATCACATTCGAGTTTTTCAATTGTCGCGATTTACCTCTTTCAACGAAACTCGAATCTCGTCATCCATTGGGTTGGCAAGAAAGTGTTTTCGGTTTTGCAGTGTGAAACAAAATTCTAAACTATAACAGCCACGCACAAAATTAAGCACAACTTGCTTGGAGCCTAACTTAAATGCGACTGATATCAAATGCGAAAAGGGTAAATCATGTCTTTCAAAACAATCACAATGTTATCTAATCTATGAACACCAAAAATATTTTCTTGTCAACCCAATAATCTACAGTGGCATAAATCAGATGATGAGAAACTATTGAATGACAGAAGCAACTGTTTCCAGAGTTAACTGAAGAGAAATACATAATGAAAAGAATTTTGTCTTATTCTTTCATTGTACTATTATAATTGTGGCTATTCAATAAATCAAATATTAATCACTTTACATTTTAATGCTTGAAACAATGTAATTTATATCGAACGATGCAAAAAACTGTCGCTAATTGGTTTCGAGAATTTTATTTGAAAAACGCGAAAGAGAAAGCAACTTTTAAGAACTAATGGCGGTTTATACTGTTGAAGAGGATTCGGGAGAGCGACCTTGATACTAAGGGTTCATTTTCCAGTAGACTCTTCCGCGAGAAGAAGAAGAGAAATCGCTAATAAGTTTACTTCCACATCGGTGCACGTGTATTTGTTAATGCATAACATGGAATGTTAAATGTACTCACTTATTTTTAATAAGCTTAACATCCAGTGCGAGAGAGCCTTAGAAATTGTCGTCTCTACGTTTTTGCTGGCGATCTTAATCGGTTAACAACGATTTGGGCGGATTTCGTTCAAAGTCATACAAAATATTCGATAGGTACGCGTTAGCGATGTTAGTTTATCTAGATGTACTGAAACGTTTATTCAGATTAACCCTCTGAAGTTTAATCGTTCTCAAACGATCGTTCTTCCATTTCATTTTTGTTTTTGAACAACGAATGGCTGATTGGAATCTCGATTCTTCTCTGCGCTGTACAAAATATACGCATTTCGCCACGGAAACGTCGCTTCAAAGGGTTAATTAACCAAATAAATACTGTTATTGCAAAGTACATACTAAAGTAGTAAGGTGTTTCAGAAACACGTTTCACAGTAAAAAATACTTTGGAACTGAAAACCGCAGAGTTTCACCGCGAGCTTGTTTCTTTTCGACGTTCCTCGCTTCTTCTTTTCTTTACACAGAATCTCTTCTCCTACGTTTTCCTCCGCGAACGTCGAGAAGAACGCCTCGTACAGTCCAAACTTTCCTCGAGACGATGAATTGGGTACAGGGTGTTCGAAAAAAACCATTCGACATTCGACTACTGAGTAAAGAAGCCTCAGTAAACGTAAGTTAGATTAAGTTAAGTGAACCTTTTATGAGACATAAACATTTTTGTTTGCTAGCGTCACGATTAACTTAGTTGCTGCGAGAAGAAGCTCTTCGATTAGGAAGCATTTCCAGGTAAAGACATCGAGCAACTGAAACACATTCTGGAACGAATTATGCTCGTTGTGCGAGGTTTCACTGTACCTCACAAACGGTTCACCTAATCTAACCCAACCTATGTTTACCAAGGCTTTCGTATTCAGTACAGCGTGTTCTATGTACCATGGATTCTTCCAACACCCTGTACACGAGGAATCGAAGTCGAAAGGAACGATCGTGTTCACCGAGGATGATTCATGAACGCTAAATAAAGAATATTTACAATACGTCTAATCCAGCAGCGGCGATTAAACCTCGTTGGGCATCGACAACATCATCGAGTCTTGCGAGAGTTCGTCCATCGATTGTTCCGAGCCTGAAGACAGAGTTGACGGTGTTGCGATACAGAGTAGACCTTTTCAAAGTAAAACTTTCTTTTGTCCTCGGATATTGATCGATTTCATTATAGCGATTGTGGACATTTCGAGTCCTAATTGTTCATGATTTTCGTTACTGGTATCCTTTCATGCGATCATTTAATCTTCAAAGGAATGCGTTACAACAGAAACCGTAATTTTTGGTTGAAATTCAAAGCCAAATCCGAACGATTTAAGAGGAAACGTTGCTTGAAAATGAGTTGAAAATTCAAGGCGAAGTGGAAAAGAAGGATCAGGTTCAATTTCATTATCGCACAAACAAAGTCTGTTAAATACTTGTTTTCGTCGGATGAAAATGGGAAACGTCTGACGTCATGCAAGAAACTTCTTCCACATGCAATATTCTTACCGTGATTATGATAAATCGAGGGTGCAGGACTTTTGCACGTAGCTGGACTCAGCTGTGGCGGTTGTTGGGTGTGATGGTGTTGCTGTTGATGTTGGAAGGAATAGGTCAGATGCAAATTGATGTGTCGGCCGAAATCGCCGGTGGACGCGGCGGAATTCGGCGGTGATTGATGGACTGTAACAGTGACGAGACGTCTTTCGTTTGACTCTGAATTACGGGAGTCTTCAGAAGTGTAACGCGCGATTTTCCAAACTCGCGAGAATCGATTTCAATTCTTTAATTGCCAATGTTCGATTACTAGAAAAGTAATCTAGTTATTTCAATCGATTTGTAAAGATTATCGATATTCCCAATATTTCTTCTTTTGTTATAATCTGGGTCAGCTATGTCCAATCCAAAATAGTAGGAATGTTAGATAGTTGGTTATAGTGTTGTGAATAATTTAGCAACCGAGTTGGACATAGCTGATCTAAGTCTATGATACAAATTCAAAGAAATCCTCAACTAATTATTCTCCCATCTATATCTTCAAAGAAACATTTGTAATGTTGTAACTCGATGAAATGACAAGGATAAATTGCTTTTCCATCAATGTAACAGTAATGTGAACAAAGTTAACGAATATCTATAAAGATATCATCTTTTTCTCAAATTCTTTCCCCAAAACTATCTCTAAGTAGCGTATAAAACTTCTCGTACACACTAGAGGACTCTAAAACCGGACGCGTAACGCTGAAAGAAACAAACACAAGAAGTACCATGTTGCCCTTTCATTTTGCCCGTGTGCAGATGCTTCTTCTGCCTCGCCCTAGAATTCTGGAACCAAACCTGCGTAACTCTTTTGCTGAGCCCCGTGACATGCGCTATCCTCTCGAGGTCTTGGCCATCCGGATTGCTGTCCAGCTGGAAGTTCGCCTGGAGAACGGAGAGCTGCTCCTCCGTGAACGTGGTTCTCACTCTCTTCGCCTTGTTACCGCTCTTGTGGCCGCTCTCGGAGTCACCACCTTCTGCGAAAGTACCAATTAGGGGTGTCCCTCCCTCCACCGCCTCTCAATCTTACCACCCTATTTCTCAAACCAACCTCAGCTCTAACTTTCTGCTTTCGAATAATTGGGAATAAAGAACTCTAGGAGGTTTTGCGCTTTTTACGTGCGTTTGATATATTTTATCATCATACTTCAATACTTTTGCCAGTCAATGCTAGTCGATCTCGAATATCGCGCGAAAACTAGGAGAGAGAAAGAGTTTCTGAGAACAATTAATTTTTGTTATTGTAGGAATAGGAGAAAAACAATTGGCGGTCATTGAGATGGATCTTTCGATTACTAGGCGACCATTTTAATCATCGAGCTAATCAGGACCATCCGATTACTCTTGTTCTCTTTGGAAATACAAACGCAACGCAAACAGAACGCAAACGAACGAACTGAAAGTGGGGTTTGTAATCAGCTAATTTTTCAAAATTTACAAATCTCACCATCGGACGAAGTGTTGTTGCCTTCGACGACGTCCAGGTAGTGAGCTTTGCAGAGCAGCCTAGCGTCTAATAGTGCGAATTGTTCACCCGTGGACAGTTGACGGGAACAGGCGTCGCATGCGAAGCACGCCAAGTGGTACACCCTCTCTCTGGCTCTTCTCACCCAATCGCCAGCACCCACGCTTCGCCCGCATTTCGCACATTTCGCGCCAAACGTTCTGCGGCAGAAAAGAATATAACACCGCAAAATTATTAAGAACACTCCATTTCCAAATGTCTGAACTCTTTTCATTCGTAGAAACTACAGATTCCATTGTACCACAAGTCCCATCGCGTGGCTACATTGGCGATTCCATTTAGAAAATGGAGTTTGAAAGATCTCTCGAGTCAGGTGTCAAGTTTGCAAGGATTTTATACTGTAATAAACAATTTCAAAAACATGCAAAGATGATAAATCCTGCTTTTGGGTAAAATACAGTAAATTTAAATTTCCGCAAACAACTCCACTTAGCGTCAAATTACTTCAGCACCATTCAACTCTATTTTAAGCCCTCTTTCTCCCTTCCCTTCCTCTTCGTTTCTAGGAATCCGTAGGAACGTCGACTCGGCCATTTCTCCGAGCGATATTCCCATTCTTTTCCATTAATTTAATCAACGGGGGCCGAAGAATAAGCGAAGAATGCGAAGATTTTCCGTCCGTGGACTCGGTGACTAACGACGGCGTGGCATGCCGGGAAATCCGAGGCGGTTGTAAAGAATTCGCAGGCACGCAGCACGCGGCCACCTGCGGCAATGGCGCCAATAAATTCAACGATGGAAGCCCGCGCGAGGATTTAGCTTCCACCGCTTCTAACGAAGGTGTTCGCCGTGGAGAGCGAAGAATACCTTTCGCGTCGGCCCCGCGTGTTCGAGCAATTCAACTGTCGATAAGCCGGCTGAGGACGCGCTCTGAACGCGCGGAAAAACGCGAGTCCGATCCGCGGATTTCCTGGATTGACTCGTCGGGAAGCCATTACTAATCTGCCGGATAGGCGAAGCCTCGGGATATTAATTGGTCGACCGTTGACGTTTATGTATTTAAATGCCCAACAAAGTATGAGATCCGCGTGTTATTTAAAACTGCAGGTGTCTCTGCACGTGGAAGTAATTAGTCAGACTTTTTCATGTTTACGAGAACAAGCATCCAACGTGAATTTTCAATTTATTCTCAGAACTTCAAGATTACCGCTAAACGTGTTTCGTATTCGACCAAATCACTTGCTTCTGATGTTCGCACTGTTCACTGCCTTTACTTGTGTCGACCTGTACTTTGCACTGGTCTTTTAGGGAGATCCAGGTACCGAATCACAGATTAAAAATCGTCCCGTACGCGAGTCTGTGGAAAATGAATAGCGGTTCTTCAGCTTCCCGTTTCGTTCGAGGTAACAACAAATCTTAAGAACCGGAAAGAAGAGCATCCCCTCGACTTTCCGCTCCACCATTTCAGACGAGCGAAATCTTTGACGCGGCGAGCGTTCCCCCCGCTCGACTTCAAAAATTCGCCTCGATCCGCATTATGGAGTTCGCGACGACGAAATAATTTAAATTTAATCGCGCATTACCATTAGCCGACAGGCGACGCTCGAGGAGGCCCAATAAAACGCGAAATTATCATACGGCGAGGAAGATCATTGGGCGCGCGAAAAAATGTCGTGGCGCGATTTCACACGGTGCAGCTCGATTATCAATGCGAGCGCGACCGAGCGGGCTGCGCGCGCGAATGCTCGGTGAAATAATTCGTACTTCGAGCGGGAGAGCGGGCTGAGATAACGGCGTCGCGCACGAACGCGCGTTTACCTGGAACGAGCTGGCCTGTCCGGTCGTCCGGTGACAAATAAATGACCGCCGGACCCCGAAGCGCGAGCTGCGAACCTCCAAGAGTATGTTTGCGTGTATGTAAACTCGCGCTGCCGCGCACGGACACCGAAGGGGGGGCGAGAGGAATAATAAATGAGGGGAAGTAAAAACGAGAAACGAGAGCTACCAGATAAGGAGGAAGTGAAGGGATAGATAGAAAACGAAGAGGCGAGACGGAGAGAGAAAGGAGGGGCGGATGGTGGTATTCGACGAGCGGAAGAGGGTACGATTTTTCGAAGTTCGGAATATATTGGGTTCGCCAGAGAGTGTTTTTCGATTCTCTAGTGTGCAATGAAAGTCGCTTTTAAAGTTGAATTCTGTAAGGGTAACAGGGTGAGATGAGCCAAAGTTTGAACTAAGAAAAGATCGCTACCGCTACAATTAATTCTGTCTATGAAAATGGGACTATTAGAGACCATATGCGTTAGGTTAGATTACTGGCAACTTCACAGCTTACCTCCCTTCTATAAAGAGATTAGGTTTGATACATATAACGTAACGAGCGCATTAATTCACCTCGCGAGTTCTTTGAACAATTACCGCCGTCCATTTTCTAAGCAATCACCGATTTCTTTTACTTCAACTACAACCATAAAGTAACTTATATCTTAACTAAATTCACCAAAAGTAGTGCACGCACTTTCCAGAGCGCTTGCAGCGCAGTGCTGCTGCAAGAGTGCTGCAATGGCGACTATTCTACTACCCCATATCATAATTAAACGTACCCCAATGTTTAATTCCACTCCGTTTACTCCTAAATCCTCCATTATCCTAATCAATCTAAATCACAAAAACCCAATCGATTCATTCAACCAGCAGAGCTTCCCATCGCCAGCTACAACGCCCAAAATCGCGCTCCGCGGAACTCCACTGGTATCGACAAACAAAACCCTCGCGCCCTTCCCCGCGAGGCGCCATTTTTACCTCAACCTCGATCAATATCCACGTTATTAACATAACGGGACACATTCCACCACCGTATATCATAATTAAACGCACCCGAGCTGTTAAACGCCCCCGCCCCGTTCACTTCTAAATCCTCCATTACACTAATTAATCTAAATTACGTAAACCCGATCGGTACATCCTACCAGCAGAGCTTCCCGTCGCCAGCTACAATTCCCGACATCACGCTCCGCGGAACTCCACTAGTGTCGACAACAAAATCCTCACACCCTCCCCAGCGAGGCGACATCGACTTCGTCCGCGAGCAGCTTCGGCGGAGAGACGAGCTCTACGGGTGGATCTGGCGAAAAAGTCCCGCTGCGAGCTAGACCGGTGTAAACGGTAGCCGTATATCGGCGAGACACGAGCAGGCTACACGACACACGCACGCACGGCCAGATGAATGGCTGGAGAGGTGGGTGTTATGGGCGCGCGGGGCCCTCTCGAGCAGCACGAACCAACGGTGGCTTCTTCGCCGGCCGTGTGTCCGGTGTGGTCGGTTCTGTGTTGCGCGCGACCGCGGCCGGTAATTAAACAACGACTAGCGGCCATTAGCCCATTATCATATTCATGAACACGGAAAGTGCATCCCGATTCCTCCGTCCGGTTCCTCTGGCCACGATCCCCAGCTATAGACCGTTTATACGGGCTGTGTTCGCGGATCCCCTTCCCCTCCGGCGTCTACCGTCAGCCCATCGCGAAGATATCTTATGGGGCCACGCGACTACCCCGGTGGCCCCGCCGCCCCATTCGAACGAGAGAAAGTACCAGCTACTATCTATATACCGGATGCGCTAGATCTACGCGCGGCGGGCCGTGTTTCATTCCGCGACAGCCACCGTTCCGCGGGATTAAGCGGACATTTCCACGCTCACGATGCCCTCTCTGCTAATGGAGACGATTGTTTTCTAGGAGATACGGGGCAGTTGTGCATCTGGCATTGGTTATGATCGTTGGGGTTGATGCGAAATGTAGGGTTCGTCGAGATGGTGCTGGCTAGCGACGCTTCTCGTCGTTTTTCTATTAGATCTAAAGGGTAGGTTCGCTTTTTGGTAGTCGAAGATACGTGTAGTCTGGTCGATCAGTAGTGTGCTAAATGATGGTCTGTGTTCGTTGAGTGTTATTGGAAAATATGGTAATGCCTTGAAATGAAGTTTAACCGAATCGTGTATCACATAAAACTATATAAGTATTGAACACCCTGTGGACAGAAGTGAGATCGCGTTGGGAGCGCCTGCATCCCTAAACTTTCCACAATTAATTAATATTTTGTTTCTTTCCTGGAATAAGAAATGTAATAAAAAAGATTTGTGATACATTCAAATTTTCAATGTGTTAGGAATATTTATTTATCGTATTAAACGATAATAAAGTTTCTGAAGTAATTATTCCCAGCAGCAATAACTTATTGAATATAATAAACGCTTGTCTTTTGGTTTCGTCGAGATTTATATCCACGTAATGTAACGTCGCCTGTAGCCTGGGAAAGAAAAGGTATTAGATGCATTTATAATGCAGAATCGTAAATTCTGACTCTTACGCAGGCCGTAACCAGAAAATGAATGCATTTTAATCCTATTGTTTCTTAGCGAAGCATTAATTCATCCTGCTTGCAGGAGCAGCTTTCTTGTCTCGCCCACGCGTGTGTCTAGGAAGGGATTTGAATTCTTAGCAAGCGATTATTGGACTTTTTTATCACGACTGATGTAGATCCTATCCCAAGGGTGCTGGTATGGTCCATTCGAGTCGAAACCAGGGGAAATTAATCCCTGGCGAAAGCTTCTTACGAAGCTGTGTGTCTCATTGTTTTCAGTTCATCGAATATGAAATTCTATTATCTCAATGTAATTACAACTTCTGTCTACTAAACGAATACCTTTGTTATTTTTATGATTTTGAATTGCCATCGATGAGTGTCGTAAAACGTAGATATATTTCTCTATTGCTTCGTCGACAACAAGTTCGCTAAAATTCTTTCTCGAAGCCGATGGTTGCTCCTCGAAGGGCAACATCTCTTCCAATTTAAAACAGCAACCAACGCGTCAATGGTGTATTAATTACTTTTATGATTTTGTTATATATTTGATTTGCCATCGATGAGTATCGTAAAACGTAGACATATTGAATATCGCTTCGTCGACAACAAGTTCGCCAAAATCCTTTCTCGAAGCCGATGGTTGCTCCTCGAAGGGCAACATCTCTTCCAATTTAAAACAGCAAACAACACGTCAATAGTGTATTAATTACTTTTATGATTTTGTTATATATTTGATTTGCCATCGATGAGTGTCGTAAAACGTAGATATATTTCTTTATCGCTTCGTCGACAACAAGTTCGCTAAAATTCTTTCTCGAAGTCGATGGTTGCTCCTCGAAGGGCAACATCTCTTCCAATTTAAAACAGCAAACAGCGCGCCAATGGCGTATTAATTAGATGATATTGTACGAACACTTGAAATCATAAATTGGACGAGAGATTTCGAGGCCCCGTGTCCCTGTTCGTTGCCACCCGGTCCGAGAAAGCCGCGCGGTGTAGATTCCGATCATTTATCACGGCGGGCCAGGCGTAAATCGAAATAGTGGCTCCGTTTCTTCCCGAGTCGGTTGTCGACGAGTCTACGGGTCGTGGATCCTGTCGACCGGGTCATCGTAAGCCAGCATTACGAGGCGAAACGCGTCAGTTGAAAAAATTACGCGGCGGATTCCTAAGGACCTCCCGCATACACACGCGGCCACGACCGCGATCGTCCGAAAGACAGACACGCCACGAAAAAATCCGGCACAACTGTCTTCAGAGAGAATGCCGACGCTTATTGCGAAATTTCTGGCTCCGACTGCGCTTCGCAACGCCTTCAGCGTGAATATACGCGCGCGTCAATTAATTTCCTTCTTCTGTATTTGTTTCTGAGTCATTCGCACTCGTTGAGTACGGTTCGGATCATTTTTAAGTTCTGCGAATATTATATAACTCGTATCTGACGATATCTCGTAACTGTTTGAGTGCCACGAGAATGGTACAATAATAAGAACGCAAGATTTATTACTGATAAGTAGAAAAACGGCGCCACCGCGCAGCTTGGAACTTTAACACCAGAACTGAGTGAAAAAAACGAAGTTACTTCTTCCAAAACCAGTCAAAATGATTGCTATTTAAAAAATGTGTAGTAATAGAATATCAGAATGTTCTCTTGGTATATTGGTCAACTTCTGCAATAGTTCAAAGGCTTTTAATCGTTTAGGGCTTGTAAACTATCGTTAAATAAAAGAAACTTAGATCCTATTCCAATGACTACGATATATAGAACAAAACCGTGTGATACAATATTGTTGACTTTCTTACGTTACATCACGGCTGGTTTCATATATTTTTATCGTTGTATCGCCCGATAAGACGTGGCGTGGGATAACATTTTTTAAATAAAGCGCCGATAAATCTATTTGACTAATCTATTTTTCCGCTCTGAGAAATACTAGTCAAAATGACTATTATTGGTATGAGTGGCCACGATACAAAATTGTTTTAATTCTGTGTAAATAAAATTATATTGCACCTTCAGTTATCTCTGCAAAAGTTATCACATCACATCGGAGAAAAATGTAACATGAAGTAGGATTTTTAGAATGAAGTTGTAAAACTAGAATGCAATTTGACTAGCGTGGTAGTCCAGTTCCAGCGTTAAGACGCTGCAATTCAGAAGTGACGCGACGCGATCTTATTACGTTCCGTGAAACGAATCTAATTCTCGTTCGAAGTGAAAGATTAACATTCAAAGACATAAGCTTGGACGAAATCATTGCATTGCACGCAGAATCGATCAGTGTAGAAAGTGTAAAAGTGAACAAACTACTGGATATTCGCAACGGCCAAATTGAACCTGCCTTGTCGCAGCTTAACCGTCTCAGCCTCAGATGGCGCGATCGTGCTCCTGTTCAACGGTTTAAAGTATCAGAGGGGCTAAATTGACTTCACGTTGGACAACAATTACGCAAGATTTACTACTGGTAAGTAGAAAAACAATGCTATCACGTAGTGTCGAACTTTAAGACGTAGAAATTGAGACGCGCCATCTTGCTTCGTGACACTTTTCGTTTAACATTTCTCCAAAAGCCCGCGGCACTCAGTCAACGAAAAACTAAGGTTTTCAACACTTTATGGACGTTAATTTAATCATGGAAGAGACGCCACGGTTAATTGGAGAAAAGATACTCGCGAGAATGTTTATTCGAAGGCATTCGAAATCGAAATGAAAAAGGAACGCGGTGCAGTAGTGTCAGTAATAAATTCACGTTGAATTCACTTTATTCCTGTCTTCTTTCTTCTCGAGATTCTATTGTGCGTAATTTCCGCGTTCAACGATACAGACACCGATCCTGGTCGCGCTTCACGATCGGATATCACGATACGTGGATTAGATGGGCCGGTGCAGCGGACCAGGTTAGGTTAGGTTTGACTGACAGTTGGATAAACACGTTCGAAAGTCTTTCGACTCGAACTCTTCGCGCACAATCTACCAGTCATTGGAAGCTTCTTTCACCTCGATCGCATCCATGTTCTTATCTACGAAAGTGTTCGAAACAAACTGCTTCGAACGTGCCATTATCGAGTCCCAACGTGTTGTATAAGTAAAAAGAGAGTCTAATTGTATTTTTTAAATCGTATACTAGAATTATGACAGTCCCTCAAGCTTTTTTTGGATAGAAAAAGTATTGGATAAGTAGAAATGTAAAATATTTTTACCACAAAGGTATGCAACAGTATATATAAATAATTAATTATATTAAACTTACTTGTGATGAAAATTAAAAGATTCATTGTCAAATGAATTACTAATTATAATTTAATACCTCTCTGCTAAGTAGATCGCAAAAAGAAGGAAAGAATTGAAGAATTTGTAAGAATATTATTCAGTTCCAGAAGCAGTACTTAATCTAACTCAATCTATTTCACTCTGCTAATTTATAGAAGTATTGACGCTAATTTGCAATCATTCATTGATCGAGGAGTCATTCAAGGATTCTCGTGCAACGAAATTCTGTTTGTCGATGAACTAAGAAATTTCCATAGTCAACGAATTGTTATTTATTGTATCGATAGTACGAACGGAGTATAGCAATCTTTATACCATTCTTCTACTGATAGATCAGCACGCATTTGAATATAACACACAACGGCCACGTTTACTTTCTTGTCGCGCGTTATCTCAATAATTGAATCTCTTTCGATCGTTAAATTACGGCTACAAGGAAACGTAGATCTTTGAGGACGTGGTAGCAATTACGCGTTCTGCGTGCTTGGATTTATGGTTCATGCTATACTGTTATGCTTTTACGGTAGCTAACATATTAAGCTGTTGTATAGTTCTGTTGATAAGCCAACGACATCTTTATTAGACAATCTTTGGTTCACCGTGTCGCCAACCTGTCGCGGCTTCTGTTTTTTTATGAAATGCGTGAACAATTTCTGATTAAGATATAAAACACGCGTGTAGATATAGGATTATATAACTATAAATATGTAAGATCATCTTGTTTAAATTATGTACCAGGTATTGTAAACTGTAGAAACTCAGTATCATGTTTAAAGCGTACCATATTAGTGTGATTAATCTTTGAAATAAAGTATTTTATGCAAAACAGTTTGTACATTATAGGTAAGAAAATATTTTTACAACGTAGATATCAATCTCGTAATAGAAGTTCAGAACAACAAGCTTAATATATCAACGACTCTTGATTTTAATTATAGATTAATCAGTTATAATCTATCACATAGCATAACTATGAATGTAAATATAAATTATTGAATGGGAAAAGGTACCTTGTGATAAAAATGCCCTTTCCTTAATATATAGATAAGTACATCATCGATGACCCGTATATTTATAACCATGTCTCAAATGCAGAGTAGATAGAGTAATTCTAGTGTTGGTTCTGCACATTTTGATCCACATTGTCCAACAATAATGAAAGAATGAGTGTTTGAAGTGAATGAGGTGTGAACGTTTACAATTGTGAGGATGTAATTGCGAATGTTCTCGAGTATTTGTGAATACACTCGAATATTGATTATTCAGGGATATTCCAAACTTTATGCATAAGGGTATGTCTGAGTGCCAGGAAAACGAAGTAATGAAAGAATCGAGAATGTCGATGACTGAATGTATAAGAGGATGTGTGTGTAGAGCGTAAGTTTAGTTTAGGAAGAGTTCTGCAATTATAAATAAATCTAACTTTTCAATTTCTACAGTAACAGTTGACTTGGTATGTGCTTTGTGCATATAGATTGTAACATTTAACCGTAAAAATGTGTGTTCATATTGCTTACAGAGCGTAGTCGTGCCTGCAGTAGAGTCGCATGCCCTTCAGGAAGCAGGAGTGCTGGTCGTGAAGAGGCCTGGCACAAGCGCAACACCTCAGGCACCTAGAGTGCCAAGTGCGCCCGCCAACGCAGAGAACAGTGCGCTCGCGGACGTGTTCTCCACATCCGCCGCACTCCATCACGCTAGGCGACATTTCCGGTCCTATGAGACCGCCGGCATTTTCGGCTGCAGCGATACTCGGACCAGTGCCTTCGCAGACGCCGTCGCTCGTCATATCTTCCACCTCGGTCTGCAACATCCAACTCGAAAGATTAAGCTTCGTCCAGGTCAGTGAAGTTAGTTTAATTTATATGGTTTCCAGCGTAACTAATTTAGCGCCGCCTCACTAATACCGTCACTTGCGCGACTTGAAGTTGAATGTTGGTCAAGTCAGTCTCATTGAAACTGGTTTACTAGGACAGATCTATTATTTTATTCGATTTGAAACTTTTTTTTGGAAAATTAAATGTTGAAATTCACTGTAAAAAGTGAAACATGCTACAAATGCAATGGATTTATATTTACGAGCTACGTAGTACTTTACTATGAAAAGTAAAGCATTGCAACTGAGAAATATAATTTTTTAAACATTAATGCAATTAGTTCTTTCATAAAATTGCAATGTTATGCGTTTTGTTTCTTCGAAACTGTCTTTCTTCTTGCGCAATATTGTGTATTAAGTTTCCATTTAATACCACAATGTTTCACACGGTCAGTTATATAGGTAGGTAGGAAAAAATCAGTAATGGCGTAACGAAGTCAACGTTTTTCTGTCAACTTTCCCGTGGCTGGTATTGTGCCACCCTATCCCTTACAAAAGTCAACCACCAAACTATCGGGTGTTCTTGTCACGAAGGCTGTGGCGCGTTTGATGGATGCGTCTGTTTCGATCAATCTGTTTCAATGCAGTTTGCTATGGTTGCCATGTATTCGCACGTTTCTTCTTATCCTTTCAGAAACACGAATGCCCCTCGCCTTTTCACTAATAATATCGTTCAACACATGCTCTCTCGATTATTATACATATTTCAAACTTGCACCTCCATTCGAACGTATTAAGGCCTCTGTTTAATAGAAACCAATGAAAAAATTGTAATTTCAACTGCAAATTTTGTTATTAATATTCCTTAAATTACATATAAGTATGCATATACTAGTAAATATAATTTCCCCAAACTTAAGTTTCGTTTCCTTTAAGTTTACAATTAAGTATCAATTTTAACAAAATAGACTCAACATAAATCTCGTTTCCATACCCAAAACACTGTAATACTTAATTTGCCCGGCTCGCTTGCAACAGGAAACCAGACCCACCCCTTGGAACCCATCCATCCACAGCCCAAACCCGTCAACCGTTTCCGATTCCAACAACCAGTACCGCGTGCGCGCGATTTTCGAAAACCGATCGTCGAAGTAGTCGCCGATTCGAAGTTTACAGACCGAGTCGGTAGACAGCTGGTCAAGGGCACCCCGTGGCGAAGTGTTACACGCTGGCAACATAACCGCGGATCGTATGCGCAGGGTGCTCGCACCCTCCGCTGAAAGTCGACGTCCCTTTCAATATGGTGACACGCATGCAGGAGGCTTTGCTGGCTCTCTGCGGCGTGCAACCACCGGTTTAATAAATGTGCCCACCCCGCGCAACATCCCCACGTAGGATGCCGTTATAGGGGCTGCCCTGGCCCAATGGGACGCGTAAATGGGCAACCGTGACGTCCAGCCGCCTTCGAACGTCTCTGTCATTGTGTCGGCGGCCTTGTTACGACGACTCGTGCCGGATTCACGGTTCGATCGAGATACAAATACGCCACGGGCTAAATGATTCCCGAACGAGCGGGGCGTGTCGGGTAAATAAACTTCCGCAGGGGATGCTTAGTCTTTTATGAGGCGTACTTGGAGGCGTTCTGGGAGATATTAACTCTTTCGACGTTGAATTGTCGAGACTTCGCGGTCGCCATTTTCCTTGCTAGTTATCGTATGTGACTTTATATCGATTAAATATTGTTTTTTTAAGTATTATTTATTGGACGGTTCCTTGTAGATGTCTCTAATAGATGATTCATTCAATGATTTGTAAGAATTTCTATTCATAAGTTTAGTACTTTTAGGAGAGGCTTTAGCTTCTTAACTCCTTGGGTACATTTGTACCCACTTTGTTACATACTAATTCGTCGTTTTATTTTAGATAATATTTAATATGTACATTCCTGTTCGTGCAGGAGTAATTGGTATTAGTTGCAACAAAGTGTCAAATATTCTGAATTTATTTATTTGCATCTTGTTTGCAAAAGAGTAATTGTTACTCTAATTATAATTATCTTACAATTTATAGATAATATTTTTAGAAATGAACGTATTAGTTAACAAGTAGACAAATACTTGTATTAAACCTCCAGCATTAATGTAAACCGCTTTAAATGGTACGATTAAAATAGGTTTGGTTAAAAAACGACTCCGCTCGGTTTCGTCGCTTTGAATCGCCGCGTTCGCGTCCGGCTTTTTGATATCGAGAGGCATATATTAAACTAATAGCCGAAAGGAGTCTAATCCCCCGCTTTACGATCCCGCCTTATATGCAACCACGGCTCGTTATTGTCACCTATAACTCTCTGCGCTGGACCAACCTCCGCGTCGTAGGTTAGGAAGTCGCGAACCAGTCGAAACGCGAGTAATATTTTAACGGCAGATTTATAATAACGCAATGGAGGCAAGAACACGAAACTGGAAGATTAACAGAATTTCGAATATTGCCAAAACGAGTGGGTTAAGTTTATGTACTTTGCATGAATTAAATTGTACTTGGTGGTTAAATGGAGACCTACTATTATCGATACATTTGTACCGACAAATTTCTATAACTGAGCGGTTAGTTTATTTTTTGTTGTGGCGAGATATTTAAGGATTTTGCTGACCGTGTTAAAGTGAAACGAGAGTTCTTCTGCTCTTCTTCAACGCAATGGAGGGCTGTGATAATTATAGTATTGAGACTTTGCAAATTACAGTTTCGATCGTGCTTAGAAATTTCTACTTGAAGCAGAAGAAAATGGTACTTCGTGCGAGTACTAACGTCGACTGAGTTCTTTCCAATTCATAAACTTCGTAAAGATCTTCTTCCATCGCACGCAAAAACAGAATCCATCGCTTTCGTGATATTCTCGACGCTTTCGCGCAGCGATGAACGCGAACACGTTAGGATGTGCGAACATTTGGTTGGTTATGGTCGGTGGTTAACCGTACGTCACAATGGACCCCACAATGGCGGCGTACGGGAGTTACATAATAGTATTGTAACGTAATACCTGCGAGCCGTAGGTACTACCTACCTAACACCTAACGCTTCAGAGAACACGCGTGTTGTAAGGTTCCGCAATCTCGTCACGCAGGACCAGCCCCATGAGTTACGGTGAACCGATATACCCTCCCATTTGTACCCGACTTTGCTGAAACTTGCTTCCTGCGGTCGCACAGCCTGTCAGGGGCGTGATTTTCGGGGTTTATTATGGGAATGATACTCGAGGACACGGGTCTCCCCGAGGGGAACGATTTGCTCGCAGCATTCGTCGGATCGTTGCTCTTTAAATTCAAATTTCTTCACCGCACACTGGTAAAATCAGCGTCATCTTAATTTCTAACACACATTTTAAATCAAGTTGTCTTCGACACACCACTGATGTTCTCCTTAAAGCAGCAGCGTTAACTTTACAAAATTCTATTAACTGAATGAAGTAACCACAGAAGAAGAATCCCTCGAGAATCGTCCCTTCACCCTCAAATTAACCAACGTGTTCGCTTATGCACGTAGAAAAGTGGAAAAGTATCTCCGGAAACCCTTTCACGCAGCATTGAAACATTTTCGACATCCCAATGGAGTCGCCTTTCTCGCCTAATCCGATCTGTAGATTTAAACGAAGAGTAATCCCGCTCGGTTCGCCTTATTGCCTTATTTACACAAAGGTAGATCGGTGAACGGTTTCGCAGAGGGCTCGTACACGCCTCTATTCAGAACGGCCGTGAGGCCCCATTCTTGGCTCTCGAGTGGTTTCGCTTTCGGTCCCCTTGGCACGCCACCGGGGTATGACTTTCAAACCTGAAAGCCTGTCGACGGGAGGTCCTCCAGGGGTCCCGCTTTCCTACGGTATTCGCGGCTTCGTGTCACTTTCGGTACGCGACACGGTGCCCATTGAAACCGATACTTCTTCGTTCCTTTCGGCCGCCTGTCCACCAATATCTTGCCGCCAGTGTCACTCCGGAGGAACGGAGCCGGGTACGACCCCAGGGTAATGACGATGATACTCCTCAGACTCTTTTACCATCCGGTTCTGCTCGATGGCTAGTTGACTTTCGCCAAATTTGCGTTTCCAATACCATTTGCGATTGATTCTCTTCTCTTGCAATTTTCTAATTGCAAGTAGCTTCTATACCTTACTCGATGCTGCATTTGTTAGGTCTGACTTTTTGATAAGTTGTGGTTCGAATATAGAGAGTAGTAAGAGTAGTGGTAGGAAACTTGGTTCAATTAGACCACGTTTTTAGTTGGTTATCGACGATTATGGACTTCCTTCGAGGACTTCCTAATAGTTTTCCTTACTTTCTAAGATTTTACACTAAAAGCGATTTAAAAATGGGTCGAATCAGAAGTAATGGATCCAACAACTGGTCGTGACCTTATATTTGTTTTAAGAGTTTGAAAATCCAAAGAAAGTGGGCAGCAAGTACGGAGTGAACGATGATAAAACTTATCATGTGTTGAGTAAAGTGAAGAAGTCAAATTGTCTAAAGAAGAAATGAGTTATACAGTGTATTGTGTGTGATGTGAAGGAAATCGAATCATTTAAAGAAGATGTATTGTGTAAATGTAATTAGATACTCAAGAATCAATGTAATAACACAAAATAACATAAAGAATACCTCGCATAAAAATTTGATAGTCGATTTTGCAATATGGAGGCGTACTCTCGTCACATAGAATTGAAACGTTGTTTGGAATAAAATAATGCTACGATGCCATCGTTTACACGTTCTCCATATGGAGAACGTTCCACTGTCTCTCCCAGGAGCATTCTCTGTATTCAACCAGCACACGAGACGTATATAGTAGGTGAATTCGTTTCAAACACGCGGGCCAATTAGAAACGAACACCGTCGAGACCCTCGATTCGAGTAGATCGCGGTATAACAGAACTTATCTGTATTCGCAAGTTCTCGTTAGCGGAATTTATTAGTTTATATCGCTAATTAAATAACGTCTGACGAGCATCGTTTCAATAACAACGCTTCGCGGACGAACTCAATTACAGACGCACGTTTCGGATAAATTTTATTTTAGTTCATAAACCTTTTGAATATTCGTAAAATTTACAATTGCATAACATATGGAACTAGAAAATCTTTTAGTATATAATCTATATATCATTCTAATGTAGTCTACATTAAATGAGTCACATATTCTAGTTTTATGTTTAGTATTTTTTTAAACGTACTTGGGGTGAATTTAAAGTGCGATTACTGTAATTCATGGTGGACACTTTCGCAAATAGTATTCATTGGAGAAGCGTTACATCGATAAATCTATATTCATAAATGTACTAGAAGGTTGCAACTATTATTTACTTGTCCATTCTGCTCACAAGCTCTTTGTTAAGTTTTGCTTAGCGTGGAGCTTGCTTGAGAACTATATTGCCTTCGTGCGATCTTTCTTCTTTCTCTTCTTCTTTTGTAATGACAATGCAACGCGAAGAAACCATGGATATTCTGTTATTTTATCAAAATTAGTTTCTTCATTTCGATAAGGGATGCATAACTTTTCTTCTGTTACTTTCGTACTAAATATAGGAACTGATATATCAACGAGCTAACCTATTATCGACTCTTTCACCGAGAGAACGTTCGCTTTACTCGTGTTTGATACGGACAACTTATCTCCGTGTCATTAATTAACCTAGCACCTACACCGCCTTCCACTTCCATTTCTCACGTGCAAAGATATGCAAGTTCCTGATTAGATGTACGAACTTCAAACATTCGTAACACTTACATCCGGCGATACGTGCTACTTATCCATTCGCACGACTCGGTATATTCGTTTCACTTGCGACTTTTAATCCTTTTACTTCAAAGCAGAAGTCCCTGCACTTATTTAAATCGAATTATGAATCTTCCCAAGAAATCTGAATAGTATGCAGTCGATTGAAGAAAATCAACCTTGCTTAAGTTGAATGAACTACATTTTATAGTGAAGAAAATGATACCAATGTTTAAAAGAAGCTTCATTGCCCAGTTTGTAACGTAAAATCGTGGAAAAGTTCGCGTCAACGACGAACCGATCAAGAACAAAAGCGAGGAGAAACCGAAGCTCGAAGGAGCGCGATAAAAAAGTGGAGAAGAAAGAAGAACATCTCGAGGAAGAGAGGAGTGAAGACTTCCTGGTGCGAATTCTTCCCGAGGGGCCTTTCGTCCGTTTTCTCCCGCGTCTCCCGGGTCCAGGTGACAAGTTGACAAAGTGGCCCACTACGGGTATCCTTCTTTCGGTCTGGCTCTTTCAAACGATCGAAGGGGAGAGAAAAAGAGAGGAGGATCGGGGACAACAAAAAGGATGCTCCACGGAAAATAATAGCTGGCCGGTTTTTGTGTGTTTCCACCTTTTCGAGTGGTATTCCGCCACCAAGGGCACGAGCCTCTTCACGCCTTCGTAGAAAAGTCCCCACCAATCCACTGGCCCATTCGGGTAAAGCGATCCCCCGCAGGTACAATGGAGGAGCCACTCGAAATCTATTTAAACGGCCATCCGATTCCCGATTTTCGCGCGGCACAATGTAACACATTCGCTTTCCTCGACCTGAATGGGCCTCAGACCCGACTGGCTTCGTCTCGCGATTACTAATAAACCTAACCGCGTGATGGGAGTCGCGTCGCTGTGTAATTCGGTGGTTCACCCATCGCAACACTTTTGCAGCACCAAGATGAATCAAGAAATAAGTTGTTACAATTTTCGTTACAATTCGTTTCTGTATTTTTCATTAAATTTGTTTCACACGCGACGCTCGACCCTTCGCCCCTTAAACGTGTAACTCTGGTAGTTGTATAAATGGTAATTAATATAAAATTGGAGTGCGCTTCTAAATTGGTTGGAAGCATCCATTACATCGGTCGATACGCTCCTCGAGAGGAGAAGAGAAAAAAAGACCAGGCGGGAGAAATCGGCGTCGAGATCGGGATAATAAATTGATTCGAGGTGCCCAAGGAAACGCGTCACATTAACATATGTTTGCATTTTATTAATAGAGTGCCAGAAGTGTGGCTCGATTCGTTTTGCTTCTATAACTATCGCGATATATTATCGCCTCTATTTCTCATCCCGCTCCTTTTTTTCGATTAATTCAAGGAAGACACACTTTGTCATCGACGCGCCGACATTTCTTCGCGCGACCGTAGCGAACTGAGATTGTTCCCCTGATTAACATAATCTACACCAACGAAACCGGGTGTACGATTTTCGTTACTTTTTTTTGTACGCAAAAGTGGAAGAAAGATTGAAATATGTGCGTTGCACGCTCGATACTCCAATTACTTAACCCTTTGCACTTCGAATTATTCTTCACTTTTGTTGCACACAAATTCCTACTGTTTAAAGTGTTTTATTTGCAATTGACTTCAAAGGACGGTTCCTCGACTGCTACTTGTAAACTCTCTCACTGCTAGAACATACTAAATACCTAAATAAAAAACCTGACGTAGTCTAACCTGCTAAAGTAATAAAACTTGACAATAAATTTTCGTAATAATTTCTGTCGTATGATAAAATTTGATAAAAAATGTCTTCCAAGTATCTTAATACTTTTGAACGGGGTGTTCATACCTAAACTTTCAGAAATCTTCAGTGAAACTTCTTACTATGTACACGGTAGGTACCGTTTGCAATGCTTCAAACGATAGTAAATTCTAACGGTACTGCCTTTTATCAACTTCAATCTTATGTTTGCAAGATTAATGTATCTTCCTTTGTAACAAAGTCTACCTAAGATTCCACCAGTCACGTATTGCACATATAAGCATAACAATCATTATCTGATCCTGTAATTATTTTCACATAAGTGTACATCTTAACGCGACAGACATTATCTGATCCCTACCAAAGAAAAAATTAATTTTATAGTTACAATGCACAGTTTTGTCGATGAAATAAAATATGTCCAAGTGTCTCTACTTGTCCAATTCAGTATGTAATTGTTGGTTATAGGGTTCGCGCACAATGTAATAAGAAATTAAATATCGTGTGAACATACTCAAAAGTACGACAAAACAGAAGTATGCTATTGAAACTAGAACCTCTTTTATTATCAATCTCGTAAAGTAAAACTACGAACAATTTCCTGCGACTAAAAAGCTGCAAAGTATTGCAAACATATTATGAAACCAAAGAAGATACTATTTAAAAAATTTGTTATTCATACTAATATTGCCTTCTCAAATTCGAATGCATCTACTTCGCATTGCCTTCGATTTTCTAACGATACAAACTCAAATCGTTGTCTGAGATTTTCAGAATTTCAACAGTTCGTTCAAAAGATCGCGCGGGGAACAAGTTTTGCGATTCTCGAATGTGACGATCGCGAATCGGCCGAGCAGGTCGCCGTGTCACGAGCGTTTAAGCGAATAACCACGTGCACCCGCCGTCCGTGTCGGTTCCAGTCGCCTGTTCGGGCCGCGAGTCGTCTAAAAACGCAGCCGTATAACTTCGGATCAGGCTGATGCGCCATTTTGCGCCTTACGCCGACAATTTACTGGACCACACACGTACTGGATGCCATCTTGAAAGGTCCTTTCGCGTAACAGCTCGCGTACGACCATTCGCGTGGGACGCGCCGCGTCTCGGACGTGATCTTACAGCTATTTACGATTTCGATCCTTGTCCGCGTTTGTATGCTTTATGGACGAAATAAACCATGGCTGTTCTTCGCAGCCATGCGAGTAACTCTCTTGTATTCTCCCCTTCTCTCAGATTTTCGACGGATTTATAGTTGCTCGTCTTCGGAGCAATTAGAAAACTTTTGGTTACGTTCAGGGGCGCAAAACGACGATTTTTTAGTACAGGTCGAAATAAGAGGACAGATTGGATATCTTCCGTGATGATAAAGAAATGGTGGAGTAATAATTGCCGAAACGAGAGAACAAGAATTGATTGAAACGGAACGCTACTTGTAGCTTGGAAAAAAAGCATGTCTGCTTGTGAAAGATAATGAAATTATCCTTTTATCGTTCATCAATTTAGACACAATATTCTGGATCGAGTTTTTCGAGTTTTAAAACGTCGTGTCAGTCGTTCATCGTCCATCTTGAGTTGCAAAGAACTGTCTATCGATTTTGAAATTTCTTTTTCAACTTTTAAGAATGAATAATAAATATTTTGTTAATCGATGAGTAACAGAAAGGTAGGTTTACTTGCCAGTTCCTCCACAAACGACAACCCCCAACTAAATTTGCAATTGCATCTCCTGGATTTGTACAAGTTGCATCTCAAACTGAACTATAAACAACTCAATTACAATTGCATATATTTGTGCGACATATTTATAATTCCATCTGCTACTTCCAATCGTACCTTCGAGCCACCGACTCGCTCGAATGATAACAAAGATCGAACGATCTTTCAATTTCCGATGTCTCCGCGACGCATCGCTCCGATTCGAGCAGCGACACGCATGGATGCGTCGGTGACAACGTAGAAAAGCGCATCCAGTCGCGGATCGTACGATACTTAGCATAAAGGGGAGTCAGCAGCACTGACACGCGATCGACATCGCGACAAGACAATCGCGAGTACCGATCGACCGTAATCCGCCACCTTCATCCTTGCGACACGACGGAAGCTGCTCCACGGTTGGTCCCGCTTCGTCCGACTCGAGGATTCCCCGCCATCCGTTCACACCGTTTCTTTCTTTCTTTTCTGTCGCTGTCCACCAACGCTCATCAGCCTCATCAAGCCGCGACGAATCTACGGGTTTTATGGCTCGGATAAATCGCACGAAAGTGGGCTGCGTTTCATTGCGACCTCTCGTCGTCGCGCGCTTCGGTCTGTGCTTTTTAAAATGGTTGTCGTGCTTTTTAAAGATTGAAAAGATGGGATGATAGAGAAAGGTTTCGAAGAAATGTAAAGAGCGACTGTGCGGAGGGCTTTTTCTTCTGGGAAACGCGTGGATTCGATGAGATGGAAAGCGTAGCGCGCCTGATTCATTGCAATAAATTATAATTTGATTGAATTAAAATAGTCGATCGTGGGATTTCGTTTTTAGATGTCAAATGAATTCGAAGAGCAAGCAGTACAAATGAAATTATCTTCTCGAGTTTTAACTTTTCAAGAAGCTGAAAGAGCGTTGTTTTTGCTGAAAAGATGGCGGTGGAAAATGGCGGATAAATGTGCAGATCAGTGTTAGAATTTGTTTGCACTCTTTTCGTAACGAAGTTTCTGATTAAGTCCTTTCGATTTTGATAAAGTTTGTTTTGGTGAATGTCAGTACATAAAATGTACATCGAAAATGGCGATTACATGCAATTCAAGTGTGTCCTTAATTCTCTTTTCCCCTCTCGTAAGATGCATGTACAGATTGCACCTATTCTCTCCATCAACTTTCAAACTACCAAATCAGTACCACAATTTCGTGAAACAACTTTCTTTTATGAATCAAAACAAAACAAATTTATAACCTAAAAATGCATTCACGCGTATCATTATAATTTCCTTCCATTTAACACTATTTCTACCGGTGTCTTTTAATACCTTTGATTGTTAAAAACTTCAAACTCCACAAAGAGATTAGAAGAAAAAGATACCACACAATGAATTCAACAGCCATCATAGGAAAAGTCAAAAATATTGCTGACAAAAACCGACTAAATAACCACAATAATTTCAAGCGAAAATTTCAAAAGCTGTCTTCCGACCTTCGTTAAAAGTACTGTTAAACCGTAAAACCGCCACTGGATGCGCACGTCCCTGACAAGCGACAAACAAAATCCGATACGCTGATATTTAAATTGACGTACCTTCATGATCGCCTCGATTTAAGGATCCGGCAACTTCCGCTTCGGGTTTCCTGCCTCCTCTAATTAGAACGATCGATCACACGAGCGTAATTCGCGATTCGAAAGGCATCGCGTAGAACGCGTTCACGCGGCGCGCAAGCAAGCGATAGCTACGCCCGAGGAGCGCAGCATGGCTCGTGACACGGTGCGCTCGACGGTATAATAATTCCCGCACGAAGTACGCTGCACGGAGTAGCGTTGAGTGGCGGGCGTGGCGTGGGCGGTCCGATGGGCGTGGCTGTTGCGCTGTCCTCGATTGGTCGCGCCGCGACACGCCTCCGTGCGCGAGAACGGCGCTGTCGCGAGGCGCACACGCGCGTTCTTGCCCCCACCGATGCCAGCGACGCAACTCTCTTTCGATTGGTCACGAGCGAAGCTCCGAGGATCATTCTCGAAGATCTGTCTCTCGAGACGACTCGACGAGGGTCGTCTGCTGTAATTGTACACCGTGTTGCGATAGGTTACGAGGGAGTTTCGAAGGAATCCGATATTTTTCGGATCTGCTCGTCGCACACGGTTCTGGTTGTACGCAGCTTGTTTGCAAAGTTTGGTGCTTTTTTATAGAATTATGGAATACTGGCGAGTTTCCGGAAATCGATGCCGCGAAGATGTTGGAATTAATGTTTGCAAAATGAAAAGAGCGGAATGCATTTAAGGGAAATTAATATTGGTCTGTTAGTACTTGTTCATACCTGGACAAAATAAAAGAAGCCCAACTAGAAACTTGAAAGCATATTTTTGAAAATGATACAGACAAAAAGTAAACCACTGTCGACTATTTCCATACCTGGAATGGGTTTTACATTGTCACAACCCCCAAATAATTTCGACCATACTATTTAGTTACAATTTAAGTGCAGATTCCAAGTCACAATTAAAACTTACAGCAATATGCTGCAGCAAGCAGTGTAAAAAAGTATAATGATACCAATAACAATTGTAGGGGAATTCGAAAATCAGAGTCCCATAAATGGCACCGATACTTAACAGAACGCTGGAAAAATGGGCGAATTTGATGAACGCGAAGGTGCGTTCGCGCGTAGAGGCTTATTCACATGCGACGAATATAATAAATAACAATGCGAGGACTGGCTGCAGGTACTGGGCCCCGCATAGCTTCGCCCTATACCTGAACTGCCGCGGCGCGTCATTAAAATTATTTATGGGGAAATAAGGTTCCGAAGCCTTTAAGTCCACCTCTCGGAGGTTCGCGTGGAATAACTCCTCCGTCCACTGTATCTCTTATCCCCTTTAGGTCGGCACCGTCTGTCCAGGCTTATGGGTTAGTAGATTAAACTCACGCTTCTCGCGTGTCCACTGCATAACTTGCTCCTTGCCGGTGCGCAGAGGTTTAAAACTCATCGAAATTGGCCATTAATGTAAAAAGAGCAACATTGTTAAGTAACTTTCTATGTTAGTTGAAGTGAAACTAGTATTTGCTGGAATGTTAACCACTTTGTTCCAATAGTTGACCTACTCTGATGTTCCAAATGCAGGGAATTAGTTGGGTACCATGTAGCTTTATTTCGTGTGCAAATTAGAAGGAGCGAGTACTCGAACGTTTGTCGTGCTTTCGTGTTGCAATTTAAACTGCAAAACCTGTAAGGCACGTACTTTAACGCTACACTCGGGTAGCGTTATTTAACCACTTGGGAGTATTCGAAACTCGTAGAAGAGGTTTTTCCATCCAAGATTAGGTTTTTTCGGTATTATATCTCAAATCCAATCTGAAATAAAGATGATAATGGTAATGCTGACCCTTCCAGAACGGGAACTTGTGCAGCGGTTTAAAAAACTACCCCAATAGCTGTCTGTTGTAGGCGAAAGCCTCTGTACAATAAGAGTCGACACTGTTTGTCCTTAAGGTTTTCATCAAAGTGTAGACAATAGTCATCTTTTTAAGGACTATTGGGCATTATGCCACATACTTGACAAACTTACACCTTTCTAGCTGAAATAAGTTCTTCCATTGGGACAAATATTCTAAACTGTGTCCTACCTCTTCACAATTCCCATATACAATTTTGCGTAACGTTAAGTTGACTAATTTTAAAATTTCTGAGTCGCTAAACTTCCACTTATCCGAACAACATCTCTTCAGTCGAAGATCACCTAGATTTTGACTCAGAATTGTAGCACGACTCGCGGAGGTTCTAGAGTCGGTTCTAGTCGGCGACCTCTGACGAAAAACGGAGGCTGCTGACAGCAAACAGACTGATCGAATTGACGGACGCTGGCGCTGTTTGTTCACGTGATTGAGGCGAGAGATATTTAGCATATCGATCGTGTAATTACCTGCAAGTCCTGGCAAGCTGCTGGCCCGTTACGTGGCGGAGCTCGGTTGCGCGAAGATGAAGAGGTAACGCCGTAGGAGGCGAGAAATAAAAAGCGAGGACCCCGGAGAACTCTCAGCTGGGGGTCATTCCGGGTCCGCCATTGATCGAGTTCCACGATCGACCACCTGGCCGCATAGTTACACCTTGTAAACGGCCGGTGTCTACCGATACTAATAAACGGGAACCGACACGTCTGCGCCGCGCCAGGACCGCTCGACCGAGATTAATCGACGCGGATTTGTCACGGACGTCGTTACGAACCTTTCGCCTCGCTTCTATTATTTCAACCACCTCGAGTCTGTTAGATCTGCGCGAGGAATGGACGAGATCGAATTGTTTCCGTCGTTACGTGGTGATTTATCGCCGCTGCTTGACGAGCGATAGAGCGTTCCGCGTGGGCTAAGAGTAACGTACAAAGTGGTGTAAGTCCATTTTTTTCTTATATCCAGATAATTAAGGGTTTTGCTAAAATATTGGCAAACGTTAATCAATTCGGGCGATTTTAACGCCAGAGACCTGTGTAATTTTATTGTGCGATAATAATTGCTGAAAGGAAACGATTTCCTTTTAGCTATAATTGGACTTTCAATAAAGTGGATTTTCAAACGTGGTGCTTGTCAATTTGTTACGTTGAACAGTCACAATGTCTACCTCTAATTTCAACTTTTTCTAATACTATGTGCAATTTGTCACACAATCATTAGATAGCCTTTAGATAGACTAAATTATTCATTCATAAGCTGTCGAATAGATAGTTCACAACTCTCTGGGCACCGTGTATGGAAAGAACTAGACCCCACAGCATTTTCCGAATAATCGTCCCAATTTGGACGAGATAAAGTTCAGAAAAAAATTAGTAAGTCGATTATATAGATGTTTCTAAAGGAAACGTTGTCCGTGGGATGTCTGAATGCAAAGATTAGGAGAGACAAAGCAATGAAAGGCTCGCTCGCACCGGTTTCATGTAGGGAAGATACGTATCTACAAATGGGTAACGCAAATAGACTTTTTTAGCGAGATAAGAACGTTCGTTTGCGAACCGACCGCCATTGTATCCGCCCCGGAGGACACTTGTCGCCGATAATTTCGCCCTCGATCTCGACAAGCCAGCCGAAAAATGTTCTCGATTGATCGGACAAAGGGGCCACGATGCGCCTCGAGTGTCCACGAGTGCGTACTTCGGAAGCAAATCGCGACACCCTCCTTTGAAAATCAGCGGGATACTAATTGCGCTTGCGACCACATATCCAGCTACGTATGAAGACGCTTATGTTCTGTTGATTTGTTGCTATTCTGTTTCAAGCTTGAACAATCTTCAAATTGCGCTTGATCAATTTGTAATTTAAAAAATGTAGATTCCCAAACTTGGGGAATTACTTGGTGGTTGCAAAGGCTCCTGTACATTTCTACGACGCAAGTCGTAAGTCTCGTCAGAGGCATCTCCTCTTTTAATACCCAATTCCAAGAAAATGAACGCAACCCTTGCGTGTGTCTGAGCTGACCTCGTAAACGGAAGTTCTTTCGTTCTTCTTCGTACAATCCCAGCGCCCTCCAAGTCGAGGGTTATGCGCGTCTATTCTACAATTTCCTGCACGCTTTCACTTTTCGCGCAGAGACGAAGAGGGGAACGACGCTTATTACCAGCGCGATCCGCTGCAACGCGTAGCTTGGTTCTTCGCGGTCATTGGTAACGAAGGATTCTACCGTGGCTGTCAATTCCTACGCGTGAAAAGGACACCGATATTATTAATGCTCTCTCCACACTCCGGTACTCGAAAGCTAACGATTATTTACCTCGAAATATTTATACCGTATCTCCATACACACCCATTATCGCGGGTGTATGATAAATGCCTGGTATGAAAAATCGATTTTATTGTCGGAACAGGCCTGGTACCGATGCAGACGGGGCATTCCATCCGTCCGTCCATCCGTTCTCCACCCTCCCTCCTCTGTATAGAGAGAACTGTTGCGTTCTCTTCGCTGCACGCTCGCGTTTCGTGTATATATGTACATGCATATGGTGGTCCATCGGTGATGGATACGCCTACTTTTGATATTTCGGTGATCAATAACGTTCCCCGGCGAAGGAAGATCCATTATTCACCCGCAGTCGCCGGTGAATAAATAATTTACCACGTCATACCAGCACCATCACTGACTGACTTCGCACCGACGACCGACCGCCTAATTCATCCGCCGATGATACGAGATATCTGTGTTCGTTTACCCCTGCGTCTGTAGGTACCTACCTGCGCGATAGATCGCTTTTGCGTCCGCGTCCATCGCTTTCGAGAGCGACGCAGAGGACATTTGGCGAACGGTTGATGCAAGCTTCATCTTCGTTCGACACGTTTTCATATTGTTCTTTGCGCTTGTGCTTTGTGCTGGTAGTTTATCTATGAAACGGAAGTGGAACAACGGAGGCATGTCCAGGGTTTAAAATCCTTGATCGTGTCCTTTTAGATCGTGTGCTTTTTAGTTTGTACATTTGTGACCCGTTTCGAGTAGTTTCGGAATTCCATTTTTCTAGAACTTTGGATCATCCCAATTCTGCCATTGTTAAATCACTAAAAAGTTAGTTTGAGAAACGTTCCCGTCACTTCTATATGTATTATCGATAGATAGGGACTAAATAAATATGAAGGCACTATTCTCAGTACAGTCGAAAAGGGATGGTAAAAATATGAGTAGGTACCACTCTTTTTCTGTGTATTTGAAGCTGTAAGGTGAGTAGTAAATAATGAAAAAAGGATGCCAGTAAATCTCTGTTGTTCGAAACTTCCTGTTCTCCAAAACGCCCCGACTGTGATCCAACATTTTCTGAGGACCATCGCATAGAGAAAAGAGATCTATAAAATCGCCATAAAACAGTCTCCGAGGTGGCCTTGTCCGGGTTCTAGATTTACGCGTATTAAAAAGGAATTACAATATTAATAAGGCCTTCTTAATGGTCTGGTGGCCTCCATTTTAGAGCCTCCTATCGTTCTGGAACTCGTTACGATTTCACTGCCGGATAGAAGAACGGAACGAGACTGACGCTTTTTTTATTTATCGACGAGATTTCTCTGAAATGCATATACTCTTAGATATTATGGTTCTCAATCAGTCACGTTAATCCAACCTAACCTTTGTACGATAACTTATAACTTTGGTTTGTTCAAAAGTACTGACAGGATCAAGAAAGTATTATATAGAGCATTTGTTGAGTGTATTTAAGATCATTCCAGTGTCTAAGTAGAGCAGATCTCTGTTCTCTGAGCCACGACTAACTAATGCCTTCTCTCTGTAATGTGTTAAACAAAATGCGACTTTAAACACAGATGTCGATAACCTCGAATCAAGTTCGCGTTTCTTCTTTCCCTGAATTTATACTTAAAGAACACGAAACAAGCTAGAAGTAAATAATAATAGCGAAAAAATCAGACTTTTACGAATGAATGAAGGGTTTAGGTTAGATTAGGAGAGCCGTTATGGACGGCAGACCAATCACCGAAGCCGTGACATTTCGAATTTTAATGGCGGCAATTAAAATGCGTTAAACAGCTACTTAATACCTTACTAACAGTTATATGTATGGTCGGGACCTGCGGATAGCAATATTTCATGTTTAACGCGAAACCGTAACTCGCCGCGGTTACCGCTTCTTGTTGCCGTTGTTCCTCCTTTTTCCGATTTGTAATTTACTACCAGTCGCCATTGTCAGGCCACCGTGGCACAGACTCGCTTCGATACCCCGTGTACCAAATACAAACGCGTCTAAAACAATCTTCTACGTTCGTTATGAGCCACTTTCTTATTTTGGAGGAACTTGTCGATGCAATTTTTAGGTGCTGGAGACGCTTTTAATGCACGGTTACACTGGATGTACTTTGTATTTGGGTACATGGTTTGTACGTTGGAATAATTACACCGTTGGCCGCGAGCCTTCCATTTGTACGTCGGAATAATTTACACGGCATTCGAGTTGCACGATTTCGATTCAACACGGCTGAAGAACTCGCGTTTCACTTTAACGCGGTCAGCATAGACAAATGCAAGAGTTACGTTCATCTCTTTGGAATTGGGTATTGAAAGAGAAGACACTTTCGACGAAGCTTGATAAAAATTGCAACGTAGATGTTTCAGAGAAAAAGGTATTTGAAGTACGAAGCGAGGCAAAAGTAAAAGACCAGTTGTTATTAGTGCGTATTTCACTGGAAACGTTTACGAGCAAAAAACTCTAGCGGCGCCATTATAGATTCCATAGCTTTTATTGCGCTAAAGATCGTTTGCATAGCTGATTACTAAATCGTCAACTGTTTTTTCCGCTAGACAACCGTGAACATTTCTACATTCTAACGACAACTAACAATTTTACAAAAAGATACAGTACGAGTAGTATCTAGTCTCTGTCCTTCGAGTTTTTCGAATAGAACGAAAAGTAAAGTCGCGAGGATCTCGATTTGAAGTCTGAACGGTGCTCGGAAGAGAAAATAGCAAAGAAGTCGCAAACGGCAATCACGGAGCTAAGTGCTAACTCAATCAAGCAACCTCCTCTCTGTTCCTCTGTCTTTCCCCATCTTTTGCTCAAAGAAGACACTCGTTCTGCCACCCTCGAATTATCACTTCCGTTAGGATTCTCCTCGTGGAACGGAGGTTAACACTTTTAGTGTACGGAAGTATGCAGACTTAAAATTCTGTCAAGATTAGAATCTTTATCGTCGTTCATTTTTCTACGTTATTTAAGTTATTTAATTTCTCCTAAGCTAATTGTCCTTTCTGATGTGTTATTTACATTCTTATTTATTACAACCAACAAATAACCTTCTAACATCGTAGATATACATCAAAATATTTAATCATTTGATCATTTATGTTCAGAAGTGGAGAACTCGTGATCTTGTGGCCACATATACCCTTTCATACCCACATAAATCCTTCTATTTTTATCAACGTTCTCTCGATTTTAATTTTAAAACGGACGTATTTGAAGTACTAAAGAGAAATCCGTGTAACTTTCCAACAAAATCAAATAACCCAGAGTACCTCCATTTCCATTCGTACGATTGAAATTTCTCGAATGTGGAGCATTTTCAGGTAAAACTGAAAAGTATGATCGACGTTTCCATATAAACATTACTCTTGAACAATCTCTCTCATCGTACGAACCTAACGGGTGTTTAATTCACCGGCGATCAATCCCCGCGCCAGGAATTACAGCCATCCCTCAACTTCCCGTTACCAGCCATCTTGGCGTCGCGCGAATTTTTCTGGAAACCGCGCGATTTAAACGCTGCCAGCTGCACGCGCGGTTTAAACAAGCCGCATAATCAGGCAACCACACAAGTAATTCATCGTTCGCGCCTCTACACGCCGGTCATCTTCAAGGGCGTCATTAAACATCCGATCGGCGCGGCGCTCGTCTTATTTGCCCGCGTCGTACATCTTTCAGATCCCCTCGCGGTTTTCTCTTTTCGCCACTTTTCTCCTCGGGCCCCCATTCATCGCGGAGGCCTCTCGCAGAGAGCTCTCTTTCTTCTTTCTCACCCGTTGCACCGCGGCCACGAATATCGTTCCCTCATAGTTCATATATCAAACGCTTAGGCAAGGCGGCGACACATAAATACCCGGTGCGCGTATAAAAGCCACCACCTTCTGGAGGATATATTAACCCAACCGGGCCGCGTGGGTTTCACGATTTTCGGGGACACCTCGTCTCCGTCCGATCGACCCGCGGCCGCTCGATCTGTCCTCGTTCGATCGTACAACTCTTCGTTCGGAGGAATGACGCATGGCCCAGCGGCGTGTTTTAAGTCCCTTCAGGACCATCGCGGGATTAGACCGAGCTATGCAACCGTAACGATCCTCGCGGCGATCTTCTTTCTCCTGGCTTGTTGCTGGTTCTTGATGGCATTTCGATGACGGAGCCGGAGATCAAGTTGGGTTTTCGTGATTGTTTCTGCGTCAACGACGAGGTGGTGGTTGCTTGCATCGGTGGTCTTGCGATCGACGATGTTAGGAGTCACTCGCCGTGGCATGGACTGGGAATGGGTGATCGGTGCGTGGGTTTTTCCGCCCTGTTCGCGTCGTAGCCGTTGGCCATCGAGTTGTCCCATTTATTCAACTCGCAACTGCATTAATTGGATTGAAATCCAATATCATGTCATAATGTTGGAGGATCTCCTAAGAGGCGCGCATGCAAACGCGTGCTGGTAAAGAATATAAGAAAGAAGCTAGAGTAGTTAGGTTTAGACTTAAGTTTAGACGAGTTAAAAAGAAGGAAAGGGTTTACATTTGGTGTCTCTTTAAGTAGAAGTACTTAATGTGCGAATACTGAACAATAGATAATACATATATCTCCTAAAGTACTTCTTTTCGAACTGAACAAAGAGACACAAACTTCATTAGGCCAGAAAAGGAAGAAACAAAGTAAGGGTGTTCCGAAACACATCCGAATAGAAGGCATTAGGAGCGACAGCATGTTTCGCGAGCATCGGAGGTATGGCAGCGAAATGAACTTAACCGGGAGCGAGAATCGGAGGCACAGTTTGCGCTAACAGCGTTTGATCTCGGTTTGTCCCTCGGGACGCTAACAATGCCTTATGTCGATTCTGCGAACGCGTGCTCTACAAGTTCGTGTTCTCTGCCCAAGAACTTCCCAGGATAATCCGATCATTGGCCTACTATCCTCGTTGTCGTGTTTAGAATGGCGTACGGTGGCATTTGTCGCCGTTACAATTCCAGGCGATACAAACGATCCAATTTCCGTGCACACGCAGGAACCAGCAATTTTACGAACGCGCGGAAATTTCGTCGTCGAAGCTATCCCCGTGGACTACAGATATTGTTTCGATCGAAGCACCAAGCATAATGGCGTATCACGAACCCTTTGCACTCCCAATTTGTTTCAATTTTGTTGTCGACAGCTTCCTACTACTTGAAGTGTTTTATCTGAAGTTTACTTCAAAGGACAGTTCTTCGACTGCTACTTGTAAACAATCTTGTTTACTACTTATAGTAAATACAGCTCTCAAACAAAGGCCCCTGTAAAGGCTTAATCTCTTAACCGTCTAACTTAATTTGTATCATTTACAATTTCAATTTGCGCTCGATCTTTGAGCACCTACAAGCAAAACTCTTCGACCCTGATACCTTAAAGTCTCGGTTTTATTATTCAAAGTTACGAACACGAGCGTCGAAATGCTTTCGCAACCGATCGCAGACCGACGCCACTTCCGCATAGAGTCGAAGATTGTACGCTTATCGGCGATGCTCGAGCAGAAGATAACGAGGTGGATCCCGCGAGACTTGCGGCGATCTCTCGCTTCGCCCGCGGCGGCAATTAAAACCGTTTGTCGTTTCATCGCCGGAGATAAATTCATAAACGTAGCTGCGAGTGTGCGCGCGTTTCGTCCGGAATACTGGTCCGAGCAGCTCGCAAATACGCACGCACACGCACGCGGCGTTCCCGGTAGCCAAGATGGACGCGCAGGGCAGTAAAGGGGAAGAAATCGGTCGTGGAAGGTCCGCGCGCGTCCAGCCGAACGAGGATCGAAATGTGGCGAGTCGAAACGGGCCGGCTGATTTACATATCGGCGTACTCCCTTTAAGAATCACTATAAATATGCCGAGGGTGGTTTAATATGCGGTAGCCCTTTAATTTATAACAACTTATTAAATAAAGGCTCGCGGCCATTTACGCGCTCGCAGTGGAACCACTCGCGGCGCCGATCGATCGCGATAAATAAAGTAGAGCCTCGTTTCTTCCTCTCGCGGTTCCTCTCGGTGGAACCTCGCCACTGGGGAAATTAGTATCGTTTATGCGGTTCGATCAGTTCGTCTGCCAGGAAGAAAAGAAGAGAATTCAACTGTTTTCCATTAACCCTTTGCACTACAAATTGTTTTTGAATTTTGTAGCCAACAACTCCCTGCTACTCGAATTGTTTCGTTTGAAATTTACTTCAAAGCACAGTTTCTCGACCACCACTTGTGAACAATTTTCTTTATTAATTATATTAAATATAGCTCTAAAAGTTTGTTCCAATTTATATTTGTGGAACTTATGTTTGGTTGTTTCTTTTGTTTACTTATGTCGAGTCACACTCGACAAAGGAGTGCAAAGGGTTGATCGTAGAAGCTGTATTACAATTTCTTCAACGCTAAATGTATTGTTGCAAAATAGGATTTTGGTGTTAAAATCAAACTTCTTAACCCCTTCAGAACTAGAATATTAAACTTGTGACTTGTTTCATCTTCGCTTGTTAATAACAGGCAATCATTCTTTTGTTACTTGGTACCGATGTATCTACGCTGCTGCTCAGTTCAGGGTTTTTTCTCAAATTTATTTTCAAGAGGAATCAAAGATCGTCTCGAATCTTTACTCGAGTTCTTATAAATTTCTTGATGCAAAATCAAGTAATTACGCGATTCCCTTGAGAATTTGAAACTTCTTTCCATGTCTGGATCAATGTTGATAAAGAAATTTTCCAGTTCCAATTTGCTTTTAGCTTCCTTTTGCGAAAGCTTCGTGAAAAGTGGTTGTAATATCGCAAATAAATGCGTATAATTCCTGCAAAGGCGACTTCCGTTCTTCAACGCAATGGAGGATTATGGAAGGATACGTACTTTCTAAACGAATTCCTTGATAATGCGAAGGTTGCAGTATCGTAGTACCTTGTATTTTACGTGATCGCTAATGATAATTACAGTATTCAGACTTTGCAAATTACAGTTTCGATCGCGCTTAGAAACTTCTACTTGAAGCAGAAGAAAATGGTACTTCGTACGAGTGTTTCTTCAGTTCTGATTACTATGAATGCATAAAATCAATTGGAAAAATTATGAATCACGAATCTTTCGACCCTTTTTCACTTAGCTTACTCTCATTACCAGTCAAGTACGATCATAAATATACATTCAATCGATTGTCTCAAATATAAATTATATCAGATATTGTCGTTTTATATATATTTTCAAAAGAAGTGCATCGTTGCTGATTGTACTTTAAATAAAAAGTTCCCTTTGAATACAATTCTCTTGGATGATTTGAGATGAAATTATACAGTTCCAACATGTCTTCCTCGTCGATCAGCCGACCGTGAGAGTCCATTAAACGACACGCGCGTCAGAAGTGACGTTTCGAACGGAGCTTGGGAAAATCGTGAGAATGTTCGATGTCCCCATGTTCTACGCGACAGTTCGATGCGCAATCGTGCACTGCCTGCGGCTATAGGAAACTATTTAATCTCCCCCATGATCCTTTATTTTGGCGCGTGGCTGCACGGTTTAATAGGCGCATTCCGCTTCGCGAAGCATAGGAACGCATGCCACGGATTTTAGCGTTTATTTATTTTCTTTAGCGCTGAAAGCAATCTTTTTTTTCTCATCTGACCGCTGCCACCAATAATATTCTTTGACAAAACCGATTTACTCTCGAACGCTGCAAAATGAACTTTCACCCTAACTGAACGTAATCTAAACTGGCATGATCTAGTCTAAACTGGCGTAAGCTAAGCTAAACTAGCATAAAATTTTAAATAACATTAATATTTCACTATTTTAAAGTATTAATACGCGAGAATTCGAAAGAAAGCTACTTTTCCTTTGCAAATAGAAAATAATCGATATTACTTATTAAACGTTATTCAGCCGTTTTCACAATTTTGCAATATTTTCAAAGTGCTGTGAGTAACGTTTTACGTGAAATTGTTCGCTGGAGTCTGCTTTGAAACATTGACAAAAATTTTGTTCTTCGTGTACGGAATATGTAGAGGAGCGAGTCGATGAGCTTCGAGGAATTACGCGCGGATTAATTTCGATACGATGAAAGGCCTTAGGGTGCACCCTTTCGACGTTTAATTGGCTGGCGCGCGTACGTGGCTACGTGTGTACAGCTTCTCGCTCCTTTCGTGCGTGATCTACACACCGCATTTCGTGCGTACATATTCAACGGGTTCTCCCCATCAAACGTATCTGGACACTTCGATACACGTATAAGAAAAAACAGAAACCGCGAGATCAAATAAATAAATTTCTATCGAGAGTCAAAAGCTGATTCGGTGAGAACTTAAAGCCAGCGAGAAACTCGTATTAATATTCAGCGACCTGCAGAAAGTGACAACAAAGGAGACGTTCTGAAACTGTCGTAGCAATAGGAAATTGAAATTATGCGCGCAAGGGTATTGGTAGATCTCTCTGTTCCTATACTGCAATTGGGTGTTAAATTGCTGGGACGTGTAGCCAAAAATTAACATGTTAAACCTTCCCTAAAATATCCCTAATTTGGACATTCCTATAGAGTAACGATCAATTTTAACCCGTTGCACTCGCCTCCATCCCCAATCTTAGAAGCTATTACTAAAATAGCAATGTTTTAGTAATATTTTAGCAATCGTACCTATTGCTAACTTTCCATTTCAATAGAAAACCTCAGGGAAACGTGCATTTCTCAATAAGCTGCGGTGGAATAAGTTTAACCGCGATCACTAATCATCGCTGATGTCTCCTCGGAGGTGACACCTGAGTGCAAAGGGTTAAATAAATGTAATATCACGTTTGTTACGCGCACCGTTACCTAACTTAAAAACGAAATAATCTAACTGATAAGTGAAAAAGGAACTAATAGTGGCGAGGAATGTCGGATCCACCTAGCAGCACGCGGAGGTCGCCTTTAATGTCAGACGCGTCTAACCCCCTTTACACGTGTCATCCTGTGGACCAAGGGCGTGAACTCACGTTCACGCACGCCCACGCACGAGGGGAAGATAACCGTTGCGGGGTCACTCGACACGACTAGCTCTCGCACGATCTTCCTCTCCCTTCTGCCGGAACGGCGATGTGTAACAACCCTTACCGACACGGCTCTCCCTCTCTGTCTCTCCCTGTTGGGGTTGCACAATCGCGGCCTGATTGATAATTTATACGGTGCGTGCAAGTTATTTGATTATCTGCCCCCCAACTGGCTCGCTCTCTTCTCCTGCTTTCGTCTCCTTTCCGGCGCCTACCTCTCTTCTATCTTCACCGATGCCTTGTCTTCTGTTTACCTTCGCTCCAGATGTTCCTTAATCCTCGACTGCTTTGATCGTATCCTACTTTCGTTAGTTTTGTGCGTCCTTATCAGAATGCTTCTCGTGGAAACGCGTACGAAAAGTATTTTCGGTTTTGTAGTAACAGTTGCAAATAAAATGACGCACGACTTGCTTGTGACCGAACCTAAACGTGACTGATGTCGAATGTGACACCGATAGAGGTCTTTGAAAATAATCGCAATGCTATCTATGCGTGAACATCGAGAATGCTTCCTCGCCAGTCCAAGGAAGAAGTTAAATTGACTACTCTTAAGTTTGTACAATTGTATTGCGCAATTGTATTTAACCACAGACCATCTGATGGATGTGCATTGTCTACATTTTCTGTATTACATCGCGTACAATATCTCTTTCGCGTGCAATTACACGAATCACGTCTCCGTTCGGCCGTGAAAAAGGCGGAAGGGTAAATAGTAACAATTACATATTTTGCTTCTGATTCTGAGATTGTGTGGGTCCCCGCAGAAGCGAAGGCACGAAAATACGAGGGTGGCAAGGTTGGCAGGGGTTGACATGCGGGTGAAATCTATGGTATGACAGCCAGGGGGCTGTATGGTGGGTTGATGACATAATTGGTATCATTCTGGATCTTCTTTTGAGGTAACCCATGGTGTATCCCCTGCACATAGACACGCACAAGGTGTGTAAACGCCTAGTCCATCTGTAAGCGCTTGCACACCAACTCTCTAACCTGGTTTTGCACATGTTTTCAGAGGTTTCGTTACATCGAAAAATAATTGCGACAGTACGATTTGCACTGTTTTCCTTCTTTGGGCTCAAAAGATGACTGGAAGACGTAAAATGTATTTTCTGCTCAGCGCATTATCATATAAAAATAAATCGATATAGTTTGAAAGCGAACTTCTTAAGATTAAGCCGCCATTACAATGATAGAAAATCTTTAAATTAGTACGCATGTCGCTTTTGCAGTACAAATAATTTCAACATTCTCACGCCATAACTTTCTAGTATTTCATTTATTTCATGCTAAATCTGCTTTTTCTAATTCAGTCATGCCGCAACATTCTTTCTTCAAAGAATTAAAATTGAGATCTGATTACTGCAGGCTTTTTCGATTGAAAGGAACTCAGATTTCTGTGTTCCCTGTTGCAATAATTACTGCAAACGATATTCTTCTCGTCGTTTAAATGGAAGCAACGTTTCCCCTTGAAACCAATTCCTGAGAACTTCGTTCCTCGTCCACTGTTGGGATTCACCAAGAGTCGCTTCCGATGATCCTCCGTCATAGCTGGAATTTTCAACTCGTCGATTTCTTCATCCTCTAATTTCTCGTCGCTCAAAGGTTCGAACGTTGGTGAATTTTCTTTCGCGTTTACGTTTCTCGATTGTCCAGTTACTGACTGAGAGTCTGCATAAGTTTCAGTGTTATGTATCACTTCGTTCAATACCACGCTTGGTTTTATTCTTGGTTTCGTTCGAGATCTAACCGATCTAGGAGAGTTTATCGTTTCCGCCTTTTTGTTTTCTTCTTGGCCGTCAGCTTTTAGCTCGGTTGGGTTTCTCGATCTCAGACGATTTCCTATTCTTATCGGCAATTTCGAGCGAAGCTTCTTTTCTGTCCTCGCTGGTAAACTCTGGTTCAACGTGGCAGTTTCCACTTTTACCGACGATTTATCGAGCTTGCGCTTCAAACACCCTGCTGTCCTTTCCACGATATTCGCCATTTTTTTCTTCTTATCCTCGTCGAATTCCGACTTCGCGCTTCCTGGTCTCTTCAAATATCGATTCGTCTTGTCGTTCCAGCCGAAGTTAAGTCTTTCTGCGATTTTGCTTTGACTTTTCGGAGTTGGAATGCGAGTTACAGGATGCTGCTCGTTGGAGAGACTGATGAAAGTGTTCTTCCTGTTATTGAAGGTGCCCGTTGCATTTTGATCCTCGCACGATTCTACAGGAACTGATTTGTTCTGAACAGACTTTGGTCTCGTTTCCTCATCGTCGAAAGGTATGAACTCCCAGAAGCTGGTTCTCACGTTGCACTTTTCAGCACTATCTGGCGTTTTGTCGATCGAACTGAAAAGGCTTTCATTGGATCCACAATTTTGTTGCATATCGGGCAGACTGTCCCTGTCCACTGCACGATCCACGTACAGTTTCGATTCTACATCTTGGCTAAATGAATTGTTCAATATATTTATATAATTAAAAGTAGTATTATAAATTAAATATAACTGTATATATAACTTTGTACAACTACTAATGTACTATACTACAACTGTATATATAAGATTACCGTATGCTCTTAAGACGACCTTCGATTAAAAAATTTATGTGAAAATGATAGTGGCTCGAATTTTATCTATCATTGTCCTTGGATTCCTTTAATAATTTTGTTTAGTTAATAAACTTATTAGTCTGACAGTCCTAGACTTATTTTACACATTTTGAATATGTTTTACAAGTACATGTATAATAAAATTACAAATTTATATAATTAAACTTAATAGTTGTAATAAGTATTTTCGCCTCAAGGACATATTAAATTCATTTTGAGATCAGTGAAGTCAAATATACACAGTGTCATTTAAAAATATTAAGGTGATCTTGATATTTTGTACAGAAAAAACATTTGTTTGTAACTTTTAGTACACAAATCTGTAGCAATATTGGACTAACCTTTGTTCCAAACATTTCTTCAACAGATTATCAGGATTGCTTGATACATGATCGTTAATGTTACAGAATACCCTGCCTGTACATAAAAAAGTATTCATCAGTTTGTTAGAATGTTATGAAAACATAATTTCTAAAGATTCACATAAAATGATCTGCTTTGTATATATATTCTGAGCATGAACTTTTCTTTGCTAGATCTTGCGGATACACTAAATTTGACAAATAAAATTTCTGGTGCATTCTTTAAGTATTTCATATCACTCAAAAGTTCCAGTCAGCATTGTCTGGACGTTGGCTTTGGATTCTTCAGAATTGAACTCACTTGACGCATACGGGGAATGCTGTGCAAATTTGGTTGGTTTCGGAACACACTGTGTCCTCTGTCGTCGATCCACAGGCGGTGAACAGGTTCTGGATCGAATTCTGCTGGCAGTTGTCTCATCCCAGTCGCTCGACTTTGCCGAAGTCGCAAGTCTTCCATTCCTCGAGCCTAATCTGGAGAACCTATGATTCCTCTGCGCGATTTCAGTTTCGTTGCAACTTTCTTCATGGTTTCTCAGTAAACACCGTGGCATTTCTTTGGATGGACGGTCTTCGGTGTACATTTGATTTTTATCAGAGTACATTTGACGCGAATCGATTCTGCGATTGAATCTAGGATCATTAGAAGGAGCGTATCTCGGTTCGGTGTTCTTTGGATGAGATCGGAACGCGTGGCCATTTTTTGGTGGATTTTGGTACGCGTTCGCTTCGTTCGGAATATTTCTTCGCGTTGCGTTGCGATTGTTACGAACAGCATTTAAAAAGATTTCCTCGGAATTGTTTTCCTGCCTCCAATTGTTCGCTCTTGCTCTCTCTGGCGTTGTTCTTAATTCGGTTCTGAAGTCGTTGGTCTCTGGTTTTCTCCTGAATTCAATATTGTCCATGGTAACTTCGTACGGAGCATGTGTCTGCCAATAATACTGCGCATTTAATGGACGAATGTTAAAATTGATTCATTTAGTTTCAATGAATTTTTATGGAGCATTATGTAGATGCTTGATTACACAAGATGTAATATATTTATATGGTATATCGATGACACTGTACTGAGTAAAAAGGCTTTGATAAACACAGATCGAAAGGTGAATCGTTTGTGAGATATAAACAATTTCAAATGATGGGAAGAGCAAAAGTTATCGACTCAAATTAAGTCCTGAACCACATATTTGGAAAAAGTATACGTGGACGGTTTACGATTTAATATTTTCTACTCGTTTTTTTAATATCATTAGATGACAGTAGTTTGGAGGAGTATGCTACTCTTACTTCGTCCAACGGAAAACCGTTTTATACTATTTTAAACAATCATCTTCCTGTGTACATTTTTCTTTTCGTCGCACATACTTTTCTCATTGAATACTCACTCCAGGTATTCTCTTTGTACACTTTTTACTTTTAATACGTATACAATATTTCGTATACATTATTCTTCCTTTCCCATTGCATACTCATTCCATGCACTATATCTTTGCTTACATTTTTAAGTGTTTGGGTTGTATGTGTTACGTGTGGCGTAAGTGTCGGTACTAATGTGAATGTTGAGTGTACTTTGTTTGGTGGTACAGACAGCTGCCTTTTGCCACGCAAACATGAGTACACCCTCTTCGCCCCTGGAGTAAAGGTAAGTTTGAAATAACTTACCCTATAACCATGCCAGGGGCGGTACGCATGAATGGATTCCTTAGAAACTTCAAAACATACATGAAGTTAAAAAATGAAACATAAAACAAGATTGAATCGACACAAACTTGAAAATGTACATGAAGTTAGTGAATTGAAACATAAAACAAAATAGAAATGAAGAAGAAAGTATCGCAATAGTAAAAGATCGAAAACTTAAATAATAAAAATGTATGAAAATAAATTTGATGCGCAAACTGTTAGAAAATTTTTTATGAGAATGTGCTTTTAATATTACCTAATTCATAAGCTCAAAATTACCCGGTCAATTTCATCTCTTTTCGAATTAGAGTAACGTTCTTCCATATCCATTGCGTTACATTTGTTTTGTACCCTAAATCCTCCTTCGTTGGGATCATTATCGAATCTTTCTTTGTTACTCGACTTCGATCTCTCGTTCGATGTTCTGTTGAATAATTTTGGAGGTTGGCGTCGAGCAGCGTTTCGAAAATCATTATATACCGGTAATCTAGCGTCGCAACCCGTATCCGATAATTCAACTATTTTCCTAACATCTTTTGGAGCTTTAACGGAAATTATCGGTGTCATGTTGTCCATGATAAGAAACAACGGATTCTCTACGAAATTATCCATGTTTGACAATGGGCAATAAATCTAAAAAGTCATAAATTGTATCAACTGTATAACCTCAATTATTCTGTACAATTGTTGAGATCTCAGAGTAATCACGGTTGCTCAATTAAAAAGTTTGTACGCACGTGATGTTGAATTTTACAAAATCTTATCTCGATCAAATCCAGTTAATTTTCAATGTATTACTTAGAATTTTGAGTTGAACAACCATTGTTTGTGTTATTTACACTTTTTCGCTGACATTTTTCCAAATGGATCGATTCTACCGTCGTCAGGTGTTTTCGAATGTTTGCAGCAATCAATATTTGATCAGATTATGATTTTAAATAATCGATTTAAAAAATATATTTGAAAAATACGTAATCCAGGTTTACACATTTCGAAATCTAATTTTTCTTATTTTTAGCCAATCGTTTAAGAAATCAATTTTTATCTAGCCTTAAAATTCTTTATTGGAGATATTTTTAAATATATCTTGTATAATATCCCGCTCTATTTTAACTGGTACAGTAATCTCATCCTACGCTGCATCGGTAACGTAGGGAGTGATACGTTTTTCGCCAAATTTTCAATCTTAACCATTGTTTTTATGTAAAACGAAGCTTATTTGACGCTTTCAAGTATAATAATTACGAACCAAGGCAATATGCAAAATGTTACAGGTCATTAGCCAAATCTTAATATTACATTAAGCTTCATGTTTCGGTTTTTTTACGCAGTTCAAGACTTTACCGCTAGGTGAGACACTTGCTTGGACCTTGTAGCGATACCGACTTCCGTGTGCCAGAAAGTACATGTCCGACAAAAACATGTCCCGCGGAAAAGTTAGGAAAAACCTAAAAAGCATAATATAGTACGCTCTCGCCACGAAACACAAAGCTTTAATTCTTTTTTGTGTCGTCGTACCATATGTAATTAAGTTCTCTCGCGCTATTAACATTTTCTTGTTCAGTGCTTGTTATGATTGTTAGAATTGCTCAAGTTAGTGGTAAGTGTTACTGATTATAGAGGATAGAGACTGTTGAACAAATAGAGTGCATATTCTGATTGAATCCACGGTCGATCAACGTGGTAACTTGTGAACCGATCAATGTACAGTATCAATCTACAATCAAACCTTCATTTCTCGTTCACCGTTGAGATTCGCCATGGCCTACTTCCGGTAATCCTCCGCCATACCTGGAATTTTCAACTCGTCGATTTTTCCATCTAATTTCTCATCTCTGAAAGTTCGAATATTGAATAATTTTTTTTCGTATTTACATCATTTCTCGATCGAGAATATGCAAATGTTTCAATATTATGTATCACCTCGTTCGATACCACGCTTGGTTTCGTTCAAGATCTAATTGATGTAGGCGAGACTTTTGTTTCTGCCTTTTTATTTCCTTCTTAAGTTTCAGCTTTTAGTTTAGTTGGGTTTCTCAATCTCAGACGATTTTCTATTATCGGTAATTTCGAGCAAGTCTACTTTCCTGTCTTCATTGACGAACTCTGGTTCAACATTGCAGATTCCGCTTTTACTGTCGAAATAGGAAGATAGGAACATTGTACTTATTCAGTGGACGAACACACTAACAATAGTATAAAGCTTTCCAAAAGGAAAAGCAATACGGTTCTATATGTAAAAATAAGTATAAAGTAACCCCTCTATTAAATGGCAACTTGTTTAGACAATTTAAGCTGTATTTAGCTTCTCACAAAAGATAACCAGAAGAACAGAAAATTCAATAAAATCCTGATCTCATAATTAAAACTGTTTTGATCGATAGTATTAGATCATAGTTCAGTAAATCGAACCAAAAATACAAACATTACAAGTACTGGGTATAAGCAGCGTCCTAGAACTTCTACTTCTTGAAACAAATCTATAAAAAATAGCAGATAGTAAAAAATATTGAGAGACATGTTAAACATTACAAGCATAACAATGTGTGGAATACTGAACTAAAAGATATACAATTGCAGCTGCAGATCTTAAATCAATGAAACATCAAATAAAACATGGTTCACTAATCAAAAGTATCTCGCAAGCCATATCATCTCACAAAGCATTCCAAAATTCATTTAAACAGTAAAAAGGTGGAGAAAACTCTTTGTCGTCAAATAAGAGTAACTCTATAACTATTAGTTCAAAAATTCAGTAAATTTTTATATAAAAAATTACTATTCAGGGATCACTTATTGATAGACTACCCACCAGTTAGAACAGCAAAGAGGCACGGAGAATTGTTCACTTGCTTCAGAACTATTCTATTATTAGGAGCGAATGTAATATCTGTACAGATAATGCTAATATGTTTTATGTATTGTACAAAATGTCTTTTATTAATATCTTAGAAACTAGTATCCAAAGATAAAATTTTAGGTTTTAGGTTTACTCTCTACCATTTTCCTAAAATTTCCAATCAGCAACGTAGGTCTTTCCAAAGTACTACAGCCATTAATTCAATCATTTTTAAAGTCATTTTTTTTACATTTCTGTTAAAAAAGCTTATTTCTTATGTTATTAAACACAGTACAAAACTTGTTTTTATCAAGTTCTTTACAAAATTATCTTTTTTCTTTAATTATAGGCACAATATGGTATAATCTTGCAGTGTACATGTATATACAAATATTGAAATATGCTGGTTATCTAAGTTACCTAATTCTACAAATTATGAAATTTTTTTCTTATTTATGCATTGTAGAGTAAATAGCTTAAAATGAATATAAGAAAATAATATTCAAGCATTTCTAATAATCTGCTAGAAAAATGTTTCAACCAAATTTGGTCAACATTTGGATGTTGGTAAATATGTTGGTATCATATTTCACCACACATATTTGCTACAGCATTAACTTAAGATGACCTTCAATTAAAAAATGTATGCAAAGGTCTGCCAAAAATGGTAATAATTCAAATTTTGTTCAAGTTAATAAACTTATTAGTTTGACCAAACATGTTTGTTCCAAACATTTTTTCAGCAGATTATCAGGATTACTTGATACATGAGCGTTAATGTTACAGAATACCTTGCCGGTACATAAAAAAATATTCATCAATTTGTCACAATGTTATGAAAACATAATTTCTACAAATTTTAATATTATGATAATTTAAATATGTATTCTTGAAATGCTGGTAATAATTCTTTTATAATTTCATCCATATTATCAGTCAGAGCTGACATCATTCTATTCAATTCATTTTGTGTTTCTTCATCGCTCATACCTGAACTAGTTTGTTTAAGAGTTTCTTTTACATAATTCCACATAAAATAATTTGCTTCGTACATATATTTTACATATAAACTTTTTTTTGTCAGAGTATTAGATGTCCTAAATATGACAAATAAAATTTCTGTTGCATTCTTTATATATTTCATATCATTCAAAATTTTATCAAATTTAGTAATTTCTAATATATATACACTTTTGTTAACAGTGTCTAAATATTCTTCTTCTAATAAAACTTGTAAAAAATCTTTCAAAAGAAAAAACATGTTTTCAGCAGCTTTATCTTTTGTACTGCGTGAAGTACTTTTTTCTGAATTGGGATTCTGATCAAATTCAAGTAGTACTTGTACAAATTTTGTGGGGTTTATGAAACGAATGCCGCCAATATTTAATGTTTCTAGATTTTGTGCATTGCTGAAATGTTTATGTGGGTTTATTATTTCCAAATACTGTACTATATATTTTGCAAATGCTGGTAATAATTCTCTTACCACATCATCTACATGATCAGTCAAAGCTAGTATCATTTTATTCAAATTATTTTGCATTTTTTTATCGCTGAAACAAAATGCACCTGAGCAAGTTTCTTTTAGACTTTCTATAATATAATTCCATATAAAATGAAGTGCTCTATCTACATATTCTAAACATGAACTTTGATTTGCTAGAGCAGTAGATATCTTAAATATGAAATATAATATGGTTTGTGCACTGTTTAAATATTTCATATCATTCAAAGTGTGATAAAATTTAGTAATTTCAGGTATATGTACATTTCCGATTTTTCCTAACAAAGTCAATAGCAAATCTTTTAATTTGAGAAACATGTCTGTAGCATCTCCATTTTCTGTACTGTACGAAGTACTTTCAAAATCGTTTCCATGAAAGAAACTTCTATCACATTTAAGTAGTATCTCTATAAATTTCATGGGATTTATTAAACTAACATTATTAATTTTTAGTTTTTCACCTTTGTACAATGTGGTACCTATTTGGTTTTTGCCTGTTTCCAGATTTTGTATATTATTCATATTTTTTGCTTGAAAATCTAATTTCTTGTTAATATATTGTATAACTTCAGCATTTTCAGATATTTTGTCTACATTATTTGCGGCAGCCTTGCGTTTGATACGATTAAATTGTTTACGATGGTTTTTAGAACGGATCGAAGCTCTATAATCATCTAAAACTTTACCTTGAGTAGATTCAATGAGCTCTCCTGCAAATTGTAGATTTATAACTGCATTTCCAAGAAATAAAATATGTGCTCCTAAAAATACTACATCTAGAGTTTGAATTGTATCCCCATCTTGATATTTTTCATACATACAATATGCTTGATATGTTACACCAACACCATTAATACCCACATTGGTTAAGACCAATGAATTATATGCTAATTGTGTTGCTGTTCCTACAGCTACGCCATTTTTAGTGGCTGCAGTAAGAAGAACACTTCCTCCACTAGCTGCAAGACCAACTGTACTACCACCTATAGCTAACCATGATGGAAATGCGTCCCTATCAAATAAACTTTCTTCATGGCAACTTTTATCTACTAAGTTTTGTGTAGATCTGCCTATTGTCCACGCACCGCTTATCCCAGTTGCTATTCCAGCACCTGCAATTATACAAATATTATTTATTTTTATTCTAAAAAGAAGAAAAGGATTAATCCTACAAAAAAGACAATATTTTTTAGAGCACAAATAAATTCTATACTGTGTACTATTATAATAAATATAAATTTATAATAAATACAAATTTCAGATATATGATATTAACTCATTTACAAAATATCACACACCACACATTTACACTGTACCTAATTTCAATGTTCACATTTCTTCTTAAGATACTATAATACGACTGTTTAAGGACTTTGAATATTTAGTATGACGATTAAACATTCTAATATTGGCAAACATTAATTCATTATTCACTCACAGTAGTTGAAAACAAATCAGTCATTTTATATAACTAACCTATTGTCACAGGTGCAAGAGGTGTGAACATAGATGCAATACCTAAGCCAAGTCCAACTGCACCTACCACACTAGAAACTGTATCTGCACCAGCAAGAATAGTAGACTTTACATTACATGCAGGTGAGTTTAAAACTTCTAACCATACTGTAGAATATTCTTCAGTAATTTCACAAGATGGATCAGGTTGATAAAATCCATTTTTTGGAAAAACCATTGTGCACTTTGGCAAAGTATTATTTGTTATATAATCTTCCCAATTTTTATATACTCTACCACACAAATCAATATACCATACTTCACCATCTTTAGACCTCAAGATTTTAAAAATTGGCGTTGGTAATAATTGTATTTCTTCATTATCTTCTGCCGATTCAATTTTAGTACGAAATGTTATATTATAAATTAATCCATAATAAATGCATGATTCTTTTATGCAATCTTTCCCAAATAGAAGCACTTTATCGTATATAGCTTCTATGATTCTTTTAGCTTTAGGATCGTAAGAAATTGCAGTAGTAATATTATTATCCTTAATTATATCATCCTTTTCATTCATTTTAACATTATCTTTTGCATTTTCTGTAGGAGGACCAAACGTTGCATATCCGATATTTTGTTTTAAATATTGGTACTCGTCTTTCAAATATCTTGTCCATTCAGCAGAAAGTTCATAGTAGTCTTGTTGTTTTATTTTAGCAATGGTTAACATTGCTTCCTACGTAAATATAAGAAGAAATAATTTATGAGTGAGCAAAAATTTCAATTTTTTATAATTATCATTTACATAAAAGAAATCACATCTTCGAGTTAGATAATTTTTTTAATATGTTGCAGAAATCAACAGTAAATATTCAATAAATATTTACAAAAGAGAAATCAACTCCTAATCAGCTTTATCTTGAAAAATGTTGTCAAGGACAATATTCTAATCAACCTTTCCTTATACACATTATCATCTTTTGAATAACTTTTTCCTATACATATTAGGTCTACTGGAAAGTTCTGCCCGTTTATCCAATCCTAGCTTCCAAATATGGTTTGAAATGGTTTGTTGAACTGAGTTAAGCTTCTCTGCAATCTCCGATGATCAACTAAAGATGGCTGCCCAGAGCGTGCCTTATCACTAAGGTTAAAATCATCTGCTTCAAATTTTTTTAAAATCACCACTAGCTTTTAACAAATTTTGACACACTTCGGTAACATTTCTACTTTGTTGGAATTCATACAACATACAGTGCCGCAAATGAACTTTATTAGTACCCATGTTTTCACGATCATGTCTAATTTAATAATGACATGAGATATTTTTACTGTAGTTAATTTCGAAGGGCACATGTGTATAAATACAGTTATAAAGAGATACATATACATGGCTCAAAAGAGTGTGCGCATACATGCGTTCAAACTTGAAACAAGATTATCGGACAGAACTTTCTGGTAGACTTAATATAATAACACCTGCTTAGGTTTAGTTTTCAAGATATTTGCATACAAAAGATATTAGCCATTATAGTGAATTCTGCTCATAAGTGAAAATTGTTCAAAATGTTAATTCCTACAACATATAATTTTTTAGTGAAAATGATAGCAAATAAATCCATACAGTAAACAATATTTACCCAAGCAATATCTAATCCAGCACTCGTTTCTTCAGTTGACATATTGATCAATTGTGCAAGTAAAAAGTTTTTTTTCTGCTATAAAGATCACTTTATCTGTACATAAATAAGTATTACATTATTTATTAGGAGATTTAATGATAAATTATCATATTTCTAAATTTTAGAATAATTGACAAATTTAGCAATACATAAAATTTAAGTAAATTCTCATTTACCTTTGAAAAATATTCAATAATAGAAATAGAGCACAAAATTTATCACCAATCTTGTCACCAGTAATATTCTTTTACGAAATTACATTAACAGTACAATGTTGTCTAAAGTTAAGACGCAAATGTGTCCGAACAGTCCAGGATTCAGTAGATAAATAAATTCCATCTGATCGCAATACCCTAATTCCTTTTGTACGTAAATGTGGGAATCCCATAGCTTTTCAATTGGTGATTTATCTACTTTAGTTATTCTAGTACATATATACACTGAACAGGGGAACAAACATGTAAAACCTATACGTATTTACTTGTACGAGTAGAACGAAGAAACAAAGAGTATATCGATGTATAGATAAACTCAATGTATTCTATGTATAGGTGTACTTAGATGCATTCAATCACGTTCGCTTCCGATTACTCAAAAGATACTCAAGATTACTCAAGCATGCTGATTTTTCTATACTGATTAGTGATTTTTCACGACTGTTTCTGATTGGTGGTGAGAATAACTATTCTTCGCACATGTCACTATATTTTATATTATAGTCAATTACAAATCGCTTAAATGAGTTATTAAAATTTCGAAATCGAGAAGAAGAGTTAATATACATACATTTTATTCTTTATAGTACAAATATAAGATAAAGGCAAAGAAAAATACATTTACGTTATGTGCATAAGCGTAAGGTAATTTTATATTTGCATTGTATTTAGGTATTTTCGTATAACCTATATTTAAGTATTTTAAACATACAAAATAATTCAATGAAAACCAAGGACAAATTCAACGATAAATGAAGTTAAATCACGACTCTGCAGTTTCTATTAGTTATTGTTAGGAATTTTACACGCCATCTTTAGATACAATTCTCATTAACCAATTACAATCGATATTACTCGATACAGCGATGGTATATAGAAAACAGTGATATTATAGAATTTAGTTCATTTATCCTACGGATAAATAGCTTAAAAGTATTATTCAGTTAATATTGTTTTCAACACGTGGCTGAAGGAAGTTAATTCTTTGTAATTGGTAAGATGTTCCTCGTTAGTATTATTTTTTAACATATGAGTTGGCCACACTTGTTACTAAACTATTTTGCATCCAACTAGAGCTGCGCAGGTCTTTCTTTACGTATTACGTTATTACTTGAACGTAGCGTCGAGTGCAATATGATATAGATATATGTGCTACATTTGATTTGTGTATTCATTATCGCTTGAACGTAGCGTCGAGTGCACTGCGATGTAGTTATATTTGTTATACTAAATCCAACGACTTTATTACACGTTTTGTTAGGACATATTGTTTGAATAAAATAGCAAAGAGAATTTTAGACAGGAACTTTTATCTTCGATACTAAAATGAAACCGTAGCTAATCGATTGTTTTTGTTAAATCATGTTAAGGCCGTTAGAACGTTTGTGCAATCTCACGATTCTTAAGTTCGCGTTCTTCCACATGTGGATTCCACGATGATGCATGAACGTCACCTCCACCACACCAAACTTAAATAAGAGTGGGTTTGGACTCGAAAGAAGATTCATGAATGGCGGGACGGACCAACGGACCTCGGACAAGAATTGGGCCTCGACAGAAGTTATGCGGACGGTATTGAATGTTAAAGATTACTTGTAACGTGGAAGATACTCGATATTGAATATTATTTGTGGAAGAAGTTACAAAAGAGATTGCAATTGGATTAACCCTTTGCACTCAAAATTTTTCAAATTTGTTGCTAACGACTCCCTACTGTTCAAAGTATTTTACTTAAAATTTATTTCAAAGGACAGTTCCCCGATAGCTGCTCGTAAATAATTTTGTTTATTAATTATATTAAACATAGCTCTCACACTCGTCAAAGGAGTGCAAAGTTCTGAAGTACTTTATTGAAGTTGTCCTTACTTTCTTCAAATTAGTATCTAAATATTAGGGCATTTATTTTCTTTTCTTTTGTATCGATAAACACCACTTTTGAAACATCGATACCCAACAGTTAAAAAGGAACCACATGAAACCAAGAAATATTTATGCTTCATTAAATAATTTTATCGTAGCTTTCATTTTTCGTAGTCTTCAATCTTAAAGTGTTTCTTCCTCGTTCGATTGACGGTTTGAGAATGATTGAGAAAATAAATGTGGAATTATCGTGGCTAACATAATTAGAATGATAGCGCGATAAAATCGTAGCATATATGCAAACGGGATTTGCCTTCACGGATTTACGATATCCGCTTACACTACGGCATCCAGTCTGATAAAAGTAGGGTCGCGCGAATTATCGTTGCCGAATTTATCGACCATTCGGTTATCTCAATCGACGCGACACGATGTATCGACAAAACGTATATCACGATCTCCCTCGATGCGAATCGTCGCTTGCAATCTTTAGAACGACGATTCGCAAAATCATTTGTTTCAATTTCTTTATTCGTTCTCCTTCCCATTAGTGTTCGTTCTCCTTTCCATTTAAGAATGACTTTTAGAATACAAGTTAGATGATAGGTTAAGTTGCAAACATAACAGTTTGTTAGCATTATTATAATGATATATATGTGTGGGATAAATTGAATATATTTATTATTAAAGGACAATTATGAATCTTATTCATTTGTTTGAAAAGTTACTAAGAGAACATAAACAGAGCTAACTCTTGTACGACTCAAATCTAACTTGTACGCATAGTCTCTACAGCATCCTTAGGAGGCACGTATAAAGGCTGCTTACAATATAAAGACAGATATTGAAACACATTAAACCTATTTTTATAAAGTTATCGTATAAAAGAAAAATTTATGATAGAAAATAAGTAACATAGTCTTAAGGTAAAGAATAATGTAAACAAAGATACCATGAATATAAAGTACATAAAGAGAAAGTAAAGAATGAGTGTGTAAAAAGAAATAATGTATAAACGTTGGAAAACAAAAAACTTAAACTCATATTGAAGGACTGCTTAATGAGTGAGATTATCTTACATGAAACTGACAGTAAGGCAAATATTACTGTATGTTAAATACCGTTCCAAAACCTGATATTTTGAATAACATAGCTTTACAATACATCAGTTATTATTGAGTAGGAGACATTGATGATCAAAAGATATCAATTATGTTTTCTAATGCCTTCTTAATGCTAATGCTAAAACTGAAATACTTTAAAAGATTGCAAAGTGACACATGTGCATCATAAATCAGGTGTAAGCTTTCATTGATCCCTAATGTAATGTTTGGGACAAAGTATGCCATACTTATTACTAGCTTCGATCATATTTTATACTGTATATGGTTAATTCTATATTTTATGCTATATTTGATTTATTACATTCTATAATTTTGTTAAATAATTACATCTTGTTTAACATCAAGTGAACAAGTTATTTGTCACATTTTTCTGAATAATTATAAATAGACACATTAGAATTTCCTTCCAGTTTTGAACTCTAATACCATCACTTTTCCATCGATCAATGTATTAGTAAAGTTTTAAGTACAGAGACAGAAACATATTTCTCAAGGAAGTAAAAAAACAGGGAACAGCTCACAAGTGAGGTATATATAGTGATCTAACCATAAAAATCTTGTTTTAAAGTTATTAACATTTTCAAACAATTGTTGTTTCATCTATTTTTGAAGCACATAAGGATTATTCTTCAGACAGTGGTGGATCTGTAGTAATAGGTACATTAACGTTACAAAAATATATAAATTAATGGTAAATTGATGGGTAATAGCAATACTTGCCATTTTTGCAAGTATATCCTTCAATAATATATTCATAAAAAATTCGTGGAAGAAATATTTTAAATAATTTGGTTTGAAGAACAGAATTAGAAATCTATTCTTTGTAGTGGAATGTGTTTTTAACTAACCTCTTCGCTTATAATATCGTGTGTGAAATGTGGTACGTTGAAAGGTAAACAACTCGTGCGATAGACGTGGTACGTCATTCGGACCAAATGTAAATAATACGTATGAGAGACGTAGTACGTCGTTCGAGTTATACTGCTAATTGTTCTGGCCGAATTCGGACGTGCAAGTATATTTTCCTGAAAAATATTGGAAGGGTACCTTTAAAACTGTGTCTTCAAAAAGAATATTAAGCGTCGATGAGGACAGTGAAAATTCTGCTAACATCGCAAACAGTGATTTGATAGATATTTCACGTAGTGATAGTGACAGTAGTGATATTTTACTTCCTATACGAAAACGTTCGAAGCGACTGGCTATTGAAGATGATATCGAAGACCACAGTAATCATCAACAATCAGAAGTATGGATTTGGAAAGAAGAAACTGAAATTAGTTGTACCTTACACATGCATTTACATATTAAAAGACATGTGCGATTTGCACAACTTTTGGCGATGTTGTTTATGGCACGTGCTAGTGGAACTTGAATCGTAAGGCAAGGGGTTAAGGTAATGGTAGCATCATAGTTGATTGATCATCGGGAATTTTCATCCGTTCGTAAAATATTCCTCACAATGTCCACTATGAAAAGCACGTTGGTGAACAAAAATTCGTTCCGTGTCATAATTAATAGATATATCACCGTTCGTGTACGCGTAGTATGCAATTACACTTTGTTACAAGCCGATGCATTTGGATGATTAATGCAAGCAGAAATTTTGACGAAACTCCGGCAGAAATCTAGCAGACGGTGAATCATGATGGCGTGCGGTCCAATAAATCATGGGTTTGCTTTCGCACTATAATCCACGATTTTTCATCCGTTTCAGCAGCTTCTTCATGCATTGGAAAATGCAAAGGAGCATCGTCGTGTCCCAACCACGGTGAGATTCGATAAATCACGATTTTTATCGTGTTCCAATTTCGTTGACGCGCGACACGCTTGAAAAATTGCGGCTTTTTATAAGAAAATTAATTTAATAATCAAGAATTGAAATATTCAGATCAAATAGAAGTGAATTCCCCACAGTATATTTATTTTCAAATATTACCACCGTATTGGGATGTGATATATTTATGAGATTAATTCTACAGTATTAGCACTTTAAATTCACCCTGTTGCAAATCAAATTCATACTTTTGTATTTCGTAATTTCCTTTTTATTTAAAAGTAACTACCAATTCATTAACCTTTTGTATTCCTTTGTCGAGTGTGACTCGATATCAGTAAATTAAAAAAAGAAACAAACATAAATTAGAACAAAGTTTGACAGCTATATTTAATGTAAGTAGTAAATAAAATTGTTTACAAGTAGCAGTCGAGGAGCCGTCCTTTGAAGTAAATTTCAAATAAAACATTTCAAACAGTAGGAAGTTGTTGGCAACAAAATTGAAAAATAATTCAGAGTGCAAAGGGTTAAGTCAGTACATATTACGTAATTCATAATTGTATAATTAATAGTATGTATGTATGAAAATTATGTGTAAATGGTTCTGCTGTAACAGTTAGGGGTAGTTAGGTTCTTCAAAAGATTGATAGATTCTATGATCTTGTGATTGGTTTCTTTACGATTCATGCATTTGGTAGTTATTACCGATGTACCTAGCACTTACCTTAAATGACGATCTGAGGATATAAAGTGACACGCATAGTAAATCTTGAAATCTGAGGAGAAAATCCGTCTGGTTTTTCATCAGCCTACATATAATTTTTGATTTAATTCGTCTGATTAAAAAATTGTCATATCTTATGAAAAGTTTTGCTGTTTGTTCAAATCGCTCTCTTTGTATTGCTATATTTCACACCTAGCTATTCTTAGTGATCAAATACAATGCACAACAGATTTGTCATTTATTCAGGTTTAACATATATATCGTTCGAGTCAACTGGAATGAGTATGGAAATAAAATCTGCTGTTTTGAATAGAAAAAAAGCAACGGAAACAGTCCCAAATGTGAGTTAAGCATTTGGAAAATATGCTACAAGTGTATAACATGCCACTTTTCTATATTCGTATCTTTTTTTTTTATCGATAATCGTCTATATTTAGGAGATGAAAAACAGTCCTTAATAATTTTGGTTAATTTACAAAAATAAAATATTTGTTTTATCTTATTTTATCAGATATACGCACGCGAATTTACACGAAAATCGATACGAAAAGACGAAAGAGTATTAATTTTTTTCTGAAAATTAATTACTTAAACGAATTCATAATTAAAGAACGCAAGATTTCTGATAATCTCCGAATTTTCGACTATTTTTACACCTCTAATGATAAACGATTGCCGATAGAAAAAGTATACGTATCGAATATTTTCGGTGCAAATTTACTTATGCGACATCCATCGTTAACGAAAGTAAGCACCATGAATGTAAAGCATTATTTTGACTTGTGTAAATTTCATTCTGGTGATGAGACTCTTGAACATAACTTACCCAAATAAGGAAAAGAATGGTGAACTGTAATTATTTCTGAGAAAATATTGAAATCTATATAAAATATATGAAAAATGTGTACTGAATACCAACGATAAAAATAATCATTATGGAGTCGAAAAAATGCTTATTAAATTCTATTAGATTAATATCTAGCAACTTTGACGTTTTCTTTATCCGTAACTTGAACAGTATAGCAAAGAATACTTTTTGTTCATCTATTGCAACTTTTACTATCACGAGCCATTGGTAGCTTACATGACACGACACACATTAAGTAAATAGTCCCTCGAATGTGAAGGCAAAAATAATCAGAGGATTGCTAAATAATGATGTTTTTCAATGGGAACACGAACTCAGAATATATTTAAACACCTGAGTGTGTATGTATATATAGATATATATATATGTATATGTATATGTATATATGTATATATTTATAATCGCGTTCATCATAAAAGTACAATAATAGCTTTATATCAAATCACGAGGAAAAATTCAATATTCACACGGTAGGCGCGGACAAGTAGCTCTTAAAGTTACCGATTTACCGAGGACTGTTTTTCCTGTGTTCTTCGCATATTGTATCTTTTCTCTCCCTCTCTCACTCTCACATTCGTTTGTTCGTTAATCCAGAGAAGCTTCTCGCGCGATACATGAAACGTGTGGTTTTTTTTCTTTTTCACTTTTGACGAAGCTGAAGCAACGCGGAGAAAGTACAATAGAAGATTGTATAAACAAAAAAATACATATACAATGCAGCAATAACAACAGTTTATAAAAAGAAGAACGCAATCGGCTGTTTCTTGTTCACAACGGAATGACTACAAATGCTGGATTGTGAAGGAATCGTAAAGCGGTTTGCACGCTTCTTCTACGTGCATAGTCTGTTCTTTGCACGAGAACAAAGCTATGCGAAACCATTTTCCTCGCAGAGAAATAAATTCCCCCCGTTCTTTCATTTCTTTCTGTCCTGCTGTGCGCAGCTTTTCTTTTATTTACTTCTTTCGCCTTCCCCTTTTGGTCAACCTGCTATCCCTTTTGATTTTACAATCGTCGCTATTACATAAATACTTTTTTTACATCGACGACTTAAGAGATTCGTCGAATTACGTTTAACTGGTCCGTATAATTTATTAAATCACCGCGCGATGCCCTCCACCATTTAATACGAAAAGAAGTAAAGAGAATAAAAGTAGAATAACGCGGAAAACCAATGAAATTCAAGTAAGAAGACTCATAATCGATTAACAACGATGCACACGCCTCCTCGATCTTCGATGCTCGAATACTTCGTTCAATTTTCGTTCGCAAGCTTCTGTTTTCCCTGTTTTTGTTCACAGTTCGTAATGTTTCAGGATAGGAGGCAATAAAAAAGGGCAGACGAAACGGTCCTGTCTGAAAGGGCGTTATAAATCAGGCACTTCATAATGTCCGTCACCCTTTTCGTGTCGCTCACTTACGAACCGTGTGTGGTTGCTTCGGTTTTAAAATGTTCGTTCGGCCATTCTACGCATTGGTACTTGTGCACTCGACAGAATCAGCGACGCGCCTGACCGTTAAAAAATGGTACACCTCGTTCACCGCCATTCACACTAACCGCACGCAACTGCACTATTAATTTATAGTGAACAACAAGTCACACTTTCTTCGTACAGTGTGCCAAAAAAAATTCATGTATCTTTACTATCACGTTTCGAAGGAATTCCTCTTGTCCCTTCGTTTGTTCTTTTTTTTTTTGTCCATTTCTCTTTATCACTCGTTCGCTCTCCTATCCTCCCTCTTCCACCTTTTTCTTTTTTTCATTTTTTGTTTTTTTTTTTGTTCCATTTTCGTCTCTTTGTTCCGTATTCTTCGTCCCGGACCACTTTGGATGATCTTGAAACGCAGCTGTTGCAGCTGTTGATCTCGAGCGCTCTCGCACATTTTCGATAACACATGATCGATCTTACTCGTGGTCTTGAGACTGGACGACCTTCATCAAACACTTGGATGATAGGTACGGCCGTTGATTAGTTTGGCGAAGAGTCTAGGTCATCAGCTCCGTTGTGTCGTCTGCGTACACATCGTCGGGAGGTTCCATCCCCACGGTCAGTTGTGTGTAACCTTTGTTCGTTTCTCTCCTTCCTGACATTGCCTGAAAGTAAAAAAGCAACCGCTTGATTTCATACTTTTGAATGCAAAAGAGGATATGAAGTGTTTACAACTGTAGTATAAATTAACTGTAGATACTAAACATCCATCGCTCACACGACCTCACTCGCAGTACCTTTAGTACTCTAAGATTTGCTATAATAGTCGTCTGTCTAACAGTTGAATGTTTAGTGACAAAAATATTAAAGATCTGAGGTTAAAGCGACCAATCATCCTTCTTTAGGGAGGACAGTCCTTCTTTTGTAAGTCCTTCCTCAAAAAGCGTCCTCCTACGTGTCCTCTTTTTCGAATAAAACCTAAATATCTTTCAATTGCTAGTTGATTTTTAGGTCTACTATCATCTGTCTTTACACTGTGTTCACATTATGTTGTAACTAACTGTTAGAATGTTTAAAGTAAAAGCGTAGGACCTACACAGTGTGAACGGGATGTCGCTTGAATTTCGAATAGTTTGTTTTGCAATCAACAATCTTATTGTTTCAAATGGGCGCATTATTATACTTAGTCCAAGTTTGATATGTACCTGAAGCGCGATGAATATAGTAGCGAATAAGGCCACTGATACCAGACAAATGGCAACGGCTATGGTCGTAGTTGCTGTTATGGCCAACGAGGCTGAGTCGTTTTTATCAGTTGTCCCTTCGTAGTTCGCATACACTTCAGAAATGGCTGTGTCAGCTGAGGCGAATTCTGTTCCTGGCACTCTCCTTTTACCAGCTGGTGAACTATTTCTGCAACCACCTGCGTAAATAATCAAGAACAATTTACTCCTGTCCGGTTGACATTTATGGAATATTTAAATATACAAAAATGTATACACTGTATCGAATATGCAATATTCCAGATTCGACTTCTTCAAAAACAGAGTATTCTACAAAAATATAGTTTTTACTGTCCACCTTTGGACACTCATTATTCTTTGTTTTGGAGAAAAGTATACGTTAGCGTAAGATCTGCACGAGTCTGAAACCCACCGGTTTCCGGGTCGCAGAGGCAACACTCTTCAGCTTGAGGCCCCTTCTCGTTACCCGTGCAACAGGGCACGCACTGATTATTCAATTTGTCCAAATGCAACGGCGGCGAGCAAGCGGCGCAGCTGAATTTCCCAGGGCCCGTACATCTTCGACAATCCGAGTGGCAGTTCTTGCAAAGTTGCGTCAGGGAATCGTAGTACTGCGCGCCGAGGCACTCCATGCAGAGGCCACCCTCGAGCATCGAGTGCGGCGGACAAGAAGTGCACTCCATCGGCCCTTCGCCTGTAATGCATTCGCGTATTAGAAACACGTTGTTGCGTTTGAAAATCCGGTTCCGTTTTCCTTCGTCCCCGTACCTTTGCACGTGCGACAGTAGTGGTGACACTTCTGGCAACCGAAATTGGATTTGAAGAACCCTTCGGGGCATTCCGGGTGACACTCTCCCGCTGCTAGTTGCCAGCCACGGGGACAAGTTACGCATTGGTCTCTTCTGGGCCCGGAACACGTTTTGCACGACAGGTAGCATTTCGCGCACTGGCCTCGATCGCTGTAATATCTGCGTTGAAACACGTTATTTTTTCACGTATTTGTCGATGCCCCTGTTACCATTCAGTAGTTTATACTTCAGGTCGTGAAAGCTTCAGTGACTTTGAATTTAACCGTGTGTTCATTCAACTTCGAGATATCAAAGTTATTATAATTATTATTATATATTAAATGTATATGTATTTTTAACCCTTTGCAATCTCTTTGCAATCTATTTACCTTAATTATAAGGTAAATATTACACGTGCAAGTATCTAAAAATGGCCGTCATCGAGTTTGTTTGCATTACTTAAAAGATTTTTTTGCATTCCTCAATTAATTGCAGATTTTAGTTATGTAAATCTAATTTGTAGTAACGTTACAAATTTATGGTATAATTGAAAATGTTTGGCACGTATGTTTTTAACATCGAAGTAACGTTGAAGTAAATAGGACAAGTCACGTAATGAATAATGTTCATCAAAATGGTCACCTATGTTACTATAATCTAATGATGCGAATATTGCGTTTGTAATATATTAATTTTGCAGTTTAAATTGGAATTACAAAAGGTTAATGGAAATTATCAATCTGTTAATCCATTCTATTATACAATGTATTAATACGTATGAACTATAACAGTTCCATAGAAAATTATGTAATGTTTCATTCAGAATGATAAACATAATTGATAGATGTTAAACTTATGATTGATAAATAATCAAATTTTCTAGCGAAGGTAGCCATGAAAAGCAGGTTCCCAGATCCATTGTCGTGTAGCGCTAAATGTTCAAACGAAAAGAGGGAAGAAAAAGGAAAATATTGAACATCGAACGAAAAACTTACCCTTGCGCGCAAGAAGACCTACACTCTCCGCTTTGCAGTTGGAGTCCATCTTGGCAGGCGGTACAGTTAAGTCGCGACACGCAGGTTTTGCAGGTATGCAAACATGGTACGCAGACAGGTCTAGATGGCTGAGCCATCGAGTAATAGCCGTCGTCGCATTGGTACACGCATCGTTTCCCTTGGAGGAGCAGCGAGTTCTGACAAGAGATGCAATGGCTCTCCTCAGGACCAGCGCAGGTCTTGCACGAAGTGTGACAAGGCTTGCAGAGGCCACTTTCATAATATTCGGACGTGTGGCAACGATCGCGGTGCTCAGGGGCGCACAGACTGTCCTCGTTCAAGCTCCAACCATCGTCGCAGCTAGTGCAAGTCGAAATGGTACATGTGGAGCAACCAGGTGGGCAAGGCACGCACTCTCGTCGCTTCTTGTCGGCGCTGTATCCCACTGGACACAATGCTCGACAGGCACCTGAAATTTGTAATGAGCGTTAGAAATTGCGACAGCTAAATTTATTACAGGGTCGCGGATGAATGCTACTTCTGAGAAAGTAGAATTTCAGTCGTACCATCTGCATAGCATTCTTAGACGGTACACGACTTTTGATTGTTTTCTAATTTAGTAGGTTTAGTCGTTTTCTGATTCTCATTAGCATTTACCCTGTTGTAAACTTAAGAAGTCCAGCGAGCTTCTGGTCACCGAGTGTTTGGGACCAGCAAGAGGTCGCTGCACAGTGGTTGACCAGACTATTGCCACCACCTTTAGTATGGCGAGCTTCGTCATCCCTTTTCTACAAATATACCATCAGTACTGGAAGGGATGACGAAGTGGCTTCAAGACGAGCATTAGCGTTTAGACTCAAACAGTACACAGACAATAACTGGTCATTTTAAAATAGTTTCCATCAGGAGTATTGTTCAGTGCTCTTCATTGAAATAAGCAGCAGTCTAAGAATTAGATTTTTGAATGTTGAATGATCATTTAAGTGTACATTCATTCATAAAATAATCTCGCGTATCGAGGAGAACAGATGTCCAAGTTATCGATCACTGTTGTTTTTACGGATCAGACGAGCACCTACCGTTCAGAGAAAACAATCCAGGTCGACAGGAGATGCATTGGTTCTCCGCGGTGCCGTTGCAGGTCTCGCACGTGGAATGACACGGCGCGCAGTTGTAATCTTGCGTCTCGTAGGTATACAAAGGACACGCCGCGTAACACTTGTTTTCGTACATAACCAGGTGATGCTCGCAACTGGTGCATTTATCCGGTCTATCCTGGCAGCTGGCACAGTTCGCCTCGCATGGTACACACGTACTGTTCTCCGTGTCTGAAAAACGCGCGAATATTATTCGTCTGCGATACAATTACGAGGGTCGTCTCAAAAGAAATTAGCACGCTATTTTTTAAAAATCCACACGGTAGGTGGGAAGAGACCGGGGCTCGCAGAAACCTTTTGTGTGGGTGTAGTCGCAGCACTGTAAGCAACTATGGAGACTCCATTTGCTTCTATCGCCTATTGCGAAGTTCGTGCTGTTATTCCTTTCTTTTTACGGAAAAAAATAAAAGTGCGACTGAAATTCATCACGAGTTGTGCATAAGAAGAGAAATAAATGTACTGCACCTAATCTAACCACCTGTCCACTATGGAAATGCAACGAGTAGGAACTGCTCGAGCAGTTGCCAATGACCCAATCGGGTTGACGCAACTTAAGAAATACAAGAAGAAGAATAAGTGCATAACTGTGGATAAGAATAACTAAAGACTTATAGCGATTACATTTATTTGGAGACCCTTCAGTTGAACTGTGAAGAATAACTAAAGAGTTCTAGCGATTACGCTTATTTGGAGACCCTTCAGTTGAACTGTGAAGAATAACTAAAGAGTTCTAGCGATTACACTTATTTGGAGACCCTTCAGTTGAACTGTGAAGAATAACTAAAGAGTTCTAGCGATTACACTTATTTGGAGACCCTTCAGTTGAACTGTAAAGAATAACTAAAGAGTTCTAGCGATTACGCTTATTTGGAGACCCTTCAGTTGGATTGTGAAGAATAACTAAAGAGTTTTAGCGATTACACTTACTCTCGTAGTATCCTTCCGGGCATTGTTGCAGACAGACAGCCAAATCGGTGACTCGCAGATGGGCGGGTGCACAGGAGAGACAGGAATCCTGGCCTGCTCCGGCGCAGATTTCGCAGGACTCGTGGCAAGGCCAGCAAACGCCGCCTTGATTCGGGAAACTCCTTGGTGGACATCGACTCACGCACGTGCTGCAATTGGAACTTCTCAAACAAAAGTTCTTTCGAATCGTTTACCTTACCGTTCTCTAACCACTTTAATCCATTCTTTTAGGGGGAGAGCAAGCGAGCGTTCGCCTCGTTAGTTGGACAGCAGCGTTTTATCGGTTTTCCTTGGGTCGAAGGAAAGACGCAATCCATTTGTTAGATTATTTAGTGCCTCGCATATTGTTATTCACGTTCGAAGTCGTTGCAGTGATAAAGAAATAAGGTTTTGTTACAGTCGTACAAAACAATGGCGTTAGTCTCATAAAATAACAGTAAACACAATGTTAGGTGAGGTTTAGCGTTACGAAACATTCATGAAATCATATTTTGTCGCAACAGAATGATCTTATATTAATTATTTATTTTTTGTTTAATATTAGCGATCTTGGAATTCAGTCGAATTCTTAATAATTGCAAATCTATTTGCAATGCATAAAAAAGTAGCGAGTTTAAAATAAATTGAAACTGTTATACGCAATTTTGCTTAATAAAATATTGATATTTTCTCGGGAATATACTTTAGGAATTCTGAAAGTGCATTTTAATTAACGATTAAATACGCTTCTGCAATTATGAATATTATTATGAGAAACAAAGAGCAAATATTAAAGTTTTCATCCACCGCAATAAAATATGTACTTTATTAAAAATTGATTAAAGCTACTTTACGTGCATTGATGCAAAGCAAACACAAACAGTCAATGTATCACGGAATAGTTATGTTAGTTAATTATTATTATTACCACTTCTATCGTCGAACATAAAGTTTAAATAAAGAAGTTTCCCTTTCTCTTCTGATAATATTAACTACAAAATTAAGATCGCAGATATTATAATTTATATAAAAGAATTTATAAGTAATACATAAAGGATGGTAAATATTTTGTATACCGTTAAATTTGTTCATTTTCTCTACGCGAAATAACAAGAAAAGTGACTAAATTTAATTTCTTTCAAAACTTTTTATGACAAAATGTTTGTGCTCGTATTTTTAGTTTATTTTTATATGTCGAATCACTCTTTACCCAGTTCCATCATCCGTCCTGTCACACCCTGTACAATAATGTATTTCGCAGCGAAGCGCGTGATAGAATGTTTGCGTGAAATTTATTACAAAACATATATAATTCTGTCTGCCAATTGATATCCGTGGATCCAAAATTCAGCGTTGTATTTTTATATAAAAAGTTTCACTCTAAATAATAGGTCGTGTTCTAAACGATCGCCAGATGCGATGGATGTGCGAATGGCGCGATGCATCGTGAAATTAAATAAATGCATAGTAACTTAAAAAAAATTAATTTTAGTAAAAAATATTATGAACTAATATTCGTTAAAATAAATGAAAGAATAAATTAGCTTCCTCTAAGAAATGTATTGTAATTTTTAAAAAATAATACGTTGAGGACGCAGTAATTAAATAGCGCGAATTATTTAGTATTTTGGAGAGGATGTGAAACGTTGCAATACGGTAGAAAATGTTTTTATCTGCGAGACTTTTTTAAAAAATCAGATCTTTAATAAAACAGGAAAAAAGTAAATGTTTCAAAATTTGCTATTTAAAAATTTGTAAAAAATAATTGAAAAATATTAAATTTTTGGATATATACTCAGTTTTAACTTTGATTGTTGTAAAATGTCATAAAATTGTAAGAAATTGTTCACGAAAAATGTTGCAAGTCAATTTTTCAGAATATTCGACGTGTTATGCTTATTAAAAATGAACAAGTTCAAAATAAGTTTGAAATAATGTGGACGCAAGCAGCAGGAGTTAACACGACATTTTTGTGAAATAAAGAATAACAGCTCTGGCCAGCACGCGAAATGTAACGAAAAATTAAGTAATTTAAACAATCCTGCCTACGTCCGTGTTTGTCTCGTGCAGGCTTTGTCGCGAAATTTCAAAACTCATCAACCTTTTACTTTTGGACATAATACAAGAGAATTCTTGTTTTACCCCTGAAAGATGCTTTCGCCTTTAATTAAGACTGCCAAATCTTTTGTACACAATGTTTAGCGCAGTCAGAAAGAGAAAAGTATCAAATATTATAACTGTACTTCGCGTGAAAATTCTTTTCCCGCAGTTACTCAGCATTTTGTACAGAATCAACATCAAACCGAGTAATCTCAACTATCCAGTTACAATCGACAAGTACATATCCTGTGATAGGAAGGAAAAGTATTTCCAGTTTTGTAGCGTGAAATAAAACCCTAAACCAACAGCTGCAAACAAAACCACGCACAACTTGCTCGCAACCAAACCTAAATGCGACTGATACCAAAAGGAACATATTTTAACACCGATGATCGTTCCAAAAGGATGCTATCTATTTAACGCGAAGCAAAAGAATTTGCGATACTTACTTGTCGAGTCGATAATTCTTGCAAGCGATACACTGAGTGGGTCCTTTGCCATAACAGCCCTGGGGATCGCACTGGGGATCACAGTCGTGAAGGATCTTTCTAGTGGTGTCCAGCGAGTCGTCCCCGACTTGGGAAGAGGACAAGGGCGAATCGAACGAGGAGGAGGTGTCCCCGGGTAGTCGATTGGTCAGGATTGGCGCCGAGGAGCCGTCTAACGTAGCCACGGACGCCTGGACGTTGGACGCGGCGCCGACGTACGGGCCCTGGTAGCCCTGAAAGGTAGACGAAGGAAAGAAGTCGACGTCGCCGCGATGGCCCAGCGGTAGCGAGTCATCGTCTACGGGAAATGGATAATGCACGGGAGCGTACGAAGAAGGCGCTTGTACCGGGTTAAATTGTCGTGTTCGTATCCTGATCGGGTTGGTCGCGGTGCCGTAGAAGATCAGCTGCCACTTCTTCAGGATTCCTGTAACAGCAGACGTCGCAGCTGTTGAACCGACTTCGCTAATTTCACAGTAATCGAGGAGTAAATTGGTGAACGTTTGGCGCCAGAGAAGAGAGATATTTTTAATAACGTGGAGGAGTGGTTCTCAAAGTGTGCGCTCTATGGTATTCCAGAGAAGAGAGATATTTTTAATAATGTGGAGAAGTGGTTCTCAAAGTGTGCGCTCTATGGTATTCTAGAGTAATGTGGGTACAGATTACTCTATTATGCCATTTCATTACGGAAATGCCGCTATTTTAGTTAATACATCATTATTGTATTAATTAACAGCGTTTTTTCTTGCAAAGAGCTGCTACATATTGGCTCGCAATCAGGCCATAGCGCTAAAGTAGTCGCTAAAAAAGGCTTGAGTTGATGTGTGCACAACAAATGTGTACACAGTGCGCCTACAATTATTTGTAGGATTTTAAATGCACCTAGACTTCAAAAAGTTCAAGAACCACTGATGTAGAGAGTGGTTCAACTTTGCGCGCTAATTTCGCTTAGACGAGCTGACGAGCGAGAACGATCGTCGAAGTTTAAATTTAATTGCTCGGCGATAGCATAAATGAGATCTCAATCCTAAAAAGAAACATCAAATTAAATAAAATGACATTTCTACTCGAATTTACCAATAATACATCGAATGGAAACGATTGAAATTAGTGTCGTTTCCTAATTAAAAATCGTTATGGAAAAGAAAAACGAGTAACTACGACTCGGATGATTAACGAGCTCTCATTTGACTCGCAAAGAATGCAAGACCAATTATTGAACGCTAAAGCTACTTGCCTGGAGAATTAACGTGCCGATTTCCTGCGTTAATTATCTGCAGGGTCCATCGGCCGTCTGCTTTTTCACCCCAGAAATGTACGCTAAGGAAAGGCCAATCGTCGAAGCTCGAGCTGAGCACGTCCCGTGGTCTTTCGAACAGCAACGTCGACGTAGTGCCCATTGGAGAAGTGAGCAGTAACCTCAAATTTCCACGTGGGAAAAACCTTAGGGAAACCTGATTACAAAGGTATCATTTGTTACTTGGCTCAAAGGTACAAAGAAAAACAATTATTTTTTTTATTATTAATATTACTTCCTCGTCTAAAAATTGATTACTAACATGGTCCACAGAAGGATTAAATTTAGATATTTTGAACTGATTAAGAATTATTCTTTAACGTACGATAAACTATGAACGACCATTGTATGCAAAATCTGTTGGAGGAAACCCCAAGAACGTTTACAATCAAATTTGTTCCCGCTTTATGTATTTTATTCAAACTTATAATTCATAAAGAGGCTGCAAAAAATTTACATTTTAATGGTATTGCAAATTTATTCCTTCTATGGGCAAAACTTGTAAATGCACGCAACGCACCGATTCAAAGGATCGTTCCATTCAAGATATACTTAACGAACCAGAAATGGTACTATCAACTCGACAGAGAATATCCCGTTTTTCAAATCGCCATTAAAATATGATAGATGTTACGATATGACGCACGTATACGTCGCGTCTGAACCAAAAACCACCATTATAATAACACAGAATCATGCAATAATTATGCATAAATACTGTCGCAAAATTGAAAGCGAAAACTAAATCTCCAATGGTAGCGTTAATCGCCTTTTAGCGATTAGGGCACCGTTAGAGTCGTAGCGCAATTCACGGTCCATTTTGCAACGCGACCCTTTCCGATATTCCCTTACCTTGCACTGCACGTGCTCGAGAAAGCGGACCTCGTTTAAGGAACCAGCGCAACCAGTGACGTCCATGTACACGCTCAGCGTGTAACCATAGGTCGGATCGATACGCCTCTCCTCGTTGATCTCATCGGACTTGCAGATATGTTGAGGCGGTACGTTGGTCCACTGTTCGGCCAGGTTCACCATTGCGCCAGCGTCCATGAGCCCGTAACCGAATTTGTGGGAGACCTTTCTCTTCACCCCGTTCAGTATCCAGCCGGGCTCCTTCTCGAGTGGGCCGGATCTCGACGTAAGCACCACCAGGTATTGCATGTCCCTCCACGTGAGGCTCGGGTTCGCCTCGAGTGCGAGGGCTGCGATGCCAGCGGCCAAGGGGGCGGACGCGGACGTTCCCGTGTGCTCGACCGTGCAAATATGATCCGGCCTTAGTTTCGCGTCCATATCCACGGTCGCGACGCTCTTGTCGTTACCCGGCGTCCCCGACGAGTAAGTCGAGGCGAGCGTCGAGCTGCACTCCTCCAGGTACCAAGGCTTGTAGCCGCCCTGAGTGGCGCTCGATATGGACAGGGTGAAGATGCTGTTCGTGTAGCCGTCGCAGTTGCACGAATCCGTGTGACGGCCGCCATTACCGGACGCCCATACGAAGATCGAACCCTTGCCTTTGCGACCCTGTTATTCGTGAGCAAACGGTATATAGTACCTTCTTACGAGTCGTATCTTACGAGTCCTTTCTGTGGCGTTGTGAAGAATAGGGAATTTAATGCCCTATATGCAAATTTAAGTGTACAGTGACGGATAATTTTGAATTTTGCTTTTTACGTTATTTGGAGTTCCAGGCAGCAATGAGTGGAAGCTCGATAGTTGCAATTAGTTAGCAACAAAGCTAAGTTAATCTAGTTTCTTTTAAACTTAACAAAGTTAAAAACTTTGTTCAGAAGATTGATAACTCATTTCCAATTTTACAACCAATTCAAGCTTGGCAAACAAAGAGAATGTGTTAACATACTATCCGCTTAGAATGTAAGAAAAAAGAAGAAGAATGAAAGACGCAACAGAGAGAGAACGCGCAAAGAATAAGTTGTAATGGAGGCAACTTACGCTCGTTACGCCATAAATAAACGCCCTCCTGGCAAGTGGGCCGGGACCATCGACGGTTTTCCCATCGTCCTCCGGGCCCCACGAGGCGCTGTATATATCGATGTGATCAGGATTCAATCCCAACGCCCTGGCTTCGACGGCATCGTTTACCGGGCCATCGAGCATTCGCACGCCTGAGAACACGGATGGCACGTGCGTTAGATAGCTTTCCTTCTCGATGCCCCGCGCGCGCGCGCGCGCCCGAATTCTCCGGATTCCACGGAGCTCGCATTTCCGAGCTTCGACCGCGAAACGGAACGAGGTGATCGCGAGGAAAAGAAGTCCAGCGAAGAATTTTAATTACACACGCGGAGTCGCTCCTCATCTGCCAACCATCGAGGCTCCCTCGGGAGGGGTTGCAGCCACGGTTGCAGCCACGGTTGCAGCCACGGTTGCAGCAATGTTATACGCTATTCCAGGCGCGTTAAATCGAACACGGACTGTTGACGTGCATTTTAATGGAAACGAGCAGATAATGTTATCGGAACTCGATATTCCCGTGAAGCGAGACGACTTATAAGCGACGGCCCGATACGCGGAATGAGTGGCACTCGGGTAATTGTTACGGGGTCGTGGAAAAAGGAGGATCGAACGGATGAAACGGCGCGAAGAATGTTCGCAACAGAGATGAGGTTGTTGAGAGGCGATTAAATCGCGTGAACGAAGTTAACGGCGGTCGGGGGACTTTGAAATGAGATTTTATAAAATTAGTTGTCCGTCTCTTCGGGGCTCCCCGTCATGCTCCCCTTTTAAGAGGTTAATTTATGTCGCATCGATTGCGATCGGCTCGAGACGTAAGAGAAAAATTGATCGCCTTCTTCATTTTTTGCGATTTCAATTTTCACGCTCAGGCATTGATCTTTCAATGAAATTATTATTCATCGAATGTGTTTGGTGATTAGGAAAACTTGCAAGCTAAAAGGTTGATTAAAACTTTGAAATACATGGCCAGCGGCAACTGATATTTAAATTTGTTTCTCCGCACTTTTGTTACTAAATTGAGTGAAGGCTATCTGTCAAAAATTAAACATTTAGTAGAGTAGTTTTATTCGAGAAATTAGTGAATAATTGTAACAAAAATTTCAGTCGCACGTACGTGTTACAAATTAAAAATTACTGCAATTATTTATGTACAATCCTACAAGTTTGTTGTTGAAATTTTACTTTAAATTTAGAGTCTTTAACATTTTTACTTGCATAAATAAAGCACTCTTTTTCTACCAAATTTCATTACTGGGTGTATATTTAGTTACTAAAATAATTTGTAAAATCGTTTGGGCTGTACTTATGAATTTAAATGATTTTTTTTAATATTCTGATGAATAAACTTACGGGCGGAAATGGGTGCAACAGAACAATCACATTGGTAGATAAAACATTGTGTAGGTACTGTTGCACAGCGTGAAGGTACGAAATTTATGTGCAGGAAATGTCTGCAAGGTTTGCGTGATGTTCATTTTGAAATGGATTCATTGTTTACCGTTTCTAACGGATGATAGTTTGAAGAGTCAACACCCGGCAGACAGAATACCTGGAAACTGTTCTACGAGGGAAAAGCTTGATATTTAGACCTGTGCCTTAAGCTGGACGCAATAATAATAACGATACGGGTCAATGTATTCATGAATTGCATTAAAATTGAAATTAAATTATCGAAAATTCAACGAAATTGCAGGAAAATTAAAAATAATTGAAAGAAAACAGATTTTCTTAGGGAAATAGCCATGAAACTTGAAGGGGTGGTAGAAAAATGGTGGTGAATACTAAATTTGAATCTGTATCTTCAGATATTTAATAATTTCTGAGATAGTTGGAGTTGTATTTAGAAACGCTGGCCATATTTTCGTTAAGTAGTAATAATCACTTCACTATCTATAGGGTATCCTATGTAAAATCGATAATTTTTTATTATTTCTTAAAATCACTCTCAAAGTTTGCACAACCATCTCTCTATTATCAATTTATTAAATAATGTTACACGAAGGATAATTAATCTTTCTACAAATAATACAGTTCGTATTATTATTTCTCAATGGTACTCTCTATGGATACTAAAGCCAATATCGACACTCTCGACAACCGACGACGATTATTACCACTTATTACTTCTTTTTTAATAGTGACAAATCTTAACTGGAACATGAGCTATTTAAAACTTCATAAAGGTGTTCGGGTTATGTTAATTCAAATGTTTTAAATGGAATTATTGCATCACAGGTGAAAATGTCTTTTAACATTATATTCAGTCGATATGTAAATTTAAAATGGACACGATTATTGTAATCCAGTGTCATTAATGTATGCAGACTAATGCATAATTATAATATTAATGATGCATCATCTGTCAGCAACATTCTATACGTCGATACGTACTTTACGGGCTAATTTATAATTTGCGAATAATTTCGATACACTGCTCACAATCCAAAAGCTTGTGCAATGATCAATATATTAATGTAAATAACTGCACGATACCATAGTTTTATTGTTATTGCAATTTTTTGGATGATTGCTGATCACGCGTAGTAAATTATACAGGGTATCGAAAAAAACCTATTTAACCCTTTGCACTCGAATGTCCCCTCTGAGGGGACATCAGCATTGATTAGTGATTACAGAAGTCAGACTTATTCCATCGCAACTTTTTGAGAAATGCGTTTCCCTCAAGTTTTTTATTGAAATGGACATTTTTTACTGCTGGTAGACGTTAGCAGTAGAAACCATTGCTAAAATATTGCTATTTTAATCAATTTCCATCGCTAACGTCTGAGAAGGAGCCAAGTGCAAAGGGTTAACGTTTGCATGGTACATAGAAGACACTGTACCGAATAAAAAAGTTTAACAAACATAGGTCAAAAGGTGAACCGTTTGCAAGATCAGAACACATTCGTTTGCTAGCATTACGATTAACCTTCGGATCTCGTCAAAGAGGAAGCGTCCCCGTAAACACGACGATGTTCGAGAAACGCTCGCCCACATCCAATCCCCTATCCAAGTGGAACTTGAGACAAACACCTCGAAATGGAAAAGTGAGCGGGGGATCGTAATTCATTGGACCGGATAGCGGAGAAGTCGCTTTTAATAAAGAGGGCCGTGTATCCGAATGGAATTTAATTCGCTGCAGTTGCGTTTTCATTTCGGAGCAGGGCACGTCGAAACGGAGACGGTTATTTATAGGGTGAGACGACGGAAGTCTCTCCCTCCTCGTCGCATGATTTCGCGGGGAAAAATTCGCAATCTCTTACCACCGATGCTCGCGTTATACGCGACGCCGACTCCGCAGTATTGGTTGAAGGCGACCGCAGCGACCTCGCCAGCGCAACGGGTCCCGTGTTTGTTGTCGCCGTTGTCTCTTGGCATCGGGTCGTTGTCGTTGTCGTTGATGTCTGTGCTGGCCTGGTGGTCGTAGTTCAATGCCAGGTCTGGATGATTCGTCTGTATGCCGTCGTCGAGGATCGACACGACGACGCCCTTGCCGGTGTAACCCTTCTGCCATGCTGGGCCAAGATTCATGTCGTATCCATCTTTGGCTCCGCCGTTCTGGAATTGAATCACACGCGTGAAATGTGTATTAATCCTTTGCACTGGGGTGTCCCCTCTGAGGAGACATCAGAATTGATTAGCGATCAGGAGGATTAAATTGTAATAAGATTAGTTAGCGATAGATACTATGGCTAAAATATTGAGCAAAGATCTTTGGCTCCACCGTTTTGGAATTGAATCACACGCGTGAAATGTGTATTAACCCTTTGCACTCGGATGTCGCTTCTGAGGGGACCTCAGCATCGATTAGCGATCAGGGGGATTAAATTGTAATAAGATTAGTTAGCGATAGATACCATGGCTAAAATATTGAGCAAAGATCTTTGGCTCCACCGTTCTGGAATTGAATCACACGCGTGAAATGTGTATTAACCCTTTGCACTGGGGTGTCCCCTCTGAGGAGACATCAGTATCGATTAGCGATCAGGGGGATTAAACTTATTCCAGCGTAGCTTTTTGAGAAGCGTTCGATTGTTGGAAAATGTTAGCGATAGATGCTATGGCTAAAATATTGAGCAAAGATCTTTGGATCCGCTATTCTGGAATTAAATCACACGCGTGAAAGGTGTATTAACCCTTTGCACTCGGATGTCCCCTCTGAGGAGAATAGATGCTTTTTTGTAACGGAGACACCCTCACTCATAATATAACTTTTGCTCAGAGTACTCAGAGGGTAGGTTTATGAGACAGACGCCTGTAATTTGCTACTTTCGAGGAACTATCGTCAAATTAGCACAGATATGCACTAATGCAATAATATCAACTTAGCAAAGCGCTGAATGTACAATTTCTTTTTAGTATCACTTAGTGTTTCATTTAAAAAAGAGTGTTACTCTTTTTGATAAACGTTTAATTGCAATTATACACAGTGATTCGCTCAACTTGGCCAATACTTTTTTTATTGTAGAGTTAACAAGGCAAATAGTTCAATGAGTTCACGGAAAATTTATAGTTCAATTATACGGTCGTTGTAATAATTGAGCGATTACAAGAACCACGATATGAAATTCAGTGGTAAAATACGAACTCTGTTGCGGACGTTTCACGAGCAACGATATTTTATCATCGCTTCAAACATACTCATCTCTTTTTACCCCTGCATTTTCTTTTATTCTCCTCGTTTTTTCTCTCAACAATTCCAGCGGACCAACGACGTTACAAAAATATCCGGCTAATACAAGCACCGTCCAATATCTCGTCGAGTGTTTGTGTTTTCTGCGCACCGTTCACGCGAATCTATTTACCTCACGATCGAAATATTATAATCTTTATAAAGTGTTAAAAATTCTAACACATGCTCGTAAACAATAGAATAGAAAAGACCAGAGAGACGCAAAGACTCTCGTTTGATCGTTCATAGCATTTTTTCGCGTTAATAATTGAATATACTTCCGTACGTGTAAACGTAAGTTTTTTCTCGTGAAATTTTATTGCTAATTTTTTAAGGAACATTGAAAAGTAAACTCGGAATTGCAAGTTAAACGGGGGTAGCTTTTTTTCTTTTTCTTCTCGCGGAACAAAGTGTAAATGTTTTAACTTTGAATCGAGGCGATTGGACCGTGGACCAAAACGAGAAAATGAAAAATTCGATACGGATTGTTCGCGAAAGGAACGGGTAAAAAATTGGCTGTTAACCGGTTAAACAGAGGATAATTGAATGAGGCGAGCCACATAAGAAAAATGGAACCGTTTCGAACGAAGTGGGTGTAGCGAATATTCAACAAGACCACGGGCGAAACTATGAACCGCGAATTAACTTGCTGCAAATAAAAGAGGCACGCTATAGGAAAAGTAATAAAGGTGGAAAAATAGGAACGAGATAAAATGTATAAAAAATTAGATTATCTCCTTTTACAATATTTATTCGTTCCGCGGGTTGTAATTTTTTTCCGCTTCCCGACGTAATTGTTCGCAAACATTTATTTCCAATTTAACAGCGAAACTCGCGATTTCCTTGTAAAATAGCTTTGAAATGTGTTCACGTATCAATTAAATTCTTTCGTTTCTTAAAATACAATTATGTATTGTTATGAGCACCAACCCAGTATATCAAAAACCATGGCCAATTAGTATTGGTGTAAAACAAGTTATCAGTCGCGGTAGACCAGATAACTGTTAGAGTTAGTCGATAGTGAGAAGTTTTACTGATTAGACACATTACTGATTGGAACAATTCTTTGTACAGTTATTTGCATATTAAAGTGCTTTAATTAGTTATTAGTCTGCTGAATTTAAATATGACGGAGGAACTCAGGACACGGAACAATATTTTTAAATGTATTGATCTGCAGAGTCTGTACTGATCTGCAATATTTATAAAAGAATGCTACTAACCTACTTACGTCAAAAAACCATTACTTTAGAAGTTATTTTAACTTCAATATTGGGAAGTGGTACTCGTATATTTGACTGCGCCTACGTTTTTTCAAATTACACATAGTATTTTTCGTAAAAGAAAAATAGTAAAAAGTAAGAGAAGAAGAGCAGAATCTGCTTTATATCATCCTGAAAAAATCCCTATTCCTGAATATGAAAGTGCTTTATTTGTGCCACAAATATAATAATATATACACACATTTTTATGCAAAGTCATGCAATACGCATATATGTGTGGGAAATATATACGCAAGATAATTGTTCATTGCACACTTATGCCACTCGAGTTGCGTATGCTAAACTGAAGTGTAGTTAAGTACGCTCAACTTGAGATGAGTAATCTTAGACGTAGACGATAAGTAAGATGCCTAATAAATGGCTGTTATTATTTACTATTACGTTCAATTGTAATAAGATTGGGCGAAATATTTTGTGTAATTTCGTCTTTAATATTTACAATTCGATGGATTAGTATTTACAACTAAATTTCGTTGAATAATGGACAAAAGTTGGATTTCGAAAGTGCTACAAAAATCGAAAATAAGATGATCGAAAGACGAATTTTTACACCTTTACCCCGAATTTTTTAAAGAATAACTCTTTCTCGAATTCGGTACTTTTGTCCCGATTTATCTCGAATTTTAGCATCCAAATGCTTGCTTCGAAAGAGGAACGACATGTATTCAGAGACTCTCGACTTCGATTTCAATCGAATTTTACTTATTTAAGATAATTAGTGGAGCAGGTAAAGATACGCGCGCGAGTAACTTCCGCTTCCACTAAGTCGCGCGCGCGAAATTTAAATCAAAATAATCGTCATACTATCGTAACGATATTTTCCTACACGGGGGTGAACGATTCATCCGTTGTCGATACGGAAGAGAAATTTGAACATGGCCAGAGATCGTACTTTCTCATACGCTGCTGCTCGTAATTCTTTATCCGTCACTTCGAACGATCGTTTTCGGTATAGTTAGCAGCGATCGCTGCGTCTGTCGTTTCTGGAATTAACGATAGGAATACGTTCTAGATAGATATATCGTCGTCGTTTTAATAGTCCTTTTTTACTAGTAAATAGGATTTCATTTTAAGCAATTTGTTTAAAACGAATTGCTTCCAATATTTATGACACACATATTATTCCAATACCACGGTGCTTGCATAGAATTTATATATTGGGTTGATAAGAAAGTATTTTCAGTTTTGTAGTGCGAAATAAAACCCTAAACTACCAGCTGCAAACAAAATTACGCACAATTTGCTTGAACCAAAATGTGACTAATATCAAATATAAAAAGGAAAAATCATAACAGATGGAAGTTTTCAAAAGTATTCACACTGCTATCTCTGTGCGAACACCGAAAATACTTTTTTGTCAACCCAATAACTTGAATTGATTGCAAAAATTGAAAACTTATTCCACCGCAATTTTTTTGAAAAACGCACGTTTCCCCAAAGCTTTCTATTGAAATAGAAATTTTCTATTGCTGTCAAATTGATTGGCAATAGTTTCTATCGTTAACTTTTACCAGCGATAGAAAATTGCTGGGAAAGCGTCGAGTGCAAAGTGTTAATTATATTATTTATTATATTAATTTTGCATCGTGAATATAATTGTAACATTAATAATCAAATATTTCAGTATACGAGTATTATATACAGAGTCTCGTATGATTTCTGGTAGTCACGTAAATGGCCGTTTCGATTCTTGCTCGGTGAATCAGTGGCTTAATGTGCCAATAGTTAACGAACTGAGAGAGCAATGGATACGGTTCAGCATTTCCAATTGTTTCTGATCGTCCAAGCAGAAATGGAATTTTCAAAAATTGTTCCGTCAACTGTTTTACTCGACATGGCGATAGTTCTAAATTTCATCGAACGTTTCGCATTCTTCGTGTCCTTGATTTGCAGTTCAATCGAATTCAGTCCGACACGCGTTGTATTATTCCAAACCATGAATAATTAAATTACCAATACAACATGTAATTTGTTAATTGTTAATTTCATATATATTATCAGTATCGACGATTCCGTGTTAATGGTACTTGGTGAAGGTCAAACTAAAATTTCTACAGCACTGGGTTAATTACAATATTGTTACATTGTTCATAGATAATTAACGGTAAAATATTATGCGAATATATTTTGATAATATATGTTCGAAGCTTTATTGGCCCTTTGCATTCTAAATTATTTGTCAATTTTATTGTCAACAACTCGGCAATTAAGTTTACTTCGAAGGATAGCTCTTCTACTGCTACTTGTAAATGATTTTGTTTAGTAATTACATTTGCTCTGAAACTTTGTTGTAATTTATATTTATGGAACTTATATTTGTTTGCTTTTGTTTATTTACCAATGTCGAGTCACACTCGATAAAGAATGCAAAGGATTAAAAATACTGTGGAGTCGTGAAGCAAAGGTTCATCAAGATCAGCTAATTTCGTAGCAATCAGCAGTCATTGACTCTTGCTTTGCGAATTATTTAGTTTAAAAAATCAAAAGCTGTTCAAGCGACGAAAACTACGTCTGAAGAATCTGAATTTGAAAGAAGCGAGGAGGACGTTATGGTGGACCCTGAAAATTGCCTTGGCGCGCATGTGTTGGCCATCGCATCGATAAAATATTTAATGCGCGAATCTCGGGAAGGAAAAACGGAGAAGGGCCGAAAGGAAACATATTCGATGAATCGAAAGGACAGATTGGATCTCGGGTACGGACGTCGTTAAGCCCAGCGAGTCGCGAGGCGTACTCTCGTCACGTAGTTCGTTTTGGTTCAAGTTCGAGGGAAGTAAAATCGAAGGATCCACTTACCAGATACCACTGTTCCTTAAAGAGCGGATCCGTGAACAGGTTCTGAAGAGGTACGCCTCTATTTCTTTGTCGATGGAACGTGGCCTGCCTAGGACGTGGACCAAACTCATCGAAAAACGCTGGATAATCGGTGAACGAGAACGATGTGGGCACAAAGTCCCTCTTCTTACGTTTCTTCTCGTGCTGCTGCTGGAACCACCTTACCTGGAAAAAGAAGCAGAACGATCTCCCTTTAGAAGCGATCGCGCGTGGATTTCGGAGGACGAATTAAAGAGCGAGGAAGCTTTAAAGGAGCGAGGGACGCGCCGCGCACTTTTACGAATCGCGTTAAGCGAGATTGATTTATCGCGGCGGCGGAATTGAAATTTATTTAGCTCGCTGCGGTTACCGTTCGCGAAATGCCGCTTTTCATGTCGAACGGAGTTGGCACGTTCGCCGTTTCGTGTTTGTTCCGCGGAATTTCGTATGGGATTTTAATGCAGTTTGAACTGAATGAAATGTTGACAGTAATTGGCTACGGGAGTAGGTGCTTATGCAGTCTGTTCATTTCGAGTTTATCGTAATTGTTTCGACATATTCGATATTTAGAGAAATGGCGCATGTGAAGCGTGTCTGGTTAATCTAGAAAAGAAATGTTCCAAAGTAAATCTTGCACGATTTTCGAGGGTGGATCTTGCAATGACTTTGAAACGTCTTGTGAAGATCACTTTGGAATTTTTTAACGGAACCATACATTTTCCAACGAGATTGCGATCAGACATAAAAATTATAATTACGTTCTTATTATAAATACCACGAAAATTTTGTTTCACGCGGTAATTAATTTATGAACGGTTTGACGTCGGTAAGGTAGGTATTGTTTTGTACGAGAAATGACTTCCTAAGATAAAAAGTACCTCTTAGGATTTTTAACTATTGCTGAGACAAATTGAAAGAGAAGATTGGACATTTCAGAAGCAATTTTGTTACTTTTGATTTCCGTTTTATTTCAGCTATGACTATTATACCCACAACCTCATCGATTCCATAAAACAAACAGTTAAAAATCTTGTATAGCTTCATAATCTTCTCTAATTCAACACACACAAAATACTAGACAAAATGTTTGTGCACATTGCAATTTTTCACTCGAAATCCAAAAGCTTTAAAAAACACTCGAGCAATGCAACTTTGGTCCGCTGTTTCGCGTATTACCGAGCGCGTGGATGACAAATGGCGACTGGCTTATTAAAAATTTTTGCATATTCGGTATTCACGTGCTGCGTCTTTAGAAAGGGAAGCAGATTTACGGCGAAAAGATACGCTGGCGGTCGAAAATTGTAGGAAATACGCGTGTATATCGGTCGAGCCGTGTGGCGCCTTGTAAACGGGACCATCGACGAGCGGCGTTTTCGCGGTCGAGCTTCAGTTCAACGGAGCGTGGAACGCGGGCCGCCCCGGTCATCGTTTCATTCATATTGCTGGACGGTTCGACGTTAAAGCCTAGGCCATGGAAATTCACGGCCCCTGAATTTTGGCCAGCGTCCAAAACCCCGGGCTAGGCTACCGTTCCGCGTCGATAAGTGTCACGGTCGTAACGTCCACGTGCGTTCCGACGTTTCGAAAATCGCTAAACATGTAGGCACTTTTTCCACTCCGACAGATTCGAACGATAATATCGTTAAGCTGAATTCTGAGAAAATAGAAGCGGCACCTGACTTTCTCGTGGTTTTTGTAATTTAGTAAATTTAGTTTTTGATTTTTTAAATTTCCTTTTCCCTTTCGCTGCATTGGTCACTCGACATAAAACGATACGACGCACGATGGGTGACTAGAGTCACTGGCCACAAAAGTTAAAACTGCTATCGCTTTGCTTACCTCTGTTCGCAAACGATTGCGAGCGCTATTGCGATGTTCGATTTTTTTCATTGTTGTGAACACAGTCACTTTGCTTCTAAAGGCAACGTCGAAACGGCGTTTTTGAGGCAAAAGACTTGGCCTCGAATGTTGAAGACTGCCTGCGCTTAATGTTCTCACTTTTGACACGGTGCTTTGGCTCACCATAGCAAAAGGGTTAATACCAATTACTCTTAATCGTAAAATTAACAAGTTTCTAGTGAATTTTCAGTCACCAAATGTTTGGGACCAGCAAGCGATCGTCACGCGTCATCCTGAAGAAAGTAGTTTCTAGGGTTGACCAGAGTGTTATCGCCATTTTGGTATCGCGCGCTTCGTCGTCCCTTCTCTGAAAATGCGCCATCGGTACTGAATGAGACGACAAAGTGTTTTTGAGATCGGCATTCAGAAGTCGGAAATGAAAAACTACAACAACAATCGCTCAAACGGTTCAAAGCCAACATGGTTGGTTATTTCGATAAACAGTTTTGAGTAGACGGTCGCAACGCTGAATTCACTCGTTCCCACGACAAGTGGGTGGTTCTTCAGTAGTCACATTTAGATTTCTACGAGATGAGAGTTCAACGAACTCGAGTGCGAGGCGGAGAACCGGAAGTGTTCGCCAGAGTTCCTGGATCTGCGCCACAAAGCACGAGGAAGGCCACCGCGAGGTTTTGGCTGCTAAAAGTTCGACATAAGTTTGAGAGCTGCCAAAGATCAAGGTATCCATGAGGATTTCCCCAAGAAAAAGAAAAAAGGTGGCATATGTAGGTGCGATGTGCAGAAATTCTGTTGCATTGTAGGTTGTAAGGTTGCTGTCCTTCTAGCTGCGAGTGTCAGAAGCTACAATTTTTTCAGGATAAATAAATGATATGTATCTACTAGTAATACGTAATGCAGTTCGTACACACTGCAATTCATCGATCTAAATTGTAGATAGTGTTTTCCATCAAACTGTAATCACAAATCGCAGCAACGAAGGTATATAAGCAACAGGGGGACGAGTTTCTTTCTCGTTTGAGCAGAATACGTTGCTCGATACGTACGGATACGAAATCCAATAAAAATTGTACAACGGGTGGGATTACGCGATTGAAAAGTGTTGGAGCTCGAAAGTGTTATTGCTCGATCTATTTACAAGTTACAAATCGGATATTTATAGGGCGAACGATGCATGAATCGGATTGCAGAAGCTCCGATTGGAAATTAATGGAGAGATATTGACGTTTCCCCTTTGTACGTGTGCTCGTCTCGAGTACGTGGATAGAAGAAAACGAACAAGAATCATGTCGATATGCTTCAGCAAAATTGCTTCGAGATAAATGTACATTATTGATATTGAATTTGTACGTGGAATATCGTAAAGAGAGGCTTCAAAAGTCTGTCGAAGTTACACGAAGATTGATTAATATCAAATAAATTTGGTTGCAGCGTCGTGGTTTAATGATGAAGTTCTTTAGTCGAATATCTTGTCAAAAGTTGAGCAAATAGTTGAAAATTCTATTCAATCAAGTTTACACTATCATTATTAAAAATTCTGAAGTAGAATTATTGTTTCATTTAGAAAAAATCACTACACGTTCGAGGGTTAATCTATAAACAGTGCAGATGCAAGCTGTCTGACCATGCGTAGAGTTATACTACTTACCTCGTCAACGTACGATATCTGAACGCAGATTATCTATATGCGATTTTAATTACAGTTCGCGTTCAAGAAAATTATCCTAGATATGAAATTCATTCCATATTACTTCAACAAAAGGAATCGAAGAGTTTCTAAAAAATTTAGGTCAAAAAGAGGACCACTTGAAACTGATCAGATCATCAATAATATGTGTCGAAGTTAACGTATATTATAACAATTAACCTGGACTGTTTTTTTATTATATACATCTTTTCAAAATAACATTCAACCGCAGCAATAATAATAGCGAAGGAGCCGTTACTTTAGTCAGAATTTCGACGATAGTTTATAGCTCCATTAGTCGAAGCCAAAGTTATGCAGCCACTATATTTGTTAAAAGGTGCAAGCTTTTTACTTTAATTACAAAAAATGGAAATGCACGGTGTTTTTTTTGCACTTTTTGATGCAGCTGTATCAAGTTATTAATGTTACTTTTAATTCGAATATAGTGCAGGGTAATATCAGCAGATATTTACAATTAAGGTCATATTTACATTTTTTTTAATGGAATTACGTTACCTCTAATATATAACACAGATGCAATATTAAAATAGTGAAGTGAACATTCCCTGCTTCTTCGTAATTAGAATATTATGCATATAATTACAATCTGTTTCATAAAGTAGAATTAATTAAACTAAAGCAAACTGGCACGGATGAAAGGGTAAAAAAAGAAAAGAAAAATGGTATCGCAGCGTTTAGCCTTCAATAACCCTGAGCGGACAAAGAGCTTCCTTTTCCTCGTTCGCATACTTAGCCAACATTCTCACCTTGCAGAATCAACCCTTTCATCTTTAACGCAGTTAACATCTTTATTCGAGCACAGCGAACTCCGTGCGTTCACCATTTTTACAGTTCGACCCACGAGACGGAATCTTCCTAGCGAAGGAGCTCTTATTTTAGTCAGAATTTCTAATATTCGTGACGATAGTTCATAACTCCATTAGTCGAATATTTTGTGAAAAGTTGAGGCGCTCCTTCGCTGCAATGAATTGGGACGCGCGAGATTTCCATTCGCCTCGCACAGGGGTGAAACTGGTACCTGTAAGGTGCCCTTAGATTACCTCCTCCATCGTTTTAGACAAATTAAAAGCTACACTTCCCACACTTTTTGCTATCGACGAATCAGCGCGTCTCATCCCCCAAATACACGTTCCGCAGAAGCTATTTAAGCTTTCGTAAAAGTGCAAAAGGGCGGAGTAATTTTATAATTCAACAAGAGTAAATTGTAACGTTAGAAAAATAGTTTCAGCGGAGCAATTTTATAATTCAACAAGAGCAAATTGCAAGGTTGCAAAAGTTAGTTTAAGCGATTTTACCGAATTTATCGCAAAACTAAAATACTGACAAGTTAGTAAACGTGGATGTTCCACCCTCCTCAAGTCCACATTCATTTTCTTATTCCAAATGTTCAGTGTATTTGCGAGAACTCTAAATATTTTTGAAACACTACGATCATTTCTATGGAAGCCAACGATGTACAAATTCTTATTCATTTGTAAATTTAAACATCGTAATTAGCAATTTCAGTTCCGTCAAGAACACTATTGATAACCGCATCAAATTCATGCACATTCCTGCCGCTACGATCGAAACATATCGGAATTCGATGCGCACGTCGATAATCATAGAATATCCGAGAAATCGAGAATTCCACTTTTATTGAGCAAAATTGCCACGATCGACTGTGTCCACTGCTGTGAAATCGCGTCTCGTTAGCTCTAGGATTTCATTTAAAACGCGTAATAGTGTCACGATGGTTAACAGCGCGTGACAAAAGTTATTACACGCTCCGCGTGTAATAACGTTAAACGATTTGCTATTTGATGGAAAATCTGATTGCGTTTAATAACCATGCCATGCAACTTGATCGTTGCGCGACGCCATATTGCACGTACAGTCATTTCTTTATGCAAGCAATGGCGATATTTCACGGATGAGCGAAAGCTGATACCATCGAGGGTGAATCTTGTCGATGCGCTGTTGTAACGATCGAGCTTCTCAAGGCAAAACTCTGCCAGGTGTCTGATTCGCTTATTAACGTAGCTTTGACCTGGATGAAGCACTGCGAGTGTCAAGGACAAGGAAAGGATGAGGGTGGTCTTCTCATTTTCCTTAAAAGTGAATCTAGCTTTGTGTTGTTCACAGATTTTATTGAAACTTAGTACACTTGTAGAGTAGTTGAAAATATTAGACATGTATTTTTTTTATTGGCAATGGTCAACATTTAAGGGGTGAAATCGAGCCTCAAAGTTAAAAGAGGGTATTAAAGAGTCGTGATGGTGTTTCACATGGAAGTAGTGCACCGATCGACATGAAATCAATTGCAAAATAAAAAAGTAAGCTAAGTAAGTAAAACTGCACTGTCCTTTACGCTTCGACGACTGCTTATCTAATCTAGACTTTTTTCCATATCGCACGAAAATTGCACAATGGGTGCGTTCTAGAGTTAGGTCAGGTTGTGCAGTCGCATTCTCTTTTTATACAACCGTATTCTTCATTACTTAATTGTTCAGTTCAAACCGTTTAGTCCAACACGAAACTCTTCCTCTGTGTCCCTCTCGAAATATCTTTTGTGAGGTCAGGTTTGCTTTGCAACAGCTTTGAGGCTACCTAACCTATCACCAGAGTTGTTCCGGTTCCAGGAACACTCGTAGTGATACGAAGGTAGGTAGAGACCTGTTTCGAGGCGATCATTCAGGCGAGACGGTCTCTTTGACTGGCACGTCCCACGTATAAGTCCAAATATAGCTTATAAATTAGGTAGCATGGTTTGCCGCCATTGAGTGCCCCAACTTAGGTTCATGCGGTTACTCGCAACCCGAGATGGCGGAGCGGAGATGTAGAAACGAAAAGTGTTATACTGATAACTTTAATATTGGTAAAAGAAATGAAGACTTCTAAATTATTTAGTCCAGAAAATTGCAGTTGAGTCTTGTTTGGAAAATAAACAAAAATACATCAAAAATTAACATAAGTAACCCTTTGCACTCAGCTTCTTCCCGGATGTTAGTAGCTATTGTTAACATAATATTTTAGCAATATTTTAGTAATCATTTTTGTGGCTAACGTCTCCCAGCAATAGAAAATTTCAGGGAAACATGCATTTCTCAAAAAGCTGCGATGGAATAAGTTGAACCTTCGTAATCTCTAATCAATGCTGATGTCCCCTCGGTGGGGACATCCGAGTGCAATGGGGTAATTATTTTCCTTAACAGAACTTCGGTTATTTTCTACAAATTAACAAAATCCTTGAAGAAAACTGTTCCTCTTCGTCCACAAAGAAACGGTTCCCACTGAGAATACGATTCGTTCCGATATCAAGCGAGCGGTTAGAAGTTGGTGATTAACCTCTTCGATTATTTAACGCTCGTTCGCGCGTTTGTTTCTCCACGACTTCCTCGCGGACGCACGTTACGCGCGCTGTAATGCTCAGCCTCCGTATTTGTCGAGCAAACCTTTTCAGTGTCGTTTCATCCAGCGCCGAAGTGCTTCATCGGCGAGACGAAGAAGACAATGGCCGCCATTGGGAAAGATGGCGCAAGCACAATATTATCTTTGGGAACGGGCGGTGATATTCCATCGTGTTTTTGCTCGCGGAAGAGAAAACGGGGACAGGAAAAAGAGGGGGGTGGCGCGAGTTGAGACGGTCATCCGATGGCCACTTTTGTTTTAATGCCACATTCGACGTTAAAACTCACCCCCCATCGTCTTTCTCGTCTTCCTTTTCGTCCCCTCACGATCGATCGAACTTATGGGACGGTCGCAAGTTACAATTGAAGAGCCCGGCATGAAGCCGATTGAACAATCAAGGAGGGGAGGGGACTTTAATTAAAAGAGCCCCTAATTACCTTTCGCTGAAATAGTCTCGGGACAAAGTGTTCTTTTTTGGTTTGTAACAAACATACAGTTGACTTTAGAAGCGCTTTCGAGTGCTTTTTCTGATCAAATCAATGAGAACAGGGAACGCTTTTAATTACAATTAGTGCTCGGCTTGGTAATTGCCATTCAGCTCGTCTAAAGGATTGTGGATAATGGTTAAATTTGGACCTTTGCTGACGACAGACAATTTTTAATGTCACGAACTTTTAAAAGTTCGATTTTATTCCAGTACAATAAATCGTGAAAAGTATACTTCTATTCGAAAGTATTAGAACAGCTGCAGAACGATGTAAATTATTATCGTTAAAGAAAGTATATTGCTAAATTCTATTGCGTGAGTATAATGTATATAATGTGAGGAAAACTCGAGGAAGTGACGTCATCCTTTAAGGAACGATAGTACATCTGATTAGAGAGAAAAAGGAAAAAGGGTCTGAATGCAAAAATTCGAGGAAAATGTTAACACGTTGCGGAAGAATCACGAGAATTCTTTGCTATTTCATGATAATTTGACTGACTGCTTGTTTTTGATGTCCAAACAACGCTTATCTTTCTCTTTGTCTCAGAAGCTACTACCTCGTTGTCGCTTTTTCAATTCTTACTAAAAAAGAGACAACAGTATCAACTTATACATACAATATTAGTCTTTTTTGCACTGCCAGCTTAACCAACTTCAACGTTCTCGCGTTTTCTTTTCCCGAGTTTGTAGCCAATTACGAGAATTCTCCTATTTTCGTTATTTCCGTTTAGAGTGGAGCAGTGTAAAATAGCTGACCATTGGGCAAAGCTAGCGATAAAGGGAGAGTGGACCGACAAAAACTTTCATTGGATAAATAATGATAATGCAAACAGGTGTCTAAAAAGGCAAAGATATGGGGAACGCAGCAACGATATCGTTCTCATCTGTTCGAACATTCGAATCTAGTCGAAATTTCTCACCACGTTCGTAAATGCTTCCTCGTCGAGTGGAACGAGCGAAATAATTCTACTGAAATAATTTTCAGCGGAAAAGGGCGAAGTGTATTACTCGCGTGAACTTAGAATTTCGTCGGGAACAATGGCGTAATGTCGGCCCTCGCGTGAAATTATGCCACAGAGATTCTATATTTTGCACCTGCGACCGCGTTTGTGTTCGTGATTGAAGTTTGATGCGCGCGGCTTTGCCCTTTATGACACGTCAAAGACGGAATCACTTACCCTCGGTTCATCCCTTAGCGTCTTGTGGTGCGTCTCGCTGCTGGAGAGGGACCTCTTGTGAAGTCGTTTGTCAGCGAACAGGAAGTATTCCTTCAACGCTCCAATCTGCGAACAAACAGCACCAACCTTTGATAGTCTCGTCGTCGTTTCAGCGGTTAATGAGTTTTAAGCAATTGCAGATACTGCGCTGATGGGCGCATAATGCAAATCAATTAAGCTAGGAACGTTTATGAAAGTCTATGAACTGTTGGGGTATCGATATACGGTATTGGCACTTTAAATTCACCCTTTTGCAAATCGAATACATCCTTTTGTCACGTTCATCCTTTTGCAAATGAAATAACACCATTTTGCAAATATATGAATGCATAATTGATGTCTGCATAGCTTTGTATGCATAGTGTATACTGCAGTAAAGAGAAGAACGAAACTAGTGGTGAAATTATTCTGTTCTATCTGTAGTATAAAAGGTAATTAATTTGTTTTTTCAGTTTGCATATGAAAACCAAGTCACGATGCTTATTATAATAGGTTAGATGACAAAAATGCTTCTCTGTAAATAAACTTATATTGTACGATGTTTATTCCTATACAAGTAATGAGAAGTAAAAGCTTAAAAGTCGTAGAAAAATCAATAAAAATATTCAACATTTGAAAGAATCTTTAAAAATAATAAATTAGAGCAACTTATGCATTTTGTATTTTTACAATATATTTCTTTTAAATTAATTTTGTCTCTCGTGGCTGTTTGATCTTTCCTCGGTGTGGTTTATGACATAATTGTTAGGAAAAGTTGCGCTTCAGTTTAGGGTTCTTGTTTATTGCACGTGTCAAAGTAGGTCCCCGGCAGGAGAAATTAGTATAGTTTGGTAAGCTTCAGAAGTTCGTCCGCCGCCCTCAATGACCACAGACATGTCATAGGAGAAAATTAGAAATTGGTTGCAACAATCCGATAATTAAAAAGCAACCATCTACGAAATTCTAATCTAACCCAACCCAACCCAATTATTTATGAAATTCCGTTCTGCTATCTTCACATAACTTAATCTAATTTAATATAGCATTAAGTTAAAAATGTAGCTCTACTCATTTCTCCCATATATAATTATTTAGTGTATAGTGAAGTGCTTAGCGTTTAGCGAATAATTAATAACATAATTATATACATATACAAATAATTAAAAGAAATTTGTTAAAAAATCCATTAACCAATAGTAAGTACAAGGAGCAAACGATCAACAATACAAATGATATTGTTAGATTCACCAAAGTAAAATACACGACCAGTATTAATGATCTGTCCTGATTATAAAAATTGTAACGATTCTATATTTTTAGGTCACAGTTAAATATACAGGGTGTCCCAAAAAATGTATGCACAGTTTGATCGATTATAACTTCAGCTCTTATTTGCATATAATTAATATTTAAATTGCAGAAGAGTCTATATAAAATGTACAACTTTCCTCCTGCTGCAGATGTTCAACATTATTACCGTTCTGGTCAATATACTGCTGATAACGGTGGGCTATTGATTCACAAACTTCGACAAACATTTCATTTGGCGTTGTGGCGCATTCGTGCTCGATTGCGGCTTTTAATTCTTCCAGTGGCGTCGATTTTTAGACGTAGACTTTATCTTTAAGGTATCCCCACAAGAAAAAGTCCAGTGTCGTCACTTCTGCTTCATTTCCATACTTGAAAAGACACGATACATCATACTTGAAAAAAAATTTTCTTTCTTCAAATGTTAATTTTGGTCCACTCATTGTTACCAATTAATTACACTCTGAAAAGAAATAACTATGACCCTTCAAAGAGTGTATACATTTTTTGGAACATCCTGTAGTCTATCGCGAACTTTTCGTAGGACCGTCATAATGTTATCGCTGGGGCAAATATGGCGCACTTCAAAGGGGGCACTCGAACTTGTAACTTAAGAGAGAAATGTCCTCGACTAACCGCACTCCAGACAAGATAGACACTTGTCGGAATAAACCAATGTTGATCCAAGACATTTTCATTGTTGTCTTCCGTTCCAAAGTAGAGGTCAATAATATCCAGTTATCAAACTAGCGAAGAATGGATATCTATGCCATTCAGAGTGCTCCTTCTCTTCGCCTATGACATTCTTTCGACCGTTTTTCGTGGAAATCGCAAATAAATCTCATGGTTCTTTAACCGTACCATTAGCGTCCATTAAGAAGCTCGACGGCCACTTTGGAGAGCATATCTCGCGAGGCACACTGGAATTTTAATTTTCTATGGAATAAGCGCGGAATATTTAGAAGGCTAAGAATACCTAATGATCTTTCAAAGGTCAGTATTTTCAAATAATGATTTCTTTCTAATCTAGTTTTCTACGTGAAAAGATGTACAATGTTTCCGCCCTTCTAAAATATATATGTGAGGTACTCAGAATTGTGGAGTATTAAACTAAGGTTTAGATTATTTCTAGAGGTTTTCTGTGGATTGATCGAATCGCCATCGCTGTTTCGTTTCAGTTTTAATAATTGTTGGACGTAACCATGCAAAACATCTCAGAAATTTCAATCCTTATCCCACCCGTGTCACAATTTTTCTTATGCATGCGGTAAAAATATGCGGAAGCGCTGTTTCCGCGTATGATTTGCGATCGAAGAAGTGGAAGTGACTGTCAGCCTGTCGGAAGTCATAGAAAGAAATGCGACAATATCGGCATCTGTCAGAAGATCTCAAGAGAGTTGGCGACCCGTTCGTTCCTCGTCCAATGCAATGAAACGCGCTCTCTATTCTTAATTTTGCGCGATCTCGGCCAGCTAGCTTAAATTTCGAGCAGAAACATACAAATTTGGGATTTTTCAAATTAATTCCTAATTTGTTAAACACGTGGCGACAATACCCGTTACGTTCCTCTCTTTGGAGACTTCTAACAAGCATTTTATAAGCATAATTTGGGTCGTTCTTCAGCATGCTGTTGTTAAAAAGTCGAGGCGAGTTCGGATGTGTCGCCTGTGGCGGCCATATTGGCACACGCGCGTCACTCGAGGGCGCAGCAGTTCTTTAAAGCGACTTTCTTTCTTTTTCGCTATGCATTTGTCAAACCAATTAGAGATCGATGACTGTTCCCTCGGTTTTTTCGTAAAACTTGCAAATGGCGAATCTGTGGGTCTCAAGAAAGAACACGCGAGGCGCTGTAAGTCGACACTCGAACATAGAGCGCAGAATTGACTCAGAAATCGTACACAAATCGCATTTCACATCGTTCTTTCGTTATTAACTTAACGAAAGGGAGGCCACACAGTTTGTGAGTGAAAAATGTATGAAGAATCAATCGATCCACGGTTGGGCAGGAACAAAATGGCGGCGATACGGGATGTGCAAGTTAGCGGCTTGATTTCTCAACGTCCACGGAAATCTATTTCACGAGCGAGCAGAGAAGCTGATTAGCTGATTTAAGGCGCTTCGCTATCGCGGTTTCGTCGAAACTTTGGATCCGAGCTGTGGTCCCTTAGCGGTGACCAGCGTCAATCCTGATGTCCGTCTGGGCTCTAAGGACCAAGTAATCCCGAACGAAGATGCGCCGTGAAGATGCGGAACCGAAGAAAATGGAGGAAAACGGATTGTGAGGAAGGGAATTTCTCTGAGAGTTGTCAATTCTCTATATAAAAACTAGAAGCAAATTTATTTGACTTAGCCACTTCTGGTACCACTTAATCATGAAAGATCGTGCATGAAATAACTATTTAATTAAGTGATCTTCACTTTTTATTCAATTCGAAATTCTTCCTCTTCTTCCTCTCTTTCCTTAAATTCACAATCACAAAATATTTGTATATAAATGGAGGATAATTTGGGAGAGTAAGTCCACAAAGGCATCGAATAAAGTGTACAATCAAACGAACCATGAGGATATGTCGTGACAGGGGTAATTCATTACTCGACGTTGAAACAGGGTTACCAGGCATACGGAGTGGCAATACACACGTGTACGGTTCCCGTGTATGTAGAACGAGTCCACAAGCAGGAATATAGGCAGATAACGGACAAGTTACCACAGCTACTAAAGGGAAGCCACTAAATCAAACCAGCCAAGAATGCCTCACGATAACCTTCGTAAACCGTGGGTCATCGCTCTGCTGGTCTCGTCCTTGGATAGGGTCGAATTAAGGTACCACGAGGGCCACAGAAGCTCAGGAGTTGCGGGTGACAGTGGAATTTGCGTGCAGCACTGCATTTAAGCCTGTCATCGAGGGTAGTAACATATTTGGACGGCTTCGACGAAATTTCGACGAGAACTGTTTGTCATACGTTGCATACTTGGTGCAAATAGGACTTAGCTCTCTATAGAGTTCTTTAAAATTGCGCCTAAGTGTGCCCTCGTCAACAGCGTGGCGGTACCCCTCGACTCTCATGTGTATAAGTTTTACCACATTTTAATCACCTACATCAACCCTAATCACTTACATCAACCCACCCCCTCCCTCAAATCAAAGTGTCTAAAGTTCTTCCACACTCAGCCCAACACGTCAGAAGTCCCTGGACAGGAAACGTAATTATAAACATCAGATACCTTGTAAAATAATTGTATATTACACGTAACTCTATTTATAACAATTGTAAATGGTAAATGGCGTAATAGTGATGCTTGCATCGGTGATCTTGCGATTATAACGACGTTAAGAGTTACTCGACACAGATTGGAATGGCTGACCACTCAGTGTGAGCCTTTTTCCACCATGTTCGTGTCATAACCTTTGGATTAAAATTAAAATTCGCGCAATCCTTAGTTGAGGAATACTATCGACAAAAATGTAGTCGATGATAAATTTTTGGAACAATTAAAACAAAGAAATTAGATGAAAATCGTGTTTGACGAAGCTATTGTTATTCGAAACATGTGTCGTCGATTAACTGGAGTTGAAAATTCTTATCTTCGAATGAAAATGCATACTTTTAACTGTACAGTTGGTTAAATTTCGCGCATTTACGATTTGGCGGCGTGACGATCGGAAATGTTCGACAAAGTTTTCCGAAGCACGCCGATTGGAGCCACGCGTTACACGCAGTACAACTAAGGACGCTCGAGGAGAAGGACGCACACAGACAGCAAAACAAGCCACGTATATCAAATTCTACCAGCCTTTTGGATTCTCTTCTATTCTTCAAAGAACCATTACTACACAAGGTAAATGTATTTGATAAAATTATAACCATAACACGATGTCAAAGTTGCGTAACAGTGTGAACGATGAATTCTTTAATTACACGCCTTCGTACAAGTATAGAAGATAAATGGTATTAGAAATGGGGTATATGTAAATAAGAAATACTTTATTTTGTGATTAAAGTATTACTTTATCGCGTGGCTTCGATATTTTCTTTGAAAAATTTGAGGGAATTAATTTGGATCCCAAATGGCAGAACTAGTGTGATTCCTTAGCTTAGAAACTTAGTATTCTGATTTTTAGATTAAATATAAACCCACTCGGTGGTCCTCCACTTATCTCTGTTTACAAAAAAAATTCTTGGAATGTTGAACCAATTTTGTTGTCCTGTATTTCAAGTGACGAAATGTTACGATAGTATTCCAATAAACTTCGTGCGTTTTCGCCTAGGCGACGATCGAGATGTTCGTGAATGTTCGATGAAGTTCTTCGAAATGCGCCGATTGGAGTCACCATACACACGCAGTATAGTCTTAGGTCGTTAGAGGAGAAGCACGTAGATGACAGCGAAGAAACAAACTTTTACCAGTCTTTTGGATTCTTTTCTGTTCCTGAAAGGATCACTACGTAAGGTAAGCGTATTTGTGAAATCATAACGATAGCATCATGTCAAAGTTACGTGATATTCCGTAAATCAACAGCTACAAAGAAAATTAGACGCAACTTGCTTGCAACCAAACCTAAATGTGATTCATATCAAATCGTAACACTGACAGAGGTTTTTCGAAACAATCATAACACTATCTGTGCGTGAACATACTTTTTTGCCAACCCAATGCTATTGTCCTTTCTTCCCAAAGCGACTCGCTATATCTTTAACGTGGCCATGACAGATTACAACATTTAAGAACCTTGTGTGCATGTACATATAAACGAGTCTATCCTATCATCTGCCCTACCATAGCACGCAAATGCAGCTTTTGAGTACATTATAGCATTAATAATGTATGTAAATTGGAAGTGTATCCTGTTACAGAAAGTATTATGAACCTAACCTAACCTAACTTAACCTCAATTTATCACCTCAAAGCAGTGGAAACTGGGGAATGAAAGATATATCATAGTAATCAACGTGGAGAGAATATCTTCCGTACGATGCAATATATAAACAGGTTTTATTTCAATAGACGCTTTATGAATAACTGAATGGTCAATAAAACTGTGAAATATTTTGTAGAATTCTCTAATAGCTTCCCGTTGACTTTTTGTTCAAGCAATTAGAGGGATATGAAGTATTTCAGATAAAATATTTTATTTATAGCTGCAAATGTATGAAAACATAAATAATATAGTTTGATTGCATTTTATTCTGAGTAGAGATGTTTAAGCAAGCAAATCGAGTGCAGTGAAGCAGTACAGTCTGCGAAATAAAAGAAAAACCCTATGAAAACAGAATGTTTAGGCTTAACTGTGGAGTAGATCATGTTCAGCCGATGAATTCTTTAATTACACGCTTTCGTGCAACTGTATACGATTTTATCCTGATTAAAAATGTTTAAGCAAGCAAATGGAGTGCACTAAAGCAGTACAGTTTTCATGAAATAAAAGAAAAACCATATGAAAACAAAATGTTTAGGCTTAACTGTGGAATAGATCATGTTCAGCCGATGAATTCTTTAATTACACGCTTTCGTGCAACTGTATACGATTTTATCCTGATTAGAAATGTTTGAGCAAGCAAATGGAGTGCAGTGAAGCAGTACAGTCTGCGAAATAAAAGAAAAACCCTACCAAAGCAAAATGTTTAGACTTAACTGTGGAGTAGATCATGTTCAGCCTATGAATTCTTTAATTACACGCTTTCGTGCAACTGTATAAGTTTTTATAGTCGTTCTAATCTATTAACAACAGCCACAGATATTTCTAGGAATAAACGTAATTTCATATAAAAGGGAATCACGAAAGTGTACTCTGAAATACGAGAGTCCGTGTGTTTCGTTTTGCGCGTCAGCCATGCAGCAACTACGTCACCGGCTCGCATGAAATGCGAATCCGCGAAAGCTCCGCGATTACCGATTTCTCTATTCGCGATGCTGAACACGCAGCCTCGATATCGCGGTCTCACCCTTCCGCCAAAACGGATGCCGAGCAGCCACGTTCCTCCTACCACGTCGGTTCGATATATCGAGAAACGAGAGACTAGTGAGAATAAAACCACGCTGCTGCGTTCATCCGCCGCCATTCTTTTGTTTAGACGTTTTCTAACAATGGACTTTTATAATACCGATCTCCCAGAACGCTGGATCCTTTCTTCCCATTCTTTCGAGCGTTCTAAAAGAAACTTCGCGCGTCATGTATTAAATCTACCGAAATCAATGAGTAATCGTAATTCCTCTTCAAGAACTTATTTGAAATTTAGAGAAATTTACGCAGATTTCTGATATTGGACTGCTGCGCTTGTTTTGACTCTCGTTTGGTCCTTGGTTCGTACAATCGCGTACGATATAATTTTTTAAGTTCCTGCTATTCCTTTCCTTTTCTGTATTTTAGCAATTTTCAAACACTTGTTGCTACGACAGTATTGTGTTATGCGATCTATGTGATATTTATGACGTAATTTAATCATTTTATAATTGCAAATATTGTGATTTCTCTTGGTCCCCCTTTATACTAGCTTTATATGAACAACCCTGCACATTTGAAAGGAATCACTGCGTACCTCAAAGTATTCTTCAATTAAAAAGGCAACGAAGTCTACAATTGTATCACTTTAACAAAACTCTACCGTCTACAGTACATATAAACACTATTATACACAAATAATCTACCAAACTATAGCAAGAACCAAAAGATATAGAAGATATCTAAAATATAAGCACAAAGAAGCGAATTTATTCAAAGGAGACGCCATTTTAGATCAAGTTAAGTTAGCTTAGGTCTATCTGTTTTACGAATAATCTAACTTTTTTGAGATACACTATTTTGTTGCAAAGGATGGGAATGTAGAATGCATCGAAGATAGCCGTTCTTTCTAAAAGCGCAATACTATTAGCCGCGAACGATTATTGGGAGTCGAAACCAAACTCGTTCGTGCGTTCTTTAGTTTCTAGTGGTCGATTCATAAAGGGCGCGCGGTAGCCACAGCAATGGACGCAATGAGCACAAACGTTAAATGTCTGCGGTATTGTTGTTTTACCGAGGCACTCGTGATAGGTCATTTTCGTCGATGCGGAACCACGGCAAAGCGCGTACGGCAAAAGTAAAAATACCCACGAGACGAAATCGATAATCGGTCGCAGTCATCATCGTTTGAAACGGGCGCGGCGAACGGTCCCGAGGAATTGCGAAATGGAACGTGGTACCATGTTTTTATTTCATTTTTCCGTCCCCACCCTCCTCTATTTTTTTCTCCTTGTTTCGTATCCCCTTTTGGCGCTTTCCTTTTTATTCATCCCGCTAGCCAGCCGCGATATTGATTCCGATCGAAGCGCGTTTCTCCTACCGGCTTTGCAAACGGAATGTGTGTAATTGTTCGAGCCGGGTATCTTTCGTGGTTTTTGGCTGACCGCGACATGTTACTAGTTTTATTGGGAAATTGATACAGTTTGCAATGGCGAACGTGCGTGAAAATGGTTTACAGGGGCTCTGGCTTCCAGGAGATTAAGGGATACACGCGCCTCGTGATAACGGATGTAAAAGCATTTTTAGTTTAGATATATCGTATAAAGCGAGATAATTTCTTTATGGACATTAAAATTTGCTCCATAAACTACCATTTTTAAACATTTCTTTCGACTACAACAATTAAAGGTTTTTCCTAATAAAAAAAATTCCTAGGTTTGCCAATAATCTTCTGTCGAGTACAGGCTAGGTTAGGTTATATTAACCTGCACTCCACAGAAGAGATAAAAACTTAAGTTCTGTTAGGTTTTCATCTCTCCTGTCGAGCACAGGTTATTCTAAATGGACAGCCATTGGTTCTGCAGTTAATAATAACCAGATTATTCATGTAATTGATAGCGTAAGATGATCTCGTTCATTCACGTTCGTTACATACCAACATGGAGGGATACGGAGGACGATGAACACGAGGCAAAGACGGTGGCTTACTCTTCGTAATGAGTTAATGCATTTTTCGCGGCGCTTATTAACGCCGATGGCATTATGGCGTGCCGTCGCCATAATGAAATTAATGCACGTTACGAGAGCATCTTTGTACACGTAAAAGAGTAATTTGCTTGAAATAATGTGCGCGAACGATGTTACACCTTCCGCGAGACGCGATACCGTTGGAAGCGCAAATAACTCTACGTTCTGTTTGTCAAATGAAATTGTTCCTTTCCTAAAGTAAAGTAAATATAAATCTCTCCTCTTTAGTGCTAGGAATAAGTTTGTAGCATTTAATAAAATTGATAGTTGCTTCGCAAAACAAAGAAATAGATTATTCATTAAAATTATTTTCTGTTATTAGTCCTCTGAATATTTGCTGCAACCACAAAGAGAAAATAATATCGTCAGCCCACTGAAAGCAGACTTAAATGATCCACAAGAACCTGAACAAATGCTGCCCTGACAGGACGCAGCGAGAATCGAAAGTAGTATCCTTTTGTGGACGAGGAAAGGTTAGTATGTTTCATTCGTGTATCGTTTACACGCATTCTAACAAAAGGATTAAGAATTTTCCTTAAAAGAGACAACTTTGAAAGCCAAGCTTTCTTCTGATAAAACATCAATCTCCCAAATAATAATTATATATAATTTATAGAGCAGCCTGTTCTTCAAAAGGTATATCTGCGTCAATTAACATCGTCGAACGTGCTACAGGCTTCTTCAAACATTTAGAACTAGTGTCGCTTGTTATTAATTACAGAAATATCTCGGCTGACGCTGCGTGAAAGAATTCAATTACCCAAGATCGACTCGCTTCTATCCGCAACTGTACAGACGTCTATTTATTGTATTGACAGTTTCATATTCCAGGTCAATTGTGTTAGAGCGGTCGAGCACGCCTCAAATTGAAGTTGACACAGGTTTACTCCAGAGATTGCGCCCAACTGGAATTTGATATATGAAAGACAGGTTTAACCGAAGTTATTCTTGTAGTTCGCCCGACGCTGCGTCCCGAGGCGCGATAAAAAATTCAAGGTAAAAACGATTCCCGTGTTACCGACAATCACAGAAACGGTAACGCGAGACGATAAGTAAGAAAACCATTGCCCATTCGCATATAGTGGTGTCGCTGAAAAAGTAATAGTTGTTCCGCGTCGAATCGGTGTTCCCCAACGAACCTTTCTTCCCGCGAAAGCTTTTAGCGTTTTTGTATAAATGCCACTCGCGCTTTTCGATAGACTCTGACATTTTTCACACTCGGATAAATTAATACAAAGTGTTCCCCGTCGACTGAGATATTAATACAGCGTCGCAGTTTGGAAATTCTCGTTTTTCATCCGAACATTTCAGCGCAGAATTTTCTGATTAGGTTTGAAGTATTATTCGCAAGAATTGACCAGCGAATAATGTCCTCCCATTTAGGTTGAATAAAAAATTGTACGATTCGATGGACAACAATGGTTTGCACGTCGAAATGCAATCAGACATGCACGAATTACAAATCATGGGAATGTTAATGTACGTTTTTAGAGTTCGATTTAACTGTAAAATAATTTTCTCGCTTGAAAACTGGATTTACACACTGGTGCTGCTGGCACAAAAGTGTCGACGCGAAATAGGAACATAGATTTTAATTAAAAATGAAATTAGGTAGGTTAAAATCTACATTCTGTTATACACAGATATTTCTGTGCGTCAAACCGGAGAGCAAAAATTAAGCAAGCTATTTTTAAAATTTGTAAAGGTTTTTATTAAATATTCGTTTGAATCTCTCGAGGAAAAAAAGAAACTTGTTCTCCCTCGAATGAAAGTTATTACAAGTTATTTTATTGAACAGACAGAAAGTACGAAGTGCAGAATTGGGTTGAGGAAAATCGTGCAAGTAAAGTGATTACGAAAAGGTATTTTCTAGCAGAGTACTTCTTTATTTTAATAAAATAGAAGCTGAAAATATAGTATTTATACGAGTTGATAAATTGACTAATTATGGAAAAGATGATCATCTTTGTGATCATGAAGGCCTCGCTTACTAGACACCGACTCAATTATGAGAAATTGTGTCAAGTTGCAATTGATTGGTGAGATCGTGAATCTTGGACGATGCTACGTGCAAGGTGGAGGTTGATTAAAGAATTTCTGGTACTTGATTATGTTGTCTCGTATGTGTTTTTATTCTGAATTCTGAATTAAGTTTTTACTGAGTTCTTATTTTTGATATATCGATCGTAAAAATATAATTTATATATCGTTCTCTTAGTAATTTTCATAATTGCGTGCATGCTGGCATCAGCGTTAGACTATTATAGGATAAACTCGTATAATGCAGAGACAACTATAACGAAGCAACACAGACTACGACAACAAGGAAGTAAAGGTTAGTAGAACGTAACGAAAATCGATTATATTTATAAAAAATAAACTTCGGAACTGGAATGGTTATTATTTTAGATTTCGCTTGCCGGACGGCACACAGGCGAAGTTAAAATTGTTTTCTGAAAATTTAATTCCATTCGACTTGAAACTCGCCTCGGTTCGTTTCGCATACGCTCGAAGCAATCGTTGAGGAACGTTTAAAAAATAGAAACTAAAGAAAACTTACAACGAACACCCCTCCTCGCTATTTGCATTTTTTATTTCCATTCTCTGGGGATGGTATACCTTTCCTTCCCGTGAAAATTAATTTCCGCCATTGTTTCCACTGTTCTTTGTTGCACGGAAAATTGAAGACAGTTACTGAGTTCCTATAATCTTTTCTATCGCGGAAAATGGAACGTACTTCTTTAAAGAACGCTCAATCGTACAATTTGTTACATTTTTTATTCAATCAATCTCTATTTCAATAATTTGACAAAGCTCGTTTAGGTCAGAGTGACAATAACAATAGTAATATTTGTTATATCTGACTCTCATTTAAAAGCTTCATCAACCCATTCGAGACGGCTCTTTTTTTGGAGACCAACTCCAGAAGCTACGAGACGTACTGATGAAGTTCATAGAATCAATAGAAGTTGATAGAGAGAGCTTCACTGTACTAAATAAAGTTTTTTCTTTCTTTTTATTGCAAATCTCTCTATATCTACTGTTTAACCCTTTGCTCTCGGATGTCTCCTCTGAGGGGAGCATTGATAATAAGAATATTTTAGCAATGGTTACAGAAATGCATGTTCCCCTCAAGTTTTCTATCGAAATGGAAATTTTCTATTGCTAGGAGACATTAGCAATAGAAACAATTACTAAAATATTCCTCAAAGATTGCTGTTTCAGCAATAGTTTCTATTGCTAACGTCCAGGAAGGAGTGCAAAGGGTTAATATGTCGACGGGGCTGGGTAATGGATCCTTTGTTATTCAATATCGACCTAAGTTCTTTTTCTGAGAGCCGGCGAATCGTAATTGAGAGAACGAAGAAATGGAAGAAATATCGACCAGACTTGAACGAGACTGGATGAAATAAGCCGAGAATGAGAGTCCCGTTCGAAATCGACGGAGCACGAACCGCATGGAGGGACCAGAGATAAGCAACGGACGGGGAAACGGTTGGAAGGAGCGTTGAAAATGGTGGAAACAGGAAGAGTGAAGGAAATTGCGGTTCGGGGATTTGGGGCTGTTACACGGGATTTTCCGCGCCTTTCACGGCGATGCTAGGCTGTTTAACGTGCTGCGGCGGCATCGACGAAATCGCAACGTCACGAATATCTTTTACTCCAAGTATATTACACTTCGCCTACTTTTTACGGGACAGAGCGATTCCTTTCGTCTTTGTACCACAGCTTTTGCCCTGAATCGTCTCGAGAACAGTGCGTTGCACAGTTATTGGCAGAGAGAGACAGTTTTTGTACCAAGTAGAGGTGGTGCCTCGCTTTTTCACTGTTTCTGATTTAGTAGATTTAGTCGTTTCTCGATTTTTCAACAGCAATTAACAAGTTTTCAGCGAGTTTCCGGTCTATTAATGTTTGGGATCAGAAAGAGGTCGCTGCGCGATGTTATGCATCATCCTTAGTGTTTTCTTGGTTGACCAGAAGGTTGCCGCCATTTTGGTATCGCGAGATTCGTCGTTCCTTCTCTGCAAATGCGTCATCGGTACTGGAGGGGACGACGAAGTGTCTTTAAGATCGACATTAGAGTTCAGAAGTTAAAAGAGCATAGCAATGATCGATCAAAAGGTTCAAAGGCCACACTGTTGGTTATTTCGATAAACAGTTTCGAGTAGACAGACGCAACTTTGAGTTTACTCATTACCACGACAAGTGGATGATCCTTCGAGTTAGAATAAGTCACTTAGGTGCCATATTTAGAGATATGGTGCAATAGGAGCGTGAAGCCATTAGTCTTAGCAAAGTGACGCAACCTAATCTAAAACAGTTGCGCACAATTATTAAAATAAGCAATAATCGAGTAAAAAAGTAATAAATTATGCTCCTAAACGTTCTTCAGATTACAAAAACTCGGTAAATGAAAGCGTGAAGTCATTATTCTTAGAATGTGACGCAACCTAATCTAAAGGAGTTTCGCAAAATTATTGAAACAAGCAATAATTGAATAAAAAGTGTAAGAAATTATGCTCGTGATCGTTCTTTAAATTACAGAAACTCGGTAACCGTCTTAAATTTCCCGTAAAACACGGAACACAGTGACGGAAATTAATTTCCGCGCGAAAGAAAGGTGCACCCTGAAGAATGGAAGTAAAAAATGCAAATAGTGGGAGTGGGGTTGTGTTGGAAACAAAGGGGTAATTGTGGTATAGATAAAATTCATCGCCACTTTTAAAGTGAACTAAAACCAAAATTAAAAGCAGCAAGAGTTGCAATTGAAGTTACGCTTTCGAGAAGAATGATTTTAATTATTCATCGTGCGTACTCGCACACCATATGCGCACAGCCACATTGAATTTCGTCCACCATCGCTCTGTCTTATGGGACTTTTGCCTCTGGCACACTCGTGTAGTACATTTTTCAAAAAAACGAAATTTAAAACGTAATTTTTTATTCTGATACGCGTCTGATTTTGGCTCTCCTAATTTGTCTTACTCTGTACCCACTGAAGTGCAGTGTAATGAACTAATTAATGACCCAAGACAAAAGAACAGCAACCACGTTGACACTGGAATCACAAGATCCACTTCGAAGTACCTTAATATAATGTATCAAAGGATCTTGATACACTGGCTCAAGTTGTCACGAGATATCCTTTTAATTATATCGGAATTTAGGGTCTTCGGCATCGCTGGGTGCTCATACGATGCGCAGAGATGGAAAGAGACGAGAGAGTGAAGTAATATAAATTTTATACGCACGAATAACAAGGAAAACCTTTAATTAATTTTTAATGTATCGAATATAGATGAAATTGAGTAATCGATAAGCGTTTATTCGTTGTAATTATAGAGAGTTCATTTTCATTTTTAAGCTTATTGAATAAATCATTATACAGTTTTTACAGAGAAAGGTTTAGACCCGTGAATTTCAATTCTTAACCGCGCACACGAGTCGTCCTAATGGAAAACTGCTCTTCCACTGTTTGAGCGTAGTAACTTCTTCCAGCAAGGGCGATTAGAATAGCTAGTTTGGGTTCATAGGGGTGCTCTGCTATTTTTCCAAAGCATTTATGCATTTCTGTTCAGAGTAGAGGCAGATGAAAATCCGAGTCAAAGAGCGCCATAATCTGATGGGAGTTAATGAAATGCAGACGAGGAATATCGCGCATGATAAATCTTATCTCTAATGACTGACTGAAAGTAGTCTTGCACCAGCAAAGTCTCTCGTGAACTCTAAAAATTTCTAATGTCTCCTATACCATTACATATCCATGCCTATTACTTTGATTTGCGAAATTATTAACGATAAATCTTATCTCTAATGACTGACTGAAAGCAGTCGCATACCAGCAAAGTCTCTCGACTAAACTCTGAAAATTTCTAATGCCTTCTATACCATTACGTATCCAAGTCTGTTATCTTGATTTGCGAAATTGCTTACTCCCTCTTTGCAATCTTGTGTATGACGTATTAACATTGTTAAATGGGGTCGTTCCTGCGAACGTTCGTTCGAGGAACAGGAAAGGGGCAGAGTGTCGAGGAACCAGCGAGCGCGTTTTACGAGCTAACCGGAGGAGGCTCGAGGAGCGTCGGGAGGTTCTTCACGCGATCTTTTATCCATCTCCTGGCCTGCTAACGATCTCTGCCCCTTTTATCGCGCGAACGGGATCTAATGACCGGAAAAACATGCCTTTCGCCGCGTCCCTCGTTCTTATTCCGCTCCGGCTTTCTTCGACATCGGTATTTTATATCGCGGCTGAATTGTCGCGTCGCTGAGGACCGACAGAAGCGAAATACCGCGGACGGGTGCTCGTTAAATACGCGGAATTATACGGGAAGTTTCTTATTCAATTTTTCAAACAGTCCCGCGGTAATGCGTCGGACGTGTGCGAATATTAATGGCGGAAATCCTTCGCGAAGAGCGCGATTGAACGGACGATTTTAACAAGTTGAACGCCACGGTGGTCATCAGTGGCGCGAGCGCATCAACTATTTGTAATTGTAAAAGTTGAATGAAAATTGTCAGCTAATGCATTTTTAATGTCATCGCTAATTAGAGAAGGCTTTGAAGTAAAGTGTGCGCTAGTGAACGATGAAACATTTTGATTGGATCGAAAATGAAAAGTTTTTTTTCAGGATGGCGTCCCGAGCGAAACGTGATTTCGGTGTTGGATTGTAGATATGTGTTACTAATCGATTCCCGATATAATCAACTAAAGGAAACCTACCACGCTCAAAGGAACGCCTCGACTTTTGGACAATGGCGTGCTAAACAACGACTGTGCTTGCAAAGTAAAGGATATCATCGTCATGTGTTTAACAAACGAACGATGCGTCCGTAATTTGGAAATTCGAAAGTTAGATTAGGCTCTCTTATTTTATAAATTTGTTAAGTGATTTTTAGCCATGAAAATCGATGCTTTTCGTGGATTCTCAGTTGTTCGTGTGGCACGCGTTTTAAAAATGGCATTTATTATGCTTCTGCTCGAGGGTTCGCGCGTTTCGTTATTAAAAACTCATTTTCACGCATCGAAGAATATGATGTATCGTGCGCAATATCATTCCCTGGAAAAGAGAGATGAAAACATTGGTTGGAACGGTCGAGAGGGTTTCTAAAAATGCTTCGCGTAGAATCGCGTAGCATAAAATAAAACGATGCGGCCTCGGGCGCATGGCAGACAATTTCCTTGGAGAGATGCCCTCGAGACAGGCCTGATGTTCACGATGCGTGTCACTTCCAAAGCACCAGATCGGAAATCAATTTCCGGTAAACGAAACGGAAAACAAGGATTTGACACGCGGCTATCGTATGTACACTACCGGTCAAAATGTTCATTCCGCATTAAAAGGTTGCAACCACACTGCTGCAAAAAGAGTTGATTTGATTGATAAAAGGATTGTAGAATAGCGAATTTAAGGTGTCAATACTGTAGCAACTTTGTAGTACCACTGCCTTTCTCTTGCAAAGGATAAAATTACAGAGAAATTTAAGAACTGCGATATTTAAATTATGAAATTTGTGTAATAAGCTTTTTGGAATTCTTTTCGTAATTGCATCGATGAAAGTATTAGCATCGATTTGAAACTTTTGGTCGATAATGTAGAGAGGAACGAGGGAGACGTGTCAATATACCACCTGGTGTCTGCTGGGGCAATGGACATTCGGACGCACGTATTACGGCAATTTTCTCGTCCGTTACGATCGCACTTCTTGAAACATGTCGAGGAGCGTAGAGAAAACGGAGAGAGAGAGGAAAAAAGGGGACAAATCGACTCGTAACTGGTTCCCCTTTCTTGCAGTGGCTTCCCGCTCGGAAGACGTGCTTCCTCTAGATCCACCAGTGAACAATGATGTTCGTATTTTACACCATCTCTCTTTTAGAAGAGCGTGCATTCACGGTTGGATAATACCATGGGAACTGGAGGAGCAAAAATTATAAGGATGTGATATAATAGATAGACGTGGAAGACGTAACGTGTGGGATTTTAAGCAAGTCCGTTTAAATAGAAAATAACTTTCAATTTTTCATGCTAAACAATAAGAAGCATACATATTTGGAATTTTCCAAATTACGGACGCATCGTTCATTCGTTAGACACATGGCGATGATATTAGTTACCTTCCTTTATTTCGAGACTTCTAACAAGCATTTCGCAAGCATAATTCGCATCGTTCTTTAGCACGCCGTTGTCAAAAACTCGAGGCGCTCCTCGGATTCATCGTCTCCAGCGGCCATATTGGAACACGCGCGCCACTTGAAGGCGCAGAGATTTTCCCTTTCCGTTATCAATTCGTCTGCCAGCATGCTAACCAAATAAATATCGCTTTTTCCATAATCGTGTCACGAGAGAAGGGCACGCGCACACTTTCTGTCCCTAAACTTATTTAAAAGAAGATACCAAGATGGTGGTCGCGATACGTCTTCGCGCAGAACCGCGTCCATTCGCCACTCCAGCTGAATCAAATCGTTCCCTTTATTTCTTCCCTCAACTTTCCTACCGCGTTTCTTCGTCTGCTTCTCTATCCAGGCAGTCGCATTAAATCGAACAGGAGCGAACAAATGTGGGAAGGAAGAAGTAGAGAAGCTAAAGTAAATAGATAAAGGATGAACTCAATCGCAGACGCACATATCTTCGAAAGTGGTAGATCGATCTTCGTCTTGGCTTCTTATACATATATATGTATGTACTGGCTTCATTCTGTGAAGCTTCCTGTAGTTGGTTACAAAATGGAATACCAATGGCTGACAAAATTTCTTGATCAAAATATGTAACTTGTTTCTTAAACCAAATAAGCGAACGTGGGGCAGTTTTAACGGTATTAATAATGTCCTTCTCGCTTTCTTCATATTTGGATTCTTCGAAGGTAGTTTTCACTCATTTTATGGCCGTCAAATCAAATATAAATCACCATCACTTATTCTAAAAAACCAAAACAGACGCAAAAAAGTTCACGCGAGAGAAAACTAGCTGAAGAATGTAACCTAGAAGAGGACGATGGTATATTTCAGTGATTCTCAACCACTGTGCATCGAGATTCTTAGAGTCTGCCGCCACTGCGACTATTATCTCAAATTTCGTATCTGAGGTAGGATTATCCATCCGCCTCTGCATTAGATTAGGTGGCACAGTGCCAAAATATTAATAAAATCAAACCACTCCAAATTAATAAAGTCACATATAACAAAAAAAGATAAAATATACATTTCTCATTATTTTAACTTCGAATCGAAGAAATATCTGACGAATTAGTTACTCTTCGTACATTTCATTCGGTAAGAAAGTGTTTCACTCCCTGATTCCCTGCAACTTTATTAATTCTAAATTGAAAGAGAGATTTCGCGATCGACAGCACGATATACGTCCATACAGCAACCTCTTGGAGCAACTGGCAAAGTAATCGTTCCAAGTGATTCGAAATCCCCGAAGATGGTTCGGTTAGGAAGGTCGATCTATCAACCCTCCTGGTCCTTCCGCCATCCCTGGAGTGCAACTGCGCCGCGGGCGCTTCTATTTGCATGGATTTACATGCTTGGTGGCCTTGCCATACGTCTCTCCTTATTCCGAGACCTCTTCGCTTACGAGCTGTCGAGATCGCGTCTATGTTACAGATTTTTCGAACGATCCTCTACGTTCGATGGACAGACGAGTAGTGATGGGATCGAGCGATTATGGTCGAGATATATCGAGAATAAACGAAATGTCCACGCGAACCATTGGTCGCACGTCGATCTTCAGGATCTAAACCAACCAGAGCGATCAGACGATCGCCTTTTAGACTTTAATCAAATTTAATTTGTTCTCTAATTAGTACGTGTGTTGGGTTATCAGCTTCAGTGTCCGCTCTAAAATTTAGAGGCGCCATTTTGGTTGTAAGTGTGAGAAAAATATTGACAGAACGCTTGGAGTTCCAAGTCAGTTCTGTTCTTCTCTCTTAAAAGTACAAACCCTAACTAAGTCGTTGTGGGAGTTGAGACACGCGGATAGCACAAAATCAAATTAGGAACTAGCCAGTGGTGAGGAACGACATTTGGTTTAACGAAGTTGTCGCAACGTAACTCGCGACAATCCTCAATCTGTGGCACAAAAGATTATATCTCATTTGTGTGCAATGTACAAAAACAGTACATGCAATGTGTTATCAATTTTGACTGTTACTTTCATGTAGATATTGTTTGTTCTTAAAATGAAAAATATTTGCAATTTGCAACTTGTCTTGAAGTTAATGACAGCCAGAAACATGGGAAAGAAGTAACGATGCGACGGAGAAGCGTCGGTAAAATAGACCACGTCGATATCGAGAAGATCCAAGTAATACTGCCAATTGTCCTTCGCGCTAAAACTTAGTGGGTCTTTTCGACATGAAGTTCAAACAGCATCATCGTGGTGCGTGGAATACAAATGATTCATATAAGGTGACGAAAATGAAAAGGAAAAAAGCGTTGGTAAATAAGGCGTTGGTCGGATTAGATAAAAGAAAGAAAAAGAAGAAGAAAGAAAAGGTGGCACTGTGTGCGAGAGGAAGAACGCGATGGTGGCTGCAATCGAAGTGTATAACATATCCCACGTACAGAAGTTAAGCGGTCAGATAGCCATTTCTGTTATCTGCGCAGCAATGGCGCTTGATTCCATCGCTACCGTACTTTTAACACTGCCTTCCGCCACGCACGAGCAATTGTTTTGAATTTTTTATAGGAAATCAAGCGACGCTGCGCGATACGTTGAATATTTATCGGTTGAAAAGGGAATCCGTGAAATATGAACGACGAAAAATTACCGCTCGAGTGTTTTATGCTTCTCGATTATGGAGTCGTTGTTAGAAAGGCAGTCATCGATAGCGAAAAGGCTCGTTCCGCGTTTATCGGTATCGAAACGACGTGGAAATACCGATATTCCAACGAAAAATTAAATATCTATGAAATGCTCGAATTGCCACGTTCGCCATTTCGCGTAGAGTCGAATTTCGTTGCATGCATGATCGTCCATCGAACTCGTTAGATCGACACCACGAGTCGCCTGAGTTTCATATTGAATATCGATCGAAATATTATTATTATTATATTGTTACATATACCAGCGTAGCTCAAATTCTTCCTGTAAAATCTGCGCAGTAATTAAACAATAACAAAGAAATAACGGAGGTTCGATCTTTGCGCGAGGTTAGCGACGTTCCACCATGAAACTTCGAAGCGTTCGAACACTTTCCGCTTGGATGACTCCCATCGTTTCCTAACAGCGTGTACGGGCGTGTATTTCGGTGGGCATCGATTCTCTGGTACTGCAAACAGATCGACGTCGGCGAGGGCAGAAATCAATTTTACTCTTTACGATTCATCCAGCCGAAATCGGATTGTCGAGTGGAAAAATGGCGACGGGTAGGGACGGCGGGGGTGCTCGCTGTCAGCCACGCGAGCCATCGTAAAAAATATTTCGAAATTCGAAAGTCAGACAGAGAGAGAGAGAGAGAGAGAGAGAGAGAGAGAGAAGGAGAGAGGTGGCTCCGTTTAATGCCACGAACCGTGCTCCCATTTGCGAGAATGGTCAGGTTATCAACGATTCGTCGTAAATTTTTATTGGCGGGTCAGCGCGGGATTCGAGCCGAGTTTTTCCACGACTCCAGGTTCGACGAACTCGTATTTCACGCTGGACTAAGAAAAATGAAACAAGCTGTCGCCGAATCCGACCTTTAAGCGCTTCCGCTGACCTTTGCGATTGAACGATTCTGTGGGGACACTTAAACGCAAAATGTTGTTTATGGCAGGTAACAAGTTAACAATAAACAACTGAGGAATGGACTTAGGTCAGTATCAAAATAAACGGCTCATATATTTCTACACTTGAATATATCAGTGTAAACTGCAAAGCTTGATGACTGTACTGTGGGTGATATGTAAGAAAAAATACAATAGATTCGTTAAAGAATATATGAAACTGAATAATATACATATATACACGTACACACCCTATGTTTTACGATTAAACAGTTTTGCTTCATTGTGAATAGTATAAATACCTCAATTATCAAGGAAACGGGGTAGCAATAAATTTAACTTTTAAGTATTTGCATTACAAATTTGCTTTAGAATTTCAAATGGCTCGAACGAAGGTATGAAGTCGAGCCGCCATTATGGTAGCCTCTGAAACCTGAAGCCACTGCTTCGTCATTTTGTAGAAATTTGGACATAAGACTAGTGTCAATTATAGATTAGTCTGCTTATTTGAAGACTCTTTATACTTCGACTTCCAACTTGAGCTCAATCATCGAGCAGTCCTCTAACATAATTACTTCCGACGCGAGGGACACCACAGTAAAATTGTCTGCTACGTATAACCATAATAATTCAGCGACAAATATTTACTTGCCAATCGTTGACCAGCAACTTCCATCCCTTACCAAGCTTCGTGCAATTAAAAGTTACGATTAATATAATCAAAGAAATACGCTTCAGCTGTCGCGTCGATCGAAAAGACAGTGGGAACGACGATATCGTTCTCGATGAATTTCATGCGGCCACAAGGCAAGAGGAACTCGTGAGAAAGTTGTTTGGCATTTTCTTAGAAGCTGCTCGAAGGAACTTCTTACGACTTGGCGAGAACTGCCGGACGAGAAGACGACTTCTTTCGTTTCTTCTTCGTTCCGGACTACCCTCTAATTAGAATCGAACGGTTCGGTAAACTGCTGCAGATGAATTCAATTACGCGCCCTTTCCAATGGGCGATTTTGACTCGACTGGTGGATAATTTCTTTCAAAGACGGTCGCTTCTCGCACGCAAATCGTTGCTCTTGGATGTTTCAGAACTCTGAATTCGATAGTGTTACAACAAATGTGAAATAATTTGCATTTGTAAGTCTGTTATACTTATACTTCATGTGCACTTCTTCCTAATGTTGCGTCATCTAACCTAACCTTCTTCATTTTTTAACCCTTTGCACTCCTTTGTCGAGTGTGACTCGACAGCAATAAATAAAGAATCAAACAAATATACGCTTCATAAATATAAATTACAACAATCTAACTGAAGATGAAGAACTGTCCTTTAAAATAAATTTCAAATAACACCCTTTAAATAGTAGGAAGCTGTTGGCAATGGAATTGAAAAAGTTCCTCTACCAAATTCTCTATCAGTTCCAATTCCATTTCTTATTGTAGGGAACGCGATACCATGCATCGCCAATGCTTGTCAGTTGTTTTGAGTGTCGGTTCCTAGGACAATATATAGCAGTTAGTCTTGCGGCAGCTGCGCCACTGCAACCGCTCTAACCCATTACTTTCCTTTTTTTCCACCGAATCTTCGATTTATCCTTTTTCCCAATTTTCCCAGGATCCTTGCACAGGTCTGGTTAACATCTTCGCACATTTGGTGACCAGGCAGCGCAAGCCTTCTTCGTTTTCGTCCTCGTCGGTCCTAAACTTTCTTTCCACAACAGGCTCTTCTCCTCTTTTACGCTATTTTCCCGTCTTCTTTTCTACCGCGTGTCTCTCTATCTATCCTACCTCTGTCCTGTCTCTTCAAGCCATTTTAAGGTAGAACGCTGCGCGTCTCTCGACAGTCAGCTTAAAGTCTCAGCGTACTTTACGTCGCGTCACCGTGCAACCTCCTATCTCGTTGTTATTGTACAGCGTTTGTAATATAATTAATTGTATAATTAATTGTGAACTTAATCAGTTAATTTGAGCAGCGTTTGCTACTCTTTATTTCACCAGGCGCCTCAGTCTTAACGATTGGGTTAGGTTCTTCGTTTTTGCTTTGCTTGAGAATTTCAAATGGCTCGAACGAAGAATACGAAGTCGCGCCGCCATTATGGTAGCCAGTAGAATAAACGTTTCTTTCTTTATGAACTATTGAAGTAAACTGAAGAAGAATTATGCGAGCTAACATACGGCTAAATAACAAATGTAAGTTACACTATTTCTTAGAACAAGATCAATCCTAAATTATTTAAATATTGATTCTGAATTTCCCATCATTTTGGTTTAACCCGCAATAAAAGCAATAAGACCATCGTGAAACGTAAAGCAGCCAATTTCAACTGAGCACGGAGTCGTGGCTAAAAGTATCAATGCGGCGTAATTAAAATCGATACGAAACATCCGTCGACGGGAAATATTAAAGGTAGAAAAAGGCTTTACGAAGAAAGTTTCCAGAGAGCTTAGCGAGAACGTACGCTCGACTACCGCGAACTCTTTGGCTAAAAGCAACGGAGGAATCAAGCGCCAAGGAAAAAAGATCGATTCCGATGGAATAACCGCGGGAATGATAGGAAGATCGGTTGGCTTATGCCCCATTGGACGGAATATTCCATCCTAGGCAATTTTTAAACTTGATGTCTGAATTTTCTTCTGTAGACGAACTCATTCTTAATGCAGCGGTTTCCAACCTGTGAATTGCTACGCCTTCCCAAAAAAAGTTTTCTCGTGTCTCCCTACCTTTTATTTTTTTAATGGATATAATAATATATACAATATTATAATATCTGACTGTATTAATGAAAAATACTTGTTTTGTAACTCATTGAAGATATTATTATACACCGGCTGTGCTGATTTTATATGTATTTTGTATTACGTTATCTACACGGTATAAAAAAAGAGTTTTCTTGTCAAACGAATCGAGTATCGATACGAAAATACATATAAAATCAGCACAGTCGGTATATAATAATATCTTCAATGAGTTACAAGACAAGTATTTTTCATTAATACAGTAAGATGATTTCAAAACAAGTATTTCTCATTAACACGGGAAGAATAAAAGGTAATTAAGAAAATATTATGATACAATCGACAAACTATTATCATAATGAAATGAAACAATTTACAGATTTCACGTGTAAGAATCCCATTTCGTGGGACAGGACGCAACAGCAAAATTGGACAAACAAATTCCGAACGAAAGTTATCGCCGAACTCGCATCAATGCAAAAATATATTGTCAGCACAGCAAGTATATATAATATATCCTCAATAATTTACAGAGTTTAGTAGTTACATTTCAGCGAAGTATTTTCTCATTAACATAATTAAACGCATAAAATATTATTAAAAAATATATTGTCAGCACAGTAAGTGTATATAATATATCCTCAATAATTTACAGAGTTTAAAGTAGTTACATTTCAGTGAAGTATTTTCTTTTTAATTCAATTAAAAAATGTATAAAACACTATTATACAAATCCAAAAATTAGTACAATTTTTTACAATTTCTTATATTTTATTACATTTTATTACACTTTATTATATTTTATTACACTTTATTACACTTTTTTACACTTCACTTCACTTCACTTCACCACCACACTTCACTTCACTTCACCACCACACTTCACTTCACCACCACACTTCACTTCACCACCACACTTCACTTCACCACCACACTTCACTTCACCACCACACTTCACTACACCACCACACCACCACCACACCACTACACACCACTACACACCACCACACCACTACACACCACCACACACCACTACACACCACCACACCTCACTACACCACCACACCACCACACACCACTACACACCACCACACCACAATTTTGGGGCTGGGTTGGGGTTACGCAGGGCTAGGCGATCGCCAGGGTAGGGGTAAGAGCGCTCTTACGGAGTAAGGCCTTACAGGGGGCGGGGTTAAATGGTCGATAATGAAAAATTCACATCGACAACTTCGACCCCCCATGGCTTGCCTTATAAATACTATGGTGTCAACTGTTACTTGAGAGAATGCTAATTGTTAATTGCCATCTGGCGGCTACGCTCCAAGCTCGCGATTTTCGGTCCAGCAGTGTCCTAGCGTGGCGCTATGCGCTACGCGCTCGCCCCCGTTATTCGTAGGTTAGAAATTCCGATCGAAATAAATATCAATACGTATTCGACACTTTCATTTCGATACCAAATATTTTTAGTGGCAGTACTTTTGATTACGTTATCTACACAGTGTAAAGAAAGAGTTTTCTTGTCAAACGAATCGAGTATCGATATGAAAATGCATATAAAATCAGCGCAGCCGGTGTATAATAATATCTTCAATGAGTATCACAATATTTTCTTAATTGCCTTTTATTCTTACTGTGTTAATCAAAAATACTTGTCTTGTAACTCATAGAAGATATTATTATACACCGGCTGCGCTGATTTTATATTTATTTTCGTATCGATACTTGATTTGTTTAACAAGAAAACTCTTTCTTTACACCGTGTAGATAACGTAATCAAAAGTACTGCCACTAAAAATATTTAGTATCGAAATGAAAGCGTCGAATACGCGTTGGTATTTATTTCGATCGGAATTTCTAACCTACGAATTTTTTAATTTCATTATGATAATAGTTTGTTGATTGTATCATAATATTTTCTTAATTGCGCTTTATTCTTACTGTGTTAATGAAAAATACTTGTTTTGAAATCATCTTACTGTATTAATGAAAAAATACTCGTCTTGTAACTCATTGAACATATTATACACCGGCTGCGTTGATTTTATATGTATTTTCGTATCATTACTCGATTCCTTTGACAAGAAAACTCTTTCTTTACACCGTGTAGATAACGTAATCAAAAGTACTGCCACTAAAAATATTTAGTATCGAAATAAATGCGTTGATTACGCATTAGTATTTATTTCGATCGGAATTTCTAACCTACGAATTTTTTAATTTCATTATGATAATAGTTTGTTGATTGTATCATAATATTTTCTTAATTGCGCTTTATTCTTACTGTGTTAATGAAAAATACTTGTTTTGAAATCATCTTACTGTATTAATGAAAAAATACTCGTCTTGTAACTCATTGAACATATTATTATACACCGGCTGCGTTGATTTTATATTTATTTTCGTATCGATACTCGATTCGTTTGACAAGAAAACTCTTTCTTTACACCGTGTAGATAACGTAATCAAAAGTACTGCCACTAAAAATATTTAGTATCGAAATGAAAGCGTCGAATACGTGTTGATATTTATTTCGATCGGAATTTCTAACCTACGAATTTTTTAATTTCATTATGATAGTTTGTTGATTGTATCATAATATTTTCTTAATTGCGCTTTATTCTTACTGTGTTAATGAAAAATACTTGTTTTGAAATCATCTTACTGTATTAATGAAAAAATACTCGTGTTGTAACTCATTGAACATATTATTATACACCGGCTGCGCTGATTTTATATTTATTTTCGTATCGATACTCGATTCGTTTGACAAGAAAACTCTTTCTTTACACCGTGTAGATAACGTAATCAAAAGTACTGCCACTAAAAATATTTAGTATCGAAATAAATGCGTTGAATACGCATTAGTATTTATTTCGATCGGAATTTCTAACCTACGAATTTTTTAATTTCATTATGATAGTTTGTTGATTGTATCATAATATTTTCTTAATTGCGCTTTATTCTTACTGTGTTAATGAAAAATACTTGTTTTGAAATCATCTTACTGTATTAATGAAAAAATACTCGTCTTGTAAGTCATTGAACATATTATTATACACCGGCTGCGCTGATTTTATATTTATTTTCGTATCGATACTCGATTCGTTTGACAAGAAAACTCTTTCTTTACACCGTGTAGATAACGTAATCAAAAGTACTGCCACTAAAAATATTTAGTATCGAAATGAAAGCGTCGACTACGTGTTGGTATTTATTTCGATCGCAATTTCTAACCTACGAATGACGGGGGCGAGCGCGTAGCGCATAGCACCACCATAGCACACCGCTAGACTGAAAATCGCGAGCTTGGGGCGCGGCCGCCAGATGGCAATTAACAATTGCATTCTCGCAAGAAACAGTTGACACCATAATACTTATAAGGCGAGCCATGGGGAGTCGAAGTTGTCGATGTGAATTTTTCATAATCGACCATTATTTTGTACTATCGAGACGAGCCCGGTCTCGATGTACTTTTAGCCCCTTCCCTGACCTAACCCCGCCCCTGTAAGGCCTTACCCCCTAAGAGCGCTCTTCCCCTACCCTGGCGATCGCCTAACCCTGCGTAACCCAACCCAGCCCCAAAATTGTGGTGTGGTGAGGTGAGGTGAGGTGTGGTGGTGGTGAAGTGAAGTGGTGGTGGTGAAGTGAAGTGGTGGTGGTGAAGTGAAGTGGTGGTGGTGAAGTGAAGTGGTGGTGGTGAAGTGAAGTGGTGGTGGTGAAGTGAAGTGGTGGTGGTGAAGTGAAGTAGTGGTAGTGAAGTGAAGTGGTGAAGTGAAGTGTAATAAAGTATAATAAAATGTAATAAAATATAATAAAGTATGAGAAATTGTAAAAAATTGTACTAATTTTTGGATATGTATAATAGTGTTTTATACATTTTAATTGAATTAATAAGAAAATATTTCACTGAAATGTAACTACTAAACTCTGTAAATTATTGAGGATATATATTATATACACTTACTGTGCTGGCAATATATTTTTTAATAATATTTTATACGTTTAATTATGTTAATGAGAAAATATTTCACTGAAATGTAACTACTAAACTCTGTAAATTATTGAGGATATATTATTATATGCACTTGTGCTGACAATATATTTTTGCATTGATGCGAGTTCGGCGACAACTTTCGTTCGGAATTTGTTTGTCCAGTTTTGCTGTTGCTTCTCGTTCCGCGGAATGAGTATAACGTTTCGAAAATGGGAGATTTTTGCGAGAATCAATTTCTACGAATGACAATTTGCTTGTTTGTGTAAAAGGAAATTGTAATCGTTTTATGATTGAAAATCATTTACAAATCGTACGAAAACAATGGATAGGGGTACACTTTCGGAAAAGTGTAACGTCTGTCACGTTATGCTGTAATATATATAGCTACAGTATTCCTGCGATATTGCGATTTGGATTTTCAATCTCTTGATTCTTACGCGTGTCGTGAAATCTGTAAATTTTTGCATTGTTTGATGAGCGACACATGGAAACACAGTTCAATTTGTTACATTCTGCCAAAACGCGTGGAATCCAAGTTTCGAAGTGCATCCAAGTTGCTTTAAACAGCGAAATGCAGTCGAATGGTCAGCATTTAGTATCTCAGCAATCTCATCAGTGGTAATCCGTGGATTGTTGTTCACTAAATCGCGGATAAAGTTATTATCAATGACGGAAGATCGCGCAGAGCGAAGTTTATCGTTTAGATTGAAGTCGTCATTTTGAAATCGACTTAATCGACGACCGTTCTCGCTCGTGCCGTCGTCGAGGCCAAAGCACGCGAAGTTTAATCAACTCACCGCATGCACGCGATGAATTTTGGAAGTAGGATCACGAGAAAATGCATTGAATTACGTAATTACAATCCTGAAATTGTTAATTTCGCGTATACGTACAGCCACTCCTTCGACAAATGAGAAACTGTGCCTCTGAAGTTCTCATTTTTATTTATTAGTCTGACTTGAAAGTTTGAGGAAGATTTTATATAAAATTGAAAACAGAATTCAGTGCTTTTCAACGGCTTATGTGAACCATAAACTCTTAAAATCGTCTATAACAATAACCAGCAATATTTATATAAAACTGTCTAGTTAAGTAGAATATTCCTCTCGCGAACGATATCGCGTATCGAATAATGAGTAATTTAGTTTTGATTAAATTGTACAGATCTGTTCCGTTGTATAAATCTCGGGTGGATTTACTTTCCAGCTGCAGAAGGAAACGAGTGATTAATCACTCACCAGAGCCCACGTCTTTGCACTCTCTGCATTGCTATGATTAGCGTCATATTGTAGCTGTCTCTTTCGAGCAAGCACGCGATTTTTTACGCAAATGTTCTTCACCGAAGAGGGTTTTACTACTCTACTTTCTTCGTACATACTGGCATAAAGTCTATTGCTGTTATTAAGACGAGAAAACAAGTGTATAAAAGTTTCTAAATTATATTGCAGACATCGTGGATGAAAATTGGATTAATCATTGCTTCGAGTACTTCGAAGACGCGTTTCTAATATATTTATTATTATTGTTATGCAACCAAATTGAAATTGCATATCTGTAGGAATAGGAGAAATACTTTTGCTGGTTATGCAAAGTACTAATTAAAATTTCGTATTTTTGCAGTTTCCAAAACGACCGCCAACTGCGTTTATGGGCTAGGTTCGCCGCGCAAATTCGTCCTGTTACCACCTGGAATGATTAATCGTATCGATTGGCAAACGGAACGCAACAACGCGAACGCGTTCGCGGCAGATGGCGATTAGCGGTGGGAAACGAACTTTTGTTCTAAAAATATCAATTAAACCACACGGATTGGCGAGCCAGCGCGCGTGACAGTCAGCCACCGCGATTCGAGGCAGCCTCACAAAAGGAGCGATTGTGCCCCTGGCTCGAATAGAAATATGCGCTATAAAGTATCACCGTGAAACAGCCACGCGTGCATTATTGTTGTCGCGAAGGCATTGTCGCAGACGACAATGATGGCTCCCTCCGCAGAAGCAATTAGCACCGCTGCGTGGCGCTGATTAATTACACCGAATTGATAGTTTCGTCGAAGTAATAATATAGGGGATTTCGATAAAAGGAAGAAAAGTTTATTCGAAACGAAGAACTTAAGACTGAGGCGGCAGGTGAAGCGCTGCACAATTCAATTGATTAAGTTTATTACTCTGAGACTTTGGGCTGACTGCCGCGAGGCGCAGCGTTCAACCTTAACTCTTTTCACTCGGCTCCTTCTTGGGTGTTGGCGATAGAAACTATTGCTAAAACAGCAATACTTTAGCAATAGTTTTTATTGCCAACGTCTTCCAATAATAGTACATTTCCTTTTCTACAGAAAACTTGAGGGAAACGTGCATTTCTTAAAAAGCTGCGGTGGAATAAGTTTAATTTGAGTTGTCACTAATCAATGCTGATGTCTCCACAGAGGGGCCATCTGAATGCAAAGGGTTGAAAAGGCTTGAAGAGACGAGGACAGAGGTAGGACAGATAGAGAGACACGCGGTAGAAAAGAAGACGGGAAAATAGCGCAAAAGAGGAGAAGAACGTGTTGTGAAAAGAAAGTTTAGGAACGGTGAGGACGAAAAGGAAGAAGGCTTGCGCGGCCTGGCCACCAAATGTGCAAAGACGTTAACCAGACTCGCGCAAGGGTCCTGGGAAAATTGGGAAAAAGGTAAATCGAAGATTCGGTGAAAAAAAGAGAAAGTAATGGTACGGTTGCCGTGGCGCAGCTGCCGCAAGACTAACTGCTATATGTTGTCCTAGGAACCGACACGCCTCGCTCAAAAGGTGCATGGTATTGTATTCTCTAGAATAAGAAATTATTTTACTCGCTTCTCGATTTCATTGCGGACTTCAAACACGTATAAAAACTTATTTTTTACAATCCACGAGGATGTTGTTCACAATTGTATGAAATTGGAATTCTTATTTAACCCTTTGCGCTCCGAATTACTTTCCAATTCCATTGCTAACAACTTCCTACCATTTAAAGGGTTTTATTTGAAATTTATTTTAAAAGACAGTTCTTCATCTTCAGTTATATTGTCGTACTTTATATTTATGAAGCGTATATTTGTTTGATTCTTTATTTATTGCTCTGTCGAGTCACACTCGACAAAGGAATGCAAAGGGTTAAAAAATGAAGAAGGTTAGGTTAGATGACGAAACATTAGGAAGAAGTGCACATGAAGTATAAGAATAACAGACTTACAAATGCAAATTATTTCACATTTGTTGTAACACTATCGAGTTCAGAGTTCTGAAACATCCAAGAGCAACGATTTGCGTGCGAGAAGCGACCGTCTTTGAAAGAAATTATCCACCAGTCGAGTCAAAATCGCCCATTTGAAAGGGCGCGTAACTGAATTCATCTGCAGCAGTTTACCGAACCGTTCGATTCTAATTAGAGGGTAGTCCGGAACGAAGAAGAAACGAAAGAAGTCGTCTTCTCGTCCGGCAGTTCTCGCCAAGTCGTAAGAAGTTCCTTCGAGCAGCTTCTAAGAAAATGCCAAACAACTTTCTCACGAGTCCCTCTTGCCTCGTGGCCGCATGAAATTCATCGTGGAGAATAAGATCGTCGTTCCCTCTGTCTTTTCGATCGACGCGACAGCTGAAGCGTGGTTTCTTGATTATATTGATCATAACTTTTAATTGCACGGAGCTTGGCAAGGGATGGAAGTTGCTGAACAATGATTGGCGAATAAATATTAGTCGCTGGATTATGATGGTTATACCATAGCAGACAATTGCACTGTTGCATTCCTCGCGTCGCAGGTAGCTAAGTTAGAGAATGGTTCGATGATTGAGGTTTAGTTGAAGCGCTAAAGTATGAAGAGTCTTTGGATAAGGGAACTTTGGTTTCGCGTATAATCGACACTATCCTTATTTTCAAACTTCTACAAAATAACGAAGCATCAGCGCACGAATTAGTTTGCTGTCTGGTATTTAGAGCAGAGGTTGTTGCCAGCCTGTCGTGAGGGTAGAACCACGGAAAAAGCCATCGATTATGGTAGCCAAGTGGTTTTCGATGGGGGATAGTTATCGAGTTAACGCGTTAAAAGTGTGAATCTCTCTAAATTCTGAAGCAACCATTAAGACTCGTAAGATTCGTTTGGTAATCTGAGGTGTGGTGAACTTTGACTGCTTCTGTTAAAATCCTGAACTATAAATAATATGTTACATTTAATAATTTAAAGATTTAAGATCGAATAGAGCCATTAAGAATCGCCCAATTTTATTTCTCTCTTGGTTCTCTTGTTTCTTCTCTGCTCGACGATCGCAAGAGAAATGAAGTTATTAGTATACCCTGACGGTTGATGAGATTTGATAAGATTAAGTGGTAATTTTGTTTTACCCAAAGTGCCTTCTACATTTTTAATGACGTACGGTATTAGCTTGCGAAATTTGCGTCGACGAATATTATGGTACGCCTTAATCTTCTTAAGCGAAATTGCTGCACGTTTTCCTCTGAGGAGGGGGTGAAAAGTTCTCAGTCCAATAGGAGATGGCGCATGGATTTATTATCTGCACCAGCTCGACGTTTCTTTATTGGCTCTTATTCCTCTGTTTCTTTTGATCGTTCTGCAACAGTTGCCACTAAACAGCCATGATACATCGTATATCTATCTGAGAATTATCTGAGAATTCTATCATCATAAAGTACGAGGGTGCTCCCTCCTCGGGAGTTCCTAATCTAATTTAACCCTCTGAGGGGACATCAGAATTGATTCCACCGCAGCTTTTTGAGAAATGTATATTTCCCTCAAGTTTTCTATTGAAATCTTCTATTAGCGTTAACAAAATAAATGAAAATAAATAAATACTGTTAAAATATTGGTATTTTAGCAACATTTCCAGCTTTACTGCCAACGTCCAGGAAGGAGCAGAGTGCAAAGGGTTAATTTACTCTAATTCGTGACAGTTCCTAACCTAATCTAATCAAACCATAATTTTTCTACATAAATCGCAGAATAGCGAAGAAAAAATACAAGATATTTAACGAACAATTATTTTATTTTTTTTTATATGTAGGTTAATACTTCTATCGGATCGTTGGGAATATTTGCAGCAATATTGGAGAATTTTTCAACGATCTGCACTGTAATTTAACGAAACGTAAAATGTTCACGTAAAATTAATATTCCATTGAACACTGTGTAAACACACCACTTGTTTTTGTGCGAGTTTTCCTCGTTTATCGAGCACTTCACAATACGATTCTCATGTTTCGTGCTTGAGGAGTTTGTATGTTCGGTGTGAAAACCGTAAAAATTCAAATATTTACGATTCGTTCGTTTTACAATGGTTATATACACAAGTTTGAATTACACAGTTACTCGAGACTTTTGCACGTCCATTTTGCAAATTTTACATGCGTAGATTAAATAGTTTTAACAGATTAAAGTCTTATTTTCATTAGAAAAGTCAATAACCAGAAAACAATTCGTTCAACACCTTTAATTTTCAGTTAATGTTATTTTTCATTCAAAGCATAACGTCCACCACTCGTAATTAACTCTATCATTGATTTTACTGTTTTTACTAAGTCTCATCAATTCCATTATTTCTTTAATTGGAAACGAGGCTTCGACCTAATTATTCTGCCAGACCAGAACGAAAGAGAGAGAGAGAGAGAGAGAACGAGAAAAAAAGAAAACCTGTTATTGCACGAGTCGAGGTTCTAAATTCAAATCTCGGGCGTGTCGGTTTTCCATTCGACTGTAATACACGTAGCCAAAGGTATACAGACGCTTCAATCGGAAATCCAGCGTGTGACACGCGACAAACACCGAAACTGGTCCAAGATCGACTTTCTCCGGTCGAAAAATCCGCGCGGCCCGTTTGTCTTTCATTTCCCCCGCGCTTTTCAGTAATTCTGACGAGGCACGTACGTCCACTCGACCAGTCACGTGCCCGCGCGCGCACACACGTACGGAAAATATTCATTTTCCTCTTCGGGAAATCAATCGCGATGCCCGTCGACGAGAAAGTTTGCTTTCTGTCCCCACGGATGAAAGCGTCGGGAAATTCGGCGCCCCCCTTCCCCCTCGACCCGCGATACGCCCCATTGAAAGGGCGCAGCGTTCGCGTCCCAGGGCCGTACGACGAATTATGAGCGTCCTTTGCGCAAACATTTTCTCCCCGATAAGCGCAAGAGCAAATAGACGGGGGGGCGCAATTACGCGTTTCAGCTAATGAAGCAATCTCCGCGCCGCGTCCTTGTTATCTCGTTGTACCCGCGAGGAGGAGGGCCGCAGAGGAACGCGCGTACGTTCTCCGGGCGATAGCGAGCCATCGAGACGCTGGAAAATTTCCCGTGGGCCCGCTCATATTTGGTGGCGCCCCAGAGACGCGGTGAAATAGAAGGGAAATGCCGAATCGGTGGCCATCGAGCTGGATTTTCGACGCGACATTTAATGGCTACCGCTTGCGTCAAGGACAGCGGCCCAACGGGGTGGCAGGTTTAACCGTTTGCCCTCGGATGCCCCTTCTGGGGGGGCGTCGGCACTGATTAGTGATTGCAGAGGTTGAATTTATTCCACCGCAGCTTTTTGAAGAATTTTAAATAAAGTTTTTGCTTTCTTTTTATTGTAGATTCCTCTATATCTACTGTTTAACCCTTTGTCCTCGGATGTCTCTTTTGAGGGAGCGTCGATACTGATTAGTGATCGCAGAGGTTGAAGTCATCCCATCGCAGCGTTTTGAAGAATTTTAAATAAAGTTTTGGCTTTCTTTTTATTGTAGATTCCTCTATATCTACTGTTTAACCCTTTGTCCTCGGATGTCTCTTCTGAGGGGGCGTCAGTACTAATTAGTGATCGCAGAGTTGCTTTCTTTTTATTGTAGATTCCTCTATATCTACTGTTTAACCCTTTGTCCTCGGATGTCTCTTCTGAGGGGGCATCAGTACTGATTAGTGATCGCAGAGGTTGAAGTCATCCCATCGCAGCGTTTTGAAGAATGTTAAATAAAGTTTTTTGCTTTCTCTTTATTGCAGATTCCTCTATATCTACTGTTTAACCCTTTGCCCTCGGGTGTCCCTTCTGAGGGGATATCGGCATTGATTAATGATCGCAGAGGTTGAACTTATCTCCAAAGAATTTTTGAACTCCAAACGAAGATTTAATTAGAATTTCGTTAATTTTGTTTTCTCTTTTTATTTCCAGAGCCGCCCACAAGAACTTCAATTTTGCAGCGCGCTGTAGTCGAAGGGAATCGATGAGAATAAAAGTGGATCAGTAGATATGATACTTAAAACTTCTTGTACTCGATGCAAGCGGCAACTAGTTTGCCATTAGGGCGCAACAGAATTGCAAAAGTTAAAATTGCTCCCTGAACTCTTCAGCAACCGTAAATCAAACGTAAAGTAAATAAAATTAAAAAAACAAATTTTATTACGCTTCTTGAGGCTCTCAGGGAGCTTAAGGCAGCCAAAACTTTACAGGGCAATTAAAGTATATTTTGGAAACTTTTAAAAATGATGACGGAACACCTGACACCTTTATTATTACTATTAATCTTGTCTTTTTACATATTAATCTTAAACTGATCATTACATTGTATTATATTTTCTAGAACTATGTTATAAGTACATTAAATTTACACCAGCATAGTTAGATGTACACTGAATGCGAAAATCATTGTATTACAAGTATATATCACGTTTATACCATTGCAAAATGCAGTTTAATTGCCATTTATTGTATATTTTATAAATGTTAATGAATAAATTAATTTTATAAACGAAATACAATGAGTATTGTCATTATCCTAAGTGTGGAACTCCTACAGCAACCAATTCCAATCCTTAAACGAGCAGAAACTCGCAAAAAATAGCCCTGAACCCAATTAAACTAGTTGGAGCGTTGAAGAATTTCGAGAATTCCTGGAAAATGACGTCACTTCCCAGAATAGCCAAAATTCTTGGAATTTCGAGGATTCCTGGAAATGACGTCATTTTCCAAGAAGTGGCACTTGGGATACCTCCTCACATATCATGTTCTCCTAATACAAAGTCCCAAAAATTGGCCGTCACGCTTGAGTGAGCCCCCAAAACTGGGATTTCCTGGAAAATGACGTCACTTCCAAGAAACGCCGAAATTCCAGGAATTCTCGATGACGTCATTTCCAAGAAGTGGCACTTGGGATACCTCCTCGCATATCATGTTCTCCTAATACAAAGTCCCAAAAATCGGGGTTTACGCTTGAGTGAGCACCAGAAACTGGGATTTCCTGGAAAATGACGTCACTTCCAAGAAACGCCGAAATTCCAGGAATTCTCGATGACGTCATTTCCAAGAAGTGGCACTTGGGATACCTCCTCGCATATCATGTTCTCCTAATACAAAGTCCCAAAAATCGGGGTTTACGCTTGAGTGAGCACCAGAAACTGGGATTTCCTGGAAAATGACGTCACTTCCGGGAACCCTCGAAATTCCAGGAATTTCGCCAATTCTCGGAAGTGACGTCATTTTCCAGGAAATCCCAGTTTTTCGGGCTCATTCAAGCGGAACACCCCGATTTTGGGACTTTGTATTAGGAGAACATGATGTGCGAGGAGGTATCCCAAGTGCCACTTCTTAGAAAATGACGTCATTTCCAGGAATCATCGAAATTCCAAGAATTTTGGCTATTCTGGGAAGTGACGTCATTTTCCAGGAATTCTCGAAACTTGGAAAATTTCCGATCGAAACTTCCAAATAATTTAATTGGGTTTAGGGCTATTTTGTACGAGTTTCTTCTCGTTCAAGGATTGGAATTGGTCACTCTAGGAGTACTGGATGGGTCTTTAATTAATTTAAACCATTAGTTAACAATAGCTGAACCATTTATTGTAATTCTTTAACAATTTACAAGCAACAATAGTGTTCTTACCAACTAATTTTTAGTTTACAGCTTTACAAATCAATGTACAATACATCTTATGCAACTAAAACTTACAAAGTGAGACTTATTATCTAATTTTTATAAACTATTTGCATAAACCTATATACAATACATATTATACAACTAAAATTGATATAAATTCGTTAGAGGTGACCCATTTCTCGAAATTCTTCTTTATTCTTGATGGAAAAGTAATGCAGAGACCACTGTGTGTTGGATTATTTCAACGTGTCAACGTGTTAACAAATAGAATCCTAAATAAACAGCGAAAGAGTCCCAACTTTGAAAGAAAAACGCGTGCAGACTTTGTGTCGCCATTTTCTTTACGCGAGAGGAGTCCAGATTTTCTGTCCAGTGTCCTAAGTCTAACTATGACAGACACTTTTTGTTTCAAAAGAATACCATCGAGATTTCACTTCACTGTATTGTATAATTAATATCCAAGGGTTGAAAGGTCAGTGGATATCAGATTCTGACACTTTTCTTCTTCACTTCGCTGTTATCACTCGCGTTTCCTCGTCGTCACCGCCTTCATTTCAAGTTGCATCCACATCTTCTTCTTCTGCTGCTTCGTTTTCATTCTCGTTTCACCATCCGCTCTGTTTTCCGCTAGAAGCTACTAATTACCTGCCTCGATTAATTTTATATTATCATTCGTGCTTTTTCTCCTTACTCACGCGTTGGCGATTTTATTTTTCCCAAGCTCGACGGTTTCCTATAAATTCGTATAAATTTCCATTTCGACTTGGGATATGTTAAAAGCGCACAGATGTAGAATTTAACCCTTTGCACTCGACGATTTTTTCGATCACACATCATTTCCTCTATCTCTAATTTCTTCACGAAGACAATGGACCTTGTTTCTCTGTAATTCAAAAGCAATTTCATCTTCACGAATACAAATCACCTTGTTTTTCTGCAATTCAAAATCAATTTCATCTTCACTCGAGCTAATTTCACCTTCGAAATTCATTTTTGCAGTTCTTCAAAACTTAAAATTGGTCCATGAAGAACTCGAACGAAACGCCGTGGTGATTGAGAGTCGCTTATCGAGCGCAAAGGGTTAATGGACTATGTAAATCACCATAAAGACTCCTTAATACCCTCAATTTTAGGGGTCGATTTCACCCCTTTAATGTCGACCATTGTCAAACAAAAAATGTGCGTAATATTTTCAATTATTCCATCCTAAGTGTCAATAAAATCGACGAGTAACACAAAGAGTCAAGTGCAGTTGTTAAAAATCGGAACACACTGGGTGTCCCAAAAAAATGTATACACTGTTTAATGGATCACAACTTTCTGATCGTTCTTTCTTTTCAAGAAATGAATGAGTGGATCAAGATTAACTTTTGGAAAAAGAAAATTCATATTAAAATGCTATTAGAAGTAAGAAAATCTAGCAGAGGTGACGCCATTGGACTTCTTCTTGTAAGGATACCTTAAAGATAAAGTCTACGCTTGAAAAACGACGACACTGGAAGACTTAAAAGTCGCAATCGAGTCAGAATGCGCCACAATGCCAAACGAAACGTTTGTTGAAGTTTGCGAATCAATAGTCTCTTCACATCTCTTCAATCAATCAATCACGTTCTGATGGTTATCAGCAGTGTATTTGACCAGCATGGTAATAATATTGAATATCTGTGGTACGACGAAAAGTTACATATTTTATGCAGATTCTTTTGCAATTTAAATATTAATTATATGTAAATAAAAGCTGGAGTTATAATTATTCAAACTGTGTATACATTTTTTTTTCTGACTTTAGTTTCGTTCGTTCTGATGGTCTTTCGATTTAGTTTTAGTCGGGAAATCGGTTCGCAAAATTGGCCAAATTCGAGTCATCGGTCATTCAGACTAAGATGAAACAGCAGTGTTTCGCGAAAAAGCAGAAAAGTCGATGTTCAAAGCAAATTGTGGAACCCCATCGCGCGCGGAGCAAATATTTTACGGTATTATCGAAATATCGGGTTATTGGATTCCGGTGTGTCGTAGTATTTAAATACTAAACTGTTGCGAAACATTCGACTGGTGAAATATCGACGCAGTGAAATAGTATTGTTGCAGTGCCATTTGGAAGTAACGTATATGGCGCGAAAATATTGGAGTATGGGAATATTTTGGATTTCGGAATGGCTAAATATTTCAGCCGCTGTTTTCCGATACGCTGAATATATTTCGATATTAAAATACCAAGACGGTAAACTGTATCTATCGGAGGCTATTATTATATTTTCAAAAATGAATTGGAAACTGCGTATGTGCAATGGAAAATCCAAAGATAGTTTGAATATTAAAATATTAAAAGTTTAACTCTTCAAAATAGGATTTTATTATGTGCATATAATATAAAGTATTTAATAATAATGATATCGTTTGGAAAAAAACTTGGGTTCTGTACGATTCAGCTTAAAGCAGACAATACTGTGGAGACCTACATTACCGACATTTAAGTCTTCTATTCGTTCTCTATTAATAAGTAGCTATAGCTTAATTTTTCTTATTATCAGATCGAAATATAGCAGAATGTTCGTTTAAATGTTACAGCTCTCTTTACGAAGCTACAGAAACGCTTATAATATTTATACTATTGTAAAAAAGAAGCAGAACTATCTGTACGCGTCAAACTGTCCAAAAATCGGTTCAGCGAGGAACACGTTGAAGATTGTAAAAAAATTTCCAAGTGATTTCACAGAAATTTCCTGCGCACGATTATTCCGAACAATATTTTATTTCTAAAGTTACGACACAAAATGGCTATTCTGCGATTCTTCCCTTTCCTCCATTGTCGGACTTAAACCGTCAAAGTCGCAAGTCATGCGAACGAACTCGAGAAATTCATAAGGAACGATGGTACAATAAGAACAGCTTTTACATACGGGTCTCAATGACCTCTGCGACTCTTGGCGCGATACTCTCGTATGAAATTGCACATCGAAGCATTCCTCTTTCACCTTGACGTGCTCTTCGAGCTTAAGCTTTTAATGCGCGACTGTCGCGGACGCGTCTCTCGTGAAATGGAATATTGCTTTCTACTGATACAACGAGGTTAACGTGTAATCCTGAAATGTGAACCAATCCTTTACGGTGAAAGCGGTGATTCTCATTATCGAGTCCTTTGCCATCGATTGCGTCGAGAGAGGATATCGGGAGTAGCCTCGCGTCTCTTTCTATTTATGCGTGAAGTGCGAAATTAGTTGTTTTTCGTTTTCTCCTTTAAAGTATGCTCTTTTTTAAATTTATATTAATAAATTAAAGTATATATATACATCTCTAAGGTAGACAATTATTTCGACATATCTAATATTCAATATTTAACTAAAAAAATCTGTTATTTTGGTTCGTTTGATTGAAAGAGCACGAATCTTTAAAGGAAATGTACTATTTCTTTTTTTTTTTTAATTAAATTGATGCACGGATAATCCGTGCACGAATAAACGAGAGTATACTGTATTTTATCGGCCCCTGATGGACTTAAAGCCTGAGAATATGTAGGATTCATCAGAGAGCCGAGATAAGCAAAATGGAGTCATGTGCAGCACGCGAAATATATAAACGCAACGGTGCGCCAATGTTATTTGTTGCAATTACTATTCAATTCGTTGAACGTGGTCTAATTATTCAATAATAAAAACGAATTTTTCGCCATTTACAAAATTTCCTACCAAAAGCGTTTCTCCATACAACTCTTGCCAAGTCTGTACAAAAAAGGCTTAGAAAATCTTCAAAAAGTTTATGTCTCCAACTGGATCTTGGAATTGTCCCAATATTTTTAGCCTTCGCACACATTATGCGATTTATAGCAAAGAAATAAATCTGTGTTTCCACTTCTTCGTGTCAAGTCGGTCGTGAGACGTTTATCAAACCCAGTTTTTATAAACTCAGTAATTCTATGTCTCTAATAATATCTGTTGTAATACACAGGGTGCTAAAAAAAACCATTTGGAGCTAATTTAAACGTATGAAATGCTCTTCTATCGGTCTGTCTCGATTTGTGTACGATTTCTAAGTGAATAAGTTCAAGCGTTCATCGCAACGCACCGATGTGAACGCGTGTTTTATCTTGAGACTCGTAGATTCGCAATTTGTAAGTTTTACAGTGTTTGTTTTTCAAGTTTTGTATTTATTATGTTATGCATTGTTTCCAGAACTCATATGAGTCACTTGCAATTTTCAAAGGTCGCCAATCGATGCTCTAAGATATCTTTGTGCCATCGCGAGTACCAACATGGCCTCCGCAGGCGATAAATTAGAGGAGCGCCTCGACTTTTGGACAACTATTCGAATTATGCTTGCAAAATGCTTGTTAAAAATCTGAAAATAAAGGAAGGTTGTGTTTAACAAACGAAAGAACAACAACAAATGTCCGTAACTTGAAAAATACGAAATTTGTATGCTTCTGCTCGAGGTTAAGTTAGGTTTTCTTATTGTTAAGCAAGTTTTATCCATAAAAATCGATGCTTGTCGTGGATTCTCAGTTGTTCGTGTGCCAGAGACATAAATTCATGGAAGGAAGGTAAGATGGTTTAGAAGTGTCGAGCAACAGGAGCGTTACGTTCAAATAAAGCTTAATGAAATTCCGGTTTAGATAGTCGCTTGTTACGCCGTCGACAAGCCGCACGCGCGCTCGATTCGATCCACGTAACGACATTAAAGTAAGTGGAATTGGGATTAAACGTGTGTCCAGGATTAAGCGTTTCCACCGTGAAGTATTAAATATTTAAGCCTCGTTCAAATCGCTGGAATACAATTATTACTTAAGTTTCTTTTTGAATTTTAATTGAAGCTAGGCTAGGATAACACTGCATTGATTTTAATTAGTAGGAATTTTACGATCATAATTTGAAGCAAACTGACATTAGTTGACAATTTTAGGTATTCACTGTTTCAATTGAAATTCAACTTAATTCGTACGAATGCAAAGTGGAAGTGAAATGACTTGGTTTTATGACAAAATTCATCAGTTGATTAATTTTACAATCGCAAGCAAGCACGCCTGTAATTTATATTAAAATATCGATCGACGATGCCTTTACTTTTGCCATTTTAATAAAACGAAGAATGTTTTTGAAACACAATTTCATGAAAAAACGTTGTTACGAACAACTAAAAAAATTATAGCAATGTTTAAAACGCGATAAATCAATATATCATTCTACATTCATCGATATAAGTTATCTAATTATACGAACATAATTGAATAACTTATATCCATAATAAATGCAATTGATTGGAATATTAAAGCAGAGAAACTTTATTTTGATTCAATATTCCAATTAATTGCATTTACTTCTTCAATTTTGCAAGTTACAAGAAAACGAATGCATCGATAGCATAGAAGACATAATTGTTAATTAAGCGATAGGATGATTTCGTTAATTTTCACAAATTTAATTGACTTATCACGCATCTTTTACAATAATCATTACAGTAACAGAACTTCTTAGCGTTCTTTCTAACATCCTCGCGTCTAAGACGCGAGACCGCCATTTTGGTACCCTTTTCCTCTATTTTCTTCTCTCCTTTCACGGACAAATGACCGCTGAGACCCACAACTATAGCAATCAATCGAAGCTGCCAGAGACTGAATGATCGACTGACTATATAACTATCTTGCCCACTCTGAAAGTTACGTTTGGACTTGCAGCCAGGGCCGCGGCTTTCGTCCCTAGAACTGTCCTTTCTAAAGTAGTAAACCAACAACACGCGAAGTTCCCAAGCGGTTACCCATCTAAGAACTAACCTAGTTTGACTCCACTGATCGGATGAGAACTGGTGTTGCCTTTGTACTGCGATTGTTAACAGCCAAACCAACCTGACCCATTCGTATCTTCAAACACCACGAAGCTTTCCCAAATCCGTTCAACAATATTATAAATTGTCGTTCGATAATGTCGAACAGACGAATCTAATTTTTTCGCAATTGTTGTTCAATAATGGTGGACAGACAAATCTGATTTTTTGTGAAAGAGTGCGCGGAGAACAAATTTATTTAGAGCAAAACCACGAATCTTTCGATCGACGCGTGTCGATGCTGTTTCTTTTGGAACATTTTTATCGCGAAGCAATTCGACGCGACACAACTGTCTCACACGTCCTCACGAGTACGATACCGATGGAAATTCGATCGTCATTTGTATTTAGCACACAGTTTGCGGAGGCACCTAGCTGGAGGACAAGGAGGAAACGAAATTCCACGCTTGTTAATGGGATTTATGCAAAATCGGGATTGCACCGCGACCACGATTATCCCGGCTGCTATGGCGACTAAATGAGAGCCAGTCGACGGCAGAACGTACGCATTTCCGGTTAATTACCGCCGATATATGCGATACACTGATATCGAATTCGGAAAAAATTCTATAAAACGTTGATGAGCTTCGCTCACATTTCAGGAGCTTCTGATCGATGGATGAGGCTATTTAGAAAGCAAGATGTAGTGCTTGAGAAGCGTGTTGACGAACTATTCAGATATTTGCGAATAATCCTTTGCGTTCGAGAGGCGACTTTCAGTCAGCCAGCGATTCATGTGGCGACTCTAGTTCTTTAGAAGACTGATTTTAACATTTTAGGCACGATACGCTATTATAGTGGTTTACTATAGTGACTTTCTTCTGAACGACGCGCCATTATAGTGGCTTTCGAGGATGTCATCTTTCTGAACGATGCGTCACTATGGTAGCTTTCGCGGATGTCATTTTTCTGAACGACACATCATTATTGTGGCTTTCGCGGATGCCATTTTTCTGAACGACGCACCACTATAGTAAGTTTCGAGGATGCCATCTTTCTGAACAACATTGTCCGTCACACATTGCAGTGTTGTATCGTTTACGCGTCATTCATGTAGAACTCTGCCATACAGAGAAACAGCCTCGTCCAAAATTCAGTCGTGGCCAAGAAATTAAGTTTCGAAGTCCTGTCAAAATGGATTTCAGAAGCGAATTGGCTCGAGTAAAGATGAATTTGATTTTGAACTGTTGAAGAACGAAATTGATCGTATTCGTGAAGAAATTGGCGATGGAGAAAATAAAAGCAGCGACATATGGCGTTTCTGGTTTCGTTCACACTTGTGCTGGCACTTCCACACACTGTCTGTAGTTTTTCACCATTTGTTGACTCACAAATTTCTCCTCAAAAGAATGTCACCCTCAGCAAGTAATTAAACGGGTAAAATGCGGAAAAAATCATCGTTGCACTTATGAAATTGCGTTCTACAACGCGTGGAAGCGGCTGTCGCTACGACTTCCAGAATGGCGTCGAAAGATCGCAGCAGACAGAAATATTTGAATGGGTGGAACGACGCTCATGTCGGACCATGGAAACGAGACTGAAACTGAAATTGCGAAGCGCCGCGTCCGCAGAAATTGCGTAACGGGCGCTTCAGAAGTTAAACGATTCGCGGTGGCAAATGGCGAGAAAGTTGTTGCTCTCTGCGCGAAAGCTATCTTCGCCTGAGAAATTAGCCCGACTGCTTCGCCTAATTGAACGCTGACATGTATGGAACAAGCAAACACAATAAATCGTTCAATATTTCTTAGAAGCACGATAAATCGTTTCTTAAAGTGTTCTCGTTCGTGAGAGTGTTCCTTTTTTTTTAACGCAACACGAACAAGCGCGGAGAGTTCAACATTGTGGTCTGAATACTTGTTTCTTCGCATCTGACTAACAGATTTTATGTTTTTAATGTATTAATGCTTGTCAGAGTCAAAGCACCTTCTAAGTTTATTGTTTGCTGCGGCTATTGTTCAAAACACACGGATTTTCCGCGTGCGAAGGGTTGAAAACAGCCACTTTCCTTTACTTTTGAAGCGCGTTACTCCGGGTAGCTGTTTCCGCTACCAAAATGGTGGAGTCGCGCCTTAGACGTTGCGATGCGCGTCTGAAAGTTGCTGTCCTTCTAATGGCGAGTGTTGGAGAATCGTCACAATGTGTTAAATAAATTAAGAGTTCGGGAAATATTTGTATTTCCAAATTTTTCAATTATTAATTTCAATTATCGAAGCCTGAAGAAACTGCTGCACCAAATCGAGGATATTACCGACAGATCTTTTACAGTTCTAAAACTGTTTCCGCGGATAATTCACTGACCGTTCGATCCATTGGCATTCAATTCGGATGCACTTAAGGAGAAAACCAATCAACTCAGCGGAAAATTGCAACGCGTTCCTCGTTCGCGGAACTTACAACGAATTTTTCGCCGAGGAGTTTGGATCCTGTCCAGAGCTCTTCACTCTGGACACACTTGTAAACTCGTGCGCCGGAGCTATTCACGTTTTCGAGCCATTTCAAAATGGTTTCTACCTACTTTATTAATTCAGAGCCCCCATTCAGAGCTCCGACGACATTTTCATTATACGCTCGATTAAATCGCGAATGAAATGTTATTTTTCCAACGAGCCTCTCGTAGGAAATGTCCCCCGGTTCCACAATCGCGAGACTATTTACCAATTTAATTAGAAACGGTCTTACAAAGTGAAGTAATTTAAAAGAAAGAAAGGCATTCGAGGCTGATCGGGATAAAAGTGACATTTTTACGCAAAACTTTGTTCAGATATCGAACAGTTTTCATTTTCAATTGCAACTGACGCATTATCTTTTCGAAAGCTCGCGAAGAAATTTTTTTCGTTCGAAGGATTGCAAAAACCGCTGTTAAGCCAGCAGAATTTACTGCAACAATAATGAGGTTCGTTGTTTTCGTCTCTCAATTAATGCTCGCTGCGAATCGAGGAATTTCACAGCAGCGTACGTCAAATGATACGAAATTATTCAGAATTCTATTTCGAAAAATTGCGTTGCTTTCCGCGTACACTTTTTTTGCGCTAACAAGTTCCCGTTGTTTAATTAACCGTGTGTGCAATAGAAGTTTATTTGAATAATTTAAACTTCGCTCGCGTTACTTTGATAACGTCACCAACACGATGGAATTGTTAAATTCTGATACGATATATTCCCTTTCATTCCTTTAGGATTCTACAACAATGAGTGAATCAGTTATTTCATTTCGAATGCTAATTGTATTGTAAAAGCTACTTTAAAACTGTACACGTGTAATCAATTTCGAAGAAAATTAATGTATTGATGAAACTAATTGTACAACTAATTGATTATTAAAGCGTTAATTAGTACATGCATACAATTTCGCAAGATCTTTTAATACTTGTTCAAATCTCGTTCATTTCCTTCCTGAAAATATGTAAATAGAATTAACAAATTACAAAAATCTGTGCAGCAGACACTTCGAAAATCTTTGTTACTATGAAAAGTCATGTGTAAAAATTTCTGACAACGAACAACACCAGCAATAAAGAAATATTCTCTGTAAAAATAGCCAGCGCAATTTCTGGTGTGCGGGATAATAAAGTTATCTCTGAGAGAAAACAGTTTTAGCGCGCGTTTTAATATTTGCGAGCACATGTGACGAATAAACTTTTACGGACGACCACGGCGGCCATTGCGGACGCCGTAAACCGGGGATTTTCGAAGGGCCTAGCAAACGACGACCACGATGTCGTAGGTAACGAGAAAATTCCTCAATATTGTGTCGCCTGTGTCTTATTACACAGCATAAATTATTATCAATGTTTATATCGACTCGATGATCGTTCGAATTTAATTTGGTGACTAAAACAAGCATCATCCTTGTTTTTTTTTCTCGTAGAAACGCTGAACCAGCGATTTAACCCTTTGCACTCAGATGTCGCCTCTGAAAGAATTAATTGCGAAGGTTAAAAACTTATTCTATAAACTATAAACTTCTTGAAGAACGCGTATTTCCCCAAAGTTTTCTATTGAAATGGAAATTTTCAAAATTTTTAATAGTTTCCACTGCTAACTTTTACCAGCAATCGAAAATGGCTGGGAGACCGTCGTGTGCAAAGGATTAACGAATCAAACAAACGACGAACCTGCAATTTAACAGATCAAACGAATCCAATTCTGCAAATTTTGAAACTTTGCTAAAACATTTTGAAATCGTGAAAAGAAAAATATAATGTCGATCCACCCACGAGGAAACTCGCTGTGGCGCACTTCACTGGGTACCATAATGGCGGCGCGACTTCATATTTCTCATCTTCCCTCGCTTTACCAGCTTTTCACGTGCGACTCGTGTTTCTTTTCAGGAAACTTTCGAACGATACAATCTTTTCACGAATTTCAAGTATTCCATTGCCGATTATTGGTTTCCGTTTCACCCCTCGACTATCTGTATGCAGCATTCGAGTATTGCGATAGAACGCACTATTCGGAACAGAAGTGCTTCCACTTTTGGTTACGATTATTTTTGTTTATCCCAGCTAAAAGCAGTTTCATTTTGGCGCGTGTTACTCGATGCGTTTCTTCTATTTTCGTGCACACAGACTGGCGATGAAACTCATGCGAATTAACCCATTCTAGATGGCTGATTTTTTGGGAGACCAACCCCAGAAGTAGAAATTTGTAAAAATTTGTACAAGCTTCTAAGATAACTTTTTATTTTAAATCAATTTTATCTCGACGCCTACTTTTTCTGTACTGATTCATAATTTCAGTTCTATATCATCATTGCACACACAGTGTGCAATCCGTCTCGAATAGGCTAAGGTTATGTTTGTGTAATCTAGACAATTGTAGACAAATAAAATATTGATTATTGAACAAAGGAACTGTGTATTATATTCTAAAATTAGTAAAATTTTGATAGTTTAATCCTTTGCACTCGGCTCTTTCCTAGACATTAGCGATAGAAACTATTGCTAAGATAGCAATCCCTGAAGCTTTCTATTGAAATGGAAATTTTCTATTGCTGGGAGACATAGCAATCTTCGAGCAATATTATAGGCACAGTTTCTATCGCCAACGTCTCCCAGCAACAGAAAATTTCCATTTCAAGTAAAAAACTCGAGGGGAACATTTCTCAAGAAGCTGCGGTGGAATAAGTTTAATCTTCCTCATCACTAATCAATGCTGACGTCCCCTCAGAGGAGACATTCGAGTGCGAAGGGTTAACAGTTGCAATCCGTAGCGTCCTTCTTGTCGAACTTCGACGCGGGAGGAAAAGTAATACAGAAGAGTCCGGGTTTCTGAAAGAATCCGAGCGTAATCTGACCCAGCTAATCTCGTCGGAATTGCTGTTGATTCAAGCCCAGATCCAACTTTTAATTTACTCGAAATCGCCGGTCCGGATTTCGGTCGCTCTTTACATTAACCAGGGATTAATGTTTTCGCCTTGCTCGCCAGTTGCCCCGAGATCGAATGCTTGTTAGGCGAAATTCGAACCGGGCGACTGGTTTCGCTTAACTTCCGGGCAGAACTTGGAATAACGCCGGCCAGACGCGGTTGTTCTTGTATAATATCGCTTTCGTAGCCGAAAGCTGAACCAACGTCGAGGTGGCGAGCCGCGGGGAATTATAAATCGAGTAATCGCGTAGGAGGACGGAAGGAAGGGCGCATTAACTTTCGCGAATTCAACCGCGGAATATGGACGAGGGGGTAAAATGGGACGGAACGAGGCGGGACGGGACCAGGGAAAGGGAGAAAAAAGGGGCGAAAAGATGGAAGAAACGAGGCGGGAATCTACGATCGGTTTCCTGCCAAGGAACGGGACCGCCGAACAATGAAAATGATGCGGTAAGTTCCCGTTTTTAACGGTCGTTACTGCTGTATTACGATAATGCGAGCCGCTCGAAGGCCAACTGGCGGCAGACAGGATGGGAGAGACTTAAATTTGCCGAAAAAGATTAGTACCGACGGGGGTTGGCGCGTGTTTACGGATGTGCCTCGGGAAGCCCGTAAAATGCCTAATCGCTCGATCCAAGACGGGGAATATGCGAGGCTAAATGTGGAACGTACGTTGGACAGTGTACAAAAGATAGGCGAGCGATAATATGCGAGCATCGAGTGTGTAGAGGCATGACTAATTGGTAAAGAAACGGTGCATGGTCGTGGTTTACAGAGTTTTCAAGAACCAGTCGTGTGTCTGCTGCGATATTTGTATATTAATAATTGATTAAAGCTTTGTAAAATAGTTAGCAGAGATTTCTTCTAAATGATCGAGGAACACCAGATTCTCAATAATACGATAATGTCTGCGATTGATAATTTATGTTAATGAGAAAAAAGAGTTAAGTGGACGGAGTGCAATTAGAAGGACAGCAACCTTCAGAGACGCAGCACAGGGTTTAAGGCGCTACTCCGCCATTTTGGTACCCTTATAATGAGTCCAGCGCTTCGTGTAAGGACAATAGTTCTACGCGTACTACAAAGAAACAATTTTTACAAGACCGTGAGATAGGAGTTTTCGATTGGCCACCACAAACTCCACCTTGATTCTACAGAAAATTGATGGAGTTTATTAAATAATAGACACTAAGCAATGAATTCAAAAAGACGCGATAATAAAACAGTGTTCTTAAACGAATTGCAATTAAAATTTCATCAAAAGCATGCTACAATAAATACTAATTATTCATTTCGTGAATATTTATAAAGTGTCCATTTAATTTTGTCATGACGTAAAATGTTCTGCAATTTCAATTAACAGTACATTCTAATCGATACTCCTGTTTATTTCATTACATTATTCTTCGTTAAGAATTATCTGATTTATCCCAATTATTTGCCAAATTACGCTGATACCGGATTTTAACGTTATCCAGAGTCTCTATTGAATTCTCGACCGTAATCACACCAAGTTTCAATGAAATCAGGTTGCAAAACGACTCGACAAGAAGATCTCCCAGTGAACCGAGCGGAACTCCCCGAAGCCCCGAACGAGTTCGTTAGAAACTCGCCCATCGACCGAGAAGGGACGTCCTCGACGTGTACAAGGGGACACCGGAATTATATTCGCTATCATGGACCGCTCGCCCGTTTCTATTCGTTCTGATTATTATTTCACAGCCTCCTGGCTACGTGCCGCCATTAGTTTCTATTCGTTAACCGGCTTAATTGCGTAACAAGACCCCGCGGGCGACCGCGGAAGTGTTAATAGTTGCGAGGCGATTTAGGCGCGCGTTGATTCGATGCACAAAGGGCGAGCATCGGAAGCCTGGCCGCGCGCGTATCAACAGTCGCGAAGAGTATTCGAACGGACGGGCGTCCATTTTGGTTCACGGGCCAGCATGCGCGCGCGAAACTCTCCTACGCGATATTAATGCTCACGAGGGCGCGAAATGGTACGACGTAATTGGGAAACTCCCGGCTCGGTGTCCTCAGAAAATCGACTAACGAACGTGCGCCAGGACGACAAGGTACCTCGAGAAGATGCTAATAGGTAGAAACGAGGGTTGCGTGTGGATACGTAGAGTATTTCACGAGCTGGCTGGCGAGGTTCGCGAGACTGAATTTCGAAACGACGATTGAAAAGTGTCGCGTAATTACTGCCTGGCGCAGTTTGAACTGAAGCTGGTTTCTTCGAATGTTTCTCCACTTTTTTAATTTACGATTGTGATAACCGTTCTGAATTTTGTTGCGGAGTTCTGTATCACCGGAGTCTCTCTCCTCTGTATTCGTGTAAACTTGGAGGACGCCACGAAAATCAAGGTGGATCGCGGGACCGTGTATCGAGTAACGACACGCCGACGATGAGGCTTCGTTAAGGGCTCCATAGACATTGAAATTCGCATTGCAAAGCGCGGAACAGGAGGCGTGCATCGAGGCAAATTCGTCCGTTTCGGTATCAGTATCTTCGTCTGACGAACTGTTTGGAAATACGTTCGACAGATTGGGCTTGAGCCACTTTCGAAACGAAAATTTCGATTTGATTTTAACGCCAGATTTACCAACCCTCTGAGAAAACTTTTCATTAAATTTTGCGTTAAAATATCAAAAACGAAACAAAAAAAGAATAAAAACTAATTATCATAACTGATGTAATTCTATTGAGGTTCCTTTTTCTACTTTAACTTCACAATAGATAGATTAATTTATACTTTTTCTAATTAAATATCGAAAGGAGGACATTTTGACCACCTTGAAATATGGCAACTCATGGTATACCCAGTGTTAAACATATTTCGCTTACAATTTGCTTCGAAACGAAAAGATACCATAGAAACGCAGGTATTAAAAAAGCCAGCTCGATCTTTTTCAAAAAATGAAATTATGATAAATGACCGTTCCGAGTCGAGCTCGCTCGCTTCGTATTTGAGGTTAGATTCGACTGGATCCGCCATCGATAGTTATCAGCAGGAAACGCTTGTTTTCCACCGATATGACTCTCTCTCGTTCACGCGTTAAACGAACCGCACGCATGGTTCGCAATTTTTAGCCCCTCCACCCCTCAGTCGAGCCGTTGGTTTCTCTTTGGCTTCGCTTCGATCGATGGGATTGCAAACGCACGCGTAAAAAATGGCTGATGAGCAACCGGTGAACCGGAACGATTCGACTGTCAGCTTGCACCCTCGGCGCAGCCCCGAAACAAATTCCATTACGCAATAACTCTCGGTAATTTGCGCTAATTTCTCTTTCTCCTCTCGTTCCTCGCCGCTTCGGGCAATTTTCTCCCTTCGCCACTCGTCTCTAATTCCTATCCTCCCTCTTTCTCTCTTCCTCTCTTCCAATCCGTGGTTTTTATTGCTCGTCTACGATCTTTACAATTTCTTCGCGAGATTCACGCGGCATGACGCATTGGTAATTAACCCTTTGCACCCGAGGGCTCCGCAGCGGAGCCATTTAAAACTTGTCTTCGAAATCGAGGGCTCCGATGTGGAGACAATAATTTTCAGTTCGTAACGCGAGAACGTTTATTCTGCCACAGTGGTCGATAAATTTGTTAGTTGATTGAGCCAAATATCAAGGGTACAGCGATCAAGATTTAGTTTGAGAGCCAAATTTTTCAAACTTGAACTATGATATATTGGTAGGTATACTTTTTTAAACTTAACAAACTTGAATTTAAATTTTAATTAAAGTTTAAGTTTTAGTTTTTTACTTTAAATAGTAATCAAGGTATGCATAAAATTAAATCGTGACAATTATCATTCGTGGCAGAGCTGCACTCAAGTGGCCAAAGAGCCGAGGTTTGTCGACCCCTGTTTAGCAAATTACAAATGTTGTGTAAATAATAATGTTCTTACTTTTTCTTTCGAGTGCGAAGGGTTAAAAAAAAAAGAAAGGGACTCCCCTTTCGTTCATCATGGCACGCGTCACTCGTTCGGAACGTATCGACGTGCTAGTTTGGACAGATACGTAAACCTGGGACGTCGTGACGCTGAAGGAGGCTGAATGGCAGACGCGAAGTTGGCGCCGCTCGATCAGCCTGATAATTAGTCGGTGACGTCTGAAAAGATCCGTCAGGATCGATGCTTGAATGGAGGATAGGGAACGAGATGAAATGAACGAGAAAGGACGAGGGAGAGAGATATGATGAGATGGACGGTTAGCTCGATAACCAATGACGTAAAATAAACATGAGATACTTAGAGGGTAGCGATCACCGCCATTTTGAAGCTGAACCAGCAAGATTGGTTCGCGTTGCTTCGACTTCTTCTATTTAAGCAGAAGCAAAATACAACGTAATTAAACAGAAATTTCCGCGTTCAACTCAAAGATAGATTAACCTCGTCATATTTAAATATTCAGGCGCCATTAGGTTACGCTTGAAGCGCAACATGCGAGTAATTTAAAATCGTGTGCACTGAACGTTTAGCTATTTTGCAAAATTGTAATACCTCGAAATTCTTATCGAGAAGTAAAAACACGTGGCAACTACGACTCCGCAGCCACGCAATTGTTTAAGGATCCCTAAAAATCCCACCCAATCCCACCCAAAGTTTGGCGTGGACCTGGTCGTTGCATGTCCACACTTGGCGACCAGATTCAAGCGCTATCTTAACTCCAACATCCCTTCAGTTATTGTCTTTTCCTAGGAATCCTTAGAATCTTTCAATTGTTTTCCAAATTTTCGTCGTGACTAGGAAGAGCGTTGTCGTCGTCAGTCGTGTCCCTAACTTTCACTCACCAAAGACCTATTTCCATTCCCTTCCGTTTTTTCAGGAACGTTCGCTTTCTTCGTTCGCGCATCCATCCCTTTTCCTCTGAGCTTTTCTTTCTCTTTTCATACGCGTTTTTAAGGAGCGACATTTTCGCCTTCGCGTCAGTTGAGTCAAGCAGTTCAGTTAGAACAGTTTGGTTGGAACAGTTGAACTCAGTTAGACAGTTAATCAGTCAGTCGAGTTACGAGTAGCTAGTCAGAACGATCAGCCAACTAGCTCAGCGAAAGAGTTCGTAGCCGCAGCACCGTTTCCCCAAGTTTAGCTATCACAAACATTGTAATCGTCATCACTACTGTTATTATCATTGCTAATCACGATTGTTATTTGTTGTCGTCGTGATTTGTTATTAAAAATTGAGTGCAAAACTGTGTCTTGTTCGATCTTTCCATACGTACCACGCCTCAAACATTTAACTTACTAAAACTGCCAGACGTAATTTCCGTTTTGGTCCTATTGAAACGTACCTGAAACAAAAAGATGGAACGGATTAGATTATCTGATATAATAATTGCAAATGTATGAGTAAACCGAAATTGTCACAGATCGAATGCCTTAACACATACACTTGTAATAAATAAACCTGCGAATAAAGAGCGAATAAAATGGAAATCGTCGAATTTATGCGGAAAACGGTGACAACGAAAGCCCGCGAAGGTTTGAAATCGCGGAAGTGCGCGGTTTCACCGGGTGATTGTTTTCGAAATTCAACGGGGGGACAATGGCGGCCGATTTGTTTGGCTGAATTCTTTCGAGCGCGCTCCATTCAAAGCGACCATCCGTGACAGGGCATTGTCCGTTATGTCCGTCCGTGATTTCGTGGCGTCTTGGTCCGACAATAAGAACAGTCGGCTCTCGTGTGGTTGGTAATGGGCGCGGGTGAAAAATCTGTCAGAATTTCGCGGTTGGAAGAAACAGGAAGTATCTGGACGAGGAAGAGCCTTTCTTCCTCGCGTCGGACTTCATTCTTCGTGGATTAGTGACACGCGACTACGCGCATTCGAGGCCAAGAAAGGTTTCCACAGGCTACTTTCGCCTCGCTGTGTACACGCAGGATAGTCGCTTAAAGGGGTGTACACACCCGCTGGCAACCATTGTATCGCGACAGGCTGTCTTTTGTTTTCCGTTTCAATGGGAGGCAGTCTTCCAATGTGGAGACAATGTCTGCAAGTATGTATACGGCTTAAAGCTGCTCTTGTTCCTGCTGCGCAGATATCCTTCGCGCGTCGCCATTTTCTCAGAGGCGTGTGCCACGAGTGTAAATTTAGATATATGCAAGTGGAAAGTACTATCGACAATAATTTTCTGTTTCCAAGGAGCATTGATTAACAGAATTATTAGTAAATAATACAGTTACATGCAATTCGTAACTTCAAATTTTCAAATCACTTCCGCCAAAACAACTCCATTAACCCTTTGCACTCGGATGTTCCCTTTGAGGGGACATCAGCATTGATTAGTGATTACAGAAATGAAACTTATACCATCGCAACTTTTTGAGGAATGCGTTTCGCTGAAGCTTTGTATTGAAATGGAAATTTTCTATTACTGAGAGCTTAAAGATTGCTATTTTAGCAATAATTTTTATTGCTAACGTGCGGGAGGAGTCGAGCGCAAAGGGTTAATAATTAGATATTATATAGATTTATAAATGGCGCGTGGAAATACTAGAATTGGTAGTGCTAGGCGATAAGTTCGAAGAACGTGACGAAAAAAATTCAATGGCTACCCGTCTCATTGTTAAGCGGCCTGGCGTTTCTCGCTTTTCGATTCAGCGATATTTCTTCTACGTCCACGGGGGATGTCTGTCGTCGTTCCTCTCGTAATTCTCGTGCCGTCGTGATCCAAACGCGGACGGGTCCCGTAATTAATGTTACGATGGGCGAGAGAAAAGAAATGGGGACGCGGACATCGCGCAGCTCGCCACGAGCGTGTTACGTAAACAACTTGGTAAATCTGCTGCGATCATTGGCGTGATTTAGCGACGGAATTACCATTTCTTGCGGAACTTTGCTGTTGTGCTTGTTTACGTTCACAAATATTCATATTTTCCACGCGTTACGCCTCTGCAAACAAGTTCGCACCGCCATGCTGGTTAAAATTATTACGACACTTGGTTAATTTGGACGATTTCATTGAACACATCGTTGACCAACGATTTCACGCAGAATCCATCTCGTCTCATCGACTATTATTTTGTAATCGAATGAAACGAATTTTATGGCCGTGACTATACTTTTTTTTAAACGTGGTCTCTTTGTAATGTTAGATTTGTGATGAAAGTCTAAATAACAAGAAAAGCAACTGTTTTATAACTAAGTGGGCGCGATAAACAATGCTTCTGCAATATTCTATACTGTCTTGCTTTCTAAAAGCTGGAATATAATTAACACAATTGAAAATACGAGTTAACTCGCGTTAATATCACGTAGCGATCTGTTTTCCACCGAGTTAGCGCAATGGCTGACCGAGCGACGCCTCTCGAGCGCAAAGAGTTAAAGGACTACGAGGGAGACGAAATTCGTAAAAGGAACGGGCACAAACGTTTCATCTAGGCCTGCGTAATGGTCTCGATATGGTAATTTGAAACAATAGAATATGTGGAACGATCGTTCCATTCTGGAAGGAGATTTAAATGCAGCCGTGCGGTTGGCAGCGACACTATTTCCGCGCTGGGAAGATTAAAGTGGAACAAATGTGGTTCTAGAAGCTCCCGGTATAACCGCGAAAATATTAATAATCCGGGATACAAAGACGGACGCGATAAATGAAATAAGTACGCCGCGCAAGCAGTCACAAAGGACGGTCGGAGCTGCGCCGGCAGCCATGACAATAACTAACGAGAACAATATCTTGCCTGTAATGGAATGAATATCTCAGGCATTCTTTTTATAATTAACCGTCCCCTTTGTAACTTAAGCGATACTAACTACTCGTAACTAAAATAAGAATTAGAAGGAGCAATTTTTAATATCGACGCGCAGGTACCTTAGTTAGTGACTGAAACGATGGCTGTAGATAGGGAGCTAATTAAGTTAGGTCGCAGTATGAAATCTGCTCGGCGTTTATCAGGTTCGCAAAAAACGAATCCCAGAGATACGGTTTATTCTGTTAAAGGAACAGCAGACCGAAATTTTAATGAAATAATTCAAGTTCAATTTTATCGCGTTCCGAACTCTTGCGGTTCTGGATTGAAAAACTCGGGACGAATATCAGCGTAACTCTATTTATTTCATGGACGCGCACCTGTGTAACGTTTCATCGCTGATATTACCCTGTTTGCAAACTGGATTAATTACGGTGGGTTAAAATTCGATTAAACGCGAGCCAGAATTTCATATTTTACTAAAGCTACCCCTTACGGTAAGGTACACACTTACACATTTAGTATATATTTAATTTACCTGCAGTTTAATTAATGGTTTTGTAACTTTTCCTCCCTATGTCTGTTTATCTCCTCCCGCGTATTCTATTGGAACGAAATTTATGCATACGCGCACGTATTTCTTTCGCACAATGGAATTTATAAATATTACGAATTTATGTATTATTGGAATTTTTACTTGGCCCAAGGGAGAAACTAAATATTCTTATCAGAAAAACTAAATATTCTCATGTATCGAGGCATATTCTAATATATACATACTTACTTCGATGTTAAATACATCAAACATGTTCGATATTTATTTAGTTTCAATAAAAATTAAGTTAAATAGTAATTTTCCGATAAAAGAAGCTCGATATTTGCTATTAATTCGATCGTATTCGACGGATAATTATGTTATGAGAGCATATATATATCTTTAATTTACATAGAGCTTATGTGCGTTCGTATGTACTACCAAAGTATATAACTAAGATCATGTATTTATTATATAAACGCGGAAATTAGTAAATCACGAATTAACTGTCATATGAAAATGCACCTCTATTGGGGGTGGGGGTGATCAATCAACCGCATCAAGGTCGTCGTCGCTGACCTCGGGAACTGCAGTACTCGCGCGGTCGTGATAGTGATCGGACGTTGACGGGACCTTTGGAGATGGCCTTGACCACTGGTGCTGAACTGGGTGGAGGACCATGGCTACTGGTGGAGGGTCTTGGACAATGGTGGATGACCATGGCTACTGGTGGAGGGTCTTGGATAATGGTGGATGACCATGGCTACTGGTGGAGGGACTTGGACGATGGTGGATGACCATGGCTACTGGTGGAGGGTCTTGGACGATGGTGGATGACCATGGCTACTGGTGGAGGGTCTTGGACGATGGTGGATGACCATGGCTACTGGTGGAGGGTCTTGGACGATGGTGGATGACCATGGCTACTGGTGGAGGGTCTTGGACGATGGTGGATGACCATGCTGCGGTTGCTGATCTTCACGATGGTGGAGGGCTATGCAGTGGGTGCTGGTGGGGGATGATGGAGAGTATGCTGATTTCTGATGACGTCAGCTGTCTACTGGTCGGTGAGTCATTATATAAACAATTTTTTTTATGGTGGTGGGAACAAATATGTTCGTTCTAAGATACGAACGATCACGAGGGCGATCTGTTAGCACCCTCAGATGGGTGCTAGCCCCATATATGCCCTCCTTTCGCGTATTACATATATACTAGACGCGCTACGAGTTTAATTACAATTCTTTTCGCGATGTAAAGTATCTAATTAATTCATAAAAATTGCATATCGCGAAATTACTTTCGATCAAAGAGAATCGAGAGACACCTTCGTTACGTATTTATATATAAACTGAATAGTTCGTTGTTGTTATTGATCCGCGATTGAATATTAAAAAATATTAGAGTTTATTAATTTTGATATTTTATTATGTTTTATAATGAAAGTATAGTAACGATAGTTATTAGCTGATACTTATCGATAGAAATATTGCTCGTTAATAATTAAATGGATAATAGTTCTCTCATTTTGCGTCACTTACTGATCGATATTATTTCTTTTTATTAATCTCTAAACCGGGTCTTCATCTGTTAATTTTTACACGCGTATTGACATACCTATAATTCTTGATCCCGTTATAAACAACAAATAATTGCACGCGTAATTACCTATAACTGAAGAAACGTGGCATCAATTTTGTTATTATTGAAAAATAATAAAATAAAATCTCCAATGATTGCGTTAAATATCAGTTTTTGAATTCTTGAAGGTTGAAAGTTTTCGAGAGATTGCCCTCTCGAAAACGATATCAAGCTAAGGACTACGCATGTAGTCATAAGTATAGTTGTAAACACGATACTAAAAGAACCAAATCAGTTAAAAGATTGTGATTCGTAACTTCTGATAAAGATAGATAGAATTTTTACTTGTACAAAGATTACATTGACTTACTTTCAATAATTTTTCATGATGCTAGTTCATTCTATTATTTTATTAACTTTGCAAGAGAATAGAGTAATTTAATCACTGATACTTTTAATATCGAGTCTTTTGCGGTACAATTGAAACTTTCCAAGTCCTTTTCAGGACTTTAAAAATTTAAATTGGACGACAAATAGTTTAATTTAAGTTCATTTTTGTCACTACAATTTGTACATTTGTATAATTTGTATAATTATTAATTATTATTAATTTGTACTATTTGTAAAATTTGTATAATGTAAATTTATAATCATGTAACCATTCCCCTCTTATCCCACTTCTCACAATCGAGCGTAATTATTCTCACCCTAATCACTTCGTGAGAATGATATCCCAGTTCCTGGGGTATTAATAAATTAGTCCACAAGTCGTAAAATAGTTGTTTCGAAACCGATATCTCGCATTTCTTTGTTGTCAGGGATAAAATCATTAATTTTCTATTGGTAAAAACACGTTGGTCCAAATTCAGGAGTTCGTTTAAGACAGTCCTGCATAATCTGTGGTAATTTCTATCTCTCTGTGGTGTTTGTTCTCGACAGAGGTTAGGCCTTAAAAAAGTAATCTATATTGGTAAGAACTCACTTGAAATCATTGTCAGTCTGATCAAGGATATTATATTTATCTATTCTGTGATCGCAAAATGGTTTCATTATTCTCTTTAAATCTGGAAATTAGAAAATGGTATTTTTGGTGAATACAACGTTGGAGGTACCACTATGGTATTGTTTTATGTCAAAGAATCTTTACTTCCATGTTTTCCAAGATTCTTTCTAATTGCTTCACGCAAACAGGCTATGCGAAATTATAATCGAGAGTGACTATTAGGTCTCTGACTAGAATCTTGGAGTTTGACGTATTTTCTCCGTTCTTGTCACATATTCAATGGTTCTGGGCCGAATTTCCACGGCTTTATCAACTTCGTCTAGAATAATTCCCCTAATCCTTTCCATTTCCTTTATACTATCCATTTTTTATGATTACTATAATAAAATTTCTATGATTATTGTAATTTAATTATTGTAACTGTAATTTAATTGTTATAATTATTGTAACTGTAATTTAATTGTTATAATTATTGTAATTGTAATTTAATTGTAATTATTGTACCAAAATTTGTATGCGTATTCTACTGATTATTGTAATAAAATTGTACGGAAACACATTCTCCTTACTCAGAGCGAAGCACCAACTTTGATTTGTTCTATCTAGTTTTGAGTGGTTTTAAAGTAGAGTAATAGAATTTAGAGTATCATTTTGTATTGCTTTTTGTGGAGCACTTCAACTTTTCTAAAGTAGAATCATGGCAAAACTATTTTATAATAATGTTTCTCTCTGAATAAGAAAATGCGTTTCCTTTTGCGATTCGTAAAGTCCATACTACGGTTTTTTAATTGAAGTAGAGTCAGATCTCGGTACCTTCTGTAACGAGATCGTAATTATCTAATGGAGGGTGGATGGGATTAGGGCTTAGGGGTGGGTCCCTGCGTAGTCACCTCCACGGGGTGGACCTGGGCCCTTGGTAGCGTTTTCAAGAGACCGGTCTCTCGAAAACGATATCAAGCTAAGGACTACGCACCTAAATTTAAGCGTATATATGTAGTGTAATTAGAGAAAAAGATATAGTTTAAGTTAATTTTTGCTTTCGCCGCTGGATCGCCGTTGGATCGCCGTTGGATCGCCGTTGGATCGCCGCTGGATCGCCGCTGGATGTGATATAATTTATTACCATCGATGGAGGGTTGTTTGATTGTTCGATGGTTTGGTGTTTGGTTTATTTTGTTTTATTTTAATCCCTCCTTTCGCCGCTGGATCGCCGCTGGAACGCCGCTGGATCGCCGTTGGATCGCCGCTGGATCGCCGTTGGATGCATGCGTTAATTAGTCCTAAGCACTTATATATTGTAAATCTCTGTAATTTAATTGTAATCGTATTGTAAAGAAATACGTTTTCTTATCCGGAGAGAGAATTAACCACCTCTTTTTCTTTCGACCCTCGTTTATCAAGACAGAACTTTTAATTGTTCTCTCGAGCGCTCTAATTTCGTGCTTCCTAAGATTCGCTTCACGTATTCGCTTCGCGTATTTCCTTCGCGTATTCCCTTCACCTATTCCCTTCACCTATTCGCTCGAGATTTAGATTTTAATCGTCACGCGGGGAAACAGTCGGGACTCAATCAAACCGATGCGTGTTTGTCGTGCCCACCTGGATTTTCACGGGTTCAACCGTGGACGCGCTCACGATGGAGTCGAATCGAGTAGCTCCTACCCCGTGCCGCTGGGGTCTTTGGCCTGCTGTAAGACGGTTTGGGGCGGTCTACTTCGGTTCGGTCTTTATCGCAGAGCAATCCTAGAGTTGGGCCTCGCTGGGGTTCAGATGGACATCTCACTCACAGTCGGGGAGAGCGCGGTTGCGATTGTTTCGACGTAAGACGTGGCATGAAACTTGCTCGCGATTCGCGATTCGCGTCGGGTTCGGTTCGCCTAATGGCTAAAGTGGAAGCACGGGGTTAGAATGCTCTTTTCGGTCGCGTCGCGAATTTTATCTTCATTTTTGCTTCAACTCAGTTTCTTCTCTTAACTTTAGTTTGGTTTCATTTCTTTTTACAATAGAGTGATAGAATTTAGAGTATCGTATACCGTAGAACCCTTTGCGAGACACTTTCGCTTCTCGAAAGTGTAGTAGAGTCACTTTAGATATTTCCCTTCGGGTAAGACAATGGCATTTCTTGTCATCCCCTTCGTAAAGTCCATACTGCAGTTTCTAAATATCTGACAGATTTTAGAAAATGTATTATGGATCTCGGTTTTTTTAGTTCGAGTAGAGTCAGATCTCGGTACCTTCTGTAACGAGATCATAAATTTGTAATGGAGGGTGGATGGGATTAGGGAAATAGGGATGGGTCCCTGCGTAGTCACCTCCACGTGGTGGACCTGGGCACTTGGTAGCGTTTTCGAGAGATTGCCCTCTCGAAAACGATATCAAGCTAAGGACTACGCGCGTAGACATAAGTATAGTTGTAAACTTGATACTAAAAGAACCAAACCAATTAAAAGACTATGGTACGTAACTTCTGATAAAGATAGATAGATTTTTCACTTGTACAAAGATTACTTAGATTTATTGTTAACAATTGTTCATGATGCTAGTTCATCCTATTATTTTATTAACTTTGCAAGAGATTAGAATAATTTATTCAATGGTACATTTAGTATCGAGTCTGTTGCAGTACAATTTAAATCTTCCAAGTCCTTTTCAGGGCTTTGAAACTTTAAATTGGACGACAAATTGTTTAGTGTAAGTTAATTTTTGTTATCATATATGTACATTTGTATAATGTAAATTTATAATTTTGTAACTATTCCCCTATTGTCCTAACACCTCCTACTTATCACAACGAATTTAATTTTTGCGATAGAATTTTAATTGTATAACCACTCTCTTTTATCTCGACTTCCCTCACTTTTACTATTAATTATACATGGTAACTTCTATCTCTCTATGGTGTCCCCTCGGTGGAGGGTCGTATGATTATTCAATGTTTGATGGTTCGACATCTGCTGGTTTGATGTTTGATGGTTTGATCTTTGATGGTTTGATCTTTGATGGTTTGATCTTTGATGGTTTGATGTTTGATGGTTTGATGTTTGATGGTTTGATCTTTGATGGTTTGATGTTTGATGGTTTGATGTTTGATGGTTTGATCTTTGATGGTTTGATCTTTGATGGTTTGATGTTTGATGGTTTGATCTTTGATGGTTTGATGTTTGATGGTTCGATGTTTGATGGTTCGATGTTTGATGGTTCGATGTTTGATGGTTCGATGTTTGATGGTTCGATGTTTGATGGTTCGATGTTTGATGGTTCGATGTTTGATGGTTCGATGTTTGATAGTTAGAAATTCATTCAATTTCTGCTTTATTCTGATATATTTTAATATCTCCGATCGCCGCTGGATCGGTATTATCTCTTTCAATTAATCCTCAAACTGTGCATCTCTCTGTTAGTTTTTAATAATTCCCCTAATCCTTCACATTTCCTCTTTGTTATCCAATTTTTATGAGTACTATAATAAAATTACTATGATCATTGTAATGTAATTGTTATAATTACTGTACGAAAATTTGTAAATGTATCCTACTGATTATTGTAATGAAATTGTACGAAAATTTGTAAATGTATCCTACTGATTATTGTAATGAAATTGTACGAAAATTTGTAAATGTATCCTACTGATTATTGTAATGAAATTGTACGAAAATTTGTAAATGTATCCTACCGATGATTGTAATGAAATTGTACGAAAACACATTCTTCTTACTCAGAGCGAAGCACCCACTTTGATTTATTCCGTTTAGTGTTGAGTCGTTTTAAAGTAGAGTACTAGAATTTAGAGTATCCTTTTGTATTGCTTTTTGTGGGAGACATTAACTTTTCCCAAGTAGAATCATCGTAAAATCATCGTAAAATCATCTTATAATAACATAGCTCTCTGAATAAGAAAATGTATTTTCTTTTGCGATTCGTAAAGTCCATTCTGCAATTTCTAAAAATCATAGATTTTGGAAAATGTATCATGGATCTCGATATTTTTTATGGAAGTAGAGTCAGATCTCGGTACCTTCTGTAACGAGATCGTAAATTTGTAATGGAGGGTGGATGGGATTAGGGCTTAGGGGTGGGTCCCTGCGTAGTCACCTCCACGGGGTGGACCTGGGCCCTTGGTAGCGTTTTCGAGAGACCGGTCTCTCGAAAACGATATCAAGCTAAGGACTACGCGCCTAGATTTAAGCGTATATATGTAGTGTAATTAGAAAATAAGATATAGTTTAAGTTAATTTTTGTGTTCGCCGCTGGATCGCCGCTGGATCGCCGTTGGATCGCCGTTGGATCGCCGTTGGATCGCCGCTGGATGTGATATAATTTATTACCATCGATGGAGGGTTGTTTGATTGTTCGATGGTTTGATGTTTGGTTTATTTTGATTTATTTTAATCCCTCCTTTCGCCGCTGGATCGCCGCTGGATCGCCGCTGGATCGCCGTTGGATCGCCGCTGGATCGCCGTTGGATGCATGCGTTAATTAGTCCTAAGTATTTTTATATTGTACATCTCTGTAATTTAATTGTAGTCAATTATAGTAAATTGTAAAGAAATACGTTTTCTTATCCGGAGAGAGAAATAACTTTTCTTGCACCCCTCGTTTATCAAGAAAGAACTTTGAATTGTTCTCGCGTAATTCAATTCCCCGTTTGCTCGCTTGTGTACTCTATTATTAGTGCTTCATAAGTCGCTTCACGCAGCATGTTCTCTATTCGCGCGCAATTTCGACATTTATCGCTGCGCAGTGAAACATTCTGGGCTCAATCAAACCGATGTTTGCGGAACTCATCTGGACTTCACGGGTTCAGCCTTGGACGCGCTCACGACAGAGTTCGAGCTGAGTGGTTCCTAACCCGATGCGCTGGGGTCTTTGGCCTGCTGTAAGACGGATTCGGATGGTTCCACGAGGTTCGTTCTTTGGCGCAGAGCAATCCTCGTGTTGGGCCTCGTTGGAGTTCAGGTGGGAACCGCACTCGTCGCGGCGAGCGAGCTTTCGATTGTTTCGACGTAAGACGTGGGATTTTTGTTCGCGATTCGTAGCGGGTACGGTTCGCCTGGTGGCTAGTGCGGAAGGATGTAGAGTGCGCTTGTGAGTGGACTTTGTTCGTTTCGGTCGCGTCGCGAATTTTGCTTGAATTTTTTTTACATTTTTGATTATCTTTGCTTCAATTATTTTATTCAGTTTCGAGTCACTTTTAGAGTAGAGTAATAAATAACTTAGTATATCGCATCGTATCCCCTTTTGCGAAACACTTTCGCTTCTCGAAAGTGTTGGTAGAGTCACTTTAGAAATTTCTCTTCGGGTAAGACAATGGCATTTCTTGTCATTCCCTTCGTAAAGTCCATACTGCAATTTCTAAATATCTAATAGATTTTAGAAAATGTATTATGGATCTCGGTTTCTTTAGTTTGAGTAGAGTCAGATCTCCGTACCTTCTGTAACGAGATCGTAAATTTGTAATGGAGGGTGGATGGGATTAGGGTTTAGGGATGGGTCCCTGCGTAGTCACCTCCACGTGGTGGGCCTGGGCCCTTGGTAACGTTTTCGAGAGATTGCCCTCTCGAAAACGATATCAAGCTAAGGACTACGCGCGTAGATTTAAGTCCCTTCCAATCCAGTTGAAATTTTCCAAGTCCTTTTTAGGACTTTGAAACTTTCAATTGGCGTTTTAATTGTATAATTAGTTACGCTATAGTTACTTACATTATATTATTATATAATATTCTACAGATATTTAGTAATCATGTATCTTTATGATACTTAAAAAAGTGTCGAATATCAATAATTTTGTTAGTTTCCACGGCAACTGGAAGCAAAATAAAACGCAGCAACGAGCAGCTTACGTAATACGAAGTGAACCGAGGATATGAAAGTTCTTCGTAACTGGGCGATGTTACTTAATTTACTCGTATTTTCCTGCTTCCTCTTTCAATCTCTCCACTCTAATTAGTTTTTACTATCGGGCATTATTATGCGAAATTTCACGTCCTCGAAAGAAATCCAATAAAGGCAATCTACTGCATACTCCTAGCTCCGAGTCCGCAATTATCTTTTGCATCATCTCCATCGTTCTATAAACTAAACGGAACGATTTTAACGAGTCTTTAAAAAAGCCAGATTCTACTGGAAACATTTTTGGAATATTCTTGGAACCTTTAAATGTCATTGCATTTCCTTGGAAACATATATGTAATTATGAATTTGTCGAATCGAAGAAACTAATCGAAATATATAGTAATGGAAGTCGCCATTCTGATCTGAATACTTGTTTTTCCGTATCTGCCTTCCATATTCTACGCTTTTAGTTTATTAATGCTTGTCAGAGCCGAAGCACATTCTGAGCTTATCGTTTGCTACGATTATTGTTCAAAACACACGGATTTCTCGCGTGCGATGCCTGATAGTTACCATTAGTTTGGAAGCAGCCACTTTCCTTCACTTTTGAAGTGCACTGCTTCGAGTAGCTGTATAAATCACTACCAAAATGGCGGAATCGCGCCTTAACACTGTGTTGTATGTTTGAAGCTCGCTTCGAGCGACTCCTAGACCCAAGAAAATGATGTCATCCTTTGAGGAATGGGAAAAAGGGACGATAGGATGCATAAAATTGTGCTGAATGTTAACACGTTACGAACGGATCACGAGAATTCTCCAGTTTTTCTTTCTCGAACTCGTAGTAAATCACGAAAATTCTCGTTTCCCTTTCTCGAGCTCGTAGCCAATCACGAGAATTCTCGTATCTTCGTTATTGTCATTTAACTTGGAGCAGTGTGAAATAGCTGGTCGCTGAGCAAAGCCAGCAACAAAACTACCGATTCGTAGTGTGTTAAGTGGATCCGAGGGTTGATCTCTGGTATTGAATGTCGATGCAGCAATCTTGTGGCATGGCGGGCAGAGGCGCGCAAAGTTAGAGGCGGATACCAGTTGAGACACGCGGCAGAGCCTTCGGGCGACTGAGATAATAGGTTCACGATTAGCGACAGACAGGACGCGCGTAACCGTCGTTGTGGCCGATCGAATATTAACGAGCGCTATTATTAACGTCCGATTTCCTATCACGGAATTGAGCCGCGTCTCTAGGCGCGTGGAAGCTGTCACGGTCGTTAACCTCGTTGATGCATTGAGCCCGCGTCCCTGTCGCGAGCTAATCGATTGTATTTCCGTCGAAAATTGAACGTCGACAGGTTCTAAGCCCGAGGCACCGTTCTAATTTCGTTGCGCTAACAATCGGCATTAGCTCAATGAACCGAACGAACGGCACGGACACCTTCGATGCGCGTCGATTCAATCGATAGTAGACACGTGGAATTCTGTGAATGACCTTCTCCTTATGGCGAGCGTTGTTAATTACTGCGTCTAACGAGTTCTGTTCGCTATTATTTGTGAAACTGTGGATGTACGTTCATCTTTGCGAGCAAACAGAAAACCTACGTTCATTTATAAAAAAATAACTCGGATACAGAAGTGCGAAAGATCGGAGCAAATTTAGATGTCGATCGCAGCATTTTCGTACATCAAAGAGCATTTTTTATATTTCTTGGGCAAATTTATTACTTCGAAAACATTTTGTTATTTGGTTTGATCCATATTGAAGTTAAACGTGGAAGCTAGATTGTCTAAATCCAGATTTATGTCCCGTTCCACACATTCCATTCCATTCCACGCATCAAGTTAATTCGGCGTGTGCGTTTACGAGCACGGCACCGCGATGAATTAAGGATAGCGAACAAAATACAAAGTGAGCAGATAAATACGATTAAAAGAATTACCCTCGGTATTAATGGAAGGTACGAATCGAACGATTAGTACGCGAGTTGATAAAACGATCGAAACGTAAATCCACCCAGGAGTACACTAGTAGTTGATGAGTTTGCAGAGTGAAATCAAATTAGGTAATTAAGATGGAGTGGTGCACTAGGCGAGGCACTTATGGCGGAGAGCACTCGTTCGAAATTCCTGAGAAAATTTAGGCAATTAATGAAATCACCGACACGGCGTCGAGAGCTATAAACTTCGAAATACCAGTACACCGCGATAAATCTCCTGTGCACTCGGCGCATTTAGATGAAAAATAAAATGACTTTATCTCGCCGCTCGAAAAAAATTGCTCGTCAAATTTCGAGACTCCATCGTTCCTTTTTATGTATCATCCGAAATGTTTTATCGCGAGAACTTGGCGGCCGTAAATCACCCTGGTTATTGACGCACGAGCAAATAATTTCCAAAACGAATCTGTTCATCTCATTTTCGAAGGAATATTTCTGAAAAATTCTTCAGAAATAATAATATCAGCTCTCTGTATCGACGAGTCGCGAGATATTGCCGTTTACGTAAAATTCCAACATTTACAACAGGCACACACGCTCGCCTGCAAATATTTTCTATCGCAGCGCAGGAAACGTCTCCCTCATATTTACACTAGGTGGATGTACATTCGCAAATACGCTATTTCTTAGAGGAATCCAGAACTCGAACTGAAATAACTTTAAATAAGAAGAAAGTTGCGATACGTCAGAAATTTGTAATATATTTTTCTCTTATCTACTGCTATGTTTTATTCTGTAAGGAAATGCAACGTCGAATCGACGACTATTGCAATAATTAACCCTTTCGTTGTCGAACGACGTTAGACATATTCGATATGATGCTTTACGTCTACTTGGACGAGAGAGTCTCTGAAATTTTGGAAAAAAGTACAGTAGACCTTCTATAACGCAGTAAAAAAATTGTAATCGTGCTCGTATAACACCCTGAAAGAGGGTTCTTAGATGTTAGATCACTACTGATCGATCTCATCGACCGATCGATCAATTTTACATCTTTCTTAACTTCGTGAGAATCCATTGCAGGAATCGGGGGAAATTTGAAGTCAATAAATAGTAATTTAATCAAGGTATTGTAATACACAATCGCATAGATGCGGGAACTTTCCACATCTCGCGAAAGCACTCGACTGAAACAAAAAGATGCATTCTAGGTGCGGTTACTCGAGTACGCTGCCTTAATCAAGCGAAAGATAACAGGATCGCGAATTTGTCTGTTTATGCCGCGTACCACGCGCACACGGCTATACTATTTTGTATCGAAACAAAAGCAAACTTAATCCTCTGGCTGTTTTTTCATTAAAAGAGCTGCGATACAAGATGGCGGGAATTCGCCCTCGGAGTAGGTGCAAGACATCTTTATCGCTCGGAGGGGGGAGGGGAGGGAAGGGAAGAGAAAAAAGAATGTTCCTTTAATAAGCACCAGTCCAGAATCCGCGCCAGCAGCGAAACAAATGAAATTTAACTGCAATCTCGACGGGATTACTTCGACGTGGCTTGGAACGAAGTTGATGCTCGCTTTATTCGGTAGCTTCGTTTACTACGAGGGCGCGAGCAAGAGAAAAAGGGTGGAAGGGAGATCCGAGGAATTTCCGCCGGTGAAACGGCAAATGATCCGTAACGGCGGCGTTGGAAATTCAAATAAGAAAGCCCTCCTGGGAGGTGAACTTTTGTGCTCGCGTTCAACACCGTTTAAACGCGACTCAACCAGCTGGAGAACGAGAGCACGATGGACGACAGGGCCCTCGAGCGATGATTTCTGTCCGCGTTGCACTGTACGGGCTAGGGCGATATTTTTCGTATAATTAAGTTCATTAAGGTCTGCTTGGAATGCTTATTATCGCGCGTATGTGTTTTCTGCTTGCAAACTCACACGTCGAATTAATTTAGTGCGTGGAAGAGTCAAGTGATTGTGGACTTAAGGAAGGTGGAACTTGAGAGAATGTGTTTTCTGCTTGCAAACGCACACGTCGAATTAATTTAGTGTGAAAGAATCAAGTGATTGTGGACTTGAGGAAGGTGGAACTTGAGAGAATGTGTTTTCTGCTTGCAAACTCGCACGTCGAACTAATTTAGTGCGTGGAAGAGTCAAGTGATTGTGGACTTGAGGAAGATGGAACTTGAGAGAATGTGTTTTCTGCTTGCAAACGCACACGTCGAATTAATTTAGTGCGTGGAAGAGTCAAGTGATTGTGGGCTTGAGGAAGGTGGAACTTGAGAGAATGTGTTTTCTGCTTGCAAACTCTCACGTCGAATTAATTTAGTGTGAAAGAATCAAGTGATTGTGGACTTGAGGAAGGTGGAACTTGAGAGAATGTGTTTTCTGCTTGCAAACTCGCACGTCGAATTAATTTAGTGTGTGGAAGAGTCAAGTGATTGTGGGCTTGAGGAAGGTGGAACTTGAGAGAATGTGTTTTCTGCTTGCAAACGCACACGTCGAACTAATTTAGTGCGTGGAAGAGTCAAGTGATTGAGGACTTGACGAAGGTGGAACTTGAGAGAATGTGTTTTCTGCTTGCAAACTCGCACGTCGAACTAATTTAGTGTGTGGAAGAGTCAAGTGATTGAGGACTTGAGGAGGGTGGAATTTCTACGTTTTTTAACTGCCGCTAATATTTTAATTCTGCGATAAATCGGTATTCGGTAAAATTGTTCGAACTGAGCAACTTTTTCTAATCTTACAAAAGCATCAACTTGCACTTGCACTTGCTGAATTATAAAATTGCTCAGCTCCTTTGCATCTCTGTGGAAGGTTCTGCAGACGAGCGCCTCGACTTTTGACAAAATATTCGACTAAGCTATAAACTGTTGTCACGAATATTAGACATTCTGACGAAAGTAGTGGCTGCTTCGCTAGGAAGATTCGTTGGTTAAACTGTAAAAATGGTACACGCATAGAGTTCACTGTCTGGAATAAAAATGTTAGTGTTAAGTATGAAAGGATTCCTTCATCATTCACACATAGATTTCATTGTGATGCTGACATCTGGCATCAGTCACATTTAAGTTTGGTTACAAGCAAGCTGTGCGTAACTTTATTTATATAGCTGTTAGTTTAGTTTTATTTCACAGTACAAAACCGAAAATACATTCTTGCCAACCCAAAGCACTTAAAATTTAAATAGCAGCACTTTAATATTGTGACTTGTTTTCGATATGAAATATGTTCTGTTTCAAGTGGTTTGGCTTAAAGGATCGCTAGCGTAAACTGTATAACGAATGTTCTCCATTTGTTTCAATACCACTTACCTCGATCCTTCGATACCAGCAGTGCACAATCAATAATGGTAGTGATTTTCCACAGAATAGAAGTAAGAATATGGCACTTTGTTTCTCGTCTGTCTGCGTCCTTCACCTCTAACGATCTAAGACTACACTGCGCGTAACGCGTGATTCTAATCGACGCATTCCGGGAAACTTCGTCAATTTACGACCGCTGTTGCTCGTCACGTCGCCAAGGCCAAAATTTGTGTCTGTTTATATACTTATCCTTCTCTAAACGATGACCAATGCTAAAAGATAATTCTTCAGAATGTTTCCCAATGAAATTGTAAACTCGAACAGCGTACGATACAAGTTTCAACAGTTCGTAGTTATTCTATTACCTTTTTCGTTAAAAAGGTAACAGAAGGTAAAGATTTCGTTAGATCTAAAAATGTATCCACTATAATCTTTTGAAACACAGTGGTTGCGTTTTACAAACGTCTGTATCGACCATTGCGATAAAAGTGACGTTTACTCTTATATAAAATACGTATCAAATATTTCCACGACTATAATTAACGAAGAGGTTTTTAAATAAAAATTCTGTCTTTCTAAAAATCTGTTTTTAAGTTAAATTTATATTTCCAACGCGCTAACGTTACAAGAGGAAACGCAGGATCAGTTTTGGTGAATCTTGGAACGGTTAAAATGCCAAAAGGTCGATGCCTCCGAAGAGCGACAGGGTGGACGGAAAAAACGGACGAGAGAAAGGATGGTTTTAGTCGGCGAGCTCGTAATGAATAACCCGGAAGGGCCTTCGGGCTTCGACCGAGATCGGACTCTCTCGCCTCAAATGCGGACTGTCCGTTCTTTTCGAACGATCGCGCGACGGACAGACGCAGAGGTGAAAAAGGGAGTCGGGGTGAGACGAATCGGTGGCGGGGGTAATGGTCCACAAATCACAATGCGGGAGGACAAAAAGTTCGCCTCGAAAGAACGGAATAATAAATCTTTGAATATCTTTAAATACGGCGGGAAATAAAGGGGTCGATGGTTCGTGATTTATCTTCACATCTCGTTAACTGCGCCAATCCCGTCGGTGTATGGCGAGGGAGTCGAGGACATTCCGTTCGAGGTTATCATAGGGAATAGTTTTTTTCACCTGTGGCTGAATATTCATGTAATTTATTCGTGGCAAACGAGAATAAATAAATGGCGAAGATATTCTCTGTTGCTGTGCATCAAGAAATGAAAGAAATTACAAATGTGAATGGTTTAGGGTAGGTTAGAGAAACGGAGAATAAATAAGAATAAATAAGATTGTTGAAAGAATAAATAAATAAGAAACAACACTTTCTGTTACTAGGTATTAAGAAGCGAAAGAAATTAGAAATGTAAGTCGTTGAAAAGGCTCAACTTTTACTTTAACCCTTTGTGGTTGTATTAAGTTCATACCTAGATGTCATGCTGCTCGTTGAACGAACATAATATGCAAGATTATGAAGGAAAATAAAAATTTGTTAATTCTTTTTTAAACTTCAGATATGTGTAACGCAATATGTTTGAATTTTATGTAAAAATTATATTTCATTTATCATTATATCAAATTCATAATTGAAATAACTGAAATTTCCTTTTAATATTGTATTTCAAATTTTATTATTAATTAAAATTGGAATATTTCCATTCAGATTAATCACATCTTGACTACACTTTGTAATTTCAATGATTTCTCCAATTTCTTCGACATTTTTCCATTCGAATATCAGTTTCAAAGAGAATGGCGTTTTCTTGGTGCGCCAAAAAGTTTGGGCGATTAAATAAATTACATCATTGATCGACGTGTGCCAGAGAAGGAGGGAAGAAGATACGGTATCGAATTTTTTCAAGGAATCACTGTATCGATTTCGAAAATGGGGTTCTCCAGCACGGAGACGGTTCCCTCATTTCTGAATGAGAAACGACGGGAACGATTTATCCGTGCCGTCGATGCGGATGCAATCGACGTTGATTGGTTTTATTTTTCGCTCGTTCCCAGGAAAAACGACGCCGTGGAAATATCCTCCGAGCGTCGATGTTGCTTTTACACCGTTCAAAACGGCGTCTGGAACCTCTCTTCCGATGTTTTTCCGCGGCTGCCCCCGTCAAGACGTGTGTACCGATGAAAAGCTCTCGAATAAATGTCGCTACAACCAATTACTGCTCCGTCTTTGAACATTTCTACCTTATGAATATCTGTTTACTTCTGGTTCGCTTCGATTTCGAGTACATTCGAACAGTATCGTGGTTAATGCTGACGAAAGCGAGACGAGCCACCTTTATATAATGGAATTCTCGTATTCTTTCTGAATCTCTCACTAAAATAGTGATTTCAAATCATTCTGGAGTAACTTCGTAATTAAAAATTCGAAAGTGAAATTGAGCTCGTGGACATTCTGTGTCTAATTATTTCGTTCGAAACAAGGATTGACTTAGTTTTCTTTCCGCTGTCGTTATTCAATTTACCTCGCAGAATCGTTGTAAATTGCCATCATAGAACGTTTTTGCTCGATAAACATTGATGACAATTTATATTGTGTAACAAAATTCATTAAAAATACATCGCTATCGAATAAAGTGTCTCCACGCTATTCATCCACTCACTTGTCACTTTGCACAAAATTGCAAAGGACAGCTGATTTTTTCAGCACTGACACACGTTACGGAAAACACTCGCTGAGGAGGATTTTAAACGCGGTCAATTTCAAAATTAAATACCGAGATAATTGAAGGAAAGGGCCGATCGATCGCGCATTAGATCAACCGATAGGATTAATTCGCGAACTGACATGCAGGCAGACGCGGAAAATCAATCTTTGGTCGCGATGGCAGCTACGTTTTTCCGGTAATTTTAATCCGTGTCAGCATCAACGAGCGCACGCCGCAATTTTAATTAGCGGCCATTGAAAATCGCGGGTGCACGATCGATCGGGCTGGTGAATTCGATGAATTTCTGGTGGCGAAGCTGCCTGATCGATGCGCTTCAATGCGATCAGTTCGAGGTACATCGAGTGCGTTTGCTTGAAAGGATGTTCATGAATATAGTAGAGAGGTTAGCAATATGGAAAACTCAGTTTGTTTGTTGATTTACCTACAATCAATCGGGCTTTGAAAAGTGCCGTGTAAGCTGAAAGCGAGCAATTCGAGTCCACTGCTCAGATTGAAAAGAAACACGTAAGAAATTTGACAAATCCATACGAAACAGTGTGTAAAAATTAATTGATTCAACAAAATTCCATACATAGTATAATTCACAGAAAAAAATTGAAAATGTTTCTATTCCATTTCGTCTTTGGTTGCTAATAACGCGACATCCATTTTTTTTTGTTACTTGGTACTGATATATCTACTCTACTACTCAGTTTCAGAGCTTTTTTCTAATTCACTTTCCAAAGATATGACAGGAATCGTTTTAATAAAATTCGTAACCAGAGATCGTCTCGAATCCTTACAAATTTTCCGGTACAAAGTCGAGCAATTACGCGATTCCCTCGCGAATTTAAAACTTCTTTCCATGTCACGATCATTCTCGATAAAGAAAATTTGCAGTTCCAATTTTTTAGCTTCCTTTTACAAAAGCTTCGTCGAAAGTGTCTTCTCTCTTGATACCTATTTGGTAGTTGCAATATTGCAAAAAAAATGTGCATAATTCTTGCATTTGTCTGTCTTGACCGTGTTAAAGCGAGACGCGAGTTCCTCCACTCTTTTTCTACCGCGTTAAATCCAAAATTGCAATTCGAATGCTATGGAAATCGAGGATTAGGTGCATTTAACTTAAAAAGGTTCGATGAATTGAGAGTTCACCAAAATGAAAGCGCTTCTGTGCGTTTCTGGACATCGAAAGCAGCGCGCAGCCATAAATGTTGCTACGTCACTCGCCAGGTATTCGAATTCCACAATCAGGTAACATTTTCGCTTTGAAAACACACTCGAGCCAACGAGAACTCGCGTTCTTTGCAACCTGTCGACCCAACTTTTAACTGTCGACCCCATGCAACGAGAGTCCAACAATTACGTTTCGACCTTTGCGTGGCAAGTACGGACGCGTATTTTGCTCTCTATTCTGCTAATATAAAACAAAAGTTGTGGATCATAGGGGAGGAACTTTTTAAAGTTCTCGCGGGCGGAAAGTGAGGAGAGGTTAATTTAGTTTCCCAGGGACAGCGATGCTTCTACGGTTTAATTTCTCATCCCCGTGAAATAGCCGCGTTACGGGCTACACGAGTCGTTCCCTTGGCCAGCTACGTGTTGCAACTTTGACTGGGACGTAGTTAGAACCGTTTCTTCAAACGCAATTAGCCTGGAAACGTTCGAGCGAAAAGATACTCGCCGGACAATAGCGCAGTTGCGTTTCATTTGACTTTATGATTACCCCTTAACTATAACCTTAAAGGGTTAGGTTAGGTTCAAGCGCTAACAAGCCGCGTTTATCCGCGTTTACGCAGTTTTATTTCATCCCTTTTGGTGTACGCGCTCAAAAGTTCCAAGCACCCTTCGTTATTTGCACGGAACAAGCTTTTTCATGCATTCTTATGTTTCACGAGCATGATTCCACGTTAAAGTAGCAATTACAACGCAAAGATGTGAAGTTTCTATAGTCACCTTAATGTGCCTCCTCGAAGGACCATCCCATTTGTCGTGGGAACGAGTAAACTCAGCGTTGCAATTGTCTACTCGAAACTGTTTATCGAAATAACCAACAACGTTGTCTTGGAATCGTTTGACCGACTGTTACTGTGGTTTTTCAACTTCTTTTTCAACTTCTGAACGCTAATGTCGAGATCTTAAAGACACTTCGTCGTCCCTCCAGTACCAATGGCGCATTTACAGATAAGCGACGACGAAGCTCGCGGTACCAAAATGGTGGCAACGCTCTGGTCAACCCCTGAAACGCTCAGAGTGACGCTTAACGTCGCGCTGGAAACTTGTTAATTGCTATTGAAAAAATCTACTAAATTAAAAAACGTGGAGTAGTTTGATACCATCCTGTACTTTCTCAAAAATAGGCTGTTGCAGTCTCCAATGATTAATGTGTCCGTGGTAATTGTAACAATTACGTATAATCGGAGAACGTCTAGAATGATAGCACGTTCCACGTATCGTTCGGAATTTCAGGACGCGATAGAACGCGAAATGCATTTCTCTATAGCCGGGAATTATTGGCTTTTCGTGCTTCAAAGGCCGCACGAAGCAATGAATTCTTTTCACGGGGCGCAACGCGGCGAAATTAATTTAAATCTCGTTGACGGCGTTTCTCTCTATTTTCACCCGTTTCTTCTCTATTTATCACGAGCTATTGACACTCGTGTTTCATTCTACGATCGCAGGACACCGTTCTATACATTTCTCCTTAATCAGCCTTTAACCACTTGCGCCAGCAACTAATTCACAGACGCTCCACTGTAGGTGTGAGTTTTTTCGCAAAGAATACTAATTTTTTACCTTTTGCTACATTTAATTTCTTGCAAAGATGTAATATCCGCTAAATAAAATAGCTTCTGTACATATTTTCTCATTAGTGGAAAAGAGATAAGCCATGGCGTCATTATGTTCTAAAACGATATTGGGCTTTGCAACGGGGCTATTGTTATTTTTTCACTTCCGTCATCTCATTTTTCTTATGTTTTGTGGACATCAAATATATACGTAATTATATGTGCTCCGAAAAACGATTTCAGTCAACGTGGACGTAATTTTTATCGCCCTTTTACTCCTGGAACGCGCGTTTGCAACGTAAAGACCATTATATCCCTCTGTCTTTCAATGCCTCGTCACAATTGGACACCCATCCGTTCTCCACCTTCTATCCTGTTGTCCTTTCTTCTTCCCTCTTCTGCAATATCTATGGGCAGAACACAATTTCGTCCTTCATCAGAGCGAATTACTCTAGATAATTTCGTTTGGACGCGATTCTCTATCCTCCTGTTCCGAGTCCATCGTTCGCTATTAAAGATAACGTTTGATATCTTTGCAACCCATAATCGTTCGAGGATTTTAATTCGGGAATTCGCTCATAAAAGTTTCACTGTTTTATATACCATTTTCTTTCCATTGATGTTGAGCAGTAAAACACCGAGGGAAATGTTCATCGATGTTCGCTAATGTCGCAGCGAGTAGCCATCGACCGAGATCCTTACTTTGCATTTAATTTCCGTGCAAATTCATACGTATTTTACTTTCGTTTCCTTTGTTTCGTTGTTGCATTGTTCAAGCCGAAGTGCTTCTTTGATTCATTGCTTACTATGATCGTAAGTTAGGGCACGCGAAATTCACGTGTGCGTCACCCAAGGGTGCATTCGGTACCCATGGGTGACCAAGGGGTTTGGTGGCGAATCTTTATCATTTCTACGCAATTTTAGTAAAATTGTAATAGACGAATCTGCTTGTTCTAACGAAAAAAAGAAACACTCAATAGACACTTTCATTATAGCATTCGAAGTTATTCCTGGTCAGTTCTCAGCAATTACTAGCATCAAACACACATCGAGAAGTGTGTATAATTTAGGAACATAACTTAGACATGTGTCCAAGCTCCTGGCGAATTATGCTTCTAAATTATATACATTTTTCCATGCATATGCAGTCCACTATCGAACACAGTAGCATTGCGTCATTTATTTATCGCCAATGGAACTGTCCACGCTGTGACGCAACGAAAAATTCTGCGGTGACCTAGGCTTATGAAAAGCGCTTAATCCAAGCGGAAATAAATCGTGATGCATCATGTAAAAGGAACAGTTACTAAATGTACGCAGAACACAATCGACGAACGCTGGCCACTCACATCGATGGATTTTCTTTTGTCGTTCGCTTCCGGCTCTACCCGCGACTCGAACGCGATACCACGATCGAAATTCCATTTGCTTCACAGGTTGTTTCATTACTGGAAATGAAAGCTACATTTTTCGATGATTATCGAATTAATTTTGAAGGAAACGAAACGAGTACAAACAGGTTCCAAAGTATTTCATATTTCGAGTGCTATCGATCGATGTTATTCGATTATCACCTTGAGTATACTCTGTCTCTCGCCAATTGTCTACGCAGCGTTGATGAATATTTCTATTCGTCAGTGAAAAATCTCCGTTTCGAATTTTCAGAGCGAAAGCATTAATCTTTCGTTTCTAACGATGACTATAGTCTGCATTCCTGTAACGAGGCATGGGTGCTAGCTGGGAGACCCTCTGTGCGTCGCAAGAACGTCAACAGAAATAAGAAAAAATTAATAATGAAGTTGCGCAGATTAGTATCTATAGCAAAGTGAATGCTCGCAAAAGAAGAAGTAAACTTCGAAGCAGACACGTAGTCTGACTGTAGACAAGCAAGAAGACAGTACTCCACTACAGTGACAGGTTCGTGTAACTACTTGACTAATTTAGGGTGCTCTGGGACTCCGAGTATTCACCGTCAAGATATTCTGACATGCAGCCTATAAGAGAATGCGAAACTCGGAGCGTTAGGGGTGGTTTCGCGTTCGTCACAACGGGAATGGTAAGCGAAAGAAAGCGACAGACACTCGAGGGTGTCGTGAATTATGCTTTTCTCCAGCAGCTTCACTGTTTTGCGAGCATAATGCGAGGGTAGTTTAGTTTTTGCTGGATCGTCGATACGAGAGAATCTACTTTTAACATTTCCTTTCTGCGTTCCTTACTTCTTATAGACACGATAATAGCTGAAAGCTTATCCTCTGAAGAATGTTAAAAAGGTTCTTTTAAAGGGCGCTCTGATTCGATCCAGATGCATAAATTGCAGGAAAATGTTAACACATCGCGGACGGATCACGAGAATTTTTGTATTATCTTTTCTCGAGCTTGCAGCCAATCGCCAGACTTCTCGTATCTTGGTTATTGTCAATTAGAGTGGAGCAGCGTAAAATAGCTGGCCACTGAGCAAAGCCACTGGTCCACGATGCGTTAAGTGGGTCTGGGGGTTGATCGTGGACCGGTATGGAATGTCGAAATAGCCTCTCGTATTCTTCCAGTTTATTTACCGCTGCGTAACTTAACTTCGAAGCACGAAGGCTGGCGTGCGAGTTCGTTTAACAAACGGAAGGCTCTCCACTCCGAATTACACTGTTTACAGGAGCCTGGCGCACCCTGTCAGGGTTCAGGCACTCCCTCGATTCCTGGCCAAACCGGGTGAGAGTCGCGTTGGAAATGAAACGAACCCGGGAATAAGAACGATACACCAGCCATTCAATGTCTGACTAGTTGAAATATTTGATATCCACTCGGTGTGCCGACGGTTTCGAGGATCCGCGAGTTTCGGTCGGAACGAAACAGGTAGAAACCGTGTCGCTAAAGCTAACAGCGAGCCGTTCCAGAGGCAAAAGAAAAGAGGGCGATTGATGGTTTCCATTGTTTCGTTTAATTAAACTCGACGAAAGAGGGACGCGGGAGGAAAAGTCGAACCTCGCGTTATTTCGATTCTCGCGCCGGACCCGAGGACGATTAAGGCGCCGCTACGTTCCAAGTTTAACGAGGTTAAAAACTGAAATTAAGGGGACACGCGCTTCGAAGGCGGACCAGTTCAGCTCCTGCTCGAATTTGTTTCGCGGCCAACGTGCTTCAGCAGTTTCTAATCGCTTTTATCTCCGTTGAAAAGCGTTTCTCTTTCAGAGAATAATTCTTGGATTATTTTAGGGTGCAATGTATATTCCAGCAGCCATCGCCTTTGCACTAGGGAGGATTGCAACTAAAGCAATAAATATCTGCATCGAAAATTTGCCGACCTTCGCAATTTTTTTGAAATATTTATACACTGGAAAATCTGATGGTAGGGAAATGGTGGACTCGGCTGTTTCGCGATGGATTAGCAAAAGTGATTAAAATATTGGAATAAAACCAAACTGTTGGTTCACGTTTTTGCAAATATCAGTAAATTTAATTTCTTAATGTGGTATTTGAATTTCTCGATCGAAGAGTATTTCCAATTAGAATTAACTTCCCTTGCTGCTTTTTACTCACTATGATCAATTATTTTACATTTTTTAACTCTAAACCTTCCCAAGATTGCGCTTAGTACTTCCTGTCTCAGATAATTATTCCGAATCTCTGCGACATCCTTCGAGTCTCACCTCATCCTCCGACTCATTTATAGTTCTTTGAATACCATATATACACGTGGCAGTAAAAAGAAACGAGAGCTACTTAATCTACGTCGATCGTTCGAAAAAAGCTTTCACATTAATTCTGGTCAGCTTTCCTTCTCGCAATCCGACCCATTTCGGGGCCATTGCAAATTCTCGCCCGCCAAAAACGATTTCGGGACACTCACGGCGCCATCGACACGTACCCGCTTAGGCGTTAACAAATTTATCCACTGTCCATCAGGGACCCTGGGAAAAAGGACACAGGTTTCCAGCCTGACGCGTTACACTGTCATATTCATATCCTGCTGATCCTCTCGTCGCGGGGAACAGGATTAAAAAAAAAAAAAAAAAACGCGGAAGGACGCGTGCGTGCAGAGGTACGCGGAGACAATCCCCGATAATGGACCGAGCGAAACGGAACGTGTTTCTGGTGTCCCGTAATGGTTCCATTGTGCCGCGTATCGCGACGGAAGCGAGTACAGTTTCGTTTGAAGCACGAGGCCGGGGTGAAATCCGTGGAGGGTCGTTGCGTGCGCTACGCATCGCTCCGATCTGGAGCACGCCTCTACCCGGTGTCACATATACGTGCACCTTCGCCGTTTCTACACGCGGCGACTTCGAATCGACTTCTCGACGTAACGAGATTGCTCTCGAGGCTCGTTATTCCGCGTCCTCTGGTCATTTCTGTGCTACTCTTTCAATAGCGACGTACAGGGTGTCCCGTCGTCGTTGATAGAATATTTTATGCGATGATTTTTGGTAGACGAAACTCGAGGATGCCAAAATCACATTTTTTGGAAATATAGAGTTTGTTTCTGAACATTTGCTGGAAAAATTGTAATATCATGTATGTAAAGTTGAGCATTCGATATTGTGAGTGACGAAATTGTTGTTAATGTGGCAGGCTTCTGAGTTGTCCCTAATATCTCTGCGTCTTAGTTGCGACTCCGCCATTTTGGTACCCTTACTGATGAGTCCAGGACGAAGCGTTCTTCTAGCATTTCTTCTTCAAACGTTTCACTAACATCGTCTGACGCTTTCTTTTATTTGAAGATCGCTTTAAAATCGCTTTTACAGATAAAAGATTGATTATTGCAAAGCATTCGTCGATTCTGAGCACTGCCAAGGTAATTGCCAAGGCAAACTTACAGAAATTTCATCTACCTTCATTCTGTAGTGACGACAATGATCGAGGAATTCTGTACTCAGTTCTGCCGTGCACTAATTTTGAGATTCCATTGCTAATTACGACGTGTAGCTTTCAGTTCGATTTTCGTCTGTTCCTATTAATAAAAGTCGAACACCCAGTACAGTGAATTCGCGATCACGTCTGGGGACGTCTTTCGTCTGTTACTCAGATGAGAGAGAAACGTAACGGCGAACAAGGATCGCGGAGGAAAAGGGGATGATAGCACTGAGAGGAACGGGTGTTGCGCGACGTCGTCTCTGTCATCGTAACTTCCGCTTTCCAGGGAATGAAGCTCGTTCCACGGAAGTAACGGTTCTGCTAATCGAGCCAAGCTCCTTCGGGATCACGGTTGCTCGAAGCTACTGTTTTCCATGCTTCGTAGTCCCGCTCCTCCTCGTTTTTCCCTCCGCGCTTCTTCTCGATCGTTTCCAAACGTTCTGTCTTTCCTTTATCCGTTGATAATCATCGAATCTGAATGCTCCTTTCCATCGATTCACAGCGTCTGGCTTTTCTTTTCCACCGTTCGTATCCTTCTCGCCAGCAGTATCAGAGACTGGAAGTTCTCAAAGGCTTCGATGAATTATTGATTCCGTCTAGGTAAGTGGATGAACCAGGGAAATGCTAAAGGACGTCGTTATCCGGTGGATCAGAGATAGCAGGATTTAGCGTGTCTCCCGTATCGCTCGAAAAATATTGTCGCTGTGAAACACAGTGGCCTTGCGATAACCTTGCGAAAATTCGAATTCAGATTTTCTCGATTTTCCTAACTTCGTTTCGCCAAATTCTTAAGCGAGATCTATAACTATGCGGCAGACGAAATTTGAGAGTCGATACTCGCGGCCAACACTCGCCGCCATATTGGGAAAAATGCTGCGCTCCGAAACGGTTCGCACGCCGCAAGCTAGAAAATTTAAAATTTTCCCGCGATATACGAAACGGCGTTCCATGAATTACAGGATCGTCGAGGCCCGGATGACTTACGGTTTTACGGCCAGAGAAGGTTATTTACTTTGAAAACTCTATCAACCGTTCCGCCATTCTGCGAGGAGCATTACGTAGCTCGCGGTTACGATCGATCATCCGATGTAAAGGCGGGCTTCTTGAAAATTTTCTATAGAGAGTTTATTCGGCCATAAATCCAGAAAGTAATCGCCGTGGGAAGCGCGCGGAGGTATTGCAAATACCTTAAGTGCCCCAGCCGATGATCTCGATCCGTCGTTGGTGCGCGGGAAATTTTGAAAATACCGTACACAGGGCGGAGCTCGGCTAATCCGGGCTTTGCATCGAAAACTCTTGGCCTGTGACTTCAAACTTATATCTTACTTCCGTGGTGCACACGTAGCGGGACTCTTGCAATTAACGAAGTAACGTTAACGCGAATTAGTCTGGGCAAGGCAATCACTTCTTATCTTATGTCAGCAACGCGCTTCACAAATAGTGTTCGCTGTCCTCTTGAGGCTACAGGATGAAATAATGTCTCTCTTACAGTTTAATGTAACGCGTTGGTGGAGTCTTTGTCATAAAAAATGGAAAATATACCAAAAATATAATCAGAAAAATATAAAGAACGTTGCACAGAATAAAGCGTTCTCGAGAGGCCGTCGAAACGGAATGTCGCGGTGCAAAGTTGTTATTTAAAAAGGGGTGAGAAGAAAAGGGCGAGGATGGAACGGAAAAAGGGAACCAAGGTAAAAGCAGGGACTAAAATAAAAAATAACATGAAAATAGAGAAAAAGCTACAGCGGAAGAGAAAGCGCTGAAAACGGGGAGAATAAGGGTTTGGCCTGGTTGGTCAGTCTACTTAGGTGAGCAAAGGGTGGTTAAGGCCGAGCGAGCTTTGGAAAAAGACGTTCAGGATAGAAAGTTGAGAGAAAGTTCGAGGACAGCGAAATTGGAAACGAAGCGAGCGGAGAGAATCTGCAGGGACATCAACTAAACTCTAAAAAAATATAAAAATAAAAAGGTTCAGCGGAAAATACATCCATGGCAGTGCTCCAACTGTCACACTCTATTTCACAATTTTAACCCTTTGCACTCGAAAGAAAAAGTAACAGCATTATTATATAACATTTACAATTTACTAATAGAATATGATTTATAGTTGTTCTTATGTTATGAATTGAAAATTATTTGCATTGTCTTCATATCGACGCCCTCTGGAGCCCTAGAATGCGAAGGGTTAAGTTTGCATCGTCCATATATTCTGTTCAACTTGAAGATGTAAAATAATTATTTCATTTCTTAATTTTCTAACACGCTAACTAAAATATAGATATTCATATGTATTTCATTACCTCACAGTATGACATTGATTCATGGTTCTAATTAAAAATACTTATTACTGCGTTTAATCGAGATAATAACAAAACTAATTCCACTGGTAATTAATGCCGACTGAAAGTTGCTCGTGTTATTCATGTGACTCGGGAAATATGTTAGACAGGTCAATTTACACTATCTTCCACGGTAAAGTTTTCGGTGGAAACGCAAAGATTACCTTGTCGTCGATTCCACGACAAGATAACACGCTGTTCGCGAACTTTTTCTCCGCTGGAGATTAAATTTACCATCGGACTAACGCGCACCAGCTCGAGGTGATGTTTTTCATTCAAAAGTCTCGAATTATCGTTCCTCATGTTCCGTTTAGAGATATTAAAGTGTGCGAAACGAGGCGACGAGAAACTTAATTAAATTTCAACCTGCTCATATTTATTAGACATCATGCGAACGTTTTCATCGTTGCTGTTGCAGGTTACGACAATTGTTGAAGCCAATCTACAGTCTAGGCCTTTTTTTATTATATACATTTTGAAAATAATATTCAATTCTAGCAATAATAATAGCGAAGAAGCTGTTACTTTAGTCAGAATTTTTAATTTTTCCTTATTGCTCTATTCATACTTATGACAATAGCTTATAGTCCAATTAGTCCAATATTTAATTTTCACGTTCCATTGTTAAAAGTTAAGGCGCTTCTTCGAGACACGCGATATTTCCAGTTGCACCCATGGCACCCACAGTTTTCCATCTCTATCGTTTTAGAGGTTGAATCAAAATTTACTCATGGGAAGCTATATTTTCCACTCTTTCTGTCATCGACAAATCAGTATCCTCAAATTTTAACAAAAAATCGCTTCACATTCGAACATAAATCATTGGAGACTAAGACCAATATCATATTAAACTAAATTCGTTTTTGAGAATACTTTTCAGCGTCCTGAATATTCCTAACAGTGAGTACTCTTCTTCCATGTGTTATAATACTTCCTGTTCGTCTACGTTTTCCGATATTAGTTCTAATTAACAATTGTAGACTTTTGTTCTGGATCAAAATTAGGCAAAGTAAACGAATTCGAATTCTGCCTGCATTATTTAAATAACAGAGTTTCAACCAAAATTCTCTCCGAATGGATTCGGGACCACCTATCCGACCCACTTGTCGTTTTTTCGAGACGCGCCGCCAGTTAAATGGCGGCAAGGAGTAATTTGCCGCTCTGTTTCCTCTATGGAGAACAAACCGGGTCTTTTTTTCTAAAATAAACTCACTGTTGCGGCAGAGAGGGTAGACTGGTACGCGCCGTGGACGTAATTGGGTCATAAATATGTATCAACGCGTGATCTCTTCCTCCTGGTGGCAGGTTGAGTTATGTATTTTAATTAGAGGACGGTTACTAAATATATGCTTTTTAATTTTGGCTTGGGTAAACAAATTAACGAGCACGAGCCAGTACGCGTTTCCTTGCTTATCATATTTCCCAGCGTTAATTGCCACGTGACGAATCTCTCTCGGTGGTCGAAGAACGGGAGAAATTCTCAGGGCAAACACGCGCTTTTATTACAGTCTTTTCGACCATCGTTGGTTAGCAATTCTGCTCTGAACACAATTCTTAAACAATTCTCTATTCTGGCCACCGCTGCGAGCAACGTCTCGGTTCACTTTTAATGGAATGGGATTTACGTGTCTATCTTTGTGTCAAGGGAGCGTCCCTCCTCCGATTTCAAAGGAACGCTCTTAGTTTTCACACTGGCTCAAAGCGATAAATAAATCCGCGAGACTCGCAGGCTCGAAAGGAAAATTCAACGCGATGGTTCTTCCTAACTCCTTCGCGGCTTACAGGATTCGATTCTCCTCTTTTCGTGCTGTCTTTATGCTTCCCAATAAAAACAGAATCGTTCCAACTGTCATACTCTTCGAATATTCTTTTAGCCTTAGTTTCAGGCTTTCACTATTACTCTACCCTCCTCTTAACCTTCCCAAACCACCGTAGCTCAAAGTTCATTTCTCCAAAATCCTTAAGCAGCCCTAACTTCCTACTTTTCACATTTTCTAACTTTCATTTAATAAATAATACAATAAAGCTTCCTACCAAAATGACGGAGTCTCGCCTTAGACTCTGTGTTTGAATGTTACTGTCCCCCCAGTGGCGACTACCCCTTCCAAAAGAATCCTCGTGTACCCCAAAAATGCTGCGTTCAACCAATTATAATAAAAATCCAACGTTGGCTACACCATTCTTAATAAAGCGTGATTTTTGAAGCGATGTAATATGACGAGATGACGAAGACTTTGGCACTGAAGACGTCATAAACGGTGTTAAGAACCGTCGAGATAAAACGAAATGGCGGCGGTCTACCTTTCCCTCTTTCTTTCTTCTCGGCAGCTCCTACATAGCGAAAGCCCTTTCAACTCGAAGAATTAAGAACGAATAATCTACGGGAGACGTAGCAGGGCTTTGCTCGGGTTCGCCTTTCATCGAACTTTAGAGTCGCTACGTTGCTGGCATTCCGAACGAAATTTTCATCCCTCCTCGGATCCGAGACTTCTCGGATCAAACGAATGGATTTACGCGCACCGTCTGATCCGCCTCTGTTGCTCTTCACGGTTTTCTGTGTTGAGTACAGGACCTCGCTGTTGGTCGAGTCATGCTCCGGGGTATGTATACAAGAGAGACGTTTGTTGTTGGCAACGATGGGAAACTTGGGAACCGATAGGGACGGTTCACAGACATGTTTTGTTTATATTTTACTCAAGTTCTGCGTGCGTCACGGTTTGCTTTTAGGATAGCAATGTAGAGACATGCGAAAAATCGATACGTGGAGGTTTCAACAGTTTATGAAACGCAATGCAAGTGGTTCGAAATTGTGTGGAAATTGTGTGGAATGTCAGGAGAAATAAAAGATATCTGTGTGATATCAACGTCTAATAACTACTCATACTATCAAAAGCTTATTTTCTATTACTTCAGAAGTGATAAAGAAAATGTAGAGCTGCTTTGAAACCTTTCCTTTGATTGCATGTGTGTTTCGCTAATTAAAGAATAGAAAAACAGAAATTTATTTGAGTATTCGTGTATTAAATGTGTTTGATAATTAATTTAAGAACACATTTTCGTCGGCCATCTTATTAAAGTACAAATTATATGTAGGAGCATCTTCCTGTTCACATATAAATTGAAGTACCACACAGTTGGAGAACATAGAGGAAATTATGCAAATATTTCACCTCACGTGACGTTTTTCGTGGTTATTAAATTCAAAACACGACTCTAACAACTCGTTGCTACAAAATTTAGCTCATATCGCGTTGTCAAGACGCACGCTGAATGTAATTAGCCCCGTAAACCCGTGTCGAACGAATGTTTGCATTTTAATCGACTCGTCTTCAATACAATACGTAATTCGTTCAACGTGAACGAACTGCGAACGAAAATCTTGCTTGCAACGTGATTATTATATCCATCAAATTGTATATTAATTATTCTGATCTAGGAAAAACTATTTACTTACTTGCTAACGTTCTTATTTCCCTTATTCTCTGTGCTGGAATCTTCTTAAAGTGAAAAGAAAGAAGGGAGAGACTCACCTGGAACAAAAAAGTAATTTCAAATGTTACTTTTAACAAATACTATTAAGGAACTAATTATTCGTGAATATTCATTACATTTTCAGCAGTCGGCTGATTACAAGTTTTACTTATGCTTTACTTGTTCTACTTTCAAAGTAGAGCGCCTAAAGAGTCGCCATTTTAATCTTTAAACGCAAGTTTACGGTACGAACGCCATAACTAGCTATTTTCAAGATTCGCACCTTTAATGTCTTGACTTAATAGCTACTGATGTATAATAAACTTAAAACCTCTTATCTAACAAATTTTACATATATTGAAATTTAAAAAAATTTAATACAATACAATGTATATAACACACTATTATTAATATATAACCTAATCGTAAAAAATCATGAAATAAAAATTAATATTGCCCTTCGCAAATATAAATATTTGAAATTCAGTAAAAAAGAGGCGCATCTACTAAAAGGCAGAAATTAAAAGGTGAAGAATAAACACAATGCAATGCTAGATAATCCACGCTGCACATAATCGAGATTTTGGAATTGAAATTGCCAGGAGAACGCTTATTCCGCACGGCTATGCGTAATGCATTCCATGTAATCCCAGATTTTCCATCGATAATAATGCTGTCTGCTCGTCCAGCGATGCTTCATTTTTCATAACCACCATCTTTTACGAGAATATTCATTTTCCATTAAACTTCATTTTTCTACAGCCAATTGTGTAAAAGATTAACTTGTATTTGTGTGCCTCGAGGTCGATTGTTTTTCGCAACGCTTGGACGAAGGGGTTAGTTAGTAAGCTACGCAAAGCTGTATTCTGTAACCGGATTAGGTTAAGCCATAATTCGGTACATGTTGCACAATCTACGCGCTAAAATACAAAAATAACAACAATATTCAACAATTTCTCGTGAAACATCATCGAAGCAATGCTCCGCCATCTTGAGCAGCGTGTGAAGTCGCGCTTCTCTCCAAGGGTTCTAAAAATCTACGATCCGTCATTCGAAACGAAATACGTTCGATCGTCGCCGATGTCAACCCTCGTAGAAGAATTGATACGTTTCAGAAAAAGCGTTTCTTCTTCTTCTGCGACTGGGTCGTTACGCGGTTCTGTAAAATACGTACGTGCACACACTTCGCGTGCGTGCCAATATGGCGATCGATTATCCTCGACAGATATATTAGACAGCCGTTTCCTCGAGGATTCCCGGTCGTGTCGTCGGTGAATGCGCGCGCATCAATCGAGCTGACGGAGTGGTGTGGTATACATAAATTGAACGAAAACCAACAACGTCACCCGGTGGCCAAGTCGGGGGCGTGAATTATGGACTCGTTTTTCCGATGTTATTCGCGCCCCCGTGATTATGATGACGCCACCAGTCGTTCCCTCTGTTTTACGACCGAAATGCGTACAAATCATCGTGCCTCCAGCCGCCTTTTCCGCATTGATCTTGCGTCGTTCGACGCGGATAAATTATTCGCTCGGAAGAAGAGCGAAACCGTGTTCGAGGTCGAAGCAGTAAAGCTCCAAGTGGATATTGTTGTTCACTTAGCGTCAAATCAGCCATTTCGCAGAGGTGTTAACGTGCTACGGTTATACAAGCTATGAATATTTATGCGAATTCATATTTTTGTAAACAGAACTGGAGCAATGAAATTGGAATAGATATTTGTATCGCAGTGCACACGTTAGTCTAGGTATTCTGAACTGAAAGAAGTGTCAGTGCGCGGAGAACAGAACGAACGTATGTTTTACTAACCTCGATATTCGCAGAGGCACGGCGTCCTCAAGCTTGCACGTACGATCGAGCAATAAGAACCGTGGATCGTGCGTCGATACAACGTCAGAGGGCAAAACACACGGCAAACTTTATTTACGGTACCAAGCTGCTCGCGACAACGTGATATTAATAACAATAAACAGCAGGGTATCGGTTCAGCGCACTTAAAATTCACTCGCGTTTAACGCGCACGCGATTGCTTTATCGTCGCAGCGACTAAACGGCTCTTAGCGGTCGACGACGTTATAAATGAGCTCAAATCACGTGGACTGCTCGCGAACTCGCACATCCGCGATTGAACGATCCACGAATTACGTGGCCATAGTTGTTTACTGCGTTCGCGATCACGTGCTACCATGACATCTCCATCTGTCGACGATTTCCGTTCCATTTTATCGCTGCATGCGTATCATTCGGAAATTCGTAGAATATTTGCAACGAATGGTTATTCTACTTTAGAATTTTACAAATTAACCTGGTAGTGATGGTGTAATTAATTTTCTAGTGTTTTTGATATTCTGGAAGATACGTGTGACGTTTTTCAGATTAGAACTGAAGTTAGTCGAAGCGTCTTAAATATTTATCGCAGCAAGCATGGAAGGTAGTAAAGAGATATGAATAATTAATAATTACTTTTTTAAATACTGTTCTTTTCAAATATTTAAATACATTAGTTACGATATTCATAGTAATTATTAATTAAGATTGCATTTCATTGGTCAAAAGACGTAAGACAATAAATTTTATATCTTCGAATATCTCTTTCGAATTTCTCAATGAACTATTTTCGTTCACGCTGAATACAACGAAACTCTAGTTTTAGACACTTTCCTGAGAATTTTTAAACGCTTACAAAAGTATGTTTTATCGTAATTTAATGGAAACCGCTGAGGGCAAGAACAGCAATCGAAATAATAAAATGTTTCTGTGGATGCGTAATTGATTTCCAATACAGGGATGGCGGACTTAAAAGATGGATTAAATGGAAAAGGAAAAAATTAGCTGGTTTATTGCCCTTTTTACCAGCTTCGTTTCCACTTCCGTTTGTCCTTTGTCTCGCGGCACCGCGAATTGCTTTTAATTAATTCGTAGAGCATCAACCGACTGGTCTCCGTTGCGAATTGAAGGATCCTTTGGGAAGAACAGCCCTTGATGATTTACCATTCCGCGACGTTAAGAAGCACTTCATAAAAATATCTCCGACGTCTGCGTCGAACTGGGAAATGTTTAGCGGAATATGAATCCACGGCACTGCCACCTGATGCGTGCAAAGATGGACTATAGAATATATTTTGTTTGAGTTGCATTATTTTCGCTGGCTATCGAGATGTAACAGATGTACTTGATATAAGAGGTACTTGATGAATACCGTGTCTTAAAGCATTCGCTGTCATGGGTTCTTATTAATTTAAATATCTCTTTTCACATTGCTTAACATTGTTTTATGACCATGAACGAAAGGGAGGAGCAAGAATCTGATGTAAAATTTATTTGAATGGATTTGTATCTTTGTTCCATTCAAGTGAGGTATGAAAGGATAAGTATTAACGCATGTACAGGGTTTCTACTTTCTCATATTTGTAAAGAGCCAGAGAAGATTGCAGTGTTTTACTAATATATTAAAAAATTAATAAGGTTATTAATAACGTTACATTTTTAGCACTCAACGGTTTTATTATTTATGGTTTAATTACTTTGTGATACTCTCTTTCATTAAAAACTTATCATATATGTACATCTGTATGTATTTTGTCTCACAATTAAATGACAGTAGAAGATTAATGATCCAGGCTGAGGTAAATAATATTAAATATCATTAACGGATATTATTTAGTACATCAATAAAATATACGTAGCTTTTGTGAAAGACGAATAAAATGGTATTTACATGACGCACATTATATCTCACATAATACGTAATTTATTGGCAGGGACGATGTTAAATGGTAAACAGTGCATCAGATTATTCGACCAATGCATACTTTTTGCCTACATGCACTAATCGTTAGATATTATTTATTATACTTTATACAAAATATATTTAAAGAGCGTACATCTTCCTTGGGGGTAAAGAAATTTCGAAAAAGTCAAAGATTCTGCATACAGGAAATGTAGCACATTTTTGATCTATGAATTTATGTGAAAAATTTCAATCTGTAGAATGTATGAAATATCCATAGTGTCTAAATAATATAGAAAACATTGAAAAAGAAATGAATACTGGGTGTTCGTTTAATTTCACGCGCCGTTTTGGCCTGGACGACGTGTCGACCGACAGGGACCGTAAAGTGACGAAGTCTTCCGAAGCACGTCGATTGGAACCACGCGTTACGCAGTATAGTCAAAGGTCGCTAGAGGGGAAGGACGCAGACAGGTGGCCATCGCACACACTAGGTTTGTAATTAATCAAATATTATACTATTACGAGTCCCTCGAATTCTCTTCTATTCTCTAAAAGATCGCTACGCAATTAAGATAATATATCGCAAATAATCAGAGTCTATTCAGAACTTTACTGCGACATTGTCATAAAGAACTACGCTTCAGAAACAGAGTAATTTCCTTCGACGTGGCGTTCTCGCGAACAAGTTCAATTTGCTCCGTGAATACATAAACGACGACATAATGGGCCGTAAGTCTACGCGATACCATCGAGATGTATCGATAATAATCATAAGAGGTAGCTGTTATACGTCACGTGATGGCGCATGCAAATAATCGCGCGATGCATTCCATCGCAGTGCTCACGCGAACTTCCAGCCGGATCATTGTACCCGTCGTATGACAGCTATTTCTCGATCGTCGAATCCGACGAGAACAACGTGGAAGCTAATATCGTCTCTTCATTCTTTAAGTTACCGATAGTTCGGAAATATGCCGTCGTCAACAGCTTCTTTTATGCTCGATAAAGACGTGCACGCAAATCAGGAACAAGAGGATCCCCGGAGGTACCCATTTCATTCACAGAGCGTTTCGCAGCTAATCATTCCGGAATTTTACGACCAACGACGAGAATCAACGAGAGTTTCTCGACTTCTCTACTTATCAAGGTATAGTTTTTAATTGTTTGTACGAACAACGAACTGCGCTCGTCTCCAATATGTCGTCAGTCTCAATATTTATCCACGTACTGTCGTATCTGTGAGATTAGCGTTCTGCTTGCGTTGTTTTTATTTTAAGGTTGTAAGGAAAACGTAAGTACAGTTATTTTCAACGATTTATAAAAAATATATCCTTTAACGAAAGACAATGATGGATGAAATGATAATTGGGGTATGATTAGTTAAGGAAAGTAATTCATTTCAGAATTACGCTAATTCTACGATAAAACGTTTGCTACACGCGTATTAGAAGAAAAATAAAAGTTGTAGAGTAAGAATACCTAACGATAGAGGCCAATTAAATAAGATATTCATGATAATTGTTCTATGCACGCTATTAGCACGAATGCGAGATAAGCTAAAGTGGCGGTGCAACCATTCTGTGCGCTCTATTAAGGGAATAACAGTAGCCATCTTATCGGGTACAAAGACCAGCTAGTAACTTATCAGACTTTGCATAAAATTTCCTGTTATCGTCGACAGAAATTGACCATTATGTATAATTATTGGATAAATATTGAACATAATTATTAAACATCCAATTCTCTCTCTCTCTCTGCTCACAGAGAATTCGAAGTTTCTACGAGGAATATTATTCTCATTTACTTTCATACTTACAATTTCATACTTCTACTTTGAATACTGACTTATCGAAAAATGATCGTTTAAAAGGTTTAAAAATACTTTCCAGATTTCTCGATGTTTCACATTTTTCTATTTAAATTCGTATGTTGTAGTTAGGTTTCAATCATGCTCGCTTATGAAATTTTAATTAAAATACAGAGTATCAATTTGGATATTACAAATATTTGCTTTCAATTAAGAAACATGTAAATAACCTTCTAAAGTTCTCATTTAACGTAGAATAACCATCGCACGGTAAAACGTTTATTTCATCCCTCGACTCTTCTGGCACCCCATATATTTTTCAGACACACACGTGAATATGCAAAAATATGCAAAATATCCAAGATAAAGTCTCCATTTAACGACACTCTATATTTATAAAAATACGAATTTGCATAAAAAGTCACTGTTTAGTAACGGGGCTCGAAACAGATTACCACACTTTATTATGGCTCGAGATAAAGTCAGTCAAAAAGAGGAGTGCCGTGATTAAAAAACGGGCGATAGAAATCGCTCAGAGTCACGTTGACTGCGACCACGGCAAAACCCAGCCCTAAATTCGTCAAACGTTTACGCAGACACTCCGTTCTTTACGTCCTCTGTGCCATGTCATTAGTACACCTCTGCGCGGTATATTTTAGGAACGCACGAGCTGGCATCCCACCGTGAGCAGCCGATTAAACCGCCAAGACGAGGGACGCAGGAACCACAACGCGGCGCAGCATGGCGTCTCAAGATAAGTGCGTAAATCAACACTGCTATGACTTGAGAACGCGTTACCGGAAGCGCGCGGAGAGAACTTAGCCGGGCTTTCATCACGCGCTCCATCCCCGTAATTTTCCTCGTTCTTCACTCGCCCCTGTGCGCGCTCGTGCGCGCGCGCACGTCACCGGAAACGAAAGTTCCGTGGCTCCGTGCAGCAGCTTGCACGGATCCTCGTTGACGTGTTCCGTGGGCGGACTGCGAACTTTATGGATTCACCTCGGGGACCAGGGTTTACAATTGAATCTCACGTCGGTGCTGCCTTCCGATTTTCACTTTTCTTGCGCTAGGAATGACAACTGAATTTCGTTGTTAACAATAAGGACACAGCTGTGTATTGAAAGACTGGCGCTTTTGACCGTTTTAATTTTCTACCTTGCACCGCTCGAGCTTTCGTTTTTCCATCTCGTGCTTCCGCGTTTTCGAGGAAGTTCACGGGGTGAAGAGATAGGAGAATGGAAGGCGATTTTTGCAACATAATTTTCATTAATCTTACCATTTCCCTCCTAGTCCTTTATAACATATTTATTCGAGACTGAAAAGTGAATGAATTTTAGATAAAAGTTGACAGATCTATACAATTGACTTCAATGTCAAATTATTCATTAATCAAATTATTAATAAAAGATTTGTTAAATTGAAATGAAAATTGAAAGGAAGAACATATTACTATTCTGTTTTTGGAAAATTGTGGCAACGATGATATGCGCGATTGAATTTGAAATGTTACCGGAGTATTGATTCGAAAGCAATTCAATCCCATAGTTTCTCGATTTCAATAATCAGGATCCAGTCGGAAGTCAATCGCGTAACATTCATTGAAGTATTCAAGTTTCCTCGGTTTAATCTCGGTTCAGGTTCCAATTAATTGTTATCTAAATTGAATTTAAGTCCACGTTATTAAAATGAGAATACTACGCATCTTCTCAAACAAAGTTGCCACTTTTCTTTCTTCGCCATTGCGGAGCGTGCAGTTAACTTGAATTTATAACTAGAAACGAAATCACTAATCTTGACAGCGGAACTATAATATAGAGCAGAAGATTTGTTGGAAGTTCGTGGCACAAATCGATCCAAGAAAGTTTCAAAGTCCGTGCATCTTTAAATAAATAGATGCGTTGGAAGCGAGGACACGAGACTAGACGCACGGATCTGCGAGGAGCAAACAAGTTAGATTAGCATTTTAATTGAACGCACGAGTTCCGAGGCACGTTTTTTCTCAGTGCGAGCTTAGCCACCATTTATATGGAGGAGGCATCGAGGCAGCAGACGCGGGAAACGCGAGCAGAGAAATTTATCGGCGCACTGTTTGCGCGCGTTACCAAGAGACAAACATAGTTAAGGAACTGGAAGGCATAATTAGAATTTCTCCAGCCAGCGAGGGCATTAATTCATGAAAGCATTGAACAACTGTTTTGGATTATTAGCAAGCGGTCCCTGTTTCGAACTCAAAACGGCGGTGTCGTAAAGTAGAGCAGACGACCATAATTGATTGCAGGAAGTGGATGAAGCTCCTCGTCAGATTAAAGAGTATAAACGCTTATGCAAAATTGCACATTTATAATTACACAAATGTAGGGATGATCAAAGGGGTTGGACGTACAGTAGAATTCGGAGATAGGGGTTGAGAATAGAATGATACAATCTCCACGATCTCTCTCTCTCTTAATACTAACTCTAAAACAAACTTATAACATTTAACTAACTCTGCTTTTCGCCACGTATCTTATTTTCTGTTCAGACGTGAGCAAATGTTCAATATGAAAGAGCAGTCTTTCGAGCATGCTCACTTCGCGCGTCAACTTTAATGACGAGCGAATAGCTAAATTGCGGATGACGGAAAGTAAAAAACAAGAGAAGACGGAAATAAGACTTTATTAAATATTAAACATTTGAAGAATTAAATATTAAGTGTTGGAAGATCTTTCCAGCATTTTTAACTGATTTTTTCAACAGTAATAACTCTACTTATAGACATTCTGCATGAGAAGGAAGAGTAATAACTCTACGATTATAAACATTCTGCATGAGAAATACAAGAGTTCTCTTCAAAAATTTACGGTCGCGTTGTAAAATTATTACGATTAACGAAATTTTTGGTAACTCGAGCATCGACGCTTCGAGAGACAGACATTTCTCATCGATCTATCAGAAACTTTGATCGATACCTGGGAAATCTCCGCGTCGTCCAAAAATGCGTTTGTTTTGTCGCATAGCTTAGTCGAGGAAGGGACTCATGATCAATTCCTTTGTAACGATATTGAATCGAAACCAGGATTGTACATTTATCCCCGAGATTTACCCTCGTCTTTCCGTCGAAAGTTCTGACGTATCATAACGGAGGAACCGATACGATCCATTGGATTCTGACGATCTTCGAATCGCACGTCCGTTTCGATGGTTCTTGCCAGATTTCATCGCGCTTGTGCAAACGGATATGGACGGACAGAGCGGCACTAACCGCCGATGGATAAATGTCCCAATCGACCTTTCCTCGCCAGACACTGCACATATACGCGGTTCCTTTCGGATGCTAGAAATTTGGAACCTGCCAATACGATCACCTCCTGCGTCGTTGCGTTCGAGCATTATCTAGTTTTATTGCGATTTGGGGCGGTGCTGCGATGAAAGATCGAATGGAACTTTTCTGAAACTATAAAATAGTATATAATGAAATTTTCAGTAACAAAATGAAGTTAATATTTTATAACATTAATCGTGACGAATACGAAACAGTAAAAATTGAACCAAACGCTAAATTTAATATACTAATGTAGATATGTATAATAGAAAAGTAGCAGACTTAGGAGGAAACGTTCTTCCATGGAAACACGAAGCAACGTGCTTCGACTACTAAAAGTGTAGAAGAGTACTTTTACATAATTAATCTTAAACATAATTTAAGAACAAGTCACTACGTAATCTGAGTTACTCTTCATCAATTATACAAATTATTTAAAATTTTCTGATGTGTCGCAAATCGAACAGAGATATAGACTAAGAGGCTAAGGTTAAGACGAGTGCTCTATCGTCTTTGAACATTCACCACGAGTAATTAGTGAACTCCACGATCGTTATCTTAATAGATTAGATATGCATTACGATATGCGGTGTAGTAACAATTAATGGGACAGTTATTATAGAGACATGGTTCGTTGGTATTATCATTATCACGATCTTAATTGATATAGCAAGAGCGTTACAGCATCATATGGTATTACAATTACGGCACATCGGTAACTAAAACTCAGTAACTACCGAGTAGGTGTCCTATTTACGATTACTGTGATTGGTTACAATTCGAACTAGCTGTATATAAATGTCTCAATTCTACCACATCTCATTGTTCGTTATTATTGTTTGCTAAAAGGCAAAACTGTACATCTTCCAGATGTCTGGTACTTTTTAACCCCTTCACATGCAATGAGATCTGGGAGACGTCATTCATTTCCATGCATGTGCCATTGTAGACCTGACGTCTTTGAGACGTCAAGAACTGCCTCCGATGGACATCATGCGTCGATTCTGTTTTGTTTAGAACGTTCAAGATGCTTTCTGACTTGCTCTTCAGAATTGAAGGTTTTTCCATTGAAAAAGTTTTATAAGTAACAGAGAAGGTGATAGTCTGTTGGAGCAAAGTCTGGGGAATAAGCTGGGTATAGTAAAACAGACCACCCAAGCTCAACAATTTTTCCTCGACTCACCCTTGCGCACCCTCATCCTGTACGTGGTTGCGCACTGTCATTTAAAAGGATGACGTTTTTGCTTACTCTAACACAACGAATACGCACTCTCCACTTTAAAGCTTAAGAACAACAGTCTAATGCAACGTGCACCAGACAAACCAGTTGACGGAAGACCAACCAAACCCTTATCTATTCAGCAAAAGCACAAATTCCTGGTAGCTCAGAGCGCGTGGATACGAACAATAGATTCCATCTAGCTGCTTTGGAAGTTATTTACGACTCGAGCTAATAATAATGACACATGCTCGTTACCAGCCGTCAGAATTACAGCGAATATTTTCGGGTGCACCCTTAGCGCGCGTGGGAATAAAATGGCGGGAGAGGAGCGCAGTAGGGCAAGCCAGTCATACGGGCGATGGAGATTTACGGGGTGACGGTGGACACGAGGACAGAGCGCATAATTCACCCGGCCGCATACGTGCTCGCCCGTGTACACGCGTTTACTCTTCAACGTAACACGCGTGGACACGCACGCACGTGCGTGGCCGACAATAGGTCGCTGGCTAGGACCGAGGCAAGGCCAGACTGCGCGACCATGGCGGCAACGGGCCCGGCATTAAAGCGACTGATTTATTATCCCACGCTGAGCGGATTTGCGAAACGCGCTTTGCACGTTCACGCCTCGAACTCCGCCAAATCCAGCGGCTGCCGTAAGTCCGCCTGGTGTCACTGAATTTTCACGTTCGCCAGTCTGTGCGCTCGGTAAGTCACGCCGTTTAATCGCTGCCGCCATTATGACGCAGCCTAAACTATTGCTGGGAACATCGTACTTGATTTATTTTTGTATTAAGTATTATTTATATCTTTATTGATAATAGCAAGCAAATCGCTACTTTTCGACCAAAACGCATTTCTTGTTGGGTGAATAAAATTTTCACGTTCGCCAGTCTATGCGTTCGGTAAGTCCCGCCATTATAACGCAGCCTAAACTATTGCTGGGAACATCGTATTTGATTTATTTTTGTATTAAGTATTATTTATATCTTTATTGATAATAGTAAGCAAGTCACTACTTTTCGACCAAAACGCATTTTCTGTTGAATGAATAAAATTTTCACGTTCGCCAGTCTATGCGTTCGGTAAGTCACGCTGTTTAATCGCTGCCACCATTATTACGCAGCCTAAACTATTGCTGGGAACATCGCGCTTGATTTATTTTTATATTAAGTATTATTTATATCTTTATTGATAATAGTAAGCAAGTCGCTACTTTTCGACCAAAACGCATTTTCTGTTGAATGAATAAAATTTTCACGTTCGCCAGTCTATGCGTTCGGTAAGTCCCGCCATTATAACGCAGCCTAAACTATTGCTAGGAACATCGTATTTGATTTATTTTTGTATTAAGTATTATTTATATCTTTATTGATAATAGCAAGCAAGTCGCTACTTTTCGACCAAAACGCATTTCCTGTTGGGTGAATAAAATTATTCCAGATATACATAGGAGATCTTGTTTTATTTGTGTCAGTCAAATTATAGAATTTTAAATTTGTTTCTAAATAAATGTCTTTATTATATCGTGCAAGATAAATTTGTGTTCAATTATAATTAAAGTACTGATGTATTTTCTGTTGAAATTTATTATCGAAGTAAACATATTATTTTCCATTCTCTAATTTAGCTGGAAATTATGCGGTTTAGGGCTCGAAAATCTTGGTACTGCTCGTGCAGAGACGTTGTTGAAACGCAAGTGTGATGCGCAACGTCGAGCACTCGATATTACACTGTTGTGTTGCTGCGGTGAACTCGAAATCCTGTTAACCCCACGTCGATAACAATAGAAATCCGTGACAATAGAAGTCGCGTTAACAAAATGAGAACGCGATCCTAATACCATCTACGTGTAAGCTGCGATTGAAGTTGATTCGTAATCACCGATGCACGCTTCGAAAGAGTGTTTAATTAAAGTGCTTTGTGTTTCTTCTTTCTCGGTATCATTTCGCACCGAATTACAGTTTTATCAAACGGACGTGGCTCGCTGCAGAATGGAATTTCCTGGTTTTAAAAATTAAACAAGGTTATTGTACGCTGGTTAATTAATGAAATGTATTCATGAAACGCGGAAGAATTATACAAGAATTTTTTACTCCCGTAATATAATATGATATGTTACGATGTTAATGCAATCCTGTTGCAGTTCTCATCTCAATAATATGTGATAATGCATAATCTTTAACAAGCAAATCTATCTTTGTGTTGCTCATCGATTTAGTTGAAACTTAGTACACTTGTAGAGTAGTTGAACGTATTTCTTTTATTGGCAGTGGTCAACATTTTAGGGATGAAACTGAGTCTCAAAGTTGGGGGTATTAAGGAGTCGTTATGGTAGTTCTCATGGAAGTAGTGCACCACGTTATTACTTAATGAAATTGACGTGTTATGACAAATTTGTGTTAAATTATAATTGACATTTCTATTTGCAGTTTTCCTTTCAAGATTTTCGAACTCGAAATCATATAATTTCCAATTAAATTGGACAATTGAAAAAATAGTGTATTTACTAGAGTTGCATCTATCAAATCATGCGAAACAATCAAGAAATGGTGTCTCGAATTGAAATCGAACCTAACTTAACCTAATGTTATGTGGTACTAAAATACCAAAGAAAAGAATTGTGATAACTTAACACGACGTGACATAACGCGACACGACGGAATGGAGTACAATACCGCATGGCAAGTGATATAACATGACACGACATGACAAGGCATGGTACGCCACACACTCGAATGAGATGGAATAAGACAAGAGAGAAAGGATAATCTTCGTAAGAAATATTTGATCGATGATATTTTGTTTTCCAGACTACGTGATATTAAATTACATTGCACAAAACAAACTAGATTGCGTTTCGAATGATGAATTTGACGATGGAAAAGTTTTAGGTGCGTTTAAATGTAAACTAAAACAATTTTAATCCTTTGCGCTTGAAAAGCTACTCTCAATCATCAAAACGTTTTAAGCGGCAACTCGAGTTTTTCATTGACTGATTTTAAGTTTCTGAAGCCCTCAAGTGAAGACTGACGATCTTGCATTGACTTTCATGTATCATTCGATCAATCTCCCCCATAAAGAACATTTTTCAAGGGCTGTCAATTTTGCCTGATTAATTTCATAATTAGAGACGCAGAGATGGTCTCAAAGATTGTTTCAGAATTTGATAAATACCCACTTTTAATGCCTTAACTCGATAGCTATCGACGCATCATAAACATAAAACCACTTTGTACCATCCGCTTGGTCGCTTCACCTTGTTTTTCCATGGTTCTACCCTCTGGCAGGGTAGCGACCACTTTCGTTCCAAATACAGCAAGCCAATTAGTGCACCATTGTTTCGTTATTTCTTTATATAAAAATGTAGAAATTTAGAAATAAGTCTACTTATTCGAAGACTCTTTATACTCCGACCTTTCAACCTAATCTCAATCATCTAATCGTTCTTTGTGGAGACGCGAGGGACGCAACATAATCTCAACAAAAAACATTCAGAGTTTTCAAATACCTAACCAGATTGCCACTGATAATTGTACTTCCGTCTTTCAAAGGAAGAAGAATTCCGGGAAACAGTTTCAACAGCGTTGATCGAATTGATCGAGGGAAACAATATGGCTGACATTTACGCATCAAGTCGTTCGTATCGCAGTCTTTGCAACGACGTATCGATTCGCGGCGGTATTCAAAGGGGGTGCATGGCTCTGTTCTCATCGATTTCAACTTCTGTTGTAGTTACCAGCCGTTCAACGACGAAACTGTCGACCGTATCGCGCACAATGTCGGATGGGACGTTTTATACCGATATAGAAATTCGCATGCAAACGCCACGAATTCCTATTCACCGACAAAGTGAACGAAAGTGAACCTCGCGCTTGATTGTCTTCCCGTTGAGTCTGGGATCAACGGTATAATTAAACGCACGGTACAATGCGTAATAAGTCTCTGCCCTCCATTGTAACGGAGAATTCATCTCGCGCGACGCGCATTGCAGCTTTCAGCCTAGATTAACGACGGTTAATCAACCGATTTGCGATGAAAAAAGGTGTCCTTTGTTTCTCATTTGTTCCTCGTGGGAACCTGCTCCTCTTAAGCTACACGACAGACTTTTCAGCCGTGCTTTGCCGCGCGTGGACGCGTCTGAGACTTCTTCCGAGCGAAACTGCCTTTGGACGATCCAAAATTTGTCGGCTTTTTCACTTAAATTGAAGATGCCCCGCTTCGTCTGGCACGAGCACACGAGAAAGCCACTTTTGACATTCGCGAGCGAAATTTGAGCGCTGTTGAGTCCTGTTTGGTCTATTTCCGGTGGCGTTGGGGCGGGTTTACCACTGCGAAAGGCTTTTGCACGTGTCTGGAAAGCACACGCATCGTGCTCGAAGAAACTTCCTCGTTAACGATGGAGGATCATCCGAGGAGACCACGAGACTGTGGCAAACTGTGACGCACCTTATCAGTGTCCACTGTGGCGTCATCATTTCGATAACATAAGTTATCTACTGTGGAACAATAGTTTTAATAGTCTCGATGAGTTTTGAATGATGAATTCACAATGCGAAACGATTCCTAAATTTTAAAAGAAAAAAATGTCACGACTTGCGGTTTATAGACACTAAGCATTGTATTTTCCTCAATTTTCTTACGCAAAATGTACTTACCAGTAACATAAATTCTGAAAATGGGAGAATCCATTTGGAGAAGCTTTTCCCAAATGGTTCGCTTCACATTTTGCGTTTAAGGGTGCGTATTACGTCGGAGGAGCACTTCAGCGCGAGAGTCGATGACACGCGTTTAATATCGACATACTCGTCGATTCCATAAACTTAATCGCGTCTATAAACCTTGCTGGTGTGCCGACACTCGTCGAAAATTAATTGTCGCCCCTTTTTACGACGATGGAGTAGGACGTTCGATGGTATAACAAGTGTCAACGTTTCTTTGCTCCGTAACGAGCAAACGTCCGCCATTCTCAAGGGCTGGAGGCATTCTGGGCTCGTATTTGCGTTCGCGATGCAACGGGTTTTTAGCACCTGACGCGTATTTCCTCTATCCGGGCATAAAACAGCGCTTGGCGACTCGAGAGTGCATTCGCATTCGCTGGCCGAGCCAGCATAGAATAAGGGCCAAAGAACGGACCAGTTTCTCTCCGAACCGCTGCCGTTTGCAAAGGAAATTAAACGATTCCACGCTATTTAGCTGAACGCGCCTTGTAACGAGTCGGTTTACGCTCTACCTGCACCCGCGTTCCTATTTTCTTATCCACGTACGCTCGCGAGCTGTACGCCATTCCGCTCGCGTTGTCCCGGAAGATCGGAAAAAGTCGGATGCGTGGAGGATATTCAACGGGCAGACCTGATTTATTCCTACCATCGTAGTTAGTGAAAAGCGTTAATAATAACGTTAGTATAAACTTGAAAAATTTCGAAAAATAATTACGTTAGGTTACCTTAAGTTCGTAGTAGTCTGTATCAGCTATTTATTAAATATAAAAATAAGAAGATCTGGTTAGTTAATGTTGTAACAATTATATAAAGTAGAGAATGAACGTAGAAACAATCAAACATCGATTGAATCTTTAAATTACAAATAACTCGAAAGAAATAAAATGTTTCCATCGACAGGTAAGATCGTTTGTTTAAAAAATTTCCAGGAACAACCTTCGAATTACCCGATATATAAATTGCATCTACTTTAAATTTGCTTGCACCGTTCCTGAAAATTTGCATGTTATAAGGCGTAGCACGTACGCTGATGGAATTTTTGAGACCACGTGCTGTACATTATCATAAACCGCTCTTTCCTCTTCTCTCTAAAATCCGATGATTACGATGTTGCATTGCATCGAGCTTTCGAATTTTTGTAATTCTGAAAAAGCACCCTCCATCGTGTTCCTTTATATCGCCTGGCAATTTGTCGCATAAAATTAAAACGGCGAATTAATGAAGGGATTAGCAGGAATGGACGCTTATGCGACGAATAAGCACCCCGAGCAGCTCACAATGGGAGACGAGCTTCTCGATGGGGTGGACCGGTTAAATGACTCGCTATGGGGCCAGTTATAAGTGGCTTTACGAACGCTGCGAACGTAAGCTCCATTACTCGACTTCCAGCTAGCCTGGGACTTCTCTCGATCGTGCTCGTTCGACTAATACCGTTAATTACTCTCTCGTTGAGGACGTACTTGGTGGCTGGAGCCGCCTAACGAACGCTAATTGGATGTCGCCGTGACATCGTAATGCCAAGAATACCCAGCAATCTGTCTGGCCCTGATACTAAAGATCGCTTCGATCGACAATGCATCGAGCCTCCATTTGAAACACCTGACCGAATGTCGGTGTGGCACCCAAAACTCGGCGACTGGCACCCCTCGCTATTCGAGTTAATATGATTATAAATACTTATGTTAGTGACACTGTAACGTGTCATTTTTAAGTTTTTATTGCAAACATTTGCGAATAATCGTGTTCATTTTGGCACCTTTAGCGTTATGCGACTAATAAGTGGAGACTTGTAATCACGATTACGACAAACACAAGCAAGTTGCATCTTTAAAATTGCAGTTCGGGGTACTCGACAACCCCCAATTAAAATATTCTTAAGGTTAAAGCATGATGAATGCGTTGACTGTCTGCTTTTCGAATGAATGTTTGAAGCGAAAGGTTGAAGTTGTCCAGCAACCTAACTTAAATCTCTTGAGTCTGAATTTTCAATTCGACATTTGCAGTTTGAGAGAAAATAGCTTGTCACGCTTTACGTGTTCCGCTGTATATAATAATTACTTTTTTGCGTGCGAGTAATCACATGAGAAATGAAGTCATCGTGTATAACGTATTACACACATTAGGCGCGCAGTTTATCAGTAAACCTATGGTATAATAAAAAATGAAACTCGTTATCAGATTCGTTTAAAAAAGTAAAGAATATCTACCATTTTCTAATTGTAGACAGTAGAAGTTTAATGGTAACTTGCACGCAAGTTTTGTTTATTCAAATGGAATAAAAAATAAGAGATCTTAATCTTAGAGTCTTCTACAATTAATATTAACTTAACAATTCCAATATATTTTTCATTATTTCATTAATTTTATCATCAACCGAACGATTTTATAATTTTTTAAAACGATTATTTTAAGTATAAATATTCATAAGTTATCGTTAACATACTTTATATTAAAAATATCTTATTCATCAGTTTTTAAAAGAATACAAATTTTATATATGTACATATATTCTGGTCGATATTCAATTTCAATCAGAAGTCGAAAATCGAACGACGTGAAAAGATTTCAAGCTTTGTGTCATAAATGGAAAGCTTTCTACGGTTGAACACGTACAGTCGCGTTCGATCGTCGCAGGATTAATTAAAAAAAAATAAGAAACTCGAACATTTCCGTAATCAACTTTCCCGTATCGCACATTTTTCTCAGTTTCCCGCTAGAATTTCCCCCAAGATCTTCCATTTGTCACGAACCCGTGGCCAGCGGGGATCTCGAACGATAACCTCATCGAAGATAGCGAGGACCGTTCGATCGTAGCCGGGCTACGTGTAACTCATCCATAATCCATTCTGAAGCCGAGCACGTGCCTCGTGTAAGCAAATAACTAGACGAGATTCGGATATAAAGCCGAGGACGTCGATGGCGCCCTCGATCTCTCGAAGGTCGAGCGTCAACTTGAGCGATTTTAGCGGAGGCTTGCACCGATACCAGTGGCTGTTGGGTGCGTTCAAACTCTCTGCGAAGGGTCGCGCGTGTAGGTTTTTGGAGAAACCTCTCTCCGATCGCTTAACCATCGATCGATCGAAGGAAGATCGTTCGAGGAACCATTGTCCTTCGAACACTGTGTCCACCAGCTCCGACCAACCTCGACTTAAACCGATCGCGAGCTTTGCGCGAGGAGTTTGCTCGAACACAAAGATTAAAGCGGCGTGGCTCGCGTGGACATCGATGGATCGCGCAAATATGGCGGACGCTGTGCGACGTATCTCCGTTCTGATGGCGCGACGGAAGATTTCGCAGCCCGTTTGATTTAGCTGAGAACAGAAGCGCCTCTCGTCGTTGCGAACAAACGTTAAGGTGAAAAAGAAGCAACGCGTAAACTTGGAAAGATTAGCATTTCGTGTATCAAGGTGGAAAGTCCGAGGAACTTTAATTAGTATATGCCAGCGTGGCTCGCGGCGTATCAACATGGAGCGATTAGTACTTGGTTACCAACGAGCTGCATGATCAATGCTCTCGGTTACGCGGGAAAGTCTGGCAAGTTTATCTATTACACAGACTCATTAACGGCGTATGCGTTTCGCAGCGGCAGAAGAGCTGCAAGAACACGTGTTCTTGTTAACGTTCGGATTAGTTAGCTGGCTGGGAACGAAGTAGCAAGTTTACTTGCGCACTTTGCCAGACAGCAACGCGATCAACGTTGGATCATAGGAGCCGACGCGCGCCGCTCGCGTCCTTCTAATTAACTAAATCTCATTATGCCCCCCGCTGTAATTGGGCAATTTCGCGGAATTACCTAACGAGCTAATGGAATTTTTCTAATTACCGCGACGACAGGTTCAATCCCCTTTGTTTCTTCTTATTGCTGCACGGTGGACCGTTTCTGTGCTCGAAAAACAGTCGCTGGAGATGGTGCAAAGTGAGGCGTGTGGATGAAATGAAGACGCGACGCACAGTTTTAATATATGTAACGCGACGAATGACAATTGCGATTAAATTGCGAGACGATGCTACGCTACGCTTGACGGCTGCGACTCTCTGACTGTCCCTCCTTAAAAATGCGTAGGAAAAGGGGGAAAAGCTGAGAGATAGGGAAGAGTGGATGCGTGTACGAAGAGAGCGAAAGTTTCCAGGAAAATGCAAGGGAACGAAAAAAGTTTAATAAATAAACAAGAGTTGGGACGTCGAATGCGACTGAGCGACGCTCAGCCAGCGGCTCCGCCATTTTGGTACCCTTATTGATGACTCCTTCAGCAGCCAGACGTATTTTATTGATATCAAATAATTGTTGGTATCAAATAAACATTAATTCATAACGAAAAATTCCAAAAAATAGTGTAAAAACTGCAGATGTTGAGGAATCTGAGCGAGGATTCTTGTTTTACTTGCACCAAGGCAATATCTGAGAGCATAGGGGCGTAAGAACGTCGATGAAGGGTTTCTGGGTGGTTCGCTGAATTTTGCATAGTCTTTGCACGAGTCTCCTTCACAAAGGAAGTGGATACAGGAATACCATGCTCCTAATTCCTACAAATTGCTTCGCAAATAGGCGATCCTCCTTGTCTAGGATCGTTTTCGAAAATTCGACGTCTTTGTTGGTTCAATGTATCATCGACAAAAGCAATGTTCAGTTCCTCGAGTCCAACTGAAATTCTGTAGCTATTTTCGTTTAGGTTGATAAATCGAATTAAGTTAATTCAATGGAAAAAGAACGAAAATTTCTATAAACAATTCAATGCACTTCAATTATTTACGAACGTCGAGCTTGACGAATTATTTTAGAAGATAAAACGAAGCATAATGTATGAGGATACGGACACGAGGCGCGTAATACCATTACAGAAGTTGCCACAATTGTAACGGACGTTGATTTGCTGTTCGCGAAGCAAAGAAAGCAAGAAAAGTTCGTATCGAATGTTTGACGCACGTCGTAATTTCCTTCGACGTGTGGTCCTAAGTTTATCGAACGCGAGTCACGCCACTCCTAATGGATTGCTTTTTTGTATTCAATGTCTAAAGGCTAGATTGGAAGTGAAAAATGTTCCATGTGCAAACATGGACCGGGAGAATTTTGCTAATTTTGAAATTACTTGAAAAATAACTGTTCGTAATATTTTTCCAATTGATGAGATTTCTATCGAATGCAGTTCTCGTTAAAGAAGAAATTAAACGGCTCATGTATAAATATTATTTCACGTAGATAGCACATACGTAAAAAAATGTAGATTTCAAAGAGTAAGTGGTCTCCGCCACGTTCGCGCGCTTTACACCTTTAATGGAAGGACCGGTAGAAAGGAAAAAAGAAGTTCGAACAGGGAAACGAAGCTTGTAGCTCCTAGGCGGGATCCACTTTGCATGGATCGCAAGAAACGTCCCTCGGTTTAGCATTTCGAAGGTCCACCACGTCGCTTGTGGCTTGCGCTGACTTTTAAGTGGCCGAGTAAAAGAAGCTACCTTTCTTACATGTATTTGATCTCGAGAGGAAAACTATCTCTGGATAACAATTTTCGTTTCTCGATGTCATGTGTAGAAGTCTCGATATCCTATTGACAGCGTAATTTCAATCAGAGTTTCTTCACTAGAATTTTTAGAAATTCTGTAGAAAAGTTAGAATTCGATTCCCAGTTGGACAATTCGTAATTTTCTCTTCCAATAGTCGAAATTTGATAATCGAAAGAGAAACATATTTGAAGAAAGTGTCGCATCGCTGACAACTTTTGTCCACCTTTAATCAACACGATGATTATTTCTCTTTCTCGCAAGATTGTTTGCGATTATTCTTTTATTTAGAAGAAATATTTTTCTAAGCAAACAATAAATGAAATATAAAAGTTTGAAGAGGATCCACTTGCTTCAGCGAATAATTGGGGAATTGTGAGACCATCGTGCATCGAAGAACAACATTCGCCATTTTAAAAATACTTCAATATGATTCGATTGACTTGTTAGCAGTGCATAACGATTTCAAAGAGCGATGGATACAAGTCAAAGAGACGCAGGAATGAAACGAAAAAGGTAGAGTATTGTCTCTTAACAAATAGAAGCTTTAATCCACTTATCCAACATGGCGCGTTGAATTATTGGAACCACTCGTTTTCTGGAGCTCGTAAATTCATTGAGGAGCGGTCGAATAAGTTTCCGTTACTCGTAATCGTTGTACTCGAGAGGATATTTCAAACGCACAGCATCGGTTGCAACCGTGCTATCTGCATGGCAAAAAGATTGCGATCTCAAACCAGTCGCGCAGTGGATTCAGAAACAGCGACCGGAAGAGGAGATAAAACGTTACTTTGACAACTCTAGCGATTTAATTATAAAAGGCGGGCATCAAAACGATATCTCATATTCGCAAAGACCATTTATGTCGACACTCTGCTCAGTAAGCGCCATTTTGGGGCAAAAATAGAGGATAATCAATTTACGTCCATCAGAGGCGACTTTTCACGCGCGGGAACAATAATTTAAAACAAATCTCGAAGGAAAAATTTCCTCGAAAAAATGTCCAATAAATCACATATCATTCCTTTCTCTCGCTCTTTCCCGTTATTTCAACCCGCCCAATCCGTTCCTTCCATCAATCGTATCAAGATGAAGCATTTCCAGTCTTCGACTCGGCTTCCAGACGACGTATCGCTTTGGTCGAGTGCTGTTTGAGCGACAAAGCCGCGCGACGTGGGCCAAAGAACTGTTCAGAGAACGCTCTTTGCTGCTCGAACACGTATCTCTGTCGTGTGTGCATTGCGCATACGACAGCTTCGAGCACTGTGTGCTGTCCTCTCTCTTTTCCGCCCCTCAGCCAACAGAACGCAGCCCCTATCTAGATGAATGTACTCTCAGTGATGTCATAAAATGATCTTTGAGAGCAGAGTTCACGGATATTGACCGCTTAGGGCCATTCAAGAGTTATCGCACTGACCACGGGACGGACGAAAGATTGGCGAACGTTGTTTTAAACGAACAAATTTTCTTATTGTATTTTTATTTGGTTGAGTTGCATCTAAATTCGACATAGATGTGAAGCGAGTTGCTTCGAGTAGAACTATGTAAGTGTAAGAAAAGAAGGTTTCGTCTTGGAATCATCGTTAAGGGTACCAAAATGGCGAAGTGAGGTCTTAAACGTGGAGATGTTAGGGGCAGCACTTGAAAATTCTATTATATGGAAACGAAGGCGGAAATGAGTGCTCATGGGAAACATGTTTTATGGACAAATTATTGACCCTTTAATGGCGATTGTTAGAAGGCCGTCGCAAAGCCATGGACCTCCGATACGGTCGCCATTGTGATCTGAATACTTGTTTCTTCGCGTCCAGATTTTATGCTTTTAATTTATTAATGCTTGTCAGAGCTGAAGCACTTCCCAAGTTTATTGTTTGCTACGGTCATTGTTCAAAACAGCCACTTTCCTTTACTTTTGAAGCTATGTAAATCGCTACCAAAATGGCGGAGTTGCTGTCTTTCTAAGTAAAAAACGTTTTAATTCGATGCTATTGAGGAAAGTTTACTCTGGTAGACGAGCAGTAACGACTTCTTCAAAGTTGTTCGGCTGACAATGTGCACGGTAATCGAATGTTTTTCGTCGACGTTATTAATGATAGTCAAGAACCGCCGTGTCGAAACAGATTAATGGCGCGAAAGTTTCAAATATGAGCGAGTAGATACTCCGGAAACTTAGCTCGATAGTACGAAGGATATAGTATCGAAGTAGGAAAAAAACTTCCAGCCACAGATTTATCTTACTTAAAATGGAATATGTTACGTCATTACGATTTTAGTTTGTTATGCACTATTTGGACATTTCGAAGTTTGAAAAAGCCCGTTTCTAGAGATTGTATAATAAAGTAGAAAGCAATTTTTCTTGATTCAGTTTTTCTCAAAAAAGAAGCCAGCTTAAGAAGCCAAAATATTGTAGTCTTCGCTGAACTTAGAAATAGATTATTTATTTTGTAATTATCAGTGTAGTTGTTATCGTCAAATGTCGATAAGCGTGTTTTCTCGTGAAAGCTGGTCAAAAATGAGCTTGAAACGAACCGTCTGAAGTAATATAGCCTCTTAACAAACTCCGAGGTTTACTTCGACAGGAGTTACGGTACTTTTCGAGCACTTTATCACTTAAACTTAGTGATCCGCCATTGGTAGGGGCGCGAGTAGGTGAGAGAATGTTACTTCGTTGTTAGGGGCCGTCTATCACCGCCGTTGGAGATTGAACGAAAAGTTCGATCGATCGGGAACAAACAAATTTGCATGTTTCGCCCTGGCTGTACAAAGTTTGCTTTCGATCAACCTCCGAACGCAGAAATAGATTCCGGTCTTCTTCGAGGAACCCGATTTCCCTCGCTAAATGTTGCAAACTAAATTCCTGGGTGGAACTTACATACATCGACAATAACTACTTCCCAAACAAAAATTAAGCGGCGAAGTTATTGGAAAGGAGAGATCGTAACCTCGAGAACGAAACTTTAGGGATGTTTGGTGCTTATGCATTACGTAGTTTTTAATTTTTTTTCGAGCAGAAACATAAATTACGGACACATCGTTCATCTGTTAAACACGTGGCGACCATACCCTTTATCTCTCTTTATTTCGAGATTTCTAACAAGCATTTTGCAAGCATAATTCGAGTCATTGTCCAAAGTCGAGGTGCTCCTCGGATTTGTCACCTGCGACGGCCATATTGGTACACGCGGGTCACTTGAGGGTGTAATGATCTTCTTCGATTCTTATCAGTTAGCACATTCAATGGAAAAATCAGCCAGCACACTCAAACACAGGACGAACTGTAACCAGTTTACAATTGCAGTGCAATTGCAAGACTTCGATTTCGAATGCACCACCCGCCATTCGTTCTTTTCCTTCGGTTTCGACGTCGAAGAGTCGATCGCCGAGAAAACGAGGATCGTTAAGAAGGAGATTGATGATTCCCAGGGGCGAGGAGAAGAAAAGCTACGGGTCGCGATGGTGGTTAATGATTCTCACTGGGGAATCGATGAACGGAAAAATCCTACTTAGCCGTCATTGTTTTATCCCGATCGCTTTCTTTGGTTGACCGTGTGGCAAAGCAATGTCTGCTCGACGAAGAGGAAGACGAATCAGGGATCTTTTTGTTCGCAATCTGCCGCGAAGCGACATTTTTAATCGATTCTAGTGACTAATGAGTTGGAAGGCAAAAATTTCCTTTTCTTCAAAATTTACTTTTAATACTAACGTTTCCGTGTTAACCATGTTAACTTCAATTTAACATTAACGTTCCCTGCAAAAAGATGCTTTGAGTAGACGCCACTCTTTTTTTGTAAATATTCAAACAACAAAATGCGCCATGTAACAATGAATATTTTATATTGTACGCAAACGAATAGGAAGTAGAGGTTACGTTGGCATTTCATGCATTTATATACTAAATAAACATTACTTCTCAATATTTGATAGAGTTAAACCACAAAAAAAAGTAATATTTTCAACAAAAAACAACTTCAAACTCCAATTAACCCCTATTGAAATTATACAAAATTGAAGACGCCATATCTCTGGAGATAACAATTTTTGTTTAACTAAATTAAGCTCATTGGAAGCTAGAAATCTTCCTCTTGAAAACGGTTTTCGAATCATCTCGATCAGACTTCCGGTTCCCGAGATATCGTCGTGTAAAGAGAAGGGCAATTTTTAATCGGTTACTATGTCTATCCTCATCTTAAGGACTCGGACCTCCCGCTCGCACTTACTCGCTGACATATCCCAATCGTCTGTCTCAATCACGGTGAACTCGTATTAAAATTAGAAAAAATTGGAAGCTCTATATCACCAAAGATAAAAATACTTGTTTATCTAAATTCAGTTCGTTGGAAGCTGGAGATCTTCCAGTTCAAAGAAGGATTCGAATCGTCTCGATCCGACTTCCGGTTCCTGAGATATCGCCGTGTAAAGAGAAGGGTAATTTTTAATGGGTTACTATGGCTGTCCTCGTCTTAAGGACTCGGACCTCTTGCTCGCACCTAGTCACTGACCTATCCCAATCATCAGTCACGTGGTCTGGTACTATAACTATTAGTGCATATGCATTTCCTGGAAAAAATGTGGATCAAGTGCATTCCTAAGTAGCGCCGCCATCTTGCGCGCTGCGAAAACTTTGCGCCCTTATATCTCAGCAACGGATTGAGATATCGAGATGGGACGAAAACTGATATCAATGCCGTAATCTTTTCTATCTATTTGAGGGGTTTTGATGATCAAATTTTTTGTTTTCTTTTCGGAACTGTATAGTTGGGTTTAAATGCATTTTACGGGAGACAAAGAGAAACATTCGGGTATTTTTTTTGTTATGCGACGAATAGTACCGCTTTTACAATGGAACGCGAGTTATTTACATTCACAGATGTGGAAAATTTCGTTATTCTCTTTTTCGAAGCTGTATAGTTGGGTATACATGTACTTTACGTGCGTATTGGTGGAAGTTGAGTGATTTTAATATCCTCTTAATGCAAGGATATAAAACGGTGTGAGTATAAATAAGAAGTGCTTCATTTTTATGATTAAAATATTACTTTATTGCGTGAGTCGGAAAGCAGGTGTTTCTTCTTTTCTGGGGTGGTCTTTTGACCTGGAAAATTGTTTGTATTAATATCGTGACTCTTAGATTAAATATAAACCCGCTCGCTGGTCTTCCATTTATCTTTGTTTAAAAGAAGAATTCTTGGAACGTCGAATTAATTTCGTTGCCCTGCTGTACAATTCATGTAACGAAATATCATGATAATATTCCAACGTGCACACTTCAACTTCAATAGAACGCGGCATCAAAGTAACAAGTAGAACACAGAATCAAAGTAACTTCAATTTAAGCAATTCGCTTATGCAGGCGAATTTTCGCAACACTTAATTTTTCAATGTATATAAAAACATCGCACACTGTAAACTACAATTCAAATCGATCGGTAACCGAAGACTGTTAACAAGGAACCTGTCAACGTGCTTTCTTCTCCAAAGCTTCTCCCCTACTTCTACTTGGCGCAATCGCTTCGAGCTTACGCCGTCGTAGCCTGCCAACGTTCAACTTCCCGTATATATCATTCGCGGGGAGCGATTTAAGAAGTTGATAATGCTCTTTACAGTTTCAAACTACTGTGAAACAACGAGTCAAAAGTTACGGCTGCTCGATATCTTCTCCTATACGAAAGCGTCGCGGCCGTTCGTGGCTGTGCTTTCGTGGCGAGACGGAAAGAGTGAGCACAGAAACTGGGTACGATGCAATCATAAAACGATAATGAAGACATCGAACGACACGTTCGACTGTTCCAAGAAACCAGCACGACATCCAGCTGTTTGCCACGCGACAATCACTGGAGAACACGCCAATCCTTTCGAACTACTTCCACTTCCAAATAATGAATGTAATGCATTTTTTAAAGGAAAATGAAACTTTGGGAATGTTTAGTGCTTATGTATTACGTAATTTTTAATCTTTTCGAGCAGAAGCACAAAAATTACGGACACATCATTCATTTATTAAACGCATGGCGACAATACCATTCACCTTCTTTTATTTCAGGACTTCTAACCAGCATTTTACAAGTATATTTCGAGTCGTTGTTCAAAGTCGAGCTGCTCCTTGGATTTATCGCCTGCGGGGGCCATATTACTGCTCGCACGTCACTTAAGGGCGTAACGGTCCCTTTGAACGATCTTTTTTCCTTTTGCTATGCATTTGTCGACCAATTAGAGATCGACCGTTCCCTCGCTTCTTTCGTAAAACTTTCAAATGGCAAATCCGCGAGTCTCAAGAAGAAACACGCGCCCACATCGAGGCGTTGTAAGTCTACGCTCGAACATAGAGCATAGTCTTCTTTACAACACTTTACAACACCACTTTTTCATTATTAATTTAACGAAAGAGGCAGTGGTTCCTGCAAAATGGAACCAAAAGGGACGCAATAGGTATTCTTCAATAGGTAGCTTCTACCATTCCATTCAGAAACATAATGTAGTAGCTTTGTGGTTTAATTGCGGTTCCACAGAGTCGCAAATATTTCCACTGAAGTTTCTACATGGCGATTAAAAAAATATTGTGGTACGCATATAGCAGGTGGATAATAATATTCCTTGTGCAAAGTTCGAGTTATTGTTCTATCTATCGAACCGTAGAATTATCAAATTATAATGAAAGTTTCATATTTGGTGAATAATTGCGTTCGTATTCATGCTTTAGAAATATCGCGAATGACCTCCTTCGATTAAAAAAATTTTAATATTTGAATAATATTTCATTGTGCACGTAACGAAACGTTATATTATTTACTCGCGGAGATAAAAGCGTCGATGAAATGTATGCTATCAACGTTATTCATCTTTCTTCGTGCAGAGGTGATTTCCGGTTCCAAATGTATTTTAAACGAGTCGCCATTAACGCGACGCGAGAATGTTTCATGGAAAATATACATAATATTATGACTTCATCCGACTAAAATCGTTCAACCAAATGACATGTCGTAATGCATCATTCTATTGGCCAGTACTTTTCATTAATCAGAACGCCACTGGATTTACGTACATGCATATTTATCTGTTGTATAATTTCATCTCGAATATACGTAAATCATTATTCATTATGGATTATCCTGATATATATATCAATAACATTATCCCCGTAAAATTTTTGCGTACAACTGCAATTGTGAATTTCCAAGCTAATTTAATTTTATTCTCAAATTCCTTTAGGTACAATATTTATTCAAAATATCAACCCTTTGACTGCAGTAGACTTTGGTTGTTTTACAATATTTTTGAGATTCTTTTTGCCTTTATTTGGGCTAATTTACTTCCGCTTTTTATTTTAGTTGCTTTCTTCCTGCAGTCCCTCGTCTCGATCATTTCGCTCCGTCGTCATCGACGATCGAAGAGGAAAATTTCAGCCGCCATCTCATCGCCATAGTTGAACAGCTTTCTCGCTGGCAAGGGAGACCATTGGTTATTTTATTAATGAAATTAATGAAACACGGGATACGTTCGTATTTAATAACGTCTGCCTTACCACGGTCTTTCGCCGCCAAGGCAGACATCGAGGCGAAACTAAAACGCGATTCGAATCGAGTCGCAGCCTCTTTCAGACTTCCCTCTTCCCCCATTTTTTTCCATCCGCTGCGCTCCTTTCTTTACCTTTTCCTCTTTCACCGTTGAAGAACCTTTCGCCGCCGTATCTTTTTCAGTCGCGCGATTTCCGACCGCCCCGCTTCCTGTGTACGTCTATCCAGACAAAATGTCGGCTTTCAGTTCGTTACCGCGGAAAGTTGATTTTTGACGTCCCTACGTGCATTGAATGGAGGAAAGGAACGGCTCTATTTCCTCGTGTACGGAGAGGAATTAATGTCGCGCGACTGATTCGATGGTGGATATCAAACGAGTCCGCTGGAATAATAATTATTCGATGGAACGAGCTCCGCATATGCGACGAGTTCTCCTTTTGAACGGCGATCCGAGCAAAGGGTCGCGAACTTGATTTCAGCATTGAAACGTAATTTACTCGAAGAAGATTACGAGAAGAATCGCTTTGAAGTTCGCGTTGACCCTTTCGCTGCGAAGGGGACACTGGTAATCTGTAACACGATGATACAAGATGGCTGGGTCTCGTTTGTCGCGTTCGCAATTTTTCGTGCAGGCTTTGTTTCTGCCAGCATTAAATATAACATTCGTTCACAAAGAAATGGAATTATTTAGAATCTGAATTTTCAGCCATGAAACATTTTTGTCGAGAAAAACTAGTTTCTAAAGTTGCAAAGAATTTTATGCTTCTTTGTTCATTAAGAGAAGAACAATGCTATAGCATTCCTATCTATTGTGACAACTGTAATTTTTTGAAATTATTATGCATTTTAAAGTAATGGTAAACCGAAGAAATCGCTTGACTATTTTTGCAGTTCGCTCAAATTTTTAATATCCGCGAACGTGCTAAAATAACAGCAAAAATGGAGAACCTAAGAGAAAACACGAAAGTGCGAAAGTTATATCTTTGTGTAATTGTTTTTAACCCGGAGAGACGATTATTTAAAACCCAAAAGGTACGCGAACCAAAAAAGTCCCTTTGCGGGATGCGACAGTTGGAATAAATTGGAATTTTTTTAAACACTTGTGGGAATACTTGAATGTATTTCATATTGAACGAACCCAACCTATTTCTTGCACCGGTGATACGGAAAAGAGAGAAGAAGCGTATCCGCCTCGATAAAAGATGAAAAGAAGCGAAGCATGGGAGACGAAGAATGGTAAAATAAACCGAGGAAGATGATCGTGCCACCTAAACGCTATCGTTCTTCGATTTTCCCGCGAACCGAAAGAGGAAACTCGCGGGCGAAAAGGAACCTTGTCACGGAAACGTATTAGTGAAGCGTACGTGCGCGGAGATTGGCGTACAATTATGCAAAGTACAGCTCATTTTAAATGTAGAAACGCGAAGTACCATTTATGGTAACACCAGCACAACCATTCTCGTCACCAATACCACTCGAACGTACGCTCAGTGCTTATACCGGGTGATCCAGATAGAAGTCTATAATCTCTCGCCATTCTAGGTTTCGCATTTTACGAAGTTTACACTTTTAATTTCAAATGCCTACACAAATTTACATATCGCAATCTTACATATCACGAACTTACATATCACAAATTTACATATTAAGAACTTACATATCACGAACTCACATATCACAATCTTTCTCATCACGAACCTACATATCACAACATTACATATCACAATTCTACACGTCACAAATTTACATATCACGAACTCGCATATCACAATCTTTCTCATCACGAACCTACATATCACAACATTACATATCACAATTCTACACGTCACAATTCTACACAATTCTCAGAAACTTCCATATCACAATCCTTCCACACGGAAAACTGTGTCACCATTTTACTTGGCTCACCCAGTAGAGCTGCGTCGCGCGGCCGTGGCAGAAGCAATAGACGGTTCCTGGTTTTTCACGGAAGTTCATCGACGTCGCAGCGATCGTGAAATTATTCAGTAGCCAGTGAACGATCCAAGAGCGCGGCAGCTTAAGCTCCGTCGTTTAAAGAAGTTTGTTAAGTAATGGCGAAACGTAATCACCGGCGGTTTTCGGGCGTCCCCCGCCGGTTTTGCATGCGAATGTTGACTTTGTTACCGCTGGCGAATCCGACCTGAGACTCTTAAGCGAGAGAAGCGTTCCTTGGCGATGCGAAGAACGGTATGAATATATAAAAGAGGGCGAAATGCTGGGCGCAATTAAAAATTGCGGCGAATTTATTTAACTCTGTCAACATTAATAATAAAAATGAATTTGTGCTTTAAAAAAAATGAATACAGTTCGCTGTCATTCGTGAAATTAAAAATATATATTGTTGCTCGAATAAACAAATTTTCGATTCGTATGGCAAACGAGATTGTATAGAAAAAAAGAGAGACGCTTAGTGCAATTAAAAATTGCGGCGAATTTATTTAACTCTGTCAACATTAATAACAAAAATGAATTTGTGCTTTAAAAAAAATGAATACAGTTCGCTACCATTCGTGAAATTAAAAATATATATTGTTGCTCGAACAAACAAATTTTCGACTCGTATAATAAACGAGATTATACGGGGAGAAGGAGATAGAGAGATGCTTGGCGCAATTAAAAATCGCGGCGAATTTATTCAACTCTATTCACATTAATAATAAAAATAAATTTGTGCTTTGAAAAATGAACGCAGCTTGATGTCATTCGTGAAATCAAAAATACGTATTGTTGCTCGAATAAACAAATATTCGATTCGTATGGCAAACGAGATTATATAGAGACAAAGAGAGACGCTTGGTGCAATTAAAAATTGCAGTGAATTTATTTAATTCTGTTAATATTACTAATAAACATGATTTTGTGTTAAAGACAATTAACACAGCTTGATTCGATTCGTATAAGAAATAGATAATAAACAGATATTTAGCAGCAAGAACTGCACATTTTTATGAATCAAAGAATTGCAAGGTTTTAAATCTGAATAACGGATATTATTTCAAACTTTCATTTCAATTAGTTCCCGCCATCGCAATGCAGTATTAAAAATACACAGAGTTATTTTATTGAGAAAGCAGCTCGACCTACTTTTTTTCCGCGAGTTGTGTAAGCGCTACATAATAAGTAAGTAATACTAAGAAAGATGGCTGACTCAGCGTCTGACATTGCGCACGCTACTCGCAGTTGTTGTGGATCAGTGACGAGGCACTGTTGAAAATTATAGTTCGCTTCAAACCGCCATACATCAGCGGTGAACGCAGATGATTTTAATGACAGAGTGTTCGTCCCTCGTGCATTCATGTAGGTTCGCTTAGATTCACCTGTTCGAAACCGAAATAAACGTAAATTCGTTCTCAAAGTAATCAAGCTAGCATTCCTTGCAAAATATTGTTCGTGTATACCAACAAAATTGGAGAATCGACGCATAAAGGGGCAAAAATCTCATCCTCTTGAAGAAAACTACACGAAACAATTATAACGCGTGCAACGAGAGAAACTGCATAATTCCATCGAATGGAATACGATGCAACTAACAATTGAAACCAAAATAATTTCACTGCAGCCGCTTCTTAACGCAATGCACACTGCGCAAAGGATGCGCGTAGATTCCGTGTTCCGCTGTAAATTCAGTGCTTGGAAAGAAGAACCATCCACTGTCACACGGTACAATAACCTGCCACGTCGTCGATCACGCGAATTTCAGTCACATTCCACCCCCTCTGTAGCCGCTGCAAATGGTTGACTTTCACGGGAGCATAAGGCACGTCAATGGCGGGGGCGGAACTGATCGACGACCAGCAGAATTCAGCCTCCCAGTTTCGAACATGGAATTTCATTACCGGCGAAACTTTCCACATAGCCTGCAAGTTTTTCAGCAACTTTCATACACTTTGCCAGGCCCGTGGCCCGCGCCAGGCGACGCGGAAAACGGACATCAACCGGAAGGTAAAAACTCATTCTTCCGCGGAGGATTCAACGATGCGTGCGAACGGTCGAGGAGTTCTTAAGTTCCTCGAGGAGGATTCGAGTAAGCCCCCTCGATATTTATTAGCATCGCCTTGAATGCTGTAATACAGCGGACGATGCAACAAAAGAATGGCCACTGCTGTTTCTCGTGCAACGCAAACAGTAAAAATGAATTCTGTTTTAATTAAGCAATGCCTCGTTTTCTTCTTCCGTTTCATCGTTATTTGTTTTTTTTTTTTTTTCACGTTTTGAAGCTGCGCGAGTGTGAAAGAGAGCGAAGAACGTTTCGTTCTGGATACCAAAATGGCGGAGTGGCGTCTTAGACGCTGTGTTGCGCGTTTGAATGGTGTTATCCCTCTAGTGACGAGATTATAATTTAGAATAACTCGAAGAGGCATGGTGATACGTTTGCCGCCTCGAATTCTTGCTTTTTAGATTACAAAATTCACGGAAAACAACGAACGAAAGCATTGTTCTTTCTTTTTATGCTGCCCCTACAAGTAATTAACTCGCTCTCCAGTCGAAAGGTTTTAATTAAAAACACGTCAACAACAAGAGTTGAAATAAAAGAAACCTTTTCATACGCCGCGTGCCTATCGAATAAAATGCATATTCTGTTAAGAACACATGCTGGGCGCACGCTTCAGTTGGCAGGGAACAATGCTGCTTTTGACAGAAGTCACCAGGGGCACCGAAGTTCTGTATAGTACGGGCCAAAATAACCTGTCGCCATAAATTAAATGCTCAAGTGACGTGGAATTCAAGAGCACGCATTGTTCTCTGCTTTACATCGCAAGACGACAAAATTCTGACTTAATAGTATTTTGTCTTTGAATGAAAACTCTAGAAATAATGCTTTTCCAAATATCGCGATAAGTATCGCGAACTGGATGTTTCAGCGACTTTTGAAGAATGAAAACGAAGATTGAAACTATGTTCTTGCACTTATGCACAAGCATTTCGCACGACAGAGTGCTATTTTACACATCTTTGCGTAAAATTGTGCATTTATTTCAAACTTTTATGTTGGAGCGTAAATATTCATGTTTATCGTTGATATCGCGTTGTGGTCTTTAAAAGATTTTATTACTACATAAATTAGTTTAATTACACATTACGTACGTAACTTTAATACAGCGAGTTGCATGCATAAAAATTAGTAAATATTTTCAAATATTAAATATTCATTTTTTGTGCTTAATCTTTTACTATCACAATGAAATATCTGCTAAGAAATCTTTAGTAAATATTAGTAGCATGGTGGTAACCTAACTTAAGCTTTATGTTTAAAAAATAAATTCAATTCAATTGATTCATTAGTAGAGACGAATCAAATACTTCGCAATATGAAGTTGATGTAAAAATAATTGCTGCTCCTGCTGTTTCAAACGCTTTGATGCTTTGTATTAATTTATCGATTAATGGATACAAAGTCGCGGTTTGCTTCAATTTATTTCGTGTTATAAATTCAGACATGGAAAAATTCCAAGAATTTTATTACACCAATTTGAAATGGGATATGAAACGCAGCTGTTGGCAATATCAATCAAGTTTTTAGCCAAGGAACGGTTAAGGACTGCACGGTTTAGTATTTCTTCCGAAAATTTCGTGATGAAAATGAGCACCTTATGCTAAAAATAGTCGTTTCAATTGTTTCATGGCTAGAATTTTATGCTATCGCGATAAATTTATTTTTTATTAGTAAAAATGTGTGAACTCAACGTGTCTCTCTTTAAAGTAAATGATTAAAACTGTAATTATCATCGTATTAACCGTTTGCAGTCTCAGTCACGTTTGAAATTCTCTAAAAATTGCTTCAATTTTCACTTTTCCATAACCATTACAATAGAATTTCAATTGTCCATCATATTGAATATCTCGATAGTTTGCGCAATGTAGAGAACGTCATCATACTGGTCTCGACAATCGCAGCCTTAATTAATTACTGGTGTCATTAAATAATGTTCATAGGACACGTCGAACTACTGTCGGCCATGTTGATCTACTGCACACTGTTACGCTTGTACTAAATCAAGTTTTAGTTACAACGTGCATTTCATCGTACGTTGGAATTGCACCTAGGAGAGATGTAGAGCTATTACCTAATCTAATCTAATCTAACTTAGTACATTCAATAACTACATTTCATCGTACGTTGAAATTGAAAGGTATAGGAAAAATGCAGGGCTGCAACTTAATCTAACCTAATATTTTCAATTACTCGCAATTTTATCAATGTCGACAATGTTCACCAACACAGAAAGAGGGATGGCGTTAACCGGAAGTTTATCAGGATTCTACTCTACGCACTTACACTGCTACTTTTCTATTAAATCAAGTTTTAGTAAAAAGACTGCAACCTAATTGGAAAGAAAGGTTTATTCACAAGGTTCGTGGTTTAGCGAGAGTGATGATTCCGGAATTCTGAATACGAAAAGCTGGTTTGGTTTTTCGGGTCTGGTATTTAAGGGATTTCAAAGATGAAACATAGATTAGAGATGACGCAAGGGATGAATAATATTTAGGGTACATCACTATTTGGGATGAATCTGTATTCACAAAAGATAGTAATTATAGCTCGTGAACTAATGAGTTGGCATCCAACAGTATCAACCTGAAGCTTATCAGGACCCTACTATACGTACTCACACCGTTGCTTTTCTATCAAATCAAATTTTAGTGCAACAATATGTACTTCGTCATTGAAATTGCAAGGAATAGGAGAGATACATGACTGCAACCCAACCTAGCCTAACATTTTCAATTACTCGCGATTCGTTCATCGAGATGGACGATGTTCAACTTCCCTGTAGGAAGAGGGACGTTGTTAAATGGCGATGTTCACCGGAAGCTTCGACGGTGTCCCGAAAATGGACGCCTGCACGTACATACAATCATCCTCCAGCGTAATATGTCGTGGCGATACACGACTTCCTCCAACAATTTGTGACCCCGCGCGTGTTTCGTTTCTGTATTCCGTGCCGTGCCGAATGCGCGCCGGTTTTTGACGGAATAACCAACCAGCGCTCGCAAACTAACCACTTTATCCAGTAAACTCCGCGCGCGGCGGAACTTTTGACCGTGGCCAACGCCGACAATGAAACCCGCGGTAAGTGCTGGGCGAAATTCAAAGCACGTAAATTAAATTGTTTTGACAGCATCCACCCCTCCGTCCGGGAAAAGTCTTCGCGGCGGAGGGACGCAGCTTTTACGAAACCAGCCGGTGACTTTGGAGAACGCGCTTACGTACGTTTCTATGGTCACTTCAGAAATTCCGCGCTCGCGCTGCGTTAACACGAACTGAAAAGATATTTTAATGCCACCTGTGAATGGGTGTCTTATCGTGGAAGGAAGGTTCCGAAGAGAGATCATACCCGCGTTTGTCGCACGGGAACTGAAATGTTTTGGTCGGACGAGTCTTGTCGCGAAATTAGATAAAAGCGTTGGTGTTACTTTTTTTGCGGTATTGGCACTTTCAATTGGCTCTTTTTCGAATCGAATTCATCCTTTCGCAAGTGAAGTTCACCCTTTTTCAAATGAAGTTCATCCTTTCGCAAGTGAAATTCACCCTTTTGCAAATCAGGCACTTCTACTCAAATATTTTATTTTAAAGAACACCGCATACAGAATAAGTAGTAAGATATTAAAAATTTCATTAAAAGACCTTCGCAATGGAAGCCATTAGCAAAGAGCCCAGTTCAAAGAATGAATAAATAACAACAACCCGATCCTAAAAAAAAAAAAGTTGACTCCCCAATTTTTTTCTGGAATAAGATAGAGGTTACCCAGGGGAACAAAATTAGTCCTTGGAAATATCCCGTGGGAAGTCGTCTTCAGGGTTAAAACCCTATTCAAAAAGAATAAATAAGAACCACCTTGTCCACATGGCCGCCATCGTGAGGGAACGTAGACAATCTCGAAGTAGCAAAGGGGATATAATATTCCAATCTTTCAAACATCAGCTGTGCATACAATTTTTTTGGAAACTTGTCACAATTCTTTAAATTACAAAACTTTGTCATGGAAATTAAGGGATGTTTCTTTCATAAAACACATTTGAAGCATGAATTATTGATCAATTGATTCAGTCGAGGTGTTCAAATTCATTTCGAATGTATCAAGCGTTGACAAAAATTAATATACGTAAAAATTTAACGCGATATATCTTTATAAAATATATGCAGCTAATCAAATAATGTCAGCGGTCATTATGCGTGCCTCTTGAGGGCGCTGCAAAGAGGGTGCGACGAGTAAGCTGCGTGTTTGTTTTTTCAGCAATTATTTTAATCGTGCTCGCGCATAATTATAGTATAAACTTGTTAAAGTTATTCTACTTTATCGAATTAATACGTAGAAATTATTTACGTTTGGTAATTAAAATCATTTTGATCGATGCGATTTTTTGAATAAATAAACGTTCGATAATCAACAAATTCATGAATTGAAGAACATGATACGTTACGTAAATGTTAAGCTATACGTTCGATAAATGCCGATTCTTCCGCTTCCGTTATTTAATTCACTTTCGTGCATTTTAATGACGCGGTGTACAGAAATAATATTATAAATTCATATTAAACAGATGCAGCCAAAAATTATGTTATTTTATGCTCCCTGGTTTATCTCTTTGTTCATATTCGACTAATTTACATGCGTTATAATAAATAATGGATAATCTCAAAGGTTTTGTTCACTTGCTCGTTTCGTTTCGTTAGTTATTTTGCACAGTATGATAGTATTTGAAATGTTGAATGCGTAAAGCCACAGCCTCCACCTCCATTTCTATTTTTTAGCTAAGGATGTAAATAAAGTAGCTTTATATATATACTAACGATGCAAATGGGTTAAATAACCCTGCTTTTCCACTCTTCAACAATCTTCGTCTTACAACATCGTGTAACTTTCATTTAATATATCGAAACTTCGTTTTCTGGGAAACGTCGATCTTTAATGGCGAAAACTTACGCGCTACCCCGAAATTTAACCTCGATATCGAGATATTGATGAGTGATGAGCAATTATTTTTCAAGAAAGATCCTTACTTTCGACAAACTTCAAAAGCGTATATCTCTGCATTATGTTATTCTCTGAAGAAATGCAATTTTGTTATCTTTGGTTTTCGTCCGCAATTTCATCCTTTCTATTTCGACCTGTTACATTCGAATACCCTGCGGATATGTCAACAAAAATGTAATATTCTGAAACACTGTAAACACGAAGTTTCGTTTAGAAACAAGTGGACAAATTTTGTGATTGTATGTAAACTAACCTTGGACAGCCACAATTTTGCTTTTCTATCGAAATGTTGACAAATAACAAGAGATATCTTTTCTAAAAAGCATATAAAGTAATTGAAATTAAACACTTCTTGAATACTTTCAAACTTCTTATTTAGCAGCTTATTTAGTCAGCATGCAAACGTTTAACTCTGTATACAAATACTCAAATTAATTGCAACCAGAAAGTCAGCGTGAAACATGGACTATTTTTTAATTATATATTTTTTAAAATAGAGATAATAATAGCGAAAGAGCTGTTATCTTCGTCAGAATTTCTAATTTTTCCTAATTGCGTGACCATAGTTTATCCTATATTTATCAAAAGCTGCAAGCTTTTTACTTTAATTGCAAAAAATGGGAATGCATAGTGTTTTTTCCACTTTTTCATGCAGCTGTGTAAAGTTATTTGTCACTTTTAATTCGAGTATAGTGCAGGGTAATATTAATAGATATTACAATTGTCATTTTTAATTTTTTTAATGCAACCATGTTACCTCTAATGTAACGCTATAATACAGATGCAATATTAAAATAGTAAAGTGAACATTCATCTGCTATTTTGAAATTGCAATATCATGTACACAATTATAATCTGTTTCACAAAGTAAAGGAAACTAAACGCGGAGAAAAGAATAACGAAAGAAAAGAAAAATGGTATCGCAGCGTTTAGTCTTCAATAGCTCTGAGCGGACAAAGAGCTTCCTTTCTCTCGTTCGCATCCTTAGCCAACATCCTCACCTTTACAGAATCAACCCTTTCACGTTTAACGCAGTTAACATCTTTATTCGAGCACAGCGAACTCTGTGCGTTTAGCTTTTTTACAGTTCAACCAACGACACGAAATCCTCCTAGCGAAGGAGCAGTTACTTTAATCAGAATTTCTAATATTCGTGACAATAGTTTCTAGCTTCGTTGGTCGAATATTTTGTCAAAAGTCGTCCTTTCGTTGCGGTCAATTGGGACGCGCGAGATTTCCATTTGCCTCACTCGAGGGTGAAATTGGTATCTGCGAGGTGCCCCTAAGTTTTCAATGTCCATTGTTTCAGAGGACGAATTAACCCTTTGCATTCGAGTCCTTCCTGGCGTTAGAAATAGGAACTATGGCTAAAATATTGTTATTTTAGCAATATTTTGGCAATAGTTTCTACGGCTAAGCAGCAATATTTTAGTAATAATTTCTGTAGTTAACGTCTCCCAACAATAGAAAATTTCCATTTCAATAGAAAGCTTCAAGGAAACATGCATTTCTCAAAAAGCTGCGAACGCAAAGGGTTAAAACTCATTCGTGAGAAGCTGCACTTTCCATATTTTTTGCTATCGACGAATTAGCTCGTCCCATCCACCAAATACAAACCTTCAAGAAAAGTGCAAATGGGCGAAGCAATTTTATAATTCAACGAAAGAAAATTGTAAGATTAAAAAATCAGTTTGAGCAATTCTACTGAATTTCGATTTATCGCAAAATTATTGGAATTATTGTCTAGGCGACAGTTGGTAAAAGTCTACGTTCATTTGCGTGTGCGTTTGCGAATACGCAACAACAGTTTGCTGAAACAAACCATTTCAATCTTCTATTCAAACGATTCTCAATTATTTCTTACGAAAGCAATATCAATTGGAGTTGAAATAATCCAACAAGGATTCAACGTTTCGCAGAGAGGAAGCGAAGGCTTTAAGCAGCGCAAAAACAGAGAAATTCGTGTTTCATTCTACCAGATAACTGCAAACATGCGTTTCGCGACGCTTTGGCGAAACGATTACCTCTGATATAAAGGAACGAACCGATTGCTTTAGGTTAGATTAGGTTAGATCGAGTTGAAGCCAGGAATTTGCTTCCCTTTCACAGTTGCATACAAGGTGCACTCTCGTTGTTATTAATTATTCCTTTCTGAGTGGAACGCATCGTTTATTGGCAAGCATTTCTTTATGCGAGCATTTAAAGTCTCACGAGGGAATGGTTTTCATCGATTCTTTCATTTCGCCCCGCAACGGCGCTTGCAATCGGAGCGAATTGGCATCCACAAAGCTGGGAACGGAGTGTTTAATGAACAAATTAATTGCTGAAAGCTAAATTGACCACAACTTCGGTATCGAGCCCGGTTTCAAAGCGAAACACACACGGTCTTTGTTGGTAAACAGTAAACAGACACATTTCCCACTCATAGTGAAGGAATTACATGCGTTTAGTCTGGGACTCTACAATTACATACTCGCATGTAATGATATATAAACGTACAGTTCGGAAAAATAACAATTTTTCTCCAAAATTTCCAGTTTGCAAAAAAAAATAATTTTTTCTTCGAAATTTACAGAACATTTAGTCTGTGACTTTAAAATTACATCCTCGTGTATAATAATGTGTAATATATACATAATTTTGGTAAAGAAACAGTGATTGATCGTGGTTTAATAGGCGATCGATAACGAGAAGCTGTCAGATCGTAGTCAGAACTGTCAGAAACCGGTCGTATGTCCGATTTCTTTCAAATAGCCAAGGAATACCAAATTCGCAACAATATTATAGCGAACTTGAGCCAATCAGGGTTAATTTTGTTAGCTTGGAGCGATGAAAAGGACATTTTCCAAGATCTGCGCCAGGAACCAAAATGGAGCATATTTTCGAGCAAGAATCAGAGAAAAAGAGCGTCTAACAAGCACAGAGGACTCCAAAGCTGTGCCACTTGTAACAAAGGGGAACAACTGAGCAAGAATTGTCTTCATCGTTTGGAAGAGGCAAGAACCAACTAATTTTCAATATCAGGTTATCACCAAATCATTGAGAACCAAAAAAATCACAGTGCGCGAAATTAAAAAATTCGCAGTGCCCGAATCAAAGAATTTGAAGCGCGGGAATTAAAAAGCTCGCAGTGCCCGAGTCAAAGAATTTGCAGTACGCGAATAAAAAAATTCGCAGTGCGCAAACAAAAAAAATTCACAGTGCGTGAATAAAAAAACTCGCATTGTGCAAACGAAAAAATTCACAGCGCGCGAATTCCCCTGAAAAATGAATCGACGAACAATTCCATGGCGTCTTTCCTGCGTTCACGCGTCGCCTGCGGAAACTCGAGGCGATCCTGCGGATGATCCCCGGTCGAACGAGAAATTGGGCGCGTGGATTCCTGAGGAAACACTGGAAAATACCACCAGTAAGTTACAATGGTCGCGTAGTATTTCACAGGCAGAAATTGCTCGGAAGCGCACGTGGAGAGGTTACGCGATGAGAGAACGCGGGAACGCAGATTGGAACACCCGCGTCGCTGAAAAAAAGTAGAAAACAAGGAAGGGACCTGTCGATCCGTAACAAATTACTCCGTTTTTCATACGCCTTGATGCGATTTTCTACGTGTTATCGTATCGTTGCGGAACGAGATCGAACCTCGTGGTCTTCTAGGTTATTCTCTTCAAAATGTAGGATTGGGGATGGGAAAATGGTTTGCGAGTTTATGCGGTTTCATCACTTCCGCATTCGACGTCTGCGATTTTATACGCAGTAAAATATTTTCTAGGATGAGAGAATTTGGCGATCATTTCTAGCGAATCATTTCTGTCGCCCACATCTCACGCTTAACCCTTTGCACTCGGATGTCCCCTCTGAGGGGACATCAGCAATGATTAATGATTGCGAAGGATAAACTTATTTCAATAAGTTTCTCTTAAGTTTTCTATTGAAATGGAAATTTTCTATTGTTGGGAGACGTTAGTAATAGAAACTATTGCTACGTTTCAGAAGGAGCAGAGTGTAAAGGGTTAAATAATCTAGCCTAATCTAACTTATGAGGCGAAAACACATCCGCCATTTTTTTATGGTTATTAAAAAGTGTGAATTTGAAGTGAAAGAACAGAATTCTAACGATCCACGATCAGAAAACACGTTCAGAGCACAAATAATATTGTAGAACATGTGAAATACCCTTCTCCATTGAAATCTGTTGTGAAAATGGCAGTAAAACTTTGTCATGTTGAATTTTGTACAAAGAAAAAGAGCTAATTTTTCATAAAACTCGTTTTATTGATTCGTTAATCTCATAAACGTGCTACAAAATGAATTACCGACACGAAGTTATTATCACGAATTACGCAGCAGGTTAGATTAGGTTACGTAGCAGGTTGGCGGCCATTGATAAACAGCGAGCTCCACTCAAAGAGTAAAAGTTTGACTGGCAGATGCTTTATTACCATGAAAAATAAATTCAATGGACGAGTTTCTAATAGCGACGAGTAAAGTTGCGAACTGTTTCTACCATCCGCGTCTCACGCCTCGATAACCTACCCCATAAAACGAAAACACGTCCACCATTGTTGTACGTTCATAAAGATTGTAAATTCGAAGTGAAAGGATAGAATTTTACTGATCCACGAACAGAATACGAGCAGAATACACGAATTTTAAGGAACTTGCATCTGTTATAATTGTTATAATTGTAGAAGCAGAAATTGGATTGTGAAAATAATTGTTTAGGACAAAGATTATCCCAAGTTTACGATATGGACGACACAGCTGCCATTTTTAAGTAGCTACAGTTTTTCCACACTACACGTTGTAAAGTTTAAAACTCGAACCACGTCGATAACTTAATTGGTAACAGAAAACTGAGGTATAAGTTGCCTAACTTGAACCATTCGAGACGACTCATTTTCATTTTTAGTTTTCATGTCTTTTTATTTTATTTTCCATTGCACACATAGTGTTCAATACTTGCACACACGATGTGTAATCCGTCATTTTGACTCGAAAATGCATTGCACACACAGTGCAATCCATCTCGAATGGGTTAAGTATCCTACCATTTGGTCATTTTATATCCGTTGTTAAACAACGACAAACCATTGAAAGTGATAAATTTTCCTACCAAACCCAACCAACCGTTTCCAAAAATGGTTCAAATTGCTGACTGAGACTCGTTTGTCGAGCGCAACGGGTGAAACCTAGTGCTTTCCAACAGGAAGACAAAAAACTGTGCGCCTGAAAATGTATTTCACGGTGAAAATTCGATACGAGGAGTGCAGTGGCGCGTTATGCGCGCAGGCACTCAAGGTGTAAAGACTCACGAGCGTCGAATTAACCCAAATGCGTGCAAAGGTGCAACGGTGCTCCCAAGATAATTCGGAGACGTGCACTTTCCCGTCTCGTCTACGAATTTCCCAGCAGCCTCGTCCTCGCTCGACGAGTCACTCAGTGGGTGAGTCCCAGCGCGCGTTGACGACTGCTAGCTTCCGGAAGCACACATCGACGAGCCTCGAAGAGACGAAAAGTGAAGCGGAAATGGTCTCGTCGTATTGTTTCCCTGTCAATACAAACTCTTCCGAAAGGGATCGAGTCACTTTGCCCCGAGGAGGTTCGTCGGTTACGCCACGACGTGTATATCGGATGCTCGACAGCCATCGCTGGATGTATCGAGAATCGATCTTGCAATTTTCTTTCCAAGGATAACGGTTTCGATGTACGCGAAATAAGTTCGTCGAGGGAAAAAAATGGGGACACCCTGTAAACTTTCTCCGAGGGCTCATCCGGAATCCCATTGAATAAATCTGAAATGCATTCCGAGCCGCGCTGCGAGTCGAAAAGAAGCGCGCGTCCCCTCTGATCTCGACTCGAGCGGGTTAATCTGTCGAGAGCGAGCCTCGAAGACAGCGCGCGTAGAGACGACGGAAGTTCGACGATGGGGAGCAAGTGGAGGAGTAAAATCGTCTCACGGCTTTCCAGTCCGTTTACGCGACAAAAGAAACCGTTGCCTCCGGGAAGGAGCAGTTCTGCGACAGGACTTCCTCGAATTGGTTACGTCGAACCAGTGGAAAGACGTTACTTTACGTAAACCCGTCAGCGAACAAAAAGGACGCGTCGAGTTCGATACAACGACGGCCATCGTAAATTCCTGTCTCTCTTCCTCTGCCCGGCAGAGGAACTTCAATCCCCGCGTGCACCTGACAGTGCAGCGAATAAAATGCCGGATAAATTCTCAAAATGCAGTCGCTCGACCCTCTATTTCGAAAAGGGTGGTCTGTTTAGCGTTCACACGCTGTGTTTTGCTTCTGTTCTTCGCACGTTCAATTTACGTGATTCAGGAGTCTACTGTTTAGCTGTTCGAGACGAAGCGCGTTGCTCCGCGGTACCAAAATGGCGGAGTCGCGTCTTAGACGCGGCGATGTTAGGCACGGTGTTGGAAAATTCTATTAAGCAACCTTTAGACGCAGAACACAGCGTCTGAGGCGCGACTACGCCATTTTGGTAGCGAGTTACACGGCTACCCGAATTACGAAGCTTGTTTAAGCAATAGTAATGCATATACTGATCCTTGAATGCACTCTATTCCTTCTTCTTAGTTAACTTCTTAGATAACAATAATGAGCTACCAATGGAGAACATTTTTTTAAATAACAAACCTTGGCGTCCATGAAGCTCCTGACCCGAGTTTCAAAATCATTCGATACTCAACCAAGACTCGAACTTTCTTTTTAGCTTCCCGCGATTTTCATTAAAATTCGCGAAGGAGACTTTCGAGCACGTTCTGCTTGCAACATTAAAAAGCGACGATTCGAGTCGGGAACAATAGGGCACCGCATCGTTACTCAAACATACGCGTCCGCACATCCGCGCGGCGTCGTTCTCCAGGCGTTGGCGTTCCATAAATCGAGGAATATCGCAATTTCTCATCGCATTTCCATAGGTCCGCGCTCCACGTCCGGCAAATTGCTGCTGGACGTCGGTCAGCGTGCAGGTATGCGCGCGTTACACGCTGACGTAGGAAAATTACGAAATTCGACTGGAATTTAAACGCGACAGCGGAGCTCGCCAGCGAACGCGACACGTATTAATCGCCCGGAGGCTCTTCATCGAACTAGCCACAGGGAAAATTCAACACCGGCTACGTGCCGCCCGCTCGAAACTTACGGAACCGACATGTCTCGTGGCTGTCGTTGCGTTCCGCGCTTCGTCGCGTGCTTCTGCCTCGACCTCGCGACGCGATTTCACGGGACCAATTTAAATCGAAAGCTAGAACAGGGCTGGAACCTTTCTTTCGCACGGAAGTTGCTAAGCAGCTGTCTTCGTAGCTGCGATAACAGAGACGCGTGGAAGTTGTTGCTTTCGAGCTAAGGTTTAGTTGGTGTTTTTATTGTGAATGATTAACAGAGGTCTAAATTTACTTTGCAATCTTTTGTATCATTGCTTGGTTGTTCAAGTCGAGGTGGACATTAGGACACGTGAAATTTCTGTGCGTGCCACCCTAGGGTGCGCTTGGGACCCTTGGGTGACCGATGGTCTTCGTTTCTGTACAGGTTTTCATAGCTAATTAGCTTGGACGGAATTAGCTTGCTCCCTCACTAATTTTTTTCATTTCCAAATTAGCTATCTATTAAGCTTTGGCTAGTTGAAAAATAGTTACAAACGTTTCAACTCTGGGAATTTAGTGTTATATACACAGCGTGATCAATGTTATTAAAGCGCGCCTAGTCATTTACTAATTAGAGAGAGAGAGAAAAGACGGGTTCGATCAATTTTCAATCATACATTCACAAGTTTCAATTTTCATAATAAGTTCACTCGCATTGCACGTATCTGACCTAACTTAAGCTATTCATAAGTTTATAAATTATTAGAAAATCTCAACGATGCAATTGATCAAAGAATTTGTTATACTAAAATACAAAAAAGATTTTCTGCTTCCATATAGAATGCAATTACAAGTTTCACTAATTTTACGATTATTCATATAATTTGTAAACTAAAGAAACGAATGCTGCATCGTTTGACAATTTCTACGAAACCAGAATAGATCTCATTTTTATCATAGAATCGAGGAAAACGGAAAAATCGAGAGTTCGACAAAAGCAACAAGTCTCGTTACAGTTCTTCCCGCTGCAGAAAATATGCTCGCGCGATATTTGCAATAAACACGTACGCGCAAAGAGCTGTTGTTTCATAACATTAATGCAACCGCAGACACTCGAGTCGAGAATTACGTAAACAGAACACGGAAATTGTCAAACCGGTCTAATGTTGTATCACGTTCGCTGGTACACGTGTCCTGAAATCCCGATAACGAACGTTATTTGTTCGCACGCTTAATGACCATTACGATAATTACCGGTTTAATCGGCGCGCTGCGCTGAAAACGAGCATCGTTGATGCGTGCCGCTAAGTGGACAGTATCGATTCACCTCGACTGTACGAGAGATCTTCGATTTAAGCGAACGAATCACGAAATTTATGGGAAAAAGAACAACTTCGCTCGACGACGCTTCATTTTTCTGTACTCGAAACAAATGACGCGAAGGCTACAATAGCCACTGTTTGCTTTACGAGTTGAAAAATTGTTCCTATGAACGAAAGACGGTTTTAACCCTTTGCGCTTAGATGTCCCCTCTGAATGGACATTACAATCGATTAGCGATTAAACTTATTCCACCGCAGCTTTTTGGAGAAATGCATATTTCTCTCAAATTTTTTAGTAATAGAAACTATCGCTAAATATCGCTAAAACATTGCAATTTTAGCAATATTTCTAGCTCGATGCTCGAAGGAGGACCTAATCGCGCTATCGCGGTGCAAGAGCAGCTACCCTCTTTGAGAACGTCCATTCCATTCCGCGCTTTGCAAAGAACAAACTAAAGCTTTTGCTTAGACAAATGCGTAGAGTGCGACTGATTCGATGGCGTGCGATTGAGTACGCTCGAAAACTTGTAGCCACTGCGTGCGATCGGGTTTGAGAGATTAGCCTTGTCTTCGTAGCGTCTAACAGAGCTTCTCGCATACTTTTCGTTCAATTAGTTCACTAAACTCTGGGAGGAATTAACGAATAAACTCGCGAGCGATCCGCAAATACGATAAATCGTCGGGGCAAACGAAATCCTATCGAGTCGTGACGTAAGTGTCAGGACACCAACTACCAATCAATCCCAGGAATTGACGTCCGCGATCGTCCGTTTCTATTTTCGAAACTATATCACGTTCACGTCGAACGTCGCGATGAAATATCGCGCGAGCGTCCCCGCGTTCGAAATTTTTCTCGCCTCCCCGACGAGTTTACTTAATCGAGTTACACGAGACGCGCTGATACACGGCTGGTAATCTCGTTATGCGACCGAACGACTCCGCTCGTGGGAACGTCGCATCGTCCAGACGCGTTTTTATTATTAATATGGCGCGGATCGTCTCGAGAAAGAAGCATCTCGCCCCTGTTTCCGCGCGCTCGCGTGGAATAAATCAAAGTTTCTCCGGGCGGAGAATTCAGCATACAAAGCGTCCCTTTATCGAGAATAATATTCTTCTTCGCATGCGGTTATGGCACTCTCTGTTTTAACGGTTAGACGAAGAGAGCTATTTATTTTATCATATTATTTAGATTTTTTTATAGAATTAACGCATTATTTATGACACAATTTGACGAGTAAGGTAGTGACCCTAGAATTTTTAATCGCAGGAACAGTTCGATGAAATTATGTCTCTCATATATGTGCTTTGAGAAAAATTCATAACATTTACATATTGTAAAAAAGGTTGACAAATGTTGATTTAAAAATCATCGAAATCGAAGTAGAAATAGGATAGAATCTATTTCAAACACCCCTGATAATTTTCATTCTACATTCGCACAGAAACTAAACTCACAATGATAAAAGTTCAGTTTGAAATCAAAGGAAGAAAAAGTAGAATGTTAAATGTTTACTTTGCCTCTTTGTATGCATAGTTAACCCTTGCATTTCTTATAAACTGCGATCCTAAGTGCATAAATAAGTAGAGCAGGGTGACGTGGCTTCATTGGCGTCTTGGCGCCACCCTTTCTCTTAGAATGCAGTCCATGGGTGCGAGGGTCACCCAAGGGTGCGCGAGAAGACAGTCTAGTCTATCCCTTATAATATAGTAACTTAACCTAAAGTTTTCAACGTTCTCCTTTACAATATAGTAACCTATCCTAAATATTTAATTGATATAGTCGTTTTCAACGATTTCGCTTGCAATATAGTAACCTACCCTTAATATATAATTGGCATAGTTATTTTCAACGATTTCCCTTACCATATAGTAACCTACCCGTAATATATAATTGGCATAGTCGTTTTCAATGTTTTCCCTCACAATATAATAACCTACCCTTAATATGTAATTGGCATAGTCGTTTTCAATGTTTTCCCTCACAATATAGTAACCTAGCCTAAATATGTAATTGCCATAGTCGATTTCAACGATTTCCCTTGCAATATGGTAACCTAGTCTAAATATGTAATTGGCATAGTTATTTTCAACGTTCTCCCTTACCATGTAGTAACCTACCCTTAATATATAATTGGCATAGTCGTTTTCAATGTTTTCCCTCACAATCTAATAACCTAGCCTAAATATGTAATTGGCATAGTTATTTTCAACGTTCTCCCTTACCATGTAGTAACCTACCCTTAATATATAATTGGCATAGTTATTTTCAACGTTCTCCTTTACCATGTAGTAACCTACCCTTAATATATAATTGGCATAGTCGTTTTCAGTGTTTTCCCTCGCAATACAGTAACCTAGCCTAAATATATAATTGGCATAGTCGTTTTCAACGATTTCCCTTGCAATATAGTAACCTATCCTTAATATATAATTGGCATAGTTGTTTTCAATGTTTTCCCTTGCAATATGGTAAACTAGCCTAAATACATAATTGGCATAGTTATTTTCAACGTTCTCCCTTACCATGTAGTAACCTACCCTTAATATATAATTGGCATAGTCATTTTCAATGTTTTCCCTCACAATATAGTAACCTAGCCTAAATATATAATTGGCATAGTCGTTTTCAACGATTTCCCTTGCAATATGGTAACCTAGCCTAAATATTTAATTGGCATAACCATTTCCAACGTTTTTCCTTACAATATAGTAACCTAATGTAAAATATGGTCCAAGCATAGTTGTTTTCAACATCCTCCCTTACAATATAGTAACCCAACCTGGCCTAATCGAACCTACAATAAATAATGCATGCACGTATGCAAATCTGACGCGTATCGCACGCGTATAACAAGCGATTAAAGTAGATATTGTAATCAAGTGAAACGTCCCCAATAAAGTTCCGGCGAACCGTCGACGGGCGGGACATGATTCACGCGCTTTGGAAAATGATTTCCCTGGACTGAATCAGACCGCTCTGATTAGTACAACGGACACCGATATGCTCTACACACGACAAACGTACAATTCAGTGGCATCGACGGGAGCATTTTGCGTCCGTGCGTTCAATAATTAGCAATTATTATGATCTTCGGCATTATATGACCAAATTGAATCGGATTAAATTGAGAGCATTGAATATTTACCGATAATAGACGCTAAAAGTGGTAAACCTGATCTTGATCAGAGTCAAATTACCGTATAATGGTAAATTAGTGAATTTCACGGGTTATTTTCGTTTCATCTGTAGAACGCATCGAGGTGTCGATTAATCAAGGCCAGGATAGTTCATCGCGTGTCCTTGTCGAACTATAAAATTGCGGTTCGACTACTGTCGAAGTAAATTTTTCTTAACACACAATTTTCTTCTCTGCTGCTACCTTACGCATCCAAATATAAATTTCTTCGACTTGCAGATAGTAGAAAGAAATAATAAGGAATGTTTTTTTGTTTTATAAAATTCAAAAATCCAATATTACATTAGAACAAAGTAGAGAAGGAAGAAGGTTTCCTTCTGAGCCTGCAATGGACTCGGTGTGGGTACCAAAATGGCGGAATTGCGCCTTGGACGCTGCGCTGTGCGTCTAAAGGTCGCTGTCCCTTTATTGACCAATGTTGGAGGGTTGCCACAATAGTTTCTCTTCATAGATCACCTTCTATGTAGTAGTTTCAAGTTGTTTAGAAGATTTATTCACGCGATACTTTCTTTATTGTTAAGCTGAACTAACAGATTTATGCGATGAACGCGTTTCTAGTCGAAGAATCGATCGAAAATTGCGGAATTGCCCTTCGAATCTGGTCGCAATCCCTGCCCTCGAGGAGCATGTTTCACCAGGAAGGTTTGTCGTCGCCGCGCCAGGGTTTTCTCTAAAGGGTGAACGAAAAGAGACGGAGAAGCAACAGGCGGTAAGATATCGACTTCCGTGAGGGTGGCGAGAGAAAGAGGGACGGAGTTGAACGAAAAGGATCACCGTGGCCGGAAGTAACGACCAAAGAGACGGGATGTTGACCTCTTGTCGGAAACCAATGGTGCGGAGTGTTTTGTTGCGCTGAAATTCGTAGCTAGTCAAGAGAATTGTGCAAAATTATAGTTAACACATTCGAAAAGTTCGATATTATGATGCAGTGTCGTTTATAATTCGAAATTTTATCATAAAGGATCGATTCGAACCCTTTCAGGCTGGGTTATACAGTACGTTTCAATATTGCAAATTGGAAGTTTCTATTTAATTAACCGAGTATGAGATTTATTGTGGAAAGCAAAATTTTGCGAGAAAATGTGTGCGCTGCAATGGGATTCTTTAAGTAATATTTTAATGGAAACTCCCAACAATTTCTCACGTTCGTGTAATTCAATTACAGATAATCGATCCGAACAAGGAAACTGAAGGAACGCGATTCGCTAAAATAATTATGCGACAGTGCAGCGGTTCATTAAATGTTGCGCCACTCAAAGTAGGGCCGCGACCTGTTTTATCGACGTAATAACAAGATCAGAAGAGCACAACAGACGTGCACCGAGTTGACAAAGATCTCCGCGAAAACACATTTTCATTAACCGAAAAAGAGTGCTCGGCGTTGAATTAAATCAGCCGTCGAATCGAGCGCGAAAATAACAGGAATAACAGCTTCGGCGAACCGCATAGCGGTCGACCGGAAATGTAATTAGCTTCGTCAAAAGCGGACCGCGGGAAGCATCGCGAACTTCCATTACGAAATTGTTTCGTACCGCGATAATTCACGGAGAGTCCCAGACGACACTGTCGCGACAATCCGCCACGCTGATCCAATTAGTTGAATTAAATCGATCAAGTACGAAACGCAGTCGCAATCGAGGAAATACCTCGAACCGCTATCGGAACTAGTAACCAGTGACGTTCCACGGAGTAGTGCTGTGTACGAGGCGACGTAAAAGTTGCAAATTATTTAACATCTCTTATTAAACAATTTTTTAAACATACGCGAATATAAAATATTTCTATTGCGACACTCTGAATTGATATTCTGAGCGTTGCGAGTCCATGCGTGGGTCTTGTGTTATACTTTATTTAGAATTACGTGAGCAACTGTGGTGACTATACTTTGTGGTTTTTTGGACGGAGTTTTGAAATATTTAGTTCTTGAAACGAAGAGTCGAAAAAGGGCGACCCTCAAATCTAACACAACACAGTTTCCCGCTATATTTTCCACATAATAGAATTCTTAACATCTCTGCGTCTGAGGTGCTAGTCGGCCATTTTGGTACCCTTACTGATGAGTCCATTTTTTCTCTGCCCTAAGTAACAGTAATTAGGTTATCCGTCCATAAAAATATTCTTCTTATTATTCACCAAAATGAGAGCACGTGGCCATCAATAATTTCCCAAAGCTATCATAGCACGGGAAGAAAAACTGACATCTGCAATTACTAACCGCGATCGAAACTAAGCAAACCAGGAAGTCGGTTAACTGGCGCAAATTGTGGATCAGCAAAATTTCTCGATTAATCAGAAGGAATATGCGTTTAAGCGCCCCTTTGTGCCGTTCGTGGCGTACCTGTTGCTCTCCTGCAGACTAAGCGGGACGCAAGTCAACCCCTTATTCGCTACGTGCTCGATTGTTCAAATATAGTTGCACACCTAGCGATCGACTGTTCGCCACTTCGATCGAGACGCGACAAAGGATTCCGTGGCGGTTTATTGCAGCCGCGTTAAGTGCGTCACATGTCACGAGCACTAGAGTCGCCCTTCTCTTCCGTTCGCACCCCTTTCTCTCCCTTTCACCCCTCTTTCTCGCTCTATCTGCCCATCCGTCACTTTTCGTTCGACCAGCGTTTGTTCTACGCATCGTGACCTATGGTTTTCACCTTAATTGACTCTTCTGCTGATGGCGCAGCGCACAGTGATCCGGCTTCGAGGTCGTCGCGTGCAAGCGTTGATGGCGAGGCTCGTCCTGCGCTGTCGCAGCCCTCCGACTGTTTGTCGTTGATTACACGGGGCGCACGTGTTTACGGTGCAGCGGACATCTTGGTTAACGTTGGTATGTCGGAGCAATTGGACGAAAGTCGAGCTAAACGCGAACTTAACACGCGAAATGCTGTTCACGATAATGTAACTAAGCCTAAGTACATTTTTGGGGGAAGTCTCAAGCCGGCTGCTTTGGTGTTTACGTTCATTCGTTCCGAGGCAAGTTGCAAACAATATATTTAAAATTGCAAGGATTTTTTAAAACTTTTATTTTGAAAGTGGCTGAAGTCTAATTTGCTGAACGTAATCAGTAAGTCATCGACCATAAATTTCTATTATCAGGGCATTCTATCTAATGATAGAGACTTCAGAACTAGAAATGGCGTTAAGAAAAAACAATTTATTGGATGCGAGTTCTGAGAATCGAACCATAGAAAATGTTCTATAAGACATCAATGAATGACGATGTACTGTTCAAAACTCTGGATTTACTATCGCGTTTCGTATAACATCGTGTTGATTAATTTAATTAGTCGCAAAATATTACTAATTTTAATGTGAATAAAAGTTGAATATTTTTCAATCAGGGAAATTCATTTTTGATCAGGAAAGCTGTTTCAGTAATTTTGAAAGTGGCTCAAGACCATTCATAGCCATCGAAAACATGATGCCACCAATTTTAAAACGCAAGCCCTCAAATATCTCGATTCGAACATACCTTGAAGCTGCTTTCAAAATATTTAATCTGATCGTTAATTAAAACGATATTTATACGTGCAGTGGGGTCGCCACTTTTGTGCGACGTGGCGAAGCAATATGCATAGTTGTTGCATCAAAGGCAACGCGAACCTTTGCGCGCAGGGTCTCCAGAAAAGGCGATGACACTTCAACTAGCGAGATCGTCCCGGATATTGAGTTTCGTGGCATTTTCCTAACCGCCACTGACGGATTATAGAAATAGCAGGGTTGCTCGCGTTGCTCGCAATTATTGTCAGGGCTGTATCCTGTTTCGCACTTCGAACACTACACGCTTTCAAGCGATTATGCGCGCACCCTCGATTTCGATTTGCCCCTTCAACCCCTTTGAGTATCGATTTACTTGAAAAGATTTTCGCGTTTGCAACGGATGTAATCTGCTGACGCACGGAACAGTATATTTTCGTGCGAGAATCCACAGTAAAACGAATATAAATTTATCAAATAAAAAATACAGAACTTTTTCATCGTACTTCTCAGAGTCGCCATTTTCGTTATCAATCTCATAAAATATATTACTTATTTCTGACGTTTTAGGACAGTGTATCGCAAACAAGGTGCATCGAAGCACTTTGTTGCAACCGATGCCAATTATTCTTGCGCGAACAAGAATGTAAACGTTAACAAGTGCAAGTCCTTTTTGAGTGCAAAGGGTTAATACCTTAATTTTATTATTATATTTACTAAAACAGAAAATACGCTTTCAAATTTACCTGTCTATATAAAAAGCATCGAATATATTAGTGCAAGTAATGCAATGCCACGATTCGACGACTGTTTATGTTTATGTCCTCGAACCAGGCTTCTGGAATGTTCGAGAACAATGTTTGGAACGGAGCGCGGTTACTCGACGATCGTTCACAGCAGTTAGTCTCAAGGAGAACCTTGACAGAGGTGGTTCGTAGACGTTCGCAAAACGCGTTTCACTCGAATAAAATAAATCTTCTCTCTTTTAATATTAGTTACGTTCGTGTGGAAGTGTTATGTATGCAGAACAAGGATTTTCGACACATATCTACATGTAAGTAGTTCTCTTAGTACTTCTTATCGTTGTGACGGTCTTCAAACATTCGCTACGAGGGCGACAACAACCTTCAGACGCACAGCGCAGCGTCAAAAGCACGACTCCGCCATTTTGGTAGCGATTTACACGGCTACTCGAAGCTACGCGCTTCAAAAGTAAAGGAAAGCGGCTGTTTCCAAACTTTCGCACGCAGGAAATTCGTGTTCTGAACAATAACCGTAGCAAACAATAAGTTTAGGAGGTGCTTTGACTCTGACAAGCATTAATGAACTAAAAGCGCAAAACCTGGTAGGCAGATGCGATGAAACAAGTATTCAGACCACAGTATCGGAGTTCCATGGCTTTGTGATGGCCTTCTAACACTCGCCATTACAGAGACAACAACTTAACCTTAAAACAGATAACACAAGTTTCCTGCAAGCACTCATTTCCGCTTTCGTTTCCGTGTAATAGAATTTTTAGTGCTGTCGTAAACGTTCTCGTGTCTAAGACGCCACTCCGCCATTATGGCACCCTCATATTTACAAATTCCAAGGCTATCTTTAAGCCCTCTATTTAGAAAAATGAAAGTAACGAGGAAAAAGGTTCTCAAAAATAGTTAGTTACACGCTTTCGTATCATTAAATTTGTTCTGCAAATTAGGAGGGCGATTATTTTCGTGACACGACAAGGAACATTCAGAAAAGACAGTAATTAAATAAAGAAATTGGAGTTAAGTGTCTAGGACAATATTTCTTAGTTCAAATGATTGCAATTTTACAATTTATTACGTAAATTAACGTTACGTAAATTAGAGCGTGACGCTGAGAATTGCGAGGCTTGCGCTCGAATAAGCAACAGGATGCATTTAAACAAAGGGGTTAGGCGAAATTTAAGGTACGCAGAAGCTGGCGGTCCACCTGATCTCCGAGGCTCGAAATTCAGGCATTCATAAAACACGTTAATCCATCTCTGGGTGCTTGGGCTTATCACCGCAACATTTATTGTTAGAGACGTGAAGCACCGCTGTTTTAGGCGCTATATCTCACCGCCTGCTGCTTGACCGACCAAAAGTGTCACTGCAGGGAGTTAGGGTCAACAAATGGGAGATAGAGAAGAATTAGTCGAGCAAGTGTAGCTCTCGAGTGAATTTGCTGCATCAGTTTCCAATGCAATCGTAGCATCTTCAGTTAATATTTTTTAGTTAATGCAGCTATGTCCAACCTTAGTTGCTCCTTTTGCGTGGCTAATGCTTTATTTATGCATTAAAAAATCCAACAAAAATCGTGATTTACGAGAATTGAAAATCGCGAAGTCCAATAATCGCAACAAAGTTGTCGATGAGAATTTAATAAATCAACTTCAAGATTATCCCTCCTCTAAATGACTCTTTCCAATGCAATCTCAGCATCTTCTGTTAATATTTTTTAGTTAATGCAGCGCTGTCAAACCTGTAACTTAGTTCTTCTCTTTGTGTGGCTAATACTTCTTTTTTATGCGTTAAAAAATCCAACAAAAATCGTGATTTACGAGAATTGAAAATCGCGAAGTCCAATAATCGCAACAAAGTTGTCGATGAGAATTTAATAAATCAACTTCAAGATTATCCCTCCTCTAAATGATTCCTTCCAATGCAATCTCAGCATCTTCTGTTAATATTTTTTAGTTAATGCAGCGCTGTCAAACCTGTAACTTAGTTCTTCTCTTTGTGTGGCTAATACTTTTTTTTATGCGTTAAAAAATCCAACAAAAATTATAATTTGCGAAAATTGAAAATTGTGGACAAAGTACAAAGATTCCGAAGAATTTCTCTCGGAAAGGCAATCTTCAATTTGTTCAATTCGTTCGAAATATGTAGAAAAAGTGTTCACTGTTTAAACACTGTTTGATAAATCGTAATGGCGATTGAAAGCTCAAAGGCTTTCGTTTGTTTCAATTGACCAGCGAAGGCAAGCACCGTTAGAGCGAACGTGTCGCGAATTCCTGGGATTGTAGATAAATTCCGTGAATGGACCACGACTATTTGCCAGCGTACTCCATTACAGTGGCTGCGGTTTATGACAACGCTCGTCGAAATTCAGGGCAAAGTGAACGGTACTTACATTTCTGGTAATCGCGATTAGATAATTTATTTCTCTTTGCGTACAATTGAAACGTGGATCAAATAATTTTCCATCAAACATGGTAAATTTTACCATACTGACCATAGAAATTTTTTAGAATTGTCTACACATTGAAGAATCGCCATTTATTTGTATATTTGAATACAGATTTTCTTTAAAATCTCGATTTTGACCATTAAATAAGGATTTGTTGAAAGCAAGAGACACATAATCTAACTTTTCTACCTCAATAGCAATTGCTGCATCGAAGACTTATAGAAATTAGTATAATTTTATTATCTTTTTCTATTATAATTATTAAAGGACACAAAAATTGATGGCACAGAAGTAAGAAATCGGAATTACAATGTCAGTAGACTTATAAGTTAGTGATTCCTCCATTTTCTATCTCTTTCCCGTCATGCCTCGCGAGAAATTAAAATGTCTGTACTCTTGGCGGGAAGTTTGAAAGACAGAAAGAGCAAAATTTGACGCGGTTAAAAACTACCGCGAATTTGATGAACTTTGAAGTGGTAAAGAACGTCTGCGAATCTTGGCAACTTCCGGAAAGTCAAGAGAACTCATTAAACTACAAATTCTTTACGAAATAATTCGAAGGTGTTATTACTTTTCGAACGCTTGAGTTTTGAGTTCTTCGAACGCTTGAAACAGTAGTTCATTGTCACTTTTACGCATCGTTTCGAGAAAAAAGTACAATGTAATATCTGCTAATTTATGTGAAGATTGTTTGGCAAATCTGTAAAATATTCTGCAATTGAATTATTTAGAAACCATATGGAAAATGGGAGACATTTTCCGCTATGAAGTCATTTTAGGTGATAAATTGTTCTCGAGATTTTCGTTATTGCATTCAAACGTGGAGATTGCGAAACGAAAGGAAATGGAACAATCTTCCATGTTGTCTAATCTTCTGTTGTAGACTATTATTACTTCCTTACCGGAAGTATAACAATTACGTAGGCGAGTGTACGCATAATTTATGACCCCCTTTTGTGTCACATTTAGTTACCAAACAGTTGTTCTTGAATTTGCATTAAAATCTAAAACGAACTGAAAAAAAATAAATATTAACATAATTAAATAGTATTGTAACAAGCATTGCAGGAAAATAAATACTAAGATGAAAGGATATTAACAATTTCCTCGTTGAAACATTTCGAGGCAGAATAATGAAAACTTGTGGAAAGTTTTTATGAATTTCGCAGGTCCTGCCTGCAGTTTCTACCGGAAGTTCACCAGTTTTCATGAATTTATGATACACCAATCGCCATTGAAAAGCGGAAAGGAACCGTGAGCCTTCGAAATACTAATTAAAGTTCAACCCTTTCTCGCTCGTGAATAACTAAATGCGAAGTTCGCTGTTCGGCGACAATAAAAGTGATAAGTCGTGTCATAAATTTCATTGCAGTAATTTCAAATTTAGTTTATACGAAAGGCTTGATACGATACGCGATACGCTGACTAAAACGTATTAAAAAATATATGATTCCATTTGAAAATTGTCTTCTGTATTGCAAAATCCGACGTAGAAACGGGCTTCTCTGACATTAATTAGGTCAATCTACTTTGATACAGATGCAGACGAGAAAGTTTGAGTAATTTCCAAGCAAAATTATATAATTTGAAACCTCGAACAGGAAATTTTAATTACTGATGTCACTTAATATTAATAAAGCTGCGTATTTCATGAATCTAATGTTTGAACTACCAGTACACAAGTAACTAATTACTATTACTATTAGTAAACAAATATATTAGTAATATACAAGTAATATATTAATAATTTTAAACACATTAATTAATATTATTAATACATTACTAATTAATTTTAAATAATTATTTCTCGAATAAACGTATTATTGAATAAAATCAATCGAAATTATTTTCACTCTAGTGAACATTCGTCCCATATACGTTTAATAATAATAAAATACTTAATATATGAAACAACACGAATAATTATATCAAATAATTTCGATTGATAAAAAATCGTGATACGATGTTATATTTTATACAATTATTTAATAAATATCATGTCACAATTTTTTAAAGAAGACAAGGCCACTCTGAAGTCTATTCTATCGAACTGACCCTTCTAATTACTAATCTCTGTCGGCTGCTCAAATCTAATCTAATCATTCGCCACCCTCGCTTCCTCCAATGTTCTCTACGAACATATTCAAATCCGTTCCAATTTTCATTCCTCTCGAATTAAAACCGTCCAAATTAATATCATTACGTAGTCGAAGAACGTGCGTCGCATTTGGGTTCCCTGCGAACCTTTCGCGAGATAGATGTTCTCGAGCAGGTCGCCGTCAGAAAGTTCGTCGAATTTACCCCATTTCCGGTTCGAAATTGCCACGCCGTGTCGCAAATTTTCTTACCTACCACGGGAAATCCCCAACGCGACGGTGACGCCACATTTTCTACAATTTTTCGCCAACTAGAGCTCCTCTTTAACGCTCGACTTTTCCTCGATAAAATCGCGGACAGTTAACGCAGTATTGCTATTTATTTTTATATTTGAATAGATTTTTTTATACCTTATCGTATATTTGTATATTTCTCTTAGAAACCCGACTACAGTCACGAAACAAAGTTCTGTTGGAAGCAAGAGACGCTCTAACTTAGCCTTTTTATTTCAATAGCAATTGATGTGTCGTAAATCCACGTGAAATTTAAAAACGACGCAAAAATTGATGGGAAAAAAGTGAGAAATTAAAATTATGGAGTCAGTAGATTTCTAAGTTAGCGATTCTTCCCTTTTCTATCTCCTTTCCATCATCACATTATGTAAGCAACTTACGAACGTTTAAATATTAAGTTAGTGGATTTTAAGAACTTTCAATCGCTTTTCATAATTGTTTCATGTATATTCTCGAGTTTAAAATTAGGTATTAACACGCAGAAGCAAGTTTGGCGTTAAATTCTCTTTCTGTTACATATCTACAGGGTGTCTCAGTCTATTTTAAATAAAACGAAGCGTGCAGTTTTTAATATGGACATTATAGAGTCAATGCGATTCTTTCTTGACAAATCTATCGAAATAATCATAATACAAGCTTTCCAAATTATCGATCGTTACTACTAATTCTAATAATTTTGCATATTTCATCATATTACACTTGTACGAACAAATCGTCAATAAATTATTACACGATCGCTTCAACTGTCAAGCATGAAATTTTTACTATCACACATGAAATCAAGGATGCTTCCTTACTATTAAAAATTACGAACAATTCATTCAATAATCGCGCAGTCACTGTCCAACGAACAATGGTAACAACAGAGAACAAGATATTTAATTCTAATACGATTAACGGGTTAAGCAGTCGCAAACGCGACGCATAAAATTAAGATTAATCCTGAGATTAATCCAAAGCCTCCACGACGAGCTGGACAATTCCCCTCCGTGATAAATCATTTTAATAGATGCGCCATAAATCACCGACTCCCTAAGATGGCTGCTTTGGCAGCGATTCGAAAAATTCATTTTTCCTCACCAAGAAAATTAATGCACGCTTTGTTTTCTCGTTATTTTAACATCGATACGAAAGAAATATATGGAGAAGAGATTTTTTGGATTAGGGTATCAAGCAGCAGCGCCACAGTTGACTAGAAAAACTGGATCCTCACTTTTTAAGCAGCCTATAAGTGTGCTTCGCGTAAAATCAAAGCGAATTTTCCCTTTTCTGTGGAATTCTTTCTCATTTTCATGGATTACTTAAGTTGGATGCTAATTGCTGAAAGAAATGAATGCTAATTGTGGAAAGATTGCGTCATTAATCAATTTTAGAAACGATTTTAACGTTCTTTGAACACCATTTTCTCCTTTTTGACTCTTATGACAATATTTCGATTACTATGGTTTTAATAATTCCACTTCCACCAACGAGTGATTAATCGAAAAAAGAAAAGAGGACCGACTCTTTCAGCGTTGATTTTCTTCGAATTATTCTACCGAGACGGCGTGGAATGAAGTATGAAATTAACTTTAACGAGATTACGTCACGCATCTAATTAAATGCAAGCTTTTCTAGAAGTAGACAAAGTTTTCTACTGTTACGTACATTTTGATGAATGAAACGTTCGCAGACAGCAAGAAGAATTAATAAAAAGAATAATTCATTTCAGATTAGAATATTTTTAATAGTATTTGTTGTATTAATATTAATTGAGAGATGCTCACTAATTAAATTTAGAATTTTATTATGTCACTTATATTTAATACTTATAATAAGAATATTAATTGAATTAAATCGAACACCATTTGAATCAGAATCTTAGTATCTGGTTTTAATGAATTTATAATAAAATATTATAGAAGAATATTTACAATAATTTTTTTACCAGAATATTTAAATATATTTATAAAAATATTGATCATTAAAGTTTATTCCAATTTATATATTTCACAGTAAAAATGTTCATCTATTCAAATCAGTTCAATATCTTTTACAAAGTGTTCGCGAAAGGAAACGTCGTGGAAACAAAAATTTAATTTTACAACTGCTACGCTCGTAGCGAACCATTTAAAACAGAATAACCCTTTTATAGTTTGACCAAACGACCTCAGCTTTTCTGAGGAGTTAAAAGTCTTTCTGTTAAAAAATGACCATAGCTTGTAATAAAGGACGCCATTACCAGACGACGACAAATCTTTGCTCAACGAAATAAGGCGATCTGCGTGTCTCGCACACGTATGTGAGAAAAAGTGCCACGATATATTGACAGATGAACGTAAAAGCATGTATTTTCCGTCAGTATAATATTAGACAGTTGTGCAAGTCGATCGATAACGAGAAAACAGCATTAAACAAGAGGAGAGTTCGGTGGAAGCGCGATTTTACTGGCTGACTTAATTAGGAAGCATCCTAACTGACATCGTGATATTTCTCGACTCGAGTCGTTAGGTAAGAACTAATAAACGTAATACGCGAATGTTACTCACGTAGTCGCTGTGTTTTGCGCCACGGCACTGCGGAAACTCACCTGGAACAAGGGAACAAGGCTTTGTTAATAACATCCGACTTACGTGACTTTCAGGGGATGAATTAAAACGGTGAAAAATGGACCGCTGAATGTTCAGAAAAATGTCTTTCCAGCTTTTCATTCAGTGGATGGTATTAAATACTTGGCTATAATTTTGAAATGGATCTTAGATCTGAATTTTATGTACAGTATTCGCAATTTAAATTCATCCTTTTGCGAATCAAGTATTTTTGCTTAAATATTTTACTTGAAAAGTCACCAAATATAAACTATTGCTGTAAATTTGTTAATTATTGTGGCGACTTTATAATACTCGAGGAACAGCAACCTTCAGACACACAGCACAGCGTCTAAGGCGTAACTCCGCCATTTTGGTACCCAGGACGATGCGTTCTTCCCCTTTCATACAAAAACACGAAGCAACACGGTTCATTACCATACATTTTAATTAGTTTTTCCAATTCTTCCTAACACGACACATATATGTATATCAATGAATAACTCTTGCTATTTAATTCTATAAAAATTGATATCTATATAGAAATAAATGAAAAATCGATGCAAGAATGGATCAATAGTTTAAAAACCGCAACGAGGCATAGCAGTTGGCAATAAACAAACAAATACTCATTTTTCTAAACCCGATCCTACATCTATTAATTTGTTCTTTAAATGCGAAGCTCCAACGTCCAACATAAATCACTGGCCACGAGAAATTATAACATAAAATACCACAAGCCGTATATGCGTGATCCAAACAACTATTCCCTACCTCCAACTGCTATTTCTCAACACGGTCACATCTGCAAACACTTGTTGCAACGGCCAGCCAATTTACGAATTGCGGTTTCGGAAAATTCGCGTCCCATTCGCAGTAACGACTTTGACATTGCTTCCTATCCGACTAATCCCACGGGCTAAACTTTAGAATCCACGTCGTTAAAACATTTCAGAATAAAAAGAAGTTCGCGAAACACAAATATTACAGGAAGTAACCACAAGCGAAGAGGAGCAAAAACATCGTTCGTGGATGTTCAATTCGGAAGAAAGCAAAGTTCGAGACTGTTTGCAACAGCTTTTTATTTATGGTTGCCTCCTGGGACCGACTCGGCTAAGCTGGCGTATCGGTCTTTGTTGTATTTAAGTTGCTCCTTTTTTTGCACCCTTAGGTTTTTTTGTAGAAGGGTGGCAGCGCTTTTAAAAGGGATGTCTTCGTCCAACGAACATTTGGGTTTCCTGCCGAGTCTTGTAGCTTCTACATCAGTGTTCCCCAAACTTTTCTCATCGCGAAACACTTTTTAAGTTCTACAATTTTTAAGGAACACTGTAGTAAATTTCGATCTTTAGTTATAATTCCTTTTGAGAGTTGCTTTAAATTGCTTGCAACGCATAAAAGCAGACAGTGTATTGTTGCACTTTAACTTCAATTTTATAACTTTTTGTGGAACACTTTTGGAACGCGATTTGGAAAACGCTGTCTCACGTCAAGGTTTCAGCCAGTCGAAGATCGAAGATCCCCGATTTATGGCGTCTCCGTGCGCCACTGTGGAGAAAGTCACTTACGTCCTGCTTTGGAGGTATTAAAAGCTTGAAACGGTTCCCTCAAAAATGGCTGAACCGTGCCAGCTATCTGTAGCGAAAGGCCTATGGAAACACTCTAAGCTAACGAACGCTGAAAGAAAAATTGGAGTAACTCGGTGTCTAGGCACGCGCTCGAAGCGGAGCTTAAACGCGAAGAATGAAGCACCATCGTCGCGTTACGAAGAGAGCAGCGTCGTCGTCGGGATGAGCTCGTTATCCCGAGGTGGCTCGAATTTCTTTCGGATAAAAATGCATGTATCTCCGCGCATTAGCGACGAATGATACTTCAACGCACGAGCCAGTCGTAATTATCGCGTGCCTCCACTTTCAACGAGCAATTTCAACGCGCGTTTACGTGTTCTTTCCTCTTCTTAGCCGGGAAAAACGAGAAAAAGGGATGAAAGGGGGCTCGGTTCTTGGTCGACTTTCGTTGACGAGTGACTGGACGTAAACGACATTCTTTTTGATGTGTCATATTACATTGAAGACAAAAGCAAACCTAACTTAACGTTTCTTAAACGAGTAAAAAGGATTCTGATGCTTTAATCGAAGCGTGGAAATATTTCTTTGCTACTGTTCGTATAAACGGTGTTCTCGTGCGGTAATCATTAACCCTTTGCAGTCGAAAGAAAAAGTAACAGCAAAAGCAATAGTTCTTTTATAGTTACATAAACAAAACTTTCCTGCGCAGGTTTCATTTGTAATTTGCCGACAGAATAAATGAAGTTACCCGTTATTCACATAGAAACTTTGAACGTTTTATTAGATTTTGCAAGAGAAATTTTGTCTAGAACGGATCAAGAATTTTAAAATGGAGAGAATTCGAGTGACGTCGATTTACATTCTCTTCTGCTTCGAAAGCGGAGGTCTGCAACTTATTCATTGAGACGCGGGAAAAGAAGAACCGGGAAAGCAAAGTCAAAAAATGACGCCTTATTACCCTTGTAACCCCGCGGTCGTAAAATAGCGACGGACGCGGAAAATTGCATGCCGCGGCAGAAGCTGGAAAATACACGGCAACAGAGAGAGGAAACGATGTTACGTCTGGAACGTGTAATGGCGACCGCGCGTCCTCGCCCCTGGGGAAACCTTCCGAGGGAAGCGCACCCTTTTACGTAGCATTCTTCTCCTCTTGCATACGAGGGAACACAGACAACGAGCGTATCTACACCTGGTCGACTCTCCTCGCCATTAGTATCGAGTCCCGACGACGCGACGGCCGCTTACGATTCAGATGCAAATCGCGCGCCACGAGAATTCTCGCTTCGAAACTCCGTACGCGTCGAGGAACCTAAGATATGCTTCGTGAAACAACGGGAAGATGGACGAACCGAATCTCGATGCGCTGCTAACACTTGCGATCGTGTGTACCTGAACTGTGAGAGGAGGAAGAGGATACGAATGAAAATTCTGAGGCGTGCGAGCTAAACGAAGGTGTAACGCACAATTTTAATACGTGCAACGCGAGGATTATGGAATAAAAAATTGCGATTGCATCGTGGGACGATGATACGTTGCGCTGGATGGTTGTGAGCTTCTCTGTGACTGTCGTAAGGAAAAGGGGAGGAAAAGCTGGGGTAGAAAGGGATGGAGCAGTCGCAAGAAGCAGTCGTGTTTCTTTTTTGTGTATCTTTCAGTCTTCTATAATTATTTTTACTGCGGTATTTGAAGTAAATGAAGGAAAGTTTGATTTCGTCGATGACGAAGTTTGACGATTCTTTCCCCTCGAAGGTCTCAAAAATCTCAGAATTCTTAGAATCTCTATTTCTTATTTGAAATGTTGGAAGCCTGAGAATCGTAGTTTTCAAAGGTATCGCGAGTACAATGAGAGTGGCGTCGAACGACAGTACTAACTCAGAATCTTTTTTCGAAGTTTGTTACGACTTAAAGTACCGAGATTCGCCATCACGTTATTAGTTTTCAGCAACCACGAGAGAGGTACGGGAAAAAATAGATCTCGTCTATTAAACGCACTCAAGCGAGACTGTGCAATCCGCGTTGGGGTACTGCAAAATCGAAACTGAAAAAGCTTCGCAACGGTTAGTTAGTGGTAACATAACAAAGCGTGCAGGCTGAAACCGAATCATCGAATTGTTTTGTTTGCAGATTTGCGGTACGCGTGGCTTATTCACTCTTCGATTCCGCTCCTCTGTGAAAACGGAACACTCACTCCTATATCGCAAAATAAATGCTTGCTTTCTCTGATTAACGTTTGTATTTGACAATGTTTCTGTATGCGCAAATGTAAAACATTTTACTTAAACAAACTAACGCGATTCGACTGTAATTGCTTCTAATTGCTAAATTCTTAATATTTCGTGTAGAGTGTGCTGTGCATGAAGTAAGGGTACCAAAATGGCGGAGTTACGCCTTAGACGCGGAAACATTGGAACCTTAAAAATTCTATTTCTTAAGTTCGCTGTTCCTCCAGTGACGAGTGTCAGTAGGTCGTCACAACTGTATACAGTAACCAAAAGAACAATTACCATTTCTCTGACTCTTTTCACTCGTATTACTTCCCAAAATTTCAATACATATTATGGCAGAGAACCACAAAGTCAATGAAACAAAATTTTCCTAAACAGTAATTGATACAGTGGCAACTTTCTCGTCCGCTATCTATCTTTACGCGTGACCTGATAATTCCAAAGTTTCGTCGGAAAGTCTGATCGAAACACCCGTTCCAAATTGTACAGGGAGGCGCGCTGATTGCGGAAGAATCCTGACAAAGCTTACAAATTTTCGCGTTATCTTCGGAACGCAATATTCAGCCGCTCCTTGGATGGACGATATTGGTTAACGCTAAATAATGGCTCCGATGCGGTAGACACCGAGCGCGCTGGCACTACCGCCGCAAGTTTATTTCGGGTCATTCGACCACGATTTACGTTGACGCCCGATATGTGGAGGGACAATAAATTCACGGCGTTAGGGAAGGATCGCTGGTAAACGGGCTACGCTGTAAGGAAAGTCGTCGACGGATTGCAGCTCGTGCTTCCAGGGCCAAGCGATGGTTTAGTAACGCGTCTTCTACCGAAAGTAGGTTCCCCAAGTAGAACAAGTAATAGTTTACAAGACCGAAAATGGAATTGCAATGAAGGAAAGCGACGACTGTGATTTGTGAATAAAAACAGTGGATTGTACTTAAAGGACTGAGACACAATTCACAACATGGCGTCAGAATAATTTGTAACAAGTAACTTCAAAGATAAATACTACGAAGTAGATTTATAAAATTCTTTTTCTATAATTTTTAAAAATAAAAGTCACAGATTTGAAAGTATCGTCATCGTCGGTCATCTTGAAATGCAGTTTCTTGCATACATTGGGTTAGCTCAGATTAATTAAGTCAAGGATGGCGGATCGAACGCTAAAAAGAGGCGCGTTCAAAAGTTTTACTTCTCCACGAAAGATCCAATTCTTCGATCTCATTTAGCCAGGTGGTGAGAACAAGCGGAAGCGGCTGTGAAACTCGGCAACGTTGCCTTTAAACGATTTAAAATTTCCGCTCGGGAGCAGCAGGTGGAGGAGCAAAAAGTAGAAAAAAAAGCAGCGTCAATTACGCAGCCTTTAGAAACGTTTCCTTACGAAACCGAAGTCGCTGAAATTTGATGCGATTTACGACCGTTTGCGCGGCAGCCTCCGCGGTTTTCCTATTTACACGGCCGCTGGAAACTATTTACGGAAAGCGAGGAAACTCGTTGGTGTTCGACTATAAACGCGAATGGACGGAAAGACGGAGACGAAGCTGGTGGAAAGTAGGGTGCGCGTGGGTGAGAGAAATAAAAGAGTGAATGGCAAAGGACAATGAAAGAATGAGAAGAAGAAAAGAAGAGGATCGTCACGTAAAAGATGTGTGTGCGAAAATTTGACATCATTTCCTGGTTTGCAATATTCAAATCACGCATATCCTCGAACACAAAAGAATACTAGCACATTTTTAACCAGATAGATAGTTTTTAAAAACACTCAAGTTCCATCAATACACACGTAAAGTGCATTTATATCCAACTATACAGTTTCGAAAAAGAGAATAACGAAATTTTCCACATCTGTGAATGTAAATAACTCGCGTTCCATTGTAAAAGCGGTACTATTCGTCGCGTAACAAAAAAAAATACCCGAATGTTTCTCTTTGTCTCTCGTAAAATGCATTTAAACCCAACTATACAGTTCCGAAAAGAAAACAAAAAATTTGATCATCAAAACCCCTCAAATAGATAGAAAAGATTACGGCATTGATATCAGTTTTTGTCCCATCTCGATATCTCAATCCGTTGCTGAGATATAAGGGCGCAAAGTTTTCGCGGCGCGCAAGATGGCGGCGCCACTTAGGAATGCACTTGACCCACATTTTTTCCAGGAAATGCATATGCACTAATAGTATAGTAAAAAACGTCTGGCGCCTGTCTGGCGCTGACCAGACCACGTGACTGATGATTGGGATAGGTCAGTGACTAGGTGCGAGCAAGAGGTCCGAGTCCTTAAGACGAGGACAGCCATAGTAACCCATTAAAAATTACCCTTCTCTTTACACGGCGATATCTCAGGAACCGGAAGTCGGATCGAGACGATTCGAATCCCTCTTTGAACTGGAAGATCTCCAGCTTCCAACGAACTGAATTTAGGTAAACAAGTATTTTTATCTTTGGTGATATAGAGCTTCCAATTTTTTCTAATTTTAATACGAGTTAACCGAGATTGAGACAGACGATTGGGATATGTCAGCGAGTAAGTGCGAGCGGGAGGTCCGAGTCCTTAAGACGAGGACAGCCATAGTAACCCATTAAAAATTACCCTTCTCTTTACACGACGATATCTCGGGAACCGGAAGTCGGATCGAGATGATTCGAAAACTGTCTTCAAGGGGAAGATCTCAGCTTCCAATGAGCTTAATTTAGTTAAACAAAAATTATTATCTCCAGAGATATGGCGTCTTTAATTTTGTATAATTTCAATAGGGGTTAATTGGAGTTTGAAGTTGTTTTTTGTTGAAAATATTACTTTTTTTTTGTGGTTAAACTCTAAAAATATATTTTATTATACAAATTGTCTTCGTAAAGAGAATTATAAGAAATCTTCCAAAACAAATTAGCTGAAATTTTCAATATTTCGAAAATCTTCAACCACAATAATTGTCGATTCTTCCTTACCGTTTCAAATTTATATTTAATCAGATAGATTTAGGTTACGTCCATTAGGTGTGCATAAACGTTGCTGATTGGTTGACAGTTGGTCAGCGTTTATTCTCAGAAATAATGCGCCATGAATTTTCCGGCAAGAAAGAATATTTCGATGAATTATATGGAGGCACTTTGTCTGATTGTTCAGATGACATTGAGATACACAGGATGTCCATCCTGACGCTTCCCGGCATTATTCTCCAGGCTTTTCCGGAATGGAAGTTAATCACTAACTTCAATAATAAAAGTTTCGTAAAAAGTTGCTTGTTCGTTATTAAAATTAAAATTACTATTATTTTCCAAAACGACTTTGGATGTACTTTCTATCCAGTATCGAAGATAGCAACAAATAGCTTAAATCTGATGGTGTCATCCTTCCTAATTAACCAGCAACTTTTTCAAAGTAATTATTATCTCTTTCATTGATTAAAAAACGAAAAAAGAACACTTCTAATGCACAATGTACACACCATTACGATAGAAATGGGTTACTTTTAACAAATGCGAGACGCTTGAAAGTTCGTAAGAATCCTAACCCAACCCAACCTAACCTGCATTAAAATATTTTTCCTACGTGCCACGAAACACGGTTATAATACACAAACGGTGCGTTTCGAAGTTAGGACAAGTGGATTCGTCACAGCCAAGTTAAATGCAACTGCAACGAACGAGCGGAAGCATCCCTCGCCGCGTTAATTGACTTCCTCGAAGCCTCCCTCCATCCCCTAACCCGAGTTTCTTCCCTTTTCTCGTCGAGTTCTCGCACGCAGCGGTTCAATTCCACGCCGCGGTTGGAAATAAGTTTCCTCGCTTCGTTTCTCGCTGCTGGTATCCGCGGCTGGTATCCGCGGTGTCGTTAAAACCCGACGACCGGAGGGACGCGAACCTATCGTCGAATGGATAATTGAATCGAGGACCGGGCATCGTTCCTCGGCGATTCACCGCGAAAGAAAGCAGGATGGAAACGAACCACAAGAGACAGGGTAATCGCTGGCGAGGCGCTCGAATGGGAGTCATCAGCAGGAGTGGATAGGCGAGTCTCGACGTACTTGAAACGACCTACTCTCCGCGAGGTCCAACGGGATTGGACGGCTCGTGTTCCGCGATACGTTCCAATCTAATTATATCTCTTTCCTATGCATAACAATTTCTTTTGTTGGCTGTCCTCGTGCGGGGATCGACTGGTCCGTGGATTTCCCGGAGAATGAAATCGTCGGGAATTTTCACCGACACTGGGATCCGGATGGAGTAATTGCAAAAACAAATTTAATTTCGTGATTTATTAAAGAATTCGCCAGACACGATACTTTCGACCCGTCGTTTTTACAACAGAATTCGACCCTTTGACGATGTCCCCCGCGTTTATACGTCAATATCGTATGCTAATTAAACAGATTGCGCAAAAATTGCAGGTGTACAATTTGAAAATTAAATTCTGTTCCATGGTTGATTAACTGTGCGAAGTAATATTATGAATAAATATGACCAAGTTGTCGCAAGAAAAAATATTCGCAATGTTTTCCACGGTTCTGTCTACCAATAAATGCCATATGGAAGAATAATTAGCTTGCGAAACGATAATCAAACCTTTTAGCAATTTCAAACGATTATCAGCAAAATCGCAACGCGAGATTTGGTTAATCTCTGGGTTCAGATTTCATTCTCTGATGCACGGAATAGTATATAAGTCAATAGACTTAAATTTATAAAAGAAACAAAATTTCTCATCGCATTTCTCAAACTCATTGCATTCATTAAAACTCGTTATCACTTTCATAAAATATATTTCTTATTCCTGACATTGTGGTGCAGTGAGTCGCAAAGAAGGTTCATCGAAGCTTGCAACTGACACCAATTAACGAGAATGCAAGCGTTAAATATCGTCTAAATTCTAACGACGAATTAAACTCGTTAGGCAAAACGAGCGTCAGCCGTCGAACGTACCCGAAGGGTTAATCCGGGTCGAAAGTTTCCCGCGCCACGAACTCGCCGGAAGCGCGGCGCACACGCCTCGCGAACGTTTTCTTTCCTCCCCGTTTTTCCCTTCCACGATGTTTCCGGTCTGCCGAGTTCCGCGTTACGTTCGATCGCGGGCCTTTTCCAGTTAAGAGTTTCAAACTCGCCGCCATCCTCGCGGAAACGAAACCAGCCCCAACTTCCCTCCGTAAGACGGCTCGAAACTTCCACCACGAACACGCGCTTCGCGACGCCTATACATATTTTATTCCCGTCTCCTTCCCACGTCCCACCGTCATTTTGCGTACAATCAAGCCTCCTCTGCGAGTCGAGCCAGATTTTTCACCGCCAGGAGTCTGGTTTCCGGAGTTTTCCTCGTTTCTCGCCGATCTGGCCTGCGGTTGCTGGCCAAAGGGTTCGAGCAAGCGGGTTCGCGCGTACGTGTCTTAACTGAAGCGCGTGTGCGAGGCTTTTCGAGTCCAAAGTTGATAGTCCTGTGGGAGTGTGCATGTGTACGGCTTTCTTTGAAGTCGCGCGGCTTACGGGGGTGGATACGCGTTTAGTTAGGCGAGACGGGGTGGAAGTTTGAAGGCGATGGATTTTATTGGGCTTCACTGAACTTTGGAGATTGATTGCCGCCTATAAAATATTTGGATGCGCAGGAAAATTATTTGAAGGGGATTAGATAACTTCCCAAGTCCACTACTGTGCTATATATGTGTGTATACAGTTGTGGACAGGTTCAGAAATAATGGAAGTACCATTATCTGATTGGACTTTCTTTATTTCGATCAGTTCCTTTAGCGAAAGAATATTTTGTTGGTTTTAAAAGCTATAAACGATGGCGTAGCTGCCATCGGTTAATTACGATCGATGGAAATTGTGGGAGTTTATTGAAAGTGATAGTAATTGGTATCGCGTAGGGATTCGTGGAGCGATGTAGATTTAACGCCACGCGAAATTAATCCGTTCGCATCGTCTGGAAAATTGACACATATCAACAAAATGTTTTTTTTAATGCATAAAGATAGAAATGCAGGAATTCATAATTTTATTTTGTATATATATACAGTGAAAATAATTTGGGAAATGAAATCTAATTGTATTAAAAATTGTTGTATAAAGTTACTTCAATATAGGTCTAATTTTATGTGATAAAACGCAACACTTTTGAAGCGCTCCTCATCTCAAAACGAAAAATAGTTGCTTATTCGTTTAAAAATTCCTAAAATTGCTCAGTTTATTCACAATTATACATGCGTATCAAAATCTAAAAAGTTGCAGCTCATTTTGGAACAAATGGATAAAAGTTTGGAAAATTGATAACATGAAATACTAAAATTGATGAAAACTGTTATAAAATAATTCGTTCAATTTACCGAATGCAGAAATTTCAAACGCGAAAACTGAAATTCCTAAAATTGTTCAGATGATTCACAAATATACATGTATATCATTAACATTAAATTTTAAAAAGCTGCAGCTCACTTTGTAACAAATGGATAAATGTCTGGAAAATTTCAAACGTGAAATTCTAAAATTTATGAAAATTGTTATAAACTAATTCGTTCGATTCATCGAATGCAGAAATTTCAAACGTGAAAACTGAATTCTGAAATTAATCGGAATCTCTCTCGCGTAACCTTTTAATGTAAAATGATAATCGAATATTTTCGAAACTCAATTATCATATGCATGAGTATCTAATAAAAGCATGGTAATGGCCCATGAAACCATCATCTGTTACATTAAACCTAGGTTACGTCTCGCAGAAAAATTCGAAAAATATGCGATTGGATAAAGTAAGAACTTGGCACTGTCACAAGGAAAACCAGATTTCGTGAGGACTACTATTTTTACGCCTCAGAGAAAATGGAGATCTATAATCTCGTACAATTATTTTTCCCTCTGTCCAATTTCAAATTCCATTATATTAATAATTTCACGATTGTTCACAATATTCGAATATAGCTTCTCACAAAGTATATTTAAAATTAAATTATTTTTTACTTTGAATTTGAGATGAAAAGTAGGATATAAAATAAAATATATATAAAAATATATATAAAAATAAAGATAAAATAATAATAATAAAAATATATAATACATAATGAACTAAAAAAAATTGCTGGAATAAAATTACTTTTCTGATCGATTTTATTTTCAGCCAAATTAACTCTTTTTCAAATGAATAAAATTCTGCGATGCCACCAGAAGGCACCCTTGTCTTCCTCACTCTATAGCCAAATCCTCCAACAATATTCACTGGAACAATCATCATTTGCAACGTTACATTGCACTGCGTCAGAATACCAAGATTTCCAATCGTCAGACGAGCTGTTTTGGAATAAATTTCAATAACGAAATGGACACATAAAAAAAGCTTTCTCGGCGTACAAACATCTTCCAGCCACCTCGCAATCTCGTTACTTTCTATCATCGTTTAAACACGCGCTTCCGCTATCGTGTTATCCGACTCACGAAATCGTTTTCGAGGCGATCAAATCAAATCCCAGCGATACAGCGGCAGTCGTGTCGGTTCCGCGACGCGAATGGTAGCCAAAAATCGTTTCGCTCCTCGTACCGTTGGCTCTAGCAGTCGTCAAAGTGCTGATAACCCTTTAAAAAATTCACAGATGCCGCGGATGAAAATCTGCGTGTGTAAACACCGTGCGAAACAATGGAGTCACTCGTGTCCTGCCAGACGTCTCGAGACTGCTTTCGAAACGTAAGGCTACGGCTCACAATTAGCGCAGATGAGCGAGTTTTAGACGCGCGAATGCAACTTCTGTCTTTCTTCACGCATTACAGTTGAAACATAATTGCGAGTTAATTCTTTGAGGCACAGTGGTGTTAAAAAAGTCCCACCTTTTTGATGGGATGTTTTTTATACCACCTTGAAATATTACAAGCACTACTCGTACAAAGGTTTAACTTTATTACTTTGTTCCATTATTAATAAAAAGAGGCTAACTTTGTTCAATCTAAAAAAAATAAAATTTCTCCGCAACGCGGGTCTTTTTATTTTCAAAAATTCCGTGGCTCAAAGAGTTAAAAGGTCGCTCGTCCGCGTCGAGCCTAAGGTTTTAATTGATGCGCGCAGAGACAAAGCGTAGACGCGAAACGAAACTTTGAGACTGGACAGGATTTGCAATACAATTTTTTGCAAGAAATATATTTTTTGCAAAATATAGGAAGGTTATTGATGAGAAAATTTGCACGTTATTCACTGCAGATATGCTTCTCGACATATCTTTACTATCAGAACGTTATTCTCAAGATATTTGTGGAGAACGATACGATTAAAGGCATCGTGCGAAGTACTTTAAGATTAGAATTGATGTATCACTCATTTCCTTCATAAAAAGACGAACGTTCTTTTTTGTTGTAAACAAATCGTCTTTCAATGCGTCTCGAAGCAGGGTGCTTTGTTGGCGTCTTGACGCCACCCCTTCTCTTAGGACAGTATCTGGGTGAAAAGAGCACCCAAAGCGCCTACGAAGGGTGCAAGTAAAGGGTATAGTTCGATTAGAGTTAAAGGAGACAACCAATTCTAAATATATCATTCTCTAACGTTTCTCTTTGCATTTTTTTAACTTTTTTACAACTATTTTAAAAATGGGTCGACGATACGATAAATCGTCGAGCAAAAGACTCTGCAGAAATTGTTTCTATATTTGCGAGTTTGGGAAATATGTTGCATCGTTTGTTATGGCAAGTGGCAAGTGGCTCGAAATGAAACATTGCGTTTAAAGTAGAAATTGAAAAGTGTTATGGTACAAATGTCGTTTCTCGAAATGGTTTCAGATTACTCTCTGAAACAGTTCTGACGATTTCGATTTCGATTACAGTCCTAGAAATGGTTTTATTTCAACTCGATCGCTTCTATTTCGATTTTATATGTTATATAGAGCGAGGAAGGCGAGGGTGCCTTCTGGTGACAACCCAGAATTTTATTCGTTTAAAAGAGCAAATAATTCGACTGAAAATAAAATCGGATCAGGGAAGTAATTATATTAAGTAATTTTATTTTATATCGCGCGAGAGGTCGGAATCAAAGAGAGAAATTTTATGCTTTATATTTCAACGCTTGAAAGAAAGGAAAGATCGAAAGCGAATAACAATAATTATTATTCCAGGAAATGCGATGCCACGGACCGACGACTGTTTATGTTTGTATCTTCGAACCAGGCTTTTGGAGTGTTTGAGAACAATGTTTGGGACGAGGCGCAGTTGCTCGACGATCGTTTACAACAGTCAGTCTCAAGGAGAGCTTCGACAGTGGTGGTTCGTAGAGCGCGTTTCGCTCGAATAAAATAAATTCTCTCTCTTTTAATGCAAATCTCTATGTTATTACTAAAATGCTGGTCAACGCACGTGCTATCCGACACTTTATTACACAGACTACCCAGGACGCGCGATAGAATATGGTAAACGAGGAACAGAATGGTGTTATCACTGGCGCAGATACACGAGGCGAGCTGAGAGGCACGAGTATTTGAATAACGGGCTAACAACACCACAAATGAATCCCCGAAATGAAGTACCACGAAGAGTGTGCAGTTTGAGTGAATATTCTGGGTCTCGCTGGACAAACTGCAAAGGAGAGCTACGAGGTGAGTAAATTTGTTCAACATCGAGTTGAAGCTTCCTTGATTCGGTCTTAATAACCGAACGCGGGTTGAAAGAAGTGTTACATTCACGATCTCCTGACTGTAACGATCAGAACGAACGCTTTCTGGCGTTGAAGGGTGAGTTTTACGTCAACGAAAAGATTGGAGAAGCAGATCGAACGAGAATTATTTTGTAGACGTAGAAAAAAATTAATTTTTTTGGAGAAAGCAGCTGAAATTTACGTGCACGAAACTATTTAAACCGTAGATTCAACTTTTCACGTTCTGAAGGCTCGATTATTTTCAAATATGTACCTATTTTTGAACCTTGGTAATCTTTGAAAAACGAGACTTCAGTAATTGACGGATATTTTTTTTTCTATTCGGTTCAGCAAGTTTTCAATTCGACAGTTTACTGGCGTTGAATTATTCATTGGTTTCTATTACACACAATCGAGTATGTAACAAGTATTACGTTCAGGCCGCATAATGCGACAAAATTAAAATTATACAGAAACGGTGATTATGAACTAGCGCGTACTGTTGCGGTTAATGCACTGATACGTATTATTGGTTATACTAATTACGTTTTCTGTATTTGATATTATGTCTCCTACACATGTTGCTAGCGAATTTTAAACTATTCCATTATGCCACTCATATACATCGCGTACGAATCAATTCGACATCAACAAGGCCATCGTGAGTTAATTATTTAGTTTTTTCTTCGATCTTAATAATCTGAACGCGCGAACCTTCGAGCAGAAGCATCAAAATTTCGGATTTTCCAAATTACGAACGCATCGTTCATTTGTTAAACACGTGGCGATAATATTTCTTTATTTCGAGACTTCCAACAAGCATTTTGCGCATGATTTATCGCCTGTGGCGGCCATATTGGTGCACGCGCGTCACTTGAGGGTGCAAAGGTATCTTCGAGCGACCTTTTCCCTTTTTGCTATGCATTTGTCGACCAATTAGAGATGGATCATCGTCCTATCGCTACGTATTTGTCAATCAATTAGTGATCGATCATCTTTCTCTCGCTTCTCTCGTAAAACTTGCAAATGGTGAATCCGTGTGATGAAATGAGCGCAGAATTCTTTACAACGCTTTAGAACATCGCTCTTTCATTATTAGCTTAATGAAAGAGACACTATATATTGCTTTTGGAATTTTTGACACAGTTTTACGAAAGATGATGAATTATAATGCAACGAAGGGTGAAAAAATGGCAATTCTCAATCCACTCAAATGCCACTCATATACACCGCGTACGAATCAATTCGACATCAACAAGGCCATCGTGAGTTAATTACTTTGTTTTTTCTTCGATCTTAATAATCTGAACGCGCAAACCTCAAGCAGAAGCATAAAATTTCAGATTTCGTTCATTTGTTAAACACATGGCGACATTATCCTTTACCATCCTTTATTTCGAGGTTTCTAACAAGCATTTCGCAAGCATAATTCGAGCGATTGTCCAAAAGTCGAAGCGCTGTTTGGATTTATTGCCTGCGGCGGCCATATTGGTGCACGCGCGTCGCTTGAGGGTGCAATTTCACCTTTTTCCGTTTCACTATGCAATTAACGATCGAGCATCGTTCTCTCGCTTCTCTCGTGAAACTTGCAAATGACGAATCCGCGTGTCTCAAGAAAGAACTCCACATCGAGGCGTTGTAAATCTACGCTTGAACATTGAGCGCAGACTTCTTTGCAACACTTTAATTTAATTTAACAAAAGAGACAGCGACTCCTGCAAAATCGAATCAAAAGAGACGCAGCAACTATTCTTCCACATTTTAATGTAATTCTTCCAACTATAACTTCTGCTATTCCATTCAGAAAGGTACTGTGGTAAGCTTCGTGGTTTAATTGCGGTTTCGTGGAGTTGTAAATAATTCCACTACGGTTTCTACATGGAGATTAAAAAAGTATTGTGGTATGCACATGGTGGGCGGATAATAACATTCTCTGCGCAAAGTTTGCTTTGTTATTCTATGCATCAAACCGTAGAATTGCATTCACGTCAATCGAATATGAATCTGATACTCCACTTCACTTGACATCGATTTTTTAAACTGCAAATGGACCGCCACGCGAGAATTCCTGCGCGACTGGCGAAAATTTCGCGTTAAACTAAAGAGGAACGCGGTATTAAAGAAAGGAATATCAGACTTGGAAACTTCTCGTCTGTCGCGAGTTTTATTTTTTATCTAAGTATGTGAACTATTTCATAAGCAGGGACTGTACGCTGCTGCTCCACTCGCAGCGTGGAAACATTTCTCACTGGAATTTTTAATCAATTTCTACTCCCAAAACGCGGTCGAGGCGTTGTATATTTGAATAAGCAAATTCTTCGCTATTTTTTGTTTCGACCGATCGCTCGTCGCGAGGAGTGTTTCGAAATTTGAATCAGCGCCCGCTCGGTTACGAAAATACTCGGGAAGAGCGAGGATGCGCGCGTCGCGGTGCAGGTCCTCGCGTTTCAATTTTTCCCCGTCCCAGAAATCCCGAAAATCCCATCCATTAATAGCAAAGTGTCGCAATGTGCATCGATTCGCGACGCTGGGCAGGCGGAAGGGGTCGTCACGGTATGCTGATACATTCCCCTGATACGCGTATCGATCATTCCTGGAGTTGTCCTCGTTATTGCGTGACGCCGGTCCGCGAAATTGACCCGCTCGAAATGGAATGAAACGGCCGCGTAAACGTTAATTCAGCCGACGGTTTCTTTTGTCCCGTTCTTATTCCATGGCTGTCGCTCGGGGAACAAACCCCCGCGCGGTTTGTAGATCCGTTCCCTGATAATTATTATTGTTTTATCCAGGCGAGTCGTGGCTGTCCCACTTGCGACAAAGGCGTGCGCCACACACAGGGGGAAAGGAAAAGAGTGTCGCGGATTTACCGTCGGCCTTGTTTCGCGACTCGCCGCTCGGATCAGAGATAGGATTGTCGTTCGTTTCTGCGCCGCGTTCACCGAACCGTGATTGACGCGTAGCTAAAGGTAATTGGGTCTTTGCTATCCTTAAGCGTAAATCGATAGCTAGTTTTCTGTAGACCTACTGTTTTCGATCGATTCGTACGAACGTACGATTTTATCTGTAGATAGGAATATAAAGGGTTGTATAGTAAGTAGCCCTCCTACAGCACTTTGCCAGTCCTGTGGCATCTTGCAACGCATATCGAAATTATCGACGCGAATGCAAGTAACTTGAGTAATGTGCAAATAGCAAATATTGCATTCCTTGGTTTCGATGTGTGTTGTTTTAGGTTTTGCTTTAGTACGATAGCCAAATTATGGAAACCCTCGTACAACACTGCAACCTGTAACACGATAAGAAAAGTATGAAAAACACTGTATTTCTACAGCACTAGATAACACGACTTTTGTTTAACGCATTTCAAAATTAAATGACCTGAAAATAATGACAGGAAGTAATAATGAACTACAGTGGCTTTCAATGAAAACGTATAGTTATAATTTATTCATTTATAATTCTAATTCAATGCCATCACGAAACGCGTCATCCAAGGCCTGTCGTTTCAGAGATACTTCTATATTTTTAATACAAATGAAATTGCTTATATGCAATTAAAAAAGTGTTTCTTTTTAACGAGTTTTCGAAACGCAACTCTCCTTTTTGTACCAGTTCTGGGTCTCATGTTTCGCACAGCACGGCATTTTCTAGGAACCTATGCACCGTGTTATAGGAGGGTTACCTGTATTGCAAGGTCAGGGTGAATAAAGTAAAAAAGAAGCACCAAACAACGGCTTAGCTAAATTTTACTTTCTTTCGTCTTCGACGTCCGATATTACGCTGTCCTTTCACCTGCTTTTTCAGACTCGCGTTCGTCGTTTGTTTCTTACTCGCGCGACGCTCGCTGCACGTGCCGTTACGAAAGACACGCACACGAATAAAGTTTCTTACAGTATTTTATAATAAACGGACTGAAAATAAACCTGCTCCTTCCACGCCTGCAGATTTCCAACTAACTCTGAAACCAACTCTCTTTCTCGCGTCTCGCTCGAGCCAGCTTTTCTTTTATTTCAAAGCACAAACCCGCCTCTTGTCGAGAGACGCGGTCCCCTCTCTGTCTAAACTCATCCTCGCGTGAATATTTTAGTGTCCCTGATTTGATTGAAGTGGTAGCAGATATAATTAGAAGTATATCACAAAAAGTATTAGATTGTAACGTATGAAATGTCCGATTTTTAGGATTAACTTTGAACGAATACAACTTCTTTAACCCTCTGCACTCCGAATTATTTTTCAATTTAGCAGTTTAGTTGGCAGCAACTCCCTACTATTTCAAGTGTTTTATTTGAAATTTAGTTTCTCAGTTGCAGCATAGTTCCTCGACTACTACTTGTAAACCCTAAAACAACTCTAAAACTTTGTTGTAATTTATATTTGTTTCTTTTCTTATTTAGAGATGTCGAGTCACGCTCGACAAAGGAGCGCAAAGGGTTAACGCACAACGTTTTTAACCAAAATAACATCCATTGGATTCTCCACACTTTTTCCTGCAAGTTTCTAGTTTTCTAATTCTATTTTCATAAAAATCTGACGTTCCAGAATTAGTAAATTCTTTAACGGTGTCTTCAACGTCTGTTTGAACGCTTTTTCTTCGAGGAAGCGACTTAACCCTTAAGGAAGTGACTTTAACGCTGCGTTTTTACTACTTTTCCCTTCGTGCAAGAAACAGGGGAGGATCAGACGTTTGCGAGCGCGACGCAGGCATTCGTTCCTTTTAAAAATGTCGAAGCGAGACGAATTAGAATCTATGCGTCGTAATTTCGCGGATTTCATCGCCCGTGTCACGTTTTACCTTTGCATAAGCGTACTATTTGCGTAACATGGATCGTCGAGATATCGCAGAACCCTTTGTTCCATTTATATTGTGCACTACGTGGACGGGTTTATATTAAACGAGCAGACGGTAGAGGTGAGACGCGAGCGAGATGTACAGCCATTGTTGTTCAGTTAAAGAGGTCTTCATGCACGCCTTACACGAGCTCCTTTGGTTTTCAATTACCATTTGGATAATGGAAAGGCTTTCTCCCGGTTCCGTAGCTATTATGTCTTGCTTTCTTGATGCATTAAAGGCCATTCTTGGCACGGCTTCGATATTATGGACATTTTCGATCGAATTAGCTGTTGATACGCGAGCGCGTGTATGTCAGTAAATGATTTAATATTCTTCGCTTGTGTCATATCCGTATATGTGTGTTAACGCACCGGCTTTATGCCAATCTATATTTAATTGAACTGCGATACGCAGAGAAACGCACGATTTCGGATTTATAGTGGGAGATATTCAAATTGTTATTATGCAATTATTATTATGCAATTCACAAGAATTATGCACTCTATTTTACAGCTTACGCACTTTTGTGCACTCAATTTTAAAACTTATGCGCTTTCACGCACTCGACCTTAAAATTCATGCACTTTTGTGCACTCAGTTTTACAACTTATGCTCTTTTGTGCACTCAATTTTACAAGTTGTGCACTTTTATGCAACTTCGTGACTGATACTGAAGCCACATTAACCCAAATTTACTTTTCCCAAGTTAAGTTGCATTGGACATAGTATTATCCTTCTTCCTTTATTTTATAACGTTGTGACGACCATCTGACACTCGTCAATTGACGGACAGCAACTTGAGACACACAGTGCACAGTTTTCCGCCATATTTTCCACGTAATAGAATTTCCGAGCAGTCCCTAACATCCCAGCGACTCCGTCATTTTAGTGCCCTTACTGACGAGTGCACTAGCAGACCCAGGACCAAAGCAACCTTATTTCTTCGCGTACACGAAGCAACGCGCTTCAAAATACACTCACGGTACGAAGAAGTGAGTTTTTTCAGAACTGAGTTTTTTCAGAATGCACCATTTAGTAATCGCGACGGTTAGAGTTGAGTTGGTTTGGCTCTTTACACTTTCACGAAGAAACTCGAGACTCTCGTGACAATAAAAATGGAAGATTTCAACATCAATTAGTATTAACTGAATTAGTTTCCATCTATCAGCAAAGCGTAACAGTTTTTCCACTCCATTTATGAATAAAAAGTGGACTAACAGGTATACTAACAAATAGTTATAAATCTGAATAAAGTAGAAAAAGCGGTCTGAAAAATGGACAAAATAATTTTGGAATCATGGAGGTATCGATTATGCTAACTTAACATTACATTTCCAAACAGCTTCTTTATCTTTTCAATGAAAATATTGAAAATAGAGCAAAAAGTGTTAGAAGCTAAGAATTTTGGCATTCACGGATTCGAGAATCCAAAACAGAAGAAGTATTAGATCGCAAAGTTCTGTCCTCGACAGTAATCGTGTCCTATGTCGTTCGATTCCTCGAGTTTTAGACGTCAGAGATTCGATCTTCGGAACCGCGACGCTCTCAGCTCATCTCACGTGTTCCGAATTCATATCACGCGCCTTCTCACGCTCAGAATTCCGCGCGCATTGCTGGAATTCATTGGGACACGAATTTCACTCGAATCCTTGTGTCCTAAACAGCTATTTAATCTTCTATTCCAGTGCACGCTTGTTATTCGTGCGTCCCTCGTGAATAAGTTTGTTCACGTCCAACATATTATTGTGATGAAATGTTCGTTTAGCTTTACAATTGATGAAAGTAGTAACGTACCAGTGTACCTAGAATTGAAGAACAGCAAAGGTTTTAAAATTATCGATAGACATCAGTGGGCATTAAATACGAAATTTATTTTAAGTGAAAGGGTTAATCTAGCTTAATCTACCAATATACGTACTAAATATCGATGCAGTATCAATTTGCATTAGACTGTAACGCAAGACAGAAAAATAGCAAACATTTTAAAGTGACAAAATGCAAAGTAAATTATTTAATCGCTGGTTAATCTATTCAAGTAGCTCCAACTCGTGCTTTCCCTGTGAAAATTGTTTTCGATAATATATCTCCGCGCGATCATCGAGTTTCGCGCGAAATTTGATTTAATACTGCGCGAATTATTATTCGAAAAATCAGTAATTCAATATTCCTGGCACAATACCGCGTTTTAACGTTTTTCGTGGCGCGTTTTTATGGTCCCTCGTTCCGTTGGACCGCGAAGGAACGAAACGCCGACAATCGAGGAATGTTTTAAATATCGCGCGACAACCACTTGCTTTTACATTTAATATTCGAACTGAGAGTTACCGGAATTATGTACAGTTCATTGGACGAAACTTTTCAGTTATTATTAAATTACGCGAGCTAAATGCGCTGGAATGCGTTACATTAAAAGCAGCAACTGTAGGAAATAAAAATATAACTTCACAATGAATTCACGTGAATGCGGACAGGATTATCATAAATCATAATAACTCTTGTATAATATAATACAGTGTAAGCGAAAATGGTCGTCCTCTTAATTTGTAGAATCAAGTTTATATACGAACGCGTATAATTAGCTATTTTTCAAGACTTCCAATTATTACTTATCATTTTTATTACTTTTATTCGGCTCATATTAAATACAATACGCAATTTGTCCAACGTGAACGAACAATGTACGAAAATCTCTACTTGCAACGTGACTCTTATATCCATCAAATTGTATATAAATTATTCTGTTCTAAGAAAAACTACTTACTCACTTGCTAACATTTTTATTTCCTTTTTTGCTTGAATCTTCTTAAAGTGAAAAGAAAGAAGGGAGAGAGAGAGAGGCTCACCTGGAACAGAAAAGTAATTTCAAACGTTACTTTTAACAGATATCATTAAGGAACTAATTATTTGCGAATATTCATTACATTTTCAACAACAGTCGGCTGGCTACAAGTTTTCCTTATGCTTTGCCTGTTCTACTTTCAAAGTAGAGCGCGTAAAGGGTCGCCATTTTAATCTTTAAAACCAAGTTTACGCTTTTAATTAACGACGCGACGTCACAATAGTCAGAACTTCAGGCGCATATCGTCCAGTACATTTTTTTTTTTTTTATTAAAACCTAACAAAGACGTCAGTTTTTCTCAAAGAGTTCTTCCACATCGTTCGAATGGAAGCAACGAGCTTTTAAGCATCGCGAGAAACCATCGATCGATTCGATTAGCGGGAAACGCCAAGACGTTCGGATGCGCGCGTTAATCGTCGATATTCCTAGCCTTTGACAGTGTCAAATCGATACGCGTCGCTGCCGGAAATCAGCGTTTATGCAAAATGTACACGGACGCGTCGCAATTCTGGCCGATCGTTTTGGCACCGTCAACAGTTGCGCAGCATTGACGTTGACGTCCACGTTTAAACCGTAACGGTGCCACCGACAATACGGATCGATCTCTTATACCCGGAAGAATGAAATATAGAACGCGCACGCCGCTTGGGAATTGATAACGCCGGCCATAGAGCCTCGTCCGGTGGTTAGCTGTTCTGGAAATTGGAATACAGAGTGTGTCAACCGTTCTGCGCTGCTGTGTCGCAGTGCGTTTTCTTCTCTAACAAAGAAAACAGTATTTATCGACCAATTTATTGCTGAAAGGTGTATACGCACGTGTGTACGTAGCGTACTCTGGATTACATCGCTTCCTTATGAGAGCTCGAGAGTTTTATAGGGTTAACGTTGCGTCACAGCGTTGTCCGTTTCGTTGGCGAATGAGGGACACGATGCTAGTATGTTCGATAGTGGACTGTATGTGTCTAACTTCCTGGCGAACTGTGTTTCTAGTCCCTTGCACTCTGTTCCTTTCTGGGCGTTATTAATAGAAACAGCAATCTCTGAGCAATATTTTAGCAATAGTTTCTAAAATAGCAATCTTCGAGCAATATTTTAGCAATAGTTTCTATTGCTAACGTCTCTCAGCAATAAGAAATATCCATTTCAGTAGAAAACCTCAAGGAAACATGCATTTTTCAAGAAGCTGCGGTGGATAAGCTTATCCTCCTTCATCACTAATCGCTGCTGATGCCCCCTCAGAGAGGACATTCGAGTGCAAAGGACTAAATTGCATACACTGGTCCATGTGTTTGAATGCCATAGCACGTTTACTGCAATTTTGCGAAATTTGTCGAGAGAAGTGGACATCGAAGCTAATCGATCGACTAAAGTTACGTAGAAGTGGTAGAAGTCCGCCACCAAACCCTTGGTCACCCACGGGTGCACCCTTGAAATGAATCAAAGAAGCGTCTCGACTTGAACGATGCAACAACGAAACGCAGGAAACGCAAATAAAATGTAAAACTTTTAACAAAGAATAATCAAACCTCGACTCGAAGCAATGGCTTCCTGGGTGTTATTTCTGCCATTGAACGGAAATGAAATGCCAAGACGGGGTTTGGTGTTTTACGACTAGTTGAAATTATAAAACCACATGCAATTTCCCATATGAATTAGCTGAACGCGAGATGTACGAACTTCTCGATGCAATATGCAAGAACACACGAGGCGGTATAAAAGTAATTATCGGATTTTGTGGGAACTTGGTGCGGATAGAACGGGATTTGTAAGCGAGTAAATGTGTTGCAGCCAGGGTAAAGCCACGTACCGTCTCACCAGGAAGCACGAGCCACTTGCACGAACCGTGGATACGCGGGCCAACGCTATAGGGTGGAACACGACGTGGCCGACAACGATCCGTCGTAACGCGCCACGTGTATTACGTACACCTGGTTTCGCAGCTCTTCGAGGCATGATTAAGGTCTCTCGGAGACTGGAGCTTGGAAAAACCGTCTCCAGTCTCTTCATTCGACGGAGTAGAAAAGTAGAGGGTGGGAAATAAGGAGGAGAACGGCAGAGGTAGGCTCTTGATAAAAAAAAAAAAAAAGAAGAAAATCGCGAGTCTTCTCTCTTTTGAAGCTTTTAGCCCGTCGAGTGCCTGCACGGTAGACGTCGTGGCAAGGGTTAGGAGAAAAATGAGTTTGCGAAGGTGCCGGCTACGCGAACGGAACCCAGCCTCGAATGTCGCCTATTCCTCTCGCATCTGCTTTCGTCCCTTTCGCCTGCTCGGTGTTCCACGCTCCTCTCCAGCCTCTGCTCGCGTCCGTTGATCTTCCCACTGGTTCCTCTTCTCATTGTCATTTCGTCTCGAAACTTTTCCTTGTAGCCACTCAACCCTCTTCCTGTTAACTCTACAAGTCTCCCTTTTGCCGCCCTACCTATTTTCATTTTCTCTTAGTGGCTAAGTCGTCCGGACTTTTTCCTCCGCGCGCCTCGTCGCGCTGGTTACAGTGGAATTTTTCTACCAAGTAAGAGAACAGAGAAAGAGATTATCGTTGTTCCTTCTTGGTCTTCTTACTCGCGATTCGAATGAGAATGAACCAGAAGTCGATACCGAACAGATGACTTCAGATGTCTAAGGGAATTCGATAAGGTTGAATATAATTAAGATGATGTGATCATCTCAGAAATAAGGTCTGAGTTGATCCTTTACGATTGCTGTAACGGAACTCGCTCACACTGCACAGTTCTAAGTAATTTATGTGTTATACTTTGAAGCTATGTAATCAGAAATTTCAATCCTGGTCCGATATAGTCAATCAAGGATTCGAAATGTCCTGAACACTCGGAGATGTTCTAATAGGAGGTCACCCGAGTGACGTTATAGGGGCTGTTCTCATGCAGGCATCCATTTTGCTTGAAGAATAAGCTGTGCTTCCTTTTATTGTCTTGAAGTGATTCTTGCAAAATATTCTCCACTTGTAAATAATGTGATCGCATTGAGCTTCTTATTGCTTAGGAAAAGTGGCTGAGAAAAGGATTTGCTAGCAATTTATTTCTCTAAAATGGCGACACGCGTAAATTGAAGACGCACTGAACACTCGAATAGAAATAAAATAATAATCGGTGCGAAGAAATTAAAGGAAATTGCGAGGGAAATTGAAAGGGACGAAAATTCTCGCTTTCGTTTAGGTTACGCTGGACATTTTTTCCACAATTCGTGGCATTCGTTATTCTGATCGAAAAAAGAACTCGCGTTCTCGTCTTGAGAAACACAGATCGTATATTTCCGATCTTCCCCCTTTTCCTTTTCCCAGCGTCGTTTCCGATTGCCTGGCGCGAAGTGTTTCTCCTCTCATAAATCCATCTTTCCGCCCCCCGAACTCCGCCATTTTCCTGCCCCTACCTCCTTTTTCCATCATAGAAAATGATGATACTTTATTTCCCAGTGCGTTCGTGGCTTCGCGATTAATTACCTAGGCTCCCGTCGTCCCTGCCCCGTTTTTCAATTTCCTGGAGAGCGGGACGCGAATCGTAATAATGGTAATCGAAAAGTTGAAGCTGTTCCTAATACACCCTCGCCTCTGATGAATGCAGTAGCTAATATTGTTGCTTTCAACTTGTTCTTCTCCGCTTTTTATTCTGAATTCAATGAAATATCTAGCATCGTAGTTAATTTTTTAACGGAGTTTTATTAAGTATTACGGACGCGTGCAATTATTTTGCAGTATTTTGAGAAAATGGAACATCTAAATAGTTGCGCCATATCTACTCTCGCGGTAGAATGAATGTATCTTATATCTTGGTAAGTCGAGAAAAATTAATTTAATACATTGCAAGAAGTAGACTGTGATCACAGTTCGGAAAACACGCATTGAAAGCGGCGGACTGCGATCTCAGTCACGGAATATTGCAGGCGGTAGACTGTGATCACAGTCCGGGAAAGTACACGTTGAAAGCGGGAGATTGTAATCTCAGTTATGCAATATTTCAGGCGGACACTGTGATAATTACAGTCCAGAAAAAATGCGTTCAATGCGGAAGATTGTAATCTCAGTTACGCGATAGATGGCAATGAATCTTTTATTTACAAAGTTACGTTCCTTCACATCAATGACATTCGTAAATTTTCAATAGCTGGATTTTGTTACAATTATTTACGCTATCGATTGCAAACGATGATACATAAAAAGAAGAAGTTCAATGCGGAAGATTGTAATCTCAGTTACGCGATAGATGGCAATGAATCTTTTATCTACAAAGTTACGTTCCTTCACATCAATGACATTCGTAAATTTTCAATAACTGGATTTTGTTACAATTATTTACTCAAGCGATGATATATAAAAAGAAGAAGCACTTACGAAAATTGTTCGACAGAAAAATTACTTTTGACTTAGCTTATGGTAGAATCTGTACCTTGAAATAGCTTACAGCAGTGTTCCGTGAGATGATCCGAAACCAATGAAATTATTCGATTAACGAAAACAATCTCTTTGTGGTACGTCCGACGATACGCGCGCTGATGATTTTCGTTTGCGCAGCCAAAATCAACTTGACACACGTCACATTGTCAATCCTGTTGCGCCCGGAAGCGTGTACAGATTCTCTCAGTGAATGCACCGCGTTTGCTTGCCGGAAGATTACACGGAGCCGCATCAATGGCAAAACGGGAGGCAAGAGAATTGCTAATCGGCGTCATCTGACGGTGGTAAATAATTTCCCTCGCGTCTGCGAAGCTTCGCCCGCTTCCGCAAGTATCTCGCGATCTTTGCGAATCGACACGCGAGCCTGCACAGCTGTTGTTCAATTAATTACAAACGTTCATTGAAATCACCGAGCCGTCGTTGAAACTACTTTTTGCTAGGCGAGTGTTATTTCGTTCTGCACGCGTCGTAGTTTCGCGAACGATGTTGTGACTTCGAGCGTCAAATTATTCTTTGCCGAGTAATGGAGTGTAAGTTACAGACCCTGAAGATCCTACATGCAGATCTATTGTTGGAATTTTAAGGTAAAAGAAATAAATTGCTGTATTAAAAATGCGCAGACAGATTTGGAAAAATTCTATTTCTGTGTGTAATGTTTAAAATTGCTGCATTTGTTATTGATTTTCTCGTCAAATGTTTGGTTATTTCAAATGATAAAATCAATTGTTTCTAAACGTTTTATAAATCTTTTGTTATTATATATTACTAATTTCTTTTTCCATGGACAAAATTAATACGAAAATGGAGCATAAAAATGTAGAGCAGAAGAGTTTGGGGTGCAAGGCACTCTTTCTCTGACGGGCTCACAGTAATGGAAGCTTATGGTTCAGCAAAACGTGTTACACAACCTATTTTTCGCTTGCTTAGCATAAATTTCCTCCTACTTTGTGCAGTCTCGTTTTGAACAGGCATTCATTTCAGTTTGTGAACTTGTTTCTCATTATACAAATTTAATTATATTATCAACAGAGGGATCCATGGTACGAATGCAACATGAGTCGACAGTCATTTTATCAAACTATTTGAAAATGGAAAAAATGGAAATTTATTTTCCAGAAGATATTAAAAATCTAATCTATTTATTTAAAAACTTTTTATGCCTTGAGAAATATTTTTCATCATTTAATAAATAATATACAGGACGTCTTAAAAATCGTGGAACAAACGATCAAGCGATAATTTTCTGCAAAAGTATGCATAGAATTCCAAAGTAAAATGCCAAAAGAACCATCGAATTTTTTCGTTCGAGAGAAGTAAGTTCAAAAATTCGACGAGCGCGCTTGATTAATCGATAACTGGGTATAATCAATGGAAAATTATTCTCCATCGAAAATGTAGAGTGACAATTTTTCGACGAAGCTCCATTTCTGAGAAAAGATCCATTAAATGAAATATTCAACAGCGATTTAAATGGAAATGAAATTTCGCACGAAAAAAATGTGAATTTGCTTTTTAACGCAGAACAATCTCGCATTGATCACTCCATCAGTATCATACTCCGCTGCCAATTTTTAATTTTCAAACTCGATTTCCCCAAAAGCTTCTTCTCTTCAAACTTATTTTTGCACGCAGGGTCGCCATTTTTGCCGCACCCTGTAAATACCCAATTTTCTTATCGCTCTGTATACGCGTTCCCAGAGCAAGAAAAAACATTTTTCGAAGCTCGCACTCGCGACAAAATGTGTCGCAAAGTTTGTTGCGAATAAAACAGGGCCGCGTTCATCGCGCGGCTGCTTTTTCCTCCGGGCTCCCACGATTTTCACACCCGCGTTCGCACGGAGAAACGAGCACCCCTCGACTGTTTATTCACGACACGCGGAGAATAATAATTGAGACCTCGCACGCCCTCGTGAGTGCCGTCTGTTTAGATCTAATTTCCCGATGACGGGGGATTGGAAGCTGCGCGAAGACGGCGGAGGGTAATAAAGCTGCTTTTGACGTGTTATTATTCCGGAGAAATATTCAGCCTATGATGGGATATTTCAAATAAATTGCGCGAGCGAAATCTCGCCCGATGCGCCTCGAAAGAGGCTGACGTTGCCTCATTGGCGTTTTCGAAGGCCACGTGTTTAACTATCGCGACTTTTGACATAATGCTGCTTAGAAATTTCATTTCGACGATCTCAATTCCTTAATTTATATTATATTTATTACTAATTTAATCATTCTGTCATATTAAATATTTTTAATAATACTCTTTATTAGATTTATATATTAAATACTTAAATCTTTAGTCTTTGAAGGTCCCACGAAGGTGCAGATATCTTCCCACCCTCTCGAACCTGCGCTGTGGGTGCGCAAGAGGGTGCGGACGATACTCGAAGGGGCGCTTTGGTTGGTAATTTACGTCGCTTCAGCAAATGCCAACAGTGTCTACTCTCTGAACAGTGGAGGAAGCAGTGGACGAGCTCCAACAAAATTATTTTAGTCATCGATAAACGAACGAGTCGAAACGAAACCAAACCGAATCGATGATCGACACAGTCAGTCAGCTGTCCAAAATTAGTTTGGCGGACAGCAACCGCGTTAAGTCTGGGTCTTGCACTCTCAGAGAGGCGAAGAAACGAAGACGCCACCCCTTCTCGTAGAACACAGACCTCGGACTCACTGAGAGGAGACGATTCACCTCTTGAAACGTATGACGTTCGTTTAGAACGAGAAATTCTCATCTCCAAGGTGCAAATAAGTGAGAAACAGACTGGGGGAGCAAGGCGAGACCTGGTTTTCGCAGTAGAAGGGCAGTTTATCCCCCAAGTTCGAAGCCACCCCTACCACTTCATCGAAATCTCGTTCTCCAGCTAGCGAGGTTTCAAGCGCGAGTCTTCCTCGATAAGTTCGCAAATCCAATAGACTTCAACGCTGGTATGTCGTTAACTCCTCTTCGCTGGGTTTTTCTTCGTCCTCCACTTGTTCGCGATACCCGAATCGCGTAGCATGGCCGCTTTGACAGCAAATTAGAAACAAAGGAGACAGAAATTTTCTAATTCGTTCGAAGGGTCCTTCAGTCAAGAGAAATTTCATCGATCTAATTAAATTTCATTCGAAAAACTATCTCAGGAACTAAACCTAACCTAATCTAACTAATTCAAAATGTTCCACGCTAATACGATATACCCAGGTTTTCAATTATGTATAAGAGAAAGAAAATATGCATTTAAAATAGAAATTTTAACGCGATTATAATTTTATACGAAGGAGCGTCTTGTCAAGGATTGAAATGAAATTCTTAATTAAGAGTGGAGTTGATTTACCACGTAGCTACGTTAGTTTGAATTATAATATTAAAATATAAAATGTTCGGATCCGATCCATCGCTTATTAAAAATTTCCTTGCCCTCGCTTTGTTACAACGAAGCTCTGTATTAATATTTGTGACTGAATTCGGACTTCCTTCTACTCTGAATTAAAATTCTTTTGCTTCGTTCTTCCATAATTTTAAATTAACTTGTTTACAGACCAATATTTTAATTAGCTTCCTTCTCTGATCAAGATTTAACTGTGCCATAATATAAAAACATCAGCCATATTATTTAATATATAATTTATTTTGAAAGTGTCTTGAATATCACTTCTAGGAGATTGACTTGCATTTGTTATCTCAGGATACTTATATTTTTTTCACTATAAATAATTTCGTATAGTCAGTAAAAAATCACAATTTTCCACTGTAATGGAAATGTGACTCTGCTGCTTTCAAGATAAACGGCTCGTATGGTCTGCCATTTTTACACTTGGTTAGATTAGGTTCACTTTCATTCGCGACCGTTGAAATAAAAACAATTTCACCATTTAAAATGATCAAATATCTTTTTCTCAGTGTTTCAACCTCCATTCTCTGGCGCGTATGTCTCCGCTAAATCGCGATGGCTGCTGCATCTCATGACTCCGAAAATCATAGTTCGGCGCGTATATCACACTGCCTAACTCGATCTCATTCGAATTTCAAACGTCGACGAGCGACCGTAAAATCCTCTTTAAACAATCTCGAGCAATTACCCGGTACACAATTGAAGCCCTCGCGGAGTTACTAAATCAAAACAGCCATCCCAATTCCAATTGCGTATTCAATCCCTTCTGCTCCGTTCTCCGCCGTTCCGCCGCAAAACACTACTTTATTCAACTCATTTTCATTCCCACCATGAAAGCACGCATTGTTCTCCGAGTGATTAACTCTTTGCGCTCCGAATTATTTCTCAATTTTATTGCCGACAACTTCCTACTATCTGAAGTGTTTTATTTGAAATTTACTTCAATCAACAGCTTCTCGACTGCTTCTAAACCCTGCATTAACCATTTGATTCCTAGTCATCGGTTTGAATCATTTTTGGGAAGTCTCCAGTACAAAGGCCGTGGCTTTGGTCGATATCAGCTTTGGTTTCACAATCTGTTGCTTTATAACGGTTCTAAAACGTAAATTCTTTGAAGTTTATATCGGTTATTATTCTGTTTGAAAAACCATTTTGTGGAATGGATTCTCATATAAATTTTACGGCGACTGATACTGCCCATGCATGGTTGATGTAGAGGAGGATTCAAGAAATTGGGACGAGGTACATCTCGAAGTTGGTTACAGGTGCAAGATAATTTAATGTTAAAATTAAGGTGTCCTGCTTTTTTTACAATGAAATGGAGGTCGCAAATAAATCGAAAAAGAATAATTATAAAGAAAAGAAACATTTTGTACATAAATATGGCTCGCAAAAACATTTTGAACATTCCATTTAATTTGTCTTGGAAATATGTTATGATTTTCTTTATGACAATATGTTTTCCTCCATTTTATACATTTATCTGGTAAATAAACATTACTTCTCAATATTTGATAGAATTAAACAACAAAAAAAAAGTAATATTTTCAACAAAAAACAACTTCAAACTCCAATTAACCCCTATTGAAATTATACAAAATTAAAGACGCCATATCTCTGGAGATAACAATTTTTGTTTAACTAAATTAAGCTCATTGGAAGCTGAGATCTTCCCCTTGAAGACAGTTTTCGAATCATCTCGATCCGACTTCCGGTTCCCGAGATATCGTTGTGTAAAGAGAAGGGTAATTTTTAATGGGTTACTATGGCTGTCCTCGTCTTAAGGACTCGGACCTCCCGCTCGCACTTACTCGCTGACATATCCCAATCGTCTGTCTCAATCTCGGTTAACTCGTATTAAAATTAGAAAAAATTGGAAGCTCTATATCACCAAAGATAAAAATACTTGTTTACCTAAATTCAGTTCGTTGGAAGCTGGAGATCTTCCAGTTCAAAGAGGGATTCGAATCGTCTCGATCCGACTTCCGGTTCCTGAGATATCGCCGTGTAAAGAGAAGGGTAATTTTTAATGGGTTACTATGGCTGTCCTCGTCTTAAGAACTCGGACCTCTTGCTCGCACCTAGTCACTGACCTATCCCAATCATCAGTCACGTGGTCTGGTCAGTGCCAGACAGGCGCCAGACGTTTTTTACTATAACTATTAGTGCATATGCATTTCCTGGAAAAAATGTGGGTCAAGTGCATTCCTAAGTGGCGCCGCCATCTTGCGCGCCGCGAAAACTTTGCGCCCTTATATCTCAGCAACGGATTGAGATATCGAGATGGGACAAAAACTGATATCAATGCCGTAATCTTTTCTATCTATTTGAGGGGTTTTGATGATCAAATTTTTTGTTTTCTTTTCGGAACTGTATAGTTGGGTTTAAATGCATTTTACGAGAGACAAAGAGAAACATTCGGGTATTTTTTTTTGTTACGCGACGAATAGTACCGCTTTTACAATGGAACGCGAGTTATTTACATTCACAGATGTGGAAAATTTCGTTATTCTCTTTTTCGAAACTGTATAGTTGGGTATAAATGCACTTTACGTGTGTATTGATGGAAGTTGAGTGTTTTTAAAAACTATCTATCTGGTTAACAATGTGCTAGTATTCTTTTGTGTTCGAGGATATGCGTGATTTGAATATTGTCAACTAGGAAATGATGTCAAATTTTTGTACACACATCTTTCACTTGACGATCCTCTTCTTTTCTTCTTCTCATTCTTTCCTTGTTCTTTGCCACTCACTCTTTTATTTCTCTCACCCACGCGTATCCTACTTTCCACCAGCTTCGTCTCCGTCTTTCCTTCGCCTGTGGCTTGCCGTCCATTCGCGTTTATAGTCGATTATTTAAAAAGTAGAATATTGAAATCAAAACCAGGGACGTAGAAAACGTTCTATAAAATTTAATCGCTAGTTAATCTATTTAAATAATTTCCATCCGCGAAATTTGATTTGAACCGCATGGAATTATTATTCGTGAAATCAGTAATTTAATATTCCTGGCACAATACCGAATTTTAACGTTTTTCGTGGCGCGTTTTTGTGGTCTCTCACTTCGTTGGACCACGAAGGAACGAAACACCGACAATCCAGGAATGTTTTAAATATCGCGCGATAACTGTTTGCTTTTTACATTTTATATTCGAACTAAAAATTGCCAAACCTCACTTTTTGACTGAAAGGTTCTTATCGAGCGTCCTATAATAAAGCCAAGTGGGGGTTGCTCGAAGAATCGTGACAAGTTGGTGGTAAGAACGCGTGCCATCGGAAACAAACTCAGTTAGCCCAAGCGACGGTGTTTTCTTACGACGCCGTGAAATGAAATTACATGCAGTCATGAGGACACACTTGGCAGAGAGCTGTCCCCATGCATTATGCATACGGTATTTTGTTAGAGCAGACGCGACTCGAACCTCTGCCCTTCTTTTCTCACGCGGTCCACGGTCGGACCCGGTAAAGCTTCTTTACTTCTTCGAGAAGTCGCCATGATGGTAGTTCGTACCTTTGCCTCGTACGCCAGGGTCTAAGCCTCCGTAATACGATTGCAAATAGCGGCGATCTCGAGTAGAGCGATGTTTCTATTCCTGCAAGGCGATTTTTGTTAATCCCGTGCCCTCCTAACCTCTAAAGCAGCTACGTCCAACTCAAAATCGTTAGCGGGTCAATAAAATACTGGGAATGTCCTCTAGGAATTTTATACGCTATTATTTTCTATATTAACTGATAATTTAGAGGAGGCATAACATTCAAGTTGATTTGTTACATTCTCATCTGTAACTTTGTTGAGATTTTGGACCTGACAATTTTCAACTATATTAAGTTGTTAAACAGTCATAGCCAACATACATAAGTGTTCAATTACTTGTATAGAAATTAGATTTCTTAATGCACAAAAAAAGTATTAGCCACATAATAGGAACAATTAGGCCACAAGTTGAAATTAGCTGCTCTAAAAGAACTTTCATCGTCGAATTACTTCTGCGTTCTCGGATTCGCGACTTTTTAGTCACACTGAACAATTCGTTGAGACAATGAAACATATCACAACATTCTATATCGTGCTTTTTCATTTTATACGGAAGTTTTATGGAAAAGAATAAAATTCGAAGTTACGGAAGATATGAAAGACATCGAAGGATGTATATTCTTTAACGACTCGAAATCCTTGTTTTAGAAACTGTACGATTGGAAGAGGGACGAGGTTAGTTTTCTTTGAAGGGGGCCGTGATGTTTCCAATGTCGTAAATTGTAATGGTATAGAATTTTTCACGCGCGCTATTTTATGCTATAAATTGTTGTAACGATATTTTTGCGCCAGTAAAAATATTACCTTCGCAAATAGCCTGCCAGCTGTTGGTTATATAGAAATAAAACAACAAATCACTTCATCCCCTGAACCATCCTGTATATCTATCTATGCTATAGAAAATTTCACACGGTCCGCACACAACAATTTAATTCACTTTTTTTATAAACACCACGTATGTTAGCTTTTTAAATAAATTTTAAAATATTGAATTGGACGGACAGAAGATTTTCGAGGGAACTAATTTAAATAAATTCTTTACATTCTAAACCCGTGAAATTAATTAATCTACAGTATTTTCAATTTATTTATTCATTTGCTATGGACAGAAGATAAATATTAAATACAACGAAAGTACTTAATAAACATTGTTTTTTCTTTTTTATTAAAGTGCTAACAATGTTATTGCATTCAAAGACACAGTCAGTTAAAATATTCTTGAAAACTGCAAAAATGAAACTGCAAAAGGAATATTAATTTTTTAAATATGGCGCAACGAGTTTTTCAAACAATTCGAATACGAACAAAATTACATTCGATTAAGTAATGTTTAAAAATCTTTTTGAGTCCATTCTTCTTGAATCCAACGGTGCAACTGTGATATTCACGTCACTGGCAGAGTATAGTGTAAAAAAATTTAGTCAAAATAGTTTCCCCCTCGAGACTTCTTACGTTTACAGTTTCTTGCCCTTCTGTCACTCTACTTTCAAGGATCTTCCCTCGAGTAGCTTCAGAAGTACAAATATGGCGTCCAAGCTGGCACCAAGTGCGAATGGATCCTGTTCTCTCTAAATTTTTCTCTCCCGCTATTATTTCTTCTTCATACGAAAATAATATCAAATTAACTGCTACAAAAATAGTACATTTTGAAACATAAGTACAAGCAATTCATAAATAATCAAACAGTTTAGGTTAGATTGGGTTAGACTTCTGCAATGGCTAAAAAGAAGCCATGCAATTTTGAACTGCACAAATTACGACAGTCCTGCATATTGAAAACGCAAACTTTCCCATTTATTTTCCGAATAGAAAGTAAAATACATTTACAAGAACTGTAATAACCTTGCAAATAGACAGAGAATTAGAACTTGGACTCTGTCCGTCTCCAGCATCCACTTCCGAACTGTTAAACTCGTTCAGCCCTCGGGGGAGATGTTCAGAACCACGGTGATCGACTGCGAATGACCGCGATCCCCAAAGTTTGGCGTAATGGAATTACCAGCTGGTCTGGTCGATTGGTCGAGCCTGTTTCCGCCGCGGGAGGAGCGTAAAACAGCTCAGTCGAGAATTGAAATCGGATAAGAGAAGGGAGAGCCGAGGCGGTCACGCTGTGGCCAACTCTGCCTCTCTTTCTCCCTTCAGCTTTGTCGTTCTCTCTTTCCCCCTCGATCATCCAGAAGGCTGTCACTCCTCCCGACTCGAAGAACCCTGGAAATCCTTCGAAACTCCCGGCAAGTCTCGCGCAAACTCAATTTTCGCGGCTCAGGATCGGTATCGATGTGTTCAGGAACCGCGAACGCGCGCTGTTCGTGACCAGAATGATTCCGGTTGGCCAGTTTAGCATAATTCCGGACAGCCACGCAGCCTTCGCCTCCCTTCGATCGCATTAGCCGGACCTGGAAGCCGAGCTTTCGATCAACGAATCGACGCCAACTCGCGCTTCCATCGCGCTGGACCGCTTCTAGTGTTCCGCCATGCTGTGTTGCAGGAACGCAGGCTGACTGGCGAACGATACTTTCTACTGCCAGTGGTAAAAGCGTTCTTGGATCCGACTGCGTTGTAAAGTGGTTCCGAGTGCAATGTCGCGCGGCGGGAAATTCAAAGTTGCGGCAAGTTGGAGTTGAACGAAACGCGCACTCTTGCACTGCGTCGCACGGCGGGAACTTTAAATTTACAACGCGTTGGACGGCTAGAAGTTGAAATTTACATCGCGTCGCACGGTGGGAAGTTCAAGTAGAAACGTATACTCTTTTCGATTCTGTTTTCGATTTTCTTAAGCAACGATTTATTTAATTGATGGGCGCGTCATTCATTATTTTAATTTCAGTCAAGTATTTCACTTAGATAAGTTAGAATTCAATAGTTTTGTTGGAAATGATGCTTTCGATGCAGTTTTATTATACTTCATTATCGTCTTACTGCAAGCAATGCGATCATTTAATACATATATCGATATACAACTTAAAATGAGTACGTAACAATGTGCAAGCAGTACAACAGTAAATTCTATGGCTTCAACGCGTAGCCACGATGAATTACACTTTGCGGTGGGTACTGAGTTACAATGAAGTTGCAATATTTAAATCTGATTCGATTAGCTGCTGCGTTTTGCATCAAATTACCCAAGTTTCTGGAAAGTCATTAATTCAAATCTTTGTTTCACAGATTCAGAGATTTAAAAAATAAGTATATCAGTATTTCAATCTCAATTTTGTCATCTCTAAGTTTTGTATTAAAAAAAAACAATATTTAACACACTGTTCTGAATAAAATAGCCTTGGTAAATATACACATATGTGAGGTATAAACATTTTTGTTTATTTTTAGCTGATATGCTATAAGGAAAGTAAACTGCAGGCCACGATGACAAAGTTAGAGCAGCATCTATCGTCGGCTCGCTACAATTACATCCATTTCACGTTTCAGAATCCATCCTGGGAATATTACTTCATCCACAAGCATGAGCATCGCTCATAGATGCAAAAAAAAGGGTCGAAAGAGAGGATTAAAGTCGCGACTACGCGGATCTTCGCGTGGCTTCTGTGTACGCTCTAAAAAACGGTAAGTTACGCAGCACTTGCCTTCGCAGCAGGAAGATACTCGCGAGTAATATCAATAAAACTGCCGCGGCTTATGTTTACGAGTATGCTGGTGCACAACAGTGTTCACACCCCAATAGATTAACATTCTTATTCCTTCTTCCCACCATTCGTTACGTTTCCGTCTACTCTGCTCGTTCTATTTCCCTTTAATTTCCATTCTCTCCGCGAAACATCGCTCCGTTTTTCCACTTTGCTAATTCCTTGAAACTCTCTTGATATTTATCCGATGATTAAAACGTTATTTTTACTTATTTTTTTACCAATTTCTTGCAATTCTCTTGACTAGAACGTTATTTTCACATTTTTTGACCAGCTTCTCGAAACTCTCTCGATGTCCGCACGATATTCTTACATTTTCTGTGCTTGCAGTTTTTAGAAATGTGTTTTTTCGACCGTTAATAGTAAAATATAATTGCAATGGTAAAGAATTTCGAAATCAGAGTCAAGACGGAGTTAATAATCAGAAGTCAGAGCTTGGCAAACAAATAATTAGCTAGAATTCGTGGATTCAAAAGCTTCAGCCATTGTCAGACGCCTTCACCACGAGTAATTTTTTATCGACTCGATTTTCCTTTTGTTCACCAATCGACACATGACATATGTATCTTTATATTACAAAATGTTGAAGTGACAGAGCATGAGCAAGGATTTTATTCATAGGAATCATGAATAGGCTTCAGCAGGAGCGTTCTGGCTAACTTTTTATCAAGACAGCCTCAATACGTACGAGCAGAACACAATGCGTACTGTTTGGACACACGTTACAAATTATAATGAATTATTTCACGTAATTCTATTATTAACTTGGTATTTTTACATATTAATCATAAACTAATTATTATATTACACTGTCTAGTACTACATCCTCAGCGTATTACGTTTATACCATTGTAAAATACAGATTAATTGTGATTTATTGTATTATTTATTAATTTTAATGAATAAATTAATTATTTAAACTGAATGCAATGTGTATTGTCATTCTCCTCTAAGTCCAGCACTCCTAGAATGACCAATTCCAATCCTTGAACGAGAAGAAACTCGCAAAAAATAGCCCTGAACCCAATTAAACTAGTTGGAGCTTTGAAGAATCGCGAGAATTCTTGGAAAATGACGTCACTTCCAGGAATCCTCGAAATTCCGAGAATTTTACCCATTCCTGGAAATGACGTCATTTTCCAGGAAGTGGCACTTGGGATACCTCCTCGCACATCATGTTCTCCTAATACAAAGTCCGAAAATCGGGGTTTGAATTCAGAAATGTCGAAAATTGAACTTTGTATCAGGAGAACATGATGTGCGAGGAGGTATCCCAAGTGCCACTTCTTGGAAAATGACGTCACTTCCAGGAAACCTCGAAATTCCTAGAATTCTGGCAATTCTTGGAAATGACGTCATTTTCCAGGAAATCCCAGTTTCTGGTGCTCACTCAAGCGTAAACCCCGATTTTTGGGACTTTGTATTAGGAGAACATGATGTGCGAGGAGGTATCCCAAGTGCCACTTCTTGGAAATGACGTCATCGAGAATTCCTGGAATTTCGGCGATTCTGAGAAGTGACGTCATTTTCCAGGAAATCCCAGTTTCTGGGGCTCACTCATGCGTGACACTCGATTTTTGGGACTTTGTATTAGGAGAACATGATATGCGAGGAGGTATTCCAAGTGCCACTTCTTGGAAATGACGTCATCGAGAATTCCTGGAATTTCGGCGATTCTGAGAAGTGACGTCATTTTCCAGGAAATCCCAGTTTCTGGTGCTCATTCAAGCGTGACACCCCGATTTTGGAACTTTGTATTAGGAGAACATGATGTGCGAGGAGGTATCCCAAGTGCCACTTCTTGGAAATGACGTCACAGAGAATTCCTGGAATTTCGGCGATTCTGAGAAGTGACGTCATTTTCCAGGAAATCCCAGTTTCTGGTGCTCACTCAAGCGTAAACCCCGATTTTTGGGACTTTGTATTAGGAGAACATGATGTGCGAGGAGGTATCCCAAGTGCCACTTCTTGGAAAATGACGTCATTTCCGAGAATCCTCGAAATTCCAAGAATTCTGGCAATTCTGGGAAGTGACGTCATTTTCCAGGAATTCTCGAAATTTTTGTAATCGAGGTAGTAAGATTCAGACCTCCAACTAGTTTAACTGGGTTCAGGGCTATTTTTTACGAGTTTCTTCTCGTTTAAGGATTGGAATTGGTCATTTGAGGAGTGCTGGACAGGTCTTCAATTAATTAAACAATTAATTAACAATAATTAAACCCTTTATTGTAACTTTTCAACAATTTACAAGTGTTCTTACAAGCTAATTTTTGGTTTATGGCTTTATAAAGCCATGTACAATACATCTTATACAACTAAGACTTACATAGCGAGACTTATTACCTAATTTTTATAAACTATTTGTATAAACTCATATACAATCCATTTTACATAACTAAAACTTATGTAAATTTGTGAGGAGTAAAGTGTTTCTCGAAATTCTTCTTTATTCTTGATGGAAAAATAACGCAGTGGCCATTGTGGGATGATTTCAGTAAACAAAATCATCTCGAGCTGCTTCTTCGACCGAAACAGTCGTCGAGCGTGACGGGTTATTAATTTATATTTGCAATTACTTTCAAGCGTCCACTGTTCGATTAGTCAGCGAGTGGAGCGGAGCATTCAAGAAAGTTTCGTTCAAGAAACATCCAAAAATCTTTGCTCACGACAAACCAGTATTGCGCAATAATATTAAGGGGCTAAAAATTCAGTGGATGTCAGATTCTGACATTTTTCTTCCAGCTTCTTTGCTTTTGGTAGCTTCTTATCTCTTGAACGCTCACTCCCGCGCTTCCTCATCGTTACTGCCTTCATTTCAAGTTACATCCACGGCTCCCATCTCGCTGTTTCATTTTCATTCTCGTTTCATCCTCCGCTCTGTTTTCTTTTGTTTTTGCTAGAAGCTACTAATTAACTGCTTCGTTTAATTCTATATTACCGTCCGCGCTTTTTTCGTCCCCCTTACGCGTTGGTGATTCCATTTTTTCCCGTTCTCGTTGGAAAGATTTCCTCGTAAATTTGTATAAATTCAGTTTCCGTCCCGTCTTAAAATTTATTGAAGCCGCACAGATGCAGGTGATGTAACAATTGAATTAGAATTGATAAGTCTGATGAATTTCTTCGTTATAAAATTATATTTATAATTCTATTATTGCAATTGTATTCATAATTCATATATTCTAATCTTGAACGTAGACTTTTTAAAACAAGTATTGAATAAGATTGAATAACAAAAATAATTAATATTTTCAAAGGATTAATAAGTATAATATGATTGTTTAATGATACGTTTAGATCATCAATTATTTGTCGTCCACGATTAAGAAACGAAGGAGAGAATGCAAGTAGCGAGTCGTAATTAACGAAAAGTACGACACATTTGACATATTTTGTATTAAGTTTCATAATACGCGTTGGACATTAACGTAGATGTTGCAGTTAGGAGCGTGAATTACTATTAAATTATACCACAGGACATTATACTGCCCCAAGTCCGTATTAAACTGTACGATACTGCGTTAGATGATTCTATATTCATGTCAGATTACATGCGTACGTAATTACACAAACACGAGAGTAGGATATTAGTTTTAAAACGAATACAGTAATTAGCCAACTGAAGCTATATTTGAATAACGAAAAATGTTAATAAAACAGTATCCGTTTGTAATTAGACAAAGGACGGTCAACAACTGAGTCAATATTCGAGAGCACTCGCTCGTAAAGCACATTTGGAATTTAAATGATCGATATTAAAATGTTTATTATCTTTCAATAGCGATTATGAAATTCATCATTGCAGACGAATGCATTAATTAGAGCTAACTGCAATCAGCTGATAAAATTTCCATTCTACTATTATTAAACTTGTATATTTTCAAGATACAATGGAAATATCAATTATTAACACACAAGAAGCATCGAAAACACTATTTTAACCCTTTGACTGCTGCTGACGCCTAAGGGCGCTTAAAAAACTTGCAATGCATACTTATATCATATATAATCATAGTCAACAGTAACTTTAGTCCCACGACGAGTGTATCTCGTCATTGCATGGTATGACATGAAAAATTACGACCTAGACTCGACATACAAGGTCCATGCATTTGCAAACGTAGAACTTACCGAGAACTTCGATTGTCAGAATCAAATTGTACAGCCTCAGAGAAACGTACACGAAAAGAAAGGTTCCTCGCTAAAAGAAAATGTCAGTTGTCGCATAACTCAATTCCTTACATCCGTACTACCGCAAAGGATTAACGACACCCACACAAGGTGCATGCGTTTGTAAATATATCGCGAATTTCGATTGTCAGAATCAAATTGTACAGTCTCTCAGAGAAACATGCGCGAAAAGAAAGGTTCCTCGCTGAAAGAAAATGTCAGTCGTCGCGTAACTCAATTCACAACCTTACGTCTGCACCACATCCGCTGAAACAACAGTTACAGCCTACAAAACGGATGCCTGGACGGGGCAAACTTTTCCTCGCGTCAAGCGTGGAACAATTAAATTTCTTTCCATCCCCCCCCCCCCCCCCGCGCCGTTGCACGCCTCGTTATAACATGTACACTCTCGTTTATTTTCTTTTGGCTACCCTTACCCTTTTTCCGCAGCGACGTTTTCATGCCTGGCCACCAAGATGTCGTTGATCTTCTCGCCGCGCAGGTGAACAACCACGGCCCGTTTCCCGCGATAACGAGCCGCGCCACTTTTCGGCCTCGACTACCGCCACCCTCTTCAACCCTTTCCGCCCGCTTCTTCGCGTCGACACTCGGTTAAACGCGGCCGCGCGCTTCTCAGCTGCGAGGAATTTTCCCAGAATGCCCGCTGCATTAATTAAAAACGTTGAAGGGTTGGGAAAAGTCTTACGTCCGCGGACTCCCGGTTGTAACAATCGGGGAAGAACGGTTTCCGACGTCGGAGAAGGGGTCGGAGAGGCAGGTCGAATGAGAATTATTCTGCAGACGTGGGAGAAAAGGGGACAAGTCGATTTTGTTGATGAAAGCAGCTGAAATTCGCGTGCGCGATACTGTTTAAACTGTAGACTCGACTTTTTGCGGTCTAAAGGCCTCGATTATTTACAAACGTGTATCTGTTTTTGAACTCTGGTAAACTTCGAGGAACGAGGCTTCGGTAATTAATAGATATCTGTTCCTTCTATTCGGTTCAACAAGTTTTCAATTCGACAGTTTACTGGCGTTGAATTATTCATTGGTTTCTATTATACGTAATCGAATATGTAACAAGCATTACGTTCAGGCCGCGTAATGCGACAAAATTAAAATTATACAGAAACGGTGATTATGAACTAGCGCGTACTGTTGCGGTTAATGCACTGATGCGTATTATTGGTTACACTAATTACGTTTTCTGTATTTGATATTATGTTTCTTGCACATGCTGCTAGCGAATTTTAAACTATTCCATTGTGCCACTCGTATACACCGCGTACGAATCAATTCGACATCAACAAGGCCATCGTGTGTTAATTACTTAGCTTTTTCTTCGATCTTAATAATCTGAACGCGCAAACCTCGAGCAGAAGCATAAAATTTCAGATTTCGTTCATTTGTTAAACACGTGGCGACAATATTTCTTTATTTCGAGACTTCTAACAAGCATTTTGCGCATGATTTATCGCCTGTGGCGGCCATATTGGTGCACGCGCGTCACTTGAGGGTGCAAGAGTACCTTCGAGCGACCTTTTCCCTTTTTGCTATGCATTTGTCGACCAATTAGAGATGGATCATCGTCCTATCGCTACGTATTTGTCAATCAATTAGTGATCGATCATCTTTCTCTCGCTTCTCTCGTAAAACTTGCAAATGGTGAATCCGTGTGATGAAATGAGCGCAGAATTCTTTGCAACGCTTTAGAACATCGCTCTTTCATTATTAGCTTAACGAAAGAGACACTATATATTGCTTTTGGAATTTTTGACACAGTTTTACGAAAGATGATGAATTATAATGCAACGAAGGGTGAAAAAATGGCAATTCTTAATCTATACATGCCTTTCGAAGGATTTCAATTGAACGCATTTGAAGAAGAATTATTTAACGATTTTGTAAAATTTCTCGCGCGTATATTATTTTATTAAACTGTTTTTTTTTTTTTTTTTAAGTCTGCAACCACCACAAAAGTGACCTGCGCCAAACAGTCGGCGTTTCCAAATATTTACATTCGTAGCTTTTTCGTTCTGCAGTTAAACGATTTACACTTGTTTCTGCAAATATTGCCGTTGCACGGACGCTTAAAAAAAAAAAATTGATTACGTTAAAAGCGAATTCGCCGCGAACAGAGCGCGCGTTCGCCTGATGAGAGATATTAACGGTTCGCTAATGACGTTTGTATTAATAACGTAACGTCGATAATAAATTATTCCTGTCCATTTTCTGATTGCCTGGCTAGCCTGTTAATGACTTTTATCTCTTAATGATACACGCGTTTGCATAGTTGCAATTAAGTTGCTTTTGTTCGCCAGCTAGTATTAATATACGACAGTGTGCGTGCAACATTTGTCGTTATTAGTTTTCTGAAAAATGAAATTTTGGCTCAGCGTTATTTCGTAACTCGTGGAAATCAAATTTATGGTACGAGCACCATAACTGGTTATTTTTTTAGAACGACTGCAACATCTACGTTGACCAACGCGTGTTATGGAAATTAATACAATATATGACGAATCGTACTTTTATTTGCCGTTTACGACAAACGGAAGCCACAGATTCATCGTCAAAATAATTACCGCTTTCCATTTTCTGCTACGAAACCATGGTCAGCGAATACTGTAATTTGAAAAATCCATCCCTCCAGTATCGGTACTATCGATTTCTGGAAGCTGGCCGCTGAGAGGTTCTATCGTATTGTGGTCGCGTGAGAAAAGGAGGCCAGTGGAACGTCAAAAGTAAAAAATGACGAATAGAAAAGTTGAAAGGATGTATAAGGGGACCGGAGTAAAAAGTTTCGCGTGCCCGCGTCTTTTCAAGCCTGTCTCGCGAGTTGCGGTTTGATGTACCGCGAGCAGAATTAGAATTTAGACCCCTGGCTTAGAGTTTCGTCAACTTTGCTTCTTTAAAATGGGGGTTTCCTTCTTCGCGGGGTCGTTGACGAGAGGCAACTTTTTCTCTTTCGCTTTTCTCGCGCGCAGAGACGATATCGCCGCTCTCGAACCGAATTTTATGAAGCTCGCGTTTTAAAAAGCGCGGCAGAACTGAATACTTTTTCCCCAGAACCGCGCTTTCTCCCAGCGAATTTCAGAAACGACGTGAATACCGCCGAGTGGATTCAGTTGGCGCGAGTTGTCTAATTAGGTTGAAATGGATTTAGAGATAATACGGGGATCTTTCTTCGCGCTCCCTTCCCACCGCCGATGAATAATGGTGGGTGTCATTCGCCAGAAAATTCCAGCACACGGGAGGAGGCGGTACTTCTTTTTGTTCCTACAGAAAACGCAATTTCCTCTCATTCTAATAAGATCCGCGATGGGAAATTACTGGCTGAAAGGTTATTTTCGTCGGGGCCAGAGATTAATTATTATAGATATTTAATTATAATTAATAAGCGTTTAGACACGGTCCATTGACCTTCGTTCGAATGCTTATTCAATGATAATGAATTACGTTTTTCACATGTCTTGTATCTCTATATTTCTACTTGCTCTATTAAATGTAAGAATATTGGTAAATACTAGACTTTAGACAATGACGGACTACATGATCGACTTTGTTTGAATTTGATGCAAAACAACGACGCTACTTTCCGGTGCCCCTAATACAATTACGCTTGTCTTCGTCAAAACCTTACAATCCCACGATCTAAGGGTCGTGGAAATCTGAAGCGCGTACCGCTTCGTATCACTGTGTGAGAATGCGTCTGTGTTAGAGGGAATAAAGGAAGACAGAGGGAAGAACGTATCGTCCTGGGCCTGCTAGTGGGCCCATCAGTAAGGCTACCTAGCAGACCCTGTCTTAGACGCTGGGATGTTAGAAACAGATCTAAATTTCCATTATATAGAAATTGGTTATCGTTTTACAAAACGAGTGCTCGCGAGAAACTGGTAAGTATGCTGTCCCTCTAATGGCTGTCAGAGGACCGCCAGAAATCTATCGTAGAAATCGACAGCAATTCTAAGGACCCTTCAAAGCCATGGCCAACAGCGCAGCTGCCGCGAGGGGAAGTTTCGCGACTTGCAGAGGGATTAATCGCGAGTCGCGTGGAACGCGTTATTAGGGCGGTTCTTATAAATGAATAAACCCAGCGATCGGTGAGCGGCGTCGCGTGGAATATATTTTTCCGGCCGCGTAACAGGCAGAGGATGAAGAGGAAAGATTAATCGCGGTTCGAGTTCCCCTCAAAGCGGACGGGATAGAGCAAACACCGCAGGAACAACCCCGCTAATTTAGTTTTTCATCCCAGCGGAGCCAGAGGGTGGAAACGTGTTCGTCGGTCGAAATTTGCTCCACGGAAATGTATTCGCCCCGCTAATTACGATCGCTATTATCGCGCGGCGGATCATTTGTTCCATTTCGTTTCGGCGATGAATAGGCTACCAGCGCGAGAACGCTCCGCGTCCGTTTGACTGGCATCCCGACGAAAACTAATTGGAAGAAATTGGTCGAGACAAAGGTACACAGACGCGATTCTATTCAAAAATCTCTGCGTATATAAGCTTCATTACGCGCCGTGAATTGTTGCGATTAAGCAACATTTATTACCGAATTTTAATGCATATCTTTTGCGTGTCCTGACCCGGTATGAAATTTCATAGTAGAATTATTTAAACGGTGCGAGCAATCGATCGTTCGCATCCCAATTTATTTTCTTCAGACTTGTTTCCCTGGCATGCTTTGTAAGATTTGTGCGCAACGTTTCGTAAAATTGACGAGTGACACCTGGTATCACCTTGTTTCGGATACTTTTCACGGCGAAACGACAAGCAAGACAACAGTGCTCATTCATGAATATGTCTTATCCGGTGACAAGTTTACGACACATAGCTTTCGCTATTGACCAGAAAACACCGCGAGCTTAAAATTCTTCATTGCAAATCCTACGTGAAACGAAAAGAAATAGCGCAAATTTTCGGTGTCGTCCGCGTCGCGGACTCTAGCCTAACCTAAACACGATTAATAATGCGTTCAGCGCTCGGTAAATACAATAAATATTACTTGGCCAACCTGAACGAGGAATCGTGGAATACGAAGGGGCATCAGAAATCCAGGAACCTGCAGTTTACCCTCGAAAGCTGCAGGTTATCTGGAGCGTTCCGTTTAATTACCCCGGAAGCTGGAAGCCCGTAATTGCCAGAGAAAGGCGGCAGTGGAAAGGGGTCGCGAACGATGGCGATTGTTGGGGAGTCTTAAGTCTTGGCGAGATCGCGATCCATTCGTTCGAATAGAGCGATTCCTCGGCGGTACGTCGAAGATGTCTCGAACGGTCGTTCGCATAGTTGCGAAAGAATTTTCTAACTATCCTCGCGAAAGCGGAACTGTTTTCGTTCCCGTTCCAGCGCACTCCTAATCGAGAGTTGGCAATTTCCGCCGGAATTCACCGATGGCCTCCATCGCGTCGCCTCCTCGCAATGATACGGGGGGGGGGGGAGAGGGGGTTAGACGTTGAAACGCGCTAGCGTCGATTCATTTGTCAACGTGTGTCGTTGAAGCTTGCCACGTCCGGACGACTCACCCCTGGAACGCGCCCCAGGGCGTTCGACAACTATGCGATCCTCCCCTCTTTCAACGTTTCTTTGAACGCGTTTTACCTAACTGAGTGGAAAATTAAAGCGCGATTTTTGTCGTCCATCGATGGTGGAAATTTGAGCGGTCGGGTTAGTGCTGTTCTGGTTGAGTTCGCGAAGCAGTTTCGCGTCTGAGGTAGGCCAGTGCTGTTCTGTTTGAGCCTGTAAAGCAGTTTCGCATTGAGGTCAGTGCTGTTCTGTTTGAGCCTGTAAAGCAGTTTTGCATTGAAGTGAGGTTAGTGCTGTTCCGTTTCAGTTTGCACGACAGTTTTGCATTGAGGTCAGGTCAGTGCTGTTCTGTTTGAGTTTGCAAAACAGTTCTGCATTGCTGTTCTGTTTGTGTTTGCAAAACATTTTGTGTGCTCGCACTTGATCAAATAATAGTTCAAATTCGACAATTAATGAGATGAACCAAAAGTGAATCTGTCGCGCATTTAAGAAAGCAACCTAAACGAATCCTTTCGCAGCTTCGAATAAAAATTCAAATTCGACAACTAATGAAGAAAATTCGCGCAAATGGTTCGGCGCGTAACGAGCAACCCTTCCTCGCAGGATCAGCCAGCGAGGAGAAAAGTTTGGCGAAGCGAGTGGCCTCATCGCGGAAACTGAACGCGTATTTCAAAAAGGAACCCCGCGGACAACAGGCGCCGCGTTAATTATTTGTTTTCAACCGAGCTTCTTGCGCTTACCAAGGGATAAAGCGAACCCAGCCGGGCGAATTAGTTTCGCTAGGATTAATCGTGTCCGTGGTTAAAATGGCCGCAGGATTCCGGCGGTTCCTCCGGTTTCAAACGAAGCCGTTTCGCGATGCTCGCCGCTGGATTCCGCACCTTCCACTCTATACGAGAGATGGAAAAAACAAAAGAACGCCAGATGGGTTCATTTGCGCGCGTCCAACTTCGAAAAATTATGCAACAAATATACGATTTCATTGTGATGTTTCGTCGATCGAGGTGCAGTACTTCCAAGGCGAAGTTTCATTTTTAGATCTTGCTTGGCAAGATGCTATTCAATTATTAGCAAACATTGAGCACACTTTTCTAAAGCAAAAGTCCAAAGGATTGTTGCAGGATCAACAAAGTATAGTAAGAACGATCTTTGTTCGACTCGTTTCCAAAATGGACGACTACTTTTAGAAAAAGAACCTCGAAACTATCATCGACAGTCTACTTTAGCTCCGTTCGTACGAAATATGTATCCGCAGTCCGGTAATTAGAATTTACGCGTTAAAAGTTTGTTCGAAAGCAGCGGACGGAGTTCTGGTAAGAAAAAACGGAAGTTTGTCCATCAGGGTTTCGGATTTTCGATTTTCAGCTGCTCAATGGCGAACCGATGTGTTGTAAAACCCGGGACTTTCCACAGCGGAAGGGAAAAATAGTTTTTAACAGTTCCTGGGGATTGATGCAAGAATTCAAAGCCTTCCTCGAAGTTTCTTTCTCTGGCGTCTGGCGCATAGGTATCGCGGCACCCTTTCAAGAGGCGAGCCGAGCACCAAAAGGAAACTGCTTTCAGAAAATATCGCGCAAGTTACTCTCTTTCTACGAGTCGGTTTTAAATAAATTTCTGTCTTATAATAATTACTAAATTTATAACTCTTTGAAACAGAATTCAATTCTCCAAGAGGAACCTTGAACTTTTGTTTCCACAAGAAACATTTCGTTTATATTTTTGGCGAGGGCAAAATACGCTGTTTCGTATCAAAATATTGCGTTCTATAAATTAAAGATCGTCCGCAAAAGGCGCGCGAGTAAATAAATCCGATTTGGTCGCAATCAAAATTGCAAGATGTCCAGCGAAATTCAATATTTAACTAGTTCGCTGAATAAATCTCCGCTGGATATTGTTCATATAAATGGAAAAATGCAGAGAAGCTGAAATCTGAATGCATAGAAAACTGTATTGATTTTCGATGGAAACAATTCTTACTTTTTCTTCTTCCCTCAAACGTTAACGATCTATTTCGACATTATAAGACACTAATACTCTGGTTTACGCTCTTAAGGCATGAGAAAAGAATCATCGTAAAACAGGACAACGTAAATTTACGGTGTAATGGTGTATTTCATAATATTTCAAAGTATTAGAAGAAATTATCTCCTCGCGCATTATAAAAAATTGCCAAAAGTCGAAATCCTTCTAATTCCATACTCTAACTTTGACTTAAAATTCAACTCTTTGCATATTTGTATATTAATTAATGGCTGTGCAGCTTGGCTAACAAAAGCATAATGTCAAGTCTTCGCGGATGTTCAAACAGAAAGCTATTCGATACTTTTCGTAGCAGAAAGATTAAATTTATGCCATTAGACTCGTATTCGTTGTCGTTTTTCATTGTTACACCTTCTTTTTTTCATCCTTCTCGAGTTTTGATTAAAACCAGATGTTTATCTGTTACAGTGCTTGCACGAGACTCACGAAAGTGCCAGCGTGCGTCAGTCGAGGGTGCACTTGGTACCCAAGATGACCTTCGATCGAGAAATGGCGCCTTGTTCTGCTAATTAATCACAGTGGCTATCTCTCCGCTCTTTACTCTCTCGCTGCTTGCTCTCAACTGAACCGTTCGCCCCGAAAATTCACTCTGTTCCACATATATTCCACCCCTCCTCGAACTCACCTTCGCGCCACCCTCTCGACTTCGATCGAGATATTTATTTCCTTCCAAATTTCCAAGCATATCTAATCGCACGTCATCGAGCAATTCACATCCTACACTATTGATTATTTAATTTACAAATAATCTTGATTCGATTTTTAAAGCAATAAGATTCCTGATGAAGTTAATCTCCAGTTTAGAGCACAAACGAATTTAGTTTGTGGAAATTACAATATAAATTTAATTTATTATACTATAATATGTAATTTTAATCAAATTCATATTATAATGTAAATTTAATTTATTACACTACAGTATTTAATTTTTCTTAAATTTATATTGTAAGGTAAAGTACACTAAACCTTGTTGTGCAACAGCAATTCAAAAAGGGGTTGTATTTACGATGCGACCATAAAAGATCATTAGTGTAGCTGTTCAACGCCGGAAAAAGTAAACATAAACAGTTGTAACAAAGAAATATTCTTCGTGTAAATGGTGTATATGATAATAAAGCTATCTTTGAAGAAAGACATATGTATTACATTTTTCATAATTAATCCTCGCACTATTTTATAAATGTAATGCCTCCAACGTACATGTAACTCTTACTTGTACCTTTTGTGTGCCACATAAGAACTATAATAATTAATTATCGTTGTACGTCAGACACACATAATCAATTTTTAATATACTTTAGTGGTTGACTGCAATTTAAACTGCCAAAATTTACTTTCATCCAATCTGTAATCGTTCGATCTTAAAAAATCAAACTCTCAAAGTTCACTCGAAAATTGTCGAATTCTAGTCACCACTCTGAAAATTGACACGATTAATAATGTACCAAAGTGATTGGCTGCAACTTACACTTAATTAATTGACACAATTTACTCTGAACCCCATTTATAGTTATGCGATCTAGAAGGTGCCAACAAGGTACTAAATAGGCCAGGAAATTAATTTCAAATGTATCTGGACTCCCAAAATGACAGCGTTCGACATCTGAATCTCAGCTCTAGAGGACTTGACAGGTTTCAGTGTGATTGGTTCGGATGATATCGATGCCAAATAATACTGCTCGATACTTGATTGAACATGAACTGCTGATCGCTTCGAAGATCGAGAGGGAAAGGCCCAATATGCTTTCGATACTGAATACCGATTGACCACTGACTAATTGACAATTGAATGATCGATTCAGTTTAAGATCAAGTCCCTGCTATCCTAGAATGATTTTCCGATTTCTAGTTTGCGTCAATAATATCAGAATTCAACAACTTTCGCGTGAACTTTAAAAATTTGATTTCTTTAAGATTGATCGACTTCAGATGGGATTCAGAGTAAATTGTGTCAACTGATTAAGTTTAAATTGTAGTCGACCACTTTGGTATATTGAGAATCGTGTCAACTTTCAGAGTGGCGAGCAGAATTTGATAACTTTTGAGTAAACTTTGGAAATTTCGTGTTTTAAGTATCGCAAAAATGTCAGTTGTAGTTTGCGACTGCGATCGTTTCACAATGCACATGTTATTTATCGAATAAAGCTTTGTCGTTTCTTTTCTAAGAGAATCGTCGATATCAAAAAGCTAAACAAGAACTTCAATTCTGATTATTATTCCAATATCTTTTTCTGCTACAAAAGCTATTCGTTTCACGTTATCTGTTATTTATCGAACTGTTCGCTGTGCATTAGGTCAAACGATTCTTCTTGTAATTTCCAATTAATTGATATACATCCTATTTGAACGACGGGTACAACACATTAATTGGTCTGGTCCTGCAATTTTAGATCACGTATGCGATGTATATAGTCGACAATCCAGCGATAATTACACGTTATTCCCAGGAGCAATTAAGAGACGTTTATATAATTCCATTTGTAGAATTCACGGGAACGAATTATAAGTCGTATAATTAATAGCACAAAATTGGATTACGTTAATCATTGAGAGACATCAATTATTTCACATACACCTTGAATATGATAACTGATGATAACTGATTATCATTTTTACTGAGAAGCTACTTAATGGCGCTTAAATATTCTACGAAATAAAAGCATTAACAGCTTTCGTTGTTGTGAAAATTAGCTTGATCTGATAATAAACCAACAAGTACAAAATTTCAGCTACATTAATTTTTTCTATATAATTATTGATTACAATTTTAACGAACAAGCGTGAGATTTATTGCGTTTAATGCTGGTATTCGTGGCAGTCATAAAATATCGTCACCTTATGTAATGTGTTTACCCTCGCGACACTAATTACGGATATTCATTTTGAACGGCAAAGCGCTCCTTAATTAATCATTTTGGTTTTATTCATGTTAAGCTCGCCGAGCTTGAATGGCATCGCTTTGCGGTTAATTACCATTGGTGGTTCGAAAATTGAGAAAAAAGGAGTTCTTAGGGTCCATTGAAAATATGAGAGAGGGATGAAGAAGTCTTGCGAAACGTCGCTTCTCTAACGCTTCCGGTGTGCATATTACGTACACAAGTAGACACCTAAATCGAAGTCAAATATCTCTGAGCGAGACTGAATATACGAGAAAACTAGATGGAGAGATTTTTACAAATTCCACGTCAATGCGAGAGCATTTCGTGTAAATACACATTTGCGTAGCATTGTTCAAGACGAGACGCGCCATCTTACTGCTAGCTGAGGTTAGTTTCACGCGCGTCGCACAGAGATGAAAGCCTTCGAGGTAATCCTATTGCTATGTGTGTTTTTTTTTTTTTTTCTCGCGTAGGAAATGCTGAAAAGGCAGCCACGACAGACGAGAAAAACGATGATTTTGGGGCCAAAATTTGCCACGACGAAACGTTATTGGCTGTCCGCTCGCTTGTAGATGGGAAACCAGCCGCGTAAGTGGCGGAAGCGGCCCCAACTCTGGAGCAAAAATGGCTGCATGGGGAAATCTCAGGGTAGTAATGGGAAGACAAGCCTTCACTTGTGAAATCTTATGCGTTCCGCTGTACAGCTTCGTACGATGTTATTTCTCTCGTGCGCGCAGAGGAACTTGGGTCAATTCGAGCCATCGTTTCAGCGCATCAGACGGCGCTCGACTTTGAAACAGAAGTTCGAGCTACGATAATTTAAATCGAGTCTTTTCAGACAGCTAAAGAGGTTCAGCGTTACAAATACTTTGAAGATTGCTGGGATTTTTCGCTCGGGGATCCATCGGAAAGTATAAAACAATATTCGCTGCAGAAATGGCTGCTTTCAACTCTTCTATAACGCGATTAATTCACACCGCGTTATATGGAAACCGCGCTCTAAGAAACTCAGAAGTGAGTGAAATATAAATCAGTTCTATAAAAATTGCATTCTCAGAGCATCTTTAAAAAGAAACCTTTACCTTTTACCATTTCTCGACGAACAGAAATAATAAATTTGAGTCAATGGATTCGATGGCAACAACAGACTCCACAAAATGGAGATTTCCAAGGGCCTGGCGTCGCACGTGAAAAGCTTCTTTACATTCCAAAAACATTGATAAAACGTGTTTAGTGCTGCGCGGCGGCAGGAAAATTTAGCGAACGCTGCTTCGAGGTATCATCGAGGAGGGGCAGACAATGGAGTAGCGTGGACCGGAAACGCGAGACGAAACACGACGCTCCGGATGGAAAACCGGTGAAAAAGGCGGGGTGGGTCGGCGGGACGAGGGTGCAAATTAAATTGACTTCGTTAGGCCGTTGCAATAATTGGTACGCGGTTACATTCTTCAGTGGCGGAAGAGCGATGGAAAGTTTCGTAACCCGGCGGCTAAAAAAAGCGAAGAAAAAAACCGCTGTCGAATAAGGTCTGCGTATCTGCATTAACGACTGCGGGAGCGCCGTGCTGCAAGTTTTTTATTATGAAACGCGAGCTATATTTTCATTGGAGAACGCGACCACCGGGTTCCGAGCGGTGGGTGAAAGCAGATCAGCTGGGGTAAGAAAAGGAACGAGTCGGGGCTGGTTGTACAGGGTGTTCCGCGGATAAAAGTGTCTGGTAGAATTCAAAAGCGTTGAAAATCGCGACGGAATCCCGTGAAAAAATTAGAATCTACGAACTCCGTCGAGTAGAAAATATTATACGCTAGCCGCACTTGTGCAATTTTTAGGAAACGGTTTCTCGATAGAGATGGATATCTGGAGAGAATGTTAACCCTTTGCTCTCGAGAGGAGACTCAGTCGCCAGAGAATGAAGATGAATTTGATTTTGAATTGTTGAAAAACGAGTTGCTATTTAGCTCGATCGAAAAAGTCGTCGAGCGCGAAGGGTCCATTTTTTACGTTTGATTTTCCGAGTAGAAGAATACCAAGACGCATGAACTTTGTTCGTCCTATTAATGTTACGAAATATGTTCCTGTTGCATCGATAACAACGTTGCAATCTTTGCTTCTTTTACGTCGTAGCGGCCATTGTTGCGCACGCAGTAATAATCCTCTGCATCGTATCTCACGGAATTGTTGGTATATCTCGATGTTTCCCATAAGAAAAAAAAGTCAGCAGGATGCTATTTCCTTCGTGGTATTTGTTCGTATTCGACGAACAAAGTCAAATATCTCAGAAACCTTTTTGGTACCTTTTTTTTACACAGAATATACTGTTGTTCTATCGATTGGAAATCGTTCCATAAATCATACAACTTTCGCGTTTGATATCGCATCTCGAGCTAATTTCAAGTGGACGCGGTTCGCGAGACACACTGTACAATACTTGGCTCGGAAAATGGTTAATATAGGCGATATTCTAATTGGAATCGCAGTAGAAATTGCTAATTAACACCCATAGACCCCGATGGACCTTTCTCTCGGTGTTTTACGACTCAACAGAGAAGACAGTGCGCGAAACTAATGAAATAAATGAGAAAATCAAAGCTGGTGAAAGTAGACGAAGTAAAGTACAGGCATATGGCAGCTAAAAACGCAACGGAGGAGGCAGTTCCCGATTGGAAGCTACTTGCAGCAGTTCGACTCGTGGACTACGGAAATTAGTGGCGCTCTCGAGTACGGAAAATGGCTGCTGCTTGCGACGGCTGAAAAATTGGTGCTCCTTGCGGTTACGGAGCAATTAGTTGTGCTTATGGTTAAGCGAAGATTAGCGCTGCTTGCGGCTTAACTAACGAAATTTACCATCGTGCTAGTTGCAATTGCGGTCACTTTCCTAATTTCCGATTAATAATATTGCCCTTTGCTAACTGTTGGATTTTTAAAGCAGAATATTAGTTAAAACATCAGATCTGCACCAACTGACCAACTGCACGTGTATGCATAAAATTTTCATTTGGGAAATAATTACTGTCACGTGCATTCCTCGTCTCTGAAGCACCTTACTTGCCAACTTTTACGATATAAAAACAAACTTCCTCTCTAACTTCACCTATTATTTTCCGCTATTTCCATGCACCGCAAATGCAAACTTGACATCATTTAAAATGCAAAAATTTCTCACAGAACTCAAACGTTTTCTTACAAAACAAAGTAACCTTGCACAAATATCGCGAAAGCAAAACTTGTATCACCGCGCACGCAGTGTTTAATTAAGGACCAGGAAATCCCACATCCATCCACAAAATTGGCATTACGTACAGCGGAACGAGAAGTCCCTTTAACGGAGCCTGAATAATTCTATTCGCAGATGATCCGTGATCCAGCTCGACCGCCTCTTCCAACTCTTCTAATTCAGAATTACACGCTCGTTCTGACGCGGCGTCCCTCGCTAAGCAGAACTCACAACTGCGACAGAGCGACGTCAAAGGGACGAAAGTGTTGTCAGAATAGGCGGCCGCGCGGTGAAATATTCAAACGCATCACGGATTCAACGAGAGAGAGAGAGAGAGAGAGAGAGAGAGGGAAAGAGAGAGAGCATGCGGATTCGAACGCGGCTCGAATCTCGTCGAGAAGATAATTTGTCGGCGGACAGCAAACACCGAGTTCGCTTCTCGGTTCCAACGAGTTCCCGGCCAGTCCGCGGGTAAATACGTTCCCGGGGATTAATAATTAAAACCGAGGCCGGAGAAGCCGTGGAAATCCGTCGATAAATCAACCAACGATGATCTTTCACCGCGACACTGCCGAATGGACTTTCCGTGCTCCCCTTTGCAACATTCATAACACTTTCGCAGCTGACGTCACGTCATCGCGCGTAAATATTCCCTTTTACGGCCACCGCAACTATCGTATGTGGGACAATTTGCATTGCGGGGCGGATGCCACTCGAAGAACGCTTCGGGAAGCGGTATTCCAGAGTAATTTGGGGAGGAGACATTTGTTTCGCCATACGTGCTGCCATTCGTATCGGAGGGTTTTATTTGAGCCGAAGAACCGCTCGCTGCGAACCACCTCTGACGAATTCTTCCTTGAGACTGCTGATATAGGTTGATCGCGGAACCGACACGCCTCGCGCGAAACAATCGTTGAGCATCATCGACGCTTCGCGTTCGTATTGCATTTCAAACTTTGATGCTACACTGTTAATGACCCTTTGCGCTAGGATGTCCCTTCTGAGGGCCTGGAAGAAAACACGCGCAGACTCTGCGTCGTCATTTTCCTTCAAGCGAGGGGACCTCAGATTTTCTCTCGAGTGTTTCCCTCGAACATAATTATTAATAAAGAATAATTTGTGTCGAAAGATTCAGAGACACTTCCACAATAAACGGCTCGCGCTATAGTTGCGTTACGGATTGAAAGATCAGTATATAACATAAATAACGGCTGTCAATTTCATTCTTCGCGCAATTCAGCCGCGTCAACTTGTCCCACGCCGGTCTGTACGATTTATTCGCAGCGAGATACAACCGTTCAACGCTTAGGTTAAATTTATACAGAGCAAACCGTGCATTGTTCTCGCAGATCGGAGGGATCGAACCAACTGTTTGCTTAAACGCGGCGAGAGACAATTACGCGGAGCCTTTTGAATTTGTTCGAAAAATAGATTCCGGCCGTGATGCACGGTCGCGCGCAGTTTATTTCCGAATCTCCCGTAAATCCTTCGCTCCGCAGCACCGCGTGTGCCCCGCGACAAACCCGGCCCGTTCCCGAAAAAAAAGTAAAACAACCAAGTAACTCGTCGGCAAACTAAAAAATTTACGACTGCAGAACTGTATAAGCAGATGCGTCACTCGGCACCGAGGACAGAGTAAGCAACGAAGCGGCACGTGTACGCGCAGAGACAAGGCGGCTTATCGTCGTATTTGCGCGCACAACGCGCTATCTCGCTATCTGTTCCCATCCGAGGGCTCAAGGTATGCAAATTCCCTGTCGCAGCCGAAAATCCGCTGCTCAAGTTCGGTGGATGCGCGGCCATTTAACGGGAACTTTCTCCAACTTGCTCGCCGCGGCGGCTTCCCTTTTTCGTCCGCGATTTCGGAAACGCGCGGGAATTATGCGAGCGTCGGGCGTAAATTTCAACAATTAAGAGCGGAATTGAAACGAGCCGGGGAGCGGGGCATTTTGCTTTGACTCGATGAAATTGAATCCGCCGGTTTAAATTGAATTTTCCCGCCAACACCGACTTCCAAAGTGTTTGCCTATCCTCTTACCAAGTTATTCTTCTTATCTCCCGTGAGCCTGTTGGCTGTTCCACCGCGACGAGATCCTTGCTTCGACTTCCCTCGATCCTTTCTCCGTCTATTTCGACTCGCGGGCCGCTGAAAATATCGCGCAGCTTCGATTTCCGGATGCACGAGTCGTCGCAGGGTTCTCGAACCTCGCGTCATCGCGAATTTACATATACCGCGGGCATGGAAACGAAACGTGTCGAGTAAAGTATTCCAGAGCTTGGTTTTCGAAGAGAATGATGAACCCTTCCAGTGCCGAGCGAAATTCAAATAATTTACGAAGCTTTAAGGGAAGGGTTGCGAAAAATGGGAAGCTCAAAAAGGAGCACGTTGAGAATTGGAGGAACAAGGAATTAGAACTGTACTGAAAGTCTGCTCAAAGGGTTGAAGAACGTCTACGGAAATCATTCGCCTCCCAGGATTTGCAACTCGTCGCAACGGATTCGGTTCGCAGCCTCGTCGTTACGCCGCTTGTGCACAACCGCGGTACCACTTCCGGAATCAATAACCCGCGAATCTCCGTTTTAAGCCCGGGATGATAGAAATCTGGAGAAATGCAAAAAACATCGCGACGCTTTATTCCACCCTCGAGAGCAATCTCCGTTGGCTGCGCTCGTCGCCAGGGACGTCGGAAGAAGTATTGAAATGTTCGCCCGGTGACTGGCGAACGGAAGCGTCTCCTCTCAAGATCGACGCTCGCGTAGACGTGGCAATAAAACGGTTATAAAAAATTCGAAGGCTCCCGCCTCGAAAGCGGGACAATAACACGTTCCTCGCTCGATGGAAGACACAAATCGCCTCGGCGTTCGGCGGTCTTCGATGGCGGAGCGTGGTCCTTGGGGAGCTGGTACGGAAGTCCGAGCACGAAGTGCACTTCCTTGTAGAACGTTCGCTGATGACGAGCAGGAAAAAGGGGCGACGACGAGCGGGACGCGGTGTCCAGAGGTCAGGTGTCACGGAGCAACGATATTCGGGAAACGCGGTAGCTGAGTGTTTCCTAAGGAGCCATTAGAGCGCGCAAAGATGGCCGCGAGAACGTGTCGCCATCGAGTATCCTGGCTTTAAAGCAATTATCTACGATGTTACGTCTAACTTTGAGCGGACGGTACCCATTACACGGTAAATTGGACGTGTTACTTCGTGTTATGGTTTACGGTTGAACTGGTTAAACTGTTTTATAAACTGCAATTTTTAGAAACTTCACAGCTTCGTATTTGTTTGCTGTTAGTCGCGAGCGTTCACTGACGAGAAACAAGGAATTCTCGTTCTCACGTTTCCTCCTCGCGTCACTTCTGATTAGAGCAAGTTTGCGTTACATCTGGAGCCTTGGGACGTCGCTATACAAATTAAAATGGCTGAACACATTCCCGTTTTGATAATTATTAAACAGAAATGCACGTTTCTCATTTTACTCTGCATTATTCAATTGAAGCAAAAATAGAAATAGTATGAAAAAATCATTTTTTTTTTTTTTTTTTTTAAGTTTGTTGCGATTGAAATATAAATTTGCTGTTACGAACAATGTAAATTTTTTATTATTCCATTTACCTAACTGTACGCATCAATAATAATGCAGAGTATTAACACGTTGACTGTCACGCTGAAAGCACGTGTCGCTCGAATAAAAATAAATTTTTCATTTTCGATTCAACGAAAATTTTTACTCGTTCGATAGCGTGCATTTTATTTCAAAGCTTTCTTTAATCAGTGCTGACGTTGAAAACGCGTTAACTGGCAATTTTCATTCAACTTTTACGATTACAAATAATTGATGTAAATTTAAATTTAGGATTTCCTATCATCGTCGTCGTTTTATTTTAGCTTTAATAATCATTGTGAGAAAAGAGGAGACGAAGTACTTTTGCAGAAGAGTCGAACAGTCGAAATGTAATGTAACCTTTAACGTAATGTAATCTTTAATAAATAAGGTTTAGATTCTATTTTCCCTGAATAATAAATACTTATTGCGAAATTTGTGAAACTATTTGCTCAGTTTTTTAATAAACGCATGAAATAATTACGGCGATACAGCTTGATTACTCTAATATTATTCAATAATTCAGGGAATCCATCATCGCTTCCGGCAACAAACGCGGACGATGCAACTGTCTGTTTGAATGTTAATAAGATGTCCAAGGCGGTTCAAGGAAGCTGAATAAACAGTCGTATAAATGAATTTCATTAGCGGCTTTCATAGCCGAGCCAGGAGAAAAACGTGTACCGTGACGGTAAATTTCATAAAAGAGATTCTTGCTGTTCCGGTAACCGGAAGTAAAAGAAAAATGCCATTAACGTTTCTCGCGACAACATCTCCCGTTGAAATTCAACGACTCGTGCGAGAAGGAGTCAAGCGTGCGTGGTGTACGATCAATTTTATTTCAAATTAATTATCGTAGACTAGCATCGCTGAGTTGTGCTTAAAAATTCTGCATTTACTCGTCCTAATTGTTCTTCCAAATGACTTTTAATAATTTCGCGTGTGCCATTTTTCGTGGACATTTAAAATTGTAATTAGAATAATTTGAAGGTTCGAAAATTCGAACGTTTGAACGATTTTTTAATGAAAAAACGTTTCATGGAATAAAAGTTACTTGAAATTTACGTACACGGAAGTATTGGAAATTCATGTCTCAAAGTCTGAATTATTGTCAGATATATATTATATCTTTCTTTGAACTTTGGCAAACTTTCAAAAACAAAACTTTAGTAATTAACAGGTATCTATGCGGTTCAACAAGTTTTCAATTCCACAGTTTACTGGCGTCGAATTATTCATTGGTTTCTATTAAACATAATCGACTATGTAACAAGAATTACGCTCAGACCGCATAATGCGACAAAATTAAAATTAAAGAGGAACGGTGATTATGAAATGGCGCGTTCTGTTGTGGTTAATGCACTGATGTGAATTAATGATTACACCGATTACGTTTTCTGTATTTGATATTATGTCTGCCGCATATGCTGGCGAATTTTAAACTACTCCATTGTGTCACTCATATACACCGCGTACGAATTAAATCCACATTAACGAGGCCATCGTGAGTTAATTATTTAGCTTTTCCTTCGATCTTAATAATCTGAACACGCGAATCCTCGAGCAGAAGCATATAAATTTTGTATTTTCCAAATTACGGACGCATCGTTCATTTGTTAAACACGTGGCGACAATATTCCTTTATTTCGAGATTTCTAACAAGCATTTTGCAAGCATATTTCGAGTCATTGTCCAATAGCCGAGGCGCTCTCAGACGTATCGCCTGTGGCGGCCATATTGGTGCACGCGCGTCACTTGAGGATGCAGCGGTACCTGCAGCGACCTTTTTCCTTTCCACTGTGCATTTATCGACCAATTAGAGATCGATCACGGTTCTCTCGCTTCTCTCGTAAAACTTGCAAATGGCGAATCCGCGTGTTTCAAGGAAAAACAGGCGTTCACACCGAGGCGTTGTAAGTCAACGCTTGAACATAGAGAATTCTTTACAGAATTCGTTACAACACTTTACAGCATCGCTTTTTCATTATTAATTTGACAAAAGAGACAGCGATAAAAGACAGAGAACAATAAATGCAGTTATTATTGAGACTAATAGAAAGAACGCTCTTGGGTGTGCGCGTAAAACTGAAAACGCTAAAGTAGCGATCATCCATTCATTTGCGAAGTAATACTTGGTGCGCGATTTTCCGCGGATTTTCCGGTATATCGCGGTAAGATTTGCGCCGTGGGTAAAGAAGGAACTGTTACTTAATTCCGGACGTCCGTATAAAAACGTGGATACGGTCGCGGTATCGCCGTGATAAAATCAAGCCCCGTGGCACGCCGTAAATGTACTTATCGTTAACATAATTGGCTTCTTATTAAGCAATTTCACCGCTAACTCGCTGTACCGGAGGATTTTTCTCCGACGTTAGAACGGATAAGCCGAATACGCGGGACATTTAATAAAGAAAAAAGGCTGGGACGGACAATTTGAAATGCGATACCGTGGGATTAAATAAATTTGCATAGAAATAGGACGAAACTGGCGAGCCAGCTAGGAAATCGAAAAAAATCGCGAACGCTGTTATTTTGATACGCGGTAATACGTGTTTCGGATTTAATTGAAGATAACCACGATGGCGTCTGCATTTTACTTCGACCTTAAGCTTGATCACGCGCAAGCTTTAATTATTATATCAGAATAATAGTGGACTGTACCCAATTTACACTGCGTTACACAGTAGACTCGATTGGTTTAAGAATCTAAGGAAATTTTCGATTTTCTCTTTGCACGAATTATACTGCAAACGTGATCGTAGTTGACGTTGATTTAAATAAAATTGCTCTGACTACCTTTCGAACCTTACAACTTGCTCTTATTGAATTATAAAATTGCTCCGCCCTTTTGCACTTCTGCAGAAGGTTAAATAGCTTCTGTGAAATGTGTATTTGGGGAATAAGACGCGCTGATTCGTCGATAGCAAAAATTGTGAAGTGCAGCTTCCCACGAGTGGGTTTTAATTCGTCCTCTGAAACGATGGAGGTGGAAGACTTAATGGCACCTTGCGAGTACCAGTTTCACCCTCGAGTGAGACAAATGGAAATCTCGCGCGTCCCAATTGATCGCAAACGAAGGAGCTCCTCGACTTTTGGCGAAATTTTCGACTAATGGAGCTGGAAACTATTGTCACGAATATCAGAAATTCTGATTGAAATAACCGCTCCTTTGCTAGGAGAATTTCGTATCGTTGATTGAACTGCGAAAAAGGTAAACGCGCAGAGTTCACTGTGCTAGAATAAAAATGTTATCTGCGTTGAAGGTGAAAAAATTGATTCTGCAAAGGTGAGGATATTGGCTAAGAATGCGAACGAGAAAAAGGAAATTCTTCGACCGCTCAGAACTATTGAAGGCTAAACGTTGCGATACCATTTTTCTTTTCTTTCGTTATTCTTTCCTCCGTGTTTAACTTACTTTGCGAAACGGATTATAATTATGTGTATAATATTCTAATTACAAAGTAGCTGGAAATTTTCACTTTACTACTCTAATATTGCACCTTTATTATAGAGATAGCACACCTGCAATATGGTTGCATTAAAGAAATAAAGATGACCTTAATTGTCGTATCTGCTAATATTATCTTGCACTATATCCGAATTAAAAGTAACATAAATAACTTAATACAGTAAAAAGTGTAAAAAACACTATGCGTTTCCATTTTTTGCGATTAAAGTAAAAAGCTTTTGGTAAATATGGGTGGCTACATACGGGTTATTTAAAGTGGTTCAAGAATCGTTGGTACTATGACGAGGTACATCAAATTATGGATGCATTTAGCAAATGCACGGAATATTTCGAAAATTCAAAAGCTTAGTCCACGCAATTGAAATGAAATCTTTGCACTTTGCTGAGAAAATTCCATCGCGCATTTTGTGTTTCCCGTAATCTAATTGTTGCTGTTGTTTCGTAAAAAGGGGGTATTCGCAGTGGATAATTTGACACACACGCGCGTAAGACGGGTGTTCTTCTGACAAGAACGAAAGCCAAGGTAGAGTAGAGAAAGAAAATGGCCCCTTAAATAGTTGGAGGAACGTATAAGAGAAGCTGGAGCTTCTTAAGCGGTGCAACAAATTTCCGTTATGCAGTCATTAAAATCGAAATTGCCCTAGGACGTCGCTACGTTTAACCTAAAATGGCTCCATTGCAATTCCGAACGAGTTCTAGAACTTATAACTTCCGCCAGTTATTACGTATTATACAATTATTACTTAATTCTTGTCGTACGACGTTACTTTGCCTGTCGTTCCCTATGAATATTTATTTAGAATATAATTAACTTGAAGCGCGTGAGAAGGAAGACAAGAAAGAAGGTTTCGTGCTGGACTCATCGATAAGGGTACCAAAATGGCAGAGTAGCGCCTTAGACGTGGAGGCGTTAGGGACAGCACTAAAAAATTCTGTTACATGGAAACGAAGGTGGAAATGAGTGCTAGCGGGAGACTCGTGTTATCAGTTTTAAGATTAAGTAGCTATCCTTCTAGTGGCGAGTATTGGAAGGCCACCACAAAGCCATGGAATTCCGATACAGTCGCCATTGCGATCTGAATACTTGTTTCCTCGCGTTTGCCTACCAGATTTTACATTTTCAGTTTATTAATGCTCGTCAGAGCTGAAACACCTTGTAAGCTTAGTGTTTGTTACGATTATTGTTCAGAATACACAGATTTCCCGCGTGCAAAGTTTGGAAACAGCCACTTTCCTTCACTTTTGAAGCGCGTAGCTTCGAGTAGCTATGTAAATCGCTTCCAAAATGACGGAGTCGCATCTTAGACGTTGTTTTTCGTATCTGAAGATCGCTATCAGCCTAGAAAGTCGCCACAACTCTAAGAAATTATTCTTAAATTCTGCACTGTTCCTCGAAAATTCATAAATTCGTGGAAAGGCGCCTCCGTAGAGTAACTGGCGCAATAATATTTTCATTTTATTCTTACACGCAAGAGCTAATTAAATTATAGAAGTTTCATAGTCGATGAAGTAAAGTTTTCTCTTCTTACGCGAGCAATTTCCCTCGTTGCCTTCGTAAGTCGTGCGTTACGGACAATAACGTCGTTTGAGAGCGCAATTCCATAAAGTCAGCCTGAAAAAATACTTGGAACTTACATAGAATTTCTTAGAGGGTCGTTCCGGAGTTAAAGTAAACTGTTCTTTCCGGTACGTTAAAAGCTAACTGTCTAATTAGTGTGATTATGTTCTTGAAAAGAATTCCTAGGAAAATTGTTCTATCTTTCGCCACAGGGAAACAGCCAGAAGGAAGTTGTTATTTCCTGCTACGCTTTGTATTTTTTAGAAGAGAAATATATAACAATCTTGATGACTGGGTACACGTGGAAGCGAAAATAAATTGAAAGAGAAATCAAGAGCATGTTTAATCGATATAGCTGACATTAACTTTACCTTCGCTTAAATTAGTTTCTGTGATTAACTTTTAGTTAGGTAATGTATATTTTATTATTACTCAATTTAAATTTATTTATCGTATCGCGGCTCACAGCACATTTCTAGTATTTTACTAGCCCGCTAGCGAATTTGAGTTGTGCATAGCTGATACAGATACGATTCCTCCGAGGATTGAATACTTCGAGTGATACTGTTAATTCCGGAATCTATTACACATCTGTATGTGTATCAACTACAAAGATAAGATTAATACAGATCGATCGATCGAGCGCTATCTTGATGCATATGCTCGTTATAATTGCTCCTTTGAGCATACTGGAGGTGGATACGCGAATTTATACAGGAACCATGAATCAGATCCAGCTATGAACGACTTCTAAACTGATCTATCGATCAAACACAAATATATCATACAAAATTATATTAATTTATTATTTCTTCTTATATACGAATAAGCGAAGGAACGTCAGGACTGTTGACAAAAGATTCGACTAATGGCATTACAAATTATTGTCAGGAATATTAAAAACGACTCCCTCGCTAAGAGGATTCTTTTATGCCTTAAAATAACAAAGGAAGTTATATTAATAAAACGAACTAAAATGGAATTCGTGTGATTGATCGGATTATAAAAAAGGTGAACGCACAGAAGGGTTCGTTACGCTCGAATAAAGATGTTAACTGCGTTAAAAATGAAAGAGTCGATTCTGCAAAGCTGACGAATATTATATTAGTTTTAATAAAATGATGTAACATACGCATATCTCGCCTCTGCGATTTATAGTACGCTCCATTGCTTCATGTGACGTGAATTTTAGTTAATAAATTGAAATTGGTTTGCGTCCTCAATTATTTTCACTTTAGTTTACCCGGTTGCAAAAGTTAGAGAGCAAACATAGGGAAGCTCAAATTAAATAAACTCTGTCGATTTACTGACACCTATAAATTCGATTTATGATGGATATGTTGGTCAAATTAATATCACTGTCCAATTTACGTGGATGACACTAAAGGTCCTAGTTGTATAAACTGGGTATAATTATACATCAAAATGTATAAATGAAAGCGATTTTTCAACGCAAATCTATTAATATGTAAAAAAACACACGATTCCACTAATAAATAACAAAGTTGATCTTCCTTTTACAAAAGAACTTACTCTTCTTATGCCTTCGAAAACGGAGCAGATTCTTTGAATGACAAATAGTTCGAGACACCTTCTATATTCCGCGAATTCATTATTTGTCGGCCGTTTAATTTATTCGACACCAGGAAAGTACGCGCGGGAATGAATTTTAAACAATAAAGCGACCGAGCTGTAATTATTCTGAAACCGCGAGCCAAATAAATGCCCGTTCATTAAAAGACAAATTAGCGTTTCGAATCCCGGAGAGAGGATTTATTGCGTCCCGATCGAACGAAACGAGCTAATTACTCCTCCTTCGAGTTCTTAACGTCGAATTTCAAGTACGAATTTCAATTTACGCGTGCCCCTCGCGTCACCCAAGGGTGCCCTCGGTATCCGTGGGCGATCGAGGGTTTGGTGGTGGATCTTTATCTCCTCGGAGGAGACATCAGCATTGATTAGTGATTACGGAAGTTTTTTGAGAAATGCATGTTTCCTTAAGGTTTTCTACTGAAGTGGAAATTTTCTATTGTTGGGAGACGTTAGCAACAGAAAATATTGCTAGAATATTACTCAAAGACTGCTATTTTAACAATAGCGACAGAAACAGTTGCTCAAAGATTGCTATTTTAACAATAGCAACAAAAACAGTTGCTCAAAGATTGCTATTTTAACAATAGCAACAGAAACAGTTGCTCAAAGATTGCTATTTTAACAATAGCAACAAAAACAGTTGCTCAAAGATTGCTATTTTAACAATAGCAACAGAAACAGTTGCTCAAAGATTGCTATTTTAACAATAGCAACAAAAACAGTTGCTCAAAGATTGCTATTTTAACAATAGCAACAGAAACAGTTGCTCAAAGATTGCTCTTTTAACAATAGCAATAGAAACCATTGCTCAAAGATTGCTCAAAGATTGCTATTTTAGCAATAGTCTCTATTACCAACGCCAAGAAAGGAATCGAGTGCAAATGGTTCGAAACATAGTTCGCCAGGGACTGAGACATGTACAGTCCGCCATCGAACATGCTAGCATCGTGTCATTTATTCGTCGCCAACGAAACGGTCGACGCTATGACGCAACAGGATGCATCTTGGATTCCGTGCTGTAGGCGACGATTGTTGTACACCGGCTCGGTTCAGTTGCATCGAACGTGGATGCATCGATCTCCGTGTAATTCGACTGCAACGAGGAAATTTCTCCGGTAACAAGATCTCTAATGACCGAACTGGAACATTTCACTTCCCGTTGTACCAGGATTATCGGGCAACATTCACCCGCGGTAGCCGCAAGATCCTTCGCTGCTTAGCGAAGTTGCCCCGGGGCTAATCTACGTTCTACTTGGATGCGTAACGATCCATCAATCAGACGTTCCGGCGTTTATTAAACAGATTGTCTGAGAAATTCCACCGAATTTATCGTTCCCATGTTTCGTGCTGTCGACTATTTTTTATCAACTGGACAACTGAACTCGCCAACGGTTTTGGGAATTTCAGATGTTCCTGTTTCGCTTGCGTTGTTTCACTTACAGGACCTTTGCAATTAGCGAAACGAGTTGCGAAGGCGTTGAGCACAGCTCTTCGAGATTTGTCGTAATCGTCGTCTAACGGTCGAGTGTCTGGTGACGAAAATATCGAAGATATTTTGAGTATTGGAGAACTCACGGAAGATACGACTAAAATTACGTCAACAAACGCAGAATTTGCACTTTCTATCCATCTAAGAAGCGCAGAATGACAAAATACTCGGTTTACTCAACGAACAGCCCTATTAAGTCGAACTCAAACCCAACAAAACCTATGTAACACACAAAGTGTAACATACTTTCTAGGTCTACTCGACAAACAATGAAATTAAGTCGAAGTCCTACCTTTAAACCCAACCAAACCTACAAAGCACATAATGCGACATACCGTCTCGATCTACTTGATTCAGTACTGCAAGCAGTCGTATTAAGTTGACAGACAGTCATATTAAGTGGAACAGAAACTCTTCTCTTGTGAGAATTCCTATCGCGAGCGAATTCCTAACGTAAAAGGTGCCGCGCTGCCTCGACGGAACGCGTCTCCGTCGACAACTCGAGGAATTTCGTATTTCCGATAGGGATTATCCGTGCAGCCTCGTTTCTTTCCGCTTGGTACACGTGGCCGACATACGACTTCGACCCAATAAATACAACACCGTGAATCGTCGACCCCTCCTCGCGAGGGATTATTTCGATCTCCATTATTCGCCCGCCGTAAAGAGCGGAGACGCGGTTTTCTACGAATTCAGCGATTCCTGGCTGAATGGCGATCAATCGTTCATTGTTCGTCGAAAATGCGGACAATAATGCCTGAATGCTACCGGGCTCCGTGGTTTATTACCATTTGTCTTTATTCGATCACGTGGAAACGTTCCAATAATGAATTCAGCGGAGGAATTATTATCGTTCGCGGACGTAACGGATATTTGTCGTGACGACGGATACGGATTAGTGGCAATTTTTATAAACTGCAATTTGTCTAGGTTAGTTTAACTCTTTGCGCGGGGAATTGTTTTCAAAATTTGTTGCCAACTCGCTACCATTCGAAGCGTTTCGCTTCAAGTTTACTTCAAAGAACTCGAGTGCTACTTGTAAACAATGCAGATACAGCACTGAAACTTTCTTGCAATTTATGTTTGATACTTCCTTTTTATTTACTGATGTCCAGTCACACTCGACAAAGGAGTGCAAAGGGTTGGGTTAGGTTATATAATAGGTGCCATGGTTGAGTAGTGGAAATGGTGAATGCATGATTCGGTGGATTATGCAATTAACCCTGCCGCAGCGGCGGTTCCATAAATTCCGAGGGACGCCATTGTGGGTGTAGGACAGTAATTTAAAATTTATTCTAGGCTCCTGATTGTTGGACAAAAAATACTTTGATAAATTATGTAAATATGAAACGCTGATTTGTAATTTTAATCAGATGCGAAATAAAAGAGCGATGATATTAAATAAGCGTGGAATAAAATTTTTAAATTACTTAAGTAGCTTAAAAGCTTCGTTCTACACTTTTCGATGATTTATCACGATGATTAGATCACGCTGTATAATAACCAACGAAAGAATGAAATTCTATCAGTCTGAATCGCTTTGGTTTTCAAAAATTTTTCAAAGATTGAAAAGTATTTACTTTCTGCAGCTTCTATCAAAGACAAATAACTATACCGAGGGACGCACAGACACAGCACAATACAAAAGTATAAAACGTGATACCGTTGACTATATTTCCAATAAACTTCACTCAGATATGAAATATAGATTCGAAATCCTATCGAAATCTACAGTTTCGCCAAAGTCCAGTGCAATGGCTGTGCTGGTCGTACCAAATCCTGCATTCGCCATCGACTGATATCGATGGAAACATCGAAATTGAACTGCTAATATTGGACTCTTATATCTCGAATCAAATTTTATCTACGAAAAATAGCAAAAGAAAAATCAGCTGTTAGACTATGTAACGAAATAATTGCACGAGAAAAAAATCAAACGTTAACAGTGCATTTTTAAGTATCATTTGTACTGTGTTTCTGAATCATATACACTTCTCTATGCGTGTTTGATGCCAGTGATTGCTGAGAAGTGATCAAGAATGACTTTGAATGCTACAGTGAATGCGTCTACTGGGTGTGTCTTTTTTTTTTTCGTTAGAACAAGCGGATTTGTCTATTGCAAATTTACAAAATTTGCTGAGGGAAGCGGACGTCGAAGTTAATTGGTCGACTAAAATTGCGTAGAAATGGTGAAGCACCGCCACCAAACCCTTTGTCACCCACGCGTACCAAGCGCACCCTTGGCTGACGCACGCGTGAATTTCGCGTGCCCTATTTTTCGACCGTAGAAAACCATGAATCAAAGAAGCGCCTCGACTTGTACAATGCAACAACGAAACAAAGGAAACGACAGTAAAATGTAAAACCTCTGGTAGGCGCATGTTGTAAAGAATAAACTAAACTTTGACTTGAAGCGATGGCTTCTTGAATGTTACTGCTGCCAAATGCGTACGAATTTAAACGAAAACGAAACGCAAAGGAAGGGTTTCGATCGATGGCTACTCGCTACGACCTTTCTCTTGGTGTTTTACGACTCAACAAAGATTACTATCGCGCTCATTCGTGGAAAAAGTTCGAACCGCAAAATTCTACCGAGCAATTAAAGATTAGGGTCACAAGTCAGCTTCTAGTTTAGTCTCGACATTACGAATTCAGCTTCCGAGGGAACTTTTTAGCACCCAACGAGCAAAACAGAAGCTTCGCGATCCGACCTACGTAAAGTTTCGACGTTAAATATTGAAAACTGTTGAGCTAAAACTTGAAATATAAAACATATTGATTTCATTTGATACCATGGATTGTTAGGTTGGAATATTAGAGCGGCAGTCGTGTCGGTTTCGACGTGCATATTCATCGTTCGCATATAAATTCATAGCGCATGGTAAACGACTTTCTAAAGGTTAACTTTCGATTTTTACGCGCAATGCTCGACCCCCAGGACGCGACCGAACTAGAAACGGCCATTTCCATGCGTTACCAGGGAAGCGTTATGCTCGTAAATTTCGCGATTCTAAGACAGGCGGGGAATAAACTCCGAGATCGAAATTGTTAACTCTTGAAACGCGTTGACCGTCGCGCAAGTTTTCCATGTTTATGGCAGCGTGTGTGGAAGGTTGGCTGATCTGGTAAGCGCAGCAGAGCGTGTAATATATGCGTGGATGTGTGTGCATAAGGAAACAGTTCACGGATGTCGAATGCATAGCGAAGCAGTCGCGATTGAAATGTTGAGAGCGAGCACTTTTAACAGGCCGTACAATTATGTCTACCATTATAATTCCAACGCATACATTGACAAACTATCGCGTGATATATCCTTAACCCATTTGCTGGCAGCAGAAAACTTCGCGATCGCATTGGTATTACCCTTGCGCTTATATAAGCTCCGTTATTTCCACACTTTTTTGCTTTCCAATGCAAAAAGTACTCGCGGTTGGATTAAACAGCCATGGCTACGCAATGCATTTAATTAACGTCGATGAAACTCGCAACTGCAGACCACGATCGTCACCTTTTAACCCTTTGCGCTTGGATCTCTCCTCTGAGGGGATCATCAGAATTGATTAGCGATTAAAGTTATGCCACAGCAGCTCTTTGAGAATTCTTTATCTCAATTTCATTTCCCTAAAGTTTTCTATCGAAATGGAAATCTTCTATTGCTGGGAGACGTTATCAATAGAAACTATTACTAAAATATTGCTAAAATATTGCTAAAATATCGCTAAAGTGTGCTATTTTAGCTATGTTTCCAGCTTCTATTCCCAACGTCCAGGAAGAAGCACAGCGCGAAGGGTTAACGTAACAAAATGTAGTCTAGCGACAGATCGCGTCACGCGTTTCAATGACTTTCAGATACCCCGCGTTCCCAGCGCAGACAGGAAGCCCCGGATCTGCATAATTCAGGATCACCGTAAAAAACGGGGAAGTGGAATTTCGTCGATCAGATACGGGCTTTCATCAAACCGGTTCGCCGACAGTGTCGTCTCCCAACGAGGCGCCCGTGGCCACTTGAATTATCGGGACGGGTCCCCGCGCCGTGGCAACTTGACAGAGTGTAGCAAGTTTAATCGAGGAATGGCGGACAAGTTTTTCCCCCGGCCAACTAAGACCCTCCCGGCGAGTAATGAAGTTGCAAATCGAAGAAGAAGCGACTCTGCCCTCGAGGAGTTTGCACGGAGATCTTGCTAAAAAGTTTCTGCTCCGCGACGTATCGCTGGTTCCATCCGTTTGCTCGGAAAGCGGTCCAAACCGGCCCGTTTCGTTCCCCGCGATCGTCCTCGCAATGGCGGCGCGCCGGAAGCGCCGAGTTCCTCCGTCGAAGCGCATTCTTCTGGCTCGCCGTTCGCCCAACGAACGACGTTTAACGGAATTACTCTCGCGTAACAGAGAGCACCCATCGCTGGGGTGTTACGCGAAATTTCGAGGGGACCCGGAAGCTGCGGTTATCGTTGGCGTAGCTGGAAAGAAGCGACGCTCCTACGGCACGTTAGAGTGGGTCGTTCGAATATGGAAGCAGACGCGATGGCGTTTCCATGTTTTATTTCGGAAATACGCGGCCGCTGGGATATTCCGCTGCGCTTAAAAATCAGAAATACGATATACGTATCCTCGCTTTCGTTGAATTATTTTGCTGCGCGGAGAGCTTCGTTGTGGTAATGCAAATGATTAATCGCGAACCGCGATGCTTTTGGAAGGGATTCGTTGATCCGTTTATTCGTTTTCCAAGTTACTTCGCGTCGAATCAATTTCTCAACACGTTTCTGCTTTCATTAACGTGTCCACACGTCCGATAAATGTCATCCTTCTACGGTCTAATTTAAGGTAGCAAGAAATGCCTCGACTCAGACGCGTGTCCACGAGGTAATTTAAGGCCACCGCGAACCAGGAGGTGATGTTAAATTGTTTGAATCTCGACTAATCAAGTCGCCAGCTTTCAGAGCTGAAACGAGCTGCGATTTATCACGGCGTTGATCGTATCGACTACGAATATGAACTTTTTGGTCGTACATCAACGTCCGTTTTCCCTGCTGAGTGACACATGTCTGCGGTTCTCGTTTTTCTTGACCCGAATTGTAACGCGGACTTTGCTCGGTCCAACTTGTTATCGCCTTTTCCGGTTAATTGCTCCGTCAGCCTTCTTAGAACATTTCTGGTCGCGGACGTATAAATACGCACCAAGGCCAATTAGCAGCCACGACAATTGTCTCGAACCGCGCGCGAACGATCGTTCGCTTTGCGCGAAACGTTTGTTAACAGCGGTTTGGTAACTTTATATTCGGGAAGAAATAAAGAACGAAAAGTTTTTTAAGTTTCTTTTACGACTTGGCGTAATTTCAACACCAATTTCTGGAAATTCTCCAACTTTTTCGCGTCTCTGCCCGCTATCGCATGCGTCTGATTAGTTTGCTCGAATTGTATGCAATTAAACGATTAACCTCGATGCAGTTGATCATTTCAGTTTTTGAAATGCGGGACATCGGAGGGAGGATTTTATTTTGCATCGAGCAAAATTGATCGTCTCCCTTCTATTTTCGCCGTACATTTAAACGATAGCTTTGCACTTAAAATCCTGCAGTCCCTGCTATTTTTAGTGGAACAGTTTTGGTACATTTCCGGTTGCAATGCGCTCGTCGAGCAGGCAGAAGCAATGGGGAAATGCCAATCGAATGATCGGAACGTTTTGTCAATCAATCAGAGAGGATTTTTTCGATCGGCGATTTCTTTTTTCGCGTGTAACACGCGTGATTGATTTTCTGTTTTATTAAAACCAGATTAACGTGTTTTATATTTAGAAACCCGTCCTTTCGTTTGTTTTAGATTGCATTCGAGTAACTTCTGCTCTTTTCCAGTAGACCGTAAATTTCTGATTCTTTCATTGTTTCGTAATCTGCTAATTGCACTAATTTACACGACTCTGTGTTAAAAAAGTTTGCAAAGTAAACTTTTATTTACAATTACTTTCCAAAAATCGTTTGCAATGGATCAAAGAAGGTAAAGCAACCCTTCTTCTGTTCTTTTTCTCCTCTGATGACAAAAAAAAAACTTTTTTAGCTGATCGCGATCACCTGATTCTCTTGTTTTCAATGGTAACTGAATAATCGCCCTTTATATTTGTTATATAATACACATAATATAACAATAAAACAGATTAGAGTTTCAAATTTGTGAATAGTATTTAATATTTGAAGAAACTCTAATCTGACCCGTAACAGCATCGATCATCATATACTTCCTATGACCATTTTATTTTCGACTTAAACAGCTTTCAATTAATTTCATTTTCATCCTGGATGTTTTAAAAAAAGGTCAAGGTGCGTCATAAAGTTATTACCTGTTACGATCGAGGCTTAAGACACGCGGAATTAAGACATGCACTTGGTACCTGCGAGTGACCATTGGTTTGGGGGTGGTCATTTTTAACCATTTCTCTAACAATTCTATGCAACCAATCAGTTTTGACGTCCGCTTCCCTCACCAAAATTCGTGACATTGTAATCAACCAATCCGTTTGTCTTAACCGAATAAACCACTTCCATGAGATGATTTATATTTAATGGGAATCACACAGAACATCAAAATTCTAATCAGACAGTCCACCCTGACTCTTCAGGCTTGCACATTCTTTAAACACCCTCAAAACAGTACAGCTCACAACTAGTCTTACGTTCCAATCAAACATATTAAAATCAAGAAACAACGATTATATGCAAGTATTATTGCACCTACCCCTAAATATTCAAGCGTAACTAAAACATCGCTTGAAGCGCGTAATAGACGAACTATCTATTCCGTGCGCACTGAACAATATTAAAGAAAGGATGTTTCCAATTTGGGTTCGCGTATGGCACCGAATCAGAGTTTCAATTAAACTGTGCCATCTATCTGGTCGAACGCGATCACGTAACGGTGGCAAATAGCGCGAACTGCCGGCTGTCGATCGTTTCCTTGTATCTCGTCGACGCGCCGTGAGAAATTGTTGCGAGACGCAATTCCGAGTTGGAGAATTGCTCGCTCGGGCACACATCCCGGAACTCCGCCCCTGCTGATTGATAAAGCGACGCCAGAAGATGACGCTCGTCCTCGCTGTCGTCATTTTTCTTTCAATTACACCGCTCCTGGGAGGACTGTACACAATTTACTTTCGTGGCGCGGAATTTGAATTCGCAAGTTTGATGGTTCGATTAAAAAGTTGATTTCAGAACTTTTAAGGAGTGGAGAGAGAGGGGGGAGCTTGCGAGCCACGAGTAAACGAAGAAGAAGCTACTTTAGTTTAGAAATAAAATAAGAAATTGTTCAAATTGAAGTTGGATTAAATTTCTTTGCGTAAAAACGAAACTTAAAAAATGATTTATTAGTTTGATATAGAGAAGTTGTATTTCGTTTAAGAACCGCTGACGAAGTCCGATCGCAAGCCTGATTAAGTCCAACCTACTTAATAATAGGGACCAAACAGTAATTATTAAGTGGGAGACTCTTTAAAGCCTCGAATGTAAAGGTAGAAGACGTTTTGCTCTTCTTTTAGGGCGTGCATTTCAGGATCAGGAACTTAAAAACCGTGGTTAGTTTCTGAGATAATATTTCTATTTTAATTGTTAAAACTAGGCCTGCAATTTTTTCACTTTACATTTTAAAAATGCAGCTTTACGATAACTTTGGCCTTGCGTTCTCTTTCTGAAAGTCGCGAAATAGAGCGATGCAAGTCAGATTTTAATGGGATCGCATAAAAACTTTTTACGTTGCAGCAATAACGACGAACAACAATTATGCATCGCAACGTCCACGGAGCCGAGCGGCTAAATCTCGCAGTTGTGCTAAAAAAAATGTTGTTCATTAATTCCATTCCATGTTTCGACCCTTTCGCCCCTCTAAAAAGCGTGCTCCCCAAAAAATAGGGGCGCAAAAAGATCTACGACTAATGGCAATAATGGCGTAAAACGGAATATATCTAAATAGCTGCGACTCGTTCGGATGCAATACGGGAAATTAACGAAGAAAAATGGCCCCTGGAGGTTATGTTTGTCAGACAGAACGTAGCGGTGCCAGATGGCATGGCGGCCACGAATTGGCCAGCCCGCAAAACACCACCCTGTATATGCCGTATGGCGCGCAGATAAATGCGATTTTCGAATATGATTTAACGCCAAAAGGAAAGTACGAGTTAAAAGAGGCGGAAGGGACCGCTGGGGGCTCCATTAGCTTCCGATATATGGCGGAGCGAGCGAGTTCCGTTTCGTAGATTAATAACGTCCTCCCGCGGCTTCGAGGACGCGAACGATCTGTTGATAACGATACACGCCACCGTGTATAAAAGATGTAGCGAGCATGCATTAATACGCACGAGTATTTGAATATTTTTCCGAGTGATACGTATTAAAAATGAATTATTAAGCGAAAGCTGTTACCGGTCTCTCACAGGTTTTAATGTACCTGCGCGCGAAATCCAATATTTTAATATAGATGTCGATTTTAAATGGAATGTCGCGGGCAATTAGTTATTTAAATGGTTAATAGAATTTAGTATTATAATGTAATGTTCTATTTTATTTTCTAGGCCAGGAAATTGGTGTATTTTCTTAGGTAACCTTTGGATACTTACATGTAAAAGATTAAAATTTTGAGAGAAGACTTTGAGAGAAGAATAAGGATGAAAGTTAGTATTCAGAGTTAGTCTTGAGAGCTGGTCTTGAAAGTTAGTTAGTATTGAAAAGAATTGAAAATTAAATACATAAGAAGATTGTATCTTTTTCATTTAAACAACTATCTCCGAATCCCTCGAAAACTCAAACACCCCTCAATCATCCCTACAAAACATTATTCTATTACTATAGCGTGTATGTAAAAAAAAAGCATTCGTCGCATTTCCTTACTGAACAAATGAATTTGCACAATCGGGGTTCACTTATAACAGCGACGATGTATTGATTTTCGTTACAAAACCAGAACGTGCTGTTTTTCGTGGTGAAATAGTATAACCTGTTATTTAGCACGATGGATCGCAGAACCTGCTAATTTCCGTTCATAATGAAACGTTCTTATTTCGACGATATACTACTTTCCGTAGCATACTCGATTATTAACACTGTTGAGCCATGATTTGCGATAAGTAGAACTAAATTTTGTTTTCATATCATTTCTTACAGACGTACATTCCGCGCACAAATGAACAGATGAAAGCGTCAAAATCCATTCCATCTATTCTAATTTAGTGTCAAAATCTATTCCATCTATTCTAATCCAATCTATTCTACGGGTAGATAAAATATTTTTCATCGCGCATAGAGGGAACGAAAAATGTTTGGTTATTACGCGAAGCGAGATCTTTTTTGGCCAAGTTGAACGCGAACGCTTCCAGACATGTAAATCCTGGACAGAGAAGGAAGTTCGAGGCGTTCTCCATTGCGTGAAGTAGGTCATGGAGGTCGTGGCGAACGCGATGGACGCGGGGCCGCCGGAAACGCTCGTAATGCCACTCAGCGTTCAGGCAGCGAGATAAAGGAATAAATAGAGGGCAGGGTGCGAAGTCGATGGAGGATCCTGCTAGATAGAAATCGGAATTGAGGGATACGAACCGAAGGTGGAATAGCGGGAGGAAAGTGGAGCAACGTGTGGCCAGTGTTATTGGTTTCTGAACTCGTTTACGAGAACGAAAGTGATCAGATAATTATGTGTTACGTATTTCTTTACACGTGTGCCCAGACGTGCACGTATGATATTAAAAATGTGTGCATCAGTGATTCTGAGGCATTTTTTCGAGATTGACGAAGGTTAAGGTTTGCTTTCGATCAGAGTGGCGAACATGAACGTTATTGACTCAATATTTTGAAGCATAATGAAATTATCGTTGCATTATTTAACAATATATAAATAGATCAGTAACAACTTTGTTCCATCATTTTATACAAATGATTTTTAAATACGTATAAATTTGTCAAGTCAATGCTATTCACAGGTATATGAATTACACACGCGCAATATTTCATGTTGAAATTTATACAGTAGAATAGAATTCTGCCTGTGGTACGAAAGATTTTACTTTTATTCGTGTCACGATGTCCGAGCATGAGTTGAAATACCGTTGTAGCCAATAGAGAATCGCGACTGAAGAACAAGCAAAAGGGTGTGTACACTCTCTTTCAAAAGATATTAAAACTCTCTCGTGAATTTTATTCGTTGTTGCGTACTCTGTTTTGTATTCTATTAATATTAACTAACAACTGACCAATAATATTAAAAGAGAAATATTATTCATTTTGACAGCATTGACTCCTCGTGTTGTTTTCCTATCAATCTATCAATCTTTTTGATTTTAAATATTTGAGGATATAAATCTGAGGAGAGAAGCACATTTAAAGCACCAATTAATGCATATGCACGTAAACGAACTTGAAAGCAAGTAGCTACTCTCGTAACGACTATAATCAACCCTTAAAAAACCCTGAAATTTGTCTTTAAGTTCAAGAAGACAATGCAATAACATAAGGACAAAATCAAACTACATTAACTTCATTTTTTTTGTTAGTACGTGACAAATAAAATCTGTTCAGAAAAGTTACCAGTTACTTTACCTTTCGAGTGCAAAGGGTTAAAATGGTATCGTTTAACAGGGTGCATGAACGGTAGAAAAAAGCCTTTTGCATTTCCTAAGTGCATCACTTCCCCCTGATTTCCTTTCCCTAAACATTTGAATGAGCCATGGCTCATAGGACTCGAAGGTGTCCTTAAAACTAATACAAACGACCCTTGTACGAATTCGTGACGAAAACGAGCTTAACGACTAAGATCATTGCAATCTCACCACAAACTAACCACTAAGATCATTGCAATCTCTTTTCAAAACGCCTCGCAAGTGTCCTGCCATTTCTGAACGAGACTGTACGTCAAAGCTTCTCAAAAATAAAATACTCAGTCTCGTTATCTTCCTGCCGCATCCTGCATTAGTCCACGACAGCCACGTTCCCGATAACCAGCCAGTTACCCAGCTGTCTCAGGGCTGTTTTACAATTCCAAATACACAGTTCGAACAAAACACCCCTTCTTCTTTCAGAGCACCCATCGGTCTCGTTACTCGCGATATCTGCACGCATTAACCAGACTCGCGTTCTGAGCGAAAAGCTTCTACGCAATGAGATAACGCAGCCATATGGAACCATCTTGGTGCGCGAAGCGTTCGACAAAGTGGAAGAGTGATTCTGCAAATCGAAGTAAGGTTCTTCGCGACGATGATAAAATCGCGCTTGAAGCTGTTTCAAGGTTTCCAAGATAAAAGCAGCTTTGGTAATTTCGTAGAGTCTGAATAAAAATTGTTCAAGCTTGAAAAAATGAAATGCTCGCTTCGCGCGTGACAACAAAAACTGTTATTAAATATTGAACGATAACCACGGAATCGAGGTGGTTTTGAAGGACTTAGTTGTCGTTTGTTTTATGACACAGGATACTTAAAAATTAATTTTCACTGGGTAACGAAACCGCGTGACAAAATTCTCCGCAGTCATCCACAAACTTATGACCATCATCGATTTCCTCGCGAACGAAGTTCTATCGATTTCCACAAATCCGCCCTTCGCTCGCAGTCGGGAACTCGACACGCTCCCAGTCATCGGTAAATTAACATTCCGTCGCGAATGATCGATAAACGAACGAGTCGGTGTCCAATTAGCGCGCTACCAAAAATGACCAACGACTAATTCGTCCGGTTGTCCTGCAGGAAATTACCGCTGGCTCGATCACGACACGGGGATTTATTATTCGCCTCTAATTGCCTGACCCGATCGAGCGTGGAGCTCGCGTCAATTACGCGGAAAACGAAGATGACAACTCATTATTCGGGCGTCACGAGCCGTCGCGATTATCCGCGGAGACGCGGGACAGTCGAAGAAAACGATCGATCGTGTTAATCAAAAAAAGAAAGAGAAAAGAAAAAGAAAAAGGGAAAAAAAGGAAAAAAAAGGAAAAAAGGGAGAGGAAAACTTAGACGAGGAGAAGAGTGGCCGCGAACGAGCGAGTGGGGAGGTTTTAATTAAAGGGACGGTAATTTAACGAATTCCATCGATGGCGAGCGTTGGAAAAATTGGAAACGTACGAACGATTTATCAGCGCGGATTCGTTCGACGACGAGGAAACTGGCTCCCTCGTAAATTACGCCTGGCACATACCGCGCACGCCGCCGCGCAATGCGCGATTATCCACGAGCAACTTGCTTCCTTTCGAAACGAACGCAAGAGCGTCCGAAGAAGCTTCTTCCTGTGGATGCAGGCCAAAATCGGCCATCGTCGCGGTCGGCGAACGAGCCACTCCAGGGTCCAATGGCGCGGCGGACCCTGCCAGAACGCGAGTTTCGTTGGAAACTTCGAGGGAAGCGTCTAAGGCGTAGGCTGTTAAGAATTTCCTTCGAGCTACACATCTGCTCAAAGTTTCAGTTGAATCCAGTGTCTGAACGATTCGAATGAAGGTGAGAAGAGCAGGGAATTTCTCTAATTTTGCGACGGGTTCAAACAATTTCAAGTTTCCCTTCTTGAGAGGGAGTTATTACTTCGCGTAAAGAGAAGTAAATCACTCGCATTATTAATTACACGTTGCATAATCAAACAATAAATTAGTTTCCAACTGGTGGAAAACTTGATATGAGATGATGGTGATGGAAGTTGCTTGATTTGATACGTGCTTCAACGTATTGTTATTTTATACCATGTTGATTAATTAGGTTTATATCCCAATTGTGTGTGTCGTGTAGACGAGGAAACTAAAGTTTGTGCGGCGATTCTTTAACACTCGCCACCTTCTGAGACATTGCTCAGCGTCTAAGGCGCCACTCCGCCATTTTGGTACCCTTCCAGATGAGTCCAGGACGAAACGTTCTTTTCTTATACTCGCACAGCTCTACACGAAGCAACGCGCTTCATTTCTAATCCATAAGTGTGCTTTTACTAATTCATATTGTTACAAAGACAATTGTAAACGTATTTTGAACATATCTAAATACAGAGTGTTTCAGAATTCGACAGACAATGTTTAAAATGCGATTAGTCACATGTATTATTCAACCTGTACGTGTAAAATTCTACGTGCATAAATTATTTAATTATACAAATGTAGTTACTTCTATTTTCATTTACTATTCTTACTTCCTCGATGCTACAAGTTACAGGTAAAAGAATGCATCGATACATGGACGATATAATCGCTAATTGAACGATTGGATGATTTCGTTAATTCTGGCAAATTTAATTGACTTATCGCGGAGTTCTGACGTGTGCAATAATCATTATGGTAAATACGAGTCGCAAGGGTTTAAGTGTTAATTAAAAGTCGTGTAGGCGCGTTAAATTTCAACGAATGATACGAATAATTACATTCATTATGCCGTTGACGTCCCTCTCGATATTACGAATTTCCGATACAAAGCGCGAACGATCAATTTCACTAAATTCCTTTGACAATCTCTGTAAAGTGCGCGTGAATAAAACAGAATTATTTTACATACGATACGTGCTTCATTTACGACTCGATAATGCAATTTTAAATATCTTTTCACCTTTTAATGTCCTCGTTAATTGCCTCCCCTTGGTCCGATTTTAGCTTTGCAAACAGAATTTGAGAAATTCTACGCTAAAAATTCACCCCAATGCGTATTCTTTTTTTTTTCAAACTTTTAGGTTTGCAATGTACAGAAAAAAAGTTACTTTAAAAAGTTGCATTTACTCGTTTATCCAAGCAGAATAAAATTAATTTCCCGAGGCAAACATAAAAATGTTTGAATCTCTTTAAACGTAACAAATTTGTTGAAACAGTTCAAACTGATCTTCATCGTCGATTACGAATTTTCTTGACGAGAGCCAATTTCCCTTACGATGTTGTTTAACGAGCATTAAAAGCAATAGCTCTCGCGCGATGGCTCGTATTTTTTTCACAACTCCTTCAACGTCTTCCGACGGGCTAATTTTATCGCTTTTTATGGGTTTGAACTTCTCTTTAACCAGTTAACTGTGTTTGACGAGTATACTCGTCGCGAAGAAATGGCGGTATTTCGTGTTAAAAAGCATTACGATGCAATTTCATTTCATTGCAACTTAACAGCCACACAAACTTTGTGTTTGACGAGTATACTCGTCGTCGCGTACTTTCTGCGACCTTTTTAGATACACGCTTTCCAAAGAAGCCGCGACAGCTAATTGGTTAACTGTTGCATTGAGACTAATTGTGCTGAATGAATAATGAAATTATCAATTGAAATTCTCCGATGCGAATGAGAGTGAGTGCGTTTTGTACTGGCGAGTTCTTTGCATTGCAATCTCAATTGTTCATCATCATTCGCGAAATTAACGCAATAAATGAACGATAATATTATTTTAACTTCATTTCAATACACTTCAAACAATACAAATCTTCATTTTCTTTCTCAGAAAAGAATTCCTATCGTATAGTGTGGCTGACGCGTCTCAAAGTCTGCCAAAGGGTTAAAAGTCAAACGGTTAAAGGAATTATAAACGAAAACGGTATTTTTTAATCATCATATGTTTTGCTAAATGATGCATGGATGCTGGCAGCGCGCGTGCATATCAAGGAAATCAATTTCGTCGTTTCGGATCTTATCAACCGCCATCGGTAACGATAAGAACGCATTGCCGCTCATCGACGATTTACGACTGCGATACGGAACAATGAATCACAGGTTGTACGTGCACATTGTAACTATGCGGTATAAAAGATTGCGCGGAGCTCCTCGTTACGTGAATAATTTTAATTAAAATGGGATTTCGCGTGCGAAATTGCTGATCGCTATCGTAATCAGCATCGTTAAATTTGAAATTAAAGCAAAGGTGAAACACTGGATAAGGATCTCTTACTTTATCGTCCATTCTTCAAAGAATTATAAATCCTAATGATCTAATAATCCTATTAGCTATTAAACAAAATATTTTGTAAGAGAGGTAAGTTGTGTGAGTTGTGTGAATTATGGGCTCGTGACGAATTCGTTGGATGCGAAAACAACGATGCATTCGTGACTTTTTTAAGTATGCGACACTATTCTACACTGTCAAAAAAGGAAGCAAATGTGTTGAACTACTTTTTCCTCACAGCCGTTTCCACATTTTGTGTTCACGCTTTGACGCGATCAAATGTTTTCTTCATTTTCTAACATCAATCTTCTAATTACATTAACTCTTTGAACTTGAAAGAAAAAGTAGGAGCATCATTATTTGTATAACATTTGTAATTTAGTAATCGAATAAATGAAGTCATTACGATTTGTTTTCGTCCTTATGTTATTGCATTGTCTCCATATCGAAGCCCTCGAGTTTGAAGACAAATGGCTGCGAAAACACATTATTACGTCTTCCTCCATTTTCTATCTTAATTGTGAAAGATTGAATGGTTCAAAATGATCTATTTAAAAATTAACAAATCCTGACTTTACTATAAAAAAAATATTTTCATTGAATAATCATATGTTGTCCACTCGATGAGAAGAACTCTTAATTAACAATCTTTTTTCTTACGATTGAAAAGCTCATCTACTCTCGATTACAGCAGAAAAAAATTCTGGTACCGTCTCCAACACGCGGCAGGATTAAGAAGGATGTTTCGAGGAAAGGGAATGAACTTACCAAACTAATTACTTCCTCATCAAATGTGAAAAAAGAGGGAAACCACGAGTGACACGAAAAGAACCGCCACCGGTAAAGGAAGATCAGTCTCATTAAACTTGTAGTTTTGAAACTTGGCTTGATAAACATTGATCGGCTTTGCAGAGAAATTTTTATCAAAAAAGGAAGCAAATGTGTTGAACTACTTTTTCCTCACAGCCGTTTCCACATTTTATGTTCACGCTTTGACGCGATCAAATGTTTTCTTCATTTTCTAACATCAATTTTCTAATTTATCCACTCAAAACTGTTTATCGAAATAATATCGTTTGACCTACCGTTGCTGTGCTTTTTAAACTTCTGACTTCTGAACGCTAATGCTGATCTTAAAGACACTTTGTCGTCCCTCCAGCACCGATGGCGCATTTGTAGAGAAGAGACGACGAAGTTCGCGATACCAAAATGGCGGCAACGCTCTAATCGACTTTGCAAACGCTCAGAATGACGCGTAACGTCTCACAACGACTACTCGCTGGTCCCAAACATTTGACGACCAGAAACTCGCTGGAAACTTGTTAATTGGTATTGAAAAATCAGGAAACGACTAAACCTACTAAATTAAAAAACGTGAAAAAGTCAGATACCACCCTGGTACATCAGCCTGTCATAAATTTGGCTGGTTATGAAAAAGGAAGGCAGAATTATGTGTGAACATAATAGATAGATCCCTGTGTTAAGTACGAGCCCCTGTAAGAGTGCTCGTTCGGCTCAGACTCACCTGAAACAGAAAGATAACGCCAGTATTAATTATGCAGGCGCAGAGACGCGAGGTCTGTTCGGTTGTTATCGTCGGATTACCAAATTATTCGCTATCAATTACGGAGCAGCCGGGATTTATCGCGATCGTGATCAAATATTAATCCCTCCGAGGGGTCGCGATTTAACCTTCGTTCTCTACTTTGACGTTTTACGCTGGATCGTGCGAATCAAACGAACGGATTAGCAATTTAACGCTGCCATTTTGTCCGCGATAACGTAAGAAATTTTCTGCGAAAGAGTAGCATTTCGAATTAAGAATCAGGATACGTTTGTTCATTCGAATTTAAGCTGAATTAAACATTTATTCGAAAAGTTCTGAACGAAGGACAATTTTCATGAATTCTGTTCCTTTTATATGGAAGAAGTAGATTAGTTTTGTTTTCTACGATGGATTATTTTTCATTCTTTAATAGCGTTTAAATATTCTTATCATTGGGCTAGAAATGTTGTAAAAAAAAAGAAGAATGAGCGCTTTAGTTTCGATCAGTAAACAAGAAATATTGTTAATACTTTTTCTCAAAAATTGACACGCTGATTAATTAGTAGAGTTTCCAAAAATTATGCACGTACACGTTTGTCAGAAATTTCGCAAAAATCTGCGTAGCAGAATGCACTCAACGCCACTGGGTTAAATGGAAAACAGGGAAACGAAGATATCAATTTTTCAGACTCAATTCGAAGGAACAAGGCGGGACACGCACCATCGATAATTTTATCGCGTATGAAAAATCCATAGGTTTCTATGAAAGTACGTGCATCGAAAGACGTGACTGCAATACGCCTTTTCGTTTGGGAAACCTAACGAGGAATTAACCACCGCTTTCAAACTCAATGGCGAAATTAACGGAAATAAACAGTTTCGTTGCAAACTGCATACGACGTCGCATAAAACATGGTTCGCAGTTTGCTGTGCACTCTGGAAAACCTGCACATTGAATACGAATGAATTTCCGGATTAATTTCACGCAAATCTAACATGGAGAGAATGAAACAGAACAGTAAAAACTCATTTTTGGTGTAAGGAAGTTAAATAATATTTGTTTCTCTTATCGTTAACTACAATAAACCAATGTGAGAAGATGAAGTAGAACAGTGAAAATTCATTTTTGGTGCAAAGAAGATGAATAATAATATTTCTCTTATTCCTACCTTCAATAAACCAATGTTTCATAGCTAAATATTGATATTTCATTGATGTGTTATCTTTGTACATGTTAAAAATGTAAAATACATGTTAAAAAATACAAATTTTGTGTAAAAAAGAAACGAATTTCATGAGAAATTGTTTGCAGAATATCTTCTATGCATGCTCAAAGTTTTGCAACTTTTTAAATTATCGAGTTGGGAAAGAAGAGAGATTTCAAGCTCTCCAAATCGAAAGGTTAACGCTGCTAAAGATACATCCTTCTATTGGATATTCCACTGAATAAATAATCCATACTTTGATTAAAACGCTTCTTTGTCCGTAACAATAAAAGCTTATATTAAAATTCTTCAATCACCATTGGCATAGTCCACATATTTGACTTTCTGATTAAATCCCCCACATTCTCGCATCGAATGGAACAAAGAGAAACTGCGATTCCGTTGAAAAAAAACCGACAACGCAGCGAAAGAATTAGAAATCATCGTACTGTTTAACTATTAACTGCACGACTCTCCTTTCTTTCAAATGCTTAGATTTGAATACTTGCTTCACAGCTTTTGTCAAACTTTCAAACACTTTTACTTGTTTAATTTTACAAGTAAACCTAACTTTGTGTTGTTCGTCAATTTTATCGAAACTTTGTACACTTATAGAGCAGTTAAATGTACTTTTTTTCCATTGGCAGTGGCCAACATTTAAGGGATGAGATCGGCTCTCAAAGTTGGGGGTATTAAGGAGTCCAATTAACAAATAAAAATAATAAAAATATAAAACTGCACAACTGTAGAATACTCTTCACCTGTAATTAGTGAACTAATCATTATCACTCATATCAAACGCTACACCTTCAAACTTTCCCACACAATCGTCAACCCCAAACTCATTTCTCTCAAACTCTTAGATACCTCTATTCTTCCATTTTTCATTCAGTTTTCATATTATTTCTTCACTGTTCAACGTTCCACTGTTACGAGAACCTGCTGGAAAACGAGTCGACCAGTTTAATTTCACTTTTGGCATGGCAGAGGGGATCTAAATAGTACTTTAATTCCTCGTCCACCGAAACAGCTTGATTGCAGCTACGATTACAAAATGATAGTCGTTTAGTCGTAGCCGTCTTCATTGATTCCGCAATCGACTTTCGCGGAACCGGGCACCCTTTCGCAACCATAATCGCAGAAAACGGTGGACTCGAACGGCGCAAAGTAATTTTCGTGCCGCGAAATCGACTACGAAACGGACGATGTCCGGTCACGAAAGGATTCCACCGCTGTCGTGACCCGGTTCGAGTCGATTACATTTCACGTGCAACCAGGAGCCTCTGTCGTTCGCCGATCAAAGCGAACACTCGACCGTTCGTTTCTCTTAACGAGGTTTCAGAGTAAATAAATCGCTCGCAGAGATACGACGGGCCCAGAAATGATACGAGGGAAGAAATTATGAACGTTCGACCGGAAAAATAAACTAACCGAATGCATTTTGTTTGATTGCAACGAGAATCGAATGTATTGGATTCGATCCTTCCACTTTTTTCGTCGAGCAATTATACCAAGTGAACGAGTGAAAACGATTGCTTAGTTCATCTTGCTAAATATACGAAAATCTTTTTTTTTGTTTCGTTTCTGTAGACATAACGAATAATAATCAAGGTTAATCAAGGGGAGAAAGGGGAGGAAGAAATGAAGGGAAGTTATTTTTTTAAAGACAAAGCTTGGATAATTGTTTCGTACGATGCTCCTCTCGTCGATTTCGATGCTTTTAAGTATGCTGCTGGAAACATGATAATAACTTTTTCCTGCACAAACAAGCATATTTTTCAATTTCTAAACACAAGAAAGTAATTATTTAAATTTTTCAGATGAAAATTATGGAGCATAACTTACTTATTACTTACATTTACGTCGAATATTGTACAAGGCGTCAAGATCGAGAATTGTGCTCACCTGAAACAAAAGAAAAAACAAGAATTAGTGTCTATTCAACGCACATGTAACTTATTTTATTTGTCTCACATTTTTCAAATATCAAATTTACTAACGACTACTGTCATTATTGCACCACAACCCTTTGCACTCGGATGTCGCCTCTGAGACAACTGATTGCTGACTGCGAAGATTAAAAACTTATTCCACCGCAACTTTTTGAGAAACGCACGTTTCCCCAAAGTTTTCTATTAAATTGAAAACTTTATAAATTGCTTGCTAATAATTTGTATTGCTAACTTTTACCAGCAACAGAAAATTTCTGGAAAGGCGTCGAGAGCAAAGGGTTAAATGGCTTCGCTTTGGAGCCCTCGAGCGCGAAGGGTTAAACTTTACCCTTCGTCTACAAAAAGTGAGCTTCGTTTCACACTGGAAAACCGTAAATAGTTTCTCAAAGGCAACAAAAAATGTCTTTTTTCCCCGGGAACTTGAAGAACAGTTCTCGTCGCGTATCTCATCTGGGGCCTTCGCGAAACAAAAATTCGGAATAGCGCTCTCAGCGAACGTCAGGCGAATAAACTCGCGCGTGCGAACAGCTACAACGACGAGAGAAATATTTGACACCCTCTCTCCGCGGTATTACCTCGCTTAACACCGGAAGTAGAACGCTACCGCCTGGAGGAGATGCTCGTCGACCAGCGAAAACGAGGGCACGCGGTTTTTGCGAATAATCGAACCGCGAGGGGAAAGGCAAAAGGGGCATCGAGAAAAACGATGACGTAAAGACTTGATGCATTAAGGTTAACGAATCGGAACCACGCACTGGGGAATACTGGGTTCCGGTTAGATAAGGATGCGGATGGTTTATGACACTTCCGTTTCGAGGACAGACAGTTTCCTTGCCTAATGTCCTTCGTCATTCCGCATTCTTATTCGCGTTTTCAGAGCCGCCAAGGCGCCTAATGTTCCACAGTTAACAGTTGCAAATGAATTCTGGTTATCATATTATTTACGAGTGTTAATTCTCGACGTTTGGTTCGATGGCGGTGCGATTATGGAATTAGCTTTGACAGGAGTGATTCTCAACGACTTGCATTATTCGATAAGGGATCGAAGTGAAGAATGTTAACCCTTTGCACTTGGATGTCCCCTCTGAGGGAATATCAGCATGTTTCCCTCAAGTTTTTTATTGAAATGGAAATTTTCTATTCCTGAGAGATGTTAGCAGTAGAAACTATTGCTAAAATAATAATATTATAATAGAAGAGGAGTGCAAAGGGTTAAGATTGTTCGACAAAGTCTATTCTACGTCTGTGTCCTTCGATATTTTACTTTAACCAGTTAATTGCGGAGTTCAGTTTTAGAAATTGCATACGAGAATATGCGTTGAATGCAGGGCAAACTTCTCTTACAAATTTCACGAAAACAGTAACAGAGTATAAGAAATTATACTTATATTGTTATAAGATTAGATGACTGATATAGAATTAAGTTACAACGAAATGAAACTATATCGAAATATTCTTTAACACAAAATATTACCATTTTTTCATATAGCTTCGCGAGTATATTCCTGGAAAACATCTAACTGGTGAAAACTAAACATGAAAATTTATAGACCCAGCAAAATACTTGGATTTGTGTATCAAATCCTTTCGGATAGTCGAGGAGATCTCAACATTATAATATTTCATGCCCGCATAACCTTTAATCTTCCATTTCCGCGGTGGATACCTTTGATCAATTTTATTTGCGATCAAACTTGGGGACAGAATAATTTTCATGGAGATCGATCGCGCCAGCAGGATCAGCAGACGTTAACAGCGACGCTTTGATGTCAAGCGTAACCTCCCACCGTGTTTCGATTAATTTTCCATGTTAACTACAAATATTAAATTTCCTTATGACGCAGGCAACATCCATCCGATGGTAACTGATGGCGGTTCAAATTGAATATTACACGATCTTGATCAACAGACACGCTCTCGTCCCTTGCAACCATTATTTTATATTAAATCCCACATTGTATCGAGAATGTTAAACATTGTTCAGCAAATATACCTAATAGTATATATATATATGTATATAAAAATCAGGTACCACCGTGGTGCAGTTAAAACTCTACTTTTTCGAAAAAGTCTGTCATAAATTTTGCTGTAGCAGACGTCGAAAAGAATAATTGTTGGAAATTGCTATAGCCAAATTAGTGACAAACTATTTTAAGGAAGTAGAGACTCTGAAAGACTTGCTAGAACTTCAAATTTACTTTAGGTTACTTTGAATGCTGCGATTATTCTTCCCAAATGCATAAAATTCAGTGATCGTTTGTTTTTAATATTCGCAACTAACAGTTGTAATTTAAGTACAAATTTTGATATTTTAAACGCTTTTGGCATATGCGTTATATTGGTGGGACACAAAAAACCGCGAGAGGAAAGAGTATAAACGTAACAAGGTGCCAACCTGAAGTTTTACCTGCTATTATTTAAGTCCTTTATGATACTGGTGCCGTTCGTGGCAACGAGACGCGTTTCCATCACGGTTTCTGGTTTTATAGCGACCGCGACTAGCTGGTCCCTCGGTTTATGCTGGTTTGAGCTGCTCTCCATATCTATATACTGGACAGAACATCTGTGCCAATTAGGGAGACCGCCATCTTTGAGAATAAACCACTAGCGCCGCCTGAACGAGCAATTGTACAGGATTTGCTCCGCTTTTAGAAACATTTCGCGAAATACTGTGCGAACGTTCTGCGTACACTTCCGTTCAAAAGTGTCAGGGCACCTCTTCGAAGTAATTAATAAAAGAATTCACGATCCTGACCACAAAGTTTCGAATGACAGTGAACATTGCATACTGATCTTTAGAAAAAGTGGAAAAATCTATGCGCATCTTTCGTTTTCAAAGCTGATGCTAATTAAGAAGAGAGGCTAATGGTTCCAGTGCGTTCGATTCGCAAGCTTATGGTTGACCTCGACGATTTTAATTCTGTATTTTAATTTAGCGACTACCTTTTCCAGCTTGAACCTCGCTTGAACCTCGCTTGAACCTTAAAACCGGTGCATAACTGAAGATTAGCGACGACGAACGCGCGTTAATTTCAAAGGATCAGTGGACGAATCTCCCGGTCATCCGACAAAACAATTCGAGTGTCTTTGAGGCAAAAGAACTCCCGTCTACTCTGAATTCTTCTGCCGACTTCTTTCCTCCTAAGAACGCCCAAGAGTGCTTACATCTTTTTCTAACTCACTTTCGCCCGTCCAACTCTCCTCCTTTCTTCCTCCTTTTTCCTTACTTTACGAGACGTCGAAAGGAATTTCAAGTAACGAACTTGCTTCTCCTCTGATTACGGGAAAGTTATTGCGATTAATTGAACCATATTCCCGTTTCCTTTAACGATCGTTTCATCCTTCCGTCGATAGACATCGTCGACGGATTTCGGTCGAGATCTATGGCTCGGAATTACTTACAAAGGCTCCTGCCCTTTAAAATGTAGCAGACGAATAATTCACGTTACTCGAACAGAGAATCGATTCATCTGTTCAATTCAGAAGTTATTTTGAATTTTTCGATTTTGCTTTGGATATTTTAATTTTGTTTCAGACGATTGATTTCATCGAAGACATTGTAGGATTGCTGAAGATCATGTCGAGTAGTCTTTCTTTTGAAGTTAAAAAGTAATATTTTCATACAACTCGTATTTTACAAAAATAAGATATTTAGAAATTTGGAATATTCTGTTCATTTTTTTCTTCAACAATGGTGATAACATCTAAATATGTATTTTAATAATTTCCTTTAATCTTAAGTATTTGAATGTTTATTATCACATTTTGAAAACTGTTTTCCTATACACATAACTCCCTAAATCAGATATTTGCAAAAGATTGCGTTCAATGACAGTAAATTCAATTTATGGGTTACAATTCTAACCCCAAGCGGGGCTGTAACAAATGTCTATTACCGTACAACATAATCTAGCCGAACTTATAAAATAACCCAATCCTAATCCAATACTCCCAAGTGTATTAATTTGGCTCATGAGTACTGGATTAGTGTTGAATCCTTTGGTAAGTCCGACCGCCTTATGGCGGCCTATGCCCCCGTTACTCTGCGGAAACAGATTATTTGTTACAGTGTTGGCACTTTAAATTCACCCTTTTGCAAATCAAGCAGCTCTTAAATATTTTATTTAAAAAAAAACTAAAAAATCTGTTATTAAATACTTTTAAAATTGCCATTAAGTCATGAAAAGTAATCTTTTCCTCGTTATTATAATAAGAAAACTTGAACAATCGCTGTTTTTAATTAGTATGCAATATTTAAACTTGGTTTCACTGAAAATCCCAAGTTCTTCGCGCTATTAAATATGTAAATTGATATTTAATTCGGTTCGGTTTAAAGGAGGAAGCAGATCTTTCGAATCCTCGACGTTTCTTCGTAAACCCACGCGATTCCATTTATCTCCCATTCTTTTTACCAGTTCCAATCGTAGTAATTTGAGGTGCGCCGCAACGTTTCAAATATTTGAAGAAAACTACACGGATATTCGAAATAACCAAAAGAAGAAGACATTCGAACGAGACGTTTCGAGGATACGCAGGGATCCACTCGGAAACTCCGAAACTTTTTCGAGTTCCGACTCTGCTAAAAGTTTCTTTCAGTTTCAAAATTATTGCACGCTCGATGCTCTTCATGCGTGCGTACAGGATTCTGCTACCGCCATTTTATGCTCGACTCTGCTACCGTGACTCCCAAAGATGTCTTCTTGTTGTCTAATATTTGCAAAAACGTTTCAGTAAACAGTCCGCTGCTTTATGGAAATTTATACGAATTTCAGAGTGAACGTTTCGTTATTTTGCACGATAATAATTATTTACGTTTCTCAATTACGTGTGTTCGTAATAAAACACACTTCGCGTAAAACCCGATCTGGCTACAAATTAATTTCCACGCGATAGCGGCGCGAGCATAATGAATGAGTATTAACGTGTCGATAACGCCAGCAGGCAGCTAGGTAATTATGCGCGTGAGAAATGAAGAATTGATTACAAGATATCGACCATACTTTTTCAGACTATCATTCATTCGTTGGGTTGACGTAATAAATACATTTTATCAGTAAATAATTCATTATTCCACATCGCGCGGATAACGATGTTATCGATGATGCGAAAATATAATTGAAAAAAGGATTTATTTCAAGCTTGTTCGAGATCACAAATAAAAAGGGTGCGCCTTCGTTATCGTGAATACGGGAATGTACCCCGCATTAATCCGACATTGCAATTAGAACTTGTTGCACTTTAATGCAGAAAACATTTTTATTCCATTAAATTATGCATTTCTGCTTCTCTTTTTCGCAGAAAAGGAAAGAAGAACTATTCTTTCGAAAGCACGAGATTTGGGAAAAGAGCGTGTAAAATAATTTCTAGAATTTAATAGCTTGCGAAATATTAATTTTAAAAGTTATGGAACTGTACTGGTCGATACACAAAATCGACTATATTTTCTTATCTATTAAAACATAGATCGTACTTGTGCAATATCGTTATCATCTTGTTATTGTTATCATCATATATATGTGATATATTTCTGATATATGATAAAGTTTTATTCAATTTTAAAGTCAAATTGGCTCAGTCCATAAATCCAATGTTAAATATAAAGGAGTAAAAATGAATTTCGAAGTCGATTGTCACAAGTGAATCGTAAAACAGTTCTGAACCTGCAGAATCTGCAGCGAACAAAAACGCATCGTCTCGATTTCAGTGTAGAATCGTGTAGTGGATCGAGCGTACATCGGAATACCAGAGGGAGGCGTCGATCTGATCCATTGTTCCCGGCAAATAGTCGAGAATCGCGTCGAAAAGGCTAATCGATTAATAAGGTACAAGCTCGGAAGCAGTGATGTCGGTGTACAGAATTCGTATAACTTTCGCGTTGAATAGCGTGGCGGTAATGTATACACGCGGCGTGCAGCGCGAGCGTGCATTAATGATGCGCGGTTAATAACGCGAATTTAAAACCGAATAGACGGCGACCTAATTAAGCGAGGCGGACGCGACGTCGATTGGCACCGGATTCGGTTTCAACCCTTTGGGTACCGGTTTATTTGGGGAGATTTTTGCGTTTGGGACGGATTTAATCCGCTGATGCGCGGAGCTATATATTTTTCTGCCACAATAAAATAAACATAATATTATAAAATAAATAAATTCAGAGCTTTTTCCTCGTATTTCTCAAAGTCACCTCTTTCGTTATCGCTTTCGTAAAATATAATATTTATTTTTGATATTATTGGGGTATGATAAACGAGGTTCATCGAAGCACTCTGTTGCAACTGATATCGATTACTATCGCACGAACAAGAACGTGCAAGTTAAATATCGTCTGAATTCGTTAAGTAAAATAAGTGCACCACGAATATCAGTCGCCAAATGTACCCAAGGGATTAATAAGCCTACGCGCGATTAAATGATCGCAGTGCATGTCTCCAAGATGCATTTCATTAGCAATTCCGTGATATACCGATTGCACTGCCAGGTCCAATTTATGTTGTGGCAATTTCGGTTTGATAATTGATATCTACTACAGTTGACGCTTCCGTGCATGTGAAATGGAACAGCTAATGTTAATATTTAATTGCATGTACATTACGTGAATTGTGATCTTCTCTAATTAATTATTGATTGCAATGAATTCTACATTGAAATTTTTAAAGGTGAAGTTGCATCTGTTGCGCTACTTTCTATCGTTTGAAAAACTGTGGATGCAGGTTCAAATACTACTTTGCGAGTGAACAGAAAACCTACGTTTATTTATATAAAAATAACTTGGATACTGTAGTAAACTATTAACTCTTTACACTCGGATGTTCCTTCTGAGGGGACATCAGAATTGATTAATAATTAAGGACGTTAAACTTATTCCACTGCAATTTTTTAAGAAATACGTTTCCCTCAAGTTTTTTATTTCAGAACGTTAGAATTCCGTAGAAAGAAGCAAAAACAAGAGGATAACGATACATGGCTATTGGCAGGGCTGAAAGGAGATACGTTCCCCGTTTTTGAGTCACAGGATGTGGTCGAGTAATTGGTCCAAAAAATCGGGAAACGACTAAGTCTACTAAATGAGAAAACATGAAAAAGTTTGGTACCAGCATGGTACCAGCCTGTGATACATCTGACTGTTGCAATCTCTAACAAAATCGACATCACTGCTGTCTGAATAGATGTTCTGTCGAATCGACACAGGGAGATGGAAGGTTGAATCAAAATTCATTCGAAACTCTCTTAAACCAGTTCTTCAAACGACAGGAAAGGAATCGCAGATGGCCAATTGTTCTCCGCGAATGCTGGAAACGAGTAACAGTCGCGCGAAGTCGTGACACGAGCAACGTTTCCCCAGTGGTTAACGCACCTCGATGATTCACTGCTCGGCAATTTTATGAACTGATAATTTATAACCCCGCTCATTGCGCCGAGCAATAATTTATCAATTTTTATCAGTCGTAAAACTGAAACTTTACGCTCCGGGGAAACGTATCGCTTGCCATTTTTTCTACCCGCCATGTTATTTATTTTTTAGAGGATCCTCTGGAGCCCCGCAGCAACGCCTCGCCTTGCGATCTGACTGTGAATTTTGCATCAATTTCTATTTTTCTTATCGATTTACGTTGGTTTTACTTGGAAGCTTTAAGATTGCCTGCAAATTCTGATCTTAATTGTTTGTACGCAATAATAAATTTAGGGTTGTTGTATAAAGTACATTTTAATGGACGATGTATGGAATAATTTATGTATAAATTACTCACAAAAATGTTAATGTAATTCGTTCGCTTTAATTTTATGTAAATTTTTCGCATTCCTTTTTGTAGATTTTATGGTTATTTTTGTAAAATCTACGGTGTAAAATGCGACTAATATCGTTACTGGGAATATTAATATTCTTTGGTGATGGAATACTGTAGCATTCAAATTTTAAAGCCAATTATTATTCATTTAAATTTGTACAACCTGAATGTTTTTAATTATTAAGAACTCTAAAGCAATGGCCAACTGATTCATTGAGTATTTTCATATTATTTTATCTTTCCTCCCTCTGTTTAAAAATTTTACTCTGTCTTTCCTGTGTGTGTTTAAAATCACCCGCCTATTTTTGCAGCTCACTGAAATTTTTACTGTTCACGAACATGTTAACGTTACAATCCTATCCAAGCCAATAAAACACTTTCAATTAACAAAATGTACGAATTGTGAAATAAAACATCCTTTTAGATAAAAATGAAATGGCTATTTCAGGCAGAATTTTTCACGTTCAAATCGTACAGGAAAGGGTTAATCGCTAGCTCGACTTCGATATCGAGGTATCGAGGCAAAAACAGGCGTCAGAATTCGATGCATTCCACATGATTGGCTGCTATTATCGCGCGTTTTGTCGCAACAACGAAAAAGGTACAATTTTTAGTAGAGCAAGAACGCGTTTTGCCGCCAAATATTTGGCACAATCAGATGCGTGCAAATAAAGAGTCCACGCAAGCACAGCGAAATTTCTCGACAGTCGAATCAAAATATCGGTTATAAACGGGCAGCTGGTATTTCAACTGAATATGTGACACGGCGATGCGCTTCCAGAAGAGCGTGAAACCGTGGAAATCAATCGAATCCGATAAATTCAATGGGTACACTTGGCCGGACCATTCAGCGGACATTTATGATCTTTTTCGTTTATTTTTCATATTTCACGCGTCATGAACCTGTATAATGGAACTCGAATGAAATAAATTGAATTCGAGTTATTAATTATATGTACATGTACACATCTATGCTCGTGTGTGACAACGGAGCTTATGCAAAAATACACATCTGTTAATAACTTTCAATGATTCGTGCCATTTTTGAAGCTCTTCTTTTCCTTATTTCGATTAGTTGGTGGTAATTAGGCAATTACTGCAAGTGGTAAGAGAAAGAAGAGATTCAAATCGTCAAAACTATGTTATAAGGAAATTTGAAGTTTAATTTAAAGTAATGAAACGCGTTGCTTCGAGTGGAGCTGTGTAAGTGTAAGAAGAAAGGAGAAGAACGTTTCGTCCTGGACTCATCGGTAAGGGTACCAAAATGGCGGAGTGGCGCCTCAGACACTGTGCGCTGTGTGTCAGATCGCCGCAAAAATGTTATAAGTAAATACTTAAACCTGTCATTTCGACTGGTTGGTGTATTTAATATTAAGGAAAGTTTCCTTTAACAGAAGTACTTACATTCCTCCTCAAATATAAGAACAAAACTTAACAGAATCGCTTGAAGGAGATTTCTACTTCGCTTGCTCTGTTCCTCCTTCCCTACGAAAGCTTGAATTCAAATAGCCATCTAATATTCCATACATAACGGCTCTTAACGCATACACGCACAGATGTGCCATCGAACTAAATTACCAACTTCGATTCGTGGACCAAAACGATCATACGACGGGAAGAACGACCGTGTAAACGGACAGCGCTTAACGCAAATTAGAAACGTACCGATAACTCGCGGTATATACCTATTCCACTTGTGATCCGACTGAAAATTAACAGCGACTTACAAACGCAATAAACGTCGTCACCGTACCCCCTCCCCCCGTTTTCAATCCAAACACCAATTCGAACTATTAGGTAAGTGCATAAATTCGGTCCGCTCGAATTGCTGGCCTATCTGTATTTGCTCGTACAATCGAGGAACTTCCATCCTCAAACGTTGAATACCTTGCTTTATCGCTACGTTTTGCCAATTGTTCATACGAAAACGAATAGAATTTTTCGTGGTGAACCCATTAACGATATCACGTCAGACATTGACATGTAACAATCTTGGAATTTCACGTTTGGCGAATTGTTCATTCGAAAACGAACTGAATTTTGCATGTACCATTAACAACATCACGTCAGAGATGAAACGGTGGTTTCTTAGATGTAATTGCTGCTTTGCTTGCAAAATGAAATGCAAAAGAAGGGTCTGGGTCGATGGCTACTCGCTACGACAGTAGACACCGATGGATCTTTCGAGATACCATCATCCACGTCATCTTTATATGTCCAAAGTATAGTGAAATGAGATCAAGACTCCATTGTTAAATTCTCTATGATAACTGGGTTTTTTGACAAAATATAAAGATCCTAACAGTTCCGTAAAAAGTTATTCTAAGTCGCTAATAACAATCCGACGTTGATACGACATTAAACCTCTATTTAAAAAAAAAAAAAGAATTTTTCATCTGTGCAAATGACACAGTACGTAACACAGTGAAGCAGATTATTAATGTGTTTTAAAAGTCTGTGGCTGAACACCACTAGTAAAGATAAAAATAAATTTCAACTTTGAAATTATAAAAGACGAGTAAAATTGCAAACAATCTCCATTGTTCTGTGGACTCACATGGAGCATTTGCAATTATTTCTTCTCGTGATTCTACAGTTCGTTCTACTCGCAGTAATATGGGTGATCCTTCATAATCAACCGTTCCTTCCATTCCGAGGAAACGAAGATTTGTCGCGAATCCAGCTTATCGCGAGAGTAATACTCGAGATAATATAGCCCATGTTTCAAGAAAACGAAGATTCATACGTGGCGTATCCATAGAGAATTAAATAAATATATTATAACAGGTAAAAAACTGCGAATAATAATAATAATCGTCGATCTCTTATTATGGTACCACATCTCAATTACCCGTACTTTAGTCGACACAACAGTTGGCTTTTGGTTATACAGCCTTTGGCGTTTAAAGGGGTTAAATGTAAATAGACGAGCTAATTATATTTATAGACAAATGCAAACTGCAATTCCCTCTTGTTTATGATGATACTACTAATATATTCGCGTCTATATTCAACAATTTGATTACACCGAGTAATTTTTATCGAAAGCTAAGAATTGCAATGTCGATCACGAGGTGTCCAGCTATGAACTGTACGTTTCTATAGTTAGCTCCTTAATTATTTAAATATCTGAAATTACAATGCAACGATATACCTCATTGATTTTTACCAGCAGCGTCGAATTACTATCGTTTATAATAAAACAGAAATCGTACCATTCAATTCCTAATTGCTATTGCCAATTTTTCTGCCTTTTATTACAATTGAACAAATATTTTCGAACAAAGGTTTAGATAACAATTTCCTGTGTACGCAGGTTTCCCTTTGTTTCATTTTCTATGAAAACTCGTGCGCTACATCGCAGCATGCAATTTATTTATTTCCAACCAATAGTAAAGAGTTAAAAAGAACGTTTCTCTTATTATACATGCATTCGATCGCCAAAGCTACGTTTGCCGGTAATTTCCAGTATTTTACTCAAAATTGAATGCGTCAAACGTCCTGCATGGCACACTGTTCGGGCGCTAAACCTAAATACGTCAATAACGTGCAGAATCGTGACATGTGCGATATGTGTGCAGTTACAGGAGCGCATTCTTCGTTTTCAACGTCCGCGCATCCTTGCCGCGTCACGGCTACCGCATAAATCGCGAAACGAGATAATCGGTACACGTCGCATGACTCGTGTATCGTAATGGATGCATCAATTGCTCGAAAGAGAACGTCGTTCCGCCGCTGTTACATCAATAAATTCCTTTAACAAGTAGAAACGAGTGTCTGTGTCGAATGAAGATAGAAGTAATTACGACGCACATCGGCTGCTTATGATTACAGGTAATTATAACCATTTTTGTTTGAAACATTTGAGAATTACCATTACGAATGAATAAACGAACAAACTTCAAACGTTTGCATAAGTTTTTAAAATTTAGTGACACGAAAAAGCGACTGTCATTTTTCTGAAAATCATAATCGACTCTTTTAATTTATAGAGTACGTTTCCAGTTATACTGATAACTATCGACTTCGTTTCACAAACATGTTCGTAACCACCAAATCTTATATTTTACCAAAACTGATACAAAACAAATATTAGTCAGTAGCGAACCAATAAGCATCCATTACAGTGCATCTAATTAATGAAAATCCACTTAACGACTAACTATTATCAACAATTATTTCGACCAACAAAATTCAATACGACTAATGCGTTCACATATGCTGATCCATCTAAATTCCACAATCCAACGCGATTAACTGCAATATTTTCTCATCCCGTCGCGTCCCTCTAATCAACCATTTGCAATCGATGACTTTTTCGGTCGCAGATCATTTTTTCTATTACTAATCATCCCTTATCGTTTAATCTATTACTAATCTAATTTTTCAACAGTCGATAATCAATTTCATCTTCACTCGAGTTAATTTCACCCTCGAAATTCATTTTTCCGGGGCTCCAAAACTTCAAATCACGAGAAACTCGAGTTGCCGCACGAAACTCCGACTGAGAGTCGCCTTTCGAGCGCAAAGGGTTGAAGCGCTTCATCGACACCGTGTTGGTGGGGGCTGAACACGCCTGGCTTCAATTATACTGTTGTAAAGAAGAACGTGAGAGGGTAGGAAGGAAAAAGAGAGGGAAGAACGTTTCGTCCTGGGCCTGCTAGTGGACTCATCAGTAAGGCTACCTAGCAGACCCTGCCTTAGACGCTGGGATGGTAGGGATAGGTCCGAATTTCTATTATATAGAAACGGTGTAGGACATGGAGTGCTCGCGGGAAACTGACGAGTGTGCTGTCCCCCTAATGGCGAAGACCGCCACAGGGTTAACGAAACCTGTTACAGAGCGTCCAGCGACCGCCAAGTCAGCGAACGGTTCCTCTCGAGGAAACGTGTCGACAAAAACCAAGCCCGTCGATTAAACAGCCAACTGATCCAGCGTTCGCAGCAATTTGCATGAACGGCGGGAAAACAGCGCAGGTCGCGTAACCACGCTGACGATACGCGATCGGTGACCACGAGGACCGAAGAGATATCGCGGCAAGGGAATAACACCATGGCCGTATCAGGCACGGATACGCGATTGCGGACAGAGGAGACGACGGGCGGGCGTAAAACAGCCTTACGCAAAATGCGTTCGTTAGCGTGCAAATGGATCGACGTAGATACGGAACCATAAAATAGTCTCGCTGGGGTGGCCTGGCCTGGCCGCGTTCGTTAACCGTTCGTGTGCCACAGCGGCGGACGCAATTACCAAGGACAAAATCGAACCAACTCGCTGATCGACACGTACCAGCGCAAGCTTCGATGATTCTGATTGCTATCCGCGCGCAACGCTCTCTTCCCCTCGTCCTCTACACTTTTTCTGGACCCTGCTTTGCGGCTCGAGCGATTAATCGCAGCGGAAGGAACGCAGCCAAAAATTGGGTCGATGCGATTCTGGGTGCGGGAATAAATTGTTTTCGACCCACTTCGTTGTACTTACGCTGCTTCCGAGTTTTCAGATCGCTGAAGAAACTGGTGCGTTTCGAGATCGCGATTGTTGGCAGGTCTGTTGTTGCAGCTCGATGTAAATAGGTTTTATTAGAATATCTTGATGGGTGATTGGTGGTAGGTGAGCTTTCTTGATTAACTCTTTGTGTGTGATGAATGAAATATGGAAAAACTGGAAGTTGTTCTTTGAGGTCCATTTGGATGTTCACTTAATTTTGTTCATGATTGTATGTATATTTCGAATTCCTATTATATTGGGAAAGCGCGTAGATATGCTTTTTATCTGACATTACTTTCTCTGTCAGTAGCAAAATATTTCGATCGGTAAGTTAAAATATGGGAAAGATTCTGTATATTGTATGATACACTTTGAAAATTGAAATACGTAGCAATGGGTACATTCTACTTGCCTCTATCTATTGTATTCTAATGTGCACGCTCAATCTTTTTTACTACAGCGCAACAACCCTTCTCAGATTCATAGTAAACTTCATAGTAAAATACGTGAGCGTACAGAAATGTAATAAATCAATCAAATAAATGTTCACTCAATATAAGTTTAGTAGAAAAGAGTTACACTTCGAAAATCATCAGACACTCGTTCAAACACCACCTTGACCCATATTCACTGTTAGAATAAATTATGTTATCAATTACACTTGCAATTATTTATGCATCCACTCTTTTTAGACACAATATTCACTGGCCATTCATTTCCAGCGAGAAATGAAAGTTTCTTTCAAATATTAAATGAAATTGCAGTTGCAAAAACGAGTATTTCTATTCCTTCTTTAAACATCGAGTGAACGTATATTTAAATAATTTTCTTCACTGATTTTTCTCAGACTGGAAATGTTCTTTCTTCTTCCCTCTTTCTATCTTTTTTCTATCGCTTCCTTGATTAATTTTAACCATTTTCCCATGGACTTGTAAAGATTTTTGCGAGGCCATGTAAGAAACTCTGAAGCAGATAATGGACAGAAGAAAAGGAGAAGAAAGAGCATTTCGCCCAGAGCTTGCAAGTGGAATTATCAGTAAGACTCTCAGTAGACACGTGCCTTAGACGCGGAGACAGTAAAGAAAGATTAGAAAGTTAGTACATAGGATTAACTGGAAGGTTAAGTGAAGACTTGCGAGAAAACGATTGCAGCGCGATTCTTCTAGTGGCAAGCGTTGAAGAAGAGCCACCATAGCTATTATAATTTTCTAGAAGCTAACGAACACTTCGAGCCAACGTTCAAATTTGTACGACGAACATTTTCCATCGACGTGTCGTCGATAATGCGAAGTAAATTTGAGTTGCTATAATCGTAAAAATTAGAAAGTAATTATAGCTAAATGTCTAAGCATTAAAAATTTATATGAAGCTCCAGCATTAATTAGAAAAAGAAAAGAAGGTAAAGTGTCATGAACGACGTCTCTAATATTCCGCAGTGATAAAATAAGTGCATCTTTAATGATCGAATGGGCGAAGACCACGCAGAAAATTCCATCGGTTATTATAAGCACGTAAATTCATTCCAACCGAGATACTATCGACATACTAAATACAGTGGGACCGACAATTTTATGCGATTATCGATCAATTTCTCCGATATTACGACGCTGGGTGTTGGCAATAAATACGAAGCGACGCGAGCTACTTGTCGTAAATATCCTTCGTTTTTATTCAACCGTTAAACGAAGATAACCGGGAAAATGAACGCGATTCGTTCATTTTCTCCGACGTTTACATAATAGAGTCGCATCGTTGGCTATTAAAAATGTTCAATGTTATCATATTAATCATCATTAAATGGAAATTTAGATTGGGCTAGGTATAAAATATGTTCAAGATTTCTGCAAATTTTCTGTTAAAATTTATGCTTTCCCACAGATTCCTGCATTAGAAATGATAAACAGCACGTATTTAAATATTTAAATATATTAGAATATGTCATATATAATTATAATTATAAATATATATTAGTATAATATATTGAAATACTAGAATATCGTTCAATAATTAACGTTAACTGGTATTAAAATATATTTTAACACACGAACAAAATATAACTTTCTAATACAAATCTCATTCGTGTGTATTCAATTACTGAAGAAGAACTGAAGAACTCCATTTACGATGCGATTGTTTTTCGTTTATACATTTTATGGTGATTCTCGTATCGTGTGTATTGTAAATTACTGAAGAAGAACTGAAGAATTACAATACACACGATACGAGAATCACGATAAAATGTATAAACGAAAAACAATCGCATCGTAAATGGAGTAATATCAATTCTGATCAAAAAGGGAGGTTTCTTAAGTATTCAAAACGCCAGAAATTGGTTAAATATGTAACCAACTATGAATAAATCTCCATTATATTTATGGTACTCTATTAAACGTGCGTTAATCACGTTATGTATAAATAATTTATATTTTTCCACACACGCAAAGAAATGACCGAAAAGAAAGGGAAAGAAACTTACCAAAACTTCTCGAGTCGAACGCGTCTCGCGTCGTTTCCAGCATCTTTTACGTGACACTTTAACAGAATAGCCTAACGACGTTACAGCTGCGAGCAGTAAAGGGTGACTAACACGATTTTCCACACAAACCGAGGCTCGTCTCTTAATTTACACCTCGAGGTCGCCAAACGACTGAACGTGTTTTGTACGCGACACGCACTCGACGAATCTAAACAACTACGAAATTTCTTGGAAATTTTCAGACCTCGAAGCGTTCGCGAAAATTCCAGGAAATCTAGAATCCAAACACTTCAATATTTCAACTGCTTCATCGGTTTAAACAGAACTTCATTGTCACTAAATAAAGTATTTACGTTGACGGTAAAATTTTTCTCGTCAAATATAATTGTTCCCCTGTATATTTAAATTACATTCCAAGCAATTTAACAATAAGTTAATTTTCTAGATTTAAATATATATGCTCGCTGAGTGGCTCCCATCAAAAATTTCATGAGAATAAAAGTAATATAGTTCTCGTCATTTGAAGAAATCTGCATATTTGTTTAAAGCGATACTCTCTCGACCTATATTTTTTGATATATTATCATAGAGATGAACAATTCAAACAATTTCTATCCATATGTATAACTGTCAGTCTCTTTTAGATTACGAGATATTCACAGAAAAAGATCGCTACTACCGCTGGAAATTAAATTTATAATTACGTGGTTGCGACCGTGCATCCTTCGAATTAAACTTCCACGCACATTTGCATACGCGATATAACGCTAACTTATTGCTAGAAAACAGTCTAACCTTAATCATCTGTTGCTTTCAAGTCGAATTAATTAATATATTAATTGTAGGAGACAATTGTTAGCGCGCACAGTAGTTGAATTCACTGTAGTGGAAAAAGGTCGAAATCGATGAGGAAAGTGGCGCTTCAAACAATTATGGAGGCTACTTTTATAAAATTGACAAGAATTGTATTATTCTTTCGACTTCCTCAACTGATTTCTTTTTCTAAACTACTGAAAATTGAGAAAAGTCACTAAAATATTATAAAATATAGTATTGTGGCAAAAGTTTGAAGCTCAACGTTTTCTGAAGCTCAGTCAACAATATTAATAACATTATATTAACTCTTCACTGCATAATTTTTAAATATTATGGCTCTGAAGTATAAGATAACATCGATAAAAACGGTTGTAAACGATGATTGTAATTGATTGCGATCGTAATTTCACGTTACGTGCAACGTTGATAAATAAAATAAAAACGGGAATATTGTACGTGTGTGTGTGTGAAAATGATTAAAAAATGTGGAGTACACGGACTATTGATTCGTACAAAATCGATTTTTCAAATTCATACCATGTGTATGCATTTAAATTTTATTTTAACGACTCTCTCTCCAGGACACTGTCATTTTTACATATGTGTGAAGTTTCAAATTAACAACTGATGATGAAACCATTCGAAATTGATACTTTTGTAAAATAAATACGCATGAAACTAAATCGAAAAACAAATAAAATATTTACCATCTTCAATACCTCCCAGCACACGAAGATTAATATTCCAACCACCTTCGAGTTTAATTATTTACGCTCTCGTTGAAACGTTTTTGCTATGCTTTTAGCTGTGAAAGCTGCGTCGATGTTACAGAACAAAAAAATGATTTTTCAAATTTCGAACACACGATCGCTTCTAATAAAATTGCAAATAATAACTAATTTCAACTAAACCATACGAATTTCATTATTTACACTACCATATGTGAAGACGAGACGTGGGCATACGTGTATTAAAAATTACGCGAAACAAAGTACGCAACGCGCAGTTACAACAATGGAGTCGCAAAATGGAATTTGATTAATAACGCATCGAAAAACAAAACTCGCTCTTTGAAGTGCTCGAAACAGGCAATCGTACATACCAACTTTGTAGTTCAGCTCGAACGCTTCAAAAACACGCTGCACGTTGCGACAACCCTTTCTACTCTTGGTTTATCCTATATTCTCGATTCTTCTTTTTTTTTCCACCCTGTACGATTCGCAGTTTCCGGCAAAAATAGCTGAACAGACCGAGGGCAAGCCTGTCGAAAATCAAAGGGCACCAGAGAGCATTGTGCCATGCACGGATGTGCGAATCTCCCACGGTGTCGTAGGCGTGAACAAATTCTAGACAATTTCGCGTGTGAACCGTGTACTACATTGAATCGAGAACGATTTACAAAGTAAATCCTTCTCTCCCTTTCTCTTCCTAAGCCGATTGTACCAACCAGGCCTAGCCAACGCAGATTGCGCCGCGGATAACCCCGGAAACGACGAATTTTTCGACCATTTCGCACTGGTGGAACAGCGTTCTTTAAAAAAAAAACAAAAAAAAACACGAGATCCTAGTGCCTTTTTTCGCATCGAGTAATAAAACTATTTGGATACAAAAATGAAGAATAAAAAAATTATCCAGTTATGTTTTGCAAATCGAGGAAGTGTGAATTTGAGTCGTAAGCTAGAATAATGATATAATTAGCTTTGTGGGATGAAGTAGGTTATGGAATTTATGAAATACTGAAAAATTATAGATAAGTTTGTTTAAAGTATATTATTGGATAAAAGGAATATGTGCAGAGTCAAACTTTGAAAGATAATTGATGAATGAGTTACCCTCAAGCGTGAGAAGAGACTAAACGTAAATTAACTCAAAACCATGAGTATCCAGAAACTCATGAAATTTGCAATCTAAGACCATATCCGCGGTAAAAAATGTGATTAGAATATCGAAACGAGCCTTTATTATCGGTTAGATGCATGAAATAGTGGACGTACGAGGAACCATCAACCCTTTCTCTCCCTCTTTTCCATCTCCACCACAGTCCACCGTTCGATCCAGCGTTCCATCTCGCTGGAAAATGAAAATGCATCCCGCGCGTACGTTCGCGTTTCGCTTTAATAAAATAGTAATGAGCCGCGGGAGACTGGTTTGCAACGCGGTTTCGCCAACGCGATTATAATTCCCTTTTCGACTCAGCCACCTTCGAATACCGCGATTAATCTCTCTCTCTCTTCCTCTCTCTCCCTCTTTCTCTCCCTGGTTGCTTCGCTTTTCATTGTCCTTTTAATCTGCGAGCCGGTTGCCGATTAGCAGATAAAACAAGCGATAGCTACGGCCCTCGGGCGGCCTGGAAATTCGACGATTCACCGCGATTTGCTTCGAGCGAATTCAGAGGGTTCGATCTCTATCCCCTTGGCGAGGTGCCTCATTATCCTTTTCAACGGACGAAAACCTCGATGCCACGCAAACACTTCGGTCTGGACACGAATGCGGATTCCGCGCGAGCTCGTTACACGTGTAAAGTGTCCCAAAAGCAGCGGTTGCGGTCGATACGAGCGATCGTAACATCGACCTCGATAAAGGAGAATGATCGAGGAAGAAGTTGCAGTGACGTGCAAGATTAAAGAAAATCAGTGTGTGTGTGTGTGTGTATTAATAATACGAGAATGAACGAATTTTTTGTAAGCCATTTTTCTCGAAAACGAAATTTCAGAAGCAACTTGTTGTTTTGCCTCTTAAAATTACAAAAATACGACTATGTTGATTAATAATGCGCCATTGTTATGAATTTTTCATCTCTGGAGAAAAGACACTGAATTAAATATAAAACCTTTCCAAAAGAAAGACTGTCACTTTGCAATTTAGTATCCATTCTTTTGTGAATCAATTCTTGTTCCATCGTTGCATATTTTTCACTACGAGACGAACCAAAAGTACAACTATTAAACAGTATTTATAAAATGATTAGAATAGAAAATTGCTTTAAAATATATTTGCAAGACACGTGGTATAAAGGAATATTAAAACACGCATATTTTTCGATTGTTTATAACAATCGTGCACGGCTTGACTCGCACAAAAGGCGCAAGCGGTTTGGTATCACACTGTGAGTATTCAAAAGGTAAAATAGAACACCCTGTACGCATACACGAGGTACAACTAGGCGCACCCTCGCTTCGACACCCTCTTTTGTGTCCGGGTTCCTGTTCCCAACCCCAGCCTTTTTCCTGCGTATCGTTCATTCATTTCGCCGTTCTTTTTCGCTACGAATTTCCGAGCTCTCGGTACCCATGGTCGACCAATGAATTAGGAGAGCCGTGAAAACGTGTCTATTAGGGTAACGGCTGATAATGCGGTCGGTTCGACGGCTTTTAACCGTTTAAATGGGGACTAATTTGTCTGGACGCGACCAATTCACGACGAGAGACGTTCATTTTCGTTTTATGGGAACGTGGACTGTGTACGAATCGTGACGAAAATTTGTAACCAGTTTCCGTTTCCAATTTCTTCCTCCCTTATCCTTTTCCGCTTCTTTGAAACGTCACGGAAAATAAAAGGACAAATTTTTACTAAAAGGTGCACGCGAGTCACAGAATTTTAACCCTTTGCGCTCGGATGCCATCAGCATTGATTAATGATTACTTGATTGATTTTTGAAGACGTTAGCAATAGAAACTATTGCTAAAATATTACTGAAATATTGCTATTTTAACAATGGTCTGTTTCTAACGCCTGAAAAGAAGCTGAGTGCGAAGGGTTGATTCAAACGTTCGTTGAAAAATTTGCAATATTCTCACCACCTTTCGAATCATCCAAAATTCTAAACTAGAAAACTCGCGTCGCTTTCGAAAGATATAATAAAATTGTCGAAGGGGAAATAAGAATCGAGCCTCGCGTGGGAAACCCCCTGAGAAACACTTTGAGAGAAAATCTCGAGCTAGGAATAGGTAATAGATCAGCTTTTAAGCCTGGATGCGTTTTAAATTCCGGTGACCGAACTTTCTGAATTATCGCACTCTTGAACTTCCGGAAGTATTCAAACCTCCTAAGGCAGATTCTGAGACGTCTTAAACCTGCAATCCCGTGAACTTTAAAACTCCTCGAGCGTATTCTTGATTTCCGCCGAAAATTTCGTGCGCTACCCAGCCTCGCGTTATTAGATTTCGTAGAGCAATATATATGTATACATAAAATAAACCTAAACAACGGTTTAATCAAATTTTCACATGCTTGTGCAAAATTCAGGATTCGATGTACCGTGTCGGCAAAGTAACGCGACATCGAAATTTTATGAGGATATTCGGAACGAAAATGATCCGAGTTTAACGCGAGCCGTTCATTTTCCATAAAGGGATTCAAAGGAAATGTAATCTGGTCAGAAAATCATCGTTCGAAACTTTCAGCTGTTGCGGCAGTTCGACTGGTACGATTATAAGGGGAGAAATGAATGGAAAAAGGGTGACGATAGGAGAAAATCGTGTCGTGCATTCGCTTACGTTGCACTCGGCCAACAAACAATACATTACTTCGCTTCGTTACTGAATGCAACGTGCCAATTAGAGGAATTCTCGGAGCCTTGCGATTCTTTTTCTTCCTCCTGTACATTATTTTTTGTTTCTATACCCGACATGATTCTTATTTTTACGATAAATACGCTTCCAATTATGACTTATATACTTTTATCGATTGAAATATGAATTAACTTTCGTTTCTCTCTCTTTATAACAACACATTAACTTCTGAATTCTGTAGAATTGGAAAATGCATTTTTATGCACTAAAATATCGCCTACTCGCGTCAGAAATATTCATTATCTCGAACTTTCATTAAAGACAAATAATAAAGAATGTGAACGTGAAATGATTAATGTAGAAACAAACAAAAAACGCTGAAACATACATTTCATATGTTTCTACTTATCGCACATAGCAATTTGAAAGTCGTTTTTCTTACTCACGTTTAATGGATACAATATTCAGTCACTTTCGTCTGATATGCAGCAAGAAATTTGTGCAACGTACCTAGAAAAAGAAAGAAAAAAGCGTTAGTAGATGCATTTTACGCTTGAATTGAATTTCAATGGTTTAATTACACAGAAAAAACCCTGCCACGATGCGATCCTTCTAATAGCAAATGTCGAGGCTGCAGATCAATCAATTTTATATATCGATCTTTTTTTTTTTTTCTTTTTAAATTGAAAAAGTAGAAAATTTTAACTACGCGTTCGATTGCGTTGACTGTAGACAGCAACTGACAATAACTGGAAACTTCAATTGAATATTTCGTGCTTTCATATGTTGCAGAATGTCAAACGCATTCATGTCAAGGGAGATTACTTTGGAAAATAAAATGTTGCAGAATGTTATACCGCGATCGCGAGATGTTTGTGCTTTTTATGGTCCATGAATTATATTGTCAGTTCTTGTACGCATTTATATTGACATGCAATTTCCTTCAAGCGGTTAAAACGTAGACTTGAAGTTTATGAAAAAACTTGGAGAAAATGTAACTAAAAATTTCAAAGCCTCGTCAATGTCTCTTTCTCCCTTCGACTTCAATATTATAACAATAAAATGATGTCTTTATAGTTACAATAAACTCTGACATAAATATTAACACCCAAAAAATGCCCAAGCCTCCATAATTAATGGAATTCCACGATCAATCTCTAATCAGATCTGATGTTTAACCGCTATTAAAAAAAATCACTCGTGCGAATGAAATAAAACTGCGTCGACGCAGTGTGTTCTTTCGATACTGTAAAATAGAAAGAGCGTGTCCCCTGTTACGCTGGCATTAAAATTCCTAAAACGAAGATGACCTGGATCCGATTTCGAAGCCAGCGCGCTCATCTGCATTTCAAACGCGGGTTAATTCAGCTTTTTTCCACGCTTCCCGGGCACAAAGCACAAATTCCTTAAGCATTAGAATGTTATCGTGCTCCTGCGAGCTCTCTACGTGCGACTACCTTAAAGACGACAAGAAAAACTGCGAGTGATAATGTTTCAGCCGCGCTGTTCGAATACTGCTTATCAGAAAGGAATGCTGGATTTACTGGTCGACTTTGTAGCTTTTGCACGCAACAGTTACAAAGTACTGCAATTCCGTTCGAGTTAATTCCGATTCGTGGAAAGAGACACCGTGCGAACTACTTGCGCGATTAACCCCTTCAGTGATGTGAACTCTTCAGATATGTGAACCGTTTATTTTGAAAGTAGCCAGTCTATTTATGTTAAAATCGAGATATCTAAGGGTCCACGATTTAATAAATTATACTAAAGTATTTAACAATGATACTAAAAGGGTTAAAGAAAGTAGAAAGTAAAGGTGTAGAATCGATACTTTGGCATCTAAATGTCTGCTTCCTTCAGTGTAGATGGTGTGTACAGTGGCTTAACCCTTTGCACTCGTTTGTTAAGTGTGACAAAAAAAAACCAAATATAAGTTCTATCTGTCTGTCTAAGATCAGTCCTTTGAAGTCAATTTAAATAGCCAGGAGCTGGCAACAAAGTTGAAAAATAATTCGCAGCGCATAGGGTTAATTTTGCATAAATGTTACTAATATGTTTTGCAGTTAAATGGCACATTAAAAAGGATATGATAACAATTTGAAATGCAAAAGGAACGATAAGAGATAATCATTTTTAGTAAAATCCAAAGGATATATAGATGAATGGTTTAAAACGGTATTAACTGTATTAATGTTTCATTTACCGAATAAATTTGATTCTCGCTAAAATAAGGCTTACGCTGATGCAAATGGGCGCAGCCGAAAATGCATGTATCGTATTTATGCGATAAATAATTCATTGACTCAACGATTTGGAATTTCAAAGAAATATTCATGTGCAATGTGATCTCTGGAATTTTTTTTTTTTAATTTTTTATAATCCTTTTCTACAACTCGATAAAAGCAGAACTTCAATTTTTCGAAATACTTTTCCCCTTATTTTTCTTGCAATAATCTTCGAAGATGTAATCGACGCTTTCAATAAAAAAGAAGAATGCATTTCATGAATACGTACTTCGTTACTAGAAAATGTTATAAATCTGCGAATTATGAATTTTTATGAAGCACGATCCAGCTATGGTTTCTACATGAGCATTATTTTCTAAAAGACTTAATACTATTACTTCTCCTTTTCCCGTTCGGGAATAAAAGAAACGAAAGGAAACGGCGGAAATAAAAGAGCGGAGGAAAGAAGCCGAGTTTGATTGAAGCAAAGTAACAAAGGCAATTCTTTCAACAGCGGTTCGGTTGGTTGATTACGTGAAATTTCGTTCACAGTTTTCCAAGAGGTCCCGGGAACGAGGTTGACAGTGATGGATACCGTTTCCTTTGTTTCCGACGCTATCGCATTTTACAATTTAAGTACGTCGACGATTTCCCCATTTACAAGGTGACCTATGCTGTACCAGCGATCAGTAATTGCGTAATCCAGTTGATCATCAGCGTTGATTTAATGCTATGCAAAGCACACATCTCGTGTTACGTGTCATGGCGTTTGGTTAAGCGCAAATAATTCTTCCACTTTTTTTTACCAACATATATGTGTATTTTGTTTAACAGAACACAATGGCACTTGAAAAAAATATTCACACGCAGTGCGAGTTCTGCTTAATTCTGAACAAATTAAAACAATTATTGTGAGTAATAATAATGATGCTTTCGTCATCTTATATTACAATATACGTGGTGAGTAACTATTGCAAGTGGAGTATGCAAATATGAATACAATTTTCACGTGCATGTTCCGTGTTTTAAATCAATATAGCGAAGAGGAGCGAATTTTGACGCTTTGTGTGATCTACGTTTATTTTTCAATCAATTTTTATCGCAGCTTCGGTAGCCATAAAGTTGCAAGTGTACTTTGCTTCGCGAAATTCAACGAAAAAAGATTTCCTCCCTTAAAGAATTGCAATTATTTAATAGCTTAAGCTGTATGCAACAAACCGGAAGTGCCCGCAGCGATTGAAACTTTTCTCGTTTATTACAACCGGGTCAAACGTAACGTGGATAAAAGCGACAAAACTTTCTCACAGAATCGACGCAAAATGACGGATCGTTCGTAAATTGATGTTGCAACGATTCGACTCCAATGGACGGTGAAAAAAATGCAGCTAAGGGAAAGTTTGAAATGTTCGATTCAATAGCGATAGCGGATTCGTACGATTCGGCGATTTCGCGGGAAAAATGTCGAATATGGACGATTTGATGCTATTGGCGCCCTTCCAGCTCGAAATCAATCAATTAATTTCATTTCTACGAACTTGCACCTGCAAATACCGTCTTCTATTTATAAATAATACCTTGTATCAGTCGATATTATTTACGTCACTGGTTTTAATAAAATATTGACAGTACAATTTGTTCTGCATGAAAACTCAGTGCGGTTGCTGGGTTCAACCCTCGAGCGCTGTCGCCATTACTTATCTGAACAGTAACATCTCTTTTATCAATTCTGGTTCGCCATTTTTCAGTTGCAAAAGCCTGTATATAACCATGGCACCAAATCTAAAGAGATAATCTTAAACATATTCTTACGCCAAGAACCCATTTCTTAGGAATCCTTAGAACTCTGAAAGTAATAATTCTAAACGCCAAAACTTGTAAACTGAAAGGACTACTCGCAGCCAAACCATTCAAATGTGTGCGAAACAGCTACACACATGTGTATCGTTTTCAGTTGCCTACGATTTATTTTTCGAACGCGTGTCAAAGGTATAAAATAAAATTGCATATAGAAAATCCCCTTTGAAGGTCAAAATTCGACAAATCCTTTAGAAAAGCTTAACCGAGAAATTAAAATAATCCCTCGGATGGCACAAACGTAACATGGATGAGAAATGCCTGATGGAAGCACAGGAAATCCGACTTTTTGCTAAATTAAACAGGCAAAACTAATTCTCTGCTATTCGACACAGGAGGAAAAGAAAAGAGACGGAGACTCGCACAGAATCAAATACCAGATTCCAGAGATATTAGATAGCAAACAGTCTGTCGAAAACATTGGCCAACGAACCGGTGAAAAGTGTTCCGCACGAGAGAACAAATTCCCTTTGATTTTGCGTCCTTCCTGGCTCGTTCTAAGGACCACACCGAACCATACGACACGAATCAGTGAGTGATCGCACAGTTTTCGATATCCCACCGCCCGCAAAATCGTAATCATTCGGTCGATCAACAAAATCGCATCACTCGATCGACTAGAACAGCTGCAATCGTAATTTTTCACGAGCATTCGTCGATCTACCGGATATTTCAAGGAAAACGCTGGACACTTAAGCGGTTGACTAACAAAAATTACCTTCAACTGCGAAGGTTCTCGATATTTCATAACAGATTTGGTTGAAGCTTCAACTGCTGATAAAATCTCTTTCTGAAACAAATAAAAAATGGTAACGCGTGTGCGCTCGCGTGTATTTACCCTTTTTTCGTCCACCTTCTGAACGTAACGACGGCAAATAGAATTAACAGCGAGAATTCCATTAAATCCTTTAAACTCTCAGCGCCCAGGTCGAGGAAGTTAAACGAAGTTCAACGCGCGATTCGTTAGAGGAACGAACGGACGTGTGAAAGATTTGAAGTCAGTGGAAACGCCTACGACAAACGCGACGACGCCCACGCGTATGTTTCAAGCTCTTACACGATGGGGCAATTAAAGTGATTCAAGTTCGAAGAAAGTGCAACCACTTCGAAATCGTCACGCTGTTCGATTTCAGCTTAACGATCCGCGAGTAATGGCCAGCGAGCTGGGCCAACAGGTAATCAATGAACGCAATTCGAAATAACGAATCGATCGTGGAAACGAGTAAGTTAAATGCAAATAATTTTATAAATGAAATAAAATAATTTGTAAAATATTACCATTACCTGTCGCTGCATGACTTCTGTAGAAATAGAAGCGTTCCAGAGACTTCAACCAACTTGTTTCTTTGAATACAGACGACTTGATTACAAAGAAAGAGTATCGTATACGTTATAATATTTTCATAAAAGAAACATATGTTAAATAGCATAGTGCATATTTTTACTTTAATTAAAAGTTGGATAGAATTATTTTTGCCAGCTGGCTTCGTTTTAATTGTAATATTGGGCAGTGTTGATGCGTGATGGCATTCAGGACCGTGCGAACTGTTTTGCTTGCAAGTTTTGTAATTAAAATTCGCGCAGCAACGAGATTCGTAAGAAAATCACGAGCGTCGGATGCTTTTGCATAGGGCGAAAACAAATTTAGCTGTTACCAATTTTCCCGAACGGGAAATGACAAATATCTTCGCATCAGATCGTCGTGGAAAGGAACGGTCTGATCGTAATGTCTCTTCGCGTTAAAAGTTTTAGTGAGCTCGTAAAGATTGAATTTACGACGGAACAAAGTTACTCTCTCAACTTTATCGCGGGAATTTTGGTGAAGCTACCTAACCTACAATATCTTTCTCTGCTCGTTGTGTACCATAATGCACACTTAGCTCTGGCAATTCTGTGTTAATTCCTTGTCAGCCAAAACTACTAAATTCTATATTTATGGTCAATAATGAATCTTGCGACTGTTGGTATTTTGTTAACAAAACGAGAAGTGCGAAATTTAAACTGTTCTGTATTTTCAGTTCGTTCAACTAATGGAATTTCGACTTTTATCGTATTTATTCACTCTGTTTATTGCCAGTTTATTTACTTTCGCAACGAATAACAAATATTCCAACGTTTTATTTTTTTTAGTTCATTCGACTAATGAAATTTCGACTGTTATCGTATTTATTAATTCTTTTTATCGTCAATTTATTTACTTTTATGAAGAAAATGGCGATAGATCTGGTTGCTTTTGAAGGAATTTAAATCGAGTAGAGGTTGAATATAATCTCTTAATGGAGAAACATAAATTTCAATCTACCCATCATCCAGATTACCAATATTTTATTTGCGACAATTTATTTAAATAGAAATCCCTGGTTCCAATTCCGTGATCATGAGCGAGAGTAATTTATGCTTTTCGTAAAGGTGTTTCCATTTTTAAGTTCGAGACTGAAAAGCTTTAAGAGAAATGTTACGCATGCACATATATATATTTGTATTTATCGATTTGACGACGTATCGTTGTGGATTCGCAATCAGTAGAAGTACTAACAGGCCCGTGCCTTATTGTTAGCAAAGTTAGGTCAGAAAGTTATTATACGTGAACTGGATAGTTAAGTGAGAACTTGCGAGAAACTGTTGCGATGTGATGCCTCTAGTGGCGAGTGTGGGGCAACCATATTGAAAGTACGAAACCTTCTATGTTACGTACGATGCTGTAACGTTATTTAAAACAAAAATACGATAATATATAGTGTTTATCACTTTTCTGTGTCACAGTAAATATTAATATATTTCCCATTCGATCAAATATAAAAGCTGAGAACTCTAATTACGGGAGTCTACGGTATATACGTCGAAATAAAAGTAACAAAAGCTGTTCTGAGAAAATTAAGGGTATTTACTTACATATTTCCCTCCATATTTCCCTCGAACGAGAAGATGTCGATCTAAAACTGCAGGATTCCACTGGATTGTTAGTACAGCAATCGTCTTGAACGGTAATTCACACGCGTACGCACTGTTAGACTCGCGTTTATGACTTTGGCACCGCGAAATGACATTGCTACGCACTGACTGAAGAGGAGACATTAAGACCACGTGAGGTGACGTATAGACTACGTAAGGAACACGTGGTACAGGTACGTTCTACGCAGGTGCGAAGACGCTTCTGAATAATTAAAGAATAATGCATCATGTGAGAAACATTGTTTTGCAAATAATAAAGACAAGAATTAATACAGGAACTGTTTGTCCATGAGAAATATTAAACTACTTATACCATGAAACTTTGATTTAAAAAGAATTATTTTAATTTGTCGATGCAGTGACAGTAATAAATGAAAATGTGGAATTATCCATCTTTAAAAGATCACAGCAGATACTTATTAAATAACAAAATATGAAAGTACGTAAACTATAGTTATCTGAACGAACTTGAGTAAAGCGTTGCGCATGGTTTGAACTTAAAAGTGTACTAGTTATGAGACATTGCGTTAATAATTAAAGAATGGTCAACTGGCCAAATCCGTAGAAATCTTTTCAGCACGTATCACGTAAAGCTATTTACCTCCACCTTCGTGCTGTACAGTTTGGGTAATTTCGAACCGTCGACCGTAAACTGCGAGCAAGTGAAATTAGTCCACGGCGGGAGTACGTACCAACGAGATCCAGCAGCCATAACGAGTTACAGAGGACGAAATCTCGTACCGCGGGCACCATTCGGCGTCGAGAACGGCGAGTGAATATCCGTTTTATCGCGGCTTTGCTTTACGTCGAATCGTCGAATCTCACCTACAGATTTCGAGAATCGTCGGAGTTTCAAAGGTAATAGGACAGATATGGCCCATATCGAGGATCGATGCCTGGCGTCTCGCGGAACGCTCCCTCGCTTGGTACCGCAGCAAGTCGTCCCCGACTTCCATCGGTGGCTAACAATAAGAGACTCTCGGACGACTCGATATCGTTTTTAACAGATGAAACGGCATCTTCCACGGGCAATTTAACGGGTGCGCGGACGTTCCGGGGCACGATATGAATTTAAAGTTGCTCGTGGCCGCGGAAAACACGCGCGAGGCACCGTTGATGGAATATCGAGGAGCCTTCCTGGCGGTTTTTGAGATCCAATGGACCTTTTGTTAACCGCTCGTAATGGTATGTGCCTTGAAAACGGCGTGCCCGCGCGGAGCCACATTTTACGCGTCCCATTTCGCGCTCGTATCGGAGAAGAACGAAATTCCGCGCGCAAATCACCAACCACGTACCGTCCATAAAACTAAACCCTTCGAACGTCGTTAGACAAGCAAATAGCCGCGACAAATTCATGCCGTGGAGCCTGGCGAACGGCGCTCCTGGCGAATTAACGCCCGACCGGGGCGATTCGTTATTTGCGAACGGTCAACCGCGGCGAGGAGACGCGCGAGGAAATGCGGGGCTCCAGGGAAAAAGATCCACGGGGCGATGATACGTTAAGTGGATCGCGGTCTCTTTTTAATTGCAACGCGACCCGGCCGTCGTTCACTTTTGTTCCGCCTTTTTCCCGCGCGAAGAAATTAATTACCTCGCCTGTATTTTCGGGAGCCATTTATTTCCTACGGCCGTCACAAACCGAAGTAAAAATACGCCTAGATAACCGGCGACCACCCCTTCCTGCGGCGGCTATCAGGCAATTATTTTATCTTCCATCCTTACGGCGTGAAATAAACGTTAATTGCTGGCCGCGTAAATCCTGCGCGCTGCGGTGCCGTTCCGCACCGTGGAAAGAGTTGTTGCGTTTGCTGCTATCGCGTTGCATTCAAACAACGCCACGAAATTTCGAAAAATGTGCCACACACGGTTTTTTCACCCCCCCTTTGTTTTTCGTTAACAATGGAAGAATACAAGTTTTGGATCATTTTAAAATTACTTTAGAATAATAAAAGTGATGAACCGTTCAGTCACCGTGCGATTGAAGATTATTATCTCTGCAGCGACGAGTATTGGAGGACCGCCACGGTTATTTTGTTATTTATAGACTGTATAATTGAGCAATTGACCGTGAATGGCATATAAATTCTAAAAAATAATTAATCGTTGCGGTGTTCGTTCGTAGTTTGAAACTCGTGACGAAATATAGAAAGTAAAATGAATGAAAAGGATTGATAATTTGCAGCTAATATGAACTATAAGTATGCGAAATTATTGTCTTTCGTCGATAGCCAATAATTGTCAACGGTACGAGCAACGCGCCTTTATTCACGATCGACAAACGATCCAATCTAGTCAACGGCAAATTTCGAATAATCGCGGCAATTATCGCGTTTCCTATATCATCACCGTTCTACGCGTATACGTAGCCAGTAAATTTCTCCGCGTACAATCCACGCGTTAATTTCTAGAGTTCAAGCTCCTCAGTTTTAACAGTGGCTGACGCCTCATAAATTCGCACATAATCAAAGGCTTTAACGAGACTCCGCGTACCAACAGACATCAGTTTTCCAGGATTGCTCGTGAATTATACTCCATTTCCCCAGTGTTCCCTTACGTAGACATGGATAGCTCGCGTACACGTTGTTGAACAGTGGTTAGAAACATCTCGAGAGGACCGTTTCAGTCGCTGATCTACGTTTCGGATTTCCGCGCGTTGATTTCGAAATGCGTCCCGAAAACGAGCAGTTCTGCAGACTCGCGCGACCTTTTTCCATCCTTGGGCGATCCTCGCATGATCGATAATAGTGTCAACGCCTGCCAATACTGACAGAGTACAGTCGATATTGAGGGATCGAGGTGAAAGCTATTAAAACGGATTGGCAATATTGTCGTCAAACCGGACTGATCTATGTTATCGATCGTGCACGCTATCAAAGTTCGATCGGCGTCACCCTATGAATATATTGCATTTCAGCAATAAAACTTGTCCGAGGAGTTCCATCTACACTTTTTACAGCTAGTTTAATTGCTTGTCGTGACGAGCAGTCGTTTACCAAGTACTCGAGTCACTTTTCCGTAACTTCCGATACTTCGTTGACGAGAAATTACGCGAGCGCTGCAGCCAATCTGCACAGCCGAGGCTCGTTGTAATTACGGTAACGTTTTAATTTTCCTTGCGGACGATTGTTCGAGAATAATGGAAATTAGCACGCGACGAGAAACGAGAGGCAAGATTAGTAGCCTCTGATCGGCTGAAATTAATTGAAACGGGGTTCTTTCAGAGTTCTAATTACCGCTACAGTATATTGATGCGAGTAGTAAATTCGCGCAACGCGTTCCACCAAGTATGAAAATATAATTACAGATCCACTGCTTCAACGGTAGATACTCGCGAACGTTGAAAAGTACTACCTTTACTAAAATCTAACTATTTGTTTTTTTTTTTCGTGTACCAAAGCAAGTATGCGCACATGCTTGATACATAATTGCAAACAAATCGATTACAAATCGATTAAAATAGTTTTTATTCTCCTAAATTGTATATATATGTCGATGTTTTAGAGATCGATCGCTTAAGTCAGCTAATACACATTGTTAAAGAGGAACCAACAGGCTTGGTTAACATTATAAACTTGCGAACAAAGCACTGTCACGTAGAATATTATCTTAGTACAAGTCTTAGTATAATTTATAGTTAAACGATTACTACGTTTAATGGTACGATCTCTTCCACGCAAACGTAAAAACACACGACGTACTATATTGAACTATCGGAAGGTACATATATTGAGCCCACGACGAAGGTTTTGTTACTCCCTGATAGAGAACGTCTTAACGATGCGATCAGTTCGCGCCATTCGTGTGCACAATGCATCAATTAACAACTTCGAATATACCAAAGCTAATACCTTGCTTAATGCGACTGTGTAAGTAAAGGGGAATAGATAGGAAGTCGTTTCGTCCTGGATTGATCAGTAAGGATACCAAAATGGCGTAGTAGCGCCTTAAACGCGAAGATGTTAGAAACGGCGCTAAAAAGTTCTATTCTATGGAAACGAAAGCGGAAACGAGTGCTTGCGGGGAACTTGTGTTACCTGTTTTAAGATTAAGTTCCTGTACCTCCATTGGCGAGTGTTAGAAAACCGCCACAAAGCTATGGAACCCCGATACGGTCACCATTATCAACTGAATACTTGTTTCTTCGCATCTGCCCACCAGATTTTACGCTTTTAGTTTATTAATGTTTGTCAGAGCTGAAGCATCTCCTAAACTTATTGTTTGCTACGGTCGTTGTTCGAAACACACGAATTTCCCGTGTGCGAAAGTTTGGAAACAGCCACTTTACTTTTGAAGCGTGTTGTTTCAGGAAGCTGTGTAAGTCGCTACCAAAATGGCGGAGTCGTGTCTTAGACGCCGTGTGGTGTGTCTGAAGGTTGCTGTCTCTTTGGCGAGCGTTAGAAGACCGCCAGAGTTTAAAGAATATTATTCTCTGAATACAAATAAAATTTGAGATAAAAGTTTTTGCGTCGAGTTCTTGAACCAATGAAGCAGAATTCGTAAGAAAGATCGAGTGAATTCGAAACCTAAACACCTCGATGTGCTTGACAAATCGTGAATTGCCGCGGAAATAAGTGCTCACGATCGTTCTTCAGACACCACGCTACTTTCTCTCTGGGCGTGTATGGCCTGTGTAGAAAGTGAAAAGCCGCGCACGCGGTTCGCCTACGAAGATTCGAGACTTCGTTTGCTTAATCCTCTCGTTGAAATCACTCAGAAATATTTACTTTGATTGTTGCTGTTTAAGAAACTCGTTAACTACTCTGAAATATGTCATGCTAAGAGAAACAAAGTCAGGTTATGTGGTTCCATCGAAGTTTAATGTGCGAAGAATTATTTTATTCCATTTCCTTTGCAGCTGATTCTATTTGAGAAATAATATTAACTGTATAATATTGACAGAGATAATATCATCATTAACGGTTATGAAAAGCCTATAATTATCAATTCTAAATCAGGAACTACTTTCTCAGTGCAATAAACTTTCTATATTTCGTTATTAATGTATTTTAAAATAGAATTATGCAAAAATTTGGTCCACTTAATGAGTTAACCAATGAGAAAATGCATTTGAATGAATATTAGGTCGCATCTACTATCTTCTACTACACTTAGTTTGAAAGTGGAACTGAATTTGTTTAGAAACTTTATTTTAATGATAGTATAACAAACAAAGATTTTCTCGATTTTAATTAAGCATTAACTAGCTTTTGCTTTAAGTAGACAAATGTATATTTTAACTAAACTTTTGTCATCCTGTTTCCGACTAATTCCTGCAATTTCCTTGGAAATTAACAGAAACCTGATGCTCGTATCTTCCTCGCGATTCAAGGAAAATGAATTGAAACTACAGCGAGGTACAATTTCTCCAAAGGATGCTCGGTTACGTAAATTCTACTTATGAGGCCAAGACTTCGATCGTTACAGTAAGTACGAATCCAATGGGTACAATGACATGCAATTACCCTACGCGACGTGCAGCTATGCGAAAGTTTGGCATGCCGCCTGATTCTTGCCTAACTTAGCAGCGTAAGAAGTTTAACTCAAAAAGTTGAACTTAACACGAGTGAAATTAACTTCATTGTTAACGAGTAAAGAAGAAAATCGCGAGAGAAAGATTATGGACAATTTTAGTCACAAGTTTAACCCCTCTATTAACCTGTTAAAAGGCAATGACGAAAGTTTTCAAGACAGCTACAATGTATTTAATATTTAAAACTCCAACCTTGACATAAGTATAATCAATAAGCGAAAAACGATTTTCTTTTACTACTTTAGGTGTATAATATTATTTCTTACCGATCTCGTTTTTCAACAGTTCAAAATCAATGTCATCTTCACTCGACCTAATTTCACCTTCCAAATTCACTTTCGTAGGGCTTCAAGACTTAAAATTAGTCGATGAAAAGGGTTAATATTTTATTATAAGTTTCTAATTTAGTTAATCTTGCTACGAACTAACGTTAAAATTTCAGTACAACTCGGCTGTTCTTTTCTTTGAAGTTTCGTGCCTTAAAGAGTTAAAACCGCGAGCAACATCTTATTTGAGATACATAGTTTCATCTCTAAAAACAAAAGATAATCAGATTGTATAAAAATCTAGCGAGGAAAATACAAATTGTATCAACGATACAAAATGCATCCATTTGTTAACTCGACTAAAAGCATAATTATATTTCCAGAAATTCATGAACCGAGAGACCGCTGATTTGCTGAGAGCAAACACTTGTCGCGCCAATTCGATTGACTTTAAACCGCGAAAAATTTAGTTTCAAAGAGGAGCCTCGTATTGACGCGACAAAAATCAAGAGTCTCGTTTCCGCTTTGTTGTTCAACGACACGTAATGGCAGTTTGTTACAACGTACTTATTCCTTGAGCATCATTAATGTGGCTGACTGTAATGGTAAACAATGCTAGCGATAGGCGTAATCGATTGCACACGATTTATACGATTGCTGGTATACGGAACGTACACGCGAGCATTACAATTACGGCCGAATAGCGTTTCGAACAAACAGTTAACTTCATTATAGACTGGCCAGCGGTTGAGTAACCTGATGTAAAACATGCGGGGAAACAACGAAATAATTTCTAGCCTGTTTAACCTTAATTCCACCGACTACTAATGCCACTGAAATTGATAATGCTGCGAAATTACATTAAACTAGATTTGTACGTCGCACACATTCTTCTCAAAATGAATACGTCGATGAAAAACCTGCGCGTTTATTTTATAAAGAAATTTTAAGCTTTATATTACGACTACGCAGTGATCGAAACAAGATCAAAGACGAAACTCAAGAATGATGGAAAGATATTGAGAAAAATGGTACACTAATGGTAAGAATCTACTTGATGACTTGGCAAAGCTGTTTTTCTTAAAAATTATTGCGTCTTAGAGTCCACTATGATTGCACTGTTCGATTTTAATTACCAATATTAACAGTCACGTGCGCAAAATCATCCAGAGTTAGATCTCTTCAAAAGAAGCTAAATAGCAGAGGCAGCGGAGTAGTGACCTATTCAATGAAAACCACGCCATTCCCTTAACTACCACGGACCTCGAGGAGTCTTTTCTTCATTACCCTTGTCGCTATTAAACCAGAGCCAATCAGAGTTGCATTTCTGGCTGATTGGCTCAGCCTCGACTACCGAATCCGTATTCATTACACAGACGATCGGAGAAACGACTAAAACGAATTATCCCGAGGCAACGGGAAATAAAATTTCCCGGAGAAAGTCGCGTCATCAAGGCGAGCAATGAACGACGTTGAAAGACAAGGGAATTAATTTGATACGATAATCGAGGCTCCCGCTCGAATCCAGAACGAGTGCACCCGCCGATCGATGTTCTAATATAAGCGGAACGTGTCTTGAAAGACTTCCAGCGAACGTGCTGTCTCCGCTATCATCCTCGTTTGCTTCTGGCGGGGTTGTCACGTAAGATATTAACGCTGGACCACGGCGAGGAAAGAAACAGAAAAAGAATCCGTACGGAAGCGCGGAGTTGACCTGATCGTAAATTCTTCTCGGCTGTTTGCGACTGGTTAAGAGCTCGCAGCTCTTTTATATCGCACCTAAGTGCGCCTACACTCGAAGAACCACCAGCAACAGTGAGTCTGAACAAGCTCAACAAACTGGACAAACTCTGATGGCGACTAGAAAACGCTGTTCCTTTTACTACAACTGAATCTTGCTATGGCTTTTGATCTTCCGAAGTCTAAACGCTAATCCTGATCGGGAAACGACGAAATCTACTAAATTGAGACAGGAAAAAGTCACGTACCATATTGCCACGCAAATGGTACTTTCTCGTGAATAGCATTAATCAACGACATTGTCATAAATTTGGCTGTCGCAATCTCTAACAGCAACGGAGGTCTGTCTTGGGTAGAAATGTTGCAGACACTTGGTCGTTTGTTTCTAAAAGCGATTCGAATAAATTCGTCTATGGCAGTAGCCGACATGGATTTTCAGACGTCAACAAGTATATTTCCTCGTCTCCTCTTTTTCGTATTTCCTGTTTCATGCGGAATTAATACGTCAAACAGCCGTCAAAACCGGAAACCTTCTCCAGCGTCGTAAATTGGGCATCTCGCGTGTTATTACACGACTACCCTAATAGCTAACACCCTTATCTTCATTAGTTGTTCCTCTCTCTCGCCTTTCGCGCCACGAATCCAATTTAACTCTGTTTGCGTCGCGTGTTCCTTCTTTCCATCTCCGTTTGCGTAAATGCTTCGCGTGTATCGTGATAATCGAGTTCCTGCTTTCATATATATTATTATTCTACCTAATTCATCTAAATATAGCTCTCAGAATGAACCAACATTCGTCGTAAACGCACGCGACCACACTTTTCCTTTCGCAAGGCAACCTTCAACGCATAGACTTACGTCTTTTTTTGCTATATTCGACTTGGATCGAAACTCAAGAATGATGGAAAGATTTTGAGAAAAATGGTACACTAATGGTAAGAATCTACTTGATGACTTGGCAAAGCTGTTTTTCTTAGTGACACGAAGAGGCATCGCTGCGAAAATATTCGAACGACGCAAAGAGAGACGAGGACGCGTTTAAAGCAATCTGAACGACACTAATCAGTCTCGCACGAACGATCGCGATTTCTGCTGCAACTTTGTCGCAGAACAGAATGTGTCAAGTGCAACAGACAAAGCCACTTGTATTCTGGAAATTCGAATTTCAAATGTTGCGGGTTTGCAGGGGAGCTCGAGAATCTCTCGGCTATAATTCAGTCAAAGGAACTTATTTCTTCCTTTTATATCTAACAATTGTGCGACTAATTTCTGAAAATAACCACGACGAAAGATTTCTTTTTACTCGAATAAAAATTTGTTTCGGTTTAATTACATAAAAAATATTACATCCATTACTTTATATCTATCATAATTAAAGAATAGTTAAACGCTTGTCTATCCTGAAGAATAAAACTTGCCAAGCCAAACAAGATCCGATCGAACAAGGATTCAGCAATCTTCAAGTTTGCTATAAAATTCAGTGTTAAAAGCGGTAAAACGCGATTGCAGAAAATCACGTTTGAAGCTCTTCCTTGGAGCGGACAAAGCGTAACGTGTTCCGCCTGTTCCTTCTCGGAATCGTCAGATCCATTATTCGTTTGGGACAACGAACTTTATCCGCAAAACGGAAGGGAGGCCTGCTGTAAGGCTGGCTTAGGTCGGCGGAAAACCTCGCGAAAAATACCGTACAATTCGCGACACACGGCCAGGGACTCTGACTCATCGCATTTTTACGATCCGCTCGTCGCTCAGCGAATATCTCGTGTCACGCGGCAGAACGAGAGCATTCGTTATTCCAGATCACGGGCACGGCCGCAGTCGTTGATCTCGTTCGCAAAAAGAATCACCAGCTTTTTCAATGCGATCTGCAGATTCGGCAGCGCTAAGAAACTCGATTGTTGGATCCCTCGCGAACGCGGCATCAGGAAGAAAACATCGATTGTTGCGTCTCAGCCTGCACGATCGATCGCGCGGTATTGGCTCTCAAAAAAAGGACTGCTCGAGGAGGGACGAGCTGTAGCCGACGTGCCTCGAGTTACTTTACTTTATTAAACGATGAATTAATTAAAGAAATTCGTTCTTTAGGTTTGAACTGCGCAGAATTCGACAAGTTTGGGGAAGTGGAAATCAGAAAAACCTGTGTTTGTCCAGTTGAATAGCTTGAAACACATAGTTTTTGGCAATAGTTCAAGGCATTGAAGCATAATGAAATTATCCTTTAGCATTAATCAAAAATTTATATTTCATCTTGAATTGCAAAGAACCATCTATAGATTTTTAAATTTCTTGTAATTGTCGTTACTGTTGCAAAAGGTATTAGTAAAATATAAAATCATGGGAGAACTGCACGAATAATGAAACAGAAACCAATCCACAGTGGAAAATTTTTCATTGATCCACAGCGCCCGTTCTCCAGGTCGACGAACTTAAAAATCCTTCATTTGCAACGGTTTCGTAATATCGGGCGCGCTCGCTCGGCCGAGGCAATCAATTAAACCAACGATCATTGAAAAGAAAACAATTACGCGACTCCACATAATGGGCGAATTACACGAAAGCGAATCATCGATGCAACCTTCCCACCGCGATCCCCAACAAATCTTTGAACCTACGCTAGTGGATTTAAAGGGAGAAAAAAAAACATTTTTCACTGAAATGCTGTCACATTCGATGAGTGCAAAGGGTTAAAAGCCATTCCTTGTGCTCTAACTGAGCCTGGGCATTATTTATCTATTTTTAAAATTTTTTAATGATTGCCAACGTTTATTGCGATATCGTAGTATTAAAAGTCACTCTTTGGTAACGTGTTTTACAAACAGTGAGGAAATATCTTCCGATTTAGTAATGGATGTTTTGTTATTCAGTCCATTATTAAAGGAACCCAGTGATTGATGGTCGAATTGATTTCTCAATCAATTACTCAGGACTTAATTAGCTCTTACACTCGAGGAACTTCATTAGTCATTATTTGACTGTCAGAACTGTCTATTTCTTGCAGCTCAGGAAGCGAAATGTCGTTGATGTTGCATCTACGCGAAAAGTCAATTGTCACTCAAGAAATAAAACTGATTAACTTTCACTAAATTGACCAAGATGCTCAATTTTAACCAACTTTCAATGGTAAAATTCTTGAAGAATGAATAAATTACACGCATACGTGGAGAAAGATCCGAAGAGTACTGTAAAGTCGAACAGGATAATCGAATATAACGCGACGGACAACTTATTTTCCAAATTAAGTGATTCCGTGTAAAGGAACAAAAAAGGGGAACGGCGGAGGAACCGGAACAGGGAAGAAAAAGGAACAGGAAATCGTTCCACAGGAGCATCGCGATTCGATCTGTTCGATTTACTCTCGAAACCCAACGAACGTCGAAACGATTCGCATTCCAGCGAGCACAGGAAAATCCGTCTGGCGAGCCAATATCGTTGTTTCTTCGCCCGATTTCTCGCACGATCGACCGTCAGGCACTTAACCCTTTCGGATCCAACGTTACACGCGACACGGCGATACGGGCGTTTCTGGGTCACGTCATACATCACGGATGTTTCGTCGCCATTCATATAAATACGGTTCGCAAAAACATTTTGAAAATTTCAGCTAATTTGTCCCGGAAAACTTTTCATAATCTTCTTTACAAAGCCAATTTGCATAATAAAATATATTTTTTCTTCATTTTACGCATTTATCCAGTAAATAGACATTGGTTCCCAACGTTTGCTACAATTTAACCGCAAAAAAAGTTGAAAATTTTCAACAAAAAACAACTTCAAACTCCAATTAACCCCTATTGAAATTATACAAAATTAAAGACGCCATATCTCTGGAGATAACAATTTTTGTTTAACTAAATTAAGCTTATTGGAAGCTGAGATCTTCCTCTTGAAAACGGTTTTCGAATCATCTCGATCCGACTTCCGGTTCCCGAGATATCGTCGGGTAAAGAGAAGGGTAATTTTTAATGGGTTACTATGTCTATCCTCATCTTAAGGACTCGGACCTCCCGCTCGCACTTACTCGCTGACATATCCCAATCGTCTGTCTCAATCACGGTGAACTCGTATTAAAATTAGAAAAAATTGGAAGCTCTATATCACCAAAGATAAAAATACTTGTTTACCTAAATTCAGCTCGTTGGAAGCTGGAGATCTTCCAGTTCAAAGAGGGATTCGAATCGTCTCGATCCGACTTCCGGTTCCTGAGATATCGCCGTGTAAAGAGAAGGGTAATTTTTAATGGGTTACTATGGCTGTCCTCGTCTTAAGGACTCGGACCTCTTGCTCGCACCTCCAGTCACTGACCTATCCCAATCATCAGTCACGTGGTCTGGTCAGTGCCAGACAGGCGCCAGACGTTTTTCACTATAACTATTAGTGCATATGCATTTCCTGGAAAAAATGTGGGTCAAGTGCATTCCTAAGTGGCGCCGCCATTTTGCGCGCCACGAAAACTTTGCGCCCTTATATCTCAGCAACGGATTGAGATATCGAGATGGGACAAAAACTGATATCAATGCCGTAATCTTTTCTATCTATTCGAGGGGTTTTGATGATCAAATTTGTCGTGTTTCTTTTCGGAGCTGTATTTATGGAAAACGAAGAGAAACATTCGCGTATTCTTTTGTCGCGCGACGAGTAGTACCGTCTTCGTAAAGAGACGCGAGTTATTTACATCCATGAGTGCACTGTTTACGCGCGTGGGAAATTAGAAATCTGTGCGTCGTGCAGTTTTCATTTGCCGCGAATAAGAGCCAGGCATTTCCACCGTCGAGAGTCGCCGCTACAGTGGTTTTCATTACGCCATCCGCTATCGTAGAAGCTGATACGGCGCGATCGATCCAGAATGCAGCGCACGTGCACGTGGCACGCGTGTCCGCGGCGTTATCAAATTATTCCGCGTATTATATCGAGCGCGGATGCAATAGGCGCTTAAAAGCCGACAAATCGACCGAGAGACCACGCGTATCCGGCTTGACGCCGACAATCGCGTCGATTATCCCCACGGACCTCCCCATCGCCCGTCGACCCGCCCCTCTTCGCGCTGTCTCGCCTTATTGTTTCCAATTTTAATTAATCCCCCTGTAACGACTCGTCAAATCGAATCCGCGTATAATTGAACCCGGCAGATCCCTCGCGGATCCCGTGTTTTTGTATCTCGCAAGCCCTTTGTCGCGGCGCAGATCGCCAATCGGCAGGAATAAATCCGTAGCTCGTTTCGCGACTAATTGCCGTACAACCGTGGGATTGATTTACGCGGAATGAACGAAAACAAGGTTACGTGATTTTTTGCACAAGGCTCTCGCGAGCACGGCCATTGCGCCGCGTTGCGTAATTAGGTAAAAACGTGAATTCATTTTAACCTTCGATTAACGACGTCAGCTTTTGCCGATTCCGCGCGTTTCAGAATGCAGAACAGCTTCTTTGTGCGCTTAACGATCATTTTGTTATCTCGAAATAGAACTTTTTTACTTCGATCCCCGTTTTGTCAACATTTAAAATGGAATTTCTTGTTTTTATCGGAATCGTATTGTAGCGTTACGTGATCGGTTGAAGGTTAAAAGTTAAGAGTACGTAACGATTCTTGGAATCGATAGTATCTTGAATCGATGCAGAAATTAATTTATAGAGGGAAACGTGTACTTATATAACTCCAACGATTGATCATGCTTCCTCAGCATCTTATTTTCGTATATCTTTAACCATTCTCTCGCATAAAGTTTCGTGATAGTGATATGAAAAATGAAAAAATTGTATTCTCCTTTTCGCAATTTATTTTCACGCATTGAACCATCCTGTCTGTGTCATTGCGTAACTAAATAAGAAAGGTTTCAGCGAGCGGCAGGCTCAACTGAAAATAAACTAGAACTATTTGAAAGAAAAATAAACGAATACCATCTGAAATCGAAGCGCGGATGTTTACGCGAATGCATACTTTTCTAAACGGAATTAAACAACCAGCAAGCGACTAAAAAACGTGTGCACTTGGCGGCTTTTTGCGCGTTGAACTTTCTCGCGAATGCACGAACATCCGTGCGAACCTCTAATTAGACCAGAAATTTATAATTAGTAGTTTTATTGTAATTTATTCTACACCAGTCCCGTGTTACAAGCCGCAGCATTTTCTCACGCCCTATCTCTGCTGGCAACACCACCCGCTTTATCGCGCCACCCCCGCGCAACCCTTTGCTCGAATACACTGTCTCTCCGTCCCTTTTTCCGCTTATTTCACACGGAACACGTACGTACACACGTTCCCACGGTATCACGAACGTGCCCCACGACGACTGCTCGTCGGATATCGACTTTTCTTCCGTATTCCTCCGGGAGACGAACGACATCGCGATTATATTTTCTCGCCTCGTACGACCGGCCGTGCTTTTGAATCCGCGATTGCGAAAGACCAATATCTTGGTTTAGCGTCTAGTAATCTCTTCATTATGATGTTTCGTTGGATTCAACGTGGAATTACGTCAGCTACTTTGCCAGATAAATTGAAAACAAAAGAGGGAACGGTGAAGACTCGATATCAACTGCATCGTTCGCGATACGAGATTTATGCTTGAGCGATGCAGAAATTTTTACTTCCCTCCATTCAGCTTAATATACATCGACGTTCGAGGACTTCAGACGTAACGCAACCTTGCATTAAAAATGGAAATGCACCTATCGTTACTTTATCGTGGCGAATACGGAAGCAGACTCTCTAGTTTCATTCCGTAAATTACAAAATTATGTAGTATCGTAGTTTTAGAAATACCTTCGTTGGAGGAGCGTAAATTGTGAAAGCGACGACGGACGAAAAGCAGACGCAGCGGACGGATGGTTAAAGAGTGAGGTGGGAGAGAAAAATCTTTCTCAGCTATCGAGGCTTTTCCTTGCCAAAAGACAGTGTTGAAAAGAAAGTCAACAGCGAAAGTCGAATGTGTATCTCTACATCGTCAGAACTGGTTTTGTACGTAATTAAAACATCTTTCCTAATTAAATCTTCCTTAAGTACAAGTTATTCCGCTCCAACGATGAAAGTGCAATGATAATCTGAAACTTCTGACAAAGAAAAGAACGCAAAGCCTTCCTTAAATGAATGGATATTTCATTGCAAAAATGATTCTCCTACGATCGTCAGAATAAATGATAAAAGAAAGATTTTGACCAGCTTCGTGTTGGTTTTTCCAATATTCATCCGACGATCCAAAAATGTGCAGAATATATGGAAGTATTATCGCGTTAAACTGGAAAACGGAGTTGCGTTTTTATACGTATCTTTTAATCAATAACATTGAGCATCAGTGAACGCGGTGAGCTTAATTGGGCAGTGAAAAATCGTGGCCAATGCTAGAAATTACTTTAAGGGCGCAACGAACGTGACAGGACAGTCGATAATATAAATCTTCATCGAAGGAAAAGTGCTACGGGTACGAAGCGTTAATTTCCAGTCCCTGGAGGCGATCTCTTCGAGATTACCTGTCACACGCGTAATTCCGCAGGGAGCTCCGGTACTTAGACTCCATTAAAATGTACAGCTTTGGGTATACGAGAGTGTCGGTTTACAAAAAAGTAACACTCGCTGTCTGCAAGCAATTTCGCAGAAACGAATCTTCCAATCAATTTACAGAGAGAGAGAGAGAGAAAGAGAGAGAGAGGTGTGTGCTTATGTAATTCTATCATTTTATTTGATTAATCCATTCCGATTTCCACGAAACCTCTCAGAGACACGCGTTACGCGTCTACAGTTCTTGTTATTGCAATTCAAAGGCGTGCTGTTGGAATATTTTTCTAACGCCACAATAATATTAATTTAATATTTGAAGAATTATGTGTATGAGACAGGAGAACCAAATGTAATATTTATATTTACTGGTGAAATTATACAATTTAACCTAACAAAAATAGACAGCATTGCTCTATAATATACAATACGCACAAATGAATGTTATCTGATGGCACGTTGATAATATAATTAAAATCCATCCCAGCGCAGCTGACTTAGTCCGCTATCAAAATTAAATTTAACCGAATTCTGTTCAACGATACGCCAATCTAACACATCTAACGGTTCAACTGTTTCGAAATTCGGAAAGATCGTTCCAGATAATGGCAATGTAAAAGAATGAAATTCGAAATAACAGATTAACTCATTGCTTTTGGATTCTCGACTCGGAACGCTTTTACACTAAAAAAACGCACGTGAGAAGCAATCGACGAGCAGAAATTTGTCACGCGACCCTCACAATGCTCCCGTAGAGCCGATTTCTTTCCCGAATCGAATGAAATTTTTCTATTCGTCATTCGTACACCGCAGGTTCGCTCGTTTCAGTGAAAAGTCAAATATTCGCGGAGGATCGCGGCAGAGGGCTTTGTCAATGTCTTCGCGCGGGCGAAAGAAAAACGATACGTCGTGCTTACGTGCGATCGAACAATTGCAATTTATTTCGCCGCGCTATCTATTCCGACGAACGCGTACAAGAAAGTCCCGTCGATTTCGTGCCGCAAGATAAAGGACGGCGAAACGAACCGAATCCAACGCCATTGCAACGCGCGCGTAACCTATGCTGCTTTCCAACCCTTTCATTCTCCCTTTCTCTCTCTCTCTCTTCTCTCTCTCTCTCTCTTCTCTCTCTCTCTCTCTTCTCTCTCTCTATGTCTCTCTCTGTGTGTCTCTCTCTCTCTGTCTCTCTCTCTCTCTTTTACTGATCGTTCGTTACGTACGACTCGACTTGAGGCTGCAGACTGTGCTCCCCAATTACTGTGGATCGTCGCACAGAAGTTATGCGATTTTATTTGTAAAGGAAGTAATGTTTAAACAAAACGAATATATTATTAATGGTGGATAAGTTGGAGCAATTATAAAAGGAAATTAGCGGGATTATTTGTACACTTTTTAAGGGTTGCATGGACTTTTTCAGTTTTCGAAATAGTGTTACAGTTTTCTCGATTAACTTTGAGCACAGCTTGGAAAAAGAAAGAACAACACCGCTCGATTCAAGAAAATTGAAAGCAAAGCGAACGATGTAAATCATACTTCGGTTGACTTCGGTTCGCACTGTTTGCGTTTCGAGAAAAGAATTCAATTTTGATAAATCGTCCGCGTTGTTCGATGAAAACGAAACGTGCAAATTTACTTTGCTGGGGCGAACGATGACAAAGAAAATGGCCAGCTATGATCTTGAAATATCAATATGTAAAGTGGAATGGAAAATGTGATTTTACACATAGAAATAAAAGTTACAAGTATATAACAACGTCTTTTTAGAAAATTTAAAATTTCTACGCTGGAGTGACACCTTAAAAAACTGTTGTCCTTTTGTGAAAAATTTTCCAATAGTAATTTATCGTTGTATCGATTTTCTGAAGTCACTGTTGTGTCAGTGAAAGACGTACAAAGCAAGAAAATGGAAGTAAATCGTTCTTTTTATTGTTGAAAACGGAACACGCACAAGTGGATGGAATAATTAATCGAAAAGAAATAAATCTAATGCACGTCCAAAATATTTTCATCAGTCGAGCACACACGAGAGTACTAAATACTATTTTAGTGTACAAATTCATTGAAAAGATATTTACCACCTTTTCACATCGTGAAAGCAATAACTTTTTTAGAATTCCACTTGTGAAAATTCAAAATCCAACAGTTCTAGACTCTACGTTTGCATTGCGTATCAAAAAACAAAACTAAGATATTCTTTCTTCGTTTCAATGCATATCTTGAAAATGATCTCTTCAAATCCGAATATGCGAACAAAAAATTTGTCTAGCGATGCACCAAGAAGTTCCAACGTTAACTTGTTTCTACCTCGCCCAAACGAACCATAAAACGCTAATTCCATGTCCCATGCAAAGGTTGTACAGAAGAAATGGAAGAACGCTTGGACGGAAAAAATGATACGATGAAAGTTAGGATGAAAATTGAAGTTCGAGATTCACCAGCCGTGTCACGGCTACCTCCGCCATTCGGGGGTTAAAGAGCGCCCATTTTGTTCCACCTGTTAGAGAAGTTCTCGAGCGGAAGACATTCGAAAGTAGTTAGAAATTTTTCTTCGACCGAGTGAGTTTCGAGTTGGATTTTCCTGGTGAAGCTAAAATCTTTGAATTTTCCTACGACGATACTTCCATGTTTTTTGCATATTTTTCAACCGTCTGATGAATATTGGAAAATGCTAATGAAGCAAAATCCTTCTTTGCAACGAAATATCCATTCGTTTAAGGAAAACTTTGCGTTCCTTTCTTTGTCAGAAATGTCAGATTATCGTTGCAGTTTCATCGTTGGAACGGGATAATTCGTACTTAAGGAAGATTTAATTAGGAAAGACGTTTTAATTATGTAGAAAAACGCAACTCTCCTGACGATATAAAGATACACGTCCGACTTTCACTGTCGACTCTCTTTTCAACACTGTCTTTTGCCAAGGAAAAGCCTTGATAGCTGAGAAAGGCTTTTCTCTCCCACTACACTCTTTAACACTAGATTTCTACACTGCAACCGAGACGATGCGTTTCCGTTCGTTGCAGGTTTCACGACTGAACTGTTTTTTGTTGACTTTTAGTTACGATAACGGAATATATCTAAGTATTAATTTTAATTTGATTTGTGAGACAATATATAGAACACCAACTACATCGACTATTACTATCGTCGAAGGCAAACTACTGTACAGTTCCTCCAATTTTTTAAATCGAAACTATCAAATTCTAAAGATTGTTCTACACGCGCTCTTCCCAAATTTCATCTTCGATTGATTTCGTACTTATTTCGAAATCATAACCGAAACATTCGAAACAAGCATTGGAAAATTGGACACGAGTCTCGCAGGAAACGAGGCACACCGTGCAATCCGTCTCCCCACGTTTGTCGGTTCACGGAACGTTAAATAAGTTAACAGCCCCCGAAGTAACGCTGGCTCGCAAAAAGGTTCGAGCTGAAAAATCGCTGGTACGCACGCGACAGCGAACGAGAGTTCCTTTTTTCCGATGGTGATGAATAAATCAGAGGAGAACTACGCGATGTATTTATTGTTCATTAAGCGCGAATGCGTGCTGGCTCGTTTAAGAACTCCCATTCTTTGCCGTACAGCGAAGATCGTATTTATGCTTCTTTTCCAGCCTAGCCGGAACTTTATTCAGCTATTTAATAACAGCCTTTGCGCCCACGCAAATCACAGTAAGTAACGCGTTTGCTGGTTTCACCCCTTTCGCGAGCGTAATAAAATGTTTCCAAGATAACTGAAAATTGCTGGCGCGTTCGAACGCTAAGATTGAATAACTTCTGTACTCGTTTCTTAAGGTAGTACAATATTTTCGAATTTTCTCAGCATCGTACGCAAAGCTTTCCTTTCCTTCGTCTCCTAATGTTTAGTATTAGTAATTATTTAGAAATTATTATAAAAATAATTGAGAAAGAGAAAAATCAATTTCTGTGACTCATGCGAAAGGACTCATGGTAAAGCATTCCAATTTCAAAAAGGCAATTTAATTATTTCAAAAATGTGGCAACTTTTTAAATTCTCCTTTTAAAAGAAGAAACGAATATGCAAGAGAGACAGAATATTGTGCGACTGAAAAAGTATATGATGCGTTAAATGACAGCTGCTACATGCAACGAACAGCACAGACAGTTGTGATATTAACAATTTCTACGCTCTTTTTTTCCGTTCTAACCCTCTGCAGTCCTTTGTCGAGTTACACTCGACATCGGTAAATAAAAAAGGAAATAAATATAAATTAGAACAGAGGAACTGTTCTTTGAAGTAAATTTCAAATGAAACGCTTTGAACAGTTGCTGGCAACAAAAATTGAAAAATATTTCGTTGCACAAAGGTTTGAATTACGAGTAAAGATCGAAATTATCCTGTAGTACTTGACTCGAGTGAACACGCAGATAACATGTGGAAGTGTTACGCCTAGCTTGGAAATATAAGAAATTCGATCCACTGGCGTTGCAGAAAGATGGAGTAAAAAATTGGAGCAAGCTCGCGGATAGACTTGTTTCATCATCAGAGTTCTCTGCACGACAAGAAACAGGGAAACTTTTCGACACACGTAAGTACTCGGCAGGCTCGCCGCCATTATCCACCGCCAAGCCAGAAACTACTTCTATTAAGCAAAACAACTTCGTCTTTGTCTTCGACGCGTTCTTATGACTTTTCTCCCGCGGAAGAATGACTGTAGAGTTCAAAAGAATGGCTCGAAAAAGACTGAGTGCACGCGCGGGAAATGCGATGAAGCCATCAACGATTTGAAGCGAAAATACACGATCTACTTTCGTTCAATCATGCGACTGATCCAGTAAAATTGAAAATAAAGTGCATACTCTGATTTTGAATCGAGTGCTTTGTACATTTTGTTGAAAAATGCGCCTTTTTTCGTCTTTATAGACAGAGCATTAACGAAGAATAATTGATTTAGAAGAAAGAAACGTAAGAAAAGCAATTTCAGCAATTGTGCCATCACGCACACAAAAATTGCCATTACATTAATAAAATTACTTTTTACTAACATTTATCCAGAAACACAAAAGACGAGAACGTGTCTTAATTCTTCGAGTGCTGTATTAACTTCACTCGACCTAGTTTCTGTCTACAAACATTTGACAGACGACTCTGCAAACCAAAATAAGACGAAAATTACACTTTTCGCTTCGTTTGGTCTACTATTTGTCTGCAAACATTTAAGAGTGGATTCTGCGAACCAAAATAAGACGAAAATCGAAGAAAAATGACTCTGAAAATGCTACGCGTATACCTGACAAAGTTTCGTCTCGATTCGATTCGTACGATCGCCTCTTACGCTCTCCGTCCGCGTCGTGACGCGTCGATAACTTAGGTCGCGGCTCTACCGGCGCCGCTCGAGATTCCCAACGACTCGGGGACACCGCTCGAAATTAGGGAAGCTGCGTAAAACCGGCGATAAAACGTATTTGCGCGTCGACATCAGCGTAATTCCGTTAACCTGAATGCAATTACACGAGGAACGGAGACGGGGAGACGGATTCGTTTCGTCGAGTGAGACATTCCACGGGCGCTAGACTCGACTTCCTTCCGGTCGCCGTCCGCTTTAACGTCGCGTCGCTCCGCGAGAAGTTTCGCGCCGGCTGCAAGTTTTGCTCGCGTGTTATTCGATCTGGTGAGAAATGGACGGGTAAACAACGGCCGCGGGAAGACAAATGGGAAAGATGAGTAATGCTGAGTGGATTCGATGTGATTAAACGTTTTGTGGACCGGTTCATAGATACGCGACTCGCGAGTAATCCTACCATTGCGTTGCTCGCTGATTGTACTGAAACTTAGTACCATTGTGAAGTAGTTGAACGTATTTTTAAGGGATGCAAGAGCTATTACGGAGTCGTTATGGTGTTTCACATGGAAGCAGTGCACCAATCGATTGCAAAATGCTTGTCATGTTACTTAACGAAATTTACATATTCGGTTTTCCATGCGTACTTGTTGCAAAAGGGTGAACCACCCCTGAAAAGGGTTTTAAATGTAACGGAACAAATTATAAACCGATTTTAATGAAACGAAAGCCAAATGGAAGAGCATGAAAAAATAAAATTTACTGATAATGCAAAGCGAAGGGGTGAATCATCCCCCGGAGCACAGTTTGCTTTCCTTCGCACTGAAATAATTTTATTTACTTTTAAAATAATATCATTTACGCGTCTGACTTTTCATGTACTCTTTGTAACAAAGAATGAATCACCTTTTCATACGCGATTTAACTATCCCTTGCAATTATATGATTAATTCACTCGTTGCATTTAACTCTTACTCTTTAGAGGATCACTATAGCGTCGAATGACTCTTGCGACAAGTATTTGTTCTAAACCCGCTTCGTTCAATAAAATCGGCGAGTAACACAAAGGTAGACTTACTTGTTAGTGGCTAAACTCTACTGCTTACTTATGTTCTTCTTTAAATGTAAAGTATTGTGAAAGTTTGCGATGAAACTTACTTTATTAGCATACTGTCGCAGATTCTGCGTGGAACGTACCTGAAAAAGAAAGAGAAGAATGTTAGTACCTACGATAAACGATCATTTATCGAATACCATCGAAATTATGCTCCTTTACGCCACGTAACGTCGCTGTACAGCGTGCACGCTCTAAACAAGACCGAAACTCCTTACCCGCGTCCTCCAAAGGACTCTTTACAGTCCTCGAAGCTGTAAACCCCGCAGAGGCGTAAAATCTGAACTAACCCGCGCAACCAATCACCGCAGAACGTTCGAAGGTGCAAAACAAACTCGTGCAAAATAAACAAATTTGCATCCGAACGCAAACTTTGCACTGCGTCCATCGATCGCGCGCGATGAGCGAAACAATGGCGAACAGCGGATTAGATCGGGGCGAATCAACGAGGTAACAGTGAACAAGGAAATGACATAATTCGGGGCAAACGCTAACAAGCAAACGTAGCTTACGACAGTGATCCGTTGTTTGGATCCGACCAAACGGAACAGCGTCCTGCGTGCGGTCTATATAAACGCGGGTAGGTGTTCGTAATGCGCGAGCGAATATACAAACGCGACCAAATGCAAGAGATGCATCGAGCGTAGCTCTCCGACTCGCGGATCGGTTCATCGATGATTATTCGACGGGCAGACATGCTGGATGAGGGCTGGTTCGCGATTAGCCACGATTTTTCGATCGTCATTCAATGAAACGTCAACAAGCGGGCGATCAAAGAGGTCTCCTTTCACCCACCAGCAGTGCTTCGTAACGTTAGTAATGAAAAACAGTGCCTCCTCGTTTTTAAAAGTGCACGTACGTGACGATACGTCTGGTTCAGTGTGTACGCTCCTTTGTCTCTCGCTGTCGCGGAATAACGAAACGCCTGGCGACCATATTTTCAGGCAGCAACTTTTTCGAACAGTTTTTAGTCGCGACTAGTTATACGGACGAAGCTTTTTGTGTGAATAAACCGTGATTCGCAAGGACGGGAGAGGTATTTGTACAGTGCGAACTATTCTGAAAACAAATAGTTTAATATTTATTTACGCGCATTGAGCAGTAAGTAAAGCGAAGCGAAGAAGGATTACATTTTTGTTCGATGAAAATTAACGATTGCACCGAATCGCATCGAAATCGAGCTTTGAATTGACGCGTATACGCGTCGAACGCGATTAACTGGTTAATTTTGCGTGTATTTGAAATGAAATTCATCAGTTACGACTATAATATTCGCGATGGAAGGTGGTTCCGCGTCAGAAACGTGACTTCTTCCCCGTTCGCGCGATTTATAATTTCCAGCTAACTTTCTCGTATCAACTTAACCAACTGGTTTACGATCAGGAGAAGCCTGAAATTTTAATTAACGAAGAGCGGAAGAACTCCAATTTTCCTAACACCGATTGACGCGTTACAAATTCAATCCCAGCCGCAGGCTTCAACACCCACCGAACTTTCAACGGGATCCATTAAAGTTCAACTTTAAATCCTAAATCCTTTACAGTTCCTACAAAATGTCGCAACAAATATAAGTAACCTCAATTTCCTCGAAAAAGCAAAAGATGAAGGCGAGAAAATATTGGAGTCTAATTGCAGAAATTTAAAGAACGGAAAATAATCGCCGTGTCGCAGAATTTTCGACATTGTGTTTGTTCGTATACATCTCTATTACCACGAACAATTATTCATTTAATTATTTAAACGAATTGCAAGCTAAAAGGAAACCACAGTAAAATCCAAAAAAAGAAAAAGGGAAACAAAAACTGTTTTCTTAAATAATGCAAGCACAAGTGCATCTCGTCTGTAAATGAAATTCACCCTTTTGCAAATGTAATTCACTCTTTTTCCATTTCGTCGCTGAAATTTTCATTACGACTGAACAGTGACTGAATTTTTTAAATTTCAGTGAATGTAATTAGTAAGTGTTTATTAAACTATCAATCTAGTACAAACAATTATATCGAATCGAACGATAATCGACCTAAACAGATCACCCAAGATATAGAAAATCGTGTCACTTGTGGTGCAAAGTAGAACACGTTTCGCTCGCGATCGATCATTCTTAAAACTGTTTCTTTTGAACAATACGTACCTATTACTTCTTCTAACAGATCGTTGAAACGTATCGTTTCGACTACAAGAGAAGAAGCATGCGTTTTTTGCAGCTAATGCGACAGACGAAACACGCATTCCTCGAAGCCAGCTATTCAACTGTGCTCTTTACCGTAGCAAGAAACGAAACGAGTTTTTCGTAACAGAAAAGACAAATCTTTCTCACAAGACAAATGATACACGTCACATTATATAATATACAGCCATCTTTAACCCTCTGCACTCCTTCGTCGAGTAGAACTCGACCTCAATAAATAAAAAAAAAGGAACAAACATAAATTACAACAAAGTTTCAGCTGAAGAACCATCTTTTGAAGTAAATTCCAAATAAAATACTTTAAACAGCAAGAAATTGTCCCCCGCTGTCAACGTTTGACGTCTCAGCTGACGCTTAGAAAGGGTTGCTGGTTGCTGTTGGACTCCGTCTTAACGCACTGCAAGCGGGAAACTGTGATCGCAGTCTAGAAAAAATACTTTAAACAGTAAGAAACTGTCCCCCGCTGTCAACGTTTGTTTTTTCTGCGTTAAGTGCAGTGCGTTAAGACGGAGTCCAACAGCAATCAGCAACCCTTTCTAAGCGTCAGCCGAGACGTCCTCCTGCTGCTTGCTGTCTCGTCGTCGCATCTGAACGGAAGTCTCGTCAGAAACGTCGACGGTGCCCGTGTATAAACATATGCATTCGAGCAACTCGGATATCCGGACGCGAAACCGGTGAAACACGGCCGCTGCGATCGCACAAGAACGGGGAAGGCCTGGCCGTAATCATGGCCGTCGGTTAACAATGAGCGAGTCTTTACAAGTGTGCAGCCATTAGAACGTTTAGAACAATGGCGCGGTCGAGGCATAAATGCATTCTAGTCGATCGTTGTTGATAAAGCACGTCGAGCTTCGTGTCCTATTTACGCGGGCCGAAAATCAGTAACGCGTGTAAAATAATTAGTCGGGGGATAAATCGATTTGTAACCGGCGGCGTTAAATCGATCGACGCCCGTTAAGCCATTATAATTATTTAACGCGAAAGCGATCGATGAATGATCGAGCAAGTTCTGGGGATTTATAGTCGCTCGTTAATTCGGACAGCTCCGTCGTCGAAGTAACGACGGTAAAATGGCATCTTGTAATTGCGACCCCGAGTAACATTTTCGCTGACTTAGAGGGTCAGTGAAATTTAGAGTTAATAAATTTCGAACGAGCTGTACCGAAAGAATGCATCTTTGAATGAAGTAAGAATTTATAGTCACTCGTTATTCAGGGGACTCCATCGACGACTTAACGAAAGTAAAATAGCTTCTTATAATTGCGATTCTATAACATAATATAGATATAGATAACATTTTTACTGAATTAAAGGGTCAGTATAATTTAGAGTTACATTTCGTACGAGCTGTACCGAAAGAATGCATCTTTGAATGAAGTAAGAATTTATAGTCGCTCGTTATTCAGGGGACTCCATCGACAACTTAACGAAAGTAAAATGGCTTCTTATAATTGCGATTCTAAATAACATTTTTACTGAATTAAAGGGTCAGTAAAATTTAGAGTTACATTTCGTACGAGCTGTACCGAAAGAATGCATCTTTGAATGAAGTAAGAATTTATAGTCACTCGTTATTCAGGGGACTCCATCGACGACGTAACGAAAGTAAAATGGCTTCTTATAATTGCGATTCTAAATAACATTTTTACTGAATTAAAGGGTCAGTAAAATTTAGAGTTACATTTCGTACGAGCTGTACCGAAAGAATGCATCTTTGAATGAAGTAAGAATTTATAGTCTCTCGTTATTCAGGGGACTCCATCGACGACGTAACGAAAGTAAAATGGCTGGTTATAATTGCGATTCTAAATAACTAAAATTTAGAGTTACATTTCGTACGAGCTGTATCGAAAGAATGCATCTTTGAATGAAGTAAGACAGGAAGGTACACGTGAAGCACTAAAAATTGCTGATGCCTTTATAGTAGGTGGCATTAGCCAGCTTTCGAAGGATTACACAAGATTCAAACACGAAGCATTCGCAGGAAAACGTCATTCCGTAACCGTCAAGTAGAAATTGCAAACCGAATAAGAAAAGTTGTATTTAAACGGTCTCGGAAATGTTGCTCGCGCTTTAATCAAAGCAAACAAATTATAACGTGACGTAAACACTTTGCTCTCGTCTAAGACGTGGAAAACGTTCCGCGTTAATTGCGGCCGAATTTTTGCCTGAATTCCCGTCTTTTTCTGTAAAACGTAAATGCAACATTATAATTAGAAACCCCACCCCGTGATTAGTCTTTCAATCTTTTACTTCGTCGTTGGAATGGCTCTGCCCTCGATTTTTCTACTCCTTAACACGATTTTTGGACACTTTGAGGCATACACGTTCCATGCTTTGCGATTAAGTATTTTTACTTCTTTTACCATAGTAAATCTCATAATTATCAAGAGAAAGATGCAAAGTTTAAGATACATAAGATAACAAAATAATAAATTTCATTTTTGCGAAATTACAAATTTGCTTGAGAATTTCGAATGGTTTGAACGCGACGCAGGACGCGTTAATTTTTTAGCAGCTTTGTGCGTTTCAACCGAAAAGACAGACTGAGAATATCGCATAAATGATCCAAAATGTTGCCCATTGAACTTGCACAGACAGTTTAGAATATCATAAAGGATGCAACTTTCTTTCTGAAAGTAAATTAATAGATCAAACGATCCTCCCCAAAGAAAAGAAATTGACCAACAATACTACGCTAGATAATTCCTTTGCTTCATATATTAATGAAAGAGCTTGGTAACGAGCACAACGATAACCCATTTCAGCCTCCTGCACCGAATTATTCTAATCTGCGAACAGAATCCTGCTCGACCAACCAATTCGCTGTATCAAACGCATCGAATCCTCCAACAGCGTCCATTTTCCAAAGAACTGGAAGGACCGATGAAATTTCGCCGAGTCTAATCTCGCGTACAGTCGGACCTCGCGAAGCGAAAACAGGAATCGCGGGCAAGTGCATAACAGAGAGCGCGTTCCAGATCATTGCCAGAGAAAAATCCAGGCTCGTTCGCAAGAAAGAGCCACGCATAAAAGGAACTAGAAACAAATGAAGAAGAAAAAAAAGGGAGAGGCAAGATCAAGAAGCGACGCGGGGAGGAAAGGAGAGGGAACGCGGAGAAATGAAGAAACGGCGAGGGAAAGAGAGCAATGGAAGAGAGCAGCCCCGAGCTGTGGGGCCTCCGCTTGTGATATGCATCGCACGCTTCTGTTGTCCCCTTTTTTCCCTCGGATGGCGCCCGCAGGTAACCGTTATCGATCTCGCAAATAATAGCGGCCGTGTACCCATAACGAGACCATCTACCCATCCATCCTACGCTTGCCCTCCTGCGAACCTTGGCCAGCGTGGAACTTGACCAGCGAAACTGAACTTCAGACCGCGAAGGTGCGAGATAAACGCACTGACGTGCGACTGACTGCGATGAATGGGGACTGAAAGTCATACGTGGAACCGTATCGCGTCGTTATTGTTCAGATTTGTTTTTACTTCAACGAGCAATAACCGAATGGCGCCTCAACATTTGAACATAGACGTCGATAATAATGGCGCAGTTAAAATAATTAGTATTGTGCAATGCTTGGGATCTTCCGTGTAATAACAAAGTTTCGGATCAAAGGAAGCACTTAGTGATTGCGCAACACAGTTTTAATTGAAACAACCGCGCTGAAGACCTGTGCAGTCGGTGAAAAATGTTTTTTCTGGGCAACGTAAACTTTACACGTAGCTCTTGGGCGTGTAGGCGTGGAAGGTCGAGTAAGTCGCGAAGAAGGCCATGTGTCGTCGTCCTAAAAAATTGGACAAAAACAGATGAACTATCATTTTATTTGATATTTTATCAAATTATCTTCTAACTAGCCACGAGTACCATAACGAAAAGGTTAAGCGATGGATCTTGGCGAGTAAAAAGAACAGATGCAACGTATACATTGAGTAACAAATGAGTATCGCGTGTAATAAAAATTTCAATTTCCTGATTTTCACCCCATCTTCGGTTTCAACGAACCAGTGAAACTCGCCAGCTCACAAATCGAATTAGTTCCATTCTGGAGCTCTTCAACGCATGGGTTACACGTACACATCAATTATGGGTGAAAAAAAGTCCACCAACTCCCGTACCGCGCCATATCTATCGAGACTGTCATTCGAACGACATCAATTACAACACAGTCTAATCACAAGTTCTTCCGCGAACCAACACGCTCTCCAATCAGCCGTCCCTTTCAAACGAGACGCGTACACTACCAGCCGTGTGTCGATAATCGACTCTGTAATCGACGACAAGCCTCTCTAACGAGTCCAAAAGCGTACGCGAAGTCTCGGCTGAAGTAGAAACAGCCATAAAACAGCCATCAAATAGGCGGCTCTTAAGAACCTTCGTAATATCGCATCTACATGACGTACGGCCGTTTCTGTGCTCCGCGAACGGCCCTCGTAAAAGTCCTCAGGATCGTTTGTTCCGCTTCGTCCTCGCGGTCACCGCGGCGCAAGAGAACAGACGCGATTTCCCCGATTCGAGCACATTTTTTCGGGTACGCGCGGCTCGCTCGTAACGCCGGTCGTTCGAAATGAAGCACGACGCGATAATACGCCGCGATAGCGGCCAGCATCTTCGCCCTTGGCCACGCTTCGCGGACGGAAAATTGCGTTCGCGGCGCGACCCGACCTCGGCCACTTTTAGATTCTTATCCAGGGAAAAGTTTCCACCGCGAGACGTCCGTTTCCGCCGCGGTATCTCCCCATTGTTGCGCCCCGTGGGTGGCGCGGCGATCCTGCCACCTTTATTGCCGTTTATTCGGAGTGCTCGTAAAAGTTAACGCAACTCGGCAAATTATTTCTAGTCGCGCTTAATGAGAACGCGGTACCGATTTGTCGGGGAATATGAGACGCCACGGCGTCCCGAGAGACGAATTGGGCGCCTTAAGCGCCTCGCGAGACCCGCCCAGAGGAATTCCCGCGACCATTTTTTTTTTCTCGCCAGGCGAATTTAAGGAATTCGAAGCTCGTTCAGCGCGGGAATTATTTTTTCATTAGTGCTGGACGGGGCTGTCGATTGTTAACCCGAGACGGAACTTTATACTTTCGATTAGACGTTCGAAGGAACAATTTCGATAAATCTTGCGATCGCTTGGACATTGTTGCAATAGCTTTCAGTGATGGAACAAAGCGATTGATTGTTGAGTTGTTTCAGCTGCGGTTTTGAACCGAGTCGCTGGATCTGTCGCGACAAAATTGTTAAATATTCGCTACGGAAATGTTTGCTCTTGCAAATGAGGAAAGCAATGAAGTCTTATTAACATTGTATGAAAAGTGTAAAAATCGTACGCTTCGAATATATCGCATTTTCATCTCATTTCAAATTCGAACGACCGAAAGTCATTACAGTTTATAGCTTAATACTCGAGAGCAGTTACGAATTCGGTCCCGATAGAGGCTGAAATCTGATAAAGCTTTAAATCGGACTTTATTGCTGTCCTTAATAACTATTGACTCGTCTCTCGTTGCTAATTTACTTCTCTACGAACGCGGATTAGTTGCCAGTAACCGATAACTGACACTGTGCTGGATGAAATTTCAACAACTTTGCGATAACTAATTAAAACAGATATCAACACTTTAGATTAAGGAGATGGAACGATAATTGGAGTGTAATCGAGACAGAAGAAGTAGATTAAAAAAGGGAGATTAAAATTTTTAAGAACGCCACAATTAAAAACGAGTTATTCCAGGTTGAAAGAGAAGTCGAAAATATGGAATCACGTCTTTTTATACGAAGCTTCGTTTCTCATGCAAATTGAATCTTTTATACCTTCGCACGCTCAATTGTTTCACGCTCAATTGTCTTTATAATTAGTCGATCCGCTTCTATCCATTAACATCTGCAACGATCGTACTTTTCCTCGACACAAATACAAAAGACTGTGCACACAGTTCTGAAAACACTGTTTCATTGTCTTCGCAACCTTCGTTACCTCTTAAGATCACAAATTGCATGCACGCACTGGCACGGAACGCACCGCGATCGATTAAAAACAAGAAACTTCTTATCTCGCAAGTTGCTGAGTCGTAAAACACCAAGAGAAAGGTCTACCGGTGCCCGTTTAATGTCACAGCGAGTAGCCATCCACCGAGACCCTTCCTTTCCATTTCGTTTTCCTGCAAATGCATACGCATTTGGTAACCAGCAGTACACAGCAGCAACAATATCCAAGAATCCATCGCTTCGAGTCAAGGTTCAGTTTATTCTTTACAACATGCGCCTCCTGGAGGCTTCGCATTTTACTTTAGTTTCCTCTGTTTCGTTGTCCCCTCAGAAGGGGACATTCGAGTGCAAAGGGTTAACGTTTGAAAGAATGAGTGTCAATAATAAATGACTATCCGTAGTACTATACTAATATCGTTGCAAACATCGCTAAAACCAATTTCTGCTCCACTAAAAATCCTCTTCGAATTCAGAATTACTGTCGCCGTCTGTTTCACATAAAAGAATCGCCAACACGGAACGCGTACAGAGAAACGTGTGTAATTCAGAAATCATAGTTCGCTAGGAAATGAGACGCACACAGTCCAACAGCATCGTGTCATTTTATTCGTCGCCAACGAAACGGTCGACAAGCAGTGACGCAACGCGCGAGTCACGCTTAATTGCCAGAGAATCGTACAAAGGAGCGAGCGAACGCGTGCACGGCCGATTCTTTCTTTTCATCGATTCAAACCAGTTCACAACGGTCTCTCGTGGCGATCCAACACGTCCAGACGTTAATTTGTCCGTGTCAACGGCACTCGAGCCATTTTTAAAGAGTCGACTCCGCGCGCCCTTTAACAAACGCCACGCCCGGCGGCGGCGGTGCACAGCGGGTTCATCGAGGGCGGATTCAACCCCTTGGGTACATTTGGCGGCTGATACTCGTCGCGCACTTGTTTTGCCTAACGAGTTCTATTCGTCGTTCAAATTCGGACGATATTTAACGCGCGCACTCTCGTTCGCGCAGGAGTAATTGGTGTCAATCGCGACAGAGTGCTTCGATGAGCCTTGTTTGCCTGGCAAAGAGGTAACTTTGAAAGATACGATGAAAAAAGTTCTCGATTTAATTACCACGGACCCTCTCCCGTGCGTCAGTAAGTTATGACCGTTCCAAACGCAAAGATCTTCTCGAACAATGGAGTTAAATGAACGCGGTTCTTTCTCGTTTGGGCCGACGCCTTCGCAGATTCTTTCCAGCGAGCTGATCGTAAATCTTCCACCGTAAACGTGCAATGCAGTAGTTTAAACTGAAGCATAACGCGATAATACACGCATAAAGGGGTGGGCGGTCGCTATCTTCCCAGCGAATGCAATTTTCCTGCGCCCTCGGAATGTTCAGACCACGGCCATCCGTTTCTTCAACTTTGTACAATTACCAGTGCGAGAGGAGCAAGGAGAACCACTTTATCGTCCTGGATATGAGAACGAGGGCTTAATTCAACGCTATATACGTTTGGTTTCGATGATGCATCGAGATAACGGAAGAAAAGGCACGATTCACGTAGTTACGTATTGTCAGACTCAGAAATATAAGGATGTATTAAATATATTTAGATGTAGTAACGGAAAGTTACAAAACGATACGTGTTGCCTCTTCGCTCGACGTACACCAACTGCCGATTTCCTCTGCCGCGGTCGTCGCGTCTTATAAAAACAAACAAACGCTGCTCAGCCTCGTGACGACACAGACAGAAATACGATGCTCTACCAAAACATCGTCAAAATTATTATTTCAAGTAATCTTAGTTCGTCGTTATCATTCAGAATTTCAATATAGAACTTCGGGAAAACGTGCGTTTCCTTAAAAAATTGCGATGGAATAAATTTAGCCTTCGTAATTACTAATCAATTCCAATGTTCCCTTAAAAAAATATTCGAGTAAAAAGGTTTAAAAAACCACGTTTTTATCCCAATAATTCCACGTTTCGATATTTAAAACTGGCGAAAATGACCGTGGTTAACGCTTGAATACCTTTTCAAATCGATTCGCGAAGGGAATCCTGTACATTCGCGATGCTGAGTGGCTGCATTATCCGTAATCGATTTCTTGACTCATTATTCCATTCGGTTGTATTAACGCATTACTGTTTTGCGATTTCATTCACAAGCTGTGCATAATTCGTCCGATAAGATGAAATATCTGATCGATGGTTCGTGCAGACAAAGCGATTCAATGCAGACCGATTTGTTAAATTAAGAAGCGGTTTTCCTGTCGATGTTTGCGAACAAAGATTGAAAAATAGGAAGAGTTCGGTAATTTCATCGAGAAGAAATTTTATATTACGAAGTTCCATTAGAAAATTTAAAGCTTTTCACGTCGATCAGCGGAATTTGAAATATTCGACGCGAATTCAGCCACTTTTGAAGCCTCAAAAACCATACTTGTAGAAGAAAAAACTTTGTTTCTAATTTCAAGAACACTGCGTTAAAAAAAAAATAGAAATAATTTCCAAAGTATCGAAATACCTTTTATTCTTCTCAACAAATTTCCAAAGTTTCAAAAGAATGTTAACCACGACAGCATCTCTACTGAAACTGAACAGTAAGAAAATCCTTTCGAACTGAATTGAACCCACATCCAACCTGCAACCATGCACGTCCAGTTATAAAACGAGACGTGTTATCTTAAATAAAAGTTAAACGGTTACTTCGTGCACGATTTTTCACGATCGAATCGTACCGGAAGGGGTTGATACCTCCACGGAGCATCTCCGAGACATAAATCACCTGTTCACGATTCAGTGCGTGGAATAGAGACATCATTGCTCGCAACAACCAATTCTCGTTGGCACAGAATGCCGGAAACCCGTCGCAGCCCACTTCCTGTTTGTACTGACCAGTAATCCAGATCTGATTCGCGAGGAACCGTGTCCGAATACCGTCGAACATGATACACCTGTCAACCCTGCCAAGCCTGTCTCCGGAGAAATGCTTCAACTAAAACATCGTTCCCATCTGTGATACGAGATCCCACGTCACAGAACCAATGCGCTCCCTGATTCGACGTAACCCAACTTTTGTTAGACGATTTCATCGATTTTTTCAAGGAGAAATTTTATTAAATCCATAGAGAAGGGTTGCGAAGATGTAAAAGAGAAGAAGAGGAGAAAGAAGGAGAAACGTTTTCTTCTTATACCTTTTAAGAAAATACAGAACAATATTGTTGTAACACGACCAATTGGTCAGTAGAAATGGATGGAAATTTTTTATACAACGATTGAAGTGGAAACAAAGATTTTGGAAAAGTAATACGGCGACCACCAGTGGAAACGCTTGACCCTCGAAGCGAAGAGACAGAGGATAATAGAGATCTGCTTTAAGCTTGAAACGAAATGATTTGAAAAGATGAGAGGAGGGAAAGCGACAGTTTTTCAGTTTCTAACCAGCGACCCATGGTCCGAGCCTATTTGTTTCGTTATCTCGTTAATTATTTTTCCTTGTTAGACGTGCTGGACACTTCGTTGTCAGGTCTCTCTTTTAGTGTATCCACGACGCGTTCCCAAAGTAATACGCAAGGGTGTTATCCATCTAATAGCAAGTGTCGAAGCAGCACCGCAGAAGAAAATAAGAAGAACCAAGCATGGGACAAGTGTATCCGTTCCTGCTGTGATCACGTGGTTCCGTTTATCCTCTGTGACGCGCCTCGTTGGATACAGTATAAATGGGAATGCCATCGTCTCTGGGGAGGTGCCACTGGGGTTGACAGGATCACTGCACAGCGGTATGCTCGTTCACCCAGCTCTCGCCTCCCGAGGGACGATAAATACGAAAAAACAACGTCCAGTCTACATGGTAGAGCGAATCATAATATCGTACGCGCAGAACTTTGTATTTTAAAAAACACTTAGACATCTGACGACGTTCATAATTAATCGATGCTATTGTGTAAGCCAATCCTGTCCCCTACCTCTTTTTTTAAAGATCAAGGCGCAGGGTGATGGGCGAATGTTGAATTTTTTATTTGTGAATACTTATGAAAAGTATAGATAAAATATAGAAATATTGAGATGAAACGAAAACTGATTTCAATGGCCTCGTTTTCTCTATCTATTCGAAGGTTTTCGATGACCAAATTTGCCATTTTCTTCTCGGAGATATTTTATAATATAATATAGTAACGTTGAATCAATTTTACTGTCATGTATACTTCAAGCGATGAAATATCACGATAATATTCCAGCACTATTGCACCAGGGCTTGCGCCTACAACAGAGGGTGTTGGCTGCGTTCGAAACTGCGAAGGGTCACGCATATAGGAGCTTGGCGAAACCTCCCTTTCACCCCTTAAGTAGGTGCAATGTCTGCAACTCGACATCGTAACCTTCTGTGGAAGACAGTCACTGACGCCTAAGAATCACCTAGCCAGGATCAATGAAGCGCCTGCGAGGGGTGCAGGACGTCAGTCAAGCTCAGACTTGAGATCAGCATCTATTGGAATTTTGACTTGGTCCAAGGAGAAAGTAAAATTTCTATTTCGAATGGAATAATTAATAATTAATTATTTTTATTACTTTCCTGTTTCTTATTCTCGTCAATCGATTGCGATTCTGTGCACGGAGAAATGTGAAATCGTTCAGACTGCTAAGAGCAGTATTGTGTATCACGACAAATCTCTGCCCGTAGTCCAATATCTTGATATCAGTATCGGTTTCATCAACTATCAGTAATCACCGTTTCACGAAGAGACCCTCGAGATACTGTTTGCGAGCCTAATACCGATACCGAGCTAATCAACCGTACGTTTATGTGCACAGATGCGACAAATAGTTACATAATCAGATCTGTCTCTACATGTCTCGCGTAACCTCAACGTAGTATGAGATCTTAGACGAGGTGTAACAATTTAGTTCTCAGAATGTGTCTTTAAAAAAATATTTTTTTTAACTTTGTGCATATTTTCTCGTTAGTGAAAAAGATGTCATGCCATTATTATATACCAAAACGATATTGAGCTTTCCAGCAAGGCTATTATTATTATTCCTCCTCTTCTCTTCCACTTCCGTCATCCCAATTCTCTTATGTTTTGTAGACATTAAATATACACCCTTTTTTAAGTAAGTGCCTGGTCGTTCCTCCTTTATTTTTATTTTTACAACTGCCTACGCGTGCAATGCGTCGTTGGCTACTTTGTCAACGAAGAAAATCATCTCGACGCGCGTGGCACTTCTTTCCAACGCAAGTGGTTAACTGACAACAAGTGTAAATTGACAAACGACGACACGAGCGACATTATGCTTTCACCTCAGGAATTTGGTTTCGTGTCCCCAGCGGGGAAAAACAAATGGAGCCAAGCATCATCGAAACGATTCGTAGGTCCACCGCGGTCGAAGGTAGTTTATCGACTGGCCAAGTGGAACGCGTAGATTGCCATTCCTCAAGATCGAGTCTGGCCGCGAAATTGCATCCAGTCGAATCGAATAGCCAGCAGCGTTGGCCCCGCAACATGCCTTGGATTTTCGCCTGGTAATTGGATATGAGCCGCTGCTTTGAGACAAAGCTTCTCACCAGGGCTTGGTTTCTGGTTGTTCTGCGTCCGATGGGCGCAAAGCCGCCGTTGCGTAAAGACGAACGCCAAACAGAGGCTTCAAAAACCGTACAAGAGTGGGTTAAACGTAGACAATTGTGCACGGCGAGCGTGGCGGGTTTATTCGCTGTAAGATGGATCATCGAAGGTTTCCTTGTTGCGCTTTAGGGGATGAAGGTTGGTTCTCGATGAACACTGGAACCAGTTACTTTCTGTACTCGTGGACCTGTTCTCATTTGTTTCTTCGTGTGAAAGTATTTGTTTCTTCCTGACTGCACTTGGATTTGTGTACTTATATGAATTTAAATGAAATTATTGTCTTTTCTTTGGAGGATTTTGACTCTTTTCCTTGACTAATTATTTGGCGATCTCAATAGCTGCGTTTGATTGAGTAAAACTATGGATAGAGATGACGAGGAAAAGAAAGGATGAACGTGTTTGTGTTAATTTAACATAAGAAGCTGAGAAATCCTCATGGAGGCCATAAAATTGGGATTAATTCTTCATCCTGGTTCTGTCGGACCAAGCGGTGACCATTCGCTATGTTTATTCGAGAGAAACCGGAAATTCATAACGAAAACATCCAGTTTGGACCTAGCTTAACTTAACCTAACCTGATTAACAGGTTCGCGGGCGGTAAACATTTCAGTGAACTGCAAAAATAGTCTGGCGTGTTCATCAGTTGGCCATTACTTCAAAATGCATAATAATTACAAAAATTAAAGTTACGTAAAATGAAATGAATAATAATTAGCTTCAAAATTTGAATACTACGGCATTCGTGTCATTTTGTATCTCCGTGGAAATGAATTCGCGTCGGTGCATTCGCATCCGAGAACGTGTTAATTACAAATTGTCGCAAAATAACAGAAGAATGCATTATCATGGGTCGTGTAATGAAAAATAATGCATAATTCTGCGTCAAATTAGTGCATGGAACAAGGTCGATGTTCTTCTCAGCTGCTTCGACGAAATCCAATTTCAAAACGTGTGAAACGTTCCTCGGAAAGTCTGAATAAACGAAAAGGCCAGTGCAGAATTTCTCACGCGTCGCACCTTGCTTGGAACAAATTTGAAAATACGCGCGAGCCATTCGAGCCTCGTCAATAATGTAACCCGAAAGTGAACAGCCAATCTGTTGAAAGTACATTCGTGTCCCCGATCGCTAATTGCTGTCGCGAGGATCATTTATCAAAATTCGAGCTGCGGTTCAAGCGTTTGTCTCCCGGCGCGTGACAACGCTAACGCGTTTCATTGTTGCATTAAATCGATTCGAGGTTGACTGAACAACGCGAATTTTCGCCTGTAACATTTCGATGCATCGTGGAGCAGTAATTTCGCTTGCAACGATCCGCGTTCGATCGTCGAACGGAAAGAGATTTCACTTTAAGAGAGACAGTTGCCATTAACAACCAATCGATTAATTAATAAATAAAATGATATATATATATGTGTAATTTATTTAAAAAATATAAAAAGGAACGCTTCATCGACTGATCAGCGTCGACACTTTTGACCGCGACGTCAGATTTTGTTTCGAAAAGCCACGCTTTCCGATCACGTTTACGAATATTTCCCGAGCACATTCCTCGCAACACAAATTGAATAGAAACGATTTAAAATATGCAAAGTGTCCTCCTATTCCATTCGACTATCCAAGAGAATATTTCGCTGGAAAAATTATTCTTTTCATGGCCCATGCATTGTGCTCGTTATTAGACATTTCTCCATGAACTTGCACGTTTTATTCGCATCCCCCTGCGGTCGAAGCTGCATATTTTCCTTCACTTTTCTGAATGAAAGTATCTAATTGTAATATTTAATCAGAAAATTTAACTAATATCGTAACGAGTAGCCATCGTCCGACACCCTTAAATACATAATCTAAAAACTTGTCGAGAAAAACGCACGTGTCTCGCGAAACGAGACTTCTTGTTTCGTAAATCAACGCACAGCAAAATTAACAAATAAACAGAAAAACTGCTCTAAAATTATTTTACCATCTCAATTTATAATAAAACGTCTAATTTCGCAATTTATTGATTTTCGTATTACACTTATCTTTTCTTCCATTCGGATAAACCCGTGCGCGACGTCGATAAAAGAACGCGCGAAACATCAGCGTCGACTAAAAGCGCGATTAATAATCTGGCCGCGGTTTGGACGGCGAAAAACAATAAGCGACCGGTATATTTGAACGTTTCAATTAATCCCGCGCCGCACAAGTTTTAATTTAATTAATCGGCTGCGCGTGCAGGCGGTTTGCGAACAACGCGGACGCGTTGCACATCTAAGAATGCATCCGCAGCGTGTGCGACGTCAGCTTCGAAACTTCGCGTCCGTGAATTATGGCGCCGCGAGACCGTTCCGTTGGCTGCGATATTAAAGCTATTCGGAGATGTGAAACACGGAAGCGTAGTCGGCAATAGGATTCCGACGTAATACATTCACCGTGCGAAACTAACTTCCGCCGGACCCGAAGAGTTTATAACAAGGCTATTCAAATTACGCGCCGGCCAATCCCCTGCGAGGAGTTAAGCAGATAAAAAGCAGTAATCTTCGCGACGAATTCTGAACTGATACAACTGCTGCGATAATTTACCGAGTGCTCTGAGTAGAACCCGCAATTTCTTTAGCGAAGGGTGCTCGAGGGTGCTCGAGGGTGCTCGAGGGTGCAGGAATTCTTCGTACCCTTTTGTTGCGCATTGCGTTATTCGTCACCAACCCTTTGACTGGGAATTCATTCGCGATGTGCATCGAGAACGGTGAAACTTTTCTGAGAAAGTGTTAAAATAATAATTTAAATAATGTCACGCGTCCGAGGTTCCGAGGTCATATTTGAATACGAAAACGGACTATTGACTAATTAAAATATTTTAGTATAGAAATATCTATACAAAATGTTGCCTCAATCGGTAATGGGTCTGATCAGTAAGACTTCTCGCTATCGACTGAACTCTTGTCGTTATCAGTCGTCTGGTCTATCACGACCGATAACTGTTTCTACACCAATACTAATTGGCTATGGTTCTTGATATACTGAGTTGGTGCTCATAATAATATTTGTTGCTTTGCAAGTTTTCTAAACACCTTTAAGCGCCAACAAAGGGTTAATGCGCGTCCAGAAGAACGCAAAGAATGCGTTCTCGACGCGTGCAACATCAGCTTCGAATCGTATTGCACCGTCAAAGAGTATTTGCTAGATTTTCAAAATCCATTCCCTCGCGAAACCAAATTCGAAACGCGAGTTCGCGTCGCTGAACGGAAAATTTCCCGGAACAGCTGCTCAAGTAATCGAGTCTCCACGGATGGGAATAACGGGGAGCCGCGCAAACGTTGAACGAAGACGAGAAAAAAGCTCGCCGATGCTGCTTGCTGCTCGCGCGCAAAGTGCCGCTGTCAATTTTAATCCTAAGCGTTAACGACTCCAGGCTCCACGTGTACGAACAAAATTGCCCCCCCTTTCCGCGCTGGCAGCAAGGGAATTATTAAATTCATTGTTCCAACAGCTGTACAGAGCCGAGATCCATACGCTCGTCACGCGCTCGTACGCGTGTTGGCTTATTATCTCGCTGCAGGCAATCAGCAAACATCCAGGACGATGTCACCAGAGGTGAACGCGAGGGTGCACGCGCGCTTAACGTCACTGGTTTATGTCCTCGTTCTAATAAATCCCGCTAGAACGCCGAAAATTTCGCGTGATCGCGCGTTCCAGGGCTTCGAACGAGCATGGTACCAGCGTCGACTCGTTCTGTCCTACCCACCAATATTAATTTAAGTAGTCTCAGTTTGCCACCATCGCTCGTTAGCCACCATACTTTCACTTCTTTTACTCTTGCTGGACTCCTCAGCTATCAACTCTCTTCTTTTTGGTACCGACGAGTCCAAGACGAAACGTTCTACGCTTCATTTCTACGTTTTAATTCCACTCGAATATATCAACCCTTTGCACTCGGATGCAGCCCCTCTAAGGGGACATCAGAATTGGTTAGTGATTAAACTTATTCCATCGTAGCTTTTTGAGAAATACATATCTTCCTCAATTGAAATTCTATTGAATATAAATAGAAACTACTGTTAAATATTGCTAAAATATTGTTGTTTTAACAATACTTCAAGCTTCTATCGCCAACGTCCAGGAAGGTGATTTCGCGACGCAAAAAGGTGAGTCGCCAAAAACGTCGAGTTTCCGAAAGAACAGATTTTATAAAAAAAATTCCAAACACTTGCCACGTTACATCGCAACGTCTATGGTGGTCTGGGGCCGTAAAAATCGTATAAATCCTGGGGGACAGGGAATGGTTATCTTGGTCTGAGACCGTCGAACGATATCGGCGAACTTTCAGGTGGATATTAGGCCGTCACCCAGCGGAGATAGGATGATTCGTTCGGTGAAAAAATCCAGGGTGATTGGGAGCACTCTGTTTCTAAGCTGTCGGCCTGATCCCGCCTGGTCTCGGTGTTATCATCGTACGTTCGTCTTCCTGAAGTCCGAAATCCCCTTGGAAAGGACGGCCGCTCGTTCACGTTAAAAGGATCGGCCACCGCCACGCAGTAAAATAGATTAGATCGATAATAAATCCGCATAGTTTCATGGACGAGAAAGGGTCAAGTCAAGGGGCGATTTTTATTTTAACGCCGCCGTTTTCAATTCTTTATTCCTTGTTTCGAGGGCTCGTGTCGATCTTGCCGAGAGTCGTGCGTTTCTCTGCTTCTGATCAATTTTCTTGCAAAATTCTGAAGGATTTACTAATACTATAATTGCAAATGCTGATCTGAACTCAAACCTCTTTCATTTTTAATATTTTGTAGTCAAGATTTAGAATTACTATTTAACTTTAATTTAAAAATTAAAAGGAAGCTGGTTTTCGATAGATGGAAAAGTAATTAAGTAGCGATGATCATTTTTGATAATCATTTTACCTGAACGTGCGATGAAAATTTGAAGCACGCATTTTCTAGATTTGTTACAAAATTCAAAGAAATCACGAACAGCTGTGATCTTTTAGCTCGATGCAACCGATCAAATCGTTTGCAACTCACAGAGCAAAGTTAACTGAAGTCCTAATAAATCCTGTGCAAAGCGTACGTTTCGAATTTCCTATTTCGACTTGAAAAAGTTGCAGAAAGCGAGCGAAAGATTTTCAAATACACCGTAGAAATAAACATTCCCAGCAGCTTTTTTCTGTGCACGTAACTATCGGTCTCTGTATCCCGTATTCTCGCTACAATTCTGCTTTCACGGCAACGCTAAAATTAGTTTGTTTCGAAGTTTCTTTTTAGCAAGCATCAACTTTTTCCAGCGAAATATTATTAGCGAATGTAAATTCCAGACAAAGTCGAGCAGGAGTAACCGTACTAATATTATGAAACACCGCACGGTGTTTGCATTAATTTTGTTTTAATAATTTAGTGCTATTCGAACGCCATAATAATTATGCAGAAATTTATACTATAATAATCTATGCATTAATTTGTTTCTGCCAACCAAAGGGAAAAAATGAGTATCGATTGCTCTGAACACCCTCAGGTGGCACCCATAATGGTTGCTTACGTTTCAAATATTCATATTCGATATCAATACGCGTATAAACTATTGCAAAGTTGAAAATACAGTGCGAATGTCAATTTAGATTATTCTTGCAGGAGTCGATATGTTTTTCGTTAAATTAATAACGAAAGAACGATGTTTGTAACGTGATTTGTGCACGATTTCCAAGTGAATTCTGCACTCCAGGTTGAAGCGTTGGCTGACAACGCCTCGATGTGAACGCGTGTTTCTTCTTGAGACACACGGATTCGCCACTTGCAAGTTTTACGAGAAAATCGAGGGAACGGCGATTTAATTGGTCGACAAGCGCATAGAGGAAAGAAAAAAAGTCGCTCGAAGGTACCGCTGCACCCTCGAGTGACGCGCGTGCACCAATATGGCCGCTGCAGGCGATGACTTTGGACAATCACTCGAGTTATGCTTGCGAAATGCTTGTTAGAAGTCTCGAAATAGAGGAAAATAAAGGGTATGTGTGTTCGTAATTTAGAAAATTCGAAATCCTTACATTTCTGCCAGAGAAATAAACCACTTCGAGACTTTGAAATTGACGATTTGGTGGGAAAATTGAAATCAGAGAGGAAGAAGCGGAGAGACAGAGCGAAAAGTGAATTTTCCAATTCCGATAGCTCCGTTATTTCTATTTTGTACAATCTGCCTATTGTTTGCGCGGCTACAATAAAGGCGAACGATTCGATATTATATTTTCCTGTTTGTTAACAAACAATGATCGATGATCGATCTGACCGATTCCAATTGCCGTTGCGTCCCGATTTTCGAAAGACTTCTCGACTGAACGGCCCCGATAGTTTTTGAATTTGTTTCTCTTATATTGCGTCCGCTTTTATCTTTCGATATCGTCCCATCGAATTTCCCATCGCGTTTAAAGATCGATCCGCCTCCAATTACCTAAAATGGTTCCGAATTTTATATTTCATACGTTTCCAATGGTTCTTTGCTACTTTGCTAATTGAGACTATTCGTACATATTTGTAGAAGGAATTTTAGCCTCAATTGGCGAAATAATTTCAATTTTTACATTATCGAACGTAGATATCGCAGTGGAATCGTATGAAATATAAAATTAGATTGCGAATCGAGCAGAATCGTCCACTGAATTCGCGGTCCAAGGCGGTTGTTTACACCACGATTGCGACCGATTGAATTCATAAATACAGCTTGATCGCGGTTAAGTGGCTCGCACTTTCATTTATCCCGCCGCAATCCACTCGAATCTAAATCGAAGCTGCCCCGGCTCATCGTCCGCTCGTTCCGTAAACACATCGAACGGGAAAAGAAGGGAGGTCTTGGAAGACGTCTCGAAAAGTGGTTAGAAAGGGGAATCGGTTTAAGTGGCGGAAGGTCTCGCGGAGGATGCGAGGGCGCTTTCGATTAAACGGATAATTAGGCTCGAGAGATGGATGGATATAATTTCCCCAAAGACAGGGCCAATTTTCTTGGTATGAACGCCGCAGCGGGGTTCGTTGAGCGCGGCGATGGGAATTATTTTATCGAGAGGAGGGATAAGGAAGTTGAAATTAATGAGTGGTGGTTTGTTTGACGTCGCTGTTTTTGCGCTCCCCGCTCGTAGTGCCTCGTAATTAAGATTTAGCAGATGCATTTTACCCCCTCAATTAGAAAAATGTGCATTCTAATCACGAAAATTTCATTTCAAATATCTTTAAACGGCTCCCAAGAGCTTCCTTTACTTGTTTATACATTAATTTCAAATTATTTTAATTTATATAATTATTGCACAATTGCACTGATAAATTAAACGTATAAATAATCATATTACATACATAACAATGTTATTTTCAAGTAACAATAAACGTATTCTCAATTTTACGTTCAATACTCTTTAGACAACCTGTTAGTAACCAATATATACAACCCCTCCAATAAATAAAGAGCATTATGTACATTAAATTTACTATTTGGCAGAATTTGTACTGTTTCATATTCATCACGAGCATTTCAATAAAATATGAAAATTTAATCCCCCTGGTGTACACGGTGCTCGGAAAAAAAAAATGACAATTTCGAGGCAACGCTAGAAGTCACAATTTGCCCTCACAGGAACAGCTGAGCCAGGTCAGAGAAAAGACAGAGTGATGGATGAGTCCAGCGGATGTTATCGCGGCGACCCGAACCAATGGAAAATTCGTCGTCTTGTCTAGTTGCCAGATCCACTATAGATAACCGCTGTCATGTTTCCCGCGGAGTGTTGCAGGTCTTAAACTTTTCATAAGTTTAATCGAACTGCCTGCGGTTCCAGCGTCTCGCGATTAAACAACAAATGGCTGAGAGAAGCGTGGACATCAACGTCCATTCGCGACCAACGAGTCGTTCCGATCTCTCACGCGAAGTATCAATCTTACTCAGTGAAGTGAGAGGAAAGAGAGACCGCCAGACACGAATTGAAATTGTTCGTTTGAAAATTAATTACACGACTCGTCGATGCTGCTTTGCGAAGGCTTTTTAAGTGATCCACGCAAGGTTAACAATTTTTGCGTCGACCTTTGTAAATTATTGGTACCTTTTTCATCCCCAAGTGACTTTCAAGTGACTTAGGAACCCACGAACTAGCATTAAAAAAATAAATGAACAAAATTTGACCAACTTTTCAAAAAGGTTCGCCATCCCTGATATATACTTAACAATGACTTTTGTGTCACTTCAAATTCCTCCCGATTCCTACAACAGATTCCCACGGTCCTGCGCGGCTCTGGTCGCTGTACGACCATACTTGGCGACCAGGTTCTCGCGCTATCCTAACTCCCACATCCGTCTGGTTAGTGTTCATCCCTAAGAACCCTCAGAATTTCCTTAATTGTACCCAAAGTTTCCATCGCGATTGACCATCGCCCAGTCAGTGTTCGACGTTCTAACTTTCCTGCGTTTCCTTGCGTTTTCCTGGAAACGTGCGCTTTCCTCGTCCTAGCATCCACCCCTTTCTGTCTCTTAACTTTTCTTTCCCTTTTCCTACGCGTTTTTAAGGAGCGACATTTTCGTCCTCGCAGCGCAAAGAGTCGCAATAGCATCGTTCACCAAGTCTTAGTTATCGTAATCATCGTTATCTTTATTGTTGTTCTTATTGTCTGATGGTGTTATTTGTTGTTATCGCGTAATACACATTAAAAATTGCATGCGAAAATTGTACGTTGCACTTTTATTCGATCCACACGCCTCAATGAACACTTGAAACGACCTACTCTGCGAGGTACTCAACGAAATTAGAGGTTTGTCTTCCACGATACGATTTCAGACCTAATTATATCTTTTTCCTATGCATTGCGATTTCTTTTGCTAGACTCGTCAGTGGATTTTCCAGAAACTGATTTTGCACGCTACAGCGTTACAATCGTTGAATACAAACTTGTCATTGTCGAGCAACAATGCTAGCAGCAGAATACGAGAGGAGTAGTTGCAATTCTGACAAGTTGCACGCGAGCCTCATTTATGGCATTTTGACATGCATGGTTGCTTAGAAATGTTCCAAATTAACTCGTTAATTGCATGAATCTCGTTTGTGTGTAATTAACAAGTTACTGCTGGGGTTCGAGTGCTATTAAAGCTGAGTTAATCAATTTAGAAAAACCTTTGTATCCGATACATAATTTGGAGAAAACCTTGTCCGATCTAAAAATGAAATCCACGTGAAACTCGTCAGCTATGAACGCCAATTTTACTACACATTTTAACACATTGACGTCCAATGAGATTGTAGACGTAAATGATGACTATAGACGTCCGTCAATTCTTAGAAAAATTTGTTAGAAAAAATAATAATTGTATTCTGTAAATTGGATCAAGGGTCGTCTAATTAAGAAACTTTGCTTTTGTCGTTCATCATCGAACTCAGAGTGAACATCAGCGTGTTAACAGTGTCAAAAATTGAATAAACGCGTTACTCTGCGCTGTACTTTTTCCAGCGCGGGAAACACGGCGTAATTTTTCTACACGGTTACTTCGCGACACATGTTACACACGTACGTAAAGTAATTTGCGAACGTAACGACGTTTATTAATGGATCTGCTCGTTATCCGGTGTGGTAGCGTGCGTGCACTTCCGGTATCGCCGCGTCCTTAATTATCGTGTTTAGACGAAATAAATGTTTCGCGTTCTAGAACTAAATTACCGCGGATAATTTTGTTCAACTTGTCGAGCTGTCAACGCACCACGAATTGAAATATTTAACATAAGTTTGGTAATTCAACTTTAAAGAAGCATCTGCGAATATTGAAAAAAATGCGCAACTTTTGCGGTTTCTTTCTTTCGTACCAAAAGTTCCACGAAATTTCTATTCTATATTTTATAAATATTACGTTTGCTCATTGATAAATTAAAGAATATTTACGTATTAAAATATTTATTATAGTTTAATCAAATCTATAAATATATTGCAATACTTAATACAAGCGATTATTAAAATTGGTACGCAGACACGCAGTGTTGTAATCGTGAGGAAAAGCAATAATTAGTTTTATTTGAATCGATTAAAGTTCACGATCGAAGGGCGCGAGATTTGAACGAGAATTATGAAGATCACAGAAACTTCCGCGGCGTACAGCAGCGCAATGTTACGATATGTAAATCGTTACTGAAAATCAAGCGCTCGAGATACCTCGATGGTTTCATTAAAATTTCAAATTCTCAACAAACTAATTAGAATTTACAATTCCCGTATCCGCAAATAACTTTCGAAAAGCCAAAGTAAAATCGGCTAGAATGATTAAATTAGTGTCTATAATAGAACTTTCGGAATTCAGAAATTGTTAACCTACCTTCCTTAACGAGCTTGATTAATTGGTAATTGATCGATTAAACAAAGACTACTGAATGATAATCATTTAACATTAAAATTCATATCGGTTTCTTTAATCCAATAGTCTTTCTTTTCATAACAGTTAGGTTGAGACTATTATGAGGATCTGCCAGCGTCTCAGGTTAGGTTATAGGAGGATTTCCCAACGACCCGGGTTGAGTTAGGTTCGTTTCACGAACTTAAGCCCGCACTCGTTCAATCGGCTCATAGATTCGAGGGCCATCGGAATCTTAAAGAAGCGGCAATTCGAAAGCGATCAGTGTCTCGCGAACGTATCGAGCACCCATCAGCACCCATCGGTCCACGAAACACGAACACCTTCGACTCCGCTCAAATCCTCCGTACTCGTTCAAGATCGCTCGAGTGAGCCAATAAGCAATTCGAAACGAAGTCGGCGAAATTAAGTGGATTCGGCTGATGGGGTTTACACGAAGCCATCCAAATACGGGAGCCAGGGTGTTCCAGGGTGTGCCAGGGTGCTAATTGCTGGCAGCTGCGAAACCAGCCAGCGGCGCGCCGCTTCGCATCCAGCATCCCTCTTACACGGCGTCGTGGCTCGTATAATTTTGGGGCAAAGGCGTCAAATCTGCGCTGCGAGACGGATTCGCCATTTGACGTCCGTATTCATTCCCTTTGTGCAAATTGCCAGCCGCGCTCAGACGAAACATCCGTTTGCAGGAAACACCGTAAAGGCATAATCATCGCGTTACGTTCGATCCGCTGCGGGCACGGGACGCGATTAAACCGGATTTGTTTCCGCGTTACCCTTTCATTCTGGTGGAACTCCCTGTTTGGATATATTTGTCGAAGGGAACTATATTACTTAATAGCGCGGATATACCATTTTTTTGATTCTATACGACGCAAATTGAAATTGTAGTCGTTACTTTCGATCAAATTTCTGAGCTTCCTTATTGCTCCATTCGAAATGTACGAACACATTGGTTCTTGTATTACCCTTTCATTCTGGTGGAATTTTCTGTTTGGATACCTGTGTCGAAGGGAACTATGTTACTTAATAGCGCGGATATACCATTTTTTTTATTCTATACGACGCAATGTCCATTTTGACGCATTCCTTCAAATTGAAATTAGTTGTAGTCGTTACTTTCATTAAAATTTCTGAGCTTCCTTATTGCTCCATTCGAAATGTACGAACACATTGGTTCCTGTATTACCCTTTCATTCTGGTGGAACTTTATGTTTGGATACCTGTATCGAAAGGAACTATGTTACTTAATAGTGCGAATCTAGTATTTTTTGGATTCTATACGACGCAAAGTTAATTTTGATGCATTCCTTCAAATTGAAATTAGTTGCAGTCCTTACTTTCGTTAAAATTTCTGAGCTTCCTTATTGCTCCATTCGAAATGTACGGACACATTGGTTCCTGTATTACCCTTTCATTCTGGTGGAACTTTCTGTTTGGATACCAGTGTCGAAGGGAACTATGTTACTTAATAGCGCGAATATCCCATTTTTTTTATTCTATACGACGCAATGTCCATTTTGACGCATTCCTTCAAATTGAAATTAGTTGTAGTCCTTACTTTCGTTAAAATTTCTGAGCTTCCTTATTGCTCCATTCGAAATGTATGTTGCAAATTACGAATCGCTGTTTTTTATTACATGAACACGTCAAAGACAATGCTGCAACATTATTCAAAGCACTGATCGACAAGCAAAAGAAAACGTACAATACTTTGCATTCTTGAAAATAACGAACGTTTTTTCATTCGTTATTATGCACTTCGAATGCTCTTGTGTCTCAGCAAAGAGTTTGCCCTCGATCCGCGCGTTTATCGAGCAATTATTGTCGAAGAAATTTCAGTGGAAAGAGCGGAACGGTTGCGTTTAACAAATAAACATCGACAGGAAGTAAAGCGATATTTGCATGGCGAGAACGAGGCGTGCGTGTACCCAGTGAAATATAAAGTTTAATAAATCCGTATCGCGTCGGATATTAGCATGCGAGTATAACAAGCAATTTGTGCGAGCAAACAGGACGAAGTTGGAGGAAAGCACACACGAGCGAGCTGCCCGCGATAGAAAAAGCTAATTCCTCCTTTATTCTTGAAAATTCGTTCCATTCAGAGGCGGCTACGCGTTTACCATTGTCGTCGGATCGTGTAAACGACATGGATTGAAAGATAAGATTTCAAAGAGTCCGTACGGTACATTATATACGTGAATGCAGCTGGAAGTGGATTAGTACTTGGTTTCGTCCAAGAAGGATTATTCCATGTCTGTTTGGCTGAGCTTTGCGCTGTGCAAAATAGAGGAAGAGGGTGTCTTTTGTCACGCGTGTCTTTTAATCCACAACTTTTCGTCTGATTGTAACGTTCACACATTGGCGATACATACTCTGTAAACCCCATCTACCATTTCTTTTTTACCTTTTTCGCCCACTGTTCGTTTGGCAATAAACGTTTCTGGTTTATTTTTCACTCCCACCATTGCACTCTCGTTAATAACGCGTACAAATTGAGTCGAAAAGTGGGTCGAAAGGAAGGGGATGAAGCGACACAAATATTCCTATACTTCAATTATCTTCTCTTCTTATTTCTGCACGACGCGAATTTCTACAACGCTGCAGAGATACTACGATTATTGTTCTCGTACAACGCGCTGAATAATATAAACTAATCCTTTGCACTCGAAAGAAAAAGTAACAGCATTATTATTTGCATAACATTTGTAATTTGGTAATTGAAGAAATGAAGTTTGGTAAGTGAAAATTCTCATACAGCACGATTCCCTATTACACGAGAATCGTTCACTGTTTATTTTAATTCCACTTCTATGTCCAATTGCTTTCCATAAACGCATTAGCAACCATTTTTAATCGCTGCAATTCGATCGCTCGAATTGGACGGCGCAATGCCCTAATTGCTAACGAAATTACCGCAAAGCGACGCGAAAAAAATAGCTAATCAATTCGCGGCCAATTAATATTCCGTATCCATCTGCTCTCGAAAATTGTTATCCGTATCGAATATTCGTCGCGAAACGAAATAAAACCATTATTGGCTCGTGTAAACGAAAAATCCGGTTCCGCGTGGCGGACAATGTCGCTCGCGTATTATTGAATCGAGATAATTTTGAAAATACACTACATTTGACAGGTCGGGGGCTGGCCTATCGTCGGGAATAAACATCGATTAAACACACCGGCGGACAAACAAAATATAAAACGGCACGCTCGCGCAACGGGCAAACAAAATGCAAAATGGCGCCGTCGATCGGAATGCGACGCATCGATCGCGTGAACAAATACGAAACGTGTTGTTAATCAGCGGGAAATACGCGCGTCCGCTTTTTTTTTTTTTTATAACGCGAAGAGAAACGCGGGCAAAATGAAAATTGTGGATATTTCGTAAAAGGGGTAGATTGCAGACAGAATGTTTCGTTGATCAAGGAGAAAGAGAAAGACAAACGCTGCAAAAATGCTCGAAATTAATTACAATGCAAACGAGGTAGCAACAAAAAGCAGCTAAAGCTTCACTTATCGATACGTTTCGTTGTTGAAAATTTACAGCGATAATTTATCGACTTCTTTTGTTGTTTCGCGATACAAGTACGCGTTATTTCGCGATTCCCATCGCGTCACACGGGAGTCCACTGTATCGAATATTTGATAACAGTTGTTCGGCAATTTTCTTGGCGAACTTTCCGCTTAATAATCGATCTCGCGAGCCATCGAAACCTGGAAACGGCGAGCGATAAAAAAGAAGATCGTGGTACACGTAAAAGCTTCGAATGGCCCCTCGTTGGCGTAGAATTCGGAACAAGAGATTCCGTTAGGGGATGCAACAGCCCTCCGCTATTCAGGGTTAAACAGCCGAGTGGAAGATTCAACGAACATAAACGATAGAAACGTTTACGGCCATAGGAAGATTGCACTGCGTTTTGGTGTCCCATAAATGCGCGTATCCAGGCAAGTATCCGACCTACCTGCCGCGTTTCGAAAGCAAATGCATGCAGAATGGAGGCCTAAAGATGATTAAAGAATTGTAGGGTTTCGAAATTTTCAGGATTTTACGTGCGAGCTTCGATCTAATTGGAAGTTCTGCCACGTAAAAATTATTTTCACAGCAGCTTAAATTCACTACGATTTCTTTAAATCATAAACTAGCGATTCGTGTATCTGTTAAGTATAAATGAAAAATAGGAAAAAAAGAGAGGAGGAGAACGTTTGGTCGACTTATTGGCAAAAGTACCAAAACGACAGAGTCGCGCAGATGTCAGCGACAGCTTAGTAATTCTCTTATGTGGAAAAGATGGCGAAAAACTGAGTCGTGTGTTCAAGTTGTCTCTTCAGTGTTAGAGGATCGCCAGAGCGTTATTAGATCGCGAAAAGTAGCGCCAAATAATTCTAAAACACGACACAAAGAATTTATCAGGACGAACGAAATTGTTTTCACGTGTGCACACTTCTTGCATTCGACGCTGCACTTTCGAGCTTGGAATTGAAACGCGGTGCTTCGTGTGTCTATATAAATGTGAAAGAAGGAGAGGAGGAACGTATCCGGCAGTGTTACGCAAAAGCGTTGAATTATATAGCATCTTTCGCGTTTCGCACACATCAGTGATGTATCCGTCCAGCGACGGTTTAGAATTCGCACAGGTTTTTGGGTAAAGGAATTCTGTACGGATTATCTGAATTCAAAAACTGGATCCGCTGGACGTGAGAAAGATATGAGATTTGAAATCTTCATTCTTTACATTATTCCACAGTCCTCGCCTCAGCTATTCATATATTTTGCACTATGATTCTTCATTTAATGCAAAGAGAGTCTGATAAGACTCGATAAGTTGAATTTCAAAAGAGTTTCAGAAGCTTCGTTCTATGTAGATTTTAAGTAAGATAGGTTTAACCCTTTGCACCCCTTTGTCGAGTGTGACTCGACATCAGTAAATAGAAAAATATATATTTAAATTGTTTGCGAGTAGCAGTGGACGAGCTGAAGTAAATTCCAAATAAAACACTTTAAATAGTTAAAAGTTGCTGGCAACAAAATTGAAAAATAATTCAAAGTGCAAAGGGTTAACAAGTGTTTCACAATTTCTTTGAAAAGTAAAGTAATGCAATCATAAAAGAAAACGAACAAATTTTTAAATACATATTTCTGAACATTGCTTTTTTCAACAAACAGCTTCTCCACTCTATTATTCTAAAAATTTATTTAATTAATAATTGCGTACGTACATCGTACACGTTTAAAATGTAAAAGTGGCGCGCGCATCGTAATGAAAAAGTGGTTGGGTGAAAGAAGTAGCTCTTTTGATCTAACGAGATGTATTTCCCGCAAAAGTTTTTTAATAAATACAAAGGTATGCATCTCGTTCATGAATATGTAGATTGATACTCACGTTAAGATTGCTTGCGAGATACTTTCTACCCCGTTTTCGACTTTTTCCGTTCATTTTCAAAGTTCCTCCAATAATATTCGCGTTACGGAACAGGAGTATTTCTTAATCATAGATTAAAAGAAAGACAGACTTTATAAAAAAAACAGAGAAATAATTTATGCAATATACTCGAATATGCGAACGACAGTCTAATTGAAAATTGCATCTTGCATTTCCCTTCTTACAAATGAAAAAACTTCGCAACGAAATTGGGAATTTGAAAAATATTAAATATTGTAGGATCAGATAAAATTAAATTAAAATTCGCTTCTTCTATCGCTGTTACTATTGCGTTTCTTAAACCGTTGACACATTCGCACTTCGCGCAGCTCTCGCATCGATTTTTCCAATTCTGAAGAGGTTTCTTGCATACGAACCGACGCCAACGCAAGGAACACGACGTACGTCTTTTACCTTCCGCGTTGCATAACTTATTCCGAACGATCCAAAAGCGCTATGCCACCGCGAGCAATCTGCAATGAAGTTAAGCAACCGTATCCCTGTTGCACCGACCCGGCATAAAAAATTGACGGCTGCGTAAAGCGCTCCCCTTTATCCAGGCATCGCGGTGACAAAGTGGCCGAAAAACGTGACCGTAAACCTGTCGAGGGTTAAATGTCCTGTTAGGAAGGATAAAGGTCACTTTACACGTATCTGGAACGCTGCGTTCGTGTCAGTGCGAAAGATTGCGCTTTTACGTTATTTTTCGCAATCGCTGATCGATATTTTTCCACAACGTTCTGTGGCGGTCCTGAAACAACATCTACGACGCGACTCCGCCATTTTGGTACCCGTACCGAGTCCACTTGCAGGCCCAGAACGAAAGCTGTACATTCTTCTCTATCTACACAGATATTTCCTTCTAGTGGCGAACGTTACGAAGCCAAACGAAGCCAAATCGCTCGTGTAACATAGGAATTTATCTCCATTAAACTGAAGCTTTCAAAATACGACGGGGGATGCACTCGAAAGTTCCCTCAGCATCCATCGAGCGCGCGACGAGCGCAGCGGGACCGGAATCGATCGGTTAAGGGAACTCGCATGCCTGAGCGGCGAAAAACTTTGATTGGCACAATGTTCACGTGTAGGCGAATGCAGAGCGGAAGTTATCGCGGGATCTCGTCCTATTAGGGCCATTCCTGGCATTCGTAGGAGCCTGTCGAGCGCAACGATTTTCCGCGGAAGATCTCGCAGTTTGCGGAACTTGGAAATCTCGATCTAACTTTATGAAGTGCGGCGCCAGCTTCACGGCTGTCCGTGCCAGCGGCACCCGCGTTCGATCACTCAAGAACTCGCCTCTAATTTTACTCTTATCCCACCCTATCGCGCGTGGAACCTTTTTCGCGAGACTGCCGGATCGATTCGTCTCTCGGCTCGTAAAGTCGGTCCGCGTTCGTCACAGTTCGAGGCGCGATGGCTACTTACGATGATTGTTCTTTCTTTTCTATGATTCTTGAACCTTCAAACTCGAAGTTTCCCTCGACTACGGACAAACAGAAGAAAGAGAGGAATCAGGAAACGGACATCAATAGAAGCACACAGATACTCAAGGAAGACACATTCTTCCCGAGCACTCGACATTGACACCCTAACCAAATATTCTCTTCATCAAGTTGACGAGAGAAGCCTTGTCTACGATCATCATCCACACGATGGACGCAACAAAGAAGAAACAAACGCAGAAGAAGCAACAAGAAGAATCTACACAGTGAATTCAGGTTTTTAGTTACTTCTTTCAAGAATTGTTTTGAATTGTGTGAAACATAAAAGCAGACGATGTTTCGTTGCTTTCTGACGCAGTTGGGGAAACGCTGAGCTAACAGACGAAGCAAGACGAGATAATCGAAGAGTAGAATCGAGACAAGATGCGAACGTATCGTCTCAGTTCCACGCGTGGAAGCTTACATGGCTAGTTCGATGCTAGGGAGCTTCTAACAAGCTTAACGAGAGAGTATCGCGACAGAGTAGGGAAATGATATTAGCGACAGTTGACGCGTGTTAAGAACGATTGCTATTGGCAGGACCTACGGATCAGCCAGGGTTGCGAGGAGTCAACCAGCGACGAACATCGCACACGTTCAAGGATGACATTTATGAGGCGGATTACGACGAGGTCGCGTTAGATATTGAATAATTCGCGCTGAACCATGCTGTGTCCCCCCCAATAACGAAAATCGTCGCAACCAGACTTCAACGATTGGTTTCGAGTCGAGCATGGCAGAAGTTTTCAGCGAGTTGCAAACATAGACAGGACATTGCATTAAAGTTCATATCGTATTTCTGCCTTCGAATAAATGATTGCAAGAATTTAAAAACGATCGAATGTAAAAACATTACTAACCTAATTGATATCGCATTTCTGTGCTGAAATAAATAATTGAAAAAATTTCAGTTCAAGTGAATAATTGCAAACCTTAGGTTTGGTTACGTTCACGAAAGTTTGGAATTATTTTTTTAATTTCTTGCCAGTTCGAAATTAATATTTAACGTACTTTTCTTTAAATAAATTCTTGTCTTCCTTGTAATTAATACGAACCTTTCAGTCGGTAATATACGCGTACTTGAATCATATTTTTTGAACTTCGAAATATGATATTTGTACGAACCAGGGGTAAAAAGAGAATCCAATGAAATGAAACAAATAACGTAGCGTTGCGAAGGATTAAATAAAACGAAAGAGAATCCATTCTTTTTAGTAAAAGAATTACGCATTAAATTTCTGGTGCAGAAAAACCATTCGTTTTTCTCCTCCCAGTTTCCATCCTTCAATTAATCACATAAATCAATTAGAAAAATTACATCTGCTCATAAATCACACGCGAAATAATTCATTACTCTTGCAAAAATTACACGTCGCAACAGAACACGCCGCTAGTGCCATGAAAAAAAGAAACAAGCATAAATTGTTGCTTTTTCTAGTATTATTTCTTCTAAGTGCTTGCTTGGAACAAACCAAGTCGTTTCCTACGAGTCAAATGCACAAAAGAGGTCAGAAATATGGGGTGCAACAAATTTTGGGAGAAGGGTTCCTAATCTCAAAAAATGCTCGTCTGCACTTTGCTTCGAACATCTTTTCCTATTTTACGTAATTGAAGAGTTGCAGGAAAAAATGAGTTACACGCATGGATCGTCGGAAACGCCACGAATGTATCTCATTTCCTGCCATTGAAAATCATCCAAGAGTTCCATAGATGCAATTTATTATTCCTACAATTTAGTTATGCGGAATAAAAATAAATCGAAGGCAGCTACTGAATTAACAACAAAATATTTTCATTTAAAAAAGTAGAGGCTGTTATTTTCCGAGGCTCAAGGAACCATCCCTCAAAAATATTGTCGCACCCCGTCTGTTTGGCCATTTAATTTAACAAAAGTTTGTTAATATTTGCGATAGTTTTCTACAAAACGACTAGCAACACTTTGTCTGCACCAGGCTGTACAACAAGTTTTGTAATTTCCGAAATAAAAAATATTTAAAAAACCCAAATTAGTCCGCAAGCTCCGCTATGTAAAGTGTTTAATTTCGAACACACGCTGCACTTTCCACGTAAAAAGGGTCATCATCCTGTTCCGAGCGTTAATATTATAGCAGAATTTGATTAGCCGAAAAGCGGAGGCCGCAAAAATTTTTGGGACGAGGGGAACTTAAAATCGCGACGGAAACAGACGTAACGAATTGTTAATGAGACAGCTTGCTCAAACCTCGCCAACAATGGAGCCCCTCTCAAAATTACGCATTCATTTGCTAAACCAATAAAGTAATAATGTTGCAAAGGGGATACGGTAAATTTTTCCATGACGAACGAGAATTGCGGCGCGTGATTAACGCAGCGGCGTTGCGATTACTCGTGCCGGGGTGATCAAACGAAGAATGGACGTCGAAGAAAAGTAAAACGTCGACGAGTGTGGAATGAAAAAGAGGAAAGGGCGAGGAGAGCGATGGACAGACGATATGGAATTATTCTGGACGCGCGTCCCTTCTCCGAGCGGTTCGCAAAGGCAACAAAGGGGAGAAGAAAACGGCGATGGTGGGTGGGACCAAAAAATAAGTTAGCAAAGCGAAAGACGACGGACGAGGGTAGGGCCGTAAAAACGTTTCGGCATTGACTCGTCGCGAGGCGAGCCGGAAGCGAGCCGCGAACAGGGGAACAATGGTTCAGCGCCGCTCGTTAAAGCATTAAAAGCACTTTTGTCTTCCGTGGCCGGCTAAAAAGCGGCTGTGATGGCCTCGAAAAGTCCGCCTCCATATCGTCGCCGGTCCAACCTGCCACGGGCTCGAAAACTCCGCTCTCCTACTGTTCCAGTTCCCCTTAAGTGTCCCAACCCCTTCGCCCTCAACCTCCAACCCTTCCCGTTGCGCGCAACCGTCTTTCGTTTTCTTCTTTCCCGATCGTCTGCGCCACCGCGCAACTATTTTCTTGCACGACGGCCCTGTTTCCTCTCTGGATCGCGCGGCTTCCAGTGGAAAATAATTGGATCCGCGCCGCGATTCGAGGCGGAGATTAGATACTTGGCGTGAATTGCGACCGTGCTCGCACATATTCGCGTAGAAAATTATTTCTTCGCGTTATTCTTCATTGGCAACGCTCATCGACGCCGCTCCAGTTGTAGCTCGAGTGTGCGCGTTGTTGTCCGCTCGAGTTTGCTCGAGCGTGCTCCGTTAAGGGGTTGTAATGGAGAATTTCGAAAATCGTCGGGGTAGCACAAAGGAGAGTGGAAACTCCGCTGGGTTTCATGTTCGGAATAATTGTTTATCGGGAGTTGTCGGTTCGGTGTACGAAAACGAAACCACGCGCGTCTAGTTAATTATCTGGATGGTGTATCAATTCATTATTGATAATTATTAGGTTAGGTTAGCTAACGTATTAATAAATTAATATACCATCCAATTATTGCACTTCTAATGCATTTATAATAGATATCAGCGGAGGATAACAGCATCTGTCGAGCTTACAAAATTTAACACCCCATTTAGTCCAACTACTCGCTAACCTAATTTAACCTAGCCTATAATTGCGTAGTACTTGCTTGTTCACCTTAATAATATACTAAAATTGCACTTTATGTAGCCACTGCTTCGTATGGAATAAAATGGCGATTGGTTACTTGGTATTTATGGCAAATTCAGTGACTGATATTCGAGACGTTTTATCTTTTGGAAAAAGTTTCGTGTTTTACGAATTGTTGAGCTTGCTATCTCTGTACTTTTTTCAATTGAAACCTTCAGTTCAAACAGAATTTGAGAAGCAAAAGTGATTAGCAATTACCCAGCTATTTAATTATATAATTTATCGCGCGCGTGATGACAGTAGAGTTTCATTTTATCGTTCCGTACAATTATTCATATTATTACAAATTACCGTTATTAGATACTCTCGTTATTTCCATTATCGTTAACCTCGTCATATTACAAATGCAGTAATTTTAATTGAACTGTTCATTGATACTAGCGATATTACAAAACTATTGTTTTCCACGTTATTAATGTGCATTCTCTTTTCAATATTCATACCAATTCTTACGTTGCGAATAATTTTCAAACATCTACACAACTCATGCTGTATTTGAAATAAATAATTGCACAAATTTAGAACGGATATAAAATGTTCAGATGAAGATATTTAAATTACATATTAACCCTTTGCACTCGGATTTCCTCTCTGAGAAAACATCAGTCTTGATTAGTAATTACGGAGATTAAACTTATGCTACTGCAGCTTTTTCAAAAATGCATGTTTTCTCAAGTTTTCTATTGAAATGGAAATTTTGCAAAAATATTGCTATTTTGGCAATATTAACTCTGAAAAGAGCCGAGTACAAAGGATTAAAAAGTACATTTTTGTTCTCCCAACCTAATATAACTTAATTCATCTCGTATTTCTGTTTTGAAACAAATAATTGCAAACTTTTTATTTAATTTAAATATAATTCGAATACGCTAAACAAGGTGATTAAAAAATAAAAACCATCGCGCTCGTAAATGCGAGACGACAAAACATTTGCCATTCCGACTGTGGAAGCCACTCCTCTTATCGGCCAGCAAATTCGCTCGAAATTCGTGACACAACGCTTCCACATCGTCGCGATCTCCTCTAATGCGTTCGTGTCGATAAATTTATACGAACACGTGAATGAAAACGTGATAGCCACGACAAAGGCTTCTAACCCTATACGTATCTGCACATCAATGCGCCTCTGTGCTTCCACCATTTACCAAGTTTCATTAGCATACACAGTCGCGATAATGCAACCGCGTTATATGCGACTGAAATTTTCATTAGACGCGCACGGCGATACGATTCGAATAATTGACCCTCTATGGCTACGATTTTATTAGTTCGCCGCCAAAAAACATAAACAGGTTTAATCGTTCCATTTTGGTTTCTTCTCAAATGCAAAATTATTAAAGAATGTTGTTCCTTCTGTGATTCGATTTCGAAGAATTTTATCAAGATTGCGTGATCATTGCATAGTGACATAATCGAATTTATCGCTACTTTCGATACAAATTAATACGCCATTTAAAATCTAAGGATCATCTTGAGTTTGAGAAGAAATAGCCCCAAACTTTGACCAAAATTAAGGAGGAAAGATTGCTTTTAGAGCGTCAGACATTTCTTTCTCAAAAACCGTATTTGACCACGTTGGAATTACTGTCAAACACAAGCCTCCATATTTTTGAACAGGTGTCTCTCAGTCTGTCGAACTATCGATCGCTTCTTCGTGTCATTCGTAGAACGTCCATTCGAAACGCGAAGGAAAATGAAAGGATCACGACATATACGCGGTGTACACTTTCCTTTGAACCCGACGCAACGAACAGGAAAGGAAAAGCTTTTCAGAAAAGCTGTGAACGACGAATTGGTTGGCTCGCACTGCTTGCGTACACAGCAGCGATAATACATCGTTTCTATTAGACTGAACCCGCCATTTTTCACGTGTTATGCTCCATTAGAAATTTTGAAACCTTGTTACTTTTCGAAGAAGGATTTTCTGTTCGTTAAAAGCCAGAAAAACCGAGCTTTGACTGGTCCTGCGAAAGAATTGTGGAGGATGGTCTCTCAATTGATAGAAATGGATATCGAATCGGATGTCGATTAATATCCTTCGAGTGAAATCGAAAAATATGACTAGAAGAATATATTTGAATCCCCTCGTGTGATTTCTGCTAGAAAACGATAGAATTTCAGTCATTTTTCAAACCTTTGGGTATAAAAACGATAGTTGGAAGAAGTGGAAACAAATAACAGCTACCGATATATTGTTCAGAGATGGTACGAAACAAAATAGCGAAATTTATGAAATACAGTTACCTGTACAGTCGTATTCATTTTTGTTGACTTTTGTCAAACGAAATATTAGAGTTCGAGTTCCGCCATATTGTAAAACCGTAGAAAACCCAATTTTTCACCATTCGAATCGCTCGCGTTAAATCACCCGTTATTTTACGCCATAGATGTAACTTTTCCACAAAGGGGAACGTCGAGTGTGTCTTTTTTTTATGGTTAAATAACTATGAATTAATTCGCTAAGCGCGTGCAGGAAGATCGACTATCGTTATAAAAATGATCGGGACGTAACCTCAATTAATCTTATTACGTCCTCTATGTGTAGATAACTGCACTTGAGAACGAGGTCAATTAAAGTTAACTGAGAATTAAGATAAATACGTGAGAACAGATGTGTATTGACCTTCCATTATGATCTTCAATTGTTGCTCTTCCTACGCCTGATCACGTTTGAAAAACAAAATTGCTACCAGGTGCTGAATCATTAATGAACAAACAAACCCTTTCGAATCTTCAATCTTTTCTCACCTCGTTGCGAGATCGAACGAGCTGGGAAAGAAAGAAATTCCAGGTATTCCACCATTCTGGGTCATCTGGAGCTCCGCAGATGTTACTTATTATTCCTACAATTTTTTAATGAATCAAACAGCTACTGAAATAACAGCAAAATATTTTCGTTTAAAGAAGCAGAGGCTAATATTTTCTAAGACTCAATAAACCATCCCTCATTGTCGCACCCCATCTGTTTGACCCTTTTTGATCATTTAATTCATCAAACCTTTGTTGTCTGCACCATCCTGTACAAGTTCCATAATTTTCCAAGTAAAAAATATCCGAGATCAAACGAGCTGAAGAGGAACGAAATTCCAGGTATCGATCAAGGTCCTGCGCGTTCCATCGCGCGTCTTCGAGGAAGTTCCAGCGGCGATCCGCTCGAAGTCGTTCGATCGGTGCGAAATTCAACGTCCCCTCAGGAACGGTCCTGTTTCGCTTATGAAACAGGCGTCTCGTTTCCCGTAGCAAATAGCTGTGGTCGACGGACCACCGCGGTAGCCGCTACACATGCCTAAACTAACCAACCCCGAAACTAACCGAGCTAAGCCTTCGCCTCGTCTGTGCACAGTCAACAAAGACGCTTGGCTGCACGGGAACCAGACGGGATAAGGCGATGCTGGACACGTTGACAACTCTATTTCAATTCGACCCGCCATCGCCTTCATCCCTCCGCATCGTCCAGCTTCTTCGTCCTTTGTTTCGAGTCTTCGTTACGTCCCCCGTACACGGGTTTCGCTTGGATATTGACGCGCTGCTCCCAGGCGTGTCGGTTCCGCTCGCAAAGGTGCTCGTCCTGTCGCGGAACAATAACTGCCTCGTTCGAGGGTGAAATCCTGCCTTTCACAGTCTGAGAATTGTCACGTTACAGAGACGTTCTTGCGCTTGTCTTCTTTATCGGATCATCCGGTGAGTAATGGCGGCTTAAGAAGTTCCGTTGGTTTTCCGAGCTAATTCTTGCCTCTTAAACTTGACGATTCTGTCAAGTATAAGATCGAACAACCGCTGCTGTTGCTTTGCAAGCGACCTATTTTTCGTGAGTTAATCGAAGATCCAAGTCACTGGAAATGTGAACGAAGACGAGGATCGCGATTCGAAATATAAATAATCAGAACGCGAGTACATTTCGGAGGCCCATTCGTTTCAATTATTCAAACACCACTCGCAAGTTTGCTTCATTTGAATCTCTGTAATCAGAGAGTTCGGTTCAAAAACAAAGTGCCTTTGACGGAACAAAATTTGCTCTAGAGCTCCGACAACTTGCTACCTCGCCAAGTTATGCTACAATCCTCTCTGTCTCTTGGTTCACAGATGTAAAACACCAGTCGGGGGTTCTGTTTGCGGTTAAGTTCGAGAACTGTTCGAACGAATAGATTTCGATCAAGTAACCGAAAGAGTTTCAATTCTTTCAATTTAATTATCTTCTACCCCGTTCTCTCTCTTTACTTTTTCCCTCGTTTGCTCGTCTTCCGCGTTCCTGTTCGTTCGTCCACTCCATTACTCGGTTTGTTTCGCTTCGCTTACACATTTCGTCCCTTGACTCTCATATTCTTCCTTTCGCTCGCACGCTTTATGCCCCATCGTTTACTTGCTCCATAATTCACAAACCTTCGTTCTCTTCGTTCCATCTTTTTCTCCCTTTAGGTGCTTCCACTTGCGAACTCGTATCTCCTTTTTTCCTCCCCCGACTCGTTCGATTAATCATTTTTTTCATCGTCTGTCCATTTTTTATTTCTTACCTAGTCTCTCGGACTAAAACTAACGAACGCGTGGACGATAACCGACGACTTTTGAAACAGATATCTGACTGGTACTTAAATCTGGATGAACAATGGACCGATCAGCTTCTTACTAAATTCGCCACCTACGATTGGACGCAATAATTTTCCCACTTTTCTGTTTGTAGTTCGATTTAGTCCTATTCTATGCGTGTCTCGACCCCCATAACAACTTAGTCAACATTTGCAACTTTTTCAGAGCAAAAAGCAGAACTGAATTGAAGCTCCACGTGTCGATGCAATAAATAGTTGCAGAGGTGGTCTCTCGCACCTTAGAACGCTTGGTTTCAGTCGCGCAAAATCGAGAAAAATCGAGCAAAATCGAACCACGAGTAAGAGACCCAACAACCATGCATTCTTCGAAAGCTTCCACATTGCGATACCATTAGAGCCGGGTCGGAATTAACGCGTGGAAGCGCTGTTTGACACAGCATTCTTCCGTATCCGGGTCCCTATCTGCAGAAGCATCGTAACGAGAGCGGACGTGCACAAACCGGTTCGACCTTTCGCCGAAAGTTCAGCTCGTCTTAAGCGAAACTCCCTGTTCCGTTGGTCTGCGCGTCGGAGAAAGCACCTGGGCACTTAACCGGCAACGAGCATCCGAGCTACGCCTTCGCTCTTTCTCCGGGGAATTGGGTACTGCAGGCTCGGCCCTTGAAAAGCGATACGTGGCCGGTTAACCCCTTAGCGACTCGGTTTTATGGTCGCGACGTTGTAAATGCATTAAGGCGGGAACCCGCCTTTTCGCCCCTATGGGTGTTACGTGGCTTAGAAAACTCGACATACCTTTTCCCCTCTTAAACTCTTAAACATTCGATGGTGAATAAGGATGGTCGTCTCTACGCGGCTGATCGCAATTCAAATTTGAATAAAAAGGATCAGTTGAGACTTTTACTTCTGAACTAACGGAAGGAGTTGTGTTCGATTAAAAAATGCAGGAAATTAGGGTGCGTGTGGTTCGTTGTGTGAGAACGGAACCTAAGAGGTGGTTGACGAGGCTTTGACGAGAAAATTTAAGGAAGTTAAGGTTTGATCTGAAGTCCACTAATCCCTATTTGTGAAATAAGGTGCGATGCCTCTAATGGCGAGTGTTAAAAGGCCGTCATATTTCCACCTTGGTTCTACGTTTGCAAGGTTTCCTTCTTTCTTCTTTCAATACTAGGTGTTCAATCACGCCAGGGTCACCAATTATGTGGAACAAGGTGCTGTGCCTCCATTGGCGAGTGTTAGAAGGCCGCCACGCCAATTTTGAATTCCTACAAGAAGAATTCTACAACCTGTGGCAAATTTAGAAAAAGAAACTATTCCAAACTGTTCTTCTTTGCACCAAATCAAGTATTTGATTCGTTCATGAACGAATGACTGAGCTAAAATAACTTTTCTGCGAGGAAACAACACACATTTGGAGCTTCGATCATGACGACTGTGTATTTCGAATTTATGCTTCAATGTTGAAGTAATTTCTTACAGAATAAAAGTTACACTGATTTATTAAGGAAAATAATTTCCAACAGCATTTATCGGTTATTCGAAACGTATGCCAATCTTGGCTGACAAATTCCCAGTTAGAATCCAATCAGTGCTTAATCGAAGCGATTCAAACCTTACAAGATAGTCGAAGTTGGACTTGAGTTGTTCCGAAGTCGTTTAGTCCTTGGACAATCGATGGTTAGCCGAGGTTATTCATCGGTCAAAATCAATTAAAGTGACAAACAATTAGACGAATTACCAAGTAATAACGTTTTGGCTGACTCAAGACCGATTTTTCGACGTATCGATCCATTTTAACCGACAAAACGATCAAATTTAAATGCCTATTAAATTCTCGATAAGCTATCATTTTTCCAATACTTGAAATTTATTTGGTAATCTAAATTATTGGTCCTTGGTCCAGACATTCCTAAGAAATCAGATTCCATTTTCTGAAATTAATGGTTCTTGAGTTTTGGAAACACAGATATACAACACAGTAATATTTGTTATCAGATTAAGGGTTTTTTATGTTGACAAAGGTTTTTGGACGATTTGGGAGGGAAAATATAGAAAAAATTCTGGGTAGCTATTTTGGGAGGTTTTTGGAATTTCGTTTCTAGTTTTAATTGGCTTATTTCTTGGTGACTTTTTCTGGTTTGACTATTTTGAGAGATTTCAGAATCTTCATGCTTTATTTGTATAATCGTAATGCTAGCAAACAAAAATATTCGTATCTCACAAACGATTCACCTTTCGACCTATGTTTACAGACACTTTTTTACTCCGCATACAATATAAATATCGAATGATTTTTTTCTAACTCATCGTACGCGTGCGTCTGAATTAATGAATGGCCAACCGTGACCGAAACGTCGATTAATATAATTTTAAACACCATTACCAGTACATATAATAGGATTCTAATGACTCGATGGTTAGCAGGTATTGTATTCGACTCGACGGATCGATCGCACGGAACATTGCCGCATAATTGGTCACATTCTCTTAAGCGAACTGAAACCGTCGACGCGAGAAAGCGCGACTCCTCTGCCATTCAATTACCATACTTCTACCGAAGTTAAATGCTGGTGTCATTCGTGGAAATTAAAGTATCCGATGGCAGACGAACACTTTCGTAGTCACTTTCGCAATTACTCATTTAATCAATTAATAGAGATTAATATAATTGATAAATTGGATGTTTGGTGCTTTGTTTCGTCACTAATTCAATATCAAGAAGTGCAATCTGCCACTGCTGCGTGAATAAAACAAGTGGTGGATTTAAAAATTCAACGGACAGACACGTGTCTCGAACAGACAGACATGATACGTAATTTAGACAAATTTCAAAGCGAAGATAAAAGAAAGATTATGAGAGAGCCAAAAAACTGTTATTTGACAAGCAACGAGAAGCTTGGCAACTGCAAGTTTCCTCGAGGACCTGTGCAAACCTAAAATGTTCCTCGTTTTTAACCCTTTGCACTCGGATGTCGGATTAGTGATTACGGAGGATAAACTTATTTCACCGTAGCTTTATGAGAAATGCATGTTTCCCTCGAGTTTTCTATTGAAATGGAAATTTTCTATTACTGGGAGACGTTAGCAATAGAAACTATTGCCCAAATATTTCTAAAATATTGCTATTTTAGCAATAGTTACGCTAACGTGACATCCAGGAAGGAGCCGAGTGCAAAGGGTTAAATATTGCAACAGATTGCACAACTACTGTAAACGTAACATTCACTACGCTATATAGCAGTATTCAAGTTTGGAATGCAGTACGAACGTGGATCAGCCGCTCGTCGATTGTTCTGTGCGAGGCGTGTCGGTGCCGCGATCAACGTATAACCGCAGTCTCGAGGAGGAATTCGACAGAGGTGGTTTACAGAGAGCGGTCCTTCGCACTAAATCAAATTTTTATTCCTACACCACAACATACATTCCCTGAACTTCAAATGCGTTGCACGATTTTTCGAACACCCTCGCTATTCACTCACGAAAGTCGATCGTTGAACCTCCACGATGATCTACCAGTAAAACTGCCTAATTATAACGACGCGTCGTTACAGAATATAAAGTCTCGAATAAGGGACAAGAAAGACCTTCGAACGAACTCTTTCAGCGTCTGTCGCAACTGAAACGGGTTGAAGTTCACAAGTTTAGATAGCCAGGTTCTACACGAGACTTCAAAGACCGGTGTGGTACGAATCAAACGAACAAACGACTCGAGGTAATGAATGTCGAATTTACTTTGCGTTCGGAGGAGGTGAATTTGCGCAGGAGGAAAGGATTCGGTGCGGTTGAAGCGTTCCATTGGAATTCCGTTAGAGGATTCCATTGGATATCAGTGGTTTGTTTATTTCTACCTTTACAGAACGCCATTCGAGTAGTGATATATTTTCATTCGTTACGAGGGATGGGTTATTCTCGTGCCCAAGCGTTGAGTGCGCGCGTTCATTGCCATTTGTGCTTTCACGTTTGGTCGTTTTCCAAAAAACTGTCAATGGTAGACTTTATTGAAATTAATTCGTTAGGATCGATCACGGTGAAAGCGTCTTTGTTAATGAAAGACGGAGTGAGAGGTGGTTAGTTGTACCGCGAGTGGTTTCTGGTACGAAATTAGCAGTTTGGAGTGTTAAAAAGTAGAAAGAAAGTTGGAAGAAAAGGATGGAAGTGAAAAGGTAGGTGCATACTCAAAATTCCATGAGATTACCTCGCGTTTTAACGAAGAAAGTACAAAATAAGTACGAAACTAAACTGAGCATCCAAGCTCCACAGTTGTTGGCGTAATTCAATTCTTCTGTTTCTGTGCTCACGTCACATCCGACACAATTTTTGTTGGTTAATTAGGCAGCGTCATGGAATAATAACCTCAGACTACGATTAACAGAAAAATTCTTAAATTACAGTCGTTCTATCGAAACTGAATTTCCAAAATAGATTTAATTAACGGTGTTGTCGAAAAACCTTCGACAAGACTAATTTTCTTTTCCGGTTACATTTCACCAATTAAACTGCGCCGTGCGCAAAAGAATTTGTCAATTTGTATTTGAAAGCAAACTGTTACATCGTGGACGCCCAGAATTTTCTCTTTTCGAAGACAGAATCGCCCGACCATTTATTTGCCTGCTCGCTACAGTTATTTATACAATAAAATAAATACGATATCCGTAATTCTCGTAGCTCGTTGCATAGAAATCCGTAAATATTCGGTCGCATTGATATTTAATTTAAGAAACAGACCGCGTGTATCGATTACGAAGAATATTTCAGGCGTGAAATAAATTTCGCTGACGCTGCAACGCTTTAGTGGCATTTTTCGAAATGTTCCTGGCTGAAACGAAAAACTACAGAATGGAATAAACAAAGGCTGTTAACTGTAATATATAGCGCGGCCGTATTTCATACTTGGGAACTCGGGATATTTATCATCTTGTGTATTTAGAATACTCCTCTCTCCGCAGTTCGCAATGAACAAAATTTCGTTTCGCACTTTATCGCATTAGAACGGTAATAAATATAATAGATCGCTTCGAAAAACATCAGAGTTAAGATTTCAAAGAAGGTTAAGTTTGGTTCGGTTCGATCGTTCGCGGTGAAACGTTGGCAGAACCATCATAAAAGATTGCAAATTTGTATTTTCCACTTTATCGCATTAAGATGGTAATAAATACGATAAATCGCTTCGAAAAACAACAGAGCTGAAATTTCAAAGAAAGTTAAATTAGATTAGGTTCGATCGTTCGCGGTGAAACGCTGGCGAAACTGTTATTAACTCTTTAAAGCTTTGTTTCTCATTTCCACGGTAATAAATATAATAAATCGCTTTAAAAAACAACAGAGTTGAAGTTACAAAGAAGGTTAGGTTGGGTTAGATTCGATCGTTCATAGTGAAACGTTGTCAGGACTGTCATGTTACCTTCGCAACGTGCACGTGTAATGTAATTTTTACCATGAATCGAGTTTTATTTAAAAGAAAAACTGGAAATGGAGGTCTGGTGAAAAAGTAGACTTTTTTTAACCGGAAAGGTTGTACCCAAGTTCAAAAGCAATTGCACGTCTTTGCGCTCGACAATTTTTACGGTCGTGCGAAATAGCAACTCGAGTTGATTTTGTTTACAGGTAACACGAAATGAACTTACAAAACCGCGTTTCGTTTTATTCTCATTTCGCCGGGTATGAATTTTATTCTGGATAGCATTTCGCTGGATTCATCGCAAGTTGTTTATTTTGAATTATCACAGTTATGTGGAGCATCACTGTCGCTTTTGGATTCGCTGTCTATTACTCTAATTTTCCGATTTCAAGCACCTGATATCCACGGCTGCTTTAATTTTCTCTATCGTTAATTTCGTACTTCGATCTCGTTCCTCAACGATTCAAAATCAAATTCCTCCTCCCTCGGTCCTCAATCCACTTTCGTAAGGCTTGAAAACGTAAAACGGGTCGATAAAAAAACTGGAATTGCCGTGGCTGACCGAGTGTCGGCCTCGAGCGCCAAAGAGTTAAAGAAGCGGAATAATTTGGACCGCGTAACAACGCCATTAACGCGGTGTGCAGGGCGGTTGTGTAAAAATCGGTTTCGCGGAATCGCAGGAATATTTCACGCGGATAACGCAACCGGGCCCCTGTAAAGGTAAACGATAAGCGTCCTCCGCCGCCTCTCCCGGCTTTGTTCAACCCCTTCGTCGTCCATTTCTTCGCTACGGGCAAATAAACGTGCACGCGATTGGCGGTGCGGTACGTGGGACGCGTTTTTCGCGAATAATTCCGAAACATTCCCATGAAATGCGCGTTCCACAATGCCGTGGGCCGCATAATGGGATGCACGGTAGAAATCGCGGCAGTCTTGCGCGGAAAAATTCTTTTCCACTGACGACATTTCAACGACGTCGGAAATGCGTCGCTCGCGGAGCGCTTTATCGAATTGGAAAACTGCTCGTCCAAGCATAAGCGGTAAAAAGCGTACGTGGCTGTCGCGGCCTTTTAACTGAAACCTTCCACTGCGCTGGAAATTGAATCCCTCTACTTGGAAGGAAATCACTGCATCGAATACCGTTACGAGGCGCATACTTCTACAGCTACCCCGTTTAAATAACGTTTCATTAGGACAGAGGAACCGATTCACCTTTTCCTCGAATCGATTTCACGGATCGATCGGAACGAAACGCTGCAGAAAAAAAACATTCTTCATACGTCCATTTTTATTGGCTGTTGTGGTAAAATTGCGTTTAGAGATGACGATTGCATCGATGGATTACTCACGTGCGCATAAACAAATAGACCTAACACAACCAAACCGAGTTCAAAAGCGATTGCACGGCTTTAAAAACCTATCTCGATCTTCTTCTGCAGATTTCACTAAAGATAAAATAAATAAATTGATAAAATTGGCTCGTTGATGTAGAAAATTGGTACCTTTCCTAGATGAAAGGTCGTATCTTGTAATGCCATTGATTTCTCGCAGCAAACGCAAGCGAACGTACACACGTAAGGCGATCTTAAACAATTAACTTGGCGATAAAAGTATCGTAAACGTGCCGCAAAGTGCAAGTTAAGCGTTTAAAGTGCTACTTTAGTAGAACCCATATTATTGTAGCATCATAGTTTTAGAAAAGCTTAGTTGTAAGAGCAGGAAGAAGGCAATAAAAAGAACGAGAACCAGACTTGACGACGTTCTAACCCTTCGTGCTCGAGGGCTCCGAAGCGGAGCCATTTAAAATTTGTCTTCAAACTCGAGGGCTTCTCGAGGGAGACGATGCAATAATATAAGGACAAAAGTAAATCGTAATAACTTCGTTTAATAAATAACAATACTGTTACTTTTATTCTTACTTTCTTTCTCGAGTGCAAAGGGTTATAAAGTGTGCTCTTCTGCTTAGAAGCACAGAAAAGAGAGTGGAATGTGCGTCGTTTTATACACAATTCATTGTTAAATGATATGCATTACTTGTAAATTCAATAAATTCAACTTTTCACCATCGAACACTACGATACCAAAGAACGTGAACGTGCCAAAAGCGTTATTCAGGAAGCATCCAAAATATTTGCATCTCGAATAATTAAAACGATTAAACGAAGACAGATAAAGCACGTGGAAACATAACAAGTTATTACGCATTACGTCTTATCACCGGTTATCAAATTCTCACGGATTACCCTGTAGAAATACACGTTTCATTTCGGATGATAAACGTCGTTATTATCGCGAGACGAATGGCCCCCGTGTAAAATGTGTAATTACAAATAATCAGAGGATTACGCGACGGAATGGCTTCATAATTCACTGGGCGTTCGACGTTTTCAGAAATTTTAAAACGACGTCGGATGCTCACGGGAAATATCATCGTATTATACGAATTTCCAATATCCGAATTTTCCATTGAACAAAGAATATCGGAAAGTGCAAATAAATTTTTTTCGACACACAAACGAACGGTATCCAATAACTGTAGTGGGCAAACATTATTGTAAAAAGCGAGCTCGGCTGTTCTGAAAACGATATTACTGTTTGCGGGCGGAAATTATATTTTACCGGTAAAGATCGGCTGCTCTGTTTAATTTGAAGGTAAGCCAGGCGCATACGTGATACAGAGCGAAATGAAACACCCGCTATCAAATAAAAATCATTAATAGTCCTTTTCTCTTGCCTAAAAACAAGAAATAAAAAAAAATACGAACTTTCCTGTCTCTTTTCTTCTTTCTGCTTTGACATATAAAATATTCTTCTGCAATTTTTAATATAAAACCTTCCTTTTATTCGATTTTCGGGTCACACTTGCAATTTTACGAAGCACAATTTGTCGTGCGAAACAAAATTCGCTGCAACTTTCGTATACCACTTTCAATTTACCACGCACAAGATTGAATATTTTCGAAGACGCGAAAATGGTTTAATAAACATTCGAGTGCAAAGTTGCAACGAAAAACAAGCCGAAATTTTAATTAAAAATTCAAATCCGCACCGAAAGTGATGAAAATAAATGCGGGAATGTTGGAAGAACACGCGTTACGAAAGCACGATTCGAGAAAGGCTGGCGACGGGGGTCAGGTCATCGAAAGGGAACCGACACGACTCGGTGAACGTAGCTGTGCACTCATCAACTGTCCTTTGCGCGATGTCATTACTTAATTAAGATGCAAACTGCTTTGAAAGTTGAACGCGAACTACTGGTAATATCGCCGCTTCGCTCAGCCACATTAAGTTCTCCGTGTTCATCCATTTAACGCGAAAAATCTCCGCGAAACAACGAACCATAAAGAACGACACGAAAGAGCGTTGTTGCAACGGGACCCGCCGCCATAAGCCGCGACAGCAGCGTCTTTCAGAACTTCCTACTCGATAATGGCCAAGTTCCCTCGTTCTTCTTCGGCCGCCAAAGATTTTACAAGAGAAACTTTACCCGTATAACGATTTACGCGAACTTGCTCTGGATTGTTTGAAAATGTAAACGAAATTCGGCTCACCTTGATCAGATAAAAATTTCTTAACGCTCTGTTCTACTGTCTCTTAGAATGCAAATCGTGGGATAAGGAAGAAGTTGCACAACTAAATTTTAAGATAAATGGGTGGAATCAATTGTCTAAGTAATATCGCGCGCGATACAAAATTTGCTCAGAATCTATTATCGAACAATCCTTGGACTGGGGTTTCATATTATCTCCACGCACATCGCAAACAAAGATTGTAATATTTTTTCAAATTTCCATTGCTCTGCTGTCTGGAATTATTATTAACTAAACACTGCTGGATGCTTGTCGAGTGGCGTTCGATCGTTTGTCATAAGAAATGACGATCGCAACAAAGAAGAAGCCAGTTGGTTCGCAGCGGCCGCACGAAGCATATTGTTGCTTATTTTTTTCTCAGCGCGCATTTTTAATTCGATAAATCATACAACTTAATACGTATCACGGCATATCGGTCGCGGCTATTTTTAATTCGTTTAGAGCGGCCTCAGCTATCCGTCATGGGCGGTGATTAAGGAAATTGTTTGCCGTCGCTTTCAATCGGATCAATTAAAGCGAATTAAACCGGTGGCATTAATTGCAGGAGAGCGACTGTTCCCAGGGTCGAACGCGCGCTCCTGCAAGTCCGAGATTGAGTAACGAGGTTTGTGTCAATGACAGCAGCGGAAATGCAGAGGGGGGAAGAAAAAGGCGAGCTTCGTGCCGGCAAAAAGCCAACGGTAGACCACGGCCGTCGTGGTAAACAGGAAGAAAGAAACGGGAGCGTGTCCGCCATCGCGATTTCACGTATGATTCCCGTGGAGAACTTCTCTTCGATGTATTTGCGACAATTGCGTCACTGCGATCGCCTCCACTTTCTCTACGATTTTACTTTCCTCCCACACTATTCCCAGGGAAAAAGGGTTTACGTTTTCGCGCATTTGGCGACCAAGCAGCGCAAGCTTCTCAAGCCTCGAGCTTTCCTCGTTTCTGTCCTCGCTGTTCCTAAACTTCCTCTTCCGCGTTAGGTTGAGAGTCGAGGGAGAATCGAGAGAGTTGAGAGTTAAAAAAAAGAGTGGACTATTATTGTATCTTGAAAATTTGATTCTATGTGCTGCACTGCTGTTGCGTTGAAAGCGGATTTATATTTATTGTCATCGTTTATCGCTGCGCGACGTGTTCTGGCGAACGGAACAAGGCCTCCAATTATAGAATATTCCATTGATATCACGGAGACTGTTCGTGACAATTATTACTAGCGCATTGCGATGATTAAAATTGCAACACGAACGTCTAGACGGCTATTCTTGTATCCCAAGTCAAAATTCGAGGTTTAACTTTCGCTTGGTAGACACAGAAAATAGTTTACAGCAGGAGTATGTAATTCGGAGATAGATGATGCGTTGGATCTATTTTAACACACTTCACTCTACTTTCCGGTTATCAAACCGAGTAGGATGTTAGGAGGACTCGAAAAATCCAGCGATTCGCCAATCTAAATGGGTTACTGCTTATCTATCTATTTCGTATAAACACGCAGACGGAGACAAATGTTGAACAAACGCGATTACGAGATGATATTCTTACTGTCTTCTCAAATTCGATAGCATTCAATTTGAGATACCAACGAATTTTAATTAAAAATCTGAAAAATTTAATATAAAAGTGTGAGAAAGTCGTCGAATAAAATCGATCAGCACTTTCACGATTCTCAGTCGTACAGTTTTAAGATTTATGCGTGGAAAACAGCTTTCCATTTCTAAATAGAACTCTGTCAAAGTCAATGCTCGTCAGAAATTTTCGCTCGACTTTACCAGTTAAATAATTAAACCGAATTTTCTCCTCGTCGACGCAAAAAACTTGATCCTCAAAGGATTAATATCCCACCACCTTCGAAACCGTATTAGCTCGGCTGAAACTTGGTGCATCCTTCGCCATAAATTATCCACCATCCAGCAAGATCAACAAAAGCGCGGGACGGCCGAACTCGATTCGTGCTAAGAGGACAAGCCGAAACAAGCGTACTCGGAACACACGCGCGGAATTGGAGCGCAACTGGACCAATTATAGAACGCAAGTGCAGCGAGTTTTCAGGTGAAACTTCACGCGCCTGTAGCACTTGTCGCGAAGAAACCTCGTACGAGGAGGTGGAGAAACAGAGAGAAATGGAGGAGAGGAGGACCTTTGTGGGTACCACGAGCAAAAACGGGAACAATCGTTTAATTGCCATTCGACAAGACGACGCGTGGAATCGCGTTGTGGCAGCTGCGAGACTCCGAAGCCGCGCGATTCCTCCTGATAAAATTCCTCCCGATTCCTCGCTGCGCGTCCACGTTTTTATGCGTTTCGAAACATTTCTATCTTGGTACAATAAAGAAGAATTTTGCTGACACCTGCCAATTTTCCGAACGACGCGAACGGATTAATTTCGCGTGCCGTTAAATCTACCTCGCGTCACGAAACCGTACGCGATACAAATCACTATCACTTTCAATTAACCCAAGCAATTTCCATCGATCGCAATTAACTGTGGCAGCCACGCCATTGTTTATGGCTTTTCAGAAATATTTTCGGCTCGCTAAAAGAAATGGTCGAGATTAGGGAAGGTGAATCGGATAACGAATCGGGTGCAACTGATACGGAACTATGTGATAACGAAATTGATATAAAGAGGGAAGCCAATAGAATTATCAAATTTAAGCGTCGTGCAATGTGGACCTTTGTGATAAATGTAATAAAAAATGTATTTCGAAAACAGAGTTTATACGTAAAAAGTCTTTTCAATAGTAAATCTTTCGGAACTATTTTTTTCGCAAAAAAACTTCAATTGTACTTCAGTAAAAATAGTAAATCTAAGAGCGTTAAAATTCCTCCCGATTTCTATAATAGATTCTCAAGATCCTGCGCGGGTCTGGTCGCCATGCGACCACATTCGAGTCTTTAGAATTCTCTAATTGCATCCAAAGTTTCGCCGCGACTGAGCGTCGCTTAATCGCCTTCGACGTCCCAACTTTCCCTTATTTATTACCTTTTTCCGTCCCCTTGCATTTTCCTGGAAACGCGCATTCATCCTCTTCTATCTTAGCCTTTTCACCCCGTTCCTTACGCGTTTGCAAGGGGCGACATTCTCTCCCTCGCGACAGTCAAAAGGTCACAGTCGTGAAGCACAGCGTACAGAGTCGTAGCGATAGCATCGTCCCACAAGTCTTTGTTACTGCTTGATCGCAAATGTTATTCGTACTCGTCGTGTTATATATATATATATTAAAATTTAGTGCGGAAAGTTGTGCGTTGTACCTTCATTTTATCCGCAAGCCTCGGCATTAACAAATGAACGGAGGCCACTGGGGAAGAACGTGAGAAGCGCGTTTCTGTTCTTCGAGGGAATTATGTGACTAATGGGATACAGTTGGAAAGGGTTACAAGACTGAAAATGAGGCGAGAAACTAAGGGATAGTTTCCTAAGTCTTCGAAGAGTTTAAGTTCTTTGCATAAATAAAAGAAACGACGTCGATACTGATCCACGCGTGTGCGTGCAACTTTTGTTAGACAAAATTACTGTATTAAGGAAATTAAATTTGATTTAAGGTCAGCATAGGAAAGCATAGTTTCGTAATATTTGAGATTGCTAGGAATTAAAATTGCTCTGTTGTAAAAGGTCAAACGTATAATTTATGTACTTTCTTTTCGGTTCTTGGATATCAGATGCACAGGAAATGGGGCCGCATAATAATTTCGAACGGAGCACGCTCGAGAAAGCGGAAGACGGATTCGCGTGTACGAATAAATTGCAAAATAGAGACGCGTTGAATCCACGGTCAATTTCGTTTTCATCGTTTTCGCCCCATTTTTCCACTCGAATTAAATTCATAATTAGGCGTACCGAATGGAATACTTTTTAAACCCGCTCTCCGATAGCTTTAAACGGAAAGAAGTAAAAATGGCGGACATTTCTGTATTAATATAAATTATTCTGAATATGCTGTCACAATATTTGTTTCTACTTTCAACTTTTCAGGCTTGAATATTTAGGTTTGATTAGATTAGATTTTTGAAGCTTTCAAATTTTTAAAGCCTTCAAACTTTTAATGCTTTCAAACTTTCCAAGCTTTTAAATATTTGAAACTTGAATATGTAAGGCGATGCAAGAACATAGCACAGTTGTTTTTGTATCAATTTGAATGATCTGTCTATTTCCAAGCGTTGGTATCACAGTTCGACGGTTCAGTTTTCGAACAAGTTGTACAGCAAACGAATCGTAAAAAGTATACTTTAAATCTTGTCGCAGTCACGCGAGATGCCACAATGCGAAGGGACAACTGTGCGATAAAATTGCGATCATAAATCACCGGGGAAAAAAGTTTTCAGGATAACGAAATCTACGTTGGTGAATTCGCGATGATATTCCAACGAGCGTACACTCTGCGAGTTTATTTTACCGAGAAATTATGAAAAAGTGCCTTTAATTAGTTTATAGTCCAAAATAGAGCTGCTTCTTGTGAAACAGTGGTTCCAAAATGAAGATATTTTTTTAACATCGACTGGCAAAGAAAATTTTCAAAAAATTCGCGCCAGGCCAAAGCTGTTGTAAGAAATTGACCAATGGAAGCAATGCTATTGCAAACCATGCTCCTGTTATGGTAACAAATCCAAAGAATATTCACAACAGTAACTTTGCTTCCACTACTAATCGATCATCTGATAAACTCAAACCATTGGCTGTCTGAGCTTATAATACAAGTAAATGTGATACAGATCGTTCAGATCAGATTGGTATCTCATACTACAACACTTAAAAAATAAATAAAATAGTTTCAAAAACTTGGGAATACAATTTATATTAGGAATTTCACTTGTCAATGCTTTGATTGTATACAAATTAGCATCACACAAGAACATGAACAACAGACGGTTCAGAGAACTATTAAACCACTGAACTATTCAACAATCAGAAAATATAAGGCAATCCCGTCTTAATTTACATTGTAACCGCCATAACGTTACTGTCAGAAGAGATACTCGCGACAAAACTATTAGACGAGCACCTGCATTATGTTATGAAAATAGCAGACATTCCTTGGACCGCCTCACAAGCATGACAAAATGTAAAAGAAGCAATAACTTACTGTTGTGTCCTAAACAACCTGAGTTGTGTGTCCCATGCTTCAGAAATGTACATTCGACAAACAAACTAGTTATACTAGTATATTTTTATACTATTTTCATATTTTATTGGGTCAATAATGTGGAAATATCTATTTGAAACATTCCTTTTGGATCATATCGACTGGTATTTGTATGAAAACTTGAAATTATATAGAAGATTACATTGGAAAATGAATTATTACAATCATGATATCACATTGACAAGTGAATAAAACAAAGCTACAAGTTAGCCATAAAATGCTAAATTGAAAAATAAATTAAAGTATGAATAAAAATATCATTAAGATTTTCAGTAGTATCGATAATAAAATGAGGGAATAAGAAAAATGACTAAAAATTTTTGTTTCCCGCATTCGACTCGTTCAATTGAGTAGAAAAAATTTCGTTTAACGTGGCTAGCATTCACCGCAAAAAGTTCGCATTTCCGGTTCCGGTCGCTCTTGTTTAGCGTTACGCTTTTAACGAGGTTAGGTCGAATTAGAACATGGGCCAAGGGATGCAGGGAAACCGAAATAGCAGAGCGAAACGTCTATACATAAATGCAAAGTCGTGTGCCAAGCGAAAGTGATTCGCGACATACTAACACGCGGTGCACGCTTAACCCTTCAGCTCTTTCACCTGCAACGATGCGTATTGACCTTTGAGGGGATATCGATTCGATTATATTAGATAGCAATGAAAAATAATGTCTGCAGTGGTCCTACAACAAGCAAGCACTCACTTCCGCCTTCGTTTCCATAGAATAGAATACTTAACATCATCGCGTCTCAGACGCGACTCCGCCATTTTGGTACCCTTAGTCCACTCTTATTCTACTCGAAGCAATGCGCTTCAATGTCCTTCATCCTCTGTTTTATCCACTTTTACTCTATTCGAAACAAAGCGCATCAACGCCTTTCATCCTTTGTTTTTTCAATTCTTTTTTCGATGTCCTTGAATTAATTTATTATGGAAAACAGCGCGAGTAACGGTGCGTCCAGAAATTCTCCATTTTAGGAAATTTCCTGGGAACACATACTAAACGTATTATGGAAATTTTATTGGCGTGGCAGGATAAAATGTAAAACCGTGTGAATTCCAGGCTAATCTATTGGATTACGAGCGGTTTAAATATTTTAACAGGCCACTTTGAACTGTAATTACGAGTTCCCGCTGTTACCTAGCTTTTTTCGAAGTGGCGAAGATAAAAGCGAGAGAAAATGTCTGTCCAGTTAAAATCTAACTGCGAATCTTTGCTTCAGAAGTTACTTTCATAAAATAGAAACTCGAAAGCATAGAAAATTTGCGTTTCCTTGTTAAACATTAAATACATGTCCTGCAATAATAGAACGAAAGATTATTCTTTTAAACATCTGCAAACGTTTCAAATAGAAAACATGATCTATGGCTCCATCTCTTCTACTATCCCTCAATGTACTCCTTTATAGTGCACAACTCACACAAAGCAAACAAATCTACGAATTTCAGTCGGATAGAGCATACTTAATATTTGAAATTTGCGAGCACACGCTATCAATCGAATTTTGCGATTCAACCATGGCGGAAATGAGTATAAAAAAACGTAACAGCAAGTGTTGAACGTGTTCTCAAGCTTCAGCTTGTAGCACACAAATATGTAATTTGGCACGTAACACATAATTCAAACGAGCGCGCTCCCAAATGAAATACAATAAAACATGGATGTGGCACCCTCGGTTCGAATATTCGAAACGCACAACGCAAATGTAAACGTAAAATTCTCTCAAGCGCGCATAAATCACAGCGTAGAAACGTGAAACGCGCACGATCGGTTCTGAATTATGCGCTCGTTATACGAAAAGGCTTCACGGTACTTCCGGAACTAATACAAACGACGTCGATATCTTATCGTGCCTGGGCACGTACAGCCCCGCCGTAAAACCTCGCGATTGCACTTTAACCGCCAGTCATTCTCATTTACCTGGATCATTAAGGAAACCGTAGCCGGAAGGCACGCCATTCGACCAAATGTATCGGACGGCTCATAATAATAACCAGAAACGCCATTTGCTGTGATCCAGCCGCAGAATTCCAAGGACAGGTACCAAAATGGCGTCTTGCGCGTGGCTTTAAACCCAGCGAAATCTTCTCTATTTACTAATTTATATAAATCTGTTTTTTCGTACATTCATACTACTACTGTACCTTCAAATGTTACTGTGAGAGTTTTCGATAGGTTAGGTTAGATTAGGTTTTTCATGATCGCAGCAGAGACGAGGTTCCGCAGAGCACCTGTTCCTTAGTTTAATGAATCTTTCCAGTCCTTGCATGAAATCTTTCTGCAATTTTTTATAAGTAATTCCAATTTTATTATTTCTCTAACAGGTAGATTTGTTGTGCATAGATTCACCACTTGTGTACTTTGAGAAAACGCATCTCTTAGGAGGTGCAAGATCAAAGCTTTCACGTGCACGTCGAAGAAGCGACGCGGCTACAGAGAAGATCGAATGATACAATGACGCTGCATCTTGCGATGGCCCACTTATCTACTTAATCGTGTCCCTCTTCGATAGTTTGCCAATCAGGACTTCGGAGCTGACTGGTTAACTAATAGAGAAAGCATTAACCTGCGTGGTAATGGCACATGAACGTTTCAAGCGTGACTAACTTCAAATTGTTGGAATATTATCGTGATACTTCGTCACTTGAAATATACAGCAAAATGGATTCAACCTTCCAGGGATGTTTCTTTTAACCAAAGATAAGTGGAGGATCACCAAGCGGGTTTATATTTAGTCTAAGAGTCAGGATACTAACATAAACAGTTTCTAAGGCTAAGGGACCACCCTAGCTGTGCCTAGCTATTACAATCACTCCAACTTTCACCAATACGCACGTAAAATGCATTTATACCCAACTACACAGCTCCTAAAAGAAAAAAAAAATGTTCCACACTTGCAAGAAATGCTTTTGTGGATATAAATAACTCGCGCCCCATTACAAACATGGTACTACTGGTCGCGCAACAAAAAAATACGCGAATGTTTCTCTTTGTCTTCCCTTAAATGGATTTAAACCCAACTATACAGTTCCGAAAAGAAAACAAAAAATTTGATCATCAAAACCCCTCAAATAGATAGAGAAGATTACGGCATTGATATCAGTTTTTGTCCCATCTCGATATCCCAATCCGTTGCTGAGATATAAGGGCGCAAAGTTTTTACAGCGCGCAGCAAGATGGCGGCGCTACTTATGAATGGACTTGACCCACATTTTTTCCAGGAAGTGTTTACGCACTAATAGTAATAGTAAAAACTGTCTGGCGCCTGTCTGGCACTGACCAGACCACGTGGCTGACGATTGGGATAGGTCAGTGACTAGGTGCGAGCGAAAGGTCCGAGCCCTACCAAAAAGGACAGACATAGTAACCGATTAAAAATTACCCTTCTCTTTACACGACGATATCTCGGGAACCGGAAGTCGGATCGAGACGATTCGAATCCCTCTTTGAACTGGAAGATCTCCAGCTTCCAACGAGCTGAATTTAAATAAACAAGAATTTTTGTCTTTGGAGATACAGCGCTTCGAATTTTTTCTAATTTTAATACGAGTTAACCGGGATTGAGACAGACGATTGGGATAGGACAGTGAGTAAGTGCGAGCGGGAGGTCCGAGTCCTTAAGACGAGGAGAGACATAGTAACCGATTAAAAATTACCCTTCTCTTTAGACGACGATATCTCGGGAACCGGAAGTCGGATCGAGATGATTCGAAAACCGTCTTCAAGAGGAAGATCTCCAGCTTCTAACGAGCTTAATTTAGTTAAACAAAAATTGTTATCTCCAGAGATATGGCGTCTTTAATTTTGTATAATTTCAATAGGGGTTAATTGGAGTTTGAAGTTGTTTTTTGTTGAAAATATTACTTTTTTTTGTGGTTAAATTCTGTTAAATATTGAGAACTAATGTCCATTTACTAGATAGATGTGTTAAATGAAGGAAAAATATGTTTTATTATACAAATTGTCTTTGTAAAGAAAATTATAAAAAATTTCCAAGGCAAATTAGTTGGAATTCTGAAAATTTTTTACGGACCATATCTGTACGAATAACAATGAAACATCCGTGATGAATGACATGACCCAGGAACGTCCGTATCACCGTGTCGCGTGTAATGTTGGATCCGAAAGGGTTAAGTGCCTGACGGTCGATGGTGCGAGAAATTGGGCGAAGTGGGTAGAAGAGGACCACTGAGAGGGTTTATATTTAGTTTAAGAGTCAGGATACTAGTAGAAACAGTTTTCCAGGCTAAGGGACCGCCCTAGCTCTGTCACTTAGGGTGCAAGTCATTCCCCTCAGATTTTTCAAAGAGAAAAGACGTGTTTTCCAAGTCGCGCGATAAAGTAATATTTTAATCACAAAAATAAAGTATTTCTTACTCATACCAATAACAGTAAACGTTCGCTGGAAAAAATTATGAGGATGCGGAAGTATCCTGCGAGCACAGTAATGGCGTTTAAATGAAAGATGAGTGCCAATGCAGTAAACACCGAATTACCATCCCGAATCGCGAGAGACTCGTACAACACTTCATAGAGAGGGCTTGACATCGGTCGTAAAATAATTTCTCCGCATTTCTACCTTGTTTACCGCGGGAACTTCGTTGTTTATTAACAGAGAGCTAGCCTTTTTGCATGAAAGAAACTTTCATTCGTTCCTGCTAGGCGACAGTATCGTAAAACTCGCTGCGATATCGTTCGCGACGAGTCCATAAAGAACAGTCTGCAAAAAGGATTTTACGTGCCATCCAACTGAGGCTACGGTTTCAGTGGATACGAGGTTGAATAAATTGTTAGAGTATCGGATAACACTTTTGCTGCCAAGTTCTATTCGTGATTAGAAAAATTTAAGCTAGGAAAATAGCGCGATTATGTCAAGATTGAAAGAGAAAATTTGTATGAAAATTTGTAATTTTGGAGAAATGGATTGGAGATATTAATTTTGTGCAAGAAATTTGTTCTCGTTTTCAATTTAAAAGGACCATAACCTCGTATTCTATATCTGCATTCGAATGTTAAACTACTAAACAAAATAAAATAAAATTCCAACCATAATTTTTGCAATAATCGATAAAAAGTGTATGCGTACTTTAAATTGAAAGAGAATGCAGTTACAATGCATTTTAGAAAGTCGATCCGACTCTATTGGAAAATCGATTTACGGTCAAAGGAATGCAACGAATTAATATAAGGAAGCATATTATTTCATTCCATTGAGTAAAATATTGAATTTGTGAATGTTTCGAAGTCAGAAAGTAAAGTTTCTCTTCCTTCCTGCTTTAGAAATATTATGTACTTTAAATTAGAATAAATGATGAAGAATTTTCACTGATGATGCATAAGATAAAAATACCATACATTGACTAAATAATATAGATTTTTTAAAACAAAAACAGTCATTACTTGAATTTTACACAGTCACCTAAACAATAGACAAATTTGACTTCAAGTTTGCATTCACACAAGTCGAATTAATCAAAAAACACTAGTATTTTATGCAATCTAACTTGACTCAAATTTACACAACACATCGCAATTCGCAAATGAACATATTTCGAGACGAGAGGAAACCTCAACTCCACTCCACGTTTCAAAGAAAATACTTCAAACCAAGGAAATTCAGCCTGCTCGAAAGCCACTGACTCAACTAGCTCGACCAATGTACAAATTTGAAATAAAGTAGACAACAAGTTTGAGCCGTTGATGCGACGTTAAACCTCTGCTTAAAAAAAAAAAAAAAATAAAAAGTTCGTATCGGTAAAGCGCTTTCGAATCGCCGAACTCGAAGCACCGCGAATTCGATCGAAGCCTTTTTAAATACCCTCCACTCGAAATTAACTCGCTCGAAGTGCCTCGTTTTATACGAACCCGACTCGACTAACCTAAACGCGACACCGCTGAAACAGAATTCCCGTGAAATATTTTTTTCCTCCTTAGCCGGCGGTAAAGTAACGCTTGATTGCGATGAGAAGTTAATAAAGTGTCGGCGAAAGGTATCGTTATAGATACCCTGGTGCACTTCTAGCGCACGAGAGAACATTAACGAGAGGATGTAATGGAGGCCGGCACGTCTGAGAAAAATATGGTCGTCCGTTCATCGTGGCATAGCTTTTCTCATCCTATTTTCCAGGGTATACTCGGCGAGGCGCTTAAAAACATCGCGAGCGGGATGGAAATGCAATTTCGAAGTTAGGTCAGGTTAGGCCAATTCCGAAAATGATACGCGGCTCGTTTATCATTCGTTACGCTCGCGAATATCGTTTAATCGAATGACACCCGCGAACAAAGTTGACGCTAGCGCGAACGTCCGCGAGGAAATCGAGTTTCTTCGGCACGGGGGAGTTTTATTTATTAAGTTAACGTTCGAATACGTGAAGAAGTTGTTCGACTGAGAATATATGTTGTTGTTAACGTCGTTTTCTATGAGTTAGTAACTTTACAACTCTCTCGGGTCCCGAATCGTTACGTGGAAGCCTCGCGTAGAGTTTCTGGGACTTGTACTCGCGTGAAACGTCTTTTTTGAAACGTCCAGTACTCTAAAATATTCAGAGAATAAATCAATTAGTTTTCAATCAATTAGTAACTTTGCAACTCTCTCGAGCCTCGAGTCGTTACGCGAAAGCCTCAAGTGGAGTTTCTGGGACTTGTACTCGAATGAAACATCTTTTTTGAACCGTCCAGTAGTCTAAAATACTCTAAGAGTAAAGATCGCTATGGAGTGATTTTGCGTCTATGGTTTCACGGAGATTTCATCGTCGTTTTCAATCAATTAGTAACTTTGCAACTCTCTCGAGCCCCGAGCTGTTGCGAGGCAGCCTCGAGCGGAGTTTCTGGCACTTGTACTCCCATGGATCGTCTTTTTTGAAGCGTTCAGTATCCTAAAATACTCTGAGAGTAAATTTCATCCAGATTTCATCCAGCACGTTGCGTTGTTCCAAACTTGTCTACGTGATTATTAGGAATTAATTGAAATAGGTTAAATTAGGTTGGGTTAGATTGCGCGTGTTACTTACAAATGAAGATAAATGTCTTTTTGGCAACGTGTCAGTTCAATTCTTCACTTTTTAGTGACTTTTACGTGTTTCACGTTTTTCTTTATCACAACCGTGTGTTTTTCATGTAATATATAAGGTGAGACTTTTTATATAGTAACAAATGTACATTTCTATGCGGATGATGAATCTTTTTTCCGAGTCTTGTGCAAAATTTATTAAATAAGTAGGTTAGTTCGTTTAAGAGGCTTTGGGGGATAGAATTTATTAATAATGTTGATCCGATTCGTTTGGCAAATGCCACGGCGCGTCGCGATGAAAAGAGGCTTTTGGTACTTCAAAAAAAGAAGATTTTCCGCTCTCCTCTGAGGCCAGAACGGAAGTGCACTAGAAGTTCTTAAGCAGGAGTGGCACACGCCTTCAAAATTCGTTTACATTTCGAGGGAAGATGAATCGCGCGTCTGATGACACATGTCCGTTTCTTATTGCATTTCAATTATCTTTTTTACTTTGCAAATTCTATTTTAGATGGTATTTGCACTCGAAACGAAGTTTAAAGTGATACAAGTAAATGTAAAAACTGTCGCAATTTTTTTCTATTCTGTTGCAGCTGTATTCTAATTAATCTAGGGAACTGTATTTTATATATCTTTGCAGAGCAAAGTGCAACAAATGTAATATTTAATGTCTTACGTTTATGTGTGTCTTTGAAAAGCTTATAAACACTTTCTAAATAAGAAAGAAGAGGGCAAAGAAAAATATAAGCGACAGTTTAAACAGTGTGCAATGTATATTTACTTACGAATTTGCCGCCATGACGGGTGAAATATTCATAACATACCTGGAACAGAAAAAGTGTAACGTTAGTTTCGTGTCAAGTTCTCCACTGTTTAAATACAAGAATTACATTCACTTCGCCGTCCAGTTAAAAATTATACGTTGCAACTTTATTGTGCATACTTTCTCTCGACTATAATACTTATCAATTGGTAGATTAAAAAGGTACAAAAATGGCCTCTTTACTCAAAAAAAGGCAATTTTTAAATTTGAATATATGTAATGTATTTGAATGTTTAGTAATTCCTTGGAAAACGCGACGGGGTGAATAAAACACGGCATAAATGTGTCAAGGCTGCGAAATAGTAATGTTGCACAGAACAGCAGTGAAAATCGACCGTGTAAATTACGTATACGTTTCCTCGACCAGTTCGAACGATAAAAAATACTTTTACGCTTCCCTTTTTATTTACGATTCGCGAACAGAGTAAATAAAAAAGGGCGTGAATATAGGCGGGCTGTGTTTCATGATTCGCCATTATCATACACGAGAAATATCGTGTTTTACAAGACCTTCGTCCAAGAAAACACACGTCCAATAAATAATCAGCTGTAGTTTCGTTAAAATCGTTCATTTTTTATAATTGCAATATTCGCGAACCGCACAGCGAAAGATGATAAATTGCAATGGACGAATGTGGGGCATTTAAACCTCGAACACAGTGGCTTAGTCTTAGCAATTATAAAGAAAAATAGCAATTATAATTGTATTTGCCATTCAACATTTGTACAATTCGATATCCAATATTCCTTCGAGTAAGAAGGATCTTTAAGTCCTTCCGTGACGTCGATGGAATTTCCCAAAGGTCACAGTTTCGGTCCTAGTTACTCGACCCTTGAGAAATACCCCGTTGAGGACGCGGAAAATCAAATTTCTGAAGCGTATCGTTCAAACTCGCGATTGTTAAACAAAATTACTAAAAGGGAATAGCCTTTCGTCGCGTATCATAAACGAGACCTTCGAGTCTTTTTACGACGGAACGTGTTGACAATTATTAAATATTGCAAGGATGAATGAAAAATCGATGAGAGAGCTGTGTGAAAGAAGCGTCAACGTGTCAATAATTTAAGAAGCGAAATGCGGCGTAACGAATAAACAAAAAACGACCAGTGGTAAATGAAAAAATAAACTATCTAACTATACGAAAAAAGCCTCCTTCCTTTATCGCAAAACAACAAAGTTTTTGTTTTAGTTTTGAACAATTGGTATAATAATTTCCAACAAATTTCGGAACCGTCGACCAAAATAACCCTCAACCCCTATTTTCTGACCGCAAATCAATGACAAAATAAAAAGAAATCAGAGCAAACTCCCTACTAAAACGAACATTTCTTGAATCAGCCATGAATCTATGATTCGATAAGGGTCCAGTGGTCCCCACGCGATTATTATTCAAGAATCGACCTAAATATGCCGCGGAGAACGATATTCCCCGAAAAGAACGAGTAAAGGATTGAAACTCGGCCGAGAATAGTAATTAACGACGTTCGTTAGACGATCCGCGGAGTCGTTTGTGTCGACTTCAAACGAATCCTCGCTTTTGTGCGCCATTTTGGTAATTAGATGATGGTATCGGAACCTTTGACAGATTTCCATACGACCTCCTTTCGACTCGTTTACCAGATATTCGGATGCGAGGATAATCGTGCTCGATTTGCTGTTACCTCGAGAGCTTCGAGGGCGCAGTCGTCTAGACTGCGAAATTTTTTTAGACACGCGACGCTCGAGAAAACTTTGCAGCCGCGCAAGAATAATCTTAACCCCTGCACCCTTCGCGTGGGTGCTCGTTCGAGGCAGGAGGACGAAATGGCCGCCCGACGCCGCTGGAATTGCCTCCGGTGCCGGCCTAATTCCAAACATACCGAGGGAAAGTTCGAGCGAAACGCAACTGGCGCTGCCTCTCTTTTCCCGGGTCGTTATCCTGAACGAAACGTTTTCAGAAAACAACGCGGCCAGCTTGCAAATATTAACGCGGCAAGTTCTCCACGAGTAAACCGCACGCGCTTCCTGGAAGCCATTCAATTTCCATCCCCTCGGCTGGGGCCGTTTCCTTCCGCGCGAGAAGACGATTTCCGGTGCGCAACCAGGACATCGATGGCCTTCAAGCCGTCTCTTCCAGGTTCCAGTCAGCCATTTTTCAAATATCGTACGAAGAGTGAACTTTGTCGCGCCGCGAAGAGGATTCAAATATTCGGTTCGAACGCTGAAGAACTTTCCACTGAGAAAAGTAACGCGCGTTTTCATTTAAAGGATGAGTGTAGAAACCAACGTCAGACCAAAGTAAAAGATCGTATTTGGAACTTAATTTTCCAGAAAAACAACTTTAAATATGCAGATGTGGTACAGAAGATACGCATGCTTGATACGCATCCCTGTATCGTATCATTGTCGCGTATCCGCGCGAGTGTTGCGTCGTCGCGTGTCATTCAACGACACAATGCAACGTGTTTTGGTATGGAACGATGCCACGCCTGACGTTCACATTGACACACAATGGTGATACGATACCAGGATACACAACAGCTAGATACGCACCTAGATTTCATTAGGCGTTGCGCAACCAATGGGTTTTTACCATTAATGCATACGTAAGCACTTGTTCAAAGTCATCTTCGTCGAACACAAACCTTGGTCCACAATTTTATTCCTAGAATCGTCTTCTACAGCTCTCAAAAATGGCCAAGCATTCGATATCGTCTCATTCATTTTCCATACAACACAGACGTTTAAAAGCATGCGTACGTAACGAACATTGTAATAACAAGCTGTCTATGCTAATTTTCCACTGTTTAAGACACGATGATCAAACCAAAAGCGATGGTCGCAAAATGGAAGTCCGTAAAACGTCTAGAAACCTTCGCGTTGCGATGAACAAGGATTACCGCTCCGTGGCAATCGAGCGAATCTCGCCACCGCAAACGCTGTTGGCCATTTTGTCGGTGAACGAGGATCGCGCGTTGTGGTTCTAAAAATCGCAGGAATTCCGTGTAATTTTACTGATAAATGGATGTTTCTTTGAGGCTTCGTGGATTCGAAGTCCTCGGTGTTCTTTTACACAGCTTCGAACTGAATGAAGTGTTCGAAGTGCCAAAGTTTAATAAATAATTCATATTTAATGCGTTTTACGAGTGAATCTGTTATCGAATAAACATTCTCTGTAATCAGAAAGAGCAAACCTTTGTTTTCCACGAAGAAGTCTCACAGTTTTCAAAGAAGGCAAGAAATAAGAAAATATGGTCTAATTAATATTTTAGAATAGCTATGGAACTCATAATTATTATTTCCTTTTAATACGAATCGACATAAGGAACAATAAAAAACAATCGAACGTCGAAATATTGCAACAAAAGTTTCTCTGCGTCGAGTACTAAGAGTACTGCAATATCAACAGCAATTAGGAAGTTAGAACACAAAGTCTGTGGTTTCATTAGCCGTTCCAGGTTCAAAATTTCCATGTAAAATGTCGTTCCGTGGTAACGAGTTTGTAACCAGAGAAATGGCCTTGATACGTCAATTAATTTCAGTTTTCCTTCAACTTGTAGGTGGAGTATATCGTGCACCTGGCGAACGTAACCACTTTCCCTTGCAGATTGCCAACAAGTCAATCGGACGAGTTTAATGAGCGTGGAGTTGGAAAAAAGAAACTCGACTCTAGATTTTCACATGCGTTGGCTAGACCAGTGACTAATTAAATAACAAGGTCGTTCCTTGCTAAAAAAAAAAAAATAATAATTACGCGGAAAATTAAAACTGAAACTAACAAGTCGCTTTAATTGCAAGAAACTTTTTCTTAAATTTTAATTTCAGTTATATGTTAAGGTTAATTTTTAACCTTTAATTAATTTGAAAAACGGTAAAGGAATCAAACTTTTCAACAACTGTCGACAAAAATAGACACAGATCGTTAAATCCAGGACAATCATGGCACGGATTAGAGAGACTAGAATTGTCTTCATCGGAACAGCAGAAACAAAAGGTTTGCTGAAAGAATCGGAGCAACCAGCGGGCAGGAAACTTTTTCCACGATAATGGATTGCAAAGAGATAAACCTTTAAATCCTCTTTCCATCCATTTCAATAGGACAATATCCGATTGCCACAGCAATTGGCTCTGCTATTTCCAAAGCAAATTATTATAAGATGCCCCAGGTAAGTTTCTCACCAATATGAATTCATCACAAAATTTCGAAACAGCCCAATAGAATATTTATCAATCACGAATTCTTGAAAAAAACTAATCGAAAAGTGGCATTCCAAATTTCTACGTCTAAAAGTGCCATGGAACGCTTTTGAATTTGCACATCTTAAAGCTCCAAGCATCGCGATGGCGCTGTTTTTCTACTAATCTTGCGTTGTTATTATTGCGTTCAGCGTGCAGCCAATTTAGCTCTTCTCGACGAGCAGCAGGCACTTTTAAGCGGTATCGCGCCGTCTGGCAAAAAAATCTTCCTTTCACCGTGAAATAAAAATGTTGCTAAGCTTTGTTCGCTTTTGATTAACGTGTCAGCTGCGTCAAAGTCGGCGGTGACAATTTTCTGTTTACTTTATCCGCGAAACCGACAATTGGCGTGTGTGCACGAACGGGACGCCATATTTGCGGTGTTATCGCTGCTTTTGAAACGATCCTGACTGCGAATTGACGATAACGATCGAGATGTACGCGGGAAAATTGGTCGGATGAGCGTTTATAAACGTTATGCGCTGTTTGTAGCAATTGCCGGATCGAGATGAATCAATGGCGGAAGTGTGACGTTATTAAGTCCAATGCGTTGTTAATGATCATGTTTACTTGAATAATAGCAAACGCGTTGCATTTTATCCGTGCTTTGGGTTACATCTTTCAAAGATTCCGTAAAATGATAAAACAACTTAAAGAGTGAAGTCAATTTTCGGAAACTCATCGTTAAGCCATCGTCAATTTGAGACAACGTTCTTTCAAACAAGGGACAAGAAGTCGTGCTTTCGTTACCGTTTGCGAGAAAATTCAGAAAGAAGCCTAACACAAACCGTGGCGTAAAATCAGAGGAACAGGAAGCGTAACGAAGTGTTTGCATACGCGTAACGCGGAAGCGGAGCGCTCCGAGACAAAGTAACTTCCTTATCACAGAGCAACGCGGTAAATGAATAAAACTGCGATCTTCAGTTTTCGCTGGTAAATTAGGCGCGAGGAACCAAGAATAAGCGCGGAGAAGAAACTGGAATACGCAAAGTAGCTCTTGGCAGAGGAAAAGGGGGAAGGGTACGGCTGAATCAACGGAAAAAGAGAAAGCAATCGGCAAATGAACGCGAAAATGGATGTCTTCGAACTGTGTGGTTTAATATCGTACATTTAATAAAAGTAATTTCTTATACTTTAAATAAGATTAAATGTGGCCTTCTCTGATGTGAAATTTTTAACTAATTTATAATTTACTAACAAGATAAACAAAGTTATTCAGATTTGCTTTTGTCCTTATGTTATGAATTAGAAATTATTTGCACTGTCTCCATATCGGAGCCCTCGAGTTTCAAGATAAATTTTAAATGGCTCCGCTTCGAAGCCCTCGAGTGCAAAGGGTTAATTTATCTTAGCCCCAATTAGCCTTTGCACGTTGTTCGAATAATAGTAAAACGACCCTAATGCTAATCAAAATCAGTCAACTTCACGGAGAAGGTCTGGCAAACAAACCAGCTATTCTCGAAAGATAAATAAAAACGGCATTACAGATACTATCCAAACTTTGGCCATGTTTACCATTTTGTTTTTTCAAAGAAAAATTCTTTTGCCACGCTGTTCTAAAAATTACATCAACCAAAACATTCCATATTTGGTAAAACTGTACGCGAATCCGAGATTTCGCAATTTTTGCACCGAAAACAAAATGGTAGTTCTGCGAAAAGCCCTTTCGTTTAAGCACGAAATAATTACCGCTGTACGAGAAAAGCTGGAATTTTGAAAAATGGGTTCGAGGAATGAGAAATGCTAATTCCCATTTCGAGAACTCTCATTTCCATGCCATTATGGCGATTGAAACGTCGATTCTAAACATTGTTCTCCCTCTGTTGCATTACCTCGCGCATTTTTTGAAAAAACCAGAATTTTAACGCTGGGGGCGCCGTGGAATAGGAAGCAGCAAGGCGAAAACGAATTGGAGATCGAACAAACGTTGTCGAATCGTAAAACACCAAGGGAAAGGTCCATCGTTGTCCGCTAATATCATAGGAACTAGCCATCGATCGAGATCATTCCTTTGCGTTTCATTTTCGTTAAAATTCATACTCATTTGGCAGCAATAACATCCAAAAAACCATCGCTTCAAATGAAAGCTTAGTTTATTCTTTACAGCATGCGCCTACCAGATATTTCACATTTTACTTTCGTTTCCCTTGTTTTGTTGTTGCATTGTTCAAGTCGAGGCGCTTCTTCGACTGATTACCTACTACGATCGAAAATTAGGGCACCCGTAATCTACGCGTGCGTCATCCAAGGATGCACTCAGTACCCGTGGGTGACCAAGAGTTTAGTGGAAGCTTTAACCACTTCTACGCAATTTTATTCAACCGATTAGCTTCGATGTCCGCGTCCCTCAGCAAATTTCGTAACATTACGATAGACGAATCCGCTTGTTCTAACGAAAAAAAAGACACACCCAATGGACACTTTCGCTATAGCATTCGCAGTAATTCCTGGCCAGTTCTCAGCTATCGCTAGCATCAAACGCACGTAGAGAAGCGTATATAATTTAGAAACATAGTTGGCCAGGGAGTTGGACGTACGCAGTCCACTGTGTCATTTATTCGTCGACGGTGTGACGCAACAAACATAAGACGGCACGAAAAGGAAGAGAAAGGAAGTCCCGTCACGTTCCGATCGATACATCCGCCTTTATCGTGCGCCTGCTCTTCGACTCGCCGCGCGACTAGGAAATGCACGGAACAAAGTGCAAGCTGCACTTTCACAAGTCGATCCCACGGCCGTCGATTCTAATCTCGGCCAACTTTCACCCACCCTTTCGACTGTAACGTCTTCCTTGGTCGCGAGCCGTCCAACTCGGTTGCGACTGGGGCGCGATACGAAAAGGGGATGGTGTAATTACGGTCTAATATCGATAATGTTAGAGCGCGTTCAATTTAATGCGCCCACGATCGTTGGCTCCCTTTCTGTCCGATCGACTTCATTTCCGGAAATCGTAAACTGGGTCGTATCGAGATCGTGGGGGAAATTCTTTTCGATACAGAGTTAAATAATGGTATTAGGTAATTAATTTTAGACGCGAACGTGGAAATGGATTTCTGACGAAAATATGGTGATGATCGAAGGAATAAGGTTTTTTGTCTGTTTCAATTTTATAATATGTTTCAGAAGAAATGACACGCCCCTTTTATTTTTAATTATAGTATGCCCCTCTAAAGTTATCTAAACTAGATGGAAGCCTACACAAATTTCCACTTTCTTTTTCTCACTTTACGAAAGTAAGAAGGTTCTAACAGTAAGAACAAAATGATCGGTCGTTATCTCGAACAAACTCTGAAAAGTAATACTCTCGATACGAAAAGCATAGAACTGTGCAAAAAACTCTTCGTACATTCATCACCAATTTTTCCAGCAATCCGATTATCCCAGTCGTCGCATCCGAGCACGAGACGTTGATCCTCTCCAAAAAGTATTTTATAATCGCGCGCGTTTCTACCTCTCGATCTAATTCGTAAATTCGTATAATCGACCTAAAATCGTACGGCTGGTTTACAAAGCTTTCCCCAGGAAAAGCGCAGCGACGATCTCGTTTGCGGAGCCGGAACTACACGCGTGTGCTTCTCCCAGAAACTGGTGCGCAGCGAAAATTTCATTACTAAAAAGGGAGTCGGGCGTTCGCAAACCGCACCTCATCCCTTCGCAGAGGCGCGCATTCTAATTCCTGCTGGTCAATTTCCCGGGAACGGCACCGTCTTCGTTGCCCTAGATTTGCGACGCACCCTGCGATATGCGTGAAAAGTTTCAATTGCTGAGAGCTTTTAACGAATACAGAGTGCACCCAGTTGAAACGACGCGGATAATTGTGACAAAAATTACGGTCCGAACTTTGTTTTCGTGGAAATTTATCATAAGAAGTCATCGCGTATACGTGAACCAATAATTAAATGCCATACCGCCACGAAAATCAAACGTCGATGGCTTCTCTGTTATTAGAACAAATGAAGTAGCGTGTTATTGTTCGCAAGGATTTTTTTTTATTCGTTTCAGTGACGCACGTCATAATTCTTCATTAATATAAAATGAAGTTGCTAGATTGTAAAAATGTAATAAAAAGTATTTTCTTTAAAAATCGAATACAACAATGACGAAACTTTTATCGTTGGTACATAAATCTGTTTCATTTCGTTGCAATTTTCACCTTATTTTTCCAGTTCGACCTATTTGCAGCCAAATAATTCGTACCAATTCTCTTCGTAATTATTCGACTTCTGGGTTCAACTCCTCTCGAAACAAGCGATCGTTTTTATCGCGTAAAAAAAGACTGCAGAATTTTGTAAAATATTGTCGGTGGTACGTCGCACTTCTGTATAAAATTCGTTTGACAATACAGATTACAAAGAGCTATAAAAACTACAAAACGCACTTCAGCGGAGAACGATCAGCTACAACTTTAACGCCGTAAAATGGAATGAAAATTTTCCGTCTGAAAAAAAGCTGAAATGGCTCCATATAATCTGCAAAAAGGAAAAAGTTTCAGCCGTGCCGCCGATATTTCCGCAGATAAAAAATTCATTAAAAATATGAAACTCTAATTAACTGCGCGTTAATTGTTCCTCTCACTTCGAATCGCTTAACTTGTAATCGTGTAACATTTTACTGTTCGAAGTCTTCTCTTTTTTCGGAACGAGCCGGAAAATATTTTGTGCAAGGCGTGTCCAAAACAAAGAGAACACAATTTTTCAATTACCAAATTGATTTCCCCCGGGAAAATAATACATCATTTTCACGAGGTTTTGTCTTTCCGTGAACCTTCAAAAATTGATAAATTCTAATAAAATACCCTTCTTCTTCCATTTTTTAACTCTGCTTTGCTACAGTCGCTCGTCAGGAGTTTCTTTAGTCGCGAAAGACCAGCCAATGGTCGATTGTATCGCGATTTACCGGACACCCGGTACGAAAAATCCTGGCGCTTTCAGGCGGAAGCTACGCGAGAACCTCCCGCGTCGGTATTCGCTTTCATAAACGTCAAAGGTCAGACAGGTATGAAAAACTGAAGAGTCGTACGTCCCACTTTGTCCGAAATTCCTGTCGAATCGAATAAGAAGGACCGATATCGCGGCGCGGGACTTTCAAACTGTCCGATCGATTTATAGAATTCCGATATTGTGACTGAGAACGTGGTCCTCGACGAAAAGACAAAACGGAGAGGACAGGGGGATGAAAAAGAGGAAAAGCTGGAAGGCTCGGATCTAACTTCGACTGTTAAAATCGAGTAACGATAAATTTCAGGTGAATTCTGCCGACTGGCGGCTGCCAATAGGAAGCTCGAAAGGTATTACGATGGTATATAATAGGGAAAAAATTTTCAGACGGTCCTAGGAAGGTTTTTACCGAGAACGGATAGGAAGGTCGTGAAATCCACGTTTGGGTTAGGTTTCGCGTTCTCATTTCGAGCACGCGAATCGAAAGGTATTGCTAGGTCTTGCAAAATGCAGACAAACCATAGTAGTAATGTAGTAATGATATAGCAATATGTAAAAGGGAAAATGGAAACTTTTCATTGAACAGTAATTTATAAAGAGCGTGCGAATTTTAAAAAATGAAATTCTAATGGTTACACCAGAGGAGAGATCGATGCTACAGGTGGTTCAAAATGAAAGAGGTTACTTTATGGTGCGAGGCAAGAGTGACAAAATGCTGTTTGAAGATTGGGTTCGCGTGAGAAACGATTTCGAAAATCCTTCGCGTACACGCGCACTAATGGTAAGACCCCATAAGTCAGCGGAAAGCTCGTGTGTCCACGTAGGATTTCATCGCGCGTCGCGCTGTCCTATCGACTTCTACCATTGGTGCACTTGTTTTCCTCGTGAACGAAGCTAAAAACGGATGCAAAAATAGCAATGTTTTCTAAAACTGTTTTTTAGCGCCGAAGCACCCATCAGCACCCATTTTCCTCAACATTTTCCTCGAGTTGCAATCAGAATTCCGCGCGACTCGTTCCTAACCGGTCGCGAGGACAAACGTCGAACGAGATTATCGCGACAGTCAGCCTGGAATTAACTCTCCGCGAATATATCAACACCCTGTTGGGTGCGACCGAGGCGGAGGGTGCGCGTTGAGCAGAGGAACGATCGCGAACGCCTTGATTACCGTGGACCACGGTGGAGACAGTTATGCCAGTTACCTGCGATCTCGCACCTAAGTATAAGTGCACACATCGGCCAAGTTTCCTCTCTGATTACACGTACAAACGTCCCGACTGTTGGTCGCCTCGACGCCCAACACCCTTTCGCCCGTTCCATCGATGAACGGCTCCGTTTAACTCGCTAACCGATGGAAATGTACTGCGCGCGTCTGGTAACGATCGATGTTTCGTCGTCTTCGAGAAGTTTGCCGTTAAGCGAGGCTAGTTTCCAGTTACGTATGATTCTACGTAAACGCGTGGCTGGGGGCAAATTTCTGTGTTAAAGATATCAAAATTCGTACATTGACCCTTTGCACTCGGATGCCCCCTCTGAGGGGACATCGGCATCGATTAGTGATTACGAAAAGAAACTTCTTAACTAATTTTTCTCGCTCGCCATTGCATTCTCGCTAACAAAAGCCGCAGATTTCATCAAAGCTGGCAATTTCATTGCTCGTGAAAATAAATCTCGAGCGGAAAAAGTCGCACGGTTATCAATGCTCGCTGGGTAAGCTAATATGCAAACCGTTTAATACTCGCGGGGCGAACGGGAGATTAACCAAAGAAACCGTGGAGGATCCAATAAACGCGGTACAAAGTAGAAAGAACCGTGGAAGATAAATTGGTAAATGTGCAGCGGAAGCTCGACGCCGCGGCGGTAAGAACAAATGGGAAAGGGACAGCGATGGGAAAATACGACTTCTTCCAGAGACCGTCGCGAATTTATGCAAGCCTTGGCACCGATTCCGCGACTCGAGTCAAGATTATACCATCGACGTGTGCCAGACCCTTCCTGGGCCATTTCTTCGCGCCTCCTCTACATCATCCGCGACTGTTACTGTCTTCGCGCAGGACACAGTTGGCACCAGACGAGATCAACTAGAATACGGCCGGTTCCAGATAAATCATACTGCTGGCTCCCACGCAAATCTTGGTGTTGATTCTGTAACGTACTGCGTTGCAACGGAACGCGGACGACATCCATGAAAGGGTAACGATAGATCTTTGGTCGAGAGTCTCCTTGAGACGCACAATTTCTAATATGTAATTAATCACAACAATAACAAATGTGATTAACCGATGTACTGAAAATCCATTAAGCACATTCGGATGCTATTCTTTCCACGTCGCGATCCATTAATCGAAATATAATAAATTGATTAATGGACGAAGACAAAAGCGGCAACTGACGCCCAACAGCCGGTTACGAAATCGCGTGGAGCTACGACTAATGCGTCGACATCAATCAGATTATGTTATCGACATATGGCAGATGCAAACGCAAACATAAACACGCGCGCACGCCCTTATGGTTCCGTGAAAATTTTCGTCACGACATTTATTAACGTGTATTAATTGCTGAAGCAATTCAGCTTGCCAGGAGAAAACCCTACATCTTCTAGATAACCAGCATTTTTAAGTGCGTTGAGAGGACTTTCTCTCGTTAATAAGATTGACCTGGGTAAGGCAATGAAGATACCAGGGACGTTGAGGGTCGAAGCGTTCGTGGAAGCCAGGACGCTGTGAGAACCCTTTTTTGGTTTTCCTCCTGTTTAGTTTTTAGTAATAGTCTGCCAAGCATAGAAAAAGGTCCGATCGTTTCACGAAGTTACTTGTTAAATAAAGTTCTATCTTATACGTTCAGTGCAATCTTAATTTTTCTTTCTCCAAAACAGGAAATGTCAACATTAACGAATTTTTATGCTTCTGCCCGAGGATGCGCAAGATCGAATAGGGCTCGTTCCACCGCGACCTCGGAACCTCGAAAGGTTCCATTCGTTGTGTCTGTCCCAATTTATCCGAGCACCCTAGACTGATAATTACTTGCTTACGTGTCAATGAGATTCGCGTGGCGGCATTAAACCGTGGCTCGTCCTACATTCAGGTCCGAGAGAGGAACACGCGATCGACCAATGCCGGTCCCAACCTCGTCGTAAATAGTTATTTCGACCCTTGTCACGTTCGCACGAACCGGATCTTTTGTACGCTTTTTAGCCGCGAATTCGTATCGCTTCGCGGACCCACCATGCCGTATTTTATCGAGAGGCGTGATTGTTCCAGCAGAACGCTGCTATGTGGCTTTCTTCTGGCGACGAACAATTGAACAAGTTTATGACGCGGACTGCCAATTTTGGCTCGTTAGTTTCATAATTAGTTGTCGACGTATCGTAAGCATAAAACCACTTTGATGCCATACTCGATGGCTTGTATGTTATTGCTTCTGCGGAGAGCTGGTTGCCGAATACGTATGAATTTGCACGAAAATGAAATGCAAAGGAATGATCTCGGTCGATGGCTACTCGCTGCGACATAAGCAGACATCCATAGACCTTTCCCTTGGTGTTTTACGACTCAACAAAGATTTCTATCGCACTAATTTGTGGAGAAAGTTAGATTTTGTTAAAATTACGATCGAACGTGTACGAGCATCGCAATTAATATCGTACAACGAATCGCGCTGGTGGAGGTAGCCATTGTAAGAGAGGAGAGGGTGCAATTTATATGCGGGCGAATAAAAAGGGCACTTTTGCATGTACACGCGAGGCTCGTGCGTGTGAATGGAATTTGAAAGAAGCGCGGAACCAAAGGGGCAGAGGTCGATAAATCGATAACAGATCGTTAACAAATGGTACGCTATTCATTCGCGTGTCCCGGCGCGAGAAATCAATTGTGTTTTACAGCGCGAATGCAAAATTCGCGCAATTAAAGGCTGCGTTCACGGTAAGGGTGCTGCCCGCCCACTGTTTCATTTGCGATCGTGGAAAATGTAAATTGTCGCTGCTAACTTAATATCGATTCCTGTTGCAAATCAGATAAATTGTTTCTTTAATTCTCATCGAAAAGGCAGACTGTGTTAGCAAAAATGCTTTCATCGAGAGAGCGATTCGCATATTCCACGAGAATTTAATTTACCAAATTCAGCGCGGCCTTTTTTTAATAAAACTATTAAAGCTTTCGCACGCCTTTGTGGGAATCAAAAAATACGCACAGGTTTTGCAAAGGTTTTTTAAATTAATACATTCGTTTGTACGCTTTCGTTGTTGCGATTTCTTCGACGCATTGAAATTTATCGATACTCGAAACAACGCGAATTAGCGTCGGATTTTAGGGGAAGCTGAACTAATCCTGAAACGACTTTCCTAAATTGAGGACAATGTCTCCGTCTTGTAAAGCATACTCGTGAAAGTAACACAAGTATACTCAAAACTCATGAAAGAGTTTTAAAAAATTAATTAATACTCTCACGTTTCCGGCTGTGATCGTTAATGCTGTTTCTAACAACACTTTGGAAGGAAAGATTACTTGTTTGCGTGTTCCATTTCGCGTAAAAGAAGCGACTGCTTTATTTTTCTTCAACCTTGTTCATTTGCGATTAAAGGCATATGCGATTTTTCCAGTATTTGAATGTAAATTTCCTAAAGCTAATTCTACCAACTAATGTATTCGTCAAGTATTTTCTGTAAAACGCTAAAATGTAATCTACATCCACGTATATTGTACTCGAATATTTTTACAAGAAGGTATCGATTAAATGTATCCTTCTTCCCCGACACGGTTCTAAATTAAAAATTCAATTCCACGTTGATATTTTATCATTTACTATATTCTAGTATAAATTTTAAATGTAACTCGCGAGCTGGATAAAACGTGTCACAATAATTTTATATTCTCGTATCGTCATCGAATATATTCAAACGTATCGTGCAAAACTGCGGAGCATGCTCCGATTTTAAAATAAATATTTTTAACGTCGAGCTTAACTTCGGATTCTCTGGAATTTGGTTCCAATTAAAAATTGCCCCCGTCCCGTTACACGTTCGCAAACATCTCGCGAGCGGAGCCACGATCTCGATTTACAGCCGCGGTTTCCGCGAAATCGTCTCATTCTCCGCAAATAAACGATTTATAATTAAACAGCAACGCGGCAGACAAGCGACATTGTTCGAGTTCCGCGTTCGAACTCGTCATCAACACCGGAAGGGTTGTCGCGGCGAAATTTCACCTCGCAGAGGATGGAATCGACGCCTGTGAAAGTTCGTCAAGAGACTGGATCCGGGGGACGTGTTTGGCGATGGGATTACGTGCACCAGGTACTTACACGAGGAAAGAGCAACCGACTGTACACGGCTGGGATCAAGTTTGCTCTTGCTGGACCATTTTATTTGGAATTCACGCGAATCAGAACGCTCGTTTCAATAAGATTAACAATATTATAGGTGTCCTAACCACTTTTCAACGATTCGACGACCAGGCCCACCAATTGGCGTCCTAATTATAATTAACGTTATCTATCGGACTGGCCGATTGGCGTTCTAACTATAACTAACGTTTGATCTACCGGGAACGCCAATTAGCTTCCTATATGAACCATATTGCGATGTGTAATCATTGAAAGCGCTCCCACTCTCGCTAAAATTCCGTCGCCATTCTTCTATGATAGTGTGACAAGTTTACAAGTGTACAAATAAATAGTTGCAAAAATTCCTGTACAAGGAAGGTAATCCTTCGAACCTTGGACCACTTAGTTTTAGTCGTGCAAATTAAGCTTTCTAAGCTGATAACCACGAGCAAGACTCAACACTAAAGACTGCAGAAAAAGGGCACAGCAGAACAATTACAATAAGAAGCAGATCGTGTATATTAAGTTCCCAGATCCTAGAAAAGGCTGAAATTTTCTATCCAGCACCCTACCTTTGTTTAACGCAATGCTGTCCAAGTTAAGCTGAGAGGAGCTTAAGAAGCTTCTCCTATAATATCCCTATTACAATGGCATAGAAACGCCAGCTGATGCTACGGTATACAAGCACTGCATAATGACTACGATTATTTCCCACGAAAATGTTCATTTCGAGCGACAAAGCCTGGGGAATCTCCATTTATGAATAAGAAATCGACCTTGGGCTAAATCGGACTATCTTGATACCACAACTTGTTATTCGTAACAGGCAAACTGTCCATTAATTAAAATACAAAAGGTGTAAGTATAATTGAAAGTTGCGCGCTAACGAGCCATTCTGCTTCACGCGCGAGTTACAATCGCTAGTCTAACTGAAAAATGTTCAGCCAGAAGCCGAAATTTGGTGACTTTTTGAAATTTTCCTCCGTTTCGTAACGAAGGAAACTGGACGTTTCGGGTTGGGTCCCACGAAACTCGGAAAATCAGTTGTTAACGAAGAGTTTGCGATTGGCCACGCGTCGGAGAATAACTCTTGCTCGCAACGTCGAGGAATAAAAACAATGGTACGTGACAAGAGTGGAGGCTGGCGAGCTGTAAGAAAAGGCACTCGGAGGTTTCAAACGTTCCGCTGTCGGATGGATAACCTAGCTCCTTTATTCCGGGTACTCGCGACTTGAATTATTTACCCAGCAACCTCCCCGGGAGTACGCGCAAACAACGAGAAGACGTGTTTCCACGATCGACTCGCGATCCGACGTTTCGGTGGAAACAAAATAGGATATCCGTGAGAAACGGCCACGTTTACGGATGCATAGGATTTCCCTCCACCGGCTCGAACGAAATTTCTTTCACCCCTTTAACGAAAAGCCGCTTACGCGCTCGCTTATTTCCCCGTTTTCCTTAAGGAACTCTTCTAATCCACGCTTTTCTTCGCAGATCCATCTTTCCCCCGTCGAGTTTCGAACTGTTCGGGTGGAAATATCAAAATTTGCCGCAACGGGCGCAACGGAAACCTTCGTGAAACACTCCGGGAATATTACGGTGGAATTTCGAAGAATTGAAAAAGTTGCACCGCGTGACGCGATCGCCAAAGTGTTCGAAACCATTCCCTTCGAAGTGGTTTCCTTCGAAACGACGGAGCGATCTTTGTGCTTGCAATTTTGAATGCTTCTAGCTGTGCTTGATCATATTAAACCTATATCATTCGCTATACTTTTTTATTTGAATAGAAAGCTTTTGCTTTAATGTAGAGATGTAGAAAGTTTTGCCCTGGGTCTGCACGTGGACTCGATAAGGGTACCAAAATGGCGGAGTCGCGCCTCAGACGCCGGTCCGCAGGTTACTGTCCTTCTAGTAAAGCTCAGTCTCTTTAAATAACCATGTGAAGATATTTATCTATTGATTATTAAAAGTCTCAGATGTAGAATAGTTCAAACGTACAATATTTTCAACCTTCGCCTCTGTTACTGAAATGTTGCTGAGTTGGCGGATATGATGTCACGCTGTAAGATCATGCGACGTCGCAATATTAAGTAACAGGAAATAACTAGCTATAGCTAATGTCCAGGTTTACCTACACGATAAATATTAAATATGTATAATTAGCAATAAATCTGATTTGCATTTGCGCTGTAATAACAATATGCACGGAGAATAATTAATAACGTTAGATTTTAGTCAAATTGGAGATTAAAATGAATATCGAATCACACAATGTAAACGTTTATCATAATTCATACTAAATAACGCGCGCACTTCGTTAAATACTGTAGGGATAAGTGCAAAATCCATTCGAAACAGGTGTTTGCACAGATTAATATTAATCGGAAGATTCAATATGTCGATGCAACCATTTTGCTGAAGTTGTACGACTCAAGGACCTTTTCTAAATTGCATTTAATTTTCACACATTTTTTTTTACTGCGTGTATGCGGAAGATGTATGAATTTAAGAAACGCAATGCAGCATAGCAATACTCATTTTTCTAAATCTGATCCTACAATGAAAGCCAAATACTTGCGCTACCCAACAGCATCGAAGAGAATGTATAACTAAGATGCAATCCAGCATAAAACATCTGAATTTTCAAGAACTTTAATAACAAAATGCTAGCCTCTACTGAAATTTATTGTTCTTTTCCTCAGCTCCGCACTGTTACAAACTGCAATACCGATCCACATAACCGCGGACTTTAAACCACGGTAAATGTGACGTGCAACAGGCATATCTAATCAATTTAATCAACGACACATTGCTACAAGCATTCGCCACGATCACTGGCTGTAAACCGCTTTCACTTTAAAATGCATTAAGCAGCCACCAATGCGTCCCTGACCCACAAAATCGAGCGAGGCCTGCTTCCTTACTTCGCCTTCCAATCGACTAAACTAAATATTTTGCACAAAGAAGATGGAATCGCTCCTTCGACCGAACGTCTTCGTCTCCTCTTTTCTCGCGACGATCGTTAAAACTGAAACAAAACGGCGACTCGTGCCCGGAAATAATCTAAACGTTGGTTCGATAATCCTCGATACTTTTTCTCGCAGCGGATGGAGGGAAAACGGAGGGAACGGAGAAGTTTTCTCGGGAAAGGAAACACTTTGTTCGATCTCCGACAGCCGAGAGACGTCGGTGCCGCGCGGTCGGATGAAGGAAGTGAAAGTAATTTTGAGAAACTCGATGGGTACGTGACCACGTTCAGAGTTTTGTCCGTAGCGCCGAACCACGGGTGCATATGGTAATAGAAACAGGCGAACGGGGACGGCGAGAAAATGCGGGAGCCGTGTTCGACAATTATTCAACTATGCGCGGACAAAGTCGACGGCGATGGCCGGACTATGCCTGAATTATTACCGCAAGTAATTTTCCCGCGAAATTGATTTAAACTGCGCTTTGGCCCACCAACTGCAAACAGTATTTGATTAAATTGCGCGAAATAATTACAGTTTGCGCGGTGTTGGTAAAGCGTTCCGCCATATTTGGCCGCTTTAATGGCGCGAAGCCACTCGCCGCCTTCTCCCGCTTTTCTTGGTCGCGCTTTTTCCCTCGAGCCATTACTCGTGTATAGTATTCAAATTTCAATAACTGTTTTCTTCGAGATCGTACAATCGTATCGGTAACCCTTTTTATTGCTGATGAAAATCGAGGATGTTCCACGATTACGAGTTCGTAACCGATATCGAGGATTAAAGATGGCTATCGAGGTTGGTCGCGTTATTGGCAAAGTGGCAATATCCTTTACCAGCGATATTCTTAGGTGCCTCGCCGTTTCGATTATTGGTAAATCGCCACTCACACTTTTATTTCATGTAAAGGACGATACGACTTTAGAAAAATGCGATACGAGCGTTGATATTGAAACGAAAGGCTTGCTTTTGTCAAATATAATAAATAGATAGATAATTTATCAATGACTTCGAGCAATTTTGGAAATTGTCGTTGATGAATCGAAAAATTGTAGACAGTCGAACGCTTGAACGTTAATCTTCAAAGATGGCTCGCAAAAGATCAATTTTCCTCCTCCAAATTCGCAAACGGTGATTTTTATTCAGTGGTTATTTGGTTTAATCTTTCCTTTAGTAAAAATATCTAACGCGTCCATCTGCTTGTTTGCAGCGTTATACTTTTACCACTTTCAAGTTCCTTAATTATCTTATATCGTCTTCTATAATTAGAAGTACGCGCTTCCATACAGACGAGATTACAACGTTCTGACGAGATTATACCGTTACAATCATACTAAATTATGCACGTGCGTACTATTATACTCGACCGCGTAACTTTATAATTAAACTAACCTAGAATAGTTCTCTCTTTAAAAAGTAGGTCAAAACAAACTGGAATATATTAAATAAGAATATACATTTGTCGTACAAATATAAACTATCCGATTATCAGCAAGTACAACGAAACTAGCTAGCCTTCGAGATAATTAAATGGAACTCTAATTACAATAAACTCGTCGCTTTGCTATTGTATTCGATGCTACATAAAAGTTCAAGTGTACGAGAAAATTAATGGAAAGAAGTATTTCTTCGTTTACTCGAACGAGTAAACTTTACTCTCAGAGACGACGACTTTTTGTCATTATTTAAGAAGCTGGACAAGCTTCCCATCGCCATATTGTATTCCCCTTTTTCATATCCCCTTCGCATCCCCTTTTTCTCCTCTTTCATTGGCCATTAAGACCAGCTTTGGACTCGCTACCAAACTGCCAAATATAACTAATTAAAAACGTACAATTTTTGATAATCTATTAGACAAATATTTCTTATTAATCGTTAACTTCCACCATCCAGTAACCAATAGTAATTAACCTCTTCTCATGGATTTATTTTGCGATCGACAAGGTTAACGATTCGAATAGAATCTTTTAATTCCCACGCGTATCCTTAGGAACTTTTTCAAAAAATTCAAACGAAACGATCATCTTCGATAATGGATACCCTATCGTTCGTCCTCGCTGGCAAGTTCCGCTTGCTCATGATTGATTTGCAGTGCGTTAAAAATCAATCAAAGAATGTCTATCGAGATCTCGCCAACGTTGCCCAGCGATAATCCATCCGCCATTCCTCTCCACGGATCAACGTTTATGCAACATTCACTAGTTATCCTTGAAACATAGCGGCTAACGACGAGGTACAATAGAAGACCTTTCGCTACGAACAGCTAGCACGGTTTATAGATTATTTTTGAGGTACCGTTTTAAACTTTTAGAACTAATGAACCCTTTGCTCTCGAAAGAAGAAGTAACAGCACTATTATTTACACAACATCTGTAGTTCGCTAACAGTTATGAACTGAAAATTATTTGCATTGTCTCCATCGAGCAGCCCTTGAGTTTGAAGACAAATTTTAAACGGCCCCGCTCCGAAACCCTCGAGTGCAAAGGGTTAATACACAACTATTGTAGCAATTAGTCACACGACCGCTTCCTGACAGCTTTGCCAATGATCTGACAGCTTCTCGTTATCGGCTGCCTGGCAAACCACGACCGATAACTGTTTCTTCGCCAATACCAATTGGCCATGCTTCTATATACTCGATGCTCGCAACATGATCGTAAGCTTTCGAGGTATGGAAACGACGAGAAGTCGAGTCGAAGTGTACACGCCGATATAAAGAACAATAGCATAGGTATCGTGGTTTTAAACAAATTAATTCAATCTGTATTCTTCTCGATTACAATTCGGTTTCACGTTCGCTCGTCAACTCTCTGATGTTTCTCTTTCACGCTTGTCATTCATTCCCAAATCACTCGTGTAGCCGTTCGCATTATACAGGCTCACTCGATCATTCATTCCCATTTCCACAATAATTTCCCAAAACTTTGGTTGTATTTCATTTTATCAAACTGAACGGCCACGAAACGTGCAGAAACTATTCTGTTCGATAGGAAACATCTTGGTAAAGTCGATGGTCGAGCCTCGTTTCTTCCCACGGATCGTTCTCCAACCGTGGACTGGCACGATGGTACTTTCCGGTGGCTACCGTAAATTCAAGGACGCGCGTTCCAATGGCCGATAAAACGTGGCCGGTGCGAAATCCAAGCAGGGGACAGTTTCGAGAGGAATGTTACTGGGAAATTGTGATACGAGTCGTCGTTGGACGTAACTCGTGCCTCGCAAACCGAACTCGAACATGGAGGTGACTTATTTATTCGAAACGCGGTACTATTTTAAAAATTCAACGTGGTTGCTAGAGGATTTACGAAATTAACTATGCCATTTGCTTTTCTGCACGGTAACAATTGTTTCCGTTTAGTTTACAAATGTACATTTCGCAATAAATCCAGGTCTGAGTAATCGAAACTGAACTCTGATTACTTTACAAGCGTTGCGGGGTTTATTTATTTTTCTCGTAGTTTTTTGGATCTTTTATTTCAATTTTTTCCGTCGAGTGTATATTTTATAAACCATTGAGGCACAAGATTTTAATTAAACTTGGTATAAATACTAAACTGTGCAATTTTTAGCAATTTTCGTCAACGAGCGAATGAATGGCGGCACTTGGTGCAATACCAGCCAGTTCTTCACACTTCTTGGTCGATTGTCGATTTAAATTTTTATTTTAATTAGTAAATGTTAATGAGTGTCCATTATTTCAATGTTACCAGCGAGTAACCAAATTCTAGAGAAGTGAACATTTTTTTTCAGAAAATTCACATAAAAGTGTGCTGCATTTGATAATTTTGCGCCACAAATTTAATTAAACAGCCGTGCGATAAATCGATCCGTTTAAATTTCACCAATTATTTGGCAAATATTTCGCCTATCAATCGACGGCCAATTTGAAAACACGAAAGTCCATCTGGCGTGCGCGCGTATCTTGTCACGAGCAAGCTGGTCGATGTCGCGTTAATAAACGTCAATTAAACGAGAGTTACAATCGTAACGCGCGTTCAACGATCCGTTTAAACGACCGCTCAAAGTTTTGGCAAGCCGGCGAGTAAATCTGGCCGGGAACCTTTCAAAAGTTTCGGAATTACAAGTTCGGAACTCGTAAGCTTTGAAATTACAAAGTTCGAGCAGTTTTGAAATCTGACAGCAGTATAGGTCATTACGGGTCCTAAAAGCCCCCGAACGGCATCGAATTTAATCCGAAAACTAATTCCTCCTTAAAAGGACACAGGAGTACGTTTGCTGGACATCTTTTCGACGCTCCTTTATTTAATTATGCGTGCACTTTGCGCACCTCGACGAGGAGAACGGAGGAACCGGTTCCCAATTCCGCTTTAAAGTTCGACGCGTGGTATTTAAAATGCCTGAATTTCGTAAAAACGAAGACACTTCGAGCGTTACTTTGGAACAAATCGAACACAGTATCGAATATGGTATCGTAACAGTTTATACACTGTATAAGCTGCACAGAATAAATGCATCGCAGAAGAGTGATAAGCATAATCAAACGATGGTGGTATCGGCGTCGAATTATTAGTCGAAGGAAGAAATTTGAAGTAGCCAAGAGGGAACGTAAACCGTAGAGAGCACGCCAATCGCGAAACTTGTTCAGAATCGTAATTCTTCCGGGGAACGACGATTCCCTTGAACACAATCAACGTAACGCTTGTTGAAATTACCACGGCTAACCCGGATTCGCGCGCGCGCGCGTCAACTTCTTTCACCGACTATACGCGAATATGTTCCCGGTGGGACGGCTCGTCTCGTTACGACACTGTCGGTTGCGTCGGAAAGAGTTCCCTCATCGTGAAGAGAAAGAAAGTAAAGCGGACCGAAGCAATCTGAATTTCCGCCTGTCATCTGGGGACTTCCGATTTCTCATGTAAAAGAAAAGCACTTTTGAAAAATTAATACATTGGGTTGGGAAGAAAGTATTTTCAGTGTTCACGCATAGAGTATTGGCGCTCTAAGTTCAATCGTTTCCAAATTAAATTCATCCTTTCGCAACACAAATTCACCCTTTTGCAAATCGAGTAGTTCTACTTAAATATTTTATTCTAAAAAACGCTGTATATAAATTAGGTGGCAAGAAATGAAAAATAAACGTAATTATCAATTCGTTAAGTCAGTACAGTATTACGTCATTCATAATTAGGTTATTAATGTATATAGTATGTATGTATGTATGGAAAAACATTAATAAGGATTAAGGGAAATTGATAATTATAAATTCGTTTCAAAACAAACTATGTTATTCGATAGCTGGATTAAATCTCCATTAATAAAACGAAGATTATCTTCCGTCGAGATCGATCGATATTCGCGGATTTATTTAAACGCTGTTGCTGAAACGAAAATCTGGCGAAAGAATGCGGCTGGTCGCGAGATGGTCACGCTTGATACGAGACGACTGGTTCGAATGTCCGCCAAAAAAGTGAATGCAAAGAGAAGCAAGAAGAGAGACGATGTGACGAATTCGTCAAAAATAACGCACGACAGAGAGGAAGAAATCGAAGAGCAATTACCCACGATGGAGGAACAGAAAGGGTTCATCAGGCAGAGGAGTTATCCAAGAAAAAAGGAAGAGTAAACTAGGTTGCTACGGTTGGTCAAACGAGAAAGAAAAGCAAACGGTAGAATTCGAGGAGAGATAGAAACCAATGAAAAAAATGGGAAAAATGGGATGCACGATAAAACGTAAACAAAGAAGATATTGAAAACAAGCGAAAAAAAAACAGAATACACTAAATGGAAGCGAATATTAAGAGAGAACCAAGAGCTAAATAGAAAGGAAAAAGTGGCACGCTAAGCAGGAAGAGGACAAGATGGAGCAGAAATCGAGAGTACCTCGCAGTGAGTAAAAGAACGAGGAGAAAGTCGGAACGAAGAACGAGTCCTGGATGCTTTTTGCCCCTTCTATCCAAGTTCTAAAGGCGGATTTCTACGTGCAAAGGTTATCAACAGCGTCAGAGTTTTGTATGCTTAATTATTACGCCAGCTAGATAAACAGAAAATGCATTTTTAGGCACCGGTTGTCGTAACAAAAATGATTTACAAACGTTCATCGTGCGAAGCGAGAAATCAAAAGGAATCCGATGCACTCGGATTATCTCTGCGAAATCTGTTTGCATACTTCAACAGCACTCGTTTCCTTCTTTTCAACATTTTCTGCAAACGCGGAGGCAAAATTTGCAGGAGAAACCTGTGGAGAAACTGTGTCCAGCAACTATTTTTAGAATTACGTTAAAAAAATCACGCGAGAGCTCGGTAATTTTTTACTACAAACATAAGAAAAGAAAATTGTGCTTCCTTGTTTTCGCGAACAAGCATATTTGCTCGCAAATTACATGTAAATGATAACTAAAATCAGTTTAAAATAATCCTTATTCTTTTGAGAGTTAATAATATTTAACAGATTAATTGTAATTGGTTAACTTGTGGCGATCCAGATTTTACTCTCCACAATACTGGCAAATTTCATTTCAGAATGCTTCAGAGATATTAAATATTAACAATCATTACTGGTAATTAGCTTCCTAAAGCTCGCTAAATGTATATAATAATTAACAAAACTAAAGTTCTAAATGCACTGAAATTCGTATAGTTTCAAAGCCGGCAATTTTAGAGAAGCTTGTATATAAACTCCAAGAACAAGACGGTTCATTTTATGGCAAAAATAAAGAAAATTCAAAGTAAAATTGAGTAAGATATAGCTAATGGTTTTCAAGCGTGTGGTACTTTTCAACGCATTCTTCTCGGTGAAAAGAACTTTTCCATTGTTACATTGCCACTAGAAATTTACAACATAATGCGTAACAGTTACGCACAGTGCGTAAAAGCATAAACTATTCGCTCCAGCAAGTCAACGTGTTGTAGAATCATGTAAAATACGCGGAAACGAATCCACCGTATACGTTTGCGTCGACTGTCTTTACTTTCAAGCGCGTGCTGTCTCGTGACGAACAGAAATACAGCCACCATTTTTCCCCTATCGCACAATGCACTTTCATTTACATTTCTGGGCCTACACACTGTCTGACTCGTCGTCTCGTCCTCTCGTCCTCTCAAACGGGATGGCGCCGTCGAATGTATACACATTCGTATCCTAATTACCATTCGCGCGAGATTAGGTACCCCAATCAAGGTTTTCGTGGTCTTGATCGGGGTTCGTCGAGTGGCGACGATCGTCACGGTGGAAACCTGGCTTGACAAAGGTGTATGGTCTCGCTGCATCTGTATCCTGTGCAACGGTACATCAGCGGGAAACGGGTTTACCGGTTTTCACTGGCGACCTATACGGGGCCCGTTCACGCAACAGAACGGGCCCTAAGACGCGGCCACGTGACACTGTGCTGGCGAACACGAGACCACGCAGAAACGTTCCTCTCGATACTGGGTGACGTTGAACCGGTAACGGGATTCGCGACTGGTCGCTGTTCACCAGGTGCGTTCCAGTGTGACGAAGTGCACGTGGATTCGATTTTTTCACGGTGCGACGACAAAGGGACGACTTTCTTTGGAGTTCTAACGCCAAGTGTGAAAGTTACGCGTAGGTGCGATTATGTTTATGGTTGTAGTATAGCGTTCGAGGTCTTGGTCTTGCTCGACTCGCACTGTGACAAGATTAACCCTGGATAGCTAAACATTCGTCTAATAGACAGTTTTGCGAACTCGAGATGTTCACGTTACGCTCACTCACGGCACTTTCATAACTGGTGAAAGGAGTTGTCCGAAGGTGATAAGCAAGGCTGTACACTTGTTACTTTTCGAGATTTGCTTGTAATCGTCTAACAGTCGAATTGTCTAAACAGTCTAGTGATAAGAATATCGAAGATACTTTGAATATCGAAATACCCACAAAAGATACGACTTATATTGTGGCAAAGAAACGCAGAATTTATACTTTTTGTCCACCTACGAAGCGCAGAATGACAAAATACGTATGCAACTACTGCAACAAGGCTATTTGTAGAAAGCACGCTTTTAACATCTGCCAAGATGCGCAAACACTAATTTTTTAAAATAAAGGAAATATTTTAAGTTTAGTTATCTAGGGTTAATACGAGAAAAAGTCTACGTGCACAGTGTGAAAGGGTAAAGTTTTGAAAATAATTAATTAAAAAATTTCATTTAGAAGATTAAACAGATTTGAAGCAAGAGCCACCAAAGTGGTCCCTTTGAGGCTAATGAATTCCAGCGTCATAGTGCCTTGAATTGTACAAAACTCTCTGAAAGTGCATTCGTTTCGTACGACTCCTCTCGTTCGAGGAAGTACGAAAAATAATCTTGAAAAGACACGAATCAAACGTTTCAGGTTCCAACGTTGTTACCAATCGAAAAACTGAACTAAATACTACGAGATTCAAATGCATTTAACGCCAGAGAATTATTAATTATCTTAATTACGGATATAATGTTGCACTGCTACACATTTATTGAAAAGTAATTACGGGAAATGATCGCAATTGCTCTCCATACTGTGATGTTAATTTGCTTAATTTTTATTTTTATTCAGAAATGATAATTGCTATTAATTTATCGAATCTGCCTTCTGTATCAAAAAAAGACGAGTGTAAACACTGTAAAAGGAAATTATAAGAAATCACGTCGCTGCGACATTAAAACTCGAGTTGCAGTTCTAATTACATTTCTAGAACCGAATATTACGTTATTCCGTCTCAGAAAATAGATAATTACATCAGTAAGACACGAATCAACTAAGGCAAACAACAAGAAAAATGAAACACATGAACATTTTTTTAGTATTAATTATTATTTCGAATCGGGGGAATTTTTATTTCGAAGAGGAAATTAACGAACAAAAAAGGAGGAAAAGAAGTACGTGTACAACGATTTGGGTCGGTGGTTTAAAGGTGTTATAAACTTTCATTTGCACGGACCGCAAACTGCGGCAAATAATCGGTAACATTGATATCGGTTCGCAAGCTGGCTGCGAATTTTTTCCCCGATAAAATCGTGGCATAACGCGATACCATGATTTTGCCCTGGAAAGCGTAACGACATTATTTTTAACTGCATCACGCGATTTCATGGTGCGAGGCGTTCTACTCGAATTAAAATCTTACACGCCGGTGTGTACAGACTTTCTAATTCTCCTCGGCATTTTTCTAATTTCGTCGCGATTAATTACAGACTTTTATCACGGATAAGAAGTTCCATCTAATAACAGATATTTGCCGATGGTCCAATTAATATAAAACGGAGCGTTATGAAATTCAGAAATATCTTCAATCTTGGTATCGCATTTACATGTAGACCGACACTCCAATTACTTCATATCGGATTCCTTCAAACTAATTTCGATAGCCAATTAATCGCAATTTTAAATCGACGAGGCGATGGATTCGTCGAGTTTTTTTTCGAATCATCAAGTAAAAACGATAATACAAATTTTCCGACAAGTAAATCTACCTTTGTGTTACTCACCGATTTTGTTGAAGCTTGGTATACTTGTAGAGTGGTTGAACGCATTTTTTTTATTGGCTATGGTTAACATTTAAAGGGTAAAATCGACCCTCTGATAAACTAAAGCGAAGGGGTGAATCACTCCTCGAATTACAGTTTGTTTTCTTTCACATTGAAATAATTGACGATAAGATGCAACTTCTTTCCTTTCTTTTTAATGCAGAAAAAACAGGCCAAACGTAGCTGTGAAATAGAGTGCACATCCAAAACATGCAATCTCTCCACGTTAGTATGCTAGCATAAAATAATTTTCCAATTCAGTAATTACGTAAAAGCAATTTACAAATACTTTATTAGTACTCACAACGCATATTAATATTTTTTTACACGTTCTACACACATGTTAATAACGTGCCTTCTCTTTTTCGCAACTGGACGCTACATTTTCACTTTGTGTTCACTGTTCTTTGCTAAATCTAACAAACTCCACGTAATTCTGCGATCAACATCAAATCTCCAAAAGGCGCCTGAAAGGCAAATGGTTGCAGATTTTTGTCAACCAAATTCTTGAGATCACGCGACGGAAGGCAGAAGCGAACGAAAGGGAACGCGAAATAAAGAAGAATGCAAAGAGAACTCGAGAGGAAGTGGGACGTTTCTACGTGTAAGATGTCAGAAGGAAACTGATTTTCTTCGAGGTGAAACGGTTCGCGGAAATTGTGGAGAAGGCATAAATCCGACATGCTCTTCTATACGGTGGATCCACCAGTCGAGGACGAACACTTTCCCTACGTGGTCTACCCGATTTCCCAGCGACGGAATAAAAATATTTTTCAACCGACCAGCTCGCCTTTGCCATGGATCTCGACACCGCTGGCTCTATCGAGCAGAAAATATGAATCACCACTTCCCAATCCTTTCTCCTTGACAAAAAGGAAAACTGAGCTGTGCTTCGACAAAGACAGAATCACGCGAAACACGATGTACATGCAAGAAAGGTTCGATCGATTATCGCTGTATTTTCGTTCCAAGCTGCAGATATCGACAAGTTCTAGATTAGCTGTGATTTAGGAAATGTACAGTGTCGGAGCAATTGAGTTTTCCCAGGAAAACTGTATCCTCGAGGATACTGGCTGGTATTTTTTAGGTAAGTCATTTTCGACTTTTTCTTATTGATAGTGTTGACATGGGTGAAGCACTGGGTGCCAACAGAGAGAAAAGGTGAGAACAGTGTAGAGAACCCTTTGGTTTTTTGTCGAATAAAGTTTTATCACTTTCTTCAATTTTTCTTTTTTCTAACAATAAATAATTTAATGAGTAATCCCACAATTGAAAGAATTTGTAGTTTCGAAGAATCTCGAACAGTATTCTAACGATCGAACAAGGTAAAATTCAATTCCCAATAATTATTTCTCAATTTGTACGAGCCTTAAAGATCTGAAGACCCTGCGACTTTTAAACCTGATACGTACATCACAGAACGTGAGAATTTCAAAGGTGAAAGATTGCCAGAGGCCTTAGAAAGTTCAAGAGTCTCAGCTATTGAAAGTCATAGAATTTTACAGGGACTTGAAGATTCAGAGTTCTCCAGGACTCTAAAAATCGTGGGAGTCGTACGGTTTCGAGGCTTCAAGGTTCTCCAACTTCTTGATATTCGCTGCTTTCCAGAACTCACAACATCTCTATGGTATTCTAGATACTCGTAGATATTAGAAGCCTCGAGAATTTTGGAATCGGTAAATTTCAGCAGCGTCGAAGTCGTGGAGGAGATTTCGCGGTTCTTTAGACTTCAAGACAGAAAGAACCAGGACTTTCGTGGTCCTAGAATGTTAAGGTCCAGGATAACTCGGTGGCCAAGAGTTCCAAGGCTTCGAGTCTTATGGATCCCCAAACTCCGCGGATTTTCTGTGGATTACACGAGAGTCTACGAATCTAAGAAGCTGCGAGTTTGATTGCGTACATTAAGAAAGATCACGCTTATTTCTTCTTTTTGAGATTTGATTCTCTTCTGATCTGAAATCGATCCTGGAGCGTTTGTATTACAATTTAATCGTTTGTGCCATCGCATTCTAATGGTGTCGATCGAGATTATGCTTGCAACAGTGTACAATGCAGTTTATCTTAAGGTCGCATAAACCTAACTAATTAAGAATGAAAGTTATAATTGTAGATTGAACTTCAGAAATCGACCCTCTTCTCCCAAACTCTACATATTTTATGTTATTCCTTCGTTTTGACGCGCTGAATACGAATGTCGTCTCCGTTTTTGTCAGAAATTATATATTTATAGGACTTGTTTCAGTATATCAAAATTGTAACAAGCTTTGACTTCCATAATATTGTTATTTACATTTTCTGCAACGGTTTTGCAACGTTTCGTACGTCAACAAGTGCTCGTATACGATTTCTTTGACCCTGGGTTCACGAAATGAACGATACCACGTAAGTAGATGATAAAATTTGCGAAATCAAAACTGACCGTACGATAACTTCCGCTCGTACACCGCGGTGCTAAAATTCAGCCAGTAAAACTCGACGTTCGCGAGATCCATGGCGTTTAAAGTGTAATTCACTCGCTACTGCTAGAAATGTTTTGAGATTTTCTCTTTGCAGAAGGAGTAATTAAAAGAGTGATTAAACTTTATTCAACAAATAACTGTGTGGAACGACAAAATAATGACTGAACAAAGAAAAATCAAATGGCTCTTTATACTGCCCTCACCCTTTCCTTGTCCTTGACCAATACTTCACCCAGGTCAACGCTATTAATGAGAGAAAATCCAGAACCACGTACTTAAAAATACCAGCCATCTGGAGGATGTGGTCTTCCTTTGCTTCAACGATAAACGAAGAGCAGCGAACCACTCCTATGAACCTTAACCCTTCACGAATCTTCGAGGGTTTTTTGCTTTTTTCAAATAATGAAGACTATTCTGGCCGAATTGTTCCCTTTATTATAAATGGCGTAACTTCTTGTTAGACACTCTCTTTGATCTTATTTGAAAATTGTTTCCCTTTTTTGATTTTTGAAGAATCAGGTATCCCAGAAACATAGTAACAAAATACAATTATCGCTTAGTCCCTGATTACAATAAAGATCTCTCAAGAAATGTTTAGTCTTGTTTCCATTGGATAGGTACGTATCGATGTCCATAATTTCAGAGGTCCAAGCATCGAGTTCCGTAATGCCAGTGTTGTCTATATCGGATTTCGTGACCCCGGGGTCGTCGTTATTAGATCCTATGGCTGGTGGGTCGTGTCTATCAGCTCCGAGATATCAGGGTCGTATCCCATAATCCTAGGCTTATTAATGAAGCCTCGAAAAACATGTGTAAACGCAAACAACATGATAATGTCTAAGAAACAGCGCGGGCTCTCGCGCTTACATCGATTCGAGTAAAAAGGGGAGATTTTAGGAACGGGAAAACAATGGGAAACGTGTCGAAAAGCACTGAAAGGTAAAGAAAACACGAGTTGCTTAGCTTTCGTTAGCTCGAAGACAAACGAGGAAGAAAGATATTGGGGGGTGTGTAAACGAATTCGTCCCCTTTTCGCTACGTTCTGGAGCTTTGACCGAAGGTCGAGGCGTAGGGCGACGCTGCGCCATGTTTGCGTCTCGACGTCACCCCTTAAGGATCACCCAAGGACTAACGAAGGGTGCAGGACGACAGTCAAGTTGAACGCGAGGAAATATATCGTAGTTTATAAAGTCGCATCAACAGGATCTTATTCTTACAGGGTGTCACAAATTAACCCCCTCTGCGTCGTGGAAAAAGAAGGGGTTGCAACTGCTTCGTGACTACAATTCGGCGATAGACACTTTTCCCGAGTAAAACGCTTGGTTATTATGCATTTATTCATGTAAAATGGCATATCTCATAGCGAAAACTACAATTCGCCGTACGAAACAGTCTAAAAACGTTCCTCCGAGTCGCGTTCAACCCTCTGCAATCCTAGATCGAGGTAGACTCAAGATGTTAATTTATCAGATAAATGTTTAATACACACAATAAAGAGTTCTCGTTGATTAGACATCTTTTTCATACCTTAAAACTCACCGAAAATGGCTGAGACTTGCTAGAACGCTTTTGAAAAAACCTTTAGACTGCAAAGGCAAGGAGCAAACATCCCTAGTTGGAAGGCTAAAATCGTTCGCGTAAAATCTCGCGCGTAACTCGCAAGAAAAAGTGTTGCTGGCTTGGGAAATATAATAACCTGCTAAGGGTGCAGCCTTTCAGCCACGAGTACGCGAAGGAAACCGTGGCTGCGGAGCGCAACGATGAGGTATGCGCTGGGATACCTGGGTGGCACCCACAGCGTGCGCGAAATCCTTTCTCCGCGGGACGGCCTCGCCTTTACATTACGTTCGCGAGTGAACTTTTCCGGAGCAAACGAACGTAGCCCGAGACATATAACGATTGGCCTATATATCGGCGATCGAAACACGTTTAACCCTTTCACCAGCGTTCGAGTTACGGCGGCGCTTGAAAGCCGAATTGGAGACCTTGCGGGAAAAACCGGTCGCCTCCAGTTTTGGCGCTTAGGTTAGATCGATTAAGACGTGTCTCTATGCAGGAAACAACTGTTTCGCGTAACCTCAAACTTCTTTTACGCTTGATATTGAAACGACAGCACGTATTCGAGCGCTTCAACTTTTTCTTTTTTTACTACGATGCCTGTGAAAATTGAATCGACTGATTTCTGCAATAAAATCTTCGGTTGCGACAAATGCTACTGATTTTCAGTTATCGATTTATCCATTTACAATTGCAATATGTATCAAAGAAATTCTATACAGAATTAGAAATATTTACACAAAAGTTTGCGTGTTCTCCGCAACAAATATTTCCTTCATTTAACGAAACTAAAATCGAAACGAATATTTTAAATTGATCGCTACTTAACAAAAAATGCGATTTCTTAAATTTAATAAATAATTCATTATACAGGCTCGATGAATATATATTTACTCGATCGTTTTACTCGATTGCTGAATCTTTTCGATGTATTCGTGCACTTCCCATCGGCTATAGCCTCCACTGAATTAAGAACGTAAAACGTAGAGTGAAAGGGTTAAGTCGATTCCCAGCCTCGCGTGGTAAAACGGCCTCTCTCCCATTTGGAGAACCGTGCGACTCCTTCGGCGGACAAAGAAGGAAAGAACCGGTAAGAGGCGAAGTTCCTAGACATCGTTCGTGATCCATAGAACCGCGCGGTCGTGTCGCTTCTTGCTTGGTTATTGCAAAAATCCTCGACGCCAGCTATTTGTAACACGCGAGGCAATTGAAACAAGAAACGCACTTACGCGATTCGTTCCCAGCGTTCTGTCTACGTTCATTGTTGTGCTTATGCAACGAACACGTTCGTGGTTTGTTGCTCGTGCCTGGGAGAACGTGTAAACGTCGCGTGGGTGAAGGCGAGCCCGCGATGCAAATGAGAGCTGCTCCCCCGATCCTCGCTGTTTGATTAGATTCAGAATGGTTGCGCTACGTTAACGTTACATCGAGAAAAGTTTATCGAGCAGTAGGTTCGAACGAGTCGAAGTCGGAAAAGCCTGAAATATTCTAGCGAGTAGAGTAATTTATAATTAAATTTTTGTGGGAAAACTTGAAAGAAGAAGAATTTGCATGAACGAGCGGGTCGATGCGATTCCTATCTATATTTAAACCCTTTCTGTATATCCAGAAACGCTTCAGTCTTACAGTTGCGAAAGCTGAATGATTTAGAGCTCGAAAATGAGAAGAGAAAAATGCTTTCCTTTAATGAGGAACATGATTCCGCGGTAACGAGGAAGCTTATGAATCATCAAAGGCCTTTGACGGATAATTCAAATCGTTAACCTCTATCCTTTCCAAGAAAGAATCGTGTACAATAAAGGGGAAATTGTGAATAGGAACGGCGAAACGCGACAACAATTCCGGTTTCCTCTTTTATCTGTTTCATCGTGAGAATTACATTTGTACGAATAATGGCTCGCAAACTCGAGTCATTAGATCACTTTGTATTTTATTAATTTACAATACAACACGATTGAATTTAACTCTTGCAACGATATTGCTTTAAAGGCGAGAGAACAGAGGAGTATATTTCTCATTTTCGAGTGGATAATAATTTACTACAAGAATTTCCTTTTTCACGTTTACGATCCACAACAAAGTTAACACACGCCATGAATGGGCAACGATTTCCGAACGAAAAAGGAACGAATCGATATCCGTGGTTGCCCAGAAGGGTCGTCAATCGTTGAAACGAGGGGGCGCGAACAAAAATCCGTGTAAAATAAATACCGCGGATAAAAAAAAAAAGTGACGATAAAATGTGACCAAATCCGACCATCAAAGAAACCTATATTTAACACGCTTTCGCGTTAGCTCGCACGCCCATTCGCTATTCTTCCAGGCACAATAATTCGTTCTAAACCTGCAACGTATCCGAGTTCTCGTTCCAAAAAGTTGCGAATGAAATTAGGCGAAAGAGTAGGAGTTTGAATAAGAACGCGGGAGGAACGCTTGCAGAGAAGCTTTGCGTTGAGACTTTCTCTTGGAAAAGGAAAATAGTGTAACAACAAAACTTTATTCAAATAATAACTGTGTACCATATATTACGTGGAGCGAGTCAAAGTTACGTTAATAAGAGAAAAAACATCCAAAAACAACGCGTACTTGAAAATATCAGACATCTGGAAAATGTAGAGTTTTGTCTTGAGAAGCTCAATTGCTTCAGCAACGAGAAGTTCCAAGATTTGCATAATATAAGAGTCAAAATGCAAGGAAAAATTTGAGAAGGAATGTGTGATACAACAAAATATGTGTCAGTGTCCTTAAAGAGGCTAAAGATTCAACAAAAGCTTTATTTAACCACAAAATCTCCACAAGAATTACAATATTAGCAATAATACGCGAGTAGAAAGAACCGAAAACGCCAGATTTGCGTCGGAAAAGAAAATAACAATATGCAGCGATCGTCGAGGTAGGAACGGAAGAAGAAAAGGGGTGAGTTTGGAATGCAAACACGAAACCATACTTCGTTGAGCCGCGTTCGCCAGGAACCAGTAATAAACTTTTATCTCGCGACGCGGTTCTCCCTATTTTTCCGTCTTCGATATGCCTTGGCGTTCTACCTCGCTTTCCTCCTTCGCCAACCTGCACGATGCCATTCGACGCGGAAAAGAATCGCGCCGATAAAACGGCCGTGGACTGGCGAAAACCGGCGAAACAGCGCGAGAAACGGGGAAGAGGAACGCTGTGGTCGTACGTCATCCATACTGAGATAAAAAGTTTAGCACTGGGTGTTGGAGAACGCAGCTTCCGCCGGTCGAGACGAAGGGGATTCTTCGAAACGCTGCGAGAAAATTGTAGAAAACATTGGAATCCTTCCATCGTTTTCTCTAAGTTAAGAAAATCGTGAAGATGGACGTTTTCCGTATTGCTATAATTAAAGCTATCGTTTAACCGCGAAAAGCTGTATTTCGTTTGAAAACTAAGCTGAGTAAGATGATAGAGGAATGCAAAAATTGAATTAATTAAGGAAACAATATTTAGGATATTGTGCTGATGTTAACTACAAAAATTGCTGTATCGTGGCTTTGCAGACCGATTCTACACCGTAAAGGTCCGCATCGCGACGTCATGGTGAGCGCAAGGGGTGACTTTACCCCCGTGCGATCGATAATTATTGATCTACTCATCGAATTCCGACAATCAAGATCCATAACAAGATGTACAACAACTGTTAACACCACTATGATACTCTTAAAAACAATAAATTTTCACCAAAAAATTGTTTAAAGAATTTTTCTAGGCAAATAAATCTTTTTAAGAAAAATAAGACACGAAGTAAGTAACAAAGAGCAATGAAAATTGCAAGTTGTTCGCGATCCAACGCGCCTAAAAACTGATCGGAACCCACGGTGAACTCCCACGGGAACAATATCTGAGGAGAAGAAAACGCGGAAAGTTCTAAAGAAACGTCTGTACTGCGAGGAACAAGGAAAACAAAGTTACGACAAGTTTCTCGTGGCACAACCTGCGTCTTTTGGCCTCACAGACTTACTTTTGACACAGAACTTGTTCGACGTGTCGCTAAGTGCCACAGAGACCTATGAACGATTTTCATTGTCTTCAACCATAAAAGCGATCGAATTTATAGAATAAATAGCTCGAAGTTCGCTACGTGATTAACACAGTGAACTGATTGAACGATGATGGCTCGATTAGCTTAGATCTATGATGTTTGGATTCATCGTGGCTACAATTTTGAAATATAAGAAGCTACTTGATGGTATACAATAATATATTATATGACTAATATTGTGGTTAATGTTATTTATATTTGAATTAAATCTAACGTTGACGAAGGCTTAGTTTCTTAAATCACTGTGACTCTTTCAAACTGAAGAAAGTTCATTAGATAATTAGTACTGAACTCGTGTTTCTACTTGTTTAATTAAATTAATTAAATGCTGATTACTTAAGTTCACTGCGTTCGCCTCGAGATTTCTTAATTGCGAATCAATTGGATTAGTTTTTATTTAGCGAGAAAGAACAGGTTTCAGTTCCTTTTACGATTTTTTAAAGCTTCTTTAGTGGAATCACTGGGCTGATAGTGATGGTATGGTATTTGTTAAACAAGTTGAGTGGAAACTGTGGGGATTAATATTTACTGCAGTGCCGCCATAATGAAAATTCAGCGTCCGATGTTCGCGAGGATATGAATAATTCAGATGTTATTAATCCGTTGTCTTGTAACGTAGATTTACATTTGCGTATTAATTATGGCTTAAATAGAAGCAAATATTAGCAGCACTCATTACCATTTCAAGCTTTTTCTATTCTACTTCCGTGACCTGGTTTTGCTACCATCTTAAGCCTCCGTAAAACGAATGAAAGACCATGATTTTTATATAAATAAAATAACCATCATCTACAGAATAAAATAAATAACAAGAAAAGCGAAGTAAGAGTAAATCTGACGGAAAATTTAAGTTAATCTTCGAGCTCTTGCATGTAAATATTCTGCAGATATTTTACGGGGAAGACACCATGCGTTTCGTTTAAAAATTGGTAAGTCACGTTTACAAAAAGAAAATTCTTTTTCGAACGCATAGAAATAAGAAATATTTATTCATTCATGACTTAATCCCATGAATTTTATGAAACTGACTGCTCCGTCTGAATATTGCAGCTTGTATTTTGTCATACATTTCTAATTTTCATATATGAGTGAGCATCCGCAGTGACCCGAACTTGATTTCTCCCATTTTAAAAAGAACGCTGTGTACAATTAATCACGATAAAAAAGGAAATGATATAGCAGCGATTTTCAAAGTGTATGATAAATTAACATTGTCCTGCTGCCCGCTGAAGCTTTTGAAGTCAGTCGAAAATAAAATGGAGGCGTCCAAAAGCAACTTAATTTGGATAATTCACTGGACCGTGCTCAGTTGACAAACACTTTAATGTAGCGCAAAATAATCGGCAAAAGCTTATGCGAGATTCTTTTAATTGGTTATAAAAATAAGTATGGTGCACGATTTTGTACGGGTCTCCCCTTTGGTACACATGACTGACCGAGAATCGATCAGCGAAAAATTGAATAATTATACCTGCTAAAGCAAAGGGGAAACATGGAGAGCGTCTATTTTTAGTAATTTTATGGCGTGCGTCAGATTTTGATAAATTGAGGCTATAAAAATGTTTAATCGCGAAATATAAACGCAAGACAACATTAATAATTAGATGCACTTGTTCAGACGAGAAATATCAACCCTGCGTTGGAACGAGAAAAGGAATATCCACCCTCATTGAACGAAACGAAGATTCTTATGCGAATATTTAAAAGAATTTTATTAAATTAAGTTGTGAACGAATATATTGCTTTAGATAAAAACTGTTGACTTTCAAGTGAAACTTTCGTTTGCAGACGTGACTTTCCATTTCTACATTTTACATATACATGTAATTACATCTTTCATCATTGTTGTATATCAATAGAAATGGTTTTATTACATTAATTGCAATTTGAACCGTTTCAACTTCTCGCATTCCCAAATCTGGTACTAGGACACTATTGTCTTGTTGAAAGAGTTAATCAGTTGCATTTAAGCTCGAAAATAAAATAAAATATTTACATACGATTGAATGAAATCCTTGATGATCAATTTGGAATGAAAACGATTAATTTGGTCAAACGAGATCGATTTGCGAAACAAAAGTCGCATCAAGAATGAATCCAAACAGGCAGACGTCAATTAAATCGGATAAGGATACAGTTGGATATCATGGAAATTTCCTAGAAAAGTAGAGGTAATTAAGGCAAGTTCGGTGGTCAAGGTTAATAAACCCTAGAATACCGATACGCTAAGGCTCTGAGAGCTGCGTAACGAGCCATCCCTCTTAATTCCTCCCTCGAGACTACTTCAACTCTATTACAATAAGTACTTTGGAACAATAGCCACGGACAGAACACATTCTGAACGCCTGAAATCGAGCGTCGCTTTACGCTGTGTTATGGACGTCTACAGACAACTATCAATCGAATAAGTTTATCGATTCAATTAATAATGTTTACTACCTGTTTATGGGAAAACAAATTTTTTTAATTGAGGGTCAAATGTTTGCGACAAGCACGAATGAAACAAAATTCCACTCGTATTTGTGGTGAAATTTAATTCTTTAAAATCAAAACCAGGGCAAACAATTTATATCCCACTATTTCATGCGATGGTTTCTTGTTCTATCGCTTTCTAATCAATTAAAAAAATAAAAATTTATAAGGGATGCGGCTTCGGAAATGCGGCTACAGAAATTTTGCGTATGCATAAAACAAAAGAGAATCAAGATCGAAGCAAACAGTCGGACAAGTGAAGTGGCGTCCATTCTTTCTTGCTTTCGTTATTTTCTAAATGCACGCTGTATTTACAAGCTACAATATCGAACTGACAAATAAAGAATGCAAATCAATTAATACGCGTTCACAATATCACGTAATTTTTAATCAATTCGCGTGTAATTTCGTTCTACGTGTTGCGATAGAAATATATTAAATAATCGCCCGATGGAACGGAATTTTTTCCAACCGAGTGAAAGTGTTTTACAGAGGACGTATTTATTCAAACAGAAATTTATAAATGAATGAATGTGTTTATTCGACCTATAAATATATGCATTAATATGCAGCACGACACGATAAAAATGAGCACTTTGAACGTTTTCGAAACCACGGAGGTAGCGCATTGTGCGACGCGAACGCGTAGCAATGGCCATTCCGTGTGAGAAATATCTTCTACGAATCTACAGCTGGGGTTAGCAAACTGTTGCCCATTGGTCTCTCGTGGGACTCTTCTATGCAACTTTAGCTTTTTCCATTTGTAATTTGCTAACAGCTGTGAACTGAAAATTATTTGCATTGTCTCCATCGAGGAGCCCTCGAGTTCGAAGGCAAATTTTAAATGGCTCCGCTTCAGAGCTTTCGAGTAGAAAGGGTTAAGTATAGTTACTACATATTGCAAAAAAATGAATACTGAAAAAACTTTTTCCAATTTCCAAGAATCTAAATAATTCGGAATACTGATCCTTGTAATGTTGATTAAAAGATAACGACGCTTAAAATTGTCCTAACCAGGATGAAACAAAGAGAGTGATTGTGTCCCAATTACTTGTGACTACTATCTTGTATCTACTATTCTTTGAAAGAAATACTTCCTGTGTGCCTGTATAACACAAAGGCTCAACATGTTTCGCATACTCTCGTATATACCAACACTATGAAGATGGAAATTCGCTGCGATTCTGATTCAACGCGCGAACCTCCAATTCATCATGAATTGCACATTCACCGCAAAAAATCGTGCACCCTCAACACTTAACCATCCAGCAATACATTAATATGCTCTAAGTCTGTTCAAACTGGATGAGGCTCGTCGCAACGCACGTGCGTTATTCAAAATAGAATTCCACAAATAAAAGGAAAAGACAAACTTACCTGTCCGTAGTTGTCGAATCCGTAATTATCAGCGATCTCAGCAGCAGCGTCTGCTCCATCCGGCACGTGGACTGCGAATTGGTTGGTGAAGATGGGCGTCGATCGCGGCCGTGGTCCCGGTTCCGACTTCACCAGAGCACCGATCAACACAACTAACAACACGCACAACGAGCCCGCTTGGACGATCATTTCGACGTCCGATTAAACGAAACGTGGCTTCCCTTTTTCCCGGACACGACGCGTACACCCTTCAACCTGCGCGACGCTGAGTCAGCAAACTTCCGTTCGAGAACGATCTTCAAACTTCAACAAGGAGGCTAAATCTACCGCGAAACCCGACGAGACCCGTGAATCTACGTTTAATTCCCGTGTACCATAATCGCGATCGTCCCAACGCATCGACGCCAGCTGGAGGAAAAAGACAAAAGGGAAATTTTGAACGCGGCGCGGTCGCTCCTGGCTGCTGTTTCTCTTATCTGTAACCAAGAAGCAAAAGAAACAATTGGGATCACTTGAAGGGGAGAAGTTTATCTCGGTGAGCATTCCGGTCACGAAGTTGCAAGGATCTCGCTGTGTGACGACATTAATTATCGCGCTCTTCGGATAAATCGCGGAGTTTATTTCTATTTGCCGTATTTTCATCCCTAACCGACATTTTGGACGGAGGGGAAAGTTCTTAGGAGGGGAAATTTGTAATAAATTTCATTCGCAGATAACAAGAGTTGTTGGTAAGCTCCAATCGAAAGCATTTACATTCAGATCAATAGAACGGCGAAACTAGACTCTGCATGACTGAATGCAGAACTTTGAACGCTGAAAGAATTTCATGGAAAAATAGGACAGAATTTGATAACTTGAATGAATACGTTTTTTATCTAAGGCAACAATAGTGGTAATAATAAAAAACAAAAGGCAGCATGAATCTAGTAAAATAATTTCTTGTCGCAATTGTAACGATTTTCCAAAGGAAACGAAGATTGTTCCGTGTTTTGTTGTACCGCGATAAGAAAAAATGATGCAAGCTTTCTGTCTTTGTGCAATTATCCGAATGAAAATTATAATACAACAGTATTTAAAGAAATGACAATATTTTCTCTCGTATTTTCGCAACACACATTTAACGTACACACTTTACTTGGAACGCTATCTGCGTTTCACTCGATTCGGGAAATATTGCGAAAAATATTTTATACGAATGAAATATATAGGGTGCTCGTTTGAAAACTTTGAAAGCGATACATTTTTAGAAACAAGTTTAGATACAATTATTCGACTATCTCACGTTCGATTCACAATTGATTCAAAATGAATACCAAAATATTCCGGAAACCACATTGTTCGAGGAAGCACTGCAATTTAAAGCAATCAAGTTAAGCGACTCACTCTCTGCGTTACAACAGAAGAATAAACGATGACATAAGCAAAACTAGAAACTGAGTCCATAAAATGCAGACAATAAAAGAGCACGCTGCGTGTTGGAGACTAAAAAAGAAAGAAAAAAATGGCAGAACCGATGAATAAATCAAAAGGAAGTGGGAGGCACCGCGCTTGGAATCCCAAGAATGATTGTATGAAAATCAAGCTCAATCGATTTCAGTAAAAAAAAAGCTTCGCTTCGTGAAAAGTGACGTCGAACAATATGCACCGTACCCGGATTGTACAAGCTGGTTTCGAATTCCTGGCGAATGCCTGTGGGTTTCGAAAATGTACGAGCACCGAGTCCACTAGCCTCTCCAACGCTATTCCATCGAAGTGGCTCGATCTATGGCACGACCAATTGAAAGTGGCTGTGTCTACTAGCATCGGTTCCTATTAGACGACCGCTGTTTGCGTTAAGTCGCAAAGCGTAATTGCATGTCTGAAATTATGCTATTCTTCACGTATACATACACGCATGTACAGTCAGTCCCCGTACAACTTTTAAAACAGAATCGCTACAAATGACTAGAGCTTTTGCAAGAAATTTGAGCACGTGCGCATACAATTTTGCAATACAAAAATCGTACAAAAATCATGATTATCTCAAAGATCTTGAGATACTTCGCAAAAGAGATCCCTTTAAACCAAATTTCAGCGCAAACGAAAACATACCTTCCTCGTGTGCAAACTTCGAAACCATAATTGAAACAGATGCATTTCGGAGCTCAAATGAGGAAAACACTATCTCCGGATAATAGAATGAAATCTTCGCGTGGACCAATTGTTATCGGAGCGAGCGCAACCAGAATCGTGATTGCGCCTGGAGAATTTGACGGAATCGTGCCAGAATACGAGAACTCGTCGAAACATCGCGAGGATGGGACGAAAACAGTCGGTGATCTAATTTCGATCGCGAACTATCGGCGTGGCGGCTGCGTGCAGTCGCTCAACTTCTCGCTACAAGTCTGTATTGTCGACGGTTACCGCGAAACGAGCGAAAGGCCGATCGAACTATACACGAGCTTCGAGTTAACTGGATCCGCTTGCGAAATTGCTGTTCGATGCAACGGTCCAACGCTGCTAAATGGAAACAACGCGTTCCTTCTTTCGACCGTTGTTACACAAATTCGATCATTTTATCTCCTCCTAGCCTTCAATCTGACGAAAACAGTGCTGTTGCTCAAGACGCGCATGAAAAAAGTGGATAACCGAATGCGATAATGCACAAAGTGGAATTTATAACGAAGAAATTCACGTACTGCAACATCTATTAAAGAATTTTATAGGAATCAAACGGAAATAAAAATGTTCCTCTCCGTAATGGCGGAAACGTTCTCCACTGCTACCAACTTGCTACTTCGCTACTTTGTACTAACTTTCCGTAACATCGTACAACAAAGTTTCACGCAAATCATAGTGACTGCTGCTGGTAACGTCTCCGAGACCTCTGACATCGAACATCGAGCTACTTTTTCTGATACCAGCACGATCGGCTTCCGATCGAAAACTTTATATTTGCGCGGGAGCTTTCGCGTGCAAACAATCAGAGATTCCGAACGAACATCGAACCGTATCAACGAAGCAATAACCAGAGCGCTATTACCTAACGAGCATTCGTGACAAAGCTTAGAATTATGCCTGATGACGTCAATCCGAAAGTCGTCAACGTTTGCCCTGCAATCGTCGCTCCGAGTGATAATCTCTGCGCAGAGGAAGAAACACCATGAATCCCCCGATTAAACAACGCCGGACTAACTTCGTACACACGCGGTGACCGGATAACACGCGAGTCGATTGCAATTACGCGAGTGGAACATGCAAGTTTGTCGCGTGAACAGGAGCACGATTTTCTGTTCTAATTACGGACTAACTTGGTCGCAATTTAACGAACGTCCATCAGGAAACGAGAAGAAGAAAAAAAGTTTCCCTCGATAAGACTAAAAGTTCGAGCTCCACGCTGGAAATTACCGGTTAACGCGATCGCGACGAAAATTGTAACAGACCGCGCGAAAGCGTTCCTCGTGCTCGATTAAACGACGAGCTTGTAAGCTTTTTTTCTCTGGGAAAAAAAAGAACGATGCTTGCCTGACGCTACGATAAGCCTCGAAACGGGGAAAACCGTTGATACGCGCCACCGCGGTGAGGAAAATGCGGCGAAATTGGATGTATGTCAGATGTAAACGAATATTAACATCCTCGGTGGTTGAGAATTTATGCTATATAGTTTTGCGCGCGATGATCGGTTAATATCGATTTCAACGTAACATTTTATAAATAGTGGTTCCTCCTCATATTTGATAATTTCTCAATTACATAATCTCATCAAATCAATTAACCAATTCATTTAATTGAGCGGTTCGGCGGAGGAAAATGGAAATGTCCAAGAAGTGCAGGAGTAACTCTGTGGTGGTTATTTTAGGTGGAATTTGTATATGGAAATGAAGTATACGGACCGTAATTCGTGTATTCATTAGTATAGTTGTCACCAAACCGTCCAGACGTGTGTTTGCCCGATGGTGTCGTCATCAGCATCTTCTTGGCAAGTACGCGTGTCATCGGTAATTAGATTCAGCGCGAGACGGTTACTCACGACGTTGAAACGTGTTATATAGGAAGCACCAAAATATGTGCTTCTGTTTTAATTGTCGAGGAAGACGTTTGGACTAAATAGTTATTTTAATAAATTATCTAATAATTATTTAATATTCGAACGATGCAAATAATTTCGCTAGTGTACCAATTTATTTTGAATTTACCAGTTGTTGGTACCAGTTGCAGATTTAAGATTAAACGTTCTTCAAAGCGAGGAATCTTTGCATTTTATTCATTTAAAAATAATTTATTTGGATTAAAGAAATAATTATTTGTAAACTGAAATATCGTGTTCATTTTTCCGTGTGCAGGGGAGCATAATTTATTAATCTTTTGAAAATTCGTCTGTAGACTGATGATGAGGAACTTTTTCTTCCGCTAAGCATAAATGTGGGTGAGATTTATTAGATTTTCCAAAAAAAACCAAGTTTCCTAACGCACCGAACCATTCTATTCTTTCCACTGCCATTTACATTATAATACAAGCACCCTTACCCCATTTTAGTCGCACTATAAATTATGCCTCGTTCTGCGTACATAAAAGAAAGAACTATTCAAGCGCTCGAATACTCAATATTCAAATCACGTAAGCTAGAGTTCACGTGTCCTCAATTTAACCGCGTTTTCGGTGCTTTATAATAAAGCAAAAGGAGCTCTTGAACCACAAACAGTTCCATCTTTGCTCGTGTAGACTGGAATTTTTAAACAACGCTCGTTCAAAAATTCTAAATATTTTTTTGACAAAGTTAATAAACGGTAACAAAGTTAAAAATACGAACCAATGATACAGACGATTCTAATTTTTAATTTATGTACTGATGAGGTAAGAAAATGCTTTTAAAATAGTTCTCGAGTACTACAATAATGTTGCGTCTTAAAACGAAACAATCGAGCTTAATGAAATCAAGTTCGCGGACACGCGAAGAACACTGGTTCTTTGTACCAGTTGCGGATTTAAGGTCAAACGTTCTCCAAAGCGAGTCGAAAAAAATTCTTGTTCTACATTCCCACAAGTTTACTCTTTCTGCTCGGAGAAAACGCGTTCTACCAGTTTACGCGGCATTTATTTTGAAATATCATCCACAACGCTAACCTTATCCGTGGTAGCGTCCACGACGCTCTTCTAACAACGCTCGAGGAATTACAATTCCCTTACTTTCTACGGTTCCCGAACGGAGGGTCAGCGTAGCAGTTTCCTCCAATTATTTTGGACCGTGTGACGTAACGGTTAACGAAACGTGCCGTTTAATGCGTTATCAGTCGTAATTCCCGCGTTAGCCCCCTCCGCACCCCTGTTTCGCCGCCGTTTTCTCCCTTGACTCGCCACATTTATCGCGGATCCGGCGACAGGTTTATTCTTGTGCATTTTATCTCACTTATTTACCCCTTATCCTGTTACGTCACGCCCGCTGTACATTATGCTTTATAGCGGAATTTCATCATCGTTTGAGGAACGAAAGATGAAAAATCTCTTAACCCCGGCCGCGTTTAACGAGCCGCAGTATTTCCACGTTCGCGGTGGAAGTAGTAGTTTAGATTTATTTTGAATTTCTTTCAGAGGCATATACATCATTTATTCGTTTGTTCATTTTTTTTTTTCTACGGGACTTTTACGTGTGCATCTACCTTTTAATATGGGTATGAAATAGTATGATTGAGATACGCAATGGTGGAATCTTAATTAGAATTAGTTGGCCCAGTTAAAAGCATTGGAACACTTGATTTATTCTAACAAATGCTTGAAAACAGTTCTGATATTAACCGTGAGTTTCGGTAAATTTTATGACATTAAACGCTAATTACACATTCGGCGAAGAAATTAGAGAGCTGACTTTGAGGAAATGACAGAAATATTTGTTGTGGAACGAATTTAAAATGGACAGCATGTTCGCGCGCCAATCAGGTAGAAAGTTAACTCTGATTGGCTCGGGCTTGCTAGCGGATGCCTCGCGCCACAATTTAAAAGATACTCTCCAAGGTGCGCGTTAGGAACCAAAAAGAGTCTTTCTCCTAGTAAAAACATAATTGTACATACAAATACACAATAGAATCTGGCAGTAAATAGTAGTTAACAATAATAATTTATATCATGTAACAAAAGTTCATTCAATATCATCCGCAATCATTCAAATACTTTTAACTGGTAAAATACATAAATAATATAATTATATGACATGTATATGTAATATGTAAATATACATGCACATGTATACACATGTTTAACAAAAAATACAACAATATATTTCATTTTCTTGGGAAGGGAAAGAGGTTATGTTCGCAGCGGCGTTTTCAAATTACTCGAAATGTAAAACTTGACAAATTCAGCTACCAAAGTCTTCTTTCTGTCAATGGTAATTTCGTAAACTGAAAATTAACTTCCGGAGAAGTACTTTTTTGTACAAGTGTAACAATGTGTTTGTGAATTACGGGAAAAGAGCAATTTCCTACGTGTCATAAATCATAGTAATACATCCTTCAAATACTCTCCGTTTATCCAAACAATGGCATTAAGAAATCATTAATTCCAACCTGTCTGCAACTTTACACCATAAATTTATCGTGTACCCTACGAAATATTATTGTTTTCAGCGTTTACTTCTTGGAGCAAGAACCTAACCTTAACAACGCACGAACCACTTTGCGAGTCGTAAATTACACAACCCCATCGCCAAACAACGTTCGCACGCTTACTGTACAGTAAATATTATCGAAAACTCTTTAAACGTACCTCGTTCGTAATTTCCTGACTGTATACCGAAGCACTTTACTTGCGAATAAAATAATTTTATCGACAAACAGTGACCACATCGCTTGTTACATGGTAGAACGACAAAGTAACCTTAAGGGTTCATTTTTGCGTGCCGGTGAGTCGCGACTTTTGCTGTCATAACACGAAAAGTCACGTGGGATCGTACTGGAGAAAAATTTCACCGAGTCACGTGACAGCAAATCTCATGATTTATATACATTACCGTCACGTGAAAACGCACCCGTAATAATAACATTACGAACACGAGGATGTCGACCAATCCGATACGCGTATACAAAAAACGTCACGGCAACAGAAGATATTGCTTATATACAGTCATGTGACAATGAACCCATAATCTCCGCATTACGAACACGAGACGGTGGCTCATACGTAAACACAATACAATTCGAAAACTAACGGGGAGCAGAGAGAAAACAGAGCCTGCGGGCACAAGGTACACGTCCGTGTAAATACCGTTGACAACTACGTGAAACCAGTTCGATCAGGAAAAGGCAGCAATTTTTTGCCGCGATCTCTCGAGAGTACGAGGTTGCACGCGAACGGGAACACGCACCGCAGAGAAAAATGAATTCAAGCGAATCATCGCGAAAACGTGTGGGCTACGTGTTCCGCGAACGGAACGCGGAATCGTAATTAGTTTCTGGTCAGAAAAGAGCGTTAATCGCGACTGAAAGCTTTTTCAAGCCCGCATGACATCGCGATATTACTTTGGGGACGCGGCGTGCATACGATATACGCAATGTATATGCGGCGCGATGATTTTTCGCACGACACTCACTCGGCCCGAATTACACGCGCGCGCGGCTCCGTGAAACGCCAACGCCACTCGGCCGCTTGCTTTCGCAGCTTTTTTTTTCTTTCTGCTACGTTCTGCTTCGAACGCAACGCGTGTACCATTCCGTATGCGAATCACGGTCAGCTGTATTTTCGACGAAAGTGAAAGAATCGGGATCAACGACCCCTCCTACCACGGAGAAATTCGCGAAAGAATATTCGAAGCTTAAAATGCTGTACAGGTTGTGTTCGCGTTCGAGGAGCAACACAAAGAAATTTAGTGGAGAAAAAACTATTGGTGTGCGAGGACTACGTCAGCTGATAGATACCTATCGGACGCGCAATAGTTATAACCGGAAACACGACACGGACCACAAAAGTGACGAAGTCGAATCATACAGTCAAATGGTGATGGCACGCGGTTACATTTTTCGTGTAACTAATTTTAAATAAAATGGTAGGCTTACCTGTTCAAGTGTCGCGCGGTGTTGCAACTTCCCACGTCGTATGGTGAAATTCCAGCGGTCTCGCGGAGTGCAGCACAAATGTCACCTTTGGCACAAGATACAAACACGGAACGGCTATGTTTTGGCAGTGGTTCGCGGCATGTTCTTCCGGCACGAGATTTGTGACGAGGTTAAACGGATGTTGACATGTGCGCGACAGGAAAACACAAAGGCACCCACGCACTATCCGAAGGAAATTGTCAGAAGAACAAGGCCGAACTTTCGAACCGAACTACCGATCGTACCGACCACTAGAGGCGAAGCGTAGCACCGCACTGACTGCTCTCGCCGTTCACCAAGGCGATAAACAAACTCGTCGCCTCTCCCTCCTTCTCGTTGTACGTCATCCTTCTCCCTCCACTCGCCCGCTATCCCACTTCCACGAATAAACGTCGACTGCCGTGTGCCTCTGAACGAAATTTCGGTCTCTCTCGCACCGCGGCGTTAGCAATATGGTATGACCTCACTCTCATTGCCCTGTTTCCTTCACTCCGCTGTTGTACATCTTTGTTACTTTCCTTCTCTATTTTTCTTTCTTCTTCTCCGTCACTCTCACCATTATACGATACAGTGCTGCCACCATACTACTCCATCGGAAACCACTCTCACTTTGTCAACTGGTGTTTTTGATATTCTGATATTTTACGAACGATCCACTGATACCAAACGGTACGCAATGATCAACAGTGTTTGTACTTTCGAGAAATGCGAATGTCACACGCGAGAAAGAGAACTGACACGCGTTTAAGCTTGTTCCATGACGCGACAGCGCGTCATACGACATGTTTTGAGCAACTAACGTTCTTTACTGGTGTACGAACTGTATTGATATTACTAGTGCCACCTACTGCGACCAATTGTAACGTGACTTTATTTACGCGGAGAAATATTTTCATGTTTAAAATAAGAAAGATGTTCCCAATTGTTAAATAAAAGAACGTTCAATATTCCAGAATATATTATAGTTGTAATAAAATATTTCAACTTTAATCCAGTTTAATTTCCTACATTATCTTTGGTAGAATAAAGTGGGTGTTATAAGAATAATATTTGAAATGAAACTTTGCAAGAAAATGAGTTCTAAGATTCAATTACTACTATTTTTTAATTTAATTTGTAATTTCGGATATCAATTTCTTATCCCGTATTTCAATTTTTTCAATTATCACCCGCAAATAAATACAATTTCTAAAGGTAAACTTCATGTACTTTCTAGATGTCTATAGTGTGCAATGTTCCAAACGAAGGGCTTCGAATTAATTCTCTATTTGACCGCTGCTGTTGATGGTCTTTCGTGGCGGTAGTATTTCTCTTCCATTTTGGTGTGTATCTTTTCCGGGATATTATACATCATGGTGCGTATGCTTTAATAAATTCTCATAAAAATCAAAGAAAGTAATAGCAATCCATCAAAGAATGTAAAAATAAAATATCTGACAACAAACTATCAGATATTTTAAACATAAGAGAGGAAATATTAACTGTCTAAATGTCATATGACACTTGATTATCTATATTGCATGTTTTGAGGTTATGTGGAAGTGTTGTTGAAATTATTGAATATTTTGTTTTTTAGTTTGTGAACTGAATAAAAAATATATTTAAAATGGGACGAAATAATGATAATGATTCGATTTCAGAGTCGTGTCAGGACGAAAACGGTCAAAAAGGCCGCAAAGCTTATTATCGAGAAATATTATACTCGATTGACTATGGACTTCCATACGAATAAAAGGATATGCGAAGAAATCGCTATTATTCCTAGTAAATCTTTGAGAAACAAAATTGCTGGGTATGTATGTAAAGAACATTTGTTTTTTGTGAATATGTGTGTGCTGAACATGTAAAATAAAATAAATCCTATGGTAAGTGAATATCTAATGTTTTTGTTCTATTGATATTAAACAGATTTGTTACGCACTTAATGAAACGTCTTAGACACAGTCAAGTGCGTGGTATTTCTATCAAATTGCAAGAAGAAGAGAGGGAACGCAGAGACAACTATGTTCCAGAGGTGTCTGCTTTAGAGCACGACATTATCGAAGTTGATCCTGAAACCAAGGAAATGTTACAGATGCTTGGATTCAATAACATACCTGGACTCCAACTTACGCAATCTCAATTACCACCATATAGCAGACGTTCTTAAAAATTATTTCTTTAAACTAAATAAGATTGTTAGTATTGCATTTTCCAATAAAACTGCAAGCTGACATTCTAAAAAAACACGTTTCCCAACTGATTTTACCGTATTAAATTGTACAATTCTTCAATATATAATATGGTACATTTCAAGAAACACTTGAATTTTGTATATGGTGTTCAATCACAAATTGTATAATAAAAAGAACGTATGTTTAAATTTTAAGAAAAATGAACATTAACGATATTCTACAAATTATATAAAAGAATTTCGTACACTGTATTGAGAAGTTTGAAACACAAGTGCGCGTGCGTACAAGTCGGCCATTTTAATCGAATTTATTCCCAATTACTATATTATTTTTCACGGTATAAATTATAGCCATATACATACATGCTTGATACATACATAATTCAGTAAATTCTAAAAAAAGATTGATAAACATATAAATATTTAATACCTTTTAGCCTTCTTTAAATTATGAATTTTTCTATTTAATTTCGTTCATTTTTCAAATTTCATTCAAAACTTTTACAAATTTATGCAAGATTTATTATTGTTGTGAATAGTATTATCGATTACAATACTAAACTGCAAATAAGATTAGTAAAAAAAAATATTAAGTTTCCACGTTATTGATTTCTTGCTCGAATTATAATTGTACACCAGTCTTATGTACAGAAAATTTAATGTAGGTACTTTCAATAGTTGCAGTCATTTTCGCTTTTCATTCCACAAATCCAACCTCTCATTTTGCATTAAATATCGCAGTCGAGTTTATCAGCGATATATACAGTTGCTTGTGGTTCGAATTTCGAAAAACCAGAATACCTTATCAAACTGAATTTAAGCATTAAGTTAAATATTTTGCATAAGGTAACGTTCGATAAATAAATACGTCGCCCTTTTGTAGCGCCCACTTGCTTGATTCGGACCTGGATAAGTTGTTCAGAGGCTGCGCGACCTAGCACGATCCAAGGCTAGGTAGCCTAGCACAACCTGACGGACAAAGCGAGATTGAAGAGAAAGAGTGAGAGAAACGAGGAGAGTAGCCGTAATCGCACGCCTGTGAATGTTGGAACTCTCGGGAGCAGGGAGGAGAGACCGTACAACCGGCGAGTCAGTCGACTATTAGTGGTCTGTGACTCTGGAGGTAGCCCGACCACCGCAGAACCGAGCCCGACGCAGCTCGGTTGCGTTCGGTCGGTAGTCGGGGCCAGTCGGGCGCTCCGCTGCTCTTTTCGGTCTGCTCGTTTTCCTCAGTCCGTCGTCGTTGCGCATCGAGAACAGTTGCATCCTTTCTTTTTTTTTTCATCGTCAAAAGCAACGAATAGTACCCATCTTTTTCCGCGCTATGTGACGGATATTACGGGGCACCGAGCGTACCCCGCCTTCTCTGTATATCATTCCCACCCCATCCTTCTGTCTGCTACTATTCTGCTTTGCCCAGAGAGAAAGAGAGAGAGAGAAAGAGCACGTTGTAAACGCAGGCACGTACATACGCAGGCACTCGCCGACGAAGGGGCCACGAGGGCCCCGTGGAATCGTGCTTAGGAAAACATGGAGTGTCCACATCTTGCTCAAAGCGTCCAATTCGGCGGTAACGACGTAGAAGCGAACTGTACGAAGGATCTACCGTTCGTCTGTGCAGGTAGGATGCACCTCATACAAAAGTCCATAACCTTTATCCTATATACTAGCAGCTTGAAAAAGGCGTTGTATCTATATAGAAGATCGAATCTGGCCCTCTTTCTCTCTACTCCTTAACCGATTCCCCTCGTCTCAGGTTCAATTCTATCTTGCACGTCGTTCTCACACGGCTCGATCTCGATCTTTCCTTCACTTCTATTGTCTCCTATCTCCTGTTGTCTCTTTTCTTTTGCGTTCTTTATCCGTTCTTTCTCTCTCTCTCTCTCTCTCCCTCCCTCTCTCTCTCTCCTCTCTCTCCTCTCTCGTTTCTCTCCTTACTCTTTCTCTTCCTCTTTCTCTCTTTACCTCTCGTGACCGAGGCCCCGGCCGTTCCTCTCGCGGCCTTGAGCCGTCGTAACCGACAAGATGAAGCAAACCATTTCTATTTTTCTTTAAACAAAAGAACCAAGTAGTGCATGATTTTGGAAACAACTGTAACGTACTCGTTTATATTTGCTTTGTTATTTCACAGTTAATACATACACAAGTATCGATGCTTGTTGGAAGCACAACTGTACGTAAGTTCGTACATATATATCGTCGATCGAACTCATCGTGCGAATACATACATACGTATCTCTCTGTGATATAGACACGAATGTACATGTATGAGTGCGAGACAAGTCTTGTAGGCGCGTGTGCGAGTGTACGTGGAAGTCCACTCTTCGTGTATGCGTGTACGTGCAATATAGTGTTGGTGTGTATTCGTGTCTCCGTTCATGGGTGTTACTTCTACGGACCGACGTAGAGCGTCGTGGACGTGCGCGTGTGCATCGTCCTGCTGGGAGTTCTCAGTATGCGGCGCGCTCGTCATTGGAAAATCAATACCAGACGGCACTAATCAGCTGGCCCGAGATCTGTCATTAGAACTCGTCAGATAAACGTGTTCGTCGTTCGACTGGAATATGCCCGTCTTTCGTTAATTTTCATTTTTTGTCCACTTCCGGCGACTTTCTTCAAGATTTCTCAAGTATAGATGGTCAAGAAGATCAATGAAGAAAACGTTAGCCTGATAATACTGATTCTTTGTTTCTAATGTGCTTTCCCTTCCAACGCTGGACGTCCATCGTTATTTTTCTGTTCACTGTTTCTGGCATTCTCTGTCTACTGCCCCTTTCTTCATTAACGATTCTCGTGAAATTGTAGTCATGGTTGTAGATAACAAATTCGTAATCGAAACTCGATTTGCTACATTCGATAATAGATGCTGTACCGGTTGCCTCTTTTCTCTTTTAGCGACCTCTTATGGTAGAACTGGCAGGAAGAAGCGTTTTACAATCGACAGTCTCGAACGGGTTTCATGAAAACTGGAGATTCCAGTCATGGCAGTGAATTCTTCCACGAAGAATCGATCGTTACGCAAACAGGAAACGCAGAGTATATTCCATTTTTGATTGTGACAGCTCTCTTATGTTATAGCCTTTTAGAGGGGAATCTATTGTATTTTACTAAGTCCATCTCGTTCGTTGCGTCGGCATGAAGCATGAAAGAGAAAGGGGGGAGAAGGGGAACACGTGAGTGGGAGGGAGAAAGAGAGAGAGAGGAACAATTGACAATAGTCAAGGAGAGAGTCGTAGAGCATTTCAGAGGTGTATAATTCTATAGCGCGACCGATGAGTCAGACGGTGTACTTTTTTGCGAACTTTCGATCGTTCCATTCGGTTCGAGTCGGTATACATTTGGTTTCCACGATTCATCGAGATGGATCCACGTGTACTCGACAACCGTTGCGTTCATCGTTGGTGGTCGTTATACTCTCCTGAGAGATCGTTCACGCTCGACGAATCGCAACGTATCCAGGTTGCAAGATCAATTTAAATATCCCCATGGTCTTGCGAGCAGAGCGACGCTGGTATATAAGAATTACCAAGCCATGCTCTCGCATCGAGTCACGCAGGAGAAAAATCGTCCCTCGTGGGCTATAAAAGAACCCCATGTTCCACACCTCTCCTGCCCCCTCCCCCTGCCCCTCTCCTGCCTCTTTTCCTGCGCTGCAAGCTGGTTCGGGTACGACGTTGCAAAATCGATAACGGCGTCGTTGCTAATCGGATGCCTCGATACGAGTCACATTGCTCGTGGAAACGAATTTTTCCGCCGTTTTTCTCTTTCTCCTGCACTACGACAGGGACTCTGGCGTTGTCGCCTTTCTTTATCTATGTCCTGTCGCTCGGACAATGCATCGACGAAAATTCTTCAACGACGCAACGCGTAGTAGGCGTGGCGAATCAAATCGTCCGTTACCAAGGCGAAAAAGAGATGGATAGATGATAAAAAAGACGTAGAAGTAATAGGAGAGGAGGATGGCAGCTCGTTAAACGATTGTCAGTTACTCATCAAGCGTTCTTTTCGCGTTTCACGTGACGCAGCGATGGGGATCACTTATCAGTGAGAAATCGGGTCTTCTTTTTGAAAGGTTGAGAATTTTCGGACAAAAGTACCTACCTACGTATATACGCGTCTATTAACAATTATCGTTTGATTTCGAATTTATGTACATTAGAGGTACTGACGTGGTCATCCAAGAATACACCATGATACACAATGTGTTTTGACGTTCAATTGCGAATTATCGCCAGTTTTCGGGGCATTGGTCATTGATTTGATGAAATGTAGCTCGATCATTTCAAGGTTTTTTCTCGGACAATGATGAAAAATTTAGTTGCAGCGACCCGAAGGAAACGTTAGTTCAATTTGAAAATTATAATAATTTACACAGTTGGTAGAAAAGTATAGTACTTCTTACACCACATTGTAAAACACACGTGTCTACCTGGCTACGACCTTCTAGAAGATTGGATTTCAGTTCGATCTTTTCGTGCGGCGAACCAACGTCTCAATTTTCATGCATTCGTATTTTTTTTACCTCTAACAATTTTACGTCTACCTCTTTTATTGCAGCGTACGCAGTTTGTATAAGTATCTAAGAATAGTCGTGCATATCTGTCGACGCGATCCCTCTTTCTCTATATCTCCGTAAACAACAAAGAAATAAAAAATAATCGAAAACATTTCGATTTCAGACTACCGAATCCTCGTGGAATCGGTTTCAGAGCACAGCATCTCGTTATCGATTTGTCTGAGCGTGCTTCTTTCTCGCACTTAATCGCAGAAATACGTATGCTCCTATGGAATGGGACCAATTAACCTAACGCACGACCCCAAGGATTACTCGCTTTTAAAACTACGAAAACGTAGCGTCTCTGTGTTAAAAAAAAAAAAAAAAAAAAACTAGCGTATAAAATCTCAAACCCGATAGCACTGCGAGACATTTCGTGATCGATCGACTGCGAAGGGGGTGTGTCGAACAGCCTTCTTCCCATTCACCCTGGTTTCACGCGTTCTCTTGAGAGTTACGTAAGCCGAGACGAGCCAAAAAGACAGCACACCAACTTGAAACTTGCGTTATTTCGTAACGATCGTACTTTATGCTGTACTTGTTCATTGAAGGTGTCGAACATAGAAAATGCTATTAACACAGCAAAACAGCGTGAGAAGAATAGAATAGTATAAAGTACTTTGCAAGATCTTCAAATTGATGAATTTGAATAATTAGGGATTTCAGTTTTAGACTTAAAAAGGTAACAATTAGGATCCCAAGAACGAGAGTGGTGGAAGTTAATTTTATCTCATTAAAGCTTGTATATACGTATTCGATGGTAGAGAAACAAAAATGGGAGTTCCTTTAATGTTACTCCTTAATTTTCGTATCGTTGCTATTTCTAATGTGCAATGATCATTTTTAAAATGAAGTGCTTTGTAAATACGGTATAGTTTTATCGAGAACTTTGTGTTTTATCGACAGTATGTGGCACGGAGAAAAGTACGTGGCTCTGTCTGTACTGTGGAGCCATTCACTGCGGGCGATACGTGGCAGGCCATGCATTACAGCATCACGAAGAAAATACTCAACATTGCGTTTGCATCGACTGTGAGAACCTGGCAGTATTCTGGTAAGTCGAACCCTTCGCTTTCGCCATTCTCCGCTACATAGATCAACGGTTTTATTTAGTCCTTCTCGTGTCAGTTGATACGATTTTAAGTCTCACCAATTCGGCTCTCCCCCGTTTTCTTTGTAGGCGGCAGCCATTTTTGTAGTATATTAAAGGGTAGTGTTACTCGATCGGTATAACAGTTCTACAATTTCACTTATCTTCTTTCCATTACATTTAAAAACTAACCCATTCCGATTTAAATGAGAATATTTACAAGGACGTGCACTTTCAGTTACATGTGCGACGAGTATGTTATTAACGACACGATGAACGGCCAAATCGAGAAGATACGTCGTGTCACCTTCCGCAAGGACGAGCACAAAGAGAACGAAGAGAACTGGAACACGTCGCCGTCTACGACACCGTCCTCGAGGAGAGACAACAGCGATAACGATAACGACGCGGACGCTCTGTGGAAAGCGGAAGTTGTCGTGAGAAACCTCCGGCCGAGAACGGCACGAAAGAGGCTACACTCGTTGGACGGTACGAGCGGGGACAATCGGCCGGCGACCAAGCGTAGAAGCTCGAAGATAACCAAAGAGAAGAAGGTCGTCGGCCTAAGAAATCTCGGCAATACCTGTTTCATGAACGTCGTGTTACAGTCGTTCAACAATATCAGCCATTTTTGCGAGTATCTCACGCAGATGCCATGCCTGGAGGGTATACCGTTCGACGAGCCGCCCACTCATAGAGGGCGCATCGTCACGCCCGGTCGGGCGAAGGAATTCATGAGCGACGCGTTGCTCGCAGAAGAGCTCAGGAAGGTACTGCTCGGTTTGAATCTGGGTGGTTCGAACGGCCAAGCGATCTCGCCCGAGTGTCTCTTCCTCGTCATCTGGAAGGTCGTGCCGAGATTTCGTGGCTACCAACAACAAGACGCTCACGAGTTTCTAACATATATGTTGGATAGGCTGCACACGGAGCTGCTGCAACTGCTGCCCAGACTGGGTCACGAACCACTCGGTCTGCGCGGCAAGCAGAGCATCGTCACAGCCGTGTTTGGAGGCACCCTTCTTAGCGTGGTAAGTCGCCGGGTCGTTCCCGGAGGAAGCTTTCAAGCGCTTAACCCTCGGAACGACGGACTGTTTGCGGATGCTGGACAGAGGCGGAGAAACGTCGATAGTCGCAGCCATCTAATTTCATATAACTATTGATAGTTATCGGTTACTCCCAGTTGACATTTCTCCACCTCTCATTTTGATCCGAAAAACAAATTATATTGAAAAGGGCTGTACACCAAAAATATGGATTCTGAAGTTTTTTTTTTCTATTATCTTATAACAGTTTTCTTCTTCTATAATAATTTAGGCAGATATGGTAGGCGAGCACAATTCACGACTTGAATAGCAATTATTTTTCATTCTAAATAAATAACTTTTCACAACATTTTCTTGGGATATTTCTATCAAATGTACTTTAAAGTTATTTGGTTTTCTAATGCATGTAAGTATAATAAGTAACTTGGCTCTCGTTAATTGAAAGCTGTTGGAATTGCATTAGATATTATATTAGTGACACGGATACTTGAGTATTCTACCGGTGACTACTTTTTATGCGTGACACTACGCGGATCGAAATGACCCGGCGCCCGCCAGGCGAGGGTTAACGCATTTCCGGTTACACTTTGTTATTCCAATGCGGAACGACGGGAGGGAGTGCCCTTTCCGAATCAGAATTCTTTTGAAGAGTCATTTTATTATTCATTTTCTTCTTGGGAGAAGCGCGGACAAATTATGGATCGCGTTTCCTCGCGCAGGTCCACTGCATGAACTGCCGTACAGATTCGAAGACGCACGAGCCTTTCCAGGATCTTTCACTGGACATACCAGACAGGCTGCAGAGACGGACGAAAGAACAAGAAGAGGTCTGCAGTCTCACATACAGTCTGACAAGATTTTTCAAAGTCGAAGAACTGGCTGACAGCGAATTGTACTTTTGTGACAATTGCATGGGAAAGCAGAGGTCCACCAAAAGGTTTTGGATACATAGGCTGCCTAATGTTAGCATTCATCAACTACATCATTTATGATTAGAATAGTCGTTGTACACTGTCGACAAAAACACAGTTATAGGGTATAGTGAAATGTTTTATTTATTTAGAATTTGTCTTTTCAAATATGCTTTGTCTTTCGTCTACTATTATTTTTCTTATTACTTATTGTCAATTTGCATATTGTAATACCTTTCTCCTTATTATCTAAGACTGCCATTGTTTAATTGTTATTAAAAGAAATAGTTTATAAGAAATGTAAGAATAACGTAAAGTATTCGTGCTACCATCTCAGTGAGTCGTGTGCTTGGATTAGGCAAATTAAGCAAATTATTTAGCTGTATTGTTAGCTGTTGCTTCTGCAGAAATAATATTTCCTACAAGGTTTTTGTCGATAGTGTATGGTTTAACTTAATATTGACGATTAAACTTTGTTCTAGGTGTTGTGCCTTCACATTAAAAGATTTAGGTGGTGCAATTCCTATCGTTCAAAAGTGGATACACAGGTCGATTTTCCAATGAAATCACTTGACATGTCTGCATTTACGGTACGCGGTATGAGTGGAACGAAATTGGGCGCTTCGAATAGCCACCTATATGACTTAGCTGCCGTTATTGTGCACCACGGTTCAGGGTACGCTTTAACATCCTCTCTTATGTTAATTGTATATAATATACAATAGCATTTCATTGCGGTAATATAATAAAGGGCGAATCAGAGAGATTTTACATTTAGTATTTCATAAGAAAATTGTCTACATAATAACAATCTTTGATATGTTATGTAAACCTGAAAGATGCAAGAGTGAGGCATTGACCTCCAACATGACCTTCATCTTCGGCATACATATACCGAGCATTAGTTCACCATATTTGCCGCATTGTAAAGCTCATTTTGTGCTTCACCATGCAACAACGCTTTAGTATTTACCTTGGCAATAAATACTGGTACATCCATTTTAGTGCTGGAACTGGACACTACACTGCCTTCGCTGTTCATGACGGACAATGGTTTCACTTTAACGATAGCTCTGTACGACCAGCTACTACGGACGCAGTCGCCAAGTGTAAACCTTACATTCTGTTTTACGTGCGAAAAGAGTTCTCCATTCCACCCCCCTTGTGACGTCGTTTCCCAAGTCAGTCCCGTCCTGATGGTGCGAGCTTCGACGACGATGATGAAGAACGCACGAACAAGAAGTAAGCGAACTCGAACACGAAGTTTGAACGGCGCAGTATAAACAAGGCTAAACGGAAGAACCAGAAGACTCACACACGGTTTTCTCAAGTTTCTAAAATCGATGGGAAGGAAGAAAATCGACGATTTTAGTTTTTCAACCAACTTTTGTTTAGCATGATTAAATAGTGTCGTTTATGTAGAATTTAATGTTCCGTTAACGATAAGCGATAAACATATGGATTTTAAAGAACTTAAACAGACATATTCATTGTGAACTGAAAGGAATCTATTGCTCACAACATCGTACAGCATTTTACCAGATACGACAGTGGAATTAGCACGATGTACGAGCATAATACTTGAAATCAATAACTCCAGTCCATCCTTGCAGTCATTCGAAGCGAAACAAATCTTTATTGTTCGCTAATGAATGACCCCTGATTACTAGTTTTTATTTAATACGTTCCTTTTCTATTGATTTCAATTCCTTCTTAGAACACACAACTAATTTTCTTTCTTACAATTATTGATTACACTATGTAACGTCTCTGTGGTAGACAAAATGCGTACCGATCGTTATTTCTGTATAGTGTGCGAACATGTAGGGACGTACCGCGAGATCTGAAAACTTCCTTCCCCTTTTTAGAAACGCCAGAAAGAAGAAGAAAGGAAGAACGTACTCTCGAGGCAGATCGCGGAAATGCATTGCCTTTAACGTCGATTTTCTTTATACTCTTTTTCGCTGGTCTCTCTCGGTGGTCGTTGACCACCTCCCTTCATCGAATCGATTAAATGCTCCTCCCGGCCGTGTAGCGGAATAACGCGTATCTCGTATATATAAATATAGTTTTAACTAAAGCGGAAACGACTGGTCTTCTCGATAGATAGATTTTTTCTAGGCTTAGAGTGACATCATCGTTATTTGCGAGGGAGCTGGTAAACGAAAATACCATATAGAGCCAAAACCACTCTGTTACTTCGGTAAACATGTTACCTTGTACTCTTGGATACTTAAACACACACAGAACACGTACACACATACACACGTGGCGTTCACATTTGCCACTCACGAACGTACACGCTCGTGCACACATGATCTCGTATACGCAAATCGTTTACATGTGTGTTGACAAAAAATACACGTATGCATGCATGTATGTATACAGACACGTTCTCTTTTTCCTTGCCTCCTCTTTTCCACCCCCTTATGGTTCGCGAAGACTCGATGACTCTTATGTGATTATTTAAAGACTTATTTTTTCTATAATGGTAACGATAATAAGTTAAAAGAAAAAAAAACGTAGCGAAGAAACGTTTTATTAAGGCGATAAAACTCGATAAACACGTATCCTTGGCAAAAACTCATACTTGTGTGCAAAAAGCGGAAGCGCAAATGAAGAAAAAAAAAGAAGCATTAAACAATAAAATGGAAGTAAGCGTGCAACACTATTATTGAGGATACATGAGAATATGTACGAACGACGTATAAATAAAGAACATGAACGACGACATACTTCAATTCATCTCGACTCGTGTTATTGATTCTCAATGTATATTTTGTTAATGAGTATCTATTACCTTTGAAAGAAAAAGAAACATGATGTTGAGAATATAGGTATATATTTAACGCGAGTGAAGAAAAAGTTTAAACTGTACAAAAAAATTGAAATATGATCATCGGATTTGTAATTCTACAAATATATATATACAAACAGAAAAACTGATCCAAAAAGGGGCTGTATCTCCGAGAACTTGTCACGCTTGATTTAGTTCAAATGTTGTGTAAATGGCTTCATTTTCTTCAATTTCTTGTAAGAAGAAATTGTAATTGAGGAGAAAATTTTACAGAAATGTTTTATCGTTTTAATGAATTTTGAAAATAGGTTCCAAGAAGCATTTTTGGTGACTTTAAAGTAAGCGAAAATCATTTTACTACTGTAATAATACACATTAAAACGTTTTTCACAAGTTTTGGGATCCTGACATTCGAGTCATCAAAAATCCTTTTATGTAAAACAAAGTTTGCAAAATTTCAGCTAAATTTAACGTGACAGATTTTCGGTAATTTCACCGAAAGAGGTAAGGCACAAGATTTTGTAATTCATCTGCGACTTTTTGTGTTAATTATAAAGATGAAATCCTTGTACCGATATAAGACTGAAGGGAAATGAGCGTCAGCCCTTGTTTATCTGTGACGAATCGCGACATCTCTTCTTTACCGATGACGAATTCATTCCCGACCGATATTTGGACATCGATCCAAACGAAATCGGTACGATCATTCGATAAAATCGTAAACAGAGGCATCCACTCTGCACATTCCTTTTTCTTCTAATACGTTCAGAATTTCTATTTCTAGTGTGCATTTTGGACGCCTTTTCATCTGATCTTTTCGGGGCAATGACTAAAGGACTACCGCGAAACTTTACTCGATTTCTCTTTCTTTCAGATGGAAGACTCTGCATCTCTTTGTTATCTTCCGAGCAGAATGTCCTGGCTGAAGTTTCCCGTGGACTTTTAACAAAGAACACCGCATAAGGGTCTTTTCTTGATTCTACACTCTCCTTGAGTTCTTCGCGGTCAGAATCGAGATCCTTAAACGTCTGAACCCACAGATCGTCACGATCGTAGCGCCTGCAAGGATTCCTACTACTCTCTTTATTGGACGACTTTTTCTCAGAAATTACCGAAGAGTTCTCATCCGGAGAGTCCGGATTGGGCTCGTCGTTGCACAATTTTTTATCCATACTCTGGTTTATTTTAAATTCACTTAGTAAAGACGATTCCGACCAACTGCCTTTTGAACTCTCGTATTCTTCTCGATAATCTTGATTTTCGTAAATAACGCTAGTTTTCGTTCTCGCATCGTCGACTCTTTTCGACTTTTTCCACCCAGCTGAGAATTTCTTCACAAATCGCTTCATACCGGAGGATTTGTTCTGGCGATTCTCCAGTTCGGTCCGCGCCATGTAACTAATAATTTCCGCAGGTGAATCCTCGAATCGAGAACCGGTCAGTCTTGTTATGCTCGGATGGGTGTCCAACTTGTAACCCCTGTCCTCCTCCTCCTCATCCAGATTGCCTAGACGGCCCTTGAACTTGACGGAGGCGACACTGGTTTTTTCTGAAATCGTGAAAGGAAATCTGTCCTGGCTCTTCTTCTTAAAGCGGCGTAACCTCGACGTCGAAGAAGAACTCGCGAGGACATCAAAGAATTTCTCCGATTGGATAGTTTTCGTTTGCTCGGAGCTGATGCTCCTTCGAAACTGATCGGCGGCCAGTTTTTCCAAGGAAAATCGAAGCTTGTCGCTGTTCGGGGCGATCCTTTTGCTTCTGGCAAATTCTTCATTCTCCGAGTCTTCGACAAACGTTCTCCGACAGCTACCGTCACCTATCTGGTTCCCGAATAAATTCGTTTTCCTCTCTTCACCTATTTTTTCGAACACTTCGCCCTCGTAAGTGGTGTCGAAGTATTTTTCCAAGGGCGTTATGTTTGGATCGAAACTACTGACTTCTTCGTCTTCTTCGTCTTCTTCGAATACTTCGCATTCTTCAGGTTCTTCGCATTCTTCAGGTTCTTCGCATTCCTCAGGTTCTTCGCGTCCCTCAGGTTCTTCATAATCTTCAGCTTCTTCGGTTCTTTCTGTAGTTTCTACCGAAATACCGTGATCTAGATTATCTCTTTCATGTTGCATCGAGTTGTCAGAAGAATTGGAGAATTTAAAAGCGTCGTTTGTCCTCGGAATAATCGATTCATGAGAGCAATCCTTTTCATCTTTTCCCTTGAAACAAGTTCTCGATGTGACATCTTCCAGCGTCAGTCTTGATTTTTCCGAACTTAACTCTTTATCGTGTTCCTTTCCAATAATATCTGTAACCCCATAGTTTTCAGTGAGTGGCAAGCTTTCACATGATCCAGAAGCCTCGTCGCTTCTTCCAGACTCAAACGAAAGTCTTTTAGGCGTCGATGAGTTTTTTTGAAGTACTTCTCTACTCGAATCGATCGGACTCATTCCTTCCTCACTCTTCTTCGACAGTTTGCTTCTATTGCTTCTATTGGTTGGAATTTTCACAGGGATCTTAGATCTCATGCATGTAACAGACGATCTGGAAGACGTTCTCGATGTCGTTAACTTACTCTGATTCTCGTCAGACTTGTAACAGGCTGGTCCCAAACGCTTTTCCGAGGATCCTGCTCTGGAAACTGTTTTACTATCGCTGCAAGTATTCTCTGAAGCGGACTTTGTTGTTTCCTGTCGCAACGTCGCGTTTGACAGCGCTCTGATCAAAGCTTCCTCATCGAAACGCCTCTCCGTGTAAACTCTACTTGTTGGCGACGGTTCTCGTGAATTTAAGACCAGAGTTGGAACATTTGCGAATTCGTTATCATTCGTTGCTGTGTGAAAATTCTTCTCAAGTGTTTCCACGAATTCGTCCAAAGAAAAGTCTTTCAAGGAGCAAGTTGCGCTTGGATTCTCGTTTGGGTAAGCTTGAAACTGCGATGGAGATGTGGTATTTTGCTGTTCTGGACTTTTAATCTCGTAATTCAAGATGCAATTGGATATAGATTGTTTGAGAGCGTTTGAGTCAGCAGTAGAACGTTCTGAATTATTTTCTGAAGATTTCGCGAACGTTGAAGCTTTCAAAACAGTTGTTGAGGGCTGCAAACTTTTCGGAGACGAGGGAACAGATACATTTTCCATTACTCGATACTCATCGACAGCCATCTTCTGTTCCTTTTCGAGTATTTTCTCATAACTTCTTCTTATGCTCTCCTCTTGGTCAACCGTTTCGTAGAGATTGTGCGAAACTTCTGGAATCGAACGAACTGCTGTTCCAAACAAAGACGGCGGCGTCTGTTTTCTGTTATAATCATAAACTTCGTCTCTAGCTGAAAAGAACATTGGTTTGTCCACGTTCGACGTATCCTGTCCGGTGCAATCGCTTCTCGAGCTGTTCGAAACTCTATAAAATAACTTTTCGCGCGGTGCTTTTCTCCAAGACGTCAACATTAAAGAATTTTCGAGGTAGTCATTTCTGGAGGAACTAACGGGAGTATCGTTCGAATTATTACTGCATAAATCTGGAGGTGTGACAGGAATTAAACGATCTATTCTTTGGTTCGAAACAGACGTAACCTCGTGACTGGATTCCGCCTCGCTACCGGAACTGAGGTTCTGTAATATCACCCCGTGACAAGGTCGATACTTGATGGTTGCAGGGTTACTCGAGGAGACTTTCGAAAAAGGCTGCAATTCGATTCTATCTTTCGTCGAACATTCGAATCGGTGAAGAAATGTCGGATTTCGTTGGGATCTAGAGGAATCGTTGGTCTCATCGCGTTGATTGCGATACAGACTAGGACTATTTAACGATCTTTCAGCATTACTCATTAACTCCTCGATCCCTAATGGCGACTGTGATCGAGTTTCCTTCCATTTATTTTCAACCAGCAATCTTTCGCCCGATCTTGGATCGTTATTAAGATCATTCATCGAATCCGAAATGATGGCCTCGTCGTCAGACTTCGAGACGATCATCGTACAATTTCTCGCGTTCTCCAAACGAATTTTTGCTCTTCTGCGCGATCGAGCGTTCTTCGCTCTCAAATCGGTCAACGATCTCTTCAGGAGTACAGTTTCCTGCTCTATTTCTTCTTTTTCAACGTTCTCCTCGATCCGATCGGTCTCACCTTGGAGGTAGAAGTCTCGTTTCCGGGACAGACGGCGACTGATGTTGATCACGCGATTAGCCAGGCGTGTCGCTTCGTTGGGCGATGGCAGATGCTGAAGACGCTTCCTCAGATCGGAAGGAGAACTTCCGGTGGAACTCGTGTCGCTTCTCGCGGCGTTCTCCTCGTCCTCTTTATTCGAACGATCTGCACCATCAGGTTTATGTCCACTGTTTAATCGTCGGGTTAAAGTCTTTGGAATTCAAGCGATTATTTGTTTTTCGGAGTATTCGCAAGTTCTTTCGAGTACGAACGATAAAATTTACTGGTAATCGCTAATCAAATACTCCACTTTGAAAAAACGAAGTTACTTCCCGAGTTAATTAAAATATATTGAACTATAATATTGAGTTTTGACAAATGTATACTTTAGAAGAATCTTATTGTAAAAGTAGACACAGTTGACACAGTGTACACAATGAAATTATATTTCTTAATACAAGAAGTTTCCAAGATTCCGCCAAAGATAAATAATTTCAAAATAATTTAACCAGTCTTCATCATCGTTGAAAATAATAAAATAAAAATATTTAACAGTTATTAAATTCTGGGTTTTCATATGGGAAAGAAGAGAGAACAGTGTTCCTACCAGCAGAAGATGATAAAGGGCTAGGTGTCTTTACTTCCGTGTTCTCGAATGCTTTATCATCGCTGTTTAACATATCGAGTCCATGGGGAACATTTAGCTGATTTTCCATTCACGGATTTCTGCGAGAGGTTAGCAGGACATTTAAATTGCTTCGTGCTTAGCATGATACAAAAAGAAACAGAAGAATGCGTTTTTCAGAACGAAGCAACTAGACTGTGAACATTTCTATTTAACAGACAATTCGCTATTTAAAAAAATTTAGGAAGAGAAATCGCAAAGAGGCAACTCTTTATCTTAATATTATCTTAATTACAATATTTAGATTGTTTTAATTGAATTTAACCAATCACGATTAAATGATTTTCTGTGGAAAATCTATTATGGTATATTAAATATGAACTTGATAAGCTCTTAGATGTAGTAAATTTAACAATAAATTAGTGAATAGCGAAGTAAACAACATAGACGCAGAAGAACGAACCGCAATGGCGTCCGGCGAAGGGTTACATATGAGGAAGAAGATAGTTTCACGGTTTTTGTGGCAACGCATTTGTCGTAAAAACAAAACTGAGATACTGTATTATTATTTCGTCGCAAGTATCTTTGTCAATTTTCATTTTCACTAGTAAACTCTGAAATAATTAACTAACGATATGGTATTCTTCACTACCAGTTCTAAGTTCATTAATGAATATCTCAAATTTTAAACTATGAAACAGTTAATAATTGCGTAATAAATTGTGTCAGGCTTGAAATTAAAAAATGAATAACTACTTATATGACAAATTTCCTTGTTTGGAATATAATCAATATTGAAGTAAAATTTAAACTAAACATTTCTAATCTAATTGTGTTAGATCGAAGTGGCAACTTGAAACAATAAGGAAAAAGATAATAATGAGTTCCATTAACCTCGATTATCAGTTATTTTTGTCCATAGCGACGGATCTTGCGGTTTTTGAAAAAACCTGCCATGTCCTGTCATGTCTGTATATAAACCGATAGTTGGCTAGTGTTTCAAGGGGAACGATACTGGCCTTCCGAAAGTGAACATCCAATTCCATCGTAGACCATAATCCGAATTTTCCTGGAATATTTGTCATAAATCAAGTTGTGAATTTTTGGTTTCCCTTTCTTGCAATTTGAAAAATTCTAGCCAAAATGACAAGTAGCAAGCCGAGTATTTTGTACTTGTTCGACCGACCTTCGGAACCAGTTTACGTCCCCAAGGGAGATGAGAAAGTCGCGTTCGATATTCCACCTAACTACTTGGTAAGTACTATTCTTCATACGGTTGTCCATTATTTGAGAATTAAGAGGAATAAACAGAAATGCAAAAATATTTGCACCTTTTACAAAGGTATATCTTTAAACGTTTAAACGAGTAAGTAGTCTTGAGTGAAGAAGTTTTATAATTAACGATTCCAACAATTTTTCCAGCCTGACAAATACCGACCAGTTGCTGCGCAAGTGTTCAATCGTTTTGGCGACGACACGACTTCTAAACTGCAGGTGAAGAACATCTCTCTTCCTGATCTGAGCATTCCAATGCAACTTGCGCGAGACAAACCATTTTCGCTGTTCATCCCAGCGCATCGAAAAATGGCTGCTCGATTAATCGATATTTTTATAGGTACGTACCTTTTTTCTTCTTTTTTCGCCTTTCTTTTCTCGTCAAGTCACTTTTAGTCGCTAGTCGCTTGGTTTTGGATATAACAGATTGCAGAATTGTTTGCAATCTGCATTTACGAAGCTAGACGATAAATTGCGTTTCATTTTCCAGTCAAGTTTCTTTTTCATCAACGTCACAAGTCGCCCTTTTTATACTACAATAAGAACTATAAATGACTCGACGCATAAGCTAATAATGCAATGAAACAGCAGGAATTGAAATAATTTAGCATCTGAATTTTGTTCGAAAACAATACATACTTCACTAATTTGCGTTTTACCGCGTAGGTATGCGAACGTACGAAGACTTCCTGTCCGTCGCGGTTTACAGCAGGGATCGGTTGAACCCAAATCTGTTTATCTACGCTCTGTCGGTGGCGATTCTTCATCGTCCTGACACGAAGAATCTTCCGATACCACCATTGACCGAAGTGTTCCCCAACAAATACGTAGATAGCGGAATATTTTCGAGAGCCAGGGAGGAAGCTAATTTGGTACCAGCAGGTTCTAGGGTATGTAGAAACAGTTTCTAATTTTTTAATTTATTGCTCATTATGATTATTTTACCCAGGAATCGAATGTTTTAGAAAATAAGGTTGATACTTATTATATTATTAAATTTCAACAATTTCTTCATACTTTTTTATTGATTTAAAATGCTTCCGAACTTCACTAACCCCGATTAAACTGAAATAAAAAGTCTAGATGACCGATTCGATACATTTCGTGTGCTTAGATACCAATTGAAATTCCAAGAGACTACACCGCGTCAGATCTTGACGAGGAACACCGCATCGCTTATTGGAGAGAGGACATTGGAGTCAATCTTCATCACTGGCACTGGCACTTGGTGTATCCGTTTGAAGGGGACATTAGGATCGTTAACAAAGATCGACGCGGAGAGCTTTTCTATTACTCGCACGAGCAGATCATCGCTAGGTAAATCCTCCACGTTTGGAAAGAAAACGCGTAAGAACATGTGTAAAACTTCGTGGCGATTTCAGGTACAATTGCGAACGCCTGTGCAATCGACTGCCTCGAGTGAAACGTTTCATCAATTGGCACGAGCCGATTCCAGAGGCTTATTTCCCAAAATTGGACACTCTGGTCGCTAGTCGAACGTGGCCAGCCCGCCACAGCGGCGCCGTGCTCAGGGACATCAATCGACCAGTGGACGATTTAAGCTTCGACATCCAGGATATGGAAAGATGGCGCGATCGCATCTACGAGGCGATTCACGCGGGTTCTATTATTGATATGAGAGGCGAGAGGATACCGTTGACCGAGAAAACTGGAATCGATGTGCTCGGAAACATCGTAGAGGCCAGCATTCTGACGCCCAATCGAAACCTCTACGGTGACCTTCATAATTTCGGCCACGTAGCCATTTCGTACGTCCACGATCCGGATCATCGTTATTTGGTAAGCATGGCATCATTATTTTGATTGGTATCATCGATTGATCACTATTTAGCTGTGGTACCATTTTTTCTTTTTTCAATTTCAGGAAAACTTCGCCATCATGGGTGACACAGCGATCAACATGAGGGACCCCATATTCTACAGATGGCACGCCTTCGTCGACGACATCTTCCAGGAGCACAAAAATACCTTACCCCCGTACACTGTGCAACAGGTTAGACTGAACTGCAAATTATTTAATTGAAAACAACGAGGGAAAAAGAAAAAGAGCGAAATTGAAAAAATGAGTAGAGTAGGCGTAGTAGGAAGACATAGAAATAACCATATACAAATAGCACAGTAAAATAATAAGCAGAATAAGTATAAAGATATTAGGAATTAAGAGAAGAAGAAGAGTGCGAGCAAATAAGTGTGAAATTCTAAATTTCTTCATTGTTTTATCGCATTCCTTACGAATTCGTTCCTTTCTTTCACAGTTGGACTTCCCAGGTATAGAAATAACAGAAGCCAGAGTAACAAGTAACCAACAGCACAATGTCCTGAGCACCTATTGGACAAAGAGCGACGTGGACATGTCGCGAGGGCTCGATTTCACCCCTCGCGGTCCGGTACTCGTTAGGTTCACCCACTTGAACCACGCTGATTTTACATACACGATTATTGTTAATAATCGCAACAACGCACCGAGAAGAGGCACCGTTCGCATCTACATTGGCCCTAGAGAAGACGAGCGCGAATTGCCACTCAACTACAGACAACAGAAGAACTTGATGATCGAACTGGACAAGTTCTCCGTAATGCGTGCGTTTTCAACTTCACTTACTGATTTCCTCTAGCTTGTATTAAAAGAAGTTTGTAACTTCTAAATTTAAACGCAACAAATGTTTTTTAACTATATCGACGTGAGTTGCAAAGAGAAAACAGGGTACTTCTATCTCTTCGCAGTCGTAGAATTTGCTGTTGTATCTGCTTGCAGTTCGTCCGGGGTTGAACACAATCGAACGGAAATCCACGGAATCATCGGTCACCATACCATTCGAAAGAACTTTCCGTAATTTAGATGAAAACAGACCAACAGGAGGCGAAGCTCTGGAGAGATTCGACTTTTGTGGATGTGGATGGCCGCAGCATCTGCTCATACCGAAAGGAACGAAGGGTGGCTACCCTATGGACTTGTTCGTCATGGTGTCCGATTATACTGGCGATGCGGTGAGTTTCTACTTTGTCACAGCTTGATATCTAAAAAATAAAGTAAAATTAGTATACAAATTTTATAAATTTACAATTCTGGAATATTAAATAGGGTTGTCTGAATATTTATAATCAGCGATTATTGTAATATTAACACAGGTTGAGCAAGACGAGTCACCCAGTTGCAAAGACGCAGTAAGTTACTGCGGATTGAGAGACCGGAAGTATCCCGACGCACGACCAATGGGATATCCGTTTGACCGTCAGCCTCGTCCAGGTGTCGAGAATTTAACCCAATTTCTTACCGGAAATATGGCGGTAGTCGCAGTGACCGTTCGATTTACGGACACGGTTGTTCCTAGATCTAGATCCGGAAGTATTGGGAACACGTTAAGCGTTGCGTAATTAATAATACACACGTGACCAGAAATTATTACTTTGTACGACAATGTTTGATGACAAAGCTCTCCCTATGTTTAAAATTGCAAAATAGGGAAAATAGTAAGAAGTAAAATAAATGGCGGTGTAAAAGGTGCAACATGAAAAATCTTAAGTTTATTAATTATTCCTTGGAATAAGAACTAACTTCAATTTTCTATTTACTGTTTCAATAGAAGGATGGACATAAACTATTCAGTGTATTAAATGCAAGTCGATGATCAAATACATAAATTTGTAAAAGTGGTATATTCTATAGTTGCAGATTATACTCTGTATCAATTACGATACATTCCAATTATTTATTATTAATTTCTTATTTTACTTTTTACTATTTTGTAGCTTGTAATTTACAGAACGTAAGTCTCGTAGCAAATAAGATGCAAATGTAAAATTAAAAAAAAAAAGAAATAAACTCGGAAAGTGAATTTAAATATATATATATATATTTTTTTTTTTTTACTGAACTACTGGTGGCGCCATCTCTCCACAAAGTGCTCAAACTGGTCGCACATCGTTACCGACAGCGACGTAAACTACTGAACGACTGGTGGCGCCATCTCTCCACAAAACGGTCAAACTGGTCGCACATCGTTACCGACAGCGACGTAAACTACTGACCGAATGGTGGCGCCATCTCTCCACAAAACGCTCAAACTGGTCGCACATCGTTACCGACAGCGACGTAAACTACTGCCCGACTGGTGGCGCCATCTCTTCGAAAAGCGCTGAAGCTAGTCGCGATAAAGTTTCGACAATCTCCCTAGAGATGGCGCCACCAGTCGGTCAGTAGTTTACGTCGCCGTCGGTAACGATGTGCGACCAGTTTGAGCACTTTGTGGAGAGATGGCGCCACCAGTCCAACTCCATCTGAAACCCTAGCGGCGCCAAATTTGAATGTATTAACCAATTATTTAAATACTTTAAACTTTAATTGTACTGACACTGACCAATTATTTCATTCCTTTGTTGCAATTTATATACTATAAACTTTTATAAACTTTCGCATTTATGGGATATGAGAGTAATCCGTAGAAACTTGCTACACAACTGAAAGTTTAATGAAACTCTTTAACCAGATTTAAATGATAATAAACTACAAAAGTAAAGCAAATTAATTATTATAATTTATGATACGCACAAATCCATTTATAATACATCTTATAACTAGAACTTAAGCAAATTATAATACATATATTAATTCTAAATTTTTTCTAAATTTATTTTTTGTTTAAGTTAAGAAGCTAATGATAAAAAACGCAGTACTAGAATATTTTCAAAAGTAATGTATAAACATTTTGCATACAATGTGCTGCATATAATAAAAGAAATGTAATGTGCCTCTGCCGAAATCTCATATTCATGGCAGTAACCAACAGGAGGCGGTACGAGTGTTGAGTGATAGTAGTGAGGAATTTGTATACGCATTTGCAAAATCAGATTGTATTTTCAGTGACTAACTCTGTAGAAATCAAGATGTGAAAAATGTACACGAAATTCTGTAACAATGAGAAACTAATTCAGTGAACGTTTACTTTTGTTTATAGTTTCGTATCTATAGTTTTCAAGATTAGTTTATCTTTTAAATGAAAAAAAAAATTCGAAGTGGAATAAAATATGACAAATATAAAATATTTTATAAAGATTCTTCTACTATTTAAAAATTATAAACATTGAAAACACTTTTGCGATATCATATTTAAGACAAGTGTTAATAGATAAAATAGTGACTGCAATCTTTATATATATATATACTTATAATAAAAATTATAAAATTATATCTTTAAATTAGATGCTTATTGATACCAACAATTTGTAACAAGTAGCAGGTAAAAGTTTACTTTTATCTGCAATGTACTTTTCCTGTCCTCTTTTTCATAAATAATTATATAATTAAGATGAAAGTATGTGTATGTAATAGTTGTTTAAATTTTATGATAATAGAAATGCCCTTATCAAATTAGTATCATTTTTCAGGATGACTGAAAAGTCTGGATGCGGTGAGTTACAACAACTTGTTCAGGAAGAAGAATGTGAGGAACCATCAAGTCAAGGAGGAGAAGCTACACCACCGTCGACACCAGCAAGGTCTCATCATCCAAATAAAAATGATACACATAGTTCGCACATATCGGTATGGAAATTTAGCTTCTTCTATTTTCATATTGCTTAATTCATAGACAACTGCGGTACAATCAATTTATTTTGAAATTATAATCTGTTATTTTATAAAGATAACTAAATACGTGATGTTTATCTCTGTTATTTTTCAGCAACAAGTGTTATGGGAAAGCAATGTACAAACATCCCCCATTGTTAGTAAAGGAAGTTCTGGTCAAGCAACGAGTCAAGGATCTATGGTTTCTGGTCGTGCAGTGAATCTCTCAAATCATGGCAATCAGTCACGTCTAATGTACATGAATGAGAAGGAAAAGCAAAGATCAAATAGACCAGAACTATCAAAAATGAATCGCCAACATAGAGGTGATTTTAATACTACTTCAAAAGTACCAGAATAGTTATGAAAACAGTATAACTTAAGTATGCTAAAAATATTAGTAGCAACAGTTAGAAAATAGATTATTTAATTTATTTTTCATTTATGCAAGGTATCCTATGAAATTAAAGCTTAACATAATGAATATCATTTTGCTTAATTTAAGTTACATAATATTGTTTTAGAATCATAGGCTGTTCTTACATAACATTATGTGTACCATATCACTTTACACTAAATTATGATTTTTCCACATTATGTTTCTGTTTTAAGTATTTTTATGTTTTCATTGGATTTTTTGGTTGTGTTTTGGTGTCATAAAAAAAGCTATGGCGCCATGCAAACATCATTGCTTTTTGTCAGAGGTACCTGATGTTCGACGTATGGAACAAGCTTTATTACAGCTTTTGGAAGATTTTCATAGTGGTAATTTACGAGCATTTGGTGTGTATAGTGTACTTCTTTTATACATAAAATACAATTTACATTATTTATATTTCTATAAACTTTATTTTAATACAGGAAAAGATTGTAGCATGGAGCAAATGACACAAATACGCGAACAACAAGAGCATTTAGCTAAACTTCATTTTGAACTAGGTCAGAAACAAGGAATTGGTGGAGAACAATCAGGTCTTCGACATTCAAGTGCTAATATGGATCACTTATTGGAACGTCTCCAAGAGCTTAGTGTTAGCATTGAAAAATTACATAGTAAATAAACACAAAATATTTATGAAATATACAAATTTTGAAACAAAATATTCAAGCAACCAGAGAGAAATAAAACTGATTAATATAAAACATACAATATAATGAAAATGTAGGTATAATAGACTGTTTTTATATTATGGAAATCTTTTATGATATTGTTTTAAAGCAAAAATTACTTTTAACATTTTCAAAAATGAAATCAGTTTAATCTTTTATTTCTTAAAATTAAAGTTTTTGCTTATTAAAATAATCTTGTTAATATCTTTGTAAATTTATTTTTTTAATAAACTTATAACGAAAAGTGAATAATATTTAATAAACAATAATAAATAATCATATACTGGTTATGTGTTGGTTCAACAAAATTGGTTTTCGAAAATTGGCTTCATTTACATTTGCTTTGCCATAAAAAACTATAACTTGGAATAAAATTTCCTCAAAATGAATTATTTGTCACATATTTAATATGAATTTTATGTCTACACCTCAAATTCAGAAAAACTGTGATCTCTACAAGTCAAATTTGCTTCTACATACTATCAGTCAATTAGTCCAATATGATAATTGCATGCACTTTGGTCATAACAACAGTTGCATATTTGGTTTCTTTTAAACTTGACTTTGTCTTTCTTTACACCTCCACAAGTCGAAACCGTCTTAGATAAATAGAAACTTTGTTTGTTGATCCTCTCTCACTTAAAAACTCTGTATATCAAACCTTTATAATTTGAAAACTTTTCCCTTCCTTTGAGATATGAATTATCAAGATTTCATTGTTGCTTATTTTACTTTAGATACATTATTATTAATTGAAATTAAACACAGGTATGTCCATTTTCTTTATTTATAATAACTCTGTCTACTTTCTTAAATTTTATAAATATTTCAATAGTATTTTCAATATATATATTTCTATTATTTTATATCTATATTTTATTTGATATCTTGTATAGCGGGTATTGTTATAATATTAGCAAAATAGATTAAATTATATATTTAAATATGTATTATGTTGATGTGACACTAGCTTCGAAAGATGAATTATAAAATTTGAAAAATGTAAAATATAAAATTTTGTCTACTCGAGGTACTGTTTTGCACACATTTTTAATTTAATATTAACTTATGTTTTAATGTCATTTAGGAAGAATGAAAAATATATTTTGTAAATATTCGTCTGAAAAACATATTTTTCTCCACGTTATACATATAATTTATTATAGCTGATTTATATAAGATTACTATTTTTGCAATATGTTTATAATTTATTTCCTATCATATTGTTTCTTTAAAAAAAGTTTATTTCAAAATATAATAAACAAGAAAATTAATTTTATATGATCTGATGGGACTGAAAACTTTAAATCACTGGTATTTAAGTTATATAATATACTAATATAGTAATATACATACCTATTGTAAGAACAAAAATAGATTATTTCTGTAATAAATGAATAAATGTTTTATTTTATTTAATTATTATTGTTTACTTCAAAAAAGTTAATATATTCGTTCGCGATAAAAAACGCTCATTTAACACAATATATTGTTGTTATAAAAATGATGCAGTAAACTAAGTTACTGAACATAATTAAACTTTCTTTTAAGATAAGTGAAGTACACGCAGGATTCACGAAACAATTGTTTTCAAATGCGATTATTAATGCAACAATCTGATTGCAGAAAAAATTTTTGAGTGAAATATAAAGATTGCGTCTTACAAAATGTTTTGGGCACGTGTTACTTAATTTTAAATCGTATCTCAATTGATTTCAAATATTCGTAAGTTTGTATGAACAATAGTCATTTCCGTTACCTTGCAGTGTCTAAACTATGTTTCGTACAAGGAATATTAGTCCCATGTAATTTAATCGCTTTGGATATGCAACAAAAAGATATAAACAGTTGAGTGTATGTATAAAAAACTGATACTTCCATTTATTCTTGCATCACCTGTTAAATAGGACTGATCTTCAATGTTTTCTTTCCAACCTCATAACCAGGTTCGTATTATTATTATTCTGAAAACTATAATTATATAAGGACTGTTATATTTAGTAGACTTAATTAATATATACAATATTTTACATATTGTAATGTATCTAGCATGTGTATACCTTATAATTTTCTCAAACTTGTCTTTGTAAATTTCTATTTGTTTCATAACCTCATATTTCCTGATATTGATTATGAATTACATATGTTTATAGGATTGTTATTCTTCGTTTTTTCCTTTGGTTAATGAATTTTTCTTCTCTATGTAAATAAAGTTCATTACGTGCATTTGTCAATTACATTGTTTAGTATCCTGAAAATTATAAAGACAAAATATTTACTAGGAGGTACAACTCTTTCTTTTTATTTCGAAAAAACGAATATTATTTAACATTTCTAGGTGTTATATCATCTGTCACAGTTAACTTCAGTAGTTAGTCCAAAATCTACATCATTTTCTACTAAAGTTAAGAGACAAAATGAATTTAAAAGAACTATGGATATCTCCTCTAGTAGCTTGTCGGAAGTAAGATATTTTGATGATACATTGCACAAAGTTGTAAAACAATCATTTATTGATTTTATATTTATATTTTAGGCTACAAAAAGTTACATGCATATGTTAATAGACAAATTAAACATGTTCAATGTAATTACTATGTTTGACATCAAAACAAATAATGTTTTGGTAGTCTTAGATCAACTTTCCATGAAGATTTTTAAGAGAAATTTAGAAAAGAATAATAAATGGAAAGTATCTTATGTATCAGGATTAAATTTTACAGAAAACAAACAAAAATTTCCTTGTACACCATTTACCGAAGAAATTATTTTGCCTACTACGTGTTTATCTTCGAAGCAGCATCACAGAATGTTATGTACTTTTTGTGTTAAAAATCCATTTAATTACCATGTACAAATCCGTAGTTTTAGAACAAAACGTAACATAAGTGCTGAAGTGGACAAAAAATCATCATTTATGAATAAATTTAAAAAATGGATCGGTTACTTCTCTGAAAGAGTAAGATTATATATTACTTATTATTTATATTAATAACATTTTATATGTTTTATAAATAACTTTCTTATTTCATAGAATTCAGCATTAGCTCAAATACTGAAAGAAAAAGATCCTGAGGTGATTAAAAGTTTATTAAATAATACTCAAGTGTCACCAGAAGAACATAAAAGAATTACATCAGCTTTTGTAGAAGGGTATGAAGCCGGGCTTCAACGTCAAATGCGTACAGCAAATTTTGGATGGCATAAAGTAATGTTTAGCTTACTAACAGGATCTTTATTAATAATGCTCTGGTATGCAGGTATGTTGATTTAAAGATATAATAAAATTTCTATACTAATCAATTTATATTTTTAAGAATTTATCTTTATTTTAATGCATTTGTGATTATTATGTATTATTATTGTCTAGAATCACAAATATTAGTATTAAATATGTTTGTTTATAGTAAATATGTAGTTACAGTGTCTTACATTTTTAAGATACATGTATCACTGTATAATAAATAAAAATAATAATGTATAATAATAAAAAAAGATAATTCTTCACATTTTTTTGATGTTACAGTCTATACATTAGGAAGTGGACTACGATTTTCAATGGAGAATACAAGATTTAGTCCAGAAGAAACAGACATAACTTTTAATGATGTTAAAGGAGTAAGTTAATCATTAAAAAATTGTAACATTGAATTTCCTTATAATCTAAATGTGTATTCACTTATTTGTACATAATTAGGTTGTAGAAGCTAAACAAGAATTGAGAGATATAGTTGAATTTTTGAAAAATCCTGAAAAATTTTCTGCAATTGGAGCAAAGTTACCTAAAGGTGTATTATTAGTAGGACCACCAGGAACAGGCAAAACATTATTAGCTCGAGCAGTAGCTGGTGAAGCAGGTGTACCATTTTTTCAGGTAGCTGGTCCAGAATTTGATGAACTTCTGGTAGGACAAGGTGCACGTAAAATGAGAGAGTTATTTAGTAAGTTATGAAGAAAATATTAAACCGAAATAAATAATGAAAAGTTATTTTAAACAGTGTAACCAGGAAACATAAAAAAATATCTTTTAAGAATGTTACATGTTAATACCCTTATATGTATTATATGTTATCACACATAATTCCCCAACAAAAATATTCTAAAATGTTTTGTACTAGTCCTTTCACAGTTTGTTACTTCTTTTCAGAAATAGCAAAAGAAAAAGCACCTGCTGTAATATTTATAGATGAAATTGACTCAGTTGGTGCCAAACGAGTAAATTCAACTCTTCATCCATATGCAAACCAAACAGTAAATCAATTACTTACAGAAATGGACGGGTAAACTAAAAGTTTTTTTTTTGCAATATACTACAATGATTCTGTAATTATTATATTTACATGATTTTAACATTGATTCTAGTGTTATTTTCTTTATTATTTCAATGATATATTATTGTACATATTTTTAAGAATTTCTTATTATTTCTTTTAATATATTTTCGCAAAATATATATTGTGTATTATAACAAGAAGGACAATCTACAATCAGTAAACAATATATTCACTTAACTTGAAGTCATGGACATAAACATAGTATAGAGAGACAGTTTCAGTTAAATCATACAAATTTTTTCTCAATTAATTCTCTTCTTTTACTAAAAGAATAAATATTTATGACTTTATATAACAATTGAATTTATAATAATTATTAGGTTATGTTTTAATCTCATTGTTGTATACTTCCTTTTGTATAGATTTCTTCAAAATGAAGGCGTTATAGTATTAGGTGCAACGAATCGGCGCGATGATTTGGACAAAGCATTAATGCGGCCTGGTCGTTTTGATGTTGAAGTTATTATTGATATACCAGATTATTTGAGTCGAAAAGAAATTTTTGATTTATATTTATCGAGAATATTAACACAAGATGTTGACGCAGATTATTTAGCAAAATGTACTGCCGGATTTACTGGAGCAGATATAGAAAATATGGTATTTGTTTCCTTCATGACTTTTCTTCTTTCATTAAAAATTGGAGGAATTTTATATTGTTATTGATTTAATTATGAAAGGTAAATCAAGCAGCTTTAAGAGCAGCCATAAAAAATGCTGAATATGTGACGATGAAACACTTAGAATATGCTAGGGATAAATTAATTATGGGTCCAGAAAGAAAATTAAGAATTAATGATTCAGAAACTAATAGTATTACAGCTTATCATGAAGCAGGACATGCATTAGTGGCATATTACACTAAAGATGCGCCAACCCTACATAAAATTACAATTATGCCTCATGGGCATTCTTTAGGTCATGTAAGTAGTACAAGTTAGTAATTAATTTTGTAGTGTCACTATTATAAAATTATAATCGGAAATTGTTACATTTTAATTGCAAATGCAATTGTTACATATTTTAGACTGCATTTTTGTCTCATAAAGATGATCTTCATGTAACAAAATCTAAATTATTGGCTCACATGGATAGTTCAATGGGTGGTCGTGCTGCAGAAGAAATAATTTTTGGACCTGATAAAGTAACTATAGGAGTACAAAGCGATTTTAAGGTATTTTCATATAATTTCTAGTCGCTGCTGTAAGTCTTAATAGTAACATTATCCAAATATCATTACAAGTTAGATACTCAGAAGAGAATTACTATAACAAAACAGTGTACTTATTCTACTCCCCTTGAAAAATACGATACCTATACATTTTCAGTTTTTTTTTTCTAATTTTTAAATTATGAAATAATACTATAGTTAGGATAATACATTATAACAAGACAAAAACCGTGATTTATAACAAGATAATACTACATTTTTCAAATAACAAAAATTCACTAAAAATTGTGTGTTTTGAAAATATTAGTATTTCATTGTATTTTAATTATAATATATAATAATATTTTTTAGATTGCAACTTCCATTGCGGAACGAATGGTAAATTTATATGGCATGTCTGAAAAAGTTGGTTTTGGAGTACGCATGAGGAGCGACGTAAATGGATATCAAATAGGACCTAGTACAAGTGATCTTGTCGATGATGAAGTGAAACGTCTTTTACAAGTAAATTTTGTTTAATGTTGATTTTATGTATTATTTCCTAATCCTTTGCACGAACAAATATTAATATTCTTTTTTCATTGTAGGAATCATATGATCGTGCAAAACAAATATTGCAAAAGCATATGAAAGAACTTAACAAAGTTGCAGATGCTTTACTTAAATATGAAACACTAAGCTATAAAGATGTGAAAGCTGTAATTAGCGGAGAAAAGATTCCGATTGAAACTTTAAAACCTCAACCACGAATTATAGACCCAACCGAACATGTATTATAACTAGGCATACCAAAATTCAGTTTAAAATGATAACTACAATAAATTATTTGGTGCAGTATCGTATTTTACAATTGCTCTTTAATATTATTTTATCATTTTATAGGCATAGGATTTTAATTAAAATGTATGATATACTTTTCAACTTTGTAATGCATAACTTTCTATTCTTTATTTAGTTACTTATTCCTTTCACGTATGAAATTTTATGTTACTTATTAATATTTTTTTTTTTTCACCTATTACTAATTTACAAAGTCTCCATTGAAAACAAAAATTGAGATAATATAAAAATATATTAAAAGCTAGTATAAATATGAAAATATATGTATATGACCGCATACAGAGTGTTAAAAAAGGGATCCAAGACTTTAAGGGCTTATAGTACTCGCTAAGCCCTTCTTGACATACAATTGATTTTTATCATATACGAATATTCAATATTGTAAACGAGTTTCTTCTAATAGAAAACATATCTGGTACACATCTGGTACAATATCTATGATGTATAAATGTGAGTTTTGCATTGAAGTAGAAAAAGAACATGTCAAACATATACTATTCTAGAACAAGGAAGGTTAGTAATAATTTAACAATCTTGATTCAACTAATCTTCAGCTAATGTAGTTTTGAATCAATCTTTAATTCAAAGAAATTCACTCATGACATTGAACTCTAAGAAATTAGAAAGTTGATTTGTAAGTGCTGTAAGCCCCTAAAGTTTTGAACCATTTTCTTATTACCCCACATATATATAGTGTACTTTAAAAACTTTTATTATATTTTTTAAAATGTATAACAGAATAATAGTACAGTTAAGACGTGTATAAGTTGTAATTCCACAAAAGAATTTTACATGTTTGATTTATGAAAGATATGTCAATGTCACTATTATTATGTTACTTCACTTTGATCATTTTCAATATCATTCGGAAAAATGGACATAATGCAATTGTATTTTCATATTGCTAATATTATAATTATTTTTATTTAATTAAGTATCCGACATTTATAAAATTATTTTTCTTATTTTGTAATGCAAAGGGCAAAATTTTATTACAAATTCACCGTTAAAAATATATAACACATTTTTTATTTTCAGTTTTCTAATTTGTGTTATCTTATAAAAGTTTCCAATAAAAAATCATAATTTCATCACAACTAAAATTTACTACTTTCGCTCTAAATAATAAACTGTAATAATTATATTATTAAAATTTTATCATTATTTAATTAAGTAAATTTAGTTAATTAAGTAAAATATACTATCATATAATATTTATCATATTAACATAAATTATACAAATTATATATATTTATATTTATATTATTCCAGTTATATATGTATGTACATTCATATATTTTATGTTTTGTCTATATTTTATTGTTACATTATAAAGTAGCAGTTTTCAACTTGGGATATGTGCTTGGTGCTTCAAAAGTGCACGTGAAAAATTGATTTTATGTTTTACAGTTGTAAGTTTGAAGTAGCAGCAGTTATATAAATCACAACCCTTTTTCTAATTTTAAGTAATAAAATTATATCTGTAATCAAAGAGGAAATAAAAATGCTCATGTTCAAGATTTCATTGTCTGTTACAAATGCTGCACCACACAGCCATTTCTGTGAAAGAGTAGGGATCTATCCAATCCTAAACAGAAACTATTCTGCTGTTAATGTAAGAAATATGGAGCAACGGGCTGCGTGAGCAGCCGAAGAAAGCCATATGCATTTTCTTACTGCATCGTCCAACATCTAGGGCCTTGCCTAAACATTTGAATGGGCCATGGTGTCAAGGGTGTCTTCAAGGCTAATACGAACAGCCTAAGAAAGTATTTTTGTACGAACCCTCGTGGCAAGAACAACGCGAATAAAGCATTTTCAGAAGCACTCCTACGTGTACGAATTGCTTGGTCAGTAATCATAGTGCAGTCTCCTTTGCAACTTCTTACCTGCAATTTCAAGAAGAAGAAAGGAGATTTATCGATATCTTTGTCATCTCACCGATTTCGATGATTTTTTAATATCTTGTAGAAATCAACATTGTGAATAATTTTTTCCTGTACATGTAATCGCTGCTCGACTTTAGCTCTCGAGATATTTAAAAAAAAAAGACAATAAACATTGTCAAATCAACTGACTTCCTTTAACAGACCGAAGCGCCCTCTGTTAGAAGTTTCATGAATTGATACATCATGTGTTACAATATCACCAATTCGAAAAATTAACTTGAATTATTTTCCAGACGAGTTCTATGTTAATTATTCATTTCCAACTCACCATACGGAATAGAACATTTTGCGTTCCACGTGCAGCAACCCACTCCTTTTGTCATAGAATTTCCCACCGAAAACGTAACACTATGGTACTACCTCGTATCTACAACACGCTATCTGCATCGTATCATAACACGATGTGGTGTCTGGGAATAACCGGAATATGAAGTTGAATTTTACTAAGATTTAATATAACATTTTAATGAAAACAAAAATATTACAAAGGCGTAAATCACTTTCTCTCATTCTATTGAAAATGTACAAATCAAAACAGTAATGTGTTGTGTAAAATTTCTTAGACTAGCATAGAAACTTACAATTTTTCATTAACGAGTTATTAGATAATAGAGAATTAAAACTTTGCTTGGGAGACATAGATATACGATGCTCGTAATATATACGCAGTGTTTAAAATGAATATTAAATTAGTACAAAGCAATGTCAATGTATATATACATGTGTATACATAAGTAAGACATGCACATGTATATAAGCAAAACACTTTGTACCATGTAAGGTTTTGCGCGAAATAGCACCAATCAGTTTATGTTATGTGATCTGAACTTGAATTTATTAAGGTGGCAAATATATATCTATATCTATATCGTCATTACCTGTAAACAACTGTCAACCCGATTATTTCTAATTTGAGCGAGAACAGTTGTGACGAAAATTTGACATTACGAGAGTTCGTCATGTTTTATAATTATCAATTGTAAATTAACTCTTTTTTTCCAAAATGGCTGAGAATCTTTCGAAAAGGCCAACCAAAGGAATTTTAAAGTCGTCCAGCAGCTTCGATAATCCGGATATACCTAGGTAAATATTTTTCATCTGTATATATTTCAACTTATTTTACACTAAATTCATAATTTAATCGATTCTTATACAAATAATTCTAAAATGAAGGTTATTTTGGGGTTAAAAATTATGCGATTACGATAGATTACACTTGTATTTTAGGGTTAGGGCTGCTAAAAATCGTTCTTATTCTCTCCATCTCTTACCTTTTAAATTGTAGTTCTTTACTTTGTTGAAGTCTCCCAAATGGGTAATAATTTTAAATTGATTTTTGTTTGTTTACATGTTTCTCTTCATTTAATATCATTATACAGTGTTTGCAATTATTTATTACAACATTTTGTATGCACTAAATTGTGACTACTAATTTATATATTTTAAATTATGTACACGTATATGATGTGAAAATGTTCATTTTTTTCATCAAAGTTTACGTAAGCTAATGCCTCTTCTAAGATTAATTTTATGGAACACCTCTGTATAAGATTGACAATACTTATTAATTCCACAATATTCATATTGTTTACTTTAATAATTTTGTTAAAAATATGGTTTTAATATCATTTGATATAATATTACATACAGGCCAAGCAAAGAAACAAAATGGGATGAAATGAATATAATTGCAACACTGCATCCGCCAGAAAAAGATTATGGTCACATGAAGATCGATGAACCAAAAACCCCTTACAACTATGAAGGCCTGCAACCTGAATTTGAGTTTGATACTTTAGATTCCACTGCTGTTGCTGCCAAGTGAGTATTTTAAATTAATTAAATCATTTTTGTAAAAGTAATTGCTGTATAATACAAAAGAAAAAACATATTAATAGCAAAAAAAATGAAAAGAAAATTGATAGCCACATACAAAACTATATTACAAGATTGTATGTAATTTTGTAGTATATGAAATAAAATCAACAATTGAACAGAATTTCTAGTAACTGGAGTAGTATTTGTTTAATCTAAGGCACAAAATTAGTATATATTTTAGAGAGGATCAGAATATGTATTGTAACAATTTATTTATATCATATATCAATATGCACTATATTAGTTTTCAACAACATAATAAAACAAATTCTAAAATAATTGTACAGTAATTTATAATGTAGTTTTCTTTAAGCTTTAAGAGAAGTTTATGATAGTTAATACAATAGTTAATGATTATTCGTTTTTAGCAAATAATTTTAACAAATAATTTTAACAAATATTTTATTAATTTATGCAATCAAACAGCTAATTTGTAATACGTATATTTCAAACAAAAATTCAAGATGTTATTTCATTAAAAAAACATAATGGTATAACAAAATAAAGCACATTGCTTCATTTTTTCAAATGGACAAAATCCGGTAATAAATTAAAATTGAAATTCACATGTATAATTTAATTATACATGCATGCTTGTTGCAAATAGCTTGTTGTTATTAATATTTAATTTTCTTTTATTTTTAAGAAGTAGTTCTTTTTTCTTCATTATTAACCAACCTTCAGTAGGAACAATTTAAATATACACATCATAGATATGTCTTATTTTACGAAGAACATGTCTTAGGTTCTTTTAAAAAAATGTACTGGGAAGAAAATATAGGAATTTTTCAGGTACAGTTTTGCTTTTGTACATGGCTTTATTAAAGCTTTTATTGGGAGTGTGCATTTGAACCATATCAGACTTTCCAAATTTTTGTCTCTTAGTTGCTTTTGCCACCATTCCTGAATATGTCGAAAGGTGTAGCTATATTTGACACAGAAATCTAAAAGCAAATTTCATATGTCATCTATTTCTCCATTATACATCAAAGAATAAGAAAAATGATTAACAAAAAGTGGTTTTTAAGTAATATGATATAATATGAAAAATATTTATTTACGTCTTATTTAAAATATACTTCTTATCCATCTTAAGTTCTCCAATTAGTCTAATTTATTCTATCTATGTTTAGAATTTTGTATCAAGATTGGTTAAAATGGAAGCTATCAAATTTAAATTGTTCAACTGTTTTCTACCAAGCAGCAACATCGCCATATAGATTCTAACATTGTTCCATACCTAATGCTGAGCTATTGGCATTGGAGTTAAATATTAACAATAGAATGAATGTGTGCAAATGTATGTAGAAATTTGATGTTGATTTATTCTTTTTATTGGAATAAATCTTCATTGGTAAGTTTCTATGGTTTTTAAATATACATTTGCCATTTTTGCTTCTCAGAGTTATATTCCTTTATTGTTTTCAGTAATTCTACACAAAAATGTGGTACTTGTGTGGAAAACTGCTTGAATTCCTCAGAAAAAAATGTTACTTATATTTCTATTCCAAAAATTCAAGTAAAAAGGGGCAATTTTTAATACTATGATCAGTTTTAATTGAACATGTGCACCAAGAAACATACAGAGTGTTACAGAAGGTATGTAACATCCTGGAGTCGAGAATTACATGACATACAATTATAATTTTTTAAATGTTACTAATTGTCAAAATTGAATGCACATATATTGAAATACCTTTTGTGTAACATATACTTTATGTAAAACTAAATTAGCATATAAACCAGACTTGTAAATATTCTAAAATGTAATTATAGTATTTTAATTTTATGTATTATAAAATGATAATAAATTGGTATATAATACAACAAAAGAATTAGAATTACATAAAGCAAATTTATAAAAAGTTTTAAAGTAATAAAATAAAATGCAATGTTATTATGTACTATTTTTGCAGACAGACATTTTCGATTGAGCATCCAATTTTTACAATGAAAAATATGTTCCAATACATTATATAAAAATCTTTTAATCTGTCTGATATGCATCGTGATTTCTTTTTTTCTTTTCTTCTTTTTTTTTTTTGCTATTTTAAGGTCTTACACACATCTTCCAAAAAACTCTTTCATATCTTTACTTTTTCTAGAAAAATATTCCTACTATGTGTTATTTTAAATAAAGTTGGCATGCATTACAAGAAAAAAAAAGGAAAAATAGTTAAGTAGCTTTATCTAGAATTTGAAGCACATTGTTAGTATTTTGAAATATCAAAGAAACAATCTTATATGCATTTATACACATACATATATACGTTATATGTTTAGAGAAGCAATAAAATCTATTTTTACTTATCATTGTTCTTGATAATTGACATTATCTTTTTTTCATAATAATTATTATTCTTTCTCTTTATTTATTGATTTTTTTGTCTGCTAAAATGTTTTTAAATAAATGCTTTTATTTAATTTGTTTACTCATTTAATAAAACTTGTACATATTAATAACATAATGTACTTCAAAACAAAATGAGAAAAAAAATGTTCTGGCTAGTATAATAATTATGCCTTGCCATTTAAGAATAGTAACAAATGTGTATGAAAGCAATACAATACCTTCCTCATGAAGTATTTAAAAATTTTTGCTCTTATATGAATGCACGTAATATTTGTTAAATTTTGCACAGAATTTGTGCTTAGTAATATGTTATTGACTTAAAAAAGAAAGTAAGTAAAAAGTAAGTAATAGTAAAAGCTTCTTACACAAAAATCTATTATGAAAGAAAAGTAAAAAAAAATATGAAAAGATGAATTGGAAATTTATGTTTCTTAATTTCAACAAATTTGTATTATTTTTTATTTATATGTTTGGTCTATAAAATACATGTTTATATTATAGCAACAACACCTAATTATCTCCAATTGTCTTATTGAATGACATTGGATAATATTGTATATAACTCTTTAATGAAAAATTTTACATGTAAAAAAACTATATATCTTAAAAGTTTAATACTTACAAGTAATTTTGTAAATAAATAATTCAGAGAAAGTATAACTACATGTCATAAAACTATAAATTGTGCAAGTTTATTTTAAATTGCATCCTCACTTCAGTATGTTACATACCAAAGCAGTATTATGTAGGAATATATTAATACAAAAATTATTTTTAAGTATTTAGGATTTTTAGATATCTATTTATGTTCTTTACAAAATAGTTAATTTATATGATAAAAAATTATCATCTGAATTCGGTAAACAATTCAAATTATATACTATATAATAAATAAGAAAAATATAAATGATTCTTGCAGCTATTTATTATATTAATAAATATATGTTTTTTTGTTTGTACATACTTTTCAATCAGATTTGAAAAAGAAATATTCTATTATTTTAATAAAAATAATTTTTATTTTTTAAATTTCTTTCATCAATGGAAAACTATCACAATAATAAACAACTTTTTCATTAAATAGATAATTTCTGTATTTTTCAAATTATAATTTTCTACTTGTATGAGTATTTAATTTCTTTAATGATTACAAGTTGTAGTAATTAATTATTCTAAAGTCAATATGAGTATTTTGATTTGAATTTTCATAATTTAAATTAGAAGAAATTTATTTTTAACTTCTACAGGTTAGCTAAAGGTGGTACACCAAAAATATTTGAAGAATCGAGTGAAGATGAAGAAGAAAAAGAAACTCTTGAAGAAAGAGGTAATATATTTATAAATAATGAATTCTTTTACTTTTTCTCTTTCTTAAACATTTTGTGCATATTTAGAACATACTAAACCTGAATCTGTAAGATATTTAAGATAAAAATTGTAGGATACTAAAGAGAACATATAACATCTGTATTTATTTGACCCTGCAGTTATCTTGGAGAGTTTTGTAAAGGTTCCACATAAATTCCTAAATGGAACTCTATGTTTGTTTGTTTTGTAGCTTAGAAACCATTTTTTTGTTATTAAGATTCAAAGTCAATGTGTTACTGAATCTCTAAAATCTCATATGTACTTAATTCAAAAAGAAATAATTCAAATCTTTTGAAAAAAAAGAGAAAAATATTTATTAGTATACAATGTTAAATAACAAAAAAAAAATGTTAAATTATCTATGAAATTTCCAGAAAAACGGAAAGCATTTGAAGCAAAAAGAAAACAACATTATCAAGAGTGGCAAGTAGTTCAAATGGCTCGAAAACAATTACTCGAACAAGATGAAGAAGACGAGGATGAGGATCGTGAAGAAAATGATGAGAACGAAGAGGATATAGAGAAAGATGACATTAGTTCTCTTCCTTCGGAAGAACAAGTTGATTTTAAATTCAAGTGTATGTCTTCTTGCAATGCAACAAAAGAAAAGTGATACCAGAAAGGACGTTTATAAGCAATATTATTAATTTCTCGATTAAAATTAAAAATTGAGTTGACTGACACTTTAGTTAATCTGTTAAATTTATTTACTATTAAACGGTAAATGACAGACGAGTTAATTGCTAATTAACCAAATAACAATGTCCATTTTAAATCAATTAAACGATTAAGTCAATAAACTTTTGTAATTGTTCAAATTTACCATTTTCCAACAATTAACTTATACATTGACTGGTGTAATTAATTACACAACGAATTTACAGTGGTTGTATAATTAAGTAATTGCGTAATTAATTGCAAACGTATATGAATAAATAATTAATAATTAAACAAACATTAGATACAATTATTTACTTTCAACGCTTTAACTATGTAATGTTTGATTATTCAATTCAAGTTAGTACTTTATCTTTTCTATTTCTGTACAGAATAATAGACATCAAATTGTAATTTTCAAAATTGCAGTACTCTTATGAGTTTTCTTGGTGCTTTCAAAAAGATACACATGTATATGACTCACTTAATTATTAATTATTTAAATAATAGTTAAACCTTAGACACTAAGTTACTAATATCCCAACTTCTGTAGGTTATAATTATTTATTTTGATATGAACTGAATACTGTTTATTGGTAAATTTTTGAAAAACATTATACTTAAAAATCGTTAATTAACATCATTACTCTGTAAAAAACTAGTATTTTACATAACAGCATTCAATAATTAATTCTCAATAGAGTGTTTGTAGAGCAGTTGTAGTATGAACTATGAAGCATTTGTTTTGTTAAATTCTGTTTCCTCTTTTCTAAATTATAAACTAATGTTTTTCTTACTGAAATAGTTCAATAATTAAAGTATATTTCTAAAATTATTATCAAAGTAATTACCGGGTATTAGATAAGATGCTATGTAATTAGAAAATGAGTGTTTTGTTATGCAATTAAAATAGAGATCAATTATTGAACATAATTAAAATATAAAATGTGAAGCATTCTTTCACATAAAGTATTATTAACAGAATAAGACTCACAATAAATCATATTAAATTGTAATAAATTTTGTTTCCATAAATGAAAAATTTCTTATATTCTAATTACATACATATTTATAAAATACATTTACAAAACAGAGTGCCCCCCTCCCGCATAATGAGGTATGTGCAAAAAATAAAAGATTCTTAAATTAGAATCTTATTCTAGATGTTTTCACATTGGTATAACTTCAAAAATGATGTTTTATTAATTAAAAATCAAAATAAATGTTTCCTTCATTTAAAAGTATTAATGAAAATGAAGTTCGAAAGTTAGTGTAGGTTGTTAATAATAAATATAGTTAAAAAAATGTAGTTAAAACTAATGTGAATCTGTCCAAATATGAGCGTATTTATAAATCTTTTATTTGTAAACTTACATGTTCGTGCTTAGATGCTACAAGTAATCGAAATTGTAACTACTAAAAATTACTATCATTGTTTTTAAAACTAACCAATTACTCTATTCCAAAATTAACATTTAGACTAGACACTTGCTATAACATAGTACAAACTAAGACACTATAGATCTTTCCCATCCTTTATATGCGAAAAAGTACCTATATAACATCTCAAGAAAGAATGCCATTATTTGTATATTATTTCATAATGCGACATTTTATTGCAGGATAGGGTATTATTATTTAGACAATCGAGTTTATTTTTATTTTAAAAGTATGTCTTATGATACCATTCTCCTTAATGAAATAAGTAACTAAAATGTCCTATCTAATAATCTCTCACTTGTCATAATATTTTAAAATATCTGACATACATGTTGCATGCATGTTTTACACTTTAAAATAAAGTTAAATGCTATTTGTGTTTTGTAGAGCCTTAGAAAGAGTCAAATTATTCGGCTTAACAATTGTATAAATTGTTGTATGAATTTATTTTAATCTCTGCCCTTAAATGATTAAAATGTTAGCTAGGACACTTGAGTTAAGGAGTGTGGAGCATGTACTAGATATTTTTGTAGATTAAAACAGAAACTGCTTATGCGAATTAGGTTTTAGAAAAATAGATTTCTGTCATACCTGTGCTGCTCTATTATATACTTTGCATTGTAAATATGAGTAACAACGAATTTGATGTATTTAAATTTAGATTTAGAATGCAACAAAACCGTAATTCAAATATAAAATCATATAATTTTTTTAAGTTATTCACAATTGTTATAATTAGATTCAAATTAAACTATAAAATAATTTCGGACATAAATTTACCATAAATATAAATTTGTATAAATTAATTTTATTTAACTTTATAGTGAAACATGTTTTCGGTAATAGTGTATATAAACATCTAACTGTTACAAAGATAATAAAACTTCAATAGGGCCATGAAAAATATTAATAGAATAAGCATTTGATTCCCAGTTTTACTGCATTATTGTAAACAAACTCCTGTTAAACCAATTAGAATACGTAAATGTACAGTTTTAAGATAAAATAGAGTAGAAACCGCATACTGCCTACATAGATTAAGAACAGACTTAAAATAGAAACCATAATGGCTAAATATACCAAGACTGGACATAGATGATTATTTTATGTTATTTTAGTTCTGAAACGTGAATATACAGTATAATGTAACTTGACAGACCATCTAATGATTACAATTTGTGCAATGATAAATACAGCAGATCTATCATATATCATTTTTATAGAAATTGATTATCCTTTGAATTTTTATTTGCTATAGAAATGTTTTGCACACTATATTTGCATTTACACAAACACATAATCGAACTTGAAACATTAATTTAACGTACAAACTTTTATGAAATATGTAGATTATAAATTTCATCATGATGTAATATTTTAATTTGTTTTTATGAAATTATTAACAATCATCTAAGAAACAATATACATTTACACCTATAAAATTCTTAAATTTTAACATGTATGAATTTATACAAGAAATTGCAATTGGTCGAATTCGAGGAGAAAATAGTAAACATGACTTTTTACGATTCTCTTTTTTACCTGGGTCTGTAATGAAAATGTAAATTATACATTTTGTAGATTTGTTTCACACTGAGATTTGTATACACTATATGTACATACACCTCGCTATAACTATATAAAACCACCGCAATACTTTTAATTCTGATAATTGGTTAATATGCTAATGTATTCCTTGTTATTCTTTTAGGTTATCCGGAACAGCTAAACATACAGGTATTCCTTGAATAACACGGTATTTGAATTGCACTAAGTCGCGAATAGCATGGTTGAAAATTGCGACAATCATCGTATAACACGGAATTCGAATTGCACGAAATCGTGAATATTAAGGAGCCGATGGAGCGACACGTGCCTTTGCCATAACGCATGCGACGACCGGCACATAACCTTTGGAACCAAATGTTTATTTGTATGGATCTCGAGTTTCAAATTGTACAGTTTTGAATAGCACGGAACCAATTATATGTATATGTATACTTGCAAATTATATGTACAATATACTTGTACAATTTATTATCTTCGAATTCACCTACGTAAAATTAAAACAAAATCACATTTGTCTATTAACATAGAAAATAAACACTTGTTTGAGCAATCCCGTGTTAAAATTGCAAAGATTCGCAGCATAATAGTTTTTGTTTGTGCAGAACCACCTATGTATTTTTTATTTGTAAATACGGGAACTATTCGAACCTGTATCAGACTAGATTATACTATACTTCCTGTTCACGAGTATTCGATGTACTGTTCGTCCGTGAGAAGATGATAAGACAGTGTTTACGTCTCACTGTAGACATTGTGGCTATTAGCCAAGGATAGTAACGAAAGTTGACAGCGGGTTATAACAAGACTGTGTGAAATAGATTAAAGTTTTTTGTGAATATATTTATGCGTATATTTATCTTTAAAATTATGGGTTTGTGGCATTCCAAACCACCACCATCGTAATCCTTAAGGCATAAACTTTCTTAAATAATGGAAAGAAGACAATTGGTATAATGTGTTTTTTACTGCAAACGATGAACAAAGCAAAACGGAGCGACGAACTTCAGAAAAGAATGAAAAATAGGAATACTTTTGTAAATATCCGTATTGTGTAAGCCTTTTCTGAAACGAATATCGCTTAGGTAGGTTAGGTTATCAATATTGCAAATAATTATTATTTTTGGTAAATAAAGTATATGTTCTGTTCGATTAAATAAAATCTTTGGTATCATTAGGTTTGTATTTGAACAGAATGGTTACAATGTGGCATCAGCAAGTGTTTGCCCTTGATGCTAAGTACAATGCACAACGTGTAAATAAACTACCAACTTTAGGTTTGTATGTATGTTTCATATATTATAGTGTACTGCAGTGTATTGAAATTTAAGTTTAATGTTGTTACAGGAATGCTTTACATTCGTCGTAGAAATCAGTTGCTAAAAGAGAAATTTAGTAAAGATCCAAAAATTCGGGAAAATTATTTAAAACTTAGGGCAAAATTGTTATTTCTACGATACGGAGAAAATTTAGAACAAAGTAGTTGTAGTAGTCACACAACTGATGAAGAAAAATTAGAAACTAAAACAAAACTTCACAGTGCACAACGAAAATCAATAGCGGAAAGTTTTGCTTTTGATGGTGTACATCATGTTTTTGATCAACACAGTGCACCAGTAATGATGCTTAAATTTGCAAATAATGATAGGTCAAAGCTGTGTTGTGCATCACTGGATGGATTATTGTCTATATGCGATGCTATCAGTACTCCTCCAAAAGTGATAGCTTTGCTAGAAGGTCATAAGAAAGGCGTTACTGCATTAGATTGGAGTATTAGTAACGATCTTATTGTTTCATCTTCTTTGGATGGTACAATAAGACTTTGGAATGTTCTGGACGTAGAAAATAATCCAATTTGTTTACGGATGGTTAATGACCAACAGCGAGCAGAAATTCTATGTTGCGGATTTATACCTATTAATAATAATTTAGTAGTTGCTGGTAATTCTCAAGGACTTGTACAGATTTTAAATATATCTACTGGTATATATACTCGTGATGGTTCATGCAAAATTGGGGGAAAAGTTAGTTTTTTTAAAATACTTTTAAGTAATTTACATAGTACAATTTGTATTATTGTTAGTACTTATTGTACTATTGTTGTTTACTTCAGATTTTGTCATTAACTTGCGAAGGTAGTGGTGGTTCAGTAATATGGGTTGGAACTGATAGAGGAATTATTATGTCATTTCAATTGGAACCAGGGTCGGGAAGACTATCAAAATTAAGAAGGGTACTAGAAACTGGTGGAATGATAACTAGTCTCTCTTGGCGGTCATGGCTTTCAAAAGATGCTCCTTGGCCAGCACTTTTAGTGAGCAGTGCTTGTAATGTAGTACTACTATATCATGTTGTGGATAATCAGGGTTCCTTATCTCTTTGGACAAAATATCCAATTAAACACAAGTAATTTACAATTTGAATACATTATTACAAGCATGAATGTATTCCATTATATAATATGTGAAGAATTTATGGAATTGAAATTTCAAAGGAGAGAACGATGAGAATTCAAAACTGAATTTTAACTGCAAACTAGTAATAATGCTACTAGATTGTCATCTTCTTTCCTTTTACTCGTGAATTATTATAACGAATAAAATGTAATTTATGAATATTTTGTAGACAATTCTTTGTGCGCTCTACTTTTTGTCCACAAATGGAAACATGTTTAATTGCCACTGGTTCTGAGGATGGTACGATACATCTTTTGGATTCAGCAAGAGAAGGTAAAGCGGCTAAAATTAACCGACTTCAAGGTCATGCATCACCAACGCTTGCCTTATCTTTTAATTATGATGAATCTCTTCTTGCATCTGCGGATATTCAAGGACTCATTATTTTATGGCGCAATCGTCAACGTCATATATAAGTTTTTAATAATATATAGACACTTAAAAAATAATATGTGAACACACATTTTGTAAAAGTAATTATAATAAATAAAATATTTTTTTGCAACCAAACTTAACACGTTAAAGGTCATGCTGGTCCCTATGAATCGGTGATAAACTTTAGGTTCATGTTATACCTCCGCGTGTATCGGTTCTCGTGTTAAATTGTCTTCTGTTTTCCAAAATTGAGTAAATCAATTATTTCATATACTTTATTTTATGCTGCATTGAATTTTATGAACTTTATGTTGCATTAAACTTTCATCTTCTGCTGAAGTAAAGGAAGATATTAACAAGATTATTGGCCGTGGGTGGGAGGTATGCAACGATAGAGGAAAATGACAATAAAACACGTTCTCTGTCTAAATCAATACTTTGTATAACAATATATTAATTGTTCTCTATTAATATCCTATGTTATAATGGGCATACAGATAGCATTATCAGTAGTAGTAGCAGTAATAATAATAATAATAATAATAATAACAATAATAATAACAATAATAATCATAATAATAATATTAATCATATTAATAATAACCATAGTTGTAGTAAAATCGCATAATAATTGCAGTACTATTACTTAATAGATGTTATAACATGTACGCGTCTTCAATTTTTTTTACTAATGAAATAACATATTGGTGCAAATGTCAAATATATTGATATTATGTACTTGTTTTTTTTTCAATATCTTTTATTAATCTAGTCTATATTCTGCTGTTATATTAAACGATTTACTTTTGTTGCAGCAACAATAAAAATTTTGAAACATATTCTTGTGAAAATTGCACACTATTAATCAACAGTTAACATATCATTGGCATTTGTCATTCTCGTATTTAAATAAATACTAGCATATTGTGAATCTAATGATTAATGCTATATGCATAATAAACAATTTCTCTTTTCTTGAGCAATTAAAATTTCACATAATGTTTATTGAACATTATATTTTTATAAAAAATTATCTAAATATCAAAAATAATTAAAAAGGCAATGGTGAAGGGTTTAAAAACATTGAAAAATAGTATGCAACAAAGTAAGGCAGCATATTTTCTGTGCTACTTCATTTGAAATTTCCATTAATTCGATTCGCCAAATTATCAGAAATAAAAGTGCACAAATTGTGCCCATCACAGTTCTAATAAAAGTAACGGTAAAATAACATATTTATGTAAAATTATTCGTGCATAAATTACTATACATTTTTTTTTCTAAAAAATGAGACTTGGTTATAGTACCGTCCCTTGATTGACATTATAATACTTTTAGAGTAGAGAGCTGTTTTCTACTAAAATATAATTCTCAATATAATATCATGAAAGATATTTGCATTTAAAGGTGACAATAACTGACAGTTAATATGAATAATTATCATATATCATCGAGACGAAAATATATAAGATTAACTTAGACAAATTTTCTTCGTCTGATGATTATTATTTACTGTGTGATCGACGCTTAATAAATATTTACAGATATGAAAAAATGAAATTACTGAATAGTTTTGATGTAGCTTTTAAAAATCGATTGTCTGCTATTCGATTCAATAAAGGATTTTCCTCCCTTTATTGCCATGAAGCTAATTGTATAAAAAATTATATTGATATTAAGCTCTATTTATATTAACATTTGTATACAACAAATCGAAACTATATATTTTAATACGATACTATAGACAATCGATTGAATCTCAGCTATAATAAAAATTTGCCACATCTTATGTACAATAAATCGAGATTCATTTAGTAGTGACCTCGTTATGTAATCACTATATACTTTTGCAATGAAATTAATTCGGACGGACTTTAGCTAAATTATTTCTTGTTAACATTTTACTATCGCTTTCGAAACACGTTAGTCGTAAGTCAAAACACTACACTTGTCGATAGGCTCAATTTTATCTTGGCTATCGCATTGGGCACTTTTTGAAGAAGACTGGTCAAGATTTTTCTCTTGCTGAATGTCTTTGGGAGGCACCATTGGTAACGTATTGTAATTCAAGGAATTTAAGAGATGGTGGTCCTGTGTAATGTCTACACTTTGCAAGATTTCTGATATTTTTTCTTCATTGTGCGAATTTTTTACATCATCTTCTTTTGTTTGTTTAACAGAAACAAAAGATGGGCCATTTATAGATAAATTCAATTTTAAGCGATCTCTGGTATGCCTTAGTTCTCCTAATTGATATTGTTGACTTTGATTACAATCATTTAACAGTTCTATTCCATTCTGTGGCACTCTCTCTTGATCACCGTCTATTTCGTCCCGTTCTTCATTCACTGACGTAGACGCACCAGGAAAGAATTGACTTACATATTTACTATCGCTAATTTGAAATTGAAACGGACGATTTGAACTGCTTACAAAAAACTCTTCATTTCCTGTAAACAAATTAAATTTAATATCATGTATAAAAAATGATAGACAAAGAATGATAATAAAGCGTACCAGTATGATTAACATCATCATAGTCAAGGGGATATAGATCTAATCGTGGTTCGTCTAGCATTTCCTCCCAATCTAAAATAGAACAAAATTAATTTTACACGTACTTTTGTACTGCTTCTCTTTGCACACAATTTTGTTCCTTTTGTTTCAATATGAGTTTTATTTATGCCTTTAAACTATTTAGACCACTATTACCACTATATGAAGTAGGCTCCCACGTAGTAGTTGGTTCTCCTTGAGTTTCAGTAGCTAATGTTTCTTTTGGATATTCATACACGCAGTGATAGCGTTGTTTCTTAAAACATACACTCTTCTTTTGATCCTGTACAAATCATAACTCATTAATACAATAAAAATGATTAAACTGCATTGATACTTTACATACACTTGTAATAATTTATTAAATGAAAAGAAGATGAGTAAATAAGAATATACCCACCAATTCATCCTAGCAGCAGAAATAAATATGAAAATTGTGAATATTTAGATTGTGTTTAAGCAAATTTGAAAATAAAAGTTTATAAAACTTACACTAGATTTTATAGTTTTGTCTGGAGATCTTAGTGCAGAACGATGAGGGGCCAACGTTGCATTCCATGCGGATGGTGTAAATTCTTCTTCTTCTTCTTCTTCTTCTTCTCCTTCTTCTTCTTCTTCTTCTTCTTCTCCTTCTCCTTCATCCTCCTCTTCTTCCTCTAGATCTATATCATCGTCAACATCAACCTCTACTACTCCTTCGTTATTATGTCGAATTTGAATTTGTTCAACGTCTGATTCGTTATATCGCTAAAAAATAACATAACATTTGATATTTCATTTACAATAAAACATGAACTTTTTGTCGTGTAATAAACTGCTCGTTATTTTTACTATACCTATCAGTTTTCAAAGTATCCCAGCAGTGAAAAAAGCTAAGAAGGAGCGACATACCGGTCAGGTATAAGTCAGGTATAGGACCCATATAATAGCGAAATCATTTAATATCAGTATGGCGAATATTTTACACACTTACTAATTTGTTAAAATTTTTGCTAAATTGTTTTCACTTGTACAAGTTAAACTTTTCCCTGCATCAATAAACATATTGTAAATAATTCATGCTTAGGATTCTTGGATTTTTCCCTTATTTAATCATATACATATTCATTATGCAATAATTAAGTTTATATTGATTTTGCTTCTATTGAAAACTGTTCGGCACATCCACTCACAACTTGATAAATATTACTTGTAAATTTTTTATAAATATAAAATATTCGCCATCATTGGTCCAATGTACAAATTTAATTTTGTTGTCTCTTTTGTTCGTAATTCTCTCGAAGACTACGATTAAGAATATAAAAGCAAATCAAATAAGTTACAGGCGCTACGGAAATATAGCGTGATCTTAGAATCAGTCAGACGTTAAAATACATATAAAGAAATAAAAACTGATGAAATTTTTCATTTAGTAATTAACTCTAAAGAAATTTCTAAATTGCACCTATCTTTTTAAATATCCCAGGATCATGTATGCCTCTAATTTAACGTTTCTTTTTAATCGATTAATTTTTATAATCATGCTACATTTCTGTACCTACTATACCTGTATATGCACCCGGTCGATCTTAAATTAAATAAATATTTCGAAATCATATTGTAACACACAGACTGCTGCATTGATTTTAGTCAATTGTCTAACTCGAACACAAATATAAAAGAAATGGTTCTTTCCAGTACTATTATTTCTCACTGATCAATCATGTTTCATATTAATGGTGTAAAATTGGCTTAAATCAACATAACAGCCTGCACATACTTTCCAAACAAATTCTCCTGAGCTAGAACTATTATTTTCGTCATCATCTTCTTCTTCTTCTTCTTCTTCCTCCTCCTCTTCTTCATCTTCATCCTGACTACCCCATCCATGCTCTGTTCCAAAACTTGTTGACATTAAATCATCCTCCAATTGCAATGGCAATGGAAAAGATGAAGGTAATTGTTGCCATTTAGATTCTTCCTCTGGACTTGGTAAAGGTGCTCCACCACTTGCAACAATCATATGTGATTTATCATCATGAGAATGAACTACCAAACAATTGTAATCCAAGTTTTCTTCTTCAGAAAGATCTTCATTTGTTGTATCTCTTTCATCATCTTGCAGGTTTCCCCCCAATCCTTCTAACAAAATCATTTTGTTTGTTCGAGTATCAACTACTAATACATCATCTGAAGTAGAAGATTCTTTTGAAACAATTGATGCATCTCCAGAGTTTGATATTAAAGATTCTGAGGTAAGAGTAGAACTTTCTCGTTCTTCTTGGATTGGACTAAGCGGAGAGTCATATATGTTATACCTAAATATAAAATAATACATTTTTAACAGAGAATTTGAAACAATAATTAAATTATTAATTATCAATTAATGTTGTTTTGTGTACTGTTGGGAATTAAAATGGTACCTTATCGAAATACCCACTCCTCCACTACCTTGATTAGAAGATTCTTCACTATCGTCATCATCCCACTGTTTACTGTCTATATCACTAGATATAGAAGGATTATCATCATCATCATCGTGAGCTTCTAAAGGTTCTACAACAGTCATCTGAGCACATGGTAATTTCTCTCTAAGTTCATTTCGAATTGCAGTCACAAACTCTTCTTCTATATCAAATGATATATAAGAATTATCACTACGTAAACTCATTGTAGAACTATCTTCATCCTCAATTTCATTTTTATTGGTTTTTTCCATTCCTTTCTCATTTTCATTTTTATTTTCAGCTTGATTTTCGTTGTTATTTTCAATATCAATTTCGCATTCACTCTTGTCTTCCATTTCATTTTCATTTGTTCCTTCTACCACTTTTTCATTTTTACTATCATTCTTATATTCAATTTCACTTTCGTTGCTACTTTTAATATCATTTTTATGCACATTATTTTTACTTTCAATTTTATTTTCAATTTCATTTTTATATTTATTTATATCTACTACATTTCCATTTCTATTTGCAATATAACTTACACGCTCATTTTTATTTTCAACTTCATTTTTATCTTTATTGTCATTTTTACTTTTGTCATTTACTCTTGTAATTATACCTCCATTTTCATTTCTATTTTCAATCTCTATTTTGTTTTCAATTTTAATTTCACTTTCTGCTGGATTTTGTAAACACTGTTCCAATTTCTCCTGTTCATTTGAATACTTGCTTATTAGTGCATCATGCTGCATTATTGATGAATTAAGGTCATTTATATCTTCAAATACATTCTTTTCTTCAATTTTAACTGAATTTTCTGTTTCTTGTTCATCTTCTGATATCGACTTTATTACATCACTTTCCACTGAATTGACATTAAGAGAACAAATTTCGTTATTTTCTGTTTCAACTACAGTATCTATAGTGTGAATAGAATCCGATTCATCTTCATTTGTAGAAAGAACCTTATTTTCTATATAATTAATCGAAGCCAAATTTTCTGTTATTTTTTCAGATCCAGGAAGCATTGAATAATACTCAGCATCAAGAATGGTATCCAATTCAAACAAAATCTGTAACTGTTCTTCTTCAGTGGATATTGGTATGTTCACTGCAAAATTATTGACAGATGTTGAAGGAATTGATGCACAAACATTCTCTTCTTCCTCACAAGATTCTTTATCTCTAAATCCGGAATCAGAACTTTGCTCGTCATCAGGAGTAGATAATTGCTTTCTTTCTTCTTCATCTTCATGCGGTAAACATCTTCGATCCATGTCCACATCTTCTTCAGTAGAAAATTTATCATCTGCATTGTATCTAAAGTGCTTTCGAAATTGTGGCTTATCTGATTTGGATAAGGTGCTTGTAATTAACTCTGGTGTAGTAACTCTGGTATCATTTTCTTGTTTAGGTGCAAATTCTCTATATTCATTAAATTCACCTTCATCCAAGAAACCAGGTACCTTCTTCTCTAAAGCAGAATCCAACACATGATTCCAAAGTACAACATCAACTAAATCATTTTTCTCTGCCTCAAAATTATCTGTAAAACTGTTACAAAAACCAGTATTACCATTGTTTTCATAGTTGGATGTATCATTACATTGAGATCCATTATTTTCTTTTAACGTTTCAAAAGTGGATGTTTCATCAGGTACATAACGTAGGAGAGGAAGATCAGGATCATTTTTTGATAGAAGTCTCAGTACATGCTTGTCGTTACGCGTTTCTGTGGCTGCATTTGCAATGCATGTGTCATTAGTATTTGTAGCAATGCATTCTTTATCATTTAAAGATAATCTTAAAATTGGATTTTGGGCTTGATCCATAGTTAATGTCAGCAATTTTGGCCTTTCTGAACTATCTAATGTCTTGCTCTTACTAGAAGTATTATTTGGCAAACGATCTCGTAATTTTCTTAACGCCTCGTCAAATTCATCTGTATGAGTACTATGTCTAAGATCACTATCACTACCAGTAGCAGGCAACTTCTTTTTTCCATATTTCTCTGATATTTGTGCTCCCATTGATAATTCTGCATCGGAATCAAAATCGATATGTACAAGTACCATTAAATCAGTAACAGATTTTGATTTCTGTTTTACTTTTTCAGTGTAAACTCCTTGTTCGATTCGTCCTTTCCAACTTTCTTCTTCAGTTTCAGAACTAGATTCATGTTGAACGATATCCTTAACGCTTGGTACATTTTTCACTAATTCTCCTGGCCCAAGTCGAAATGATGATTGCCGTGGCGTATCGTCAACGATGGTAGTCCAATAATCTGAATCGATACTTCCTCGAAGATCTTGTAAACTAGCACTTCGTATATGTTTAGCATTGATTCGTAAACTTTCCCATCTTTGTTCGAAATCCAGATATTCCGTGTGTTCATTTAAAAGGAGTTGTTTTACATCATCCAAATTTGGTCTCTTCTGTGGGCTTAAATTCAAACATAAATGAAGTGTTTGATATATATTTGATGGACAATTTTCTAGATACGTTTGCAATGCTTGTATACCATTTGATAAAAGATCAGTTCTTAGTGATAAGAGCATTTGAATTACTTGTTCATCACTCTTATCATGATACGGTCTGTTTCCCCATGTAATAATTTCCCAAAGAAGAATAGCGTAACTCCACATATTTGCCTGAGATGTAATCTCTCTAGTTTCAATCGACGTATCAGTACATTCTACGCTTTCCGGCGCTGACCACCTTATAGGTAATGCACGATCTCCGACGACATAATAGTCCTTGGGATATTTTTCTACACCAGTACCATAATCTCCTAATTTTGCTGACAAATCTGATGCAACTAAACAATTTCTGGTAGATAAATCTGTATGTACAAATCCATGACTATGCATATGTTTCAAACCAGCAGCAATATCCAGTGCCATCCGAATTGGTATATTTTCTTTGTTAAGCGCTTCTTGAGATTTTTTATCATGATTTGACAACAAGAAACCTTTAAGATCACCTACTGAACATGATTCAAATAATAATAGATAAGGATCAGTTTCTAAGCAAAATCCCAACAATGTTAAGATATTTTGATGATGTAGTTTTAAATATGGAGTGGCTTCACCAAGAAACCAAGCTTTCTCTTTCATAGTAGCTTCCTCTGTAAGTATTCTCACAACAACACCACCATTTTTGGAAGTTCTTTTATGTCCTTCTAGATCTGCACGACCTTCTACAACTTTTCCAAACCAACCATGACCAATCTCTCGCAAATACTTTAATTTCTCCCTGGGTACACATAAATCTGGTATATCAAACCATTCATGACAATGTTCTGGCAGAGTATTAGAATCAGGATCATGTTCTTCAAAATGTGATGTTGATAAAGGTAATGGTTTCGGTTTTGAAGGATTTTTAGGTCCAGAAACAATGTGCTCCACAGGTAAAGGTTCAAACTGTACTCTTTCTGCAACAGCTAACATATGTGGAACATTCAGTTCTAAACCTTCAAATGAATGTTCAAATACTGATTCCTGTCCGATATTGTTTCCATCTTTGAACTCCTAAAACATGCAACCGCAATTATGTTGTATACATTTTGTTACAAAAAATAGAAAAAAACATTTGGAAAAGTAAAAAATTTAAAGCATATTAAACTACATTATACACGACAGTCACTTATAAATAATATACATGCAACTACTCTTAACTATTTAAGTTAAAAATGAACATAATTTTTTTTCTAAATGACACAACACATGTGATTGCCTTGTAATATGCTCAAATATAATAACAGACATAGTAACTCCTATATTCATAAATAAAACATTTTTCATAGAAATTAAATAAATTACTATTATTACTTTCTAACTAATAGTATAATTTACAATAAAGAAATACTGCTAAATACTTGAAAAATGTTCTTGCTGTAGGAGTCAATTGCATTACTTATTTTGATTGTCAATATATTTTTTAATAAAATTAGTTTTTCTTTTTTTTTTCTTTTAGTATTCAAAAAATTTATAGCATTAATGTTACCTGATTGCACTTTCCTGCATTGTCCTACAATTAGTAACGTATAAATCATTATTCTGATAATAAGTAATCTAATTAAAGAATTTTATTTTAGTTTTATATATATATATATATATATATATATATGTATAACTAAAATAATATATATAACTAAATTCTCTCTTTCTCTCTCTCTCTCTAACTCTCTATATATATATATACATATTACAGTAACCGATGACGAATTACCTGAAAACCTTTGGGTCTTCTATGTTTTCGACAACAAAGGCAACCAACTAAAGTGAACGCTGTAGCAGTTATACTTAGAAGACCAAGTGTGTATTGTATCCAGTATCGTTCCCATTTTGATGAAGCATGGGTGTATGTCAAATCTATTATAAGGAAAATAACCTCTCAATAACAGAATTCTGCTAGAAGAAATATTGAAATATACAATTAACATACCTGTCTGTACGGAAGACGATACGGGATAAGCTGTAAGTGTTGGAAGACCCACCCAAAACAGCCAACATATCCAGCATAATATGATATCCAGCATCGCGCATTGAAATTCTTCAATGGTGATCTTGATCTATTTAAGTCATTCTTAAAACTTTATGATTTCTCGAATAGATGCATGATTGTAAAAACTAAATGTTGTATCATTTCGTAGCACATTCTAATTTTACGACACACATATTACGGAAACATCCGTAATCTCATATTTCTGATATTTACGAAATATTGGAAACCAGCTCCGATCGTACACGAATACTGTTAAATGACTTTGTCACGGCAATGATGAAGTGTTGTAATAATATGTAAAATAGAAATACACTTTTCTTAGGGAAACCACCTGGCCCAAGCATGATACGTATCGTGAAACGAATACAATACAATCGGCCACGGTCCGGTTAAAAGGTAGGTGTAAAATCACCACGCTTGCCAAACCCAGTTCTATTCTTGCCCCTCTATTCTCTCTGTTGCTCTCTTTCTATCTTCAACACATTGATATATCTATATGAATGTATGCTCTGACTAAACGATCACTCTAGGATCTGACATTTTGATTAGTACCACATCATATATATATATATAATTAAGTATAAAGACGTATATGCTATATAATTGTTGCAGAGGATGCAAATTAATTTAATAACATAATTAAATACGACAAAAATAATTACATTTATTTTCAATAAATAATTTTGCAAACAAACTTATTTATTTAAATTAATCTTATCGTAAGTAAAAAAAATTTCGAGCAATTTTTAAAATGAAAAGAATCGACGACTTGTAATTGCAAAAAATTGAACTTGTGTAATACAAATAAGTAACGAGAGTGCACCCCAGACAAGACAGTCCACACGGTGCTGCCATTGTCCCACGGACGTCCGCAGCACGTCTATAGCAATTGTGACCGCAACGTTTGCGGAAGTGTCAGCGCGTGTCATGCCATAACCGTGGTATCAACGCGTCTTGCGTATTAGCAGATTGGCGGCAAAAGTACAGCAAATACTATTCCTTAAGTTATCACTATTCATACTTTTTTGAAGTTGAAGAAAAGAAATAGACAATTTTTATTACGCTATTAACGATTATTTATTTCTCTTTTAATACATGTACATGCATATATCCAATTTGTAATGATTATGACAAAACATTTCCAATATCATTATGTATATTAGCATTAATGAGACTTTACAATATTAATAATAATTATATAAAAAGGGATAAAAAGTAATTTATACCATGAATTACAAATGACAACGTAATATATCATATATAGCCTACTTTTCTTTCTTGTTTGTATTAATATACATTAAGTTGCATTAATATTAGAATGCCATGATTCTTGAGATACTAAGGTATTTATTCCAGTTACTAAAAATATATTTATTTATTTAATTTAGCATAACTAATGCCTAATTGTGATATCATTTATAATGATATAGTGATGTACAAATATTGAGACATTCTAAAACAAAATTGAATGGAAAGTTTTACTAACATGAACATTTCTAATAGCTTTAAATTTTACTAGGATAATGTTTGTACCCTAAATACATGTGTTTTAACTGATTGATTGAATAATAAACTCATTGATTCCATAAGTCTCAACGATAATATCTTAATGATATACATTAATAACCTCTTAAGTATCATGCTTTCACATTTCTTGATTTAATTGTATATTAGCTGCTGAATTATGTTCGCATTCTATAAGTATAGTAGTTTGTGACCTATTATTATTAGCAGAAGTATATTAAAATATATATTATACCATACTTTCCTTCTTTTCACAAAAAAATGGTATGGACATAACCTACAAATGAAAAAAACATGTTATATAAAACTTGTCACATTAAATTGCCACAAGATATTTACTTATATATCCTAGGCCTAAAAATGATTTTGAAATTGCTGTCCTTAGTTCACAAATTTACACTTTAATCACTTTCAGGCCACTATTTACTTCATTTTGACACAACGACGACGCAAAGTATTTTTTGTAAGCGGCGTTCTCATTGGATACTCATTGTGATGCGCAGTAGTAATCTGCACAATCATATCACACAGAGCACAAGAAAAAGTAATGGCGGGCTGTACGATCGCGTACACCTCTTATTAATTCATTTTTTACAGGGTAATATTACTCGTGTTAAGCAAATATTGCGCTAAATTAATAATACAGTGGAATATCGAATGTGCGAATCAAGGTTTATTTGTTAATTTCAGATGTAAAAAGTATGTATGTGTTTGTGAGAGTGCATGTGTCGGTATTGGTTGTCAGCAACGACCCAGTTCATCTTCTATTTACAACGGGGATCGAGTTCGGATGAAAACGTTGTTATACGACTGTAAATGTGATAAAAAGGATATGCGATAAAATTCATCTGTATTCCTTTTCACCGCGACATTTGAATGTTTAGGTATGGCCTCGACGGAGACGGGGGAGTGGGATGACAGGCGCAGCGCGGAAATGCACATGGCCCGCCTTGTCCTCTCGCGCATCTCGTCATTTGATGTTGCTTACATTGTGGACCACGTGCTACAATATATAATGTAATCTTTCCTTTCCTTCCTTTATTTATTTCTTTTGGTTTTTACAGAAGTATGTCTAGATTAGAAAGAGGTGTTTGTAAGGATTGGCTACCCTTATATCGCTCAACGAAAAAGTTTGTTCTATTCGTTCCTACATACATCTTAGAATCTTAGAGTACCCTTCTTTTACTTTATCTTCCTTTCTTATTAGATACTATTTACATTTACATTCTACATCTTCATTAACCCTTTCTTCCCTCTTTTAGTCGCCTCTTACAACAAGCAGGGGATACTGTGGGTGTATTCTGATCCCCACCGCACAGGGATTATAATATAACCGTGTAAAATGCAGTTGTGCACGAAGCTTCAAGTATGTTGTAAATCAAAACAACGTTGTAAACCAGAGGTAAGACGCGATGTAATCGGTAACCATTCTTACAGGCAGAATTGACCGTAGTGTGGTATCGATACCTTTTTGCAAATATTTCGAAAACTGAAACCAAGCAGTGAATAGGAGAAAATGGTTCGAAATCAACGAGGAAGGCTATAGGACAAGCTACTAATTAATTATCTAAATTTAATTACTCTTATGTTCATCAATAAGAATTCAAATAACTAACTTACCTAAACAGAAAAGCAATCGTACACGGTTAACTGGCATAATAAAATTATAGAATCGAAGTAGGAAACCGAGCAATTTCTAAGAAACCATAGCGAGCTTCGACAAACGGCCTTCGACTTTCTAAGAAACTCATATGCTCAACTGAGAAACAATTATTTATGAATACCCTTGCATACCAACACTTAACAAGAACAGCAGAAAACAGTACGTAGAATCGAATTTTTGTAACATTTACATCGGTGTGGAACGCGGTAACGCGTAGAAGTTACACGGTAAGGAGCGTAACGAATAGAACAATAAAAATATTAAACGATAATCAGTCTGCATAGAACACAAATATAAAATTAAACCAAATCACATAAAATATTTAATATCTCTACGATACCTCTACGTAATACAATTAATATTTAAATATTGTCAATCTAATTTATGTCAATCACACTGAAAGATAATGTGAATATTTCTGACATTGAAAGAAAGGAAGTACGATAGGTTTTTTGTACTTGTTGAAAATTGCATACGCGAATATCGGTCCGAACAGTTGAACATTAAGGTCAAACAAGATACTGAAGAATTAATAAATGCGACATATATTAATATTAATAACTAGATTTCTAAAAAAACGAAATAGAAATAGAGAAAGAGAATTGACATTTCAAAAGTTCACAATTTAAAACTAAATTATTGTATTCTTGTCGTATTACTCGAAAACACCCAAGAAATGTATATATATATCTTTTTTTAAAACTTCAATTAAACCGTGAATTAACTCTTTTTTTATTCAGTTTACTATTAAAAAATATGTAGAGAATTTCACTTTTTATATCAGGGACATATTAACAGTTATAAGTAAAAGTAATCGGTTTCATTTAAATTTCATAATTTTTGTTAATTTTACGGTTATAATATGTCATTGAAAATATAATAATGGGATAATTTATGTATCAGTGTTACGTGACCTAGACGCACGACAAATAACAAAGGTTGCTCACGAGTCACCAATAAAACGTCCATAATCGTATTATGCATAAACATTAAATGAGCTACTGTTTCATTTCAAATAGAAAGTTTCGCGAAACATTGACGTATATTAAATGTTGATCGATAATTTTTGCCACTGAACGATACCTCATATTACATATTAATGAAAACAGTCAAGTTCTTTATGTACGCGTAAAAGAAGAATATTGAAACATTTTCTTCATCGATGTAACATTCTATATTTCCACTCTTTCAATTTTAAATATTACGAATCAATTCCTGTTTTGTAATAGTAGTACGAACCTGGCAAAAGGTCTAATTTCGACATAATAGAAAGGTTTCGTTTAAGAGAGTAACTGGTTGTTACGTTACGTGGTGGTGCATGTCATTGGGGAAAGGGCGTGGACAACTAAACGGCTTACCTTGTAAGAATTATGTATAGACATATGTATGAGAGTAAAGCAGCTGTATGGTGGACATTTCAATAATTTAATCGATGCCGACGTTTTCGAGTTTATATATATTGGAGTGCTTTCATCGTTTTCGTTTAGTAAGAAGAGGATAGCCGTTGATTATACCCTTATGCTCATTTGTATAATAAATTATACAAACTTGGCAAGCTAATCCTTTTCTTATACGAAACTGTAATTTCTTCGCAATAGCTATTGTTAGAGAGATTGAGGAGACTTGCTTATGGCTATATTTTGTCTGATAAACTTTATATTCTTAATTTATACAGGATATTAAAAATAAAAAGATCCAAGGTTCTGAGACGTTAGAAGTTCATAGTATTTGTATGAACGCGTTTCAAAATTGTTCACACTTTTTTTAATTGTTTGCAACAGGAATTCAATCCGACTTGAAATTGAGTGGGACCTAAAGCTTTAAAATGCAGCTCCGATCAATAACTTTACAATAAAAAAATTCCTTAATTTTGCCAGCGGGGGCATGTAAAAGCTTGTTAGCGAGCAGCGCAATGCTTGCATCTGGTATCAGTCGGGGATGCTCGAGATCCAAATATTCCATAGGTTTTGTATACTTTATATATTATAGTATACTTCAGAAATGGTATAGAAATGGATAACATATTGAATGTTACAAATACAGGCTTGTACTACGTTTGCCTCTATGCAGTAATCTTTGTTGATATTAGTAATAATTTTGTGTTGATAACCTTGTTGATAATCTACCTGCGTAATTCTAAACTAGTTTCTCTGCGTAAATTCTAATTGAATCATTTAATGTACACGTTGCGAGAAGACTTGTCTACGACATTAGAAATTATATAAAAGTTGATTAAGACGCATGTTAATTAAACATTTTCAATGAATATTGTAAATGTTTAAAGTTCTTGGTCCTCTTTTGAATGAGCTGTATAATTTTAGTGAGAGTAAACATTTATGTTTAACTGACTACAAAAAGTCAGTTAGCCCAATTCTTGTTATGAATAACCCGCTATACAGTTAGCGAACTATCCGGTCGACAGGAAGTTGACATTGAACCTGTGGCTCACTTACGCACACCTGCATACATTACAGGTAACACAGAAGGGTGGCTATTAACTCGCATGTATGCAAAATACATGCACGGAGCACGGTCGTGGAAAACGGATTACCTGCGCATGGGCGTCTCTATGACGACGATTGACTCTTGGTACGACCTCTAGTTGTTTCTAGCAATCCATTACAGCGTTATCATGTCGCGATCAGGAAACCTTTGCCCGTGAAAGTTCCGTTCCGCAAGCTTCGCGTGTCAACCGACTTTTATATTACGGTACCAAAGTTTTCCTTTCGCTTCAGTTGATGGTGATTAACACTGTTACCATAGAATTTCCATATCGAGAAAAGCTTTTTCCGTCGAACGTTTATCGTGCAAGTTCGTAAATTGTAATTCGTGCGCGACACGTTTGTGATTTATGTCATATCACTTGATTTTCTAACGAATTTTGAAAATTTACAAGAGATTTGAAGTTAATTAATAAAAAAATCGTAGAAACTACGATCATGCTACAGTGATCTTTATTGTCGCGTGGTCTGTCCGTCTCGGAAGATTGCTCGATCGATGGATCTTTGGTAGAACAAGTTTGTCAAGAGACACATAAATACATACATCTTTTTTAAACATTAATTTACACCGCATTTGGGAGCGAGGTTACGTTTCTGTGATTATTTGCGACTATAAACATAAGTGGTGTGTGTTGTTAAGTTATTGAAGAGAAACAAAGAATGTTGTGCTTTTTAAGAATTTTCTAACAATATTTGTGGTGATTGTTCGGACAAACGTTTAAAGTTGTTCTTACATATAATATCATCAGACCGCCAATATTATTTCAAGCGAAAGCGATCATTCGATAAGATCTTTCATTTGTTCGAATTCCACGTGGATGTTCGCATATATTGATCCTTTAATACTGTTTGGTATTTCCCAAAAGAAACAAAAAAGAAATTAACTAATTCTTTAGAAAGAACAATAAAATAAGAAAGAAGTTATAATTTTAGAGTAAAACATAAAGCTTATTATTATTATTATTATTATGTGCATTTTTATTATATGAAACTTCACAATACAAGCTGCATTGCATGTAACATGGCGTTATAAATTTTTACTCGGCTAATTTCTATGAATACTTGAGAGCATCGGTATTTATAAATGAAAATAGTTCAATTTCTCTTTATTTCTTATTTATTATATTTGCTATTTTAATCCATTACATCTTGACAATTCTATTCGTTTTCTAGGTTCCTGAAACGCTTTACTATCGAATGTGTTTGCGTTCTATGAAATAAACATAAACCGGGGTGCGCCAGATCCCGTGCAAAAAATCATTAGACATATCACATGCATAGTGTTACTACGAATCGTCGTTCTAAAAACTTTTCCGTAGCAGTCGTATGTATTCGATCCACCTGGATCTACCCGTTTTTTAATATCGATTTATCGGCTTGAAATAATACGTTACGGTTGATCAACCTCATTTGGCGCGTACACTTGACGCTTTTTTCAGAAGATCAGTGGTTTCCGCTTGCCATTGCGTAGAAGAACTTAAGAAAGAAGTGCCAAAAGTTTCAAATCAAGTTGAACGAAAGAGTTTCTAATGTGAGAAGGAAGGTATTTCTTGCGATGCTTTTTTCTCGGAAGTACGAGTGAAAGAGAAAAAGTGAATTAGTTAATTGAAACCATGTGAGTAAATGGCCGTGACAAGATCTTGGCATCCTCCGAACGACCTACTATGGGCATCTGCCTGGACACTGGTCAGTATTCTTGTTGAAACTGTATAACGTTGGAAGTTTTTTTTCCGATAATGGTAGTAGTTGCAACATAAACTATACAAAACATGACGCATAAAGAAGATATATAATAAAATCCATTATTATGATACATAAGGTTTGAAAAAGTATATATTTTCTATTTAAAAAAATTATACTTTTCAATTACACCTTATATATATTTAACAAATTTCAAAAAGTTATATTACATATTTAACAAATTCATGTTTAACAAATTTATTATTAAGTTATATTACATCTTTAAACAATTAAATATTTAAATTTAAAGATGAATGTATTAACATTTACACAAAGTGTTGATTGTCTATTTCTGTCTTATAGTGTATTTATTTAGAAGAAAGAACGAACTCGGCGAGTGTTGGGTGACGTCGAACGGTTGAATGACTGATGTATAAACTCGTCAAAATCAATATGAATTATATTTTCATACTTTAATCCAATGGCATTTTATTATTTTATATTTGTGTAAGTTTAGTAGACCAAAGGCATTATATTAAAGTGCAGTAGTTGGATTTTTAGAACATCAAATTTCTCTGGAAACTTGTTCCGACGCACATTATCGATCGCAACAATCGATAAAAATTACATCTTACTACACTGCTATCATATAATGTGTATGCCAATGACTCTCTAATTGTGTTTAAATTAAAGTATAAATATTGCATTACATATACTATACAATTATATATGTTTATAAAGAATTGGATGAAAATAAGTTTCAGTTGAAAACAGTGTACTAGAGTTTATTTTACTGTTTTTCTTTTCTTTTCTAAGAAATGAATTGTTGAAAGTAAATTGTGCATAATCTGTAAAAAAATATTTTTCTGGTATAAAAAAAAACAAATTATGATAAATTACTAAAATTTCTAATTTAATTACTTTTTTATTTTTACAACGTTAAGTCGGAACATATGAACGGGGTGCACGTATGACCCATATAAACTTTGTACTTGACATCAGACATAACACGTGATCGATAAGTTCCAAACGACTCACCAAAAGAAATGTAGAAACTCGTTTCGATTTTAAATTATATGTATTATCGTCTTATATGTTATATATAAATACAGACTGAGTGATAATACTAACTGTGCTGCATAAATTTGCTGGTAAATTATTTATCGTATCAAAAAAGTTTTGAAACAAAGTTGTTTGGTATTTAGTGAAGTATAAAATGTAATTTTTGATAGTCCGTTTTTTTATATACAATATTTTGATCCAACTGGTAGTTTATGAGTAAGAGGTGGGACAGTTAAATGACTCATCTGATATATATAGTTATATGTATGAGTTCATGTATGCATGTCTGTATTTATTATATATATATATATATATTCAGAGCAAGGCACATAAACGTGGCAAGGTATTTTCTTCGAAACTACTGCAGATATCAAAGTGAATATTTTGTAACTTAAAAGAGGCATTATGACAATATATTTTTGGGAATGAAGAATAAAGGGAAGGCACATATATATCTTTGCTTTACTGAATGTATGAGAGGACTGATACGGATTCCAAATGAAAAGTTAGCTGGTCTTCTTAGCCTATGAATTGTTTCTAATAATGACTTCCAGGATAGAATGTCCCTTTAACGCCAATTATAAACCCACTTGGAAGTGGTGTTTTCGCGTTGAACTGCTTACGATGTAGCTATCCACTCGACTAGTTCGAAAAGTGGTAGCTCTCCGTTCACCGCATCACGCCTCTGCCTATTATGCAATGATTTACCGTACTTGGTTTCAGATCAACAAAATGGGTCGCAGGTGTTCGAAGAGGCTGATGCTCGAAGTGCAGGAAAATGGAGAGGAGAGGCTGGTCTCTTGTCGACCCCTCCAAATGGGCAGTTTCCGCAACAAAACGTTGGTCCGGTTAAGTTCGAAGTTCCAAAAGTGCCAGTCATCTTTGTCCTTGGTTTGTATTCCGCATTGTTCGATCTTGAAATGCGAAAGAAATATTTAAGTTGCAAGAACACAAACAAAGTTACTTTATAGAGTAGATAATGTTCCTAATGGAAGGTTTTAAAATTTCTTTAAATCATTATTACATTACATTGATATATATACATTGGTATATACGTGGATAATAGTAATCGTTCTTTAGAACATTGTGGTATATGGTGTTGTAACATTTATTCAGATATTGAAACGGTATGCAATTTGTCTATATTACAGGTATTAGTAATAGACATAAAGTAAAAAACAAATGCAATACAATGTAATTTTCAATCTGTTTCAGGTGGGCCTGGCAGCGGGAAGGTGACGCATTGTGATAGTTTAATGCAGGAGAAGAAGGGTATAACGCATATAAATATGATAGACCTTCTTCAACAATACGCTTTAGGAAATGGTACGACGAACAAAGATAATAAATTACTAAATTACTTTAAATATATCTAGAAATCGCAGAAACAGACAGATTGTCCGTTTAATTGTAATCAGTATATATTCTTTTTTAAGACTTGTTGCAATAATTAATGTAACATTATCTTACACACTTAATTCCTCGTTGGGTAGTTACTGGCCCTACATGTATAAGTTAACAATATATACAACTGAAAATGGTTTGTTGCTCTAATCTAGAGGGTGTAGAAATCCTGATTTTTTCCTGTCGGGTTCCCTACAATACAAATACGATGTACATTAGTTTACATAGTCTGTTACAAACGATCGCATATTTAGAAAGCAATACGCCTCTTTCAATTTCGCGAATGTCTTATATTAACAAGACAATAGGTATTAACTTAGATCGAGCATGTGCTCGATATGCTTCGAACACTATATTGCATCTCAAATTAGACAATGCAATTAGATGATACTAAATCTACTGGTAGCTGATAACATCCGCTGAACAAATCTAGCATTGTATAATATCTCTTATCTCATAGTAGGTGCGTACATCGATCTGATCATCCACACGCGACAAAGAATATTTATCTTCTGATGTGATCTTATTTAACACGTGGCAATCTACACACGTTTACATTTCACCACTCCTTTTCTTTATTATTATTATTAGATTAACAAATTGAGATAATTATCATTGCTCAAAATAAAAGAGGCGTTTCTCCTAGCTATCAACTCAATGGTTATCGTTTAGTACAATAGCTACATATGAATTTTCAGGTTCTTTGCCAGTGCCTCTGTGTCGATCTCAATACGCTCCACTGCACTGGTTCCTTATTCACTTCTCGTCTACCACTCGACTCCTCGTCCTGCTTTTCTTCAATTTCTTGTACTTAAATCTGATGATCAGCTTTAGTTTTCGAGATATTTGCTAAAACATATCACTACCATTACAATCTATAAGTTTGTTTATTTGACCTGTGAATATTGGATTACGGTTTGTGTTAATATATAGTTGTAAATACATATGTGCATAATAGATATTTCTGCACTTAAATAATTTAAGTTATAATTATAAGTTAAATGGTCAGACGGCTGGTAATCGATCCTGATGCACTTCCTGCATCTCGAACACACGCTTACAAGCAGAAAATGGTCGTATTAGTAGCAATCTTACTTTACGAGTACATATCTTGGAAACTAATATCGAGTTTTTATTGTACATTAACAATAATAATAGATGAATAAATTAATAATGTTTATTTTTATGACAGACATGCAAGATTTTGGGCAACTTAGCAGTAAAACTGTCGCGGAGGTTCTTATGCTTGAAATCAAAATGTCTCCAGGTTCGAAAGTATTTCTCGTCAGTGGATATCCACGTAATATGCGTGATGTAGTGGAATATGCCGAAAAAGTAAGCAACTTAACACAACCATTTGTATAGAAAATGCTTATAAAAATTAAGCTCGAACCTAGTAGAAGTATATAGTACTCAACAGAGATCAGACTCTACTTATATACTGGGTTAGATGTTTCGTTAGATTTATATTTGCGTTTTTTAAGTAATCTCAAATTCGACTATATATATCGATGCATTTTCAGATAAAAATTGTGAACGGTGTAATTCTCGTGTCTTGGAGGCAGGAGATTCTCGAAAGACAAATTGACTTTGGAGCACAGCTTGGACAAGTAGTAATCGAGCTGGCGAGAATGGAGCTTTATAATTTTTATAGGAATGTTATGCCTGTCGCTGAATATTTCGATCAAAGTGGAATGTTGTTAGAGGTAAACAACATTTTCCCTTTGGATTTCAATTTATTCTCTGTTGCTAATTGTTTTATTTAAATATAATATCTATTCCTTTTATTGTTTTAAAAGGCCTGCGTGTCACATCACGCTGATTACACGGTTACTATATAACTTCGAACTGGTGTAATATCTATACTTAATAATACTTTCTAATGTACCTACCGTTAATTAATTGATTAGCTTGCCCGTATTTAATCGTGATTTATTATGTTAATTGCAGGTAAACGGAGAAAGGAATCCAAGCGAGGTTTATATCGATTTTCGAGAGGCAGTTTTTAAAATTCTTGGTTTGCCAACTGATGAAGTACGAGAAAAAAACGCTCCTCAACCATTAGAAGCAGAAGTATGTTCCGAACTTTTGAATCAATGATATGTACATATTCTTCTCTAATTTAAAAAATAATACCACGCATTACTTTTATATTACATATTTAATTTATTATATATAATATAATTAATATTCAGTTTTTAATAATTTCATGATAATTGACGTTACAGGTAGAAGTCGAAAGGAGAAAAGAATCCATAGCAGAAATTAAGAAAGAACCGTCTCCTAAGAAAGAAATAGTTGCTCAGATAGCGCAAATACCTGTTACAGTGAACGTAAAACCGACGAAGACCGCTGATAAAGTCAGGAAAGGTTTACCTGCGTTCATTTGGGTAATAGGTAACTAAAAAATACCTTGATTATTTCCCTAAGTAATAATTAATATAACATTTATTTATATTACACTTGACATTTAATTCTATTAGGTGGCCCAGGAAGTAACAAAGAAAATCTGTGCACTCAAGCTGTTCGCAACATGTCAGGCTGGGTCCACGTCAGTATAGGTGCACTACTCAGAACAATGGCATCATCGAATACTATTGTTAACGAAGCTGTCGTTTCTGGAGAAATGGTCCCACAAGACATTGTGATGCAAGTTGTCGAACAGCAGATTATATTAAATCGCGACACAGACGGTGTAATAATTGATGGCTATCCAAGAGACTTGAATCAAGTACTGGAATTTGAAAATAAGGTAATTTCCTTAATTTAGCTTAATCATATTCTGTCCTTTCTGCTAAAATCGTGAGATTGTTTATAGAATTAATAGATAAACCATACCAAATAAAGTAAACAAATAATCAAAATTTTTAAAACGAACAATTGATGAAATAAAATGGTATGAATAAAATCAATATGGTTCTTTTCGGTTTATTAGTTTGGTCAACAACCACCGTTAGTCCTGTTGGACTGCTCGAAACTACAACTTGGTAGAGGAAGGCTAGACGATAACGTATCTGCGTTCAGAAAAAGATTGGAAATATTTCGCGAGGTGTCTCTACCTATGTTGAAAACTCTGGACAACGATAACCGCTTAACAATTGTAAGTATTAATCGTGGTACGAACGCATTAAGAAAGAAACGATGTATAAAGGAGTATCAGTAATATTAACGTAATACATACTTGAAATAATTGTTAATGTAGATCGATGGAGATACAGATGTACCGAGCGTACAACAAGAATTCGCTGCTGCGCTTTATCAGTTAATGACTCAAGTACAACGTAAGGAAGAAAGTGATCCAAACGGTCCTGAATGGCAAACACAGGAAAACAATGAAAGTAATACTAACTCTGATCTAGTAGTTCCTAATAACAATGATCAAACCATCATACCGAACGGTATTTCTAAGCAACTGATCGACGGGAAAACGAATATAGAGAAAGCGATTAGCGCTACGAAGAATATAAATGGGATAAGTATACATGGTAAACATCGTTCACTCTATTTAGGAATACTTCTATATACATAATTCTCTTTATTTATAAATCGACTTTTTAAAAGTAAGTGAAAGAAGTGCCTGTCATTATATTTCTCCTTTAAAACCACAAACCCCTAAGATGTTTGATTTTAACAGCAAGAAACGTGTACCATGTCTATTTGAAAATGTACAATGAAATTCAAATTTAATCTACTGCTGTTTACCATTTTTACAGGAGCGGCAAAAATCGCAAACGGATTGAAGAATAATGCGAGGCAGATTAAGAAAAACGGAGCTGCTCGTATGCAAAATGGTGTTGCAAATGGTGCTGCGCACATGTTGCAAAACGGCGTAGCCCATCTGGCCAACGGAATCATATCGAACAGCAACAAGGTTGCCCCCGCGGCGCAAAATTATTTACCGAACAACACAAAGGACACCGTGAAGAGAATGTACAATGAGGTTGAAGGTTATCAACAAAATTTACACATGTAACCAAATACGTGTGTAAAATAACCGTTGCCTAAATGAAAGGCGAGAAGAAATCTCGCACACATTCGGAGTTTCCCTCTAATCAAACATGTGGTACATGTTATATAACAGTATTATTACCTTCTTCTTCTGAAGATGATTTCATTAGCCGAGATAATAAAAGAAATAAAAATAGTATAAGACTGCCTTGTGAATATAGAATTCGAGAACAGTATATTGAATTAAATATGTTAGCAATCGATATTCAGCCGTGCCATCACTAGTACACATTTGCGTATTTAATTAAATATACTTCATAACATATTTTCATTATGACACGCAATTTCTGTATATTTAGAGTACAAATCGTCGCAGAAGTAATCAATACATCTATTACACCACGTCATATCACGGCGCAAATGAAGAAATAGAAAATACAAAATTGATTGGATAAATAAAAGAATATTGTATATAGAAAAAACGAAGAAAATGTTTTAATCTAGGCATGAGCGAAACGCTGCGATAGATCCGTAATTCGTACCTGACTACATATCTCTATAACCTAGGGTACTCGTAAGCTCTAATATCCATCTTTAAGCCACTTTGCCATATTGCTTTTATATCTTTTAACGTGACTTTAAATTAATATCATTAATTAACAAATTTCAATTCATTTATTAGTTTCTTTCATCTCGAAGGGCCCATGTCGTCGATTGATTAGAAATTTTAGAGGACAGGATAAATATTTGGTAGTCAACGAGGTATTAATATGATAAATTTTTGTACAATACACAAAACGCAGACGTTTACATACAGACGTTTCTTTTTATTCAAACGCTCTTGTTGAAGTAATAAATAGTAGTAGTAATCGCATCAATTATATTTTATTTTTTAATAAAACAGATTCCAGAGAGTTCAAAATTATAGAATGCCATTTTACAATCAACGTACAGATGAAATTATCATTTAATTCCAGATGTATTTTCCTTACAGTATGTCATGCAAAACTTTACTATTGTTATCGTTGGATTTCTTTAATAATTTTATTTGGTTAATAAACTTATTTACTCTCTATTTCTCTCTCGGTGTGTGTATGTGTATGTGCGAGCGCGCGCGCTCACCCTTCAAGACAGCGACTATTATAATGTATATATGAAGATCAAGATCATTTGATATAGCTTTCTTAAACAATAGTTTCACCTAATTGGGTTCCTAATTAAGTTTATTTTTGTTAAAAGGAACATTTATTCTTTTACTTTTGTAGAATGTTTTGTAGAAGTGAAATGTACCCAGACAACACAGAGACGAATCCGGCGGCAGATGGCTATGGAAGTGCTGACACTTGTCCACAGTGCCTGCACAGTATCGATGCTATGACACAGTGTTGGCACCGTGTCAAGGCTGTGTTTTTTGGGTATTATTTTTCGTAATAGACTACTAACTCGGACAACACAGCATCGACACTGTGCTGCCGCTGTGAACGGTTGTCAGTTAGCCATCTGTGTCTGCAATCGTATGCGGAAGTGCCAGCACGCAGTGTCAATGACACGATCATGACATCAACGTGTTATTGACACATCGTGTCACGTTGGTGCTTCGATAGCGCTGACACGGCGTGTCACGATGGTGTCGCGATTGTATCATTGACATGCGGTGTCACCCTAGTGTCAGCACACTAGGTAATGTGATGGTATCGTGACACGCGTGTTGCCCTAACACTGTGCCGTTTTGGGAGCTGGCTAGGAAGTGACACCATGGTGGTAGCACGATGCTGCCATACATGTATTTTATTTTGAAAAAATGCTAAATATTTTTCGTACACAAAATGTATACATAAAAGACATATTATCGCAATGAAAATGAAAGTAGAATTTAAAGATTGTAATAATAATACAATTTATTAAACCTTGTATTTTAATTAAAATTAAATGAAACTTACAGAAAATTTCAATCCAGTTATAGCTAAGTAACATATCCACGATACAATTTCAATATTTATTAATACATTTACTGTACATATATATATTTAATCAATGTAATCCATTAATTTGTTATTTTCATTATTGATGTAATATGTATATAACAATATGCTTGATTTTTTATCTAGAAATTACTATTTGCATAAAATTAAAAGTGTTTAACAGGATATGTTTAACTCTTAATTCAGAATATAATTAAAGTAAATCTCCTTTCATATATACATCTTAAATTCCTTCGAAATTACAATTAATTACATTGCATTAAGCATTGTTCAGTGCATACTTTGGCTGGGATTTATATTTAATGGAAGTTGATTATCTACATATGTGTATATATATTTTAGTACAATTCGTGTGTATTTTCGCAAAATTTATCCATAATTCACTAATCTGTAGCAAATTATGAATATATTTCAGTGTATATTTTCTCAAAATTTATTGATAATTCACTAATCTATAGCAAATTATGAATATATTTATACTACAGTTCCATAAATTTTTCCACTAACAATTGGTCAAAAACACTTGAGGCATGTATTTGTGAACACATTTTGTTTACACAGAAAACTGTAATGGATATATTTCTCAATATTTCTACTTGTTGGAGCAGTAAAGTGTAACTTATATATTTTACATATATCACTTTTCCCAAAATTCACTTCAGCATGTTTTTATTTTGCTTTCTCCAAAATGAATTTATTCAAGGACTACTTTGTTTGAGCAAGATACTAAACATCTCTCACCATTCTTGTAGCTTAAATGAAATCAAATCATTAAAATGCTTGACATTTACTTTAAACTCAATATTTTATCGATACCATAGACACTTTTAATATTCTTCATTTTATTATCAGATATTACATCAAAATATTTAACACTGACACTGTTATCAAAATAAGTACAAGCAGACTTTGTTATGATTACACAATTGAAAACATAAAAGAAACACTTTATGATTTTTTAAATATTCATAAACAGTAATAATATTGAACCAGAAAATATTCAATACATAACTGTACACAGATATTTCATGCAATTTAATTTATACATGCCCCTATTTCTTTTTTCAAATGCATGCTAATTAATGTATTACATACACTACACTACATATTTGTCGTACACCAACATAAATTGCTGACGGTTTGCTTAACTATAAATAATCACAATAAAATACAATACGAAAAATCACAATAAATAGTAACTTTGTAATACAGACATCACGAGATAATGACCTGCACGTCTATAGAAGTAACATTTAAATTGACTTCATTTGGCAAACACAATAGAAAAATGATCAAAGATTAAAAAGGAAAAATCAGTTCGTTATTATATATTTCTAGGGTCTTATATATAAATGTATTAATTTAAAAAATAGGAATGTGGGAAAAAATGATGGTCAAGTAATTTGATAGTTTCGATTAAGAAATAAATGCTTATTCGGTTAAAAATACATGATACCAATTTATGACGAAAAATTGAGAGATCAATGAAAATGAACAATCAATAATATATTCGGTGTTAAGTTCAAAACAATTTTGAATAAAATAAAATCCGATATACATAAGTATTTAGTATCGGATAAATTAGGGTTTTGTGTCTATATATGTATGGGCGCGCGCGCGCGCGCGCGTGCATTCATAATTATATATACTTTGTATTCACAATTTCATAATTCTAAAAAAAAAACTAGCTTATACATAATAAAATATACCATTATGACTAATCAGTTATCCTCTCTGCCATATCACATTAAATTATTATTAACCGTAGTTACAAATTTTAAAACATCACTCGGCTGTGAAAGTTTGGAGCTAAAAGAATATCAAAAAATTGCATTTGGAAGTTTAATTTTCAATATCATATGGAAGCAAATAGTATATGTATCATATATATGTATGCATACATCTATATATTTTATTAATTTGGCAGAGAGAATGTACAGAATAGTTTATGCAATTGTGTAGGACTATTCATACCTCTTCCCCATTCAAAATAAAAAAAAAAAATTAAATAATCTAATAGTCTATCTTTCTATAGCCTCATTTTCGTATGCGCGTAATAATCCACCAAAACAGTGTGATAATGCTTTCTTTCCTTTCAAATTATACAGTATATTTAACTTTTTATATAAATCAATTTTGATGTTCTATTTATTAGTATTAATTTTTCTAAAAATTATCAATTGAAAATTCAGGGGGAAGAATATATTGTCAGACCAAAAATGAACAAATTTTCATTAAATCATTTTAGAAGATATAAAATTTTAGGAAATAATAATATCAATTTTCCTAAAATAAAAATAAATAATTCAAGAAAGTTTTTCATAGCTTCTCCCTCTTGTTTTAAATCTTTCTAATTTCATTTTCTCAGGAGACAATCAAAATAAACGTACTTCACTTTTGAAAGAAATGCATAAGAAATTCAAATAAATTGAAACAATTTTATACTAAAAACAAAATGCATGAAGCAGTTTGAAATAAGAATGTAACACATATTTATCACTGTATACATTTACATATCGATTTTTGTCTAGATTAAATGTTTTTGTTCTGAACAATAAAAAAGCTGAGTATTGTTCCAATTACATGACTCACTTCATAGATATATAGAAATACATAATAACATAAGGATAAAGCTATCATGTTATGATTTGTCTGTCTTCTATAACTTATCAATGATCTGTTTCAATGTCAAAGTCTTGGGATATTTTGATTTTAGAAATGTTATTTAGTATGAAACATTATGACTCAACAGTGTCAAATGAAAAATATCAACAGATATTTTATGTTTAATACCAACCGATATAGAATTATTTGTTTTCATGAATTTCATTGTTGACGCATTATGACACAATAAACAAGTAAAACCATTAAAAAACCAAGCCCATGAATGATTTCCAAACATAATTTCTAAAGCAGTCTTTAACTTTGGCATTACTTCAAATGACAAATTGAAATTATGCAATGACTTCATTCACATGTATAATGATAATAATAACACGTTAATGAATAATGTAATTTACATTAATACTACTAAATAGTACACTATTTACGCCAAAGTTTATATAACTGAAACTAAATTATAAAATTATATTTTACAGAGAGAAGAAATAATTAATGGCTACAAAAAGTATTGGTTCCATTCTTCCAAAATTAAATTCTGATAGCCCTATAAAATTACTATGAGTCTGATGGAATATTTAATGTATTTGGACCTAATCAATTAGTATGTAAATGTTAGAAATAAATATACATAAATATAATGTACCAATACTTTTTAAACCATTATATATTTCAGTACCAGCAAATAAAATTATAAAGTGAACTTAATAAAATGATTAGAATAATAGTAGGTCTAAGTGTTTCAAACAGCAATATAGGTATTCATGGGGTTGATTATTTACTTTATCCAATTAACACTCTTCACCACTCAGACAATGAATGAATTCTTTTACCAATTAAATTTGTTTTAATGTAATTAAACATTACTATCTGGTCTATTGGAGTAACCCATTGGTTGAGCATTTTCAACAAGTGTGGTTTGCATACTAGCTGAAGGAACCTCGATATTCGTTGCTGCTGATCTCATTTCAGGAAGAGGTGCCCTAAAAATACGTAAATTATTCAAATTTAATATCTTGCAAAAGTACAGAACTTATTCAATGATTATTATACATATGTACAAAATATAATAATTTAAATTACACAATGTCTGTCTACAAAAGTATTAAAAAAATGGTTTAAAAAACAAATGAAAGTATTGAAAAATACATGTTTTATACTAATACCAATTTAGTATTATTACATAAATTGTATATATATATATATGCACATAGATATCTAAACAGCAGATATGTATATTGTATAACACTTTCATACACTTCAATTAATTCTGATATACTACTTTTATATATGTATACATCACAAGCTCTTACATTTAAATGTGAGGAGTAGCACATCTCATAAGAGATTTAAACAAAAAATGTTCTTACAAAAGTTGTGTGGCATGGAAGAGAACATTATGTGATAACATTATAAATATCTTTTTCGTAGGTGTTACAGTATCTACGTATGATTGAAATTGGAAAGTCAAGCAAATTATTTTAAATTGAATGTTACATTTTTTTTATATATAGTATGATAATGTTTGTTGGAAGGAATTCAAGGACTGTATCTCGTTAGATCGAACAATAAAAGGCGCTTTGCCTAGAAAACGAGCGAACAATAACAGGCTCTTTGCCTAGAATATAGACAAACGTCTTCTATTAATGGATAGGTGTCGTGGCGCTTGGCCTAACGCCATATGATATTGTGCCTTGTTGATATACGAATGGGTTTCTTCCCTTATTTGCTACGATTAACATTATTTGCCTAAGATTTTGCCTGATCCCTTAAGGTTCTCTTACGCGCATACGAGACCGACGCCGAGATGGTTCAGTATTGGCTCCAAATGGAGAACTAGTCAGTTATAATTTTGAAAACAATTAGGACACACCGTTATATTGTATAAAATTGTAATAGAAAAAGTACCATATGTAAATAGAAATCTTCAGAATTACCTCAATGTGGCATTGTAAAGTAGCATCAGTAGCAGTGAGTGAAACAATATCACGTCGACTGCGTCTATGTTGCAATCTAATATACATATACGCATACAAGTATAGGCAAAATGGTATGCAATAGTAGCACTTTATTTTTGTTAATATCTCAAAAGAAATAAATTGCCGACAATGCGGACAGACTCCATTGTAATACTTCGTAAATAAGACTTCCATTAACGTATAGTACCCTCCTTCCCTATTTGTAATCTCAAATTTTTGATAAAAAAAGCTTGAAACTTTGATAGTTTTAATCTCTAGTGAGAGATATTTCACGATTCGCTTTTAAATGTAACGCTCTGTTTATAGTTATACGTTAGAACAATCTACAATTTATAAAAATTATTATCTAAAATATTAAAAGTCCTGAGTACACATTTAGACATTTATAGTTAAGTATATAGACAGGTGTATTGAGTACATAAAAGAAATACAATAGCATGCAAGTTATTAATACTATGTTTAACAAATATAACAACAAAGCAAACGTGTTTTCAATGCAAAAAGGCCAAAGCAGTGTTATTTTACATAATTAAAATAATATCTAAATACGAGTAGATAATTATTTAAAATTTGTTATAGTTGCAGGTTCTTAAGCTTAAGCATATGCACATTTAAGCTTTACATTACAGCATAATTGGTTTCTGACTAGGAATTAAATTGTAATAACAACATCTAGAACATCCATTTTAACTGAAAATGGTACAATATCTCGTGTAGGTATCGAAAAAACATTCTTAAAAGTTGTTTGATATGGAGATTTGTTAAAAAAGCAAAATTCACTTTTCAAAGTGAAATTTTGTTATCGTTGCATTGTATTGGACTCATCTAGACTCTTTTGAAGCTACAAGAAATAATGAGTGGCAAATGTCCCGATCTCTTAAATACTACTATTGCAAAGCATTTTGCCTATACGTACATATTGTACCGGACTGCGACATAGACACAATCGACATGATATCATTTCAGTTGCTATTCGACGACGCTATTTCGTAGTAACAGCCAAGATTTGATTTCAAAGAAACATCGCCGAAGTTTTACTAAGTCTCAAATATTTCACCAATTCCTAAAAACAACAAACAATTAGGTCTACATACAGTTACTTGGAATGAATAATTAATTGAGTATTGTAGATGCATAGGTAGGGCCTCTGTATTCTATATCTTCTTAATGAAACAATTAAATCTATTGCTTGCCAATTTAAACCTCGATACAAGTGCTTGTGCAAATTTTTTTAAAACTAAACCTCAATGCTGAATACATTGATAACTGCTATAAAAAATAATAAAGTAGAGATATCGCGCAGTGATTGAAACGATATCGCGTTGACTGTGTATTCGCAATCTTATGTATACACGTATAGGCCAAATGCTATATACATCCTCTATATTATTCAACTAGATCAGCGGTTCTTAAACTGTGAACCACGAATCCCTGGGGGTCCGCGTAGCCTATTAGATTTGGAATGGGATCTGTAAAAAGAATGTTGTTCAAGAGGGAGTTCTCGGATTTCATAAGTTTAAGAACCCCTAAACTAGATGCTTAAAATTCAGGATCAAAATTTATAAAATAAATTCGGAATTAAATATATTTGTGAGATGTGAAAGAAGCCATTGTGCAAAAATGATGATATAATTATGCTACATAAACTAAACCCGTATTGTCAACTATATTGATTATAACACTAACACTGAAATGTAACCACAAAGCTAAAAAATATTTATATCTAAAAAAAAAAAAAAAAAAAAAAAAAAACTGTAAATGTAAGATTGACAGTAAAATTCATATATTATTGCCTGGTTAGTGAAGTGGTGCAATGAATGTTTGATGGTTTAAGTAGGCCTCCAGACATCAGGATCCTCCACGAGAGTTGTATGGTGATCTGTAGTAGGAGCTACTGTACCCTGTGGGGAACTCACACCCGACGTCATTCCGGCTGGGTCGGGCCTAGTTCCTCTGTTATGATTAGTATATTAGTAACAAAATTAAGAATTACACTCAACAAATATATTATAGTTCATTATTATATCGTCAACACTCATGATGTTTAGTATACATGACTTAAAAAATTGATGTAAAATGATACAATCTGCATCTGCTTTGTATGAATGATATATGTTTTATAAGACTTTGCAAATATGGCGAAATGAGATTTATGATGATGTTGGTTAATATATATATGTATAATAGAAAGAACCCAAAAACCACAGCAATAAATTCAAACATGAATACAAACAAATATGAGATGTGTAATTAAGTTACTCTGTTTCCACCCATAAGCAAATAACATATGCACATATTGTTACAACAACACACCACACTTTAGTTTTCTAATTGATATAATGGAATAATTATATAAAAAATCATTGTATGTAATAATATGCAAAAGATATGTATTTATTTAAGTTATATTGCTCATTTACTGCACACATATTACATGTCCACTCCCTGTTAAATTTTTAATTTTCATGCCCTACAAGTAATTTTCCTCTTTTCCTTTGTACTGTACATATATATAAATTTTATATAATGAATGCTTTTGTCTACTATTTAATAATTTCTGTTTGTTATAGAATGCCTACATCTATTATTTTATTTATATACAGTATGTCTAGACTAACTGGAAACACTCAAATATCTGAAAAAATACGAATAATATAAACAATGGTTTCAGATAAGAGTTATGTGATATTAAGGGAGATATACTACTCGAAAATGCTCAATTACAAGAATATGTAAGAAAGATTGTTTAATTTTGATCTCAGCTTCACAGAATGTTCCATAGTTGTTACAATGTCAAAAAGATAAAAGCATAATATGTTTCCCTTGATATCCTACAACTCTTGTCTGAAACATTTTTTTGTATTATTTGTATATTTTTAGATTTTTTGGTGTTTCCAGTTAAAAAGAACATATTGTAGATATTACACTTTAATGCCAAAGAACATACAGTATTCATACCAAAAAATTTCTAAATGTAATTTATCTGAGCTATATTTATGTTATGTTACATTTATTTTTATAATCTGCACACTTAACATATTGCTGAATCATTAAAAGAAAAAAATAATATGCAATGAATATTGAAGTTTAAAAGTTACTGTCAGGCAAGTTTTTCCTTTCTTTAGTTCATAAAGACTCTATTAGAAGCTAAAAAAACGAATCTATGATAATTCGAAAGTGAATTCCTTCTTTTAAATTCCTTCTCTATAAAACAGTTCAATTTTTAGATTTGCTTTTTTTACAAATGCTAAAAGTAGACATACAATATGCAAACTATAAGTTGGTGTACACCTATGAAATTATATTTTTAATGATATGTTTATAATTTTAATATTAAAAATATATCTTATACTGCCATAATAAAAAGTGAAATGGAATTTTAACTTACTTTCGTCCAAGCGACATTAGTCCATATATTACACCTGTTGCAAATATCAGACCACTGCCAATTATGCTACTTACTCCCAGACAAAGGAAGACAGGAGGTACTGCTATTCTAGGAAAAATAAAAGAGAAAAAAAGCACAACATCTAAATATTGATCTCACAACTTAATAATGAAAGAAACAAATAATGCAGCATTAAAATTTATATTTTATAAGAAAAAATGATACACTTACAAACAATATGCAGCTGCTCTATTCCAATACGGTCTCTTTTCCACCCAATCACTTAAGTTTTGTACAAAGTCAATAAATAGACAGCAACACGGCGCTTCTATCATTACAACTATAAAACCAGCCACCATTTGCCACATACCGCTAATCAGACAACTCACTGAACCCAACAATATTGAAGTACAATTCAAGACTCCAAATAAAATTGCGACTGTAAAATGTTAATAACACTTATTAAAAACTAAAATTGTGTATAGAATTTAATGTGATTTATGAAATCTAATTATTTACTTTTTAGCATGTATTGTGTATAAACAATGTGAAGAAAGACAACATGAGAGTACATAACAACAAGAAATGACTTAAAGTGATTAAGCTGTATGTAATTAGTTAAAGACAAAAAATAACCACAAATTATAAATGTATTTTAATGTTGCATACGTAAACACGAAAAATTAATTGTTGTACGCATTTTTTATTACATAAATTATGAAAAATGTGAAAAATTTGTTGTAAAAAAAAGAATAATCACTGTAAATCAATTGTATAGTAATGTGCATGTTGCAGTATGTATAACTTTAGGAAACGTACTCAGGCTACCCACGGTACCGAGTCCTCGGCCAGCATACTTCATCCACCGAGGTACATCGTCCTTGGCAACAGGGTCCTGTCCTGGCCTTTGCATAAGCGATGATATTTTCGCTGCGTACGACTAAAATATTACGAAGATATCGTTATTAAAATGCGTAACGAACGTTCCAATAGAGTTGCAGTTTTTGTTAATATAAAAATACATTTACCATTTTTCAATCGTTCTACACTCCCCTTCTACGCCTGCTGACAGGACCAAACGAGACTGACAGCACTACGAAGATCTGTTGATGTACGAAAAATCGACCCGAGAGTTTCTTAATTTCGTTAACAGAGGCGCTTGCATCTAACAAACAATTTTGCACGTAGTTCTCACGTGAACTTCTTTTAAGCGCTGTTTCTACTGCCAATCTACCAAGTACGTTGCAGTATACATATGTGTACATATATGTAGCGAACTGAAATACAGTATATAATCTAAAATGAAAATCTAAATAACATGGATATATGCATTTACATTTTACTGTAAACATACACAACATATACATTTTATTCTAAAAAATTCTATATTTATTTGTAGATTTATTGCAACTCATCTCTTTAATTTATTTACAATTATGAAAGAACGAAGTACACCAAATAATATTTTATATTAGATCTTAAAATAATACGGAATTGGTATTTAGTTTTGTATCATATTAAAAATTTCAAAATTTAACATAATGAAAGCATTCACAGGTATAATAGCTATATTCGTTATGTTTGTTTGAAAAATATGGTAATTTATGCATCAATATATGTTTTATTATAAACGTTTATAACGAATATGAATTATATTAATAACATTGATTTAAATAACTTTTTTTATTAAAATCAATTCATGTTGTATATTCTGTGAAATCATCCATATGAATACGTTTATTTGATCTTGGAGATAAATCATCCGTTGCTCCATCTGGATTATTGTTTATTGATTCTTGCAGTACACGATTTCTGAGTCGTTTAATGTGTCGTAAACGCTCTAACCAATTAGAAGCGTAAGGATTGTGACTGTTTTGTTCCAAAGATGATGAAACCATTGAAGCAAGCTACAACAAAACAAAGAACTTAGAAATTTCATTATGATATTATTCAACACTCAGACTTAATGTCTCTTATAAAACTTACATTGGCATGAAGAGCCAGTTGTCGAGACAAAATGGCTAAATTTTGATCAGATATAATTTTCGGTTCACTATGACGAATATGCTTAGCTAATTCTTCTTTTACTTGCACTGTAACTTGATTAGTACCATAATCTAAAGGTTGAATTACAACACATGCATAGTTAAATTGTCCCTGAAAAAGCAAATAAAATATTAGCATTAATAAACCATACAGAGTAGGCTGCATATATATTATTACCTGAATATTTGTAGTATTTATGGACGTATGAAAAAAATGTTTGTGATATATTTTAAACTAATTTAAAGAAGCAAAAAAAAATAACAATGTAGTTAGTATGTTTTAAAATACAAAACAATTGTTAATGCATTAATTGATGCTACTTGGTGTTCACTATTAAAATATAATTGGAATCTGAGAGGAATTTCTTTCCTATCATTTTGTGTGCTTTCAATTCCTTCATATATTACACATTATTTTATATAATCAATTACTGCAATAGTACATACTTTTACAGTTTGTATATTATATGGTTCTCCGGACTCATTATAAACGACAGTAACATAGTTATTCCCAATATGTTGTTTTTTAGATGTACATTTTGGATCGCTTAGTTTCGTTGGCATTAACGTAGCGACGTGAAAGGCCACCTGTGTGTGTGATGACAATTTATAAAAATATATGATGAAAGACATAATATGATACAAGTTGTAGTCATTCATTTTTACCTGTGTAACATCATCTTGCCAAATATATGCAAAGTTCCCATTTTCACCATTACGATCTAAGCCACCTAAAAACACGCTTTCATCCACGTCTTTCAATCGAACTAATGTTCCTAGTCGTTGTAAAAATTCTGTATATCGAAGAGATCCATGCTGATTAGCCAAAATTTCAGTTTCGTTAGAAGCTTGTCCTGGGCCAACATAAAGAACACCAATTTTATGTGTTTCATATGGTTGTATTCTATCTAAATTTGTTACTGCTCTTTGCACAGCTGTTGTTTGTGGAACCAGTAAAGGTTTTTCTGAAGGTGCGCCAAAGTGTGCTGTATGATATAGTTGTAAAAACACAAAACTGTAATTTATAATTAAAATTTAAACTTTACATTTGAACAGAAATATTTATGTATAGATTAGTTTTATTTAATGATATTAAATATATAAATATACAATATAATACCTAGGATTAATACCAGTTTTAGGAGTTTCTTTCACCCGTGGCGAATTTCCCCTACGAATATTATCCCATTCCGTACGAGGTTTCTTTACGGGACTCATTACAGAAATCGTATGACCTCTATCGCGAAATGGTAACGGTAATGGAGGTAACATTGAAGGATCTGGTTTATCATCTTTTTGCTAAAATTATTGTACATAATTTTTCAGTAAAATAAAAATATAAAGAATATCATCCAAATAATTATGTATATTACACCTTATCTGCTAGGTGATTGCGTCCAATAGGTGGTTTGCTGTCTGACCCCAATGGCACTTGCTTCTGACCAGAATCCAGACTAGATAATCGAGGATAAATCTGTGTAGGTGACTGTGGTTGTTTCACAATAGATGATTGAATTTGTGTTGTGCGTCCCTGTACTCCCAAAAAGTTTCCTTGAACCTATAAAACGAATGTTCATAATACAGAATCCTCTGAAACTAATAGTGGTACCACTAGTGGCAAAATGATACTATGTGCAAAAGCAAAACGAAATAAATAATAATTGTTATATATATATATATATTTGTATGATACCGACAGAAAAATATATTACAGCCATTATTTAGTTAAATATATTACCTGTACAGTAGTAGGTGATGGAGGTACAGTATTACTAGTGGTGGTTGTAATAATTTGTGTTACTTGTGTTGCACCTGGATAAGAACGTTGAGATCGTAATGCAGCTGGATGATCTGATATATTTTCTGATGGAGGTGTTGTGCCCATTCCAAACATTTCTTCTGGTATAGCTTCACAACTAACTCTGTAAAACATTGTAACCTTTTTAATACATTTATAGATAGATTCACGTGATATGTTTCATAACATTTAATATAATTTTTAAAACTGTAAAATACTGTAACTAACAGTACAGTTATTTCACAATAATTGTACCTCATATCTTTCGCATATGTATTTTTTGCATGTTTTTTCAACTCAGCTTCAAGTTTAACTTCTGAATCTGTTGATGAAACATCCCTTTCTAGCTGTTGCAAGTTTAACTTTTCCTTATTTAAAAATGGATTTTTCCAGTTAGCACTCATTTCAGGACTAGAATTTGATCTGCGTACTGGATTCCGAGAACGACGTAAATCTATTAACAATTTTTATTTTTTAATACATTTATAGATTTTATATAACAATGTTATAACTATTTCTTGAGCAACTAAAATATAATTATACCATCTTCACCATCCTCTAAACTTTCCAAGCTATCACGTGAACTTTGCCTTGAAGGACTTGGTCGAGCTGGTGAACTGGGTATTGCAATTGGACCCGATGACACAAAAGATATCACAGATTTCATAACATTGTAATCACCTCGCATTTGATCCATATTTTTATCTGAAGTATCCTATACAAAATACTTTTGTTAGTAAAAAAATTTTGTTATTTTGTTATTTTGTAATTTTTGCTATAATGTAATACAAATACTATGTTTCTCTTTGTTTACATAGTTATAAAAGTTATCAGAATAACTTACATATTCTATATATCAAAGGTCTACATATCAAAGGTTTTTAAGATACCTCTGCTTCATCACCAGAACATTCTGATGTAGATTCTTGTTGCTTTTGCTGCATGTATTGATTTGGTCTATATAAAGCCATTATATCATATAAGGGAAAGTCCATGTTTGTTTCAAATTGCATAGAATTTTGAATTCTCATTATCCAAGATATATCACCCGTAGGTCTCCGCACATATATTTCAGCCCAACCCTGACACCAGCAAGCACAAAGCACGTGTTCTTCTTGTTTTTCACTATTAAGTATTTGTCCCAGTTTTGATGATTCTATTTGATCTTTCTCTGTTCTTTCTGCAGGGTAATCTTTTTTTGTTATATCTAAATCATCTGTTTTTTTTAATTCTTCTGTTGGAGAATTTGCAGCTGTATTTGCGGTAGAACTTCCATGACCTCCAGAGGACTGCCTAGATAATTTGTCCTCTTTTGCTGTCTATGTGTGTTTTCGTTTTATACATTAGAAAAATCATATAGGTATATAAATTAATTCACCCTTTAATTTACGTGGCAAATTACGAGAATAGTAATTTTGAGACTAATTGAAAATGCAATATTGCTTTAAAATATAATATTAATAGATTTGACAAATAAATTTGAAATTATTTTTGTTAATTCTTTCTGATCTTTTACTAATATTGTTTCCATACAAATCTAAAATATACCTTTACAAAAGATACTTTTACAAACTAACAGGCTCCATTTACACTATTCTCAACAACGTAAGAAAAAAGACATATGTCCACGTAAATCGAAGGACGAGTGTAATATCAAAATATATGCAGAGAAATGAGTGGAAGATGATAAGAGTCTAATCTTGGCTATGTTCCAAAAAAAATTAGAAATAAATTTTCGTATTTCCTATTCCATATTTCCTATTTCCATGTTAATTTTGTAATATTAATTTTATTTAGTGTTCTTTACTTCCAATTAATAGTAGTAGATTTTGAGGGCTATAAGAAAATATTATTTATGAAATTTATTAAAGACACACTCTCATCATTTTTCCGTTAGTGGTACCTCTGTACTCGATGCTCGTCGTAAGTTTGATTGAGATGCTCTTGCATGTTCAGGAGATTGAGGGCCAGATTTACATGCAACCCAACAATTGTCACAAAGTCCACCTCGCATTGCTTTATTACTACAACCACTTGTTGTTACAGTAATAAGTTTGTTACCAAGCAACCATGTCATTGATTGACCCTCTTTAAGTAGAAAATCAGCAGCTGGTAATCTGAATAGAAATAAATTAAATATATTTATGTTTTTTGTAATCAATAAAACATAAGTAAACTGAGGACAACAGATGTAGCAAAATCATAATGTGATTCCATTCCGTGTTTGTGAGCATCAGTTCTATTTCATATTTTAAAAAGTATATACTTATAACTTTTGATTTTAAAATCTTTAGAATAGCTTATTTTCAGCCTTCTGGTCAAGAAACTGGAATATATTGAAAAATAACATGTCTGTTCTTTAATTCATAAACATTGTATCTACGATTTTAGAAAGTTTAAGCAATGTTTTCTATTGTTCAGATGCTGTTCGTTTGAAAATTTTTGTGCATTCACGCTATTATTGTGCTTATCGATTTAGTTGTAAATTTACCTTTTAGGTCGAGCTGAATAAGTTGAAAATGTATACCGGGCCATAAGATCGATACAAGTTTCAGTAAGTTCAACATGGAAAGTCATTAAAGCTTCGTCAATTGGGGGTTTTAGATCTGAAACTTTATTATCTCCTATCATACGATTGGCCATTATCGGTCTTTCTCTCCTACCTCTGCTGCCCTATACATAAGAACGTAAAAAAATTATGATAAATAATATTAATAAAAAATTTCATCAATGTTTAAATATACCTGCTCAGTTAAACTTGAACTGCGTTTTCTATTTGAAGAATCTTCGTTTACAAAGTTGAAATCTGATTTCATCAAATGTCCTTCTTCAAAGGGAACTATTACATTAGCCTTTAAACCCTATACATAACAAAATAAACATATAATTTATAAATGCTATTTTTTTCCATTAAAAATGTCAAAGTATTACCTAATACAAATACTCTTTAAATATCTAAATCTAACTTCTTTTATATCAAATTAAATTAGTTTAGATGTATTGCATCCAAATTTTTGAACATTCTGTTCTAAATATTTGTTTGGTACACAGTGCAAAAATGAATTTTATTGGTTTTATTCAATGTATTTATAAATGTTCAACACAAAATCTAAAGAAATAAAATTCATCCATCTATAAAAACTCATGCATGACTTGGATATAGATGATTTTGCGTATTTCATATTATTATTAATAATAGAGATCAGAGATGTACATACTGTAGTAATAAATCTAACAAAATCTCTTCGAAATGGTAGTCGACATTTCAAAAACCATACAGCAATTACATGATGTGCCAAGGATACTGTGTAATGATCATATTTAAAAGGATTTGTATATGGTAACAGAATTGCAAAAACTGACATATATTGATCTCCAATAAAACTTGCAAAAACTTTTGGAAGTCTAGTAAGAGCTGCAATGATAAAACAAACAAATATTATTCATAATTAAATTAATACATAAATTTTATAATACCTACTAGATAAAAATTCCAAAATGGGTATAGCTATATGTACTGTTGCTGAAATTTTTGATAAATTTAAGAGTACTTCTGACAAAAGTTTGTTCATCGCGTCCCGCATCTCTAAAATACAGGTTGTAAGACTAGTTACACACTGACTTGCACACTTTGCTGTTAATCCAACCTAAAAATTGCAAAGAATTATAAATTTTTTACCATGTAAATAATATTGAAAAATAAACACTTATTTCTATTTACTTCCAAACATTTTATTAAACGTTGCTGTAAATTAGGTTCCAAATGTGCATGATACGAAGCTAACGATGCCAACACTGGAAAAACATGAACGCGAAACTCTGAAAGAGTAAATTTTGGAGGAACATTGTAGAGAGACTCTGGGAGTCTCAAACTTTTGTCACTGACCTACAAAAAACATACTAAATAAGCCTATTTATATGTTAGGAAAACAAACAAAAAATTAGAATAATATACCATTGAACAAAGTGCAGCTGCAAAGTGATCAATATCATTTGTATGTCGTGATAATATTAATGCTCTATTTTGCATTACTTGAGGTAGTTCTTTTAACACAAGTTGTAAAACTTTCCAATCTAAAAAAAGTTGACAAATTAAAACCTTAATTTGTAATTATTATATATGAGTAAGTGATGTTATAGTTGTACTATGATTAGGGATTTACACCAAAACATAAAATACCGGTATTATACTGGTATTTTTCACTTATACTTTTATAAATCTTATATACTCTTTTTTATAGTATAACTGAATTATACCGATATTTTATTAGTATTTTACATTTCGGTATAAATCTCTGATTACAAATGGAGTCGATTAATTTGACTTTTGAGCGGTCGATATGATATATACCTTTTTCTAATTTAATGCAGGAAATAACTGCTTTACATGCATGTGCCAGTGACATATATGTAATTTGGCAAGATAAGTGCTGTAACGGAGCTGGACTGACTGGTGGAGGACTGCTACCACCTCCTCCACTATTCATTCGTTCAGATGTTGCATGTTCTAAAACTAAATATGGACTGAATCTTGTTACGGATGAGTTTTGAGCATCCGGAAATCCAAGGTGATAAAGCGTATTTGCTCTAATTTTTAAAAAACATTCAAAAATCTAAAATAGGAAATAATTTGTTGTATTCATAAAAATATAAATTTGCATAAATATTTGCAGTCTATTTATTACCAAGTATCGGATTGTAGAAACATCATGGAAGACGGATGATTCTTTATAATGCTGTTCCAAATGGTTCACTAGAACCTTGTAAGCACGTATGGCATGGCTTGAAGGTAAATAATAAATTTTTGATGTTAATATTTTTATTACACCAACAACTGCAGTCTTTACATCTTTAATGTCGGCATCTCTATTAACTGGAGTATCAGAAGTGAAAGGCTTGTTGATCACCTTAAAATATATATATTTACCTATGATTTTGATCTTGAAAGACAATATATTTTTAATCTAAGAAATTGTTTACCTTCTCTAGTATATCTAAAAGTTCTAAACATCTTTTTGTATCACACTCGAAGCAAAGTTCAACAAGCAAATATGTAACACCATTACGAATTGTAATATCAGGATCCATATCAACATGTTGAAAATATGGCACAATTATTCGTTCAATTAATTCATCTTCGTACCTAGATCTGTTCAAAACAATAAACTTACAAAAAATTAACTAAAAGTTTAAAGAAATTACTTTAATTTACCTATTCACTTGGACGACGTTTGTTAAAACATCAAGAACTTTCATTCTGACATTAGTACGTGTTTCGATTCTGTAATAACGTTCCATTAACGTTGCTAACTTAGATTGCCATTGATAATGGGTAGGTCCTATGGTACCTGCTCGAAATTCGATTAATTTTAAAACAGAATTTTCCTAAAAACAAAAAAAAGCAGGAAAGTATGACTTAACATTTCTATAAAAAAAAATTATATTTACATTATAAATTTATATTTATAATTACAGATCTTGTATCGCTGCAACGTTCAACGAGATGATAAAATCGTTGAATACAACCATTGTAGTGGTTACTGTCCAGTAAATTTTCAATGCTGTTTATTGTTTCGTGCAAACTTACAAAAACTTGTTTAGTAGCAGGCTGATTACTACTTTCTAAAAAAAAGTATAAAATATTAGTAAAAATAAATTTACACATACGCGCGTGCACATGCATGCACGCACATATACGTACACAGACAAAATTTATAAATTAAAGTTTTACCTGTGTGAGCGATAACTTCTTCAATAATGTCAAGAATAATGCTCCATGTTGGATCCCACAACTCAGGACCATATTTATTTACCAATCTCTGAATTGATAATGTGACTTCATACATAACAATTGGATGATTGCATTTTAAGGCCTTATAAAATAACAAAAAGCAAAGAATAGTATTTAGAAACTATATGGAATAAATTTGAAAAATGTATACATTACTCACTTGATAAAATGAGGGTAGAACTGATGTTGGAGTGCATACTAATTTTGGAATTCTGTGAGTACCCCAGAGACCCATGTTCACATAGAACACTGCACCTCTAAGTAAACGAACATCTCGCTGAAAATTTGTATCTTGCAGCAACCGACACATTGTATACAAAGCAGAGTGACCCATATGCGTGCCTAGTAAGTTACGCATTATCTACAAAAAGTCGTTCATATTTAAAATTGAATGTACTGCATAACATATAATATTAATCTGGAACTAATTTAAAGGTATATCTAAATATCTAAATTTATATATATATATACCTTCCAACTTATTTGACAGTATGTTTCGACGTTAACACTTCCACATAATGCTATGATAAAAGTTTGCAATGAATCAGACTGTAAATTACTGTAACAAACTATTGCATCTAGAGCTTCTAAACATCCAGAAACAACTTCACTGCTATTGCTATAATAACATAAATGACAAATATACCTAAAAAGTAAAAAAAGAAATACAGTATTTCTTATTTACAAGGAATGTTATAATTACTATATATTAAATTACAAAATATTTACTGAACAAGGCCTGATATAATATCCTCATCGATGTATGCTGAGTTAAATTTTATGACGTTAACAAGAAGTGATAAGAACTCAGCACCCCTTTTTCCATCTCCTGCTGTTACAACAGGCATCCAATCTAATAGAAATGGTCCCATTCTTTCTTCCAAGTGCAATATATCTTTTCCATTTTCTGTTAAACTTTGTAGAAGTTCCAATCTATATAAAAATTTTATTCATTTGAAATTTTTATTGATATTAAGATAGTCAAAGTCGATATGTAAATGATGGTGAATTGGTCATGTTAGACATGAAATTTTATGGTAAACTACAGACTTGTAATTAATTAAGTCTTAGATATGATTGTAACGACTACACATCATTTAGATATCATTTTATAATGTTGATCATATTATACTGTGCCTCAATCAGAAAGCACTTTGTTTTGGTAAGCTTAATAAAATGATAACATTTTTAATTATTACATATTAGCAGTTACAATACCTAGGTCCAATATCTTCAGGAATATTATGTTCCTTAACAACCATGAAAAACTTTACTCTCATAAGAGATGATAATTTAGAATATTGACCTTGAACTAGACAACGCAAAAAGTTTAGCGTTACATGTCTATGCTCACGGGACACATCTTTTTCCAAAAGATCTTGTACCAAATACCATAATCTTTCAGCTGCTTTCTAATAAAAAATAAAAGAATAATGAATGTAAATTCATTATCTTATTGTCAAGTTTATAATTAAAAAGAATCTACCAACATCTTCCCACTGCTGATGGAGAACGGCTTCACACAAATCTTTAATTGCTTTTGTACGATGATGTACAGGACTTTCAGGACTAATTTCTTTCTCAAGCTCGTGAGTCAATGTAAAATCCTCACGATTCTTGTAATTTCCTAAAAAAGTTTACGATTCATAAATACTGTTTAAAGAAATACATAAACCGCAGTTCTAATAAATTATAAGCTATAATGTTCTACTATTATTTATTCTTTATAATTATGAATATATTATTATATATGGAATGTGACAAAACCTTATGAGCATCATAAGTATATTCCTTCATTTTTTTATTGGAGGATATAGTATATAATTATGAATTATAAAAACTAAGTTTATAAAATCACCTTTGTTAATTCGAAAGAATTGTTTCAGTTTATCGTGTAAAGTTTTATTATCCTTATCTTTCGAACTCATTTTCGACATTTTATTTTAAAAACTAGTAGAAAACACTAGAATATGTTCAGGAAGAATTATGACAAGTAGTAGACATATCGGAAACAAGTCTGTGTAAAAAAATGTCAGTGGAGTGCACCAAAATGAGACGAGAAGCCAAAATGCTAAACATCAATCAGCTGTAATTTTAGACCATACAAAATTTCTAATAAAGACCAACAATAGGTATTTCTCGCTCTCTATCTTTCTTTCTTCATTTATAGATATATGTACAAAGGTTATGCTGTATCGACCATGCGTTAATCAACGATAAAACGCAATCGCATATAACGATATTTCCGGTGTTCACCATTAGAGGGCTACAAGAAATAACTGATTCTTATTAGTAGAGGGGAAATGAGAGTGCTCACGCCTGAAATTTTGTTGTCCTAGGCAAGTACTCCACCTGGCGGCCATTTCTCAAAACAGTAGGGATTTACCCGTTCGGTTTCACCATTGACATATGGATACAGGTTATCCACTGAAAACGCAATCTGGATTTGCAGGCGCATACATAGATGCTTCACTATTGCATTTAAATATCATGCTGCATGTTGCAACAATTTATCTGATTTCATAAACAAAACAAAATTTCTTGATAAAATATCAAATTCAAAAGCATATCAATAATAGTTAAACAACTATATTTATTAGTACGAACTGAATTTGCAGAGAAAATTAATTCAAATTGTCTGGTTGAAATGGAATGATTATTATTATTATTTGGCCGGTTTATTCTTTTATGTTATGAAAATGTATGAATTACCGGAGCTATGTATACGAGATTTTATTCTTCCCACACATTCACAAAATTTCATTTCGATTGGTTACCAGTGTCTTTCGAAAGTGCAGACTATTTATGTTCTCTTCTTTCAATACATATATTAAGAATTTGTAAAAAACATGTGTATTATATACAAGCCACACGTACGTATTTATATAAATACATATTAAAAGAAACAACTGTAATTAAATAGCGGCAAATAACGCACTTCATTGTCGCTAGTATCGACTTGAAGTTTGACAGATAAATTACACCACGTGTTTAAACTAATTTCTTTTGTAACAATGGTTTATTATTTTACAAGCGAAGGTATCATTATTTATTAAGTATTCCATATTTTTATTGTACATATTTACATCTTATTCTTTTATATTTGTAAGAATAATAATATTCGGTAAGGTTAGAATAAAAACTATAATTTTTTAAATTGCAGTTGTACAACCACCGGTAACATTATTTATGGGAGTTGATAAATATGAAAGTGAGTCAAAAGTAATTAAACTGTCTCGTGATATTTATAGAATGTGTAGTTTTTAATTTTTTAAATATATTGCTTTCTTAGATGAAGATCTTATAAGGTGGGGTTGGCCAGAAGATGTTTGGTTTCATGTTGACAAATATTCTTCAGCACATGTATACCTCCGTCTTCGACTTGTTAGTACCTCTATTATAAACGTATTTGAAACTGTATATGTTATTAATGTTTACATGTACATATAATTCATAGGGTCAAACAATAGATGACATACCTAGCGCAGTATTAGAAGATGCTGCGCAATTAGTGAAAGCAAATAGCATAGAGGGAAATAAAATGAATGATGTTGATGTAGTGTATACAATGTGGTCAAATTTAAAAAAAACACAGGGCATGGAAGTGGGACAGGTTTGTTTTCATAGAGATAAAGATGTTCGCAAAATTCATGTTGCAAAACGAATAAACAGTATTATTAATCGACTAAGCAAAACCAAACGTTCGGAACAAGTAAATTTAAGAATGGAAAGAGAGCAACGAGATAAAAATGAACGAGAAGACAAAAAGAAGCTTTTGAGAGAGCAAAAGGAGAAAGAAAAAACAGAAGAAAAGAGACGAAAAGAAGAAGCAGAAATGAGGTAAGTTAAGATATATTGTTATAAATACTTTTACTTAATATTGTACAATTAATATTATTATATATTCTTGCAGAAGTTATAATTCCTTGTTTAATGCATCTAATATGACATCAAATACAGAGAACACTGGATATGATTCAGATGATTTTATGTGATGAAATTATTCAAATTATTTGTAATTTGTGCCTATTTTAAAATAGTTTAGAGTAATACATAAAGATTTAAAACAACAAAGACATACAACTTTAGAGTTCAATTTTTTTTATTGCTTAAAATCTTCATATTTTTATAAAAGTCTCTAACCAACGTTTTAGCAAGTTATTTTAAGTGCAGATATTTTAGGACATCCCATAATTAATGTCGATTTTTGCCTTTGATTAGACGAAATATTACAATATTATTTATTAAATCTATGCAAGTTTATTGTGTACATTAGTATGTAAATTAATGCAGTAATTATACTAATATGTAAATTAATAAATACAGGAATACTCATTGAAATATTTATTCTGTCCAAAAATTACTTCTAGTGAATAATTTAACCATTAATATAATTAAGGTCAACAGTTATATAAGTTTTTATCATTTATTTCTGTAAAATACATAATAAAAAGTTAATATGTATAAAATGTATAATATTGTAATTTTTACAGTAAAGTAACATTAACAGTTTCTAAGGCATTAACAATCCATGATGGATATTCTTTATTTGGATACATTTCTAACATGTATTGTTGTATGAACTCTGGAAATCTTTGTTCTGTAATACTTTGTCTAATATCCTTCATTAATTTCATTTGAAATGCAATATTGTGAACAGAAAGCAAGTGGCATGCAACTGTTTCTACTGTTACAATATGATGAAGATAAGCACGTGTGTACGTCTTACATGTACTACATTCACATGATTCGTCTATTGGCCTCATATCTTTGCGATACTGAAGCTGTTTTAAGTTTAGTTGACCTGTACGTACCAGGGCACAACCAAATCTCTGTAAAGGAGACATATACCAACTACTACATTTAATTTTAGCAATTTATAACACTTTATGCTTATTTTTAACTTCAATTTAAAATTAAACATTCTTTATAATTACCGCTGTTCGTGTGGGAAATACACAATCAAACATATCTACTCCCAGAGCAGAACAAATAACTAAATCAATAGCAAACCCAACACCCATTAAATAACGTGGTTTATTTTTTGGAAGTATATTTGTAGTAAGGTATACCATTCTCCAAAATTCATCTTTAGATTCACCACCACTATAAGCAGAAAAATTGATCATAAAACAATCTTTTTTTCTTTATCTATTGTGATACATGAGTTATCACCTTAATCCACCTATAGCATAACCATTGACTTCACGTTTAATTAACTGATTTGCACATTCTGATCTAAGTTTAGGATCAAGACCACCTTGTACAATTGGAAATATACTTTGTTCCTCTGTTCTTTGGTGTGCTTTTAAACATCTATCTAACCATCTAATTGTTCTATAGAAATATTGAGTATTAGTCAATGTTTCTATAAAAATTAATAATATACTTATATACATATTAAAAATATAGTAATATTTATACCTATGCATTGCTTCTTCTACTCTTGGTCCTGTTAATGTACTCTTAACTACATCATCAAGTTGCATTATTATATCTGCTCCTATTTTATTTTGTATTTGTATAGAGTGTTCAGGTGTTAACATACAATCTGATCCTATGAATTTATATTACATATTTTAGACATAATAAAATATACATTTTATTATATGTATGTGTTTTGAAATTATAATTATACCATTGTATGGTGATTTAAATTTGACACCTTTTTCTGTAATTTCAGAAAGTTCTAACAATGATACCATTTGGAAGCCACCAGAATCAGTTAACAGAGCTCTTCTCCAATTCATAAATTTATGTAATCCACCAGCTTTTTGCATAACATTTATACCCTATATAATGTAGCTTCTTGATAATATTCACAAAAAAGGGAACCGCTTTTGATTTTGATAATTTTTTATCAATGTTATTACCCTGTGTATATATAATGAGTAATGCGTTGCTACTTATTGAAAAGTTATTATGAAAAAAGTATATATTGCACAAAGTAGATGTTATTCCACATATCATTTAGATTTAACAAAATGATACTTGTATTGTTATATAAGTAATAATACATGCAAATCGAAGTTGGCTCCTTTTTGTGAATATTTATTGGCTTTTTAAATTAATAACATATTCACATTATTATGAGATAATATATTTTTCATTTAAATTATTTAAATAAATATCTCAGATTTATTCTAACAAAATTTGTTACTTACAGGTCTTGTTCCAAGATGATATGTATTTCCAAGTATAATTTGACAATTCAGTTGTTCTAATTGTTGAGGTAATAAACCTTTTAAAGTCCCCTAAAATGGTAATATAAAAGCAGAGTACCAATGGTTTACTTAGAAACAATAGAAAATAATATGTAAATTAAAATAATACAAATACAATAATAAAATAAAATATCATTATCACAAATACAATAATAAAATAAAATATCATTATCACAAATACAATAAATTTAATACAATAAACTATGTAAATTAACTTACTTGTGTGCCTACTGGCATAAACACCGGGGTATCCACGTGATGATGAACCAGAATCATTCTTCCAGTTCTAGCTTTTGTTGTTTGACATTCATGATATATTTCAAAAAGCAATGGTGATTTTGCATGTTGTGCCATTCTTACACGTTCAACAGCTTTTTAATCGACACTGTTAACAACACTTTGCTTTTAATATAAGCCAGGAGAAAATGAAATTAGTCGCGATTTTATCGTCCCCTGAAACAAGTGGTGCACCATGCGATCATTTCTAACAAAAGATAGGAATCTACACCGTTTAGTTTCATACTAGCATATACATATGTTACGTTTTTGGTGAGAAATTTTATATAGAAAGGAGTGGGTTGGTGCCCGTGGAATGCAAAAGCGCAAAAGAAGTTCGCATAATGACAATTGCCTGCTCTTCTATGTCTATTATTGTCTATGATTTTTAACCAGTAGATTGTTAAAGTTAACATTTGTGCGTTTTAGTTCTACACGTCAAAATGCAACGAGAAGAAAAGCAATTAGATTCCGCTTTGGAGGCTATTATTATGAGAGTAAATGATTTAAAGTCTGCAATTGGTGCTATGATATATAAACTGGAACATGAATATCAAACATTAAATTGGCCCAATTTCCTTGATAATTTTGCACTTATTTCGGGACATGTAAGTGTTATATTAAGTATTATATAAAAAAATATAATCCTACATCTTATAATATATCTAATTATTGCATTCAATTCTGCAATTAAATGTAAAACAAATTTTTCTCTTTGTAGCTAACTAGTCTCTCAAAAATTCTTGGACACGATAAAGCACCAAACTTGAGGAATTTAACTGTTCTTCCATTACGATTAAGTCCAGAGAAAGATGAAGAATTGCTTCGTTTAACTGAAAATAGAATTCCCACATTTGCCCATGACTTAGTACCAGATTATTTACGAACCAAGGTAGAACCTCAAGCCGAACAAAAAATGATGCAACTCGAAGCAAAAGCTGCAAATTTAAATTATGAAACGTCACATGTAAGAAAACATATGTTATTTATATATACTTATTAAAAAATCAACTATAAAATATATATTGTATGAATTTCACTTATTTTTAAATATTTAACAAATATAATGAAATTAATTCTTTTGAAAATACTTTATGACCGATACAATATTCTGTATTTCTGTATTGTTTTATTGTAAATGTATAAAGAGAGAGAGGGATAATATAAGATATTCTATTTCTCTTTTAATGTGCTAACTAAACGTCAACTAGGACTGCAATGTAAGCTACTATCAGCTAGCTTTCAGCTTTTATTAGTTCCATTCGCTTCGGACTGACATTCCAGTTATAAATTTTATCTGTAACAATTATTATGTTTCAAAAATATTTCTGCAAGAAAATAGTTATATTTTACAGTTTTACATTTAGTTAACTGGTATAATCTGTATGTTGTATTATAATATATATATATTATTTTTAGTACTATTATAAATTACAAATTATTTTGCAATTTCTTTATACTCGTATAAATATAGGTAGTGTCTTGTAAAATATTATTTTTTTATTATCAAACTATTAGAGAAAATGATTACTTTAATACTTAAAAGAGTATTTTTTATAAGTTATTGTTACACTGAATACTTGGAAATGTATACATTTATGTACAAATATAAATGTATGTATAAATTTATAAATAACCAAGTATTTTAATATTGAGTTTCCTCTAATAGTTTGTAACACTATGATTTTATGACTTGGTCCATTTAGCGAGTGGAACTCTAACTATCGTTTATTTCCTAAAATATGTGTGAACTTTATAATTTTCAGAAACAAGTGACTCAGTATACAAAAGTCATTAATCATGTATGGGATATAGCAAATAAAGCGCGTGAAGAATGGGAAAGTGAAGCTGGTTCTAGAGCAACTCAAGCCCAGACGAGTAGTACAGCCGACACTCATGCTCTCGTAGCAGCTGTGGGTATGGGTAAAGGTTTAAAGGTAAATTTCTTTACAAGTATAGTTTCCTTCCACGTTATGTGCATAAATAAACATTTCGATGCATACACATATGATGCTTTGTCTTTCACTTTTATCTATTACAGTCTGATTCTGTCCAAATGGTTCAATCTGGTGTAAACTCTGTACCAAGTGGAATGATGGTAGGTAGACCTGGAAATCAACAGCAAACTTCGGGACAAGGATCTTTAGGCAATCCATCCAGTAAGATATTTATCATAATTTACTTAGTATATATTATTTATATACATATATAATAAAAGTATTGTATAATTAAAATTCACTTTTACAAAAGTAACAAATTCTATACATTTTTAGTGGGACAAATGAGTAAAGCTCCAAGTGCTATCAAAACAAACATTAAAGCAGCATCACAAATTCATCCATATAGATAAAATACAATAATATATATTTCAAGAATAATATATTAAAAATTCAAATTGACGATTATTGTCATATTAATTTACTGTTCTTAAATATATACAGAGTAATCTTTAATTCATGTTTTTTTTAATGTAAATAAAACTTTTATTTTATAAAAATAGAAGTTCAATTATATTATTATTTTTATTAATTATTATTCTTTTTGGGATACAATTGCATATGCTCGTGGAGATAAATGTTTACTCATAACTGGGATAATCTTGGTTTTTAAACCTTGTTCTTTCATCCAACATAATCGATCTCGTAAAATTAATGACTCTGCTGGTGCTTGTAACATCAATTGCAAACCACTGTATATTTCTACAATTTTCAATTTATGACAGTGATTTCTCCATAGTTCTATTATATTTTTTTTATGCATATCAAGATTAGATTGCATATCTGGAAAACAATATGTATTTAATGTGTGGATGTTATTTAGTACTGTTTTGTGATTATTTTATTTTCAACACTTATATCAAAATTGAAACCTTTTGTGTAACAATCTGTGAACCAATAATATTAGTATATCCACAAACTGTATTGCTAAGTTTACTAATATCATTAGCTTGTAGATTATTATGCAAAGAATTCCAGATAATGTATTTTAATGATGTACTACATAAAAGAAGTCATAAATAAAAAAATTAATAAAATATTTTGTTTGTATGCACAGTTGCACATCTACAACCGCGTACATAGCATCTATATAAATTTATAATTATATTATATAATATTCATATTGTGTAGTGTTACCATTTTGTAATTTTCCTTTTTCTTGTGGTTGTAAAATATATCTATTTAATGAATCGTTGACATAAGTTTCGAAATCTAAACACTGCGATTTTCTTGTTCCTTTTTGAGTTTTTTTCTGAAGAACAAATCCATCTAAAACATTTTCTTCTTTTATGTATGTGTCATTTAGCTAAATAAGTGGCATTTGGAATATAAAATGTATATATACTTTTTGTTGCGTATAATTGAAGAACAGCCCTTGCAAGAACATAAAAAGAATGTTCATTGTGTGCTTTAATAGACATATTATACCACCTATCTGCTGGTTCTTGGCATGCTAGCCGTAAAAACGGTCGCCTCAAAAAGGTACCAATATCAAAATCAGTATTGTTAATTACAGTCTTAAGGCAATTAGATAAGGGAAAGTTATTAAAATATTGTTTTTCGGTCGATATATTTATTGTTATATCTTTTGTTGTCAAAAGTTTATGGTAACAGCAAGGAATCATGATAAAAAAACGTGCTCTTTTCATATCTCGAAATATTTTTGATGCGTGTACACTAAGATCTCCGCAAGCATGTAAACCAATCAAACAAACGTTTGAATTCTTCTGGAATTCGTTATTTAAAATCGTTTCTATGATTTCAACAGAATTACATGCTAAATCACAACAATTGTACTTAACATGTGCTAATGAATCGGGATACAATTTTATTTGTCTATTCCGGGCATTGTTTACATTCGCTTGATTTTTTTCTAAACCAAGAACTTGGTATCCATATAAGTGATATAATAACTGGCAAACATATCCCTGCAATGAAAACATGTTGAAAAAAATATTGCTTTCTTACCCTATCGGATTGTTTTGAACATTTGTAGCAAATGTTGTCATCTGTTCCTATTTTTTCAAAAGCTTTCTAATAACAACAAATAAAGTAAGCCAGAGGCTTACAAAAACTATTTGAAGATATTCATTGTTTTAAAAAATAGAAAAAATGCTGCAATTATTTAATAGATGAAGAAAAATAGCAGAAACAATTAGTGTATACGATATTTTTATATTGCCTTTAAATTATTACCAAAATTTTACTATAAATTTGTCAAATAATCCAAAACTAATAACAAACATTATAAATGAACACAAATTTCTTACCAAACCTGCACCAAGATCAACAATGATTTTAATATTTTGTGATGTACATTGCACATGTACCAAATGTGCCAAATGTATTATTTCATGTTGTTTTTTACAACTAAGTCCTATTTGAAAGTTCTTTGGTAATATTGTAGGTAATACAGTATTTATAGCTGGTAACTGATCAGCAGATATACATTTTTTAACAAAAACTTTCAAACTCTTTGACCATTCAGGCTAAAAAGTAGGAAACAATACTCTTTTAATATTATGAATGATTTACATGTTATATGTACATGTTATTTACATATTTTACCATTATAAATATTTACCAACCTTTGTTGTTCTTTTTACAACAAAATCATTAAGTTCTTCATTTTCTAACATTTGTAAATCATTTAACCATTCTTTTGGAAATAAATCAAGCAATCCTTTGGTTAATAAATCAGTAACTGGAGTGTTATAAAGCCATTGCATTTCAACGAATAAATTCAATGCATCCAAGAAGTACATACTTTCTGTATGTTTATTTATCTTGGCCATCTGATATAGAGAAAAATTTGCATTTTAATCTTTTACTATAATTGAAATTTATTCTGAAATTTTGCGTACACTTATAATTTTCATAACATTTATGGTATAGACATAGTACATGAATTGTTTTTATAATCGTATGCATACTAAATGCATAATGACAATAACTACATCTTAATTAAAAATAACAATATTTATTTTAATAAAATGTTCATTCAATTGCTCTTGCTTGAGTTTCTTCTTCTTGATTTTGAATTTTCCAATTTTCTGAATGCCTATTTAATAAATCATGATTAACTGGCCCAATCAATGCACGTCCTACTCTAATATGCTTTTGATCAGGTTGTAAATACTTATTGGCAACATATATAATTTGGTCCTTAGTCACAGCTTTTAATCTCAATCTTTGATTTTGAATATCATCATCTGTTAAATTATATTTAAACTTAATCATTCCACGATTACTTGGGGAAACTGGTGCGTCAAAACGTTGAAATATTCCCAATTTGGCTTCGTCAATATCACTTTGGGGTAATGGATGCTTTGATAAGAAGTCATGAGTTTTTTCAAATAAATCAAGAGTACGAGTAGAATTCGGATCTCTGTAAGAATAAAACGCAAAGATTCCGTCCGGTGATAACGTAGCACCACCTCCATAAGCCCCACCTTTTTCTCTGATTTCCGGATGCAAATACAATGAGGTGATTAATTTTGAAAGTATTTGTAAAGGCGCGAAATCAGGATCTGTGTATGGTACAGTAAGGATAGCTTTAGCTGTATAATTTACAGTATATGGTAACACATAATGGAGAGCATTAGCTTCCATGTCGATATGTTTGTCGCTTGTTAAAATATATGTATTTTTAGGAGTGCCTTTTAATGAACTATAAAATTCTGTGATGGTTTCTAATATTTTGTCTTTGTTATTTTCACATAAATTTATCGCTGATCTCAAGTATTGTTTATTTAAAATATAATTAGCTATCTCTTGCATTTGGCTTAATACAGGACTCAAATCTTTCATTTGTGCCATTTTCTTCATATTTGAAACATATTGTAATCCTGATAAAGTCTCTTTTCGGTTAGTGACTGTTGAAACCAAACTGGCTGCACTACTCATTGCATATGTATGTCCTAAATCTGCAATTCCATTAATCAAATCTGCTGCAGTTATTTTAACAAGCGTTGTAAACCTTTCAACATCAGACAGTTTAACATTATTAAACAACTCTAACCATAGATTCCACATATCATTTACATTACGATCTAAACAATATGATTCTATTAATATGCCTTCTTCATATTGCAATAAATTATTTTTATGTTCAACAAGATGATTCATGAAATTTAAGCCCCCAGTTTTCAATCGTATCATCTGATCAAAATTTCTATAGTCATAATTTTTTGTACCCATTTTTGAAACAATATTATTAAAAAGTGATAGTAATGGTTTTAATTCTGGTGCTAATTGTTGCGTATTAAGAATCCCACGATAATAACAAACATCATTTGTTGGTTCAGTAGCTACTTGCAAAGGGATATCAACTACTTTTATATCCTTCAACTTGTATCGTTCTACATCTTCTTTTATATCTTCTATTTTTAACGTTGGAAGAACGTTTAAATCTTCTTGCTTTTGTTGTTCTTTGAGTAGCATTTTACCGTCAATATAAATTTGATCCAATTCTTGTTTGGAAAGTAGTTTTAGTTTAGATTCTAATAATTCACGTTCAGCAATTTCCTTTTCATAATCATACTTTTCATATGGTAACATTGTTAGTATCAATCTATGCTTATTGTCCACTAAGTAAGCTTTCACTAATTCTTGAAGATATTTGGGATTGTTTTTTACTGATTCTCTGAATTTCTGAATTGCTTCATTAATTCTCATTAATTGTATAAGGTCACCATTGTGATTCCATAATGGTGTTAAATTGAAAAGTAATTGCAAACCAAAATTAGAAGTTTGATGTTTTACTTGAAGTTCAATACTATGTAGTACAGCTTCAACCTGATTTTCTACAAAGCCATCCTCAACAACTTTCTCTACAGTTTCATTAAAGACCTCCTCTACTTTTCCAAAATCTTCTGGTTTAACGCCAAGTAAACTTACAACAAATATTGTATCTTTACATTGGGCATCAAATCCTGTCATTGGACCAAAAGAAATGCCTAATTTTGATTCTACTAAAGATTTGTAAAATGCTGAATTTGGGCCTCTTAAAAGAAGTTGAGATAGAATTTGCATTTCAAAAGTCTTTTGTATATCAGTTATGTCATTGCACAAATGACCGATGGCTATGCTGCCTTGTCGGCTAGAATCTGCAGCCATTGGATCTGGTTTACATGTAATATGAAACTTTCTTGGTTCATTCCAACGTTTTTCTGTAGGAACTTCTGACATAGATGTATCAATTCTATCCATTAGGAATAGATATCGATCATTAATAAATTTCAAATGATCTTCTAAGGGAAAATTACCATATGAGTAGAATCGAGAATTAGAGGGATGATAATAAGTTTGATGAAAATTCAGCAGGTCAATATATTTTAAAGTAGGAATAACAAGAGGATCTCCTCCAGAAATTACTGCATATGTGTGACTGGGTAAAATGCGATTCAGTAATTCTTCAGCTAATATTGTTTGATTTTCATTGAAAACACCTTTCATTTCATTAAAAACGACTCCTTTAAAAACAATAGGTGAATTTTTATCATTAACGTCTTCATGTTCTAATCTCCATCCTTCTTGTTTAAAATCAAGTTCTCTCAAATTTGGTTTAAATACAGAATCCAAATATACAGATTGTAGATTTCGATAATCTTTTATATTTTGTGTAGAGAATGGATATATGGTATAATCAGGTCCAGTCATAGCATTCATAAATGTAGCTAATGATCTTCTTAACATTTTAAAGAATGGATCTCTACATGGATATCTTTCACTACCACAGAGAGTAGTATGTTCCAAAATGTGAGGCAAACCAGTAGAATCTTTTGGAGTTGTACGAAAACCAACTGAAAAAACATTATTACTATCATCTCTGGCTAAATGCAAATATTGTGCACCAGTTCCCAAGTGTGTTAATCGTATTGCAGTCAGATATACTTCTTCTACTTTTGCCACTTCATCCACTATGAAACCATGAATAATTTGTCCTTTTTGATATTTATTAACTCTGTTTTCTGTTATATTCGCTTCATGTTTCACAGCACTACATGTTGCCTTCCTTTCTGAATTCAAATTAAAATATTTTAAATATTGTCTAAATCCAAATTGTCGCAAATAAAAATTTCGTGAAATACTCAATGTCTTTAACATTGTGCTCCAGTGTTTTTGTATCTGCAAAAAGTTAAGAACAAATAACCTAACTATTATTTTATGTCAATTGAACAAATTGCGTCAGAAGATTTTTTACAAATAATGTGCTTTTGTACAATATCACTCACCAAAATTATATATTCGATATATAGATACTAGTCATATATATACGGACTTCTTAAAAAAAAAGACAACTACACTTATAAATTTTTCGAATTTAGGAGCACGTGACTTTCTCTTAGGATAAGTAAGTACTAGTATAATATACGTAATACATGTACGTTTATTTAAAATGACTGTTACTATTATTAATTACTATTACTAATCCCTATTACCACATATCATTAGGAATTAAGAATAAATTACGATTCGCAATAAAATGTAAATCCAACTGTGAGGTAACAGTTAAATATAATATTATATACATATGAGAATGATTAATTAAAATTTTAGTGGTTTAAAATGTTTAACCTACCAATTTTATATTTTATTAATCTCACCTTTTATTGTTTTTATATGAAACACTGGTGTTAGATACTGTTTAAAACGGACATCTACAACTCTTCCATTTGCTTTGACATCTCAATCATACACGAGTAATTCAATAGATAAAAAATAATTTGAAAAAATTATTATTAATTTTATGCTTATTTATAGGTACAAAAATCACATAATTAATGTTAATTTGCACGCAAAACTTTAATTTTGTATTAATATGAAACTTTCATAAATTGAAACTTTTATTTCATTTTATTGCATTTGTGTTTAAATTTCTACGAATGAAATATGCTCTTTATTTAATAAGCTATACATATTTGTTTAATTAGTAAAATATTAACGTTAACCAATCATTTAATCCATTATTAACTTATAAATTTTAATTGCCCGTCTAAACTAACGCAAACATAGCTGTCCAATAAGAAATTATATCATCAGTAGAACCATTTCTTATTGAACAGCTGCCGTCAGCCTGTGCTTGTGTTAATGTCACACAAGGTGTCAGAATCTAAGAGACTATACATACCAGAAAGGAAATTTCCTCTACCCGTATCTAATGCAAATTTTTACATTATATTTGCTACCTACGCCACTTGTTATATGAGAATATTCAAGTAGAATATCCAATAAAAAAGAAAAAAAAACGAAGAGATGAAACAAGTAGTATTACAACAAATGGTATTTCTATTTGCCCCTTTTCCTATTAGAAAAATAATAAATTTTTTGCTGGATGTAAAATAATTTAACAACTATGTAATATTAAATTATATGAAACACACACCACATGTAAGATTACGGATAACAAATATAACTTAAACCTAGTTACAGAAAGGGAACTGACCAATGGTTATTAGGCTTTTAAAGGAAATGTGAGTTTAATGAAAACGTGACCCGACGTGCCAGAGAAAGCGACACGAAGCGATGTACTCATAAGACAAAGCGCAAGGTCTATGACGATTGAAGAACGCGCAAAGTGCTCGGATTTCCGTGCCTAGTAGATCATCCGCTAATACTGAATTTAAAGTTCGTCATGGGCTGCGCATAAGTGCATTCCGCCAAAATGAACTATGCCAACAGGCATGGATAAAATGTTGCGCGTGAGATCGGTATGACGGATTCGCGATTATTCTCATACTGTATGCGCTTCGGCGACTTGTCGGTCCGCGCGAGTGGAGTGTCTCGAATGGCGCTCATGTATGATCACCGGGAGTGCAATGCTAACAAGTAGTCCAGCTGACTCTGACAAAATGGTAGAGTACTCGCATCGTCCTACGGGAGGTGATCAATTTTTCCACATATAATCGAAGCGCCTCCGCTGACGGGGTACGATGAGTACTGATAACCATGATCAAACGAAGCCCTGCGTCAGCAAACCACCCGCAAGAATCGAGCTTAATGCCGACGAAAGCGCGTTCGACGGCAGGCGAATCAAGAAGGAACGAACTGACGTTTCCCTTGAGAACGGTGACGGTAGCATCAATGCCGGCATTAACGATAACAACAAGCAACCACAGTCGAATCAACGACCGGCTGCCGGCAGATTTTCAAACGGCTTCCACGACGACGACCTACTTCAAGATATCATCGCGGCCAAGTTCACGGCTCTAGCAAATCATGGCACAACCACCAAGTACGACAAAATTCGGCTCATGATCGAAGATAGCATCAGGTTAATTCAATTGTTCTCTCTCTCGCGCTTGCGCTTCTCTCTCTCTCTCTCTCTCTCCTCCCCTCCCCCTCTCTATCTCTCTTACCAGTCTCTTTCTCTGTAATCCTTTCACCCTCACTTGCTTCCCCTGTTTTTTACTCTCCTGTTCTCTTACTTTTTCACTCTTATTCTTCTGTCCGATCTACCCTCTCTTTTCTTTCTGGTCTCGTATTTTCTTCCTTTTATATTGTCGTTGAAACATTTACAATTTTTGTTATCGAATTAATCGAATAGAATATAAAAAAGATTTAAATTATTTTGAATAAAGTATTTATATCGCTTCTATTTATACTAGTTGTAATTATAAATTTAAGTAACAGTTTCTTCCTTATTTTTAACACTGTTTTCAAAATTGTTCTTCTTGTAAATAGTATAGTTTTCGAGTAAACGAAACGACAAAAAATTGCACAATAATTCTTATTCAATTTGAAATTTATAATTCAGTTTCTTAAAGCTTAAACATATATTTTTTGGAGGATATTGGAGTAGTTCAATAGTTAAATGTTAGCAAAATTGAAGATTTTAGTGGTAAGACAAATGAAGCAATGCCAAGACTGATATTGATTTTGAAATAAATAGTAAGTAGTACTTTGAAAGAAATATAGTTATTTTTCTATGTGTAATTAAAAAATGAACCAAGTACATTTAATGTATAGTGACTATCGATACTAAATCATCGGCTCATTTTGTAGCAAATGTTAGTTGATTCTAAAGAAATATACAAGAGTAAAAAATTGTCAGTACGTTATTATATTATATTATGTATTGATAAAACAAAATTTTTACACAAAGACTTTATTTCAGTAAAGAAAATGTATTAGATAACTATTGGTGTTAAAAAATAAAATATACCGTATATATAGAAAAATGAATTGAATCTCTAAAATGTTAATCAAAATTCATATAGTGTTTTCTAATATATAAAAAAAGGAATATATTTTTTGTATTTTACTAATCTAAAATGTTTTAATCACTAGTTATATAATTACATATGTATGGAACATTTCTAATAATAATTATATTGATTTCTGTATATAGCGAAGAATCAAAAACACGCATTCAAGAAATCTTTTCACAAATTGAACAGCTAAAAATAGAAGAAAAATTATTGTTGTACCTGAAACTTCCATTATCATTGACTAATGCTGGAGGAACTGTTGATCCTTTAAGACTACCATTAAACCCATTAGGAAATCGTTATGAAATTCATCAAACAATCATGTGGATTAAAACACACTTAGAAGAAGATCCAGATGTTTCCTTACCGAAACAAGAAGTTTATGATGAATATAAGTGAGTAGTAATAAGTAAAAATTTAAGTGCAATATCATTTTTAAGGTTATTTTGTTGTATTACAGTTTTATCTTCTATTTATTTACAGTATGTATTGTATGCGAAATTGTATGAAACCTTTATCAACTGCTGATTTTGGGAAAGTTATGAAGCAAGTCTACCCAAGAGTTCGACCACGTAGACTGGGAACACGAGGCAATTCACGCTACTGCTATGCTGGAATGCGTAAAAGAGTTAAATTAGATCCTCCAACATTGCCTAATATATCTGGCACTCAAACTGTAAGACATAAAGTTATTAAAAACTATATAATTATTGAAATAGTATATGCACACATGCACACATGCATATATCATGTATATTGTTTCTATGTATTCCAAAATAGAGAAAGAAAATGACTTAACATTAAAATGTACATGTTAAAATATATATAATTAGAAATCTTAAGTTTTTTTAAAATAATACAACTTAAAATTAGTTCAATGTATTCTTTTTTTTTAATTAACTATTTTTATTTTATCGAAATATTTTTAGGGTGATGAAGTAGATGAAAATATTACCGAAGAAATGTTAGGAGCTGCATCTACTTTAATTAGAGAATGGGCAGAAAGTGTGTTAGGCATGAAATTTCCAACTTTGAGTGCCTTAGCACGTCATCTTGTTGATAATCTTTATGTTGATGCTCGATCTCTATCTGCTGTATGCATATTATGTGCTTCAGGGAATTCCAATACATCGACAAATAAAGGTTTGATCATTTTCATACTTTTTAGAAGCAAATCTGTTAAACATATTACAATCTACATCAAATGTTTAGAGTCGAATACGGATTTGTGTGTAACATCTATCAGTGGAAAATCTGGAAAATTGAGAGAAGCACAATTACAGTTGCAACGAAAACTACAGCAGCGAGAACACATAAGGGATCAAAAGCATCGTCATCTTGATGCTGCTATACAGGTAGGTATTTTGTAATAAGAGATTCAATGCAAGAGATACATGCGCACGAAGTATTTGAATAAATTGTGACCAAAGTAAACATAATATTTTTTATTTGACACATTGCTTTTCGATAATCAATTCAACAATCAAATCTTACGCAAGAGTTTTTCAGATTCTGTATGATTCTGAATGAAAAGGTTTCGAAAAATATAAATGAAATTTTATATTTTTAATACCCATAGGAGGCAGTAATGATAATTACAAAAGATCCTTGTACATTAATCCAAGAATATATATTAGTCTCTTAAAAGATGAAACTAATATATATGTATATGTATTTAATATACCAATTATAATGCTGTAATATTTTATAAATGTTTCAGAATCAGAACAAAGAGAAAATTATCGATAATAAAGTAGGGGCAAATAAGGGAAATAAGAAAACTAAATCCAATCAAGGTACAAATGTATCAAGCGGGCAAAATGCATTAACTAAATTGAGTTTGTCTGCTGTAGTAGCTAATCGGCAGAAGAAAGTTCTTAAAGCTCAGCCATGTAACATCTCCCTAGAATCCAACTGTGATAATATAGTGGTACAATCGATTGAAGACGTACAGAATAATAGCAACCCTAGTGTAGTAATGACCAACTGCGTAAATACACAGCGAGATATCAAACCCAAGAATTCCAGAAAGCGTGCCAATCCAATTGTATTGAATCAGCCATCGGAAACCAGCCCAGAGAAACAAACGAAACTTACAGAACAGCAGATGCAAGAGAATGTAGAGCATTCCAACGTGTTGTTGCCTAAGCTTACGTCTATTCAACGTCCCGCGAAAATTTCGGTGATATTAGCTGGTAATCTGAAGCCTACCAAATGCAAAACAAGCGAGGCTGCTAACAATCAGTCTGTAAAAAACTGTGATAACGAACCTTCAACATGTTCCAAAAGTTGCATTAAAGTAAATGGTTGTCCTAGTGGTGTTGATTCTAGTTCAAACGCAACGGAGGAATCTACAGTTTTAACTAAAGATCAGATTCGATTACTACAGGAGAATACAAATCTCGCGGGTAAGGAGAAACTTGGCTCTATTGACTCAGATGCGCTAGATGATTACTTAAATGGAGGTAACAACTCTCAAGAACAAGAGGAGGAATTATTGCAGTATTTTCAACAAAGTAATTCATCGAGTTCAGACGTGGAAGCAAACACCATTGCTATCGACGAACAAATATCAAGATCTGATAAAGTTTCACAGTTACGGTTAATATTACAACAGAATTTGAAAGGCGGTACTGTTCATGCACCTGTTGATGTACTACCTACCGCTATCATCAGGCAGAATGTTGAAAAACGTGAAATTACTCAAAAGCATAATTTGATACTACCAACTTTGTTAAACCACTCGAATCAAAGTAATACTAGGCGTAGAGTTAGTTTCGAAACGAACGTGGTAGAACATGTACAAGACTCGAACGTTATTAATAATACAGTTCCGCAAAGTCCAAATACACGTCGTCGAATATTTAATTTTACGCCAATTTCGCCAGGCCCACATTCACCCATTAACGGTCGCGCTTCCAAATCTAATTCTGCGAACGCTAGCCCATTTGTTTCACCACGAAATACACCTGTGCCCCGTTCGAGAAGTAACTTGCAAGCAAGCAATTCCAGACATCGTGTTAACAAATCCTTATCACGTTCAATATCTTGTAGCATGCCTTACACTAGTAAAAATGATACCTTCGTTGTTCCCACAAGTGGTCCAGAACTAATCAGACAAGCATCGTCTACGCCACAATTACCGCTGATTTCTACTAAATCATCGGAAGTGCAGGTAGACAGCAGCGCAACGCAAATAACTGTTACACCAAAAAGAGAAGGACAAGGGCCACAGTGTGCAGCATTTGTGTCTTCTGATTTAGCACCACAAAATCAGTTACTCATCAATTATCCAAGAGAAGAGAATTTGCAAGAAATTAAAAATGTTTATCAAAAAAGTCAGCCTGATCAAGAAATTAGCGAATTGTTTCATAATAATAAACAATTTACCAATGAACTTTACAGGTCGCAATCGGTTCCATTGCATAGAATGGTCAATCCTGCGTTAATGTCACCTATTTCGGCTCAGCATTGCTTATCATCCTTTCAAAGCCAGAGTTTTAATCCATCTACAAATAGTTCCATCGCGCCTACACCAGTACCTAGCGAGTTCAATGATTTTGGATCGATAGGTCAGCCGGAAGGGACATCGACATATCTACTTGACGACGTTGATCCAAATTTTATATCAGATGACCAAAATTTCTTAATGGGTGACAAAGAGATTACTCCTGAAAATATAACGAATATATTAAATATTTTAGACGAAGAAGGAACTCAGAGTTTACAAATTCTACCGGAACAACCCACAGAGGAGGGTTTAATAGAAAACAATTCAATAGTATTGGATGCCCTACCTAATTCAAATTTGAACTTGTCAGAAGAGGACATGTTGGATCCATCGAATGTACTTGATATTCCAGTAGACGGAGCCTTGCAGAAAATAATACAGTCACGCTCGTATCCTAATACACCGCTACCTGTGCCAGTATCCACGTATACAGCATCTTATACGGAAGATAGTAATGGATCGAGATCGTATCCTTCGACACCGTTACATACGGTTCAATCGCAAGAAACTTATCAGGAGACTAACGAACCAATGCTTTCGAGTCCTACTTTGAACTCTTTACACTTGCACAATGAAACCGCGAACGAATCTACTTCTAGCAGTTTGTGTAGGAATGTTGTGGACTTGCTCGAAGCAAATTTTCTTGGCGAAACCGACACGGAAACAAATGATTTGGATCCACTTGGTAATTTCGATGGATTGCAAGATGTTGACTCATTAACACCTTTGTTTAATGAAGTGACAGAGCCTAATCGTTGAAAGCATACACAGAAATAATTCACCGATTTCTTGTGATTTTGCATAGTAATCTACCAAAGGTTGGAAAGATAATTCTTAAAACTGTATGTTCGCATGTCCTTTATTATATAATAATGATACTTTGCATAAATATTCCACTTCAATATGCAAAGCATTATAGTGGCAGTATAAAAGGATTGACGAACAAATCCTAGTTCCTTATGCTAATATCGGATAATTAATTGATGTCACAGTGAATTAAATAAGGTTGCAACAGTTTGAGCTTTTTTCATAACAAATATCTTATTCATACCTAATAGATTTATAGCACAGGAATTTTTTCTCTTATTTTAGATTTATGATTATAGTTTATATGAATTTGTAATTTTTGACCGTTTGTTGGAACATTTAAATGTTTACTGCCTACATAATATACAATAGAAAGAATATTACTAAAATTAATGTTCTCAATCTATCTTCTTAATTGCAGTACCATACGAACATAATAGTGAGAGCCACTCGTGATGGATTGAATTTAAATACAAAGAGAGGAGATACTTTGAAAAAAAAGAAACAAACAAATTGACAATTGAATTAAAAGTAATTTCCAAACAATTATATATATAAGTAAATATATATATATATAAGTGTACGTACAGTTCGACTCAGTGCATAAAGATCAGAGTGAGTAACTGCCAATCATATTCTTTTTAGACTTGTATTGCTTATTTTTTAAAGTAAGTAAAATGAAAAAGAAACCACTGTGATGCAAGTATAAATCTCTGAACATTGTATATTTCTCGAATTTGCCACTAGTGAAACTAAAAAAGTGTAAATGTAATCTTTAAAGGAGTCTTAGGTGTTTTTGGTGGAACATTGAGTTTACAAGTGTGAAAAATATGACGAAGAAATTGCTCGAGCGGAGCGATCGTCACTGTGAGGTATTTGAGATTCGAATAAGTGGAAGTTGATTTTATATAAATACTTTATATTCATCGTTTCGAAACGTTTGTTTCTAAGTCATTTAAGAACGCGTTATTGCGACTTTGTTATATGCAAGCGTTTCTAAGAAATATTTACGATCACCTGCTGGACATTGGTGAGCTTCTTTTTACATAACGATCGGTTCTGAACCCAGTATGTTGAAATAGAAAAATAACCGATGAGAAAGTTTGCAAATTCGTGAATATCTTATTTTGTCTGATAGCATTTGTATACATTTGTTAAATTTGAGTTCAATTGACAAAACATCACAGTTTTGAGCAAAAGTATTCAAACTTCATAGAGATTCTTAACTTTCATATTATTTTTTAACTTCCATACATATCATCTTTGTATTAATTATAAACACCTTTTAAGTAAGATGTTGAATGTATTAAAGTTTAAATGTGGTTTTTAAGTACAATAGAACTTTGTTTATCCAAACAGTTCGGTGGGCAGAGTTATGCGGATAATTGACGAATTCCATTGATAGAAATTTACTTTGCTATTCCCATCAAGCTCAAATATGAATTCGCACATCAAATCCTATAATGCTTATAATCGAGTTACGAATAAACGAAGATTTACTATCAAACAGTAAATAGATTCGTTCAAGAATTGAGCAACATCCATATAATTTGGATAATTGAAGTTTGAGCACTTTTGTTTTAAACGTAAAGAAGAAGGTATAAAAAGTTGTATTTCGACGGACGTAAAACTATATGTTCATTAGCATACTGGATTCTGCACCGATAGTAGTGCTAAATAATTATTGCTGTGGCGGGTCTTCCTGGTATGTCGTTTTGTTCGTCAATGAAATCCGAATTACCATAAATACACCGCCAATTTATATTTTTCTATGGCGCTCTCAATCGAGAATTTTATGAATTGGATAGTTGTTTAATCGATTTTTATTCCTAACGCATCGTGGTTACTTAGCTTTTAAAGCAGAAACAGTTAGATCTTTCATAGGAATCCATGCAAAGACGGGTTATACATTGGTCGCGGTTGAATGAATTTCATCACTTAAAATTATTTTTCACGTGAAAATCTTAAATAATGCGCGTCACAACGTAAAGTATTAGATTTTTATAAAAATATGGGGTAAACATTATTTACCTGGCAAATGATCATAAATACATGATATTTGCAAGAATTCTATATTATTCTGTAACAGATTATATGGCGTTATGAAAGTTAACACCATGTAACATATTATATAATATGATTTTTGTGAAATCTTGTTCCTTGAGAGATAATATGGATGTATAAATAGCATGAACCAAATCTCGTGTTCTCGTTAATATCAATTAACTTGTTAATAATCGAGAATGCAATTGTTGTGACAATAAGGGTAAAAGATAACTAAAAGATAACAATTCATTTGACGTTCTCAATTTTGTACTGGCGTGATTACTTTCTACACGTTTATTTTAGAACTAATTTTTGGCAACGTTGTAGTCGAGCAAACATATTTCGAATACGTTTTTTGGTTTATGCTATTGCCATATAAGATACTACATTGATAATACCGGTTTTTAAGAGCCACTTCACGTATCGTAACTGAATAATCGTGTGTGGGAATCCGAATAATTTCGAATCCCGTGGAACTAGATAATGTTACGCATATAATCAAGATTTTCAATTTGTAAACTTGCACGTTCGTATTAACCTTTTGAAGCATGCGTCAAAACCAATACAACGATCGAAACGTACGAAAAAAAGCTTTTACAATTTTTAAGGAAACAATTTTTTGGCGAAAGTAGTTTCTCGGCATATCACAGATTTTTTAAGACGAATTAGTAATAAAGAGGTTTTTCGAATGATATATTGAACATACTTTGTATGATAATGCCGATCGAGTGTATTTTTATATCTGAAATCAAAATTATTAAAACAGAAAAAAATATACTAAAAGAAGAAATGAAACTTAGCAATACTTCAAAAGGTTGATAAATATTTCTGGTAATATATTGCATCACACGTTTGTAAGAAAGAAGAAAGTGTTAGTTTCCCACGCAACGTAAAACACAGTGAGTAATACATTCTTTCTATAAAATGTGTTACAACGTAGTTACAAATATTCTAAACTGTTGAAACAACTAATAAGACGGTAATCTTACTGTAAGGCGAGTTGTGAATTGTACAAACGTAAAAACAAAACATCTGATGAACCAAGTAATAATTTGAAACTAGTGGTTAATTAAATGGATGAAAAAAAAGAGGATTCGTCAACCTTCACTGGGTTGTAAAATGAAAAGAATGGAAATTTAACGAATAATATAAGTGAAACAAGTGTAGGAAGTTGTTAGGCGCAAATAAATAACTTTCATTAACTTGGCCAAATGATCGAAGATCTTGGAAATTTCTATGATAGTACTACTATTTATAACTCATAAGTGAAAAAGAATATGTACTTCGATATTACTTGTTGTTGTACGCACAAAGATTTTAGGTAGGAATTATTCGATATTATCGTGAAATCAGGGTTTGTTCTACGCTGTTTAATTTACAATTTAAGCTAATCTAGATACGGATATCAGTGGACCCAAAAAAAGGCCGTTGTGTTCAATAATACCACTATCTATTGTTTGCCAAAAAGAAAATGCGAATGCTACGAAATAATTGGAGTTTGTTCCAATAGGAATTAACAACGCAAGGTTAAAACGTGAGTCCTCAAAATTGATTCCGATATCTAGATATTTGTAATGTAACAGCACCGACTTATTAAAGAAAATTAAAACGGAAAAAGCAGAAACACATTCGCGCGCGCGCGCGCGCAGACACACATCTACACATACACACACGAGATCATATTCACACGAACAGTCAATAGATATAGATCGATTTAAACACAAAAATAATCTTGTCTGCGTATAAAAAAGGCGAACATCATTTTGAATACAATGTAACTATTATAGAAATGAAAATACGCTGATGGGACAAGATTGTTTAAATAGGCATGGTATAACTAAAAATTACCATACAATCTAACTTTGCACTGTATTTTTTCCCTCCATCGAAAGATTATCTCATTGTGGGTTATTTGGTTTTTTTTCATTGATATTTCTTCTTTATTTATCTATTCTCGCGTATACTGATGTGTAATTCCGTGATATAATAATAATGTAAATCGTTCTACAGCAAAAGTTTCGGTAAATGTATTTTAAGTTACCTAAGAATTAATTTTTTTCTTCAGTTAAAGTGTAAATTTCGAAGGAGAAAAAATGGAGTACAAATGGATTATTACTTCGATATTAATAATATTGCATGGGGTAGAACAATTTCATAGATCAGTAAAATATTATATGTCGTAATTGTAGAATGCAATAATTTATCCATCGTCACGATTAGGAATACGTAGAATGACATAATTTTCATAAAACAAGATTCATCGATCATGTTATCACAACGATCTTTTTTGAAAAAAATAGTATCATTTGGTATCATTTATTTTAATTGGATTTCAATTTCTTGTTCTACAATGCCGCCATGAATTAACAATATTATCCTACAGAACCAAATAATGAAAAATGCACAGGCATGTTTACAAGAAAAAAAGAAGATATGAACGAAATGCGTGAGATCATTTAATTTTATTGGTAATTATTAAAAAGGGAAGAAAAAACTCGCCTTGCTTATTTTCCGTCAAATATATTTATAATGTACGTAATCTTGCCACAGTTAAACGATCTGCGTTTTATTTCTTGTGAAAGATTTTGTGTTACTTTCAACACTGGAGAAGAAAAGTGCACCTGGCGATGTTACACAGCTATAACGCCGTCTCAGAGGCTTATTGATCTTCGAAGGATCGTTTTTTTGATTCTTCAAGATCCTTTTGCTTCCTTGATGAAAGAAAACAAAAATTTCTCTACCCATTTTGTATGGTCAAATGTCAGGCAGACTAAATCAAGCAATAGGAAAGCGGTATTCCCATTGCGTGTACTAGTGTTACTGGCAATTTATTTTGCTTTGTAAATAAAAATTCTTTTTTAGTAAAATACAAAGTGCAACAAAATCATTACGATGAAGCATAACAAATGTAGTTCCCTCTTTATTCCTTCTAAGGTAATAATAAATTCCTACTATTATTTTTTCACGGATAGTTTTCTCTTCCGTCTTTTTTCAACTTAGTTTGAAACTATGAAATTTTGTATTACATTTGAGTTGAGTGTAATAGACAATATTGCTACAATAGGCATTTCTTTTAAAACAAGTATGTAGATCGAGTCTGGCGTGATCCACAAATGAAATATTAAAAATAACTATGAATATTTGATTGTCATATTAAAAATTAGAAGTGTACTTTTGGCTGAATGTTATTGAAAGTGTTGAAGGCAAATAAACGTACTTTCCCGGATGAGAAAGAATACGATGACAATAAAGACTTCGATATGAATTTATTATTATTATGTTAAGTAAATTTAAATATTTTTCAAATATCGGAGAAGTTATATATGAAAGTTATATAAATAAATCTCTCTATTGTCTATTCTTTAAAATATTACATTTCTATTTCAATTTTGCTGAGGACCTGTATTGAACTCATATACCATCTGAATTACCAAAGCAAATATTTTACATTTGAAATCTATCCCTTCTCCGTATGACCATTCATCACTGTGCCTAGGCAGTACAACGTGTCACGACACACGGTAGGGACAGCGTATCGCAGAAATAAACACAGCATCGTGACAGCACGATATCATCTCCTGTTTCCATAACAGTGTCATTGGCACAGTGACTGCACGCGTGTCATGACAGTCATAACGCCGACACACATGCATATTGGTTTAGTAGCGGCATTGAAGTAGTAATGGGGCGACACCGCGTGTTATGACATCATTGTGATACGCGTGTCGGTTCCTTTGCCAAACTAGTAGCAGGAGTAGTGCAGAACCTGCTCTTTCAGGTTTATTTAAATCAAGCTCTTTAAATGACTATTTTTGTATTTTTTGAAGCTATAGACAGATAATATCCATTTTGTTACAAAATACCTTAAATGTATAAGAGTGAAACTTCCTGTAAAGATAAATAAAAGAACACACTGATAAGTGCTGTTTTATTATTTATATTTTTTTATACGAGACACATTCTGTTCCTTGAAATTCCTTGTAGTATCGTTGTTAAATATCTGGTTGCTACTACCTAGAATACATTATGCATGTATAGACCACATTCTAAAAGTACAAGTATACAAGAGAATTAAGAGAAAGTTCTTACAAAATATTAACAATAGTGAAATGTTCTGTACTGTTATACAGTGATACGTACAATTATTTGCTACAAAATGATGGATATATGAAATTTTGATCTAGATATATACAAATATAGCACATCAGTCACAAATCATAGAAATCAATCACAAATTATAGAAATTACAATGAAAAACGTTTAATTATTAATGCTAAATATATTATATTTCACTGAGTAGGATAACAGCAGCTATGTATTGGAATGTTTAGATTAGGTTAGGTTACGTTTTTGTTTATCTGATAATTTGTGCACTGGTATCTATGAGATTGATGATGTAATAATTGGTCCTGTAATATAAATAAATAAGTGTAAAAGAAGATATAGAATAACTGCTGTAGAATCTTCTGTTTAAATGTACAACTATAATGGCTGCCGTGCTTGCAATGGCGTTGCACGAAGCGGTACATAGCCGATGTTTACGACGCCGTCATTTCTCTGACTGCGCATTGACATTGTACAATGAAAACAACTATATACTAATTATTAAAAATAAAAGAAATGTAAACTGAATGAAACTTAAACTGTAAAATACTTTGTAATTTAATACAAATAAATTAATGAATTAAAATTTTACATAGGTATACAAATGTATACTTAGGGTACACATTATGAAAAAGTAGCCTGTGATTGGATATTTTATTCATATAGGAAATCAATTATCACAAGAACTCTGTTTTTATATATCTATATTTTAAACATATATAAATTTACCTTTACGTTTTCCTTCTATATTTTTAATGTTACTAATTAATTTAAATGGAATATATATAGGTACATATTTTTATGTACTGTTCTGTTTCCAGCTGTAAATTTAATACTTATTTCCGACATTTAACGTGGATCGTATTTCAACAAATCGATGTATCGAATCATGAGTATCTATCGATACAATATTCTCGTTACATATCTATATATGCATACCGATGTATATACATGTATATATATACGTATACCTACACATATATAAACATGCCTCTCTCTTCCGAAGGTTAATAAAATGGAAAATATTAAAGAAACTTGAGTTGGAAGATCAAATAAATATTTATTCGTGATAAATACACTTGGTAGTTAAATGTGTTCTGAAACTAATGTGATGTCGACTGTGTGTGATGGCGGGTAAAGAGTTAATAAGCCATCAGCAGCAGTTTGTCGAAGAAATTAACTACGATGAAATTGAAACCGAGCAGGTATCATAATAATGCAATAATTCTTTTAATTGTGCCAAAAAGGAAAATTTTAATTTTTACTTATTGTTCAATAAAGTATTTATTAAAAATGTTTACATTTAACTGTTGTTAATTTTTATAATATATCCTGATCACCTGGTCTTTTTTAAAATATAACCTAAACAACAATTTTCGAATATTCTTTAAGTGAGCGGTTGATATGTTGACGCACTTCATTTTATTAATTTTTACTTTTATGTCAAAATTTAGACTTGAATATATGTGTATGTATATATATGTGTATGTGGATGTATGTTATGATTTTCATTTAAAAAACTTTGAATTAAATAGAAAACCAAAATATTCTGCTCTTTTGAGTTCACATAAATTATGTAAAATCAATTTAGCGTAATAATAATCAAATTATTAGTAGTATATAAAATGATTAAATTCATTAAATTTAGAATTTTTTCATTTTGTTGAAGTCAAGCGCAATTTCTATATTAATTTAGTTTTCTTAATTTAATACTTTTTATTGGTTATTTAATCCTTCAAATAATTAGTTACTACTTTTGTTCATGCAGGTAGTGGGAAAAGGTTCCTTTGGTGTAGTATGGAAAGGAAAATGGAGGGGGCAATATGTTGCTATAAAATACATAAATTCAGAAGGCGAAAAAAAAGCATTCACTGTAGAAGTTAGACAATTGTCTAGAATTGTACATCCTAATATTGTGAAACTTTATGGTGCCTGCACTAAAAATCCAGTTTGTCTGGTTATGGAGTATGCGGAAGGTGGTTCTTTATATAATGGTATTTATATTTCTTTCCTAATAATAAATTGTATTATATTCCTTATTCTTCGTCATTTTTTAAGATATTAATGTTTTCATTAGCTTTAAATTTAATTATTGGTCGTTGTATCATTTTTGTATTATAATGTTAGATACAAAAAAGGGATATTTAACTCATTTTTATACACAAAAAATAAAATTGTATATTTATAGTGTTAATATAATCACATGGAGATGAAATTAAATTGAAATAATACTATGATAATATGAATTGTAGTATTATTTATTTATATTTTATTTACATGTTACAGTTTTGCACTGCAATCCTCAGCCACAGTATACTGCAGGTCATGCAATAAGTTGGGCTTTGCAGTGTGCACGTGGTGTTGCATATCTTCACAACATGAAACCAAAACCTCTAATTCACAGGTAAGATAATTGAACTTTACTAGATATACTTTCATTTACTACAAATTTTATAACAGAGTATTATAATATATATTTTTATATTTCATGTGATAATAAATAAATTCCATTAATGTTTACAGAGACTTAAAACCACCAAATTTATTGTTGGTAATGGGTGGTCAGACTCTTAAGATTTGCGATTTTGGTACAGCTTGTGATTTGAACACCTATATGACCAACAACAAAGGTTCTGCCGCTTGGATGGCTCCAGAAGTATTTGAGGGTTCTAAATATACAGAAAAGTGTGATGTGTTTAGTTGGGGTGTTATTTTGTGGGAAATTTTGTCAAGGAAGAAACCTTTTGATGAAATTGGTGGTTCAGCTTATAGGATAATGTGGGCAGTACATGTTGGTCAGAGGCCATCTTTGATTGAAGGCTGTCCAAAACCAATTGAAGATCTGATGATCAGGTATCTATCGATATTGATAACATTTTTATATGAATAAAGTATATTACAATACAATAAATCCTTGTTTAATGTTCTAAACTCAGGAGTAGGATGGAACTTTCACGGTAATCTAAGTTAATGTTTTAACTCGTTTGTCTTATTTGCCGATAGCGATAATCGCAAGGAAGGATAACGATGAAGATGAAATGATTGTTATCTTATCTAATAATGAGATAAGACTAATGCAACAGTCAAATTTTTTTGTGTTTGTTTCTTAATGAAAATTGTATCAACATATTACTAGGAGTTTTCTTATTTTAGTAAGATCAAATAATATACTTTAGAGCACTCTTATTTATTTAAGCTAATTTTTCATTTTCATTAAAAAAATTTTGATACATTAATTCAAATTTCATTAATGCAAATATTGCGAATAAAAAAATGTTACTCTTACGTTGACATTGTCTTATCGACAAGTTTTAATCTTAAATTTGAAACATGGAAAACGAGGGTTTATTGTAACTTATTTAAAAACAAATTAAATTTAATTACTTTGACTTACACAGTCGTGATATTTACTACATACATTACTAATTTTACAATAGAAATCACTGCAATTGATAAAAAATACTAAATTTTGCAGTGTATACTTACTGAATTTTCATTGTTATATAAATTATCATTGTTAAACAATGCTTATTGCCAAATTCTATTAAGCACATACATGTAGTGCATTCTATTAGTATTAAATTATATAATACAAATATTTAAATGCTATAAATAATTAAGCACATTATTTTGATCTAATACACCTTTTTTATTTTATGAAAATTGTATTGCTTTAGCATGATCTTTTTTTGCCTTTGAACTTATTTATAATTACAACACAGTACAAAGGAGCTACAGATAAGAGTACAAAGACTGTTCTGTCATTTTGTTCAAGCTAGTTTTTTAGTTGCAGAACAAATGTATAATTATTTTTTAATGGTAAGATATTTAATAAATTATTGGCTAACATGTTCATTGTTGCTGTACGTTACAAACGTACAGTGTTTAGTCTCAAATACTACCCTCCTTGATAAGGTAGATCGTCACCATATGTGTTTTCATTTCTATAAAAGACACAGAATGTTTGAACTCAAGCATCTCCTTGATAGGACTGATGCCAGATGCAAGTATTCCACCACTCGTTAACGAACTTTCTCACGCCTCCACTATGAAAATTAAGGGATTTTTCGATTGTAAAAAGAGTCATATTTTGAAGCTTTAGGGATCAGTCAGAATTAGTATGTCAATATGTTATCACTCTACTCGAAGTTAGCTTGAATTTTTGTCCAGCGTTCACACCTTAGCGGTCTTAGGACGTGAATGTACAGTAAACTACTATTGGACTTCTGCAATCGCGCCACGTTAAAGCCTCAAAGAACACTCTCACAGTCAAAGTAGATCAGTTCAATACACTTTCTACTTATCACAACTTCAATTGTTTTTCAATATATCAATAAGTTTAACATATGTGATTATTATGTTTAAGACTAAGGTAGATAGGGGATACAAAATTATAGGCTAATTGTGTATAGTTGGAAGTTAAATAAGGTATAAAGAGAGAATGCCGAATTGTTGGAGAACATAAGTATTGGTTTGATTGTTTCCAATGCTGGTACTTTAGAATAGCGGAGAAATATCAAATGTGGTGGTTAATCGATTTGGTGTTAGGGTAATTTTAACAATCTCATATAATTCTTCATTCTGAGATTGTTTCTGTGCTTCAAAGTAGGGCTTTTCTAAACTTCTTCTTATGAATTTTAGGTTTTGTCCTAGGTGAGGGTGAAGATTTGGGCACATAGTTCATCATAAAATTTTTCCTAAAGAAATTGAGGTCTTTTAGCAACTCTGGATTCTCATTTGGGACAACAATCTGCTATTTCATCCCCTTTGGTGTTTAGGCACTAGGAGCAAATTTTAGTGGTAAGTGAAATTGTCTTCAATGATGTTTGCCCATAAAGGATTCAGTTGCACCAAGATGGTTTCTTTGCTTTTCCTTTCTCTTGATGGTTCAACGTTAGAAGGAATGATTTGTCTTCTACATCACTCTGTGTGTCTATGGTAGTGTTAGAGGATTTTATTGTTAAAAATTTTGAAATATACTCTTAGTCATTGTCATCATAAACTTTTCTGATAGTAAATTGCAGATGAGAAAGTGTTGAATTAAGGAAGAAGGGAAAATTGTTACATTTTAACTTTTAGGGAAATAGAAAAATAATGAATAACATTTAGTATTTTTGGTATAAACTCTTCTTTTGGTACACCTCCATAGAAAGGTAATTCTATGAGTTTTTAAAAAATTCTTTTAATAAAATTAGACTTCAATGAAATCACCATTAATAATTGTGAGATTTTTTAATGTTGAAAGTATATTAAATAGGAGAGGGAGTATATGTAGGAAATATTTTAAAAAACATCTATTCCTTTATGTTTATATTTATACTGTTTTTAGTCTGATTAGTTATTTAGTATATATGATTTTGGCCAATAAGTTTAGTTATTTTCAAACAAAAAGTTCACAAATTATTTCTATTTAATGAAAAAAGAAACGGGTTATTGTTTCAGATGTTGGCACAAGTCACCTGAAGAGAGACCATCCATGGATGAGGTTGTAAAATTAATGACAACTTTATTAGGATTTTTTAGTGGACATTTAGAACCTGTTGAATATTCTCGAAGTATGTATATTATTTATTAAAATATTAAGAGACAGTGTACACTTTTAACAAAACGAATAGTAATCTTAATTTTTACTCTGCATAATTTTGTAGGCCTCTTTATTCTTAATCTATAAACAGGACATTGATAATAAAGTTTTATTATTTCACAGGTACTGAATCAGAGGAAGCTAACAGTAAGAACCATATTCCTAAAGATACTTTGGATGTGACTGATACTATGGATTCTGAAATAAACGGATATGCTGTCAACGGTACTATAAAAGCTAATGCGTCCGGTTGCAAAGAAAAATCAGAAATCCTAAATGAGAAAAACAGTTCATCGAATCCCTTCTGCGATTTCAGGGATCCACCTCCTAAAAGTAATATTTCAACAAACAGCGCAACCAATAAAAAAGTCCAGATCAAAGATTTTCCACAGCTTTTTGTCAAATGTGATCCAGTTAGTATTGTTTAATTTAAATATAATTCTTTCTTATTTATGTTATCAATTCCCAAGTAAAATATAAATTGAATATTTTATTCCTTTTAATATAAGTAAAATATTGAAGGGTACACTTACACAAAATGATGATTAATATAAATATACATTTTTTAATATTTTTAGAAACGAAGATTTTAAATATTAAAACCGGATTTTTATATGTGTCTAAAGATAATCAAAAGGTCTTTTGAGATGTTAAAAATATTTTTAATTTCTATGTTTATAATTCTAGAACGCTTGGGAATTGCAAAGTTCTGATCCACCATTGGAATCTCCTATTTTGAAGATAAAGAATACTGCTCAAAGTAAGTTTCTAATTTTTTATAAAATATTTCGAGCGAATTATCGTATAAACCATAGTTTTACAATATTTCTGTTTTACTGCTTTATATCTTCCTTTGATAACATCTGTTTTATTTAGTGGGGTGCATCATTTTCATTTTAGTTAAATGCATGCAACAAAATGATTAAATTACTATTTGTTGATGACCTCGCCGTTGTTCTATAACCGCAGAGGAAGGGGAAGTCACTTTGGGACGAGAGCTTCGTATTTGTGACTCAGCGCGATAGTACTCTAATCCCAAAATAACGTTCTCCGTATGTTCCACAAAACCTTCCTTTTAGCGCGGAATGTGATTTGCACAGACCCATTGTCGCCACTTAATTAGGCTTTTTAAATAATTAACATTTACGTGTACATTCCTATTGATTTCTTTATCTTTTCACATGAAGTGTATTTTCCTTTATATTTAACATTTTTTATTTAATATAAAATTTCATTTAAAAGTAATCAGTCATAAAGCAAAAAACAAAAGATTCTACTTATGCAGTATTGGCAATAGTTACAATAATTAAGTGTTATCAAAATTAGATATGGTTTTATTCAATTAAAAATTATTTGTATTTTGTTATTCATAGTTATTTATGTGATTTTGTGTTTATTTTTGTTACAATCAATTTATACAATCTGTAGCAAACACTATTGTTGGTTGTTTTTAAATGGGGAATCACTTAAGAATGTAACAAGCGAAAATTGTGGAAAGAAATTAAAACGTTGCACCTTGGCACGTTGTGATTTCACCGGGACAAATTCCTTAGGAGTTCGTCGATCGGCGAAATCTACCCTGGCAAAGGGCCCGCGAAAACAGTCACATTGTGCGGGTATACTAAATTTAACGGACGACTAATCGGAGAAATCTGTTTTTTGATTGACACCTATCGTCAATAATAAAAGTTGTATCCTAAAATGCTTCAAATGAACAAAAACAGATCGTTCTCTTTTTAGATTATCTATGACCAGCTATGATTTATTGATTTATAGAAAAAAGGACATCAGTCAACTTTCCAAACATCTGCAAAAATCCGAGTCTCTCGAGGAACGATGCGAAGGATCAGTTATGAAAACATGTTGCATACTTCATTTCAATGTTCCACTCAAATCACATTATAAATTTTTCATAATATATAACGACTAATACTTTTGTTTGTTTTATATAGAATTGTGTTACATTTTTCCTAGCCTAGTTTCGAAAGTTCGAGCATAAGCTTTTCAAATGAGAGCGATTCAGGGTAGCTATTACCCTCCTCCTAAGAGGATGCCCCTTAATTGTTCGCTGCATCACATCGACATGGAAATCATTGCTTCGACTTAATCCAGCCCTGAAGATGAATTAAGAGGCGAAGAACCGTATTTTCTTGGCTTATGCTTACACGTCCTGTCTGGTGGGGGATACCTCGAAGCAGGTGTGGCTGACTCACCAGGCCCAATATAGATGCGCGTTTGTTTAGTGCTCTCTCGACACACCACCAAGAACGACGGTTTTCTGTCTTCTTTCTTCTTTTTCTTTCATTTTCGTTATCAGAAAGAAATTTCGTTCCATCGAATCTCGTTTTCTTCGGTTTCCTTCGCATTTATTCCTTTTCCTTCAGCTCACGAACGATTTCGAACGATCGGCATCCTTCGGAACAAGCGAGTGATAACGTGGTAACTTTCAATCGGAGAGTGACATCTTTCATGTGAACGATATTTGATTCTATTATGAACGAAGCCTCGACAGGCTCCAATATTTGGAAATGTGCGAGGAATACCCAAACATCGTCGCCACGGACACCCTAAAGCGTTGCTGGGTTTTGCTACGTTAGTACTTTCCATTTGTTTTTCCTCCCTTTCTCACCATCAAGAGGAAGGGGGTGCTTGAAATTAGAAGAGCTTCGAGATAGGATTCTGATTCCCGTCGTTTGATTTGATGTCCGAAACTGGTACTCCAAGTTAAGATACAGCTTGACTACTTTCCAATCGCGTGTACAGAAGCAATTTGGTGTTGAAGTTCTTGCATGTGACAAAAGTTGGAGTCGAAAGCATGAATTAAATTTCAAATTAATTGGACGAAATAACAGGCAGATTTAATACGTGTAACGTCCACTTTTATATATTATCGAATTTAAGGTCAAAGTATGTATGTATGTCATAATTAACATTTCTTTTGATGGACAGAATGAAATTCGAAAAATTAGCACTGTGAGAAGTCGGTTTCGATATAATGTTCAATTAAAACGAGACATTTGTTTTGTGCTATTTATATGGTATTGTTGTCCTCAGAATAAATATAGAAGTTCTAAAATTAATTTAAATTCGAAATGTGTGTGGATTTAATGCAAATATGTGTATAAGCGAGAGTCAACAGCTTTGCTACTTTGAAGAATGAGTCAACCTGAGAACAATGCTCATCTCTTTGAATTAGATTCCCAACTTAAATTGGGTTTAACTGAAGTTTGAGCTAAAACAATTTAGTGTTTACAGAAAGAACAGTAGCAAAGTTTACGATCTGTTTTTTCTTGAGATACACTTTGTCCCATGGATATTTAAAAATTAAAATTAGACCGAAATTTCTTATTTTTATGTTAGTCTACCAAAGGTATTTGAATGTAGTATGATTTCTTAGAGAAGCCTTAAATTATTTAAAAATTATTTTTAATGGATTTTCACTACGTGTTTAATCGATTTATTCATTATGTTGTAAAATAATGGATTTATTTTGCATTAGCGTTATACTAAAAGTATTTTTAAATTGGTTGAAAAGGAAATAACGTTGTCTATAATTATTTATAGATTAATCTTTACTTATAATTATCGATTAACAGGTAACAGTACAACCGACAAAGATTTAGACAATGTTTATCGCCTGTTGGATGCAGATTTGAGGCCGTTGACGCCCGATCAAACTTGTGAAAGATCGAAAGAAATATTCGAAGAGCATAAACAGCTTGCGCAAGAGTATTTAAAGGTTCAAACAGAGATAGCGTTGTTGGGTCAACATAAAAATGAAATGCTTAAAAATTTGACTCCGGACAGTTTGAGGCAACAAGAAGAACTTAGAAAACTTGAGGATGAGAAGGTGAGTTAATCTTTCCGACGAAACGCTAATTACGCTGTTACAGAAATTTACGTTGAAATTCGTTTAACTTTCATCGATGAGACAAGGTTCTACATAAGAAAAGAAATAACTTTAACATTTCACTATGAATATTCTATAGAATTTGCATTTTTTATATTATTTTTTGATCTGTAGCAAATGAAAGGAAAGCGATAAATTATATTTGAGTTCCCTTTTGCATTTCAGGAGTCTCTAATAAAACTGTATCGAAATTTAAAACGTCAATTAGAAATTATGAAGACCCAGAGAATGAACAATGCCCATTTGAGCAACGCTCAAATAGGCCCAACGGTTTCCGGAAACAACGGATGGTTCGTAGTACCTTGTCAGAATCCTTCGAGGCACTCCTGAATATCTAGATTACTCGAGTGTGAGAGTTAAAAAGAAAGTTTTTATAGTACATTTTATATAAATTCTTCCTGTGCTTTTTTCGCAGCGAACGAAATACGAATGATATCAGTTTTCTCATGAACACGATGGGAAATCATTGTAAAGAAGAAAGTAGTTTATAGTGCACGAAGTCTAACAAGTTAATCAAATGATGCCGTCTGTAGAACACAGTTAAACGCAAAACTATCATCCTTTTTTTAACGCATTTGATTTTAAAGACGTGCTCTCGTAGAAACCTGCAGAGGTTTCTTCTTGATAGACTAAATTGTATAGAAATTCAGGCAATAATTCCGGCAAATAACACATTTTTGCATATCTATGTACGTATTCGAATAAGAGTTGCAAAGGATCTCTTGAAGTAATTTTAAATATACTTTTCGCTTTTACCTTGCTTTGAAATATAAAATCTCGATTTCAGGAAGAAACATGTACTGATGACGTATTGGATAATTTTAATCGTCGTTTAAAGTGTAAAAAAATTATTTAAATTATGATTTATTGTAGATTATAATGTGATTGAGTACGTAATTAAATACGTTTAGAATTTTTAAGTCTGATTTTACAGAGATGTAATAAAACGTATCAAAAGTTACTTTGAGCCTTACCTTACTTTATATATATATATATATATGCACTTACAAAATTAATAAAATTAGTGGTTATCCATCGATAACCAAAGAGTAGTGAACTGCCTGCGATTTAGCGAATTAGTACTTTTAACGATGTAAGAATTAACACTTAAGGATATATCGTGTTGTTACTTTATTATTTAATTTGCCAAAATACATAATAATTTGTACAGTCAGTTCAGTATTTCATAACTGGCTTAGTTATAAAGCATTACTTATTGTATTTAACTATACATTGGTACCTCAATATAATTATGCATAATTTTAGCATAATCATTGATATTTATTCAATCAAAAATTTTCATTTCACGCGATGATCTTATTGCGAATTGCTTTTTCTAAACGGAGTCGTAATTGAACGTAGATTATTTTCATTAAAGATTCGTTTTCTTTGAAATAATTGTTTTAAATACTATTTTTGTATTTTGCTATTTTATCCTTTTACCTGCTGTTTTTAAAAGGCAAATGACATTTTCATCTTTCATTTTTGTAAAATAGTAAGTGAAATAATTATTTAAAACTAATGCCTTGCGACGGAATGTGTTGTTTTTGCGTGACTAATTATATGTGCTGCATAAGAGTGTTAGATATTTATTTGTTATAAATATTTCTATGATTTTAATACATGTATAACATTATATATACATATATATGTATACATATTACACAAAAATGATAGAAAAATAGTTTTAAAAAATGTATCGTTATAAAATAAGTAATAACAATAGCCGACTATTGGAAATTGTATTCAAATTCTTCCTCAAATACTTATTATTGCAATTTTTGTAAATAACTGTTTTGAGCTACGAAGTATGTACTTGTTCTGTCTAAGTAATATCTACAATATTACTTCCACACAAGTCTGACTATAAACATCACTTTCTACTTCGAAGTGTGACTGTTCTACATATAGACTCCACTTCTTAGTACACAAATTATAGAATTTCATTAATATGTGCTACGTTTAACTATTTCATTCCTGTCAATACCTTTTACAAAAATATTTGCAAAAATATTTGTACTAAGTGGAAAAAAATAAAATTGCTACATAAATGCTTCAATTATAATTGTTACAAATGTTTTTAAGTACAGGAATCCATTCAAGTACAGTCACAAATGTTTACAAACATTCATAAATCTTTAAAAATATTTGAAAGAAACAGAGGTCAGCAAAAATTAAACAGATCCGAAAAAATCATGACGTGACTTTACAAAAATCTATGCAAAGTTACCATGAGTATACATTGAACTCCATATAATTCATTGTAACGACATTTAGACTTTGTCGGACTTTTGAGAGATATTTGTAATGTTTTATCATTTGATTGATGTAAATAAAATAACATCGTTACACTCGTAGCGATAATTTTATGCATTTATTGAATGGTGTCCTCTTTATAAAAAAAACATTTTACAGAAACAACTTGTTTATATCTTTCGATGTAAAAGTATTTGTAAAATATGAAAAATATTCATTCCTTTTTTTGAGCGTTCGAAATTTAAGCAGCGTCTATATATACATTTCCACTCGGAAATATACTTGGCGATTAAATAATCACCAAGTACATTTCCGAATGGAAATATAAATTATATGTATCACAATTATGTGAATCATCTTCGTTTCTTATCGAGCGTAAAGTCAACAGCGCGTCGTAAGTAATAAAAACAATTCAATTAATAAACATCCGTCTAGCATCGCTTCTGAAATATATCTTCGCATTCTAGTCAACGACCTTTAATCCAGTGAATACGGCTAATACGTATACATTAATAGCGATCTATGTATATAGGTGTACATCGACACGTAACGACGTCGCATTCCGACGTGAAATTCTCTCGTTCCGTTCAGTTGCGCTTCGCCTCGTTCGACCGTTAAATTTCGCACGGGCAAACTTTGTGCGCCGAACGAGGTTTCTTTCGAGAACAGTTGGCAGCTCGCGAAAAGGCGGCAGGAGAGCGCAGACGATAAGAAAGATAACGGGAGTCCTCGATAACGCAGAAAAAAAGGGACGCGTACGATGCGCACGCACCCATCGCAACCACCATACGTGCACGCCACTGGAGGGGTTGTAGGCGGGTGAAAAACGGAAGCTCGGTTAGATAGGAAGGGTGCAGTCGCCTCAGACTGCTCGATCCTATTCTCGCGTCGGACTTACTTCCCTTTAAGCTTTCCGTTTCATTCTGGTTTCCATCTTCGATTTCGCCCTTTTTCGACGACCACCCGCGATGGCCCTGGACGCGAACGAGAAGAGCTACATCCTGGACGCGAGGAACAACTACGAGGACGTAAGTAGCGATCACGGTTATTTTCGCAGGTGAATCGCTGTTATCCTTTGATCCTTCTCGGAATGCGTTGAGCTGCACGTTACCAGTACGCGACGAACATTGTTTTCCGCGAAGGAACTATTATTACGTGGTCTCGGATGACGATGTGGAAAGACAGTGAGCTAATTCGATTACGAGAAACGTAGACTTTTACGCAATCCGGTTTGTCTCGAGCGGCTCGACGAGTTCTCGATTCGTACTTCAGATTTGGCTTCGTCGATTGGTGCAATCGGAGCGAGTGATCTTCGTAGCATCAGTCGAGATTGATTAGATAGCAAAACCGATTATAAAGCGATCGCGATGGACGTGCGAACGGCGACGCGGGTTCGCGGAAATGGATTGAAAGACGGAAATTGATGTTTGCCTTGCTAACCGTGGTATTCATGGAATCTATTTCTACGTGTGTTAAAAGTCAGATTTTTAGCTAAATACTAAACGAAGTTTTGTAATTTTCTTGAACTTTGTTTGGAACGATATTAAACATTGATAAAATCAAGTTAAACTTGAAATTGAAATTAATTTTTTAAATGTGTAATACATAATGTAAAAGGAAACACAATGAGTTTATACATTTAAGTTTTGGCAAAGCTGTTCTTATAAATTTTCTGGTTAGTTAAAGGGGGAGATAAGTGTTGCTGTAACAAACGAGAAAAATCTATAAGTCATCAGCTATGTGTATACCTATGCACTCTTTTTCTGCGTACTTCTATCGTCATCTATTTGTACTATGTAGTGTAAGGCAATTTACTTTTCATTGTTACGCGGTTGTATTTTTCATGTGCTACGAGCAATTGTATTTTTTGCAGGGAAAGATGTGTAAAGGATAAGATAGATATAAAATTATCACCGAATCAAGCGTAAAAATGAATTTCTGCCATTTGTATTTGTCTGAATACTTTCATGAACTCTGTCTCATTTGAAACAAACAGTAAGACCAAGATTTATACTTTTGTATAAGCTATATATAATTATAGTCAACATGCATAATTATGTTACAGTTCACTTTACAGTTACATAGATATGTATGCTATTAAAGGTTTATGAACTAATAGTTGAAATTATATTTGTCTTCATATCTTGTTGCATTCAATCGTATCAGAAGTCAACTGTACAAATGTTATAAGTTCAAAGGGTGGGGCATACATATACGAAGCAATTAAAATGTTTCTATGACTCGTCAAATGTGTAAACAATAGTGCTTGAAAATCATTGTTATATCAGACAATAAATATGCTATAACATAATTTATAGCATGTTGTTAGAAATGTCTCACCTGTTTCAAATAGCTTATACTTTTTATCATTTAATTAAATCGTAATGAATTTCATAAATTAATAGATAATAATGTTATTAATCGTGATCGTGTTAAACAACAAATTACAAACTTTGTACCAATTTTATCATTAATTCTTACATTGACTTTGTAATAAGTATGTTATGTAATATGCATATCGAGCTGTGCTTGTTATTTGATTTTTAAATTTATTTTAAGTTCAGTAGTAGTAAGTACTAGGCGATGATAGATAATCTGGTTGAATAAAAGAGAAATGCATCACGCATTAATATTCTTAAAGTACTATAAGATGTACTTTTTTTTTAAATACATTCTGTAAAAGAATGTGATTAATACGTCTGATAATATCATCGTAATTAATATTCCAAAGCCAAAGATTTTACCATCAATTTTGGCTTTAAACAGGGTGGCAGTCTTGGCTCAGAGGAATCTTATGATGATATGAGGCAACTTGTGGGGGTAAGAAATAGTTGGTCAATAACTACTCACGTCCACTTAGTTTTAGTTTCTTCCAAAACCAAATAAACAACTGCATGTATTTCGCATGAATTAATTTATGTTTTTCAATTTAAAATGTTATTATCATTGTTATAAGATAACGTAAGTTTAAAAGGATATTTAAAGGATAACTAATTGAAAGTGAAACGTAGAAAGTCGAGTGTCTGAATTCAGTGACTCTAAATAAAACCAACTACGATGATATCACTATATTCCCTAGACTGAACATCGTGCTACCAGAATATTCTATTATCAGAATTTCTTTTTTTACAGCTGCACTGTCTTTGTAAACTATCTTTTTATACAGATTTGATTACAACGCAGAACAGTGTTGTTACTATAATATGTACTACTATCGAAACGTATAAAATTAGCTCTTAAGCTAATATTCGATCATTAGAAACTTGAATTGAAATATTGTGATAAAAATGTACTCGTTTTATTAGTTCAGACAGTAGATATTTTATTCTAATTATATTATTGGTACACTTTCTATTATTGGTATAAATTTGTATGTTTAATGTTTTTATACCTTCACTTTTTTTCTCTCTTCTTAATTTGTTTCTATATATACACAAATAAAATATAATTTTATAGGACAAGGAAGAAGAATCTGGAAAATTCAATAGTCTACCTCTGGCCAGTTTTAATTTCATCAATTCCATTATCGGCAGTGGTGTCATTGGTAATTCAAACGTGTGATCGATAAAAAATAATCCTTAAGCACCAAATTAATTCACAACAAATTGTATATTTCACTTTTTAAATGCACAAATATTTTCTACACAGAAATAACATGGTATTTATTCTCGTTAAACAGTACTACAATGTTATAATCTATATAATTAATTTATTCTGATGTGAAACTTTAACGAACTTCTCATGTATTTCAATCTCTCTCGTTTTCAGCTATTCCGATACAACTTTTTTAGCTGTGTTTACATATGGGGATTGAAAACATATTTGAAAAAAGAAATATAAGTATATAATACGTTTATACGCATATATACATAGATGATTATAGGATACGTCGTTAGTATTAGTAACGTTGGCCTTCTTTTAATTCCGAGATTTACATCAGTTTTATTTATTTTTTCAGGCGAGGCTTTTGGCTCGATGCCTTACTCTTTTCTGATCATTTTTTATGATGAATGATTTACCATCAATCATCTATTTATATATACGGATGCTGATCTCATACATTCAGTTAAAATGTAATAGATGGAGCCATAAGTAATATTTCGTTACAAATAGGTTAGCAATCAAAGTATTCATTAATATGTACATCTACTTTGTTATTTATTTACCAACAATGTTAATATTTAAGAAGATTATTTTATGATTTATTATCAATTGTACAGCTGAATCGACGAATTGAAAAATAGAATCTCAAACTTTTAAGAAAACGAAGGGAATTATTTTGGTGCTTGTAAGGATTAATAGATGACTCGAAACGTTGAGAGGAACGAAAAAACATTAATTAGTATTTTTCAGGCATACCCTATGCTCTTCATCAGGCTGGATTCGGCCTTGGAATAGTATTATTAATCCTGGTAGCAGGCCTTACTGATTACTCTTTAATATTAATGGTCAGAAGTGGTAATATATGCGGTGAAATGAGCTACCAGGGTTTAATGAGAGCCAGTTTCGGTCGTACTGGATTTTATATTCTTACGACTTTGCAGTTTATCTATCCATTCATAGGTAAATACGTCTTTCTTAACTTCAGAGTAATTACTGTAACGAACAATTACGATTAATCATTTGCGCTGAAGCGACGTGCCGTACAAGTTGATGATTGTTTGTCTAAAAATGAAGTAACACAAGTGCGTGGCACGTTTGTTGATGTTGTTTATAGACCGCCTCAAATTATTGTGATCGATTTGATTACGCGCATGAGTAAATTAATTTCCAGCGCAAGCGGTTAATTCTTATCATTATAGATTTATTAGAAATCTATAGTTTGCATTGCGTATCGAATAAATTACAGTAGAAAAATTACCAACAATTCAACAGTGAATTAAGTTAAACACATTTATTTACTCGAAAATAGTAGTTGTGCAGTGACGTAGATATGTTAAATCGACGACACGTTGTCTTTATGTCCTGCATCCTTCGATAGTATTGTATTATCTTCGATCAATTGCGCTCGATTCTGCAATAAATTACTTCATCTGATAACGGTAAAGATCGATACAAATAGCCATTGGTAGATATTCAAGCAATAAGTAAATTTTCGGTCGAACTGGTGAGTTTAATATAACTTATCGATGAATTGTTGCTTAATATAGTATTGGCTCTAACTTATTTTTCATTTTCGACTCCAAATATGTATTATTTATTGTTATTATTTTAGGAAAACAGTGCATTTGACCCTTTGCACTACAGTTTTATCATATTATTCACTTCAGATTGCGAATAAACTCGATTTATTCGTTGCATACACGCTAAAGCAACTAGTTAGTTTGTTCATTGTTCACAACTAACAAATGGGTTCACATAACTTTTTTCCAATACTGATTCAATAAACTAACTTTTCTCCTGACGGATCACTGGAGCTTCATATTCAATGTTACTAGTCTCTCAAATTGGCGATGTAAAAAGTTGTTTGAAATGATCTCAAGAATCATTCATCAAACATTGTGGAATTCTGAGATATCCTATACATATGTATATTACCATTGTATGCATAAAAATGAAAGAAATTTAAACTTGGAAAACATTGCTCGACGCAAGGTTTAAAATAATTGTGCGAATTGAGTAAATATTTTGAGGAATACCCGCTTTCACGTTCCATTGAAACTTATTTGAAGTACTTGAAGCGTAGCAGCTCTCGTTTATGAGTGCCACCATTCATTACTTAACTTTTCCTTTCCAGCAATGGTCTCTTATAACGTTGTCGTTGGCGACACTGTGACGAAGGTGCTAATAAGGGTAACAGGGATTAGCGAGACTAGCATTTTTGCTCATCGTCAAGTGGTCGTCTTCTTCGCGACGGTTTGCATCACTATACCGCTGTGTCTTTATAGAAACGTGGCTCGTCTGGCGAAGATCTCTTTCTTGTCATTGGTCTGCGTTGGTTTCATACTCTTGGCGATCTTAATCCGGTTGGGTACGATGTCTGCAATTGTGTGAGTGATTCAGTTTATCAAACTTTAGACCTTTTTATACATTACTAGACCGTTGGGGCAGTTCCTAGCAATTTTGTAATATTGGTACAATTTTCAGGCCAAGCCAAGAAGATAGCTGGCGATTCGCAAATTTCCCCGGCATAATTCCATCTGTTGGAATTATGGCGTTCGCTTTTATGTGCCACCACAATACATTCCTCATCTACGAATCTATAGAGCGAGCTACTCAACAAAAATGGGACGTCGTCACCCATTGGTCACTCTTCACTTCTTTCCTGATTGCTGCAGCCTTTGGAATCATTGGATACGCCACTTTCACGGCGTATGTGCAGGGTGATCTTATGGAGAATTACTGTTGGGATGATGATCTGATGAACTTCGCGAGAGTCATGTTCAGTGGGACTATTCTCCTGACTTTTCCCATCGAATGCTTCGTCACAAGGGAGGTGAGTCTTTTTATTCCCTATCAAATTCCCCTTTGATAACAAATATTTTAAATTAAATCATTTTTAACAATCATTGATATTGTACTCTTTATTCCTTTTTGTACCAAAATTTGTTCAAGATTATTCGTTAAACATTTTCTGAGAGTTAAAAAAGTTAAATTTCATTCATTTAAATAATAATAGAAGTATATGATGGATGTAAAAATTATTATCAATCCAGGAAATAGAGGTATGACAGCAATGCAATACCGCGGCGTCGTGAATAATAGAGGGTGAATTGTGGAAAGGAAATGGGGAATGATGAATGAAGGGATCGCGTAAATTGAAGCGCGCACCGTCTGTAAAGGATGAAGTGAATTGTAGTGGAAGTATTTGGTCACACAGCATTAAAAAATTAATTATGTTGCTAACATTTCATTCAAAGTGCAACACACCTTTTCATTGATTTTATTTTCCTCTTGCTTTCAATTTAAATTTGGAAATGTCGAAATTGGAATCTTTAAATAGTTAAGCTATCCTAAGAATAACATCGTGTACATTAGACCGTGCAATTGAATGACTGTTTATTTATCCATTATTAATGTTTTGCAAAAATAAATAGAGATCGATGATGACCCTTTTCCAACAGCGTTCATCGTAAGGAGAAAGGCACTTAACCGAGTTTAATATCTTAAAGTTTCTTTCACAAACCCTTTAAAGTGCACAATTTTTTTCATCACAACTGTAATAAGAAATGGGAACAAATTATGGTGATGGTCTAATTTCTCTTTACCTTGATTGTTTATTTGTCAAAAGTATTTGTTGTGATTTAAAAATGAAATCACAATTTTACCTAACATAATGTTAATTCTTGCGTTATCGATAGGATGAAATATATAGGATGTATATATAGGATGAAATTATAGTACTAATTAAAATCGAGTATAAATATCTTCAATACTATTATCTTTTATAGGTTGAATTTGGTTTATAACTGTTTAAACCGTCCACAGTGAGGTGGCCAGCAATCCTTGTCGGTGGAATCGTCCTTGTTTCGAATAGCTGCCTCACACTAAAATGGTTTAGGCAATAACTTTCCAGCTATCTACAATTCTTTTTGTAAACATCATTTTTAATAGAAATTAAACTATTTGCAAAATTTCTACCGTGTCAAGTATGATAGATTTTCAGAAGTGCAATCATGTAGATTCAACACAAATTGCATATTACTTCTGATACTACCTATTTCGTATTTGACATCAATGCGTTAATAACAGATAAAGAAAATTACTCAAAGGACCGTCTTAAGTGATACGAAAAATCTACTTGTACAGGTAATCCTGACAGCGATCAAAGGAACCGATGAACTCGAAGACCACACAGCTTACGTCCCCAACTCCGACCGCAAGTACTTGATAATCACTCTGTCGATTGTATCGGTCGCTTACCTGATCTCAATGTCCACGGACTGTCTGGGGGTCGTTCTTGAATTGAACGGTATCCTCGCCGCTGTACCGTTAGCCTACGTTCTTCCTGGCCTGTGCTACCTCAAACTTGAAGACGGACCAATTCTCTCATCTAAGAAACTACCGGCGCTTGGTTTGATGTCAGCTGGAGTGTTCGCCGCGGTCTCCGGCTTGTTGCTGCTGATCCTCAACAGCGATACAACTGGCTCTTGCGTGCACGGAAAGGTAATGCCGTATTGTATGGAAAACTCGAACAGCTCGAGTTTCAATTCGAGCGCCAGTACTACCAGTCCGATGTAATTTCACAAATATTGTATCGGTTTAGGAAAATTTGGAGGTTTTTTTCTTTTACGACAGGTACTTTTGTATGCCAGAAATTCGTGTATAGAATTCAGGTGGAGAAACTTTGTTTCTTATCTTTCTGTCCCATTTATGGTTCCAATGTATATATAGGCCAATTTAAATTATAGAAAGAAATTATAAAGATAATGGGTAATAGAGTATCTTGATTATTGTTGAAACAAGAGAGTTACGATAATATTTGGTTAAATGAAAGAACGAAAATCAAAAGTTTACTCTTCCACTTCTGATACTATGTACGTTGTAGATATTAAAGATGAAATTGGGGGCGAAGGGTTTGCTGCGAAATAAACTATGTTAAACGAGCGAGAACATGTTAGCGTGAAAGTTGAAATATGTTACAATATACGATGTACCTTGGAGATTTAAGAAGCATCTGTTGAATTTATCAGCATTTTAACTCGTTGAACGCGTGAAGTCGAGTATTTTTTAAACCAGAGACTATAGACAATATTATAATATACTTATCTACCACTTGCTTTATATAAATTTCTTTCGATGCTGCAAGATTCGCGACGTAGATACGATTCGAAGAGATAAATAGAGACCGTTGTTATTAATTTTCCTATGTCGCATTTAATACACTGAAGTATATTGACGTTTCTAAGTAATAATTATTAAAAAAATTTTAATTATATAATTGTATTATTTTATTATTATTTTTTGATAGTCATTATTAATATTTCGTTTTCTATTATAATTTCAATGAAATTTTACAAACTTTTTTCGGAATTTCTTTAAACGATAAAAATGTTTTATTTACTATTATCGAATTGGTCGTATACAAAATGTTTGAAGAACTGTTCACGTCCTGTTGATCGAAATATATGAGTACCTGGAGAAAAAGTTACTATAAAGTATGTACAACCGATCTTAGGAACGAACAACTGTATAATTACCAGCGCGAAACTTGCAATCAATAATTAAACGATAACAAATTATTTACTTGGGCTGTAATCGTTTCGTTTTAAACAGGCAAGATAAATGTATCGAAACCAAAGAGGTTGTTGGCAAATTAATTGCAAACGCTATATTTAATTACTCATAATGAAACGTGTTATTTAGTAATGGCAGTTTAAAGTGTTCCGACACAATAGATTTTCTACTTAAATTTAAAAATGCATCTATGGTGTTTACTGATGAATATAGCTGCCAATGAATTACTATTCATAGAGTCACTAAACTATTTTCAATTAATTTATTTCTTTATTGTGACGAAAGTAGGTGGAACCTATGTATTTTGATCAGATGGAAATTGAAAAAACTCAAAGAGAAAGATAGAGAAATTTATTTGTACGATGAATATAGCAAGGAGGAAAGTATTGAATAGGGAACGGAAATTATATTATTCGTTTTCAACAATAATTTGATATATGCAGAATGGAACTAGTCGTGTAATGTTGCGAAGGGACATTTTTTCCATTAGATACGAACTCGATGTAACCAAAAATATTGTGTTGTCGGTAGGAACAATACTCATTATAATTAAAAAATGAATAATATTAAGCTGTTACGAAACTATTTTTCGAATCTTTATTACAGGGGCATATTATGAAACAAAGAGTAGTATACAAAGATTTTGTATTAAAGAAAAGAAAAAGAAATAATATACGATACAAGGGCTTTTCATTCAATATTGTGTTAAGAGTATTTTTTATTTATTAATTAGACAGTTTTTATGGAAGTTAAACATCGCATCATTAATAGTCGAATGTTTAGAAATTCATTTAAGGATACCTTTTTTCTTATTTATTACAGAATTAAACTGTTTACTTTCTGAAAACGTTTAGATGTAACAGAATAAATATACAGGATATTATGTAGGATTAATGCAATGAAAAAAGTATATATTTAAACATTTAACACATAAAGTAATTTTTTGATTTTTTAACAAAATGAATTTATTTTCTTCCCCTTATTATTCTCTATATGTTGATCAAATTATACTCAATCAAAGCATGTTATTTTTATCACAAATAAAATTATTCTCACAAAGTTATCTAACAAATGTTAACTGTAAAAAAGTAACTTTATTCGCAGTAAGTTTGTTTGTAGATAAAAGGTATAATTTATTTTACAGTTGCATTAAGTCCTAAGAAGTGCAATGTATTAGGCCTAATAAGTATTAATTAAATATAAACGAAAGCTAACTCGTAGAAAGGGATATGAAACAATCAGAGACCACGATAACGAAAGTATTTAATGAAAACTGATATAAGAAAATTATTTAAATTACTCTCCAATGTTGGAAGTCTTTACGATATTATAAAAAATTCGCGCAAAATATACCGGGTGTCCGTATTTGTACATAACATGTATATGTGTATCTATGTGTATTTAACTTTCTGTCTATTTACGTGTATAGACTATAATGTAAAACGAACTATTTTATGGTGTAAACGAAAGTATTATATTTTACAATAATGCTACGTTTTACTAAAGTAATGTTATTTACGATATATATTTTTAAATTGTGAAAGAAACGAAGTATTACTATTTTTGTAGAATATGTCGTACACGATAAATTAGTTTACTCTTTTTCTTTTTCCTTCTACGGTAGAAAATTTTTAAGAGATGTAATACTTTCATTTATGCTAGTATACTAGACCACATGTTTTGGAAACAAATTATATAATACTAAAGTCGATTTTTACGACCGCAACTCTATAGGAATTTTTTTTTACATTATTCCGATGAATAGAATTGTAAAGTAAGGTCCCTAATTTTTATTAACATCTAACACATATATGCATATATATAAATACGTGTATATACATATGTGTGTGTGTGTCTGTGTGTACTGAAGAGAATATGTAAAATTTTAAAATCCGATAAACATCTTAAGGAACTAGGCTTTCGGGTATTCAAGGACGTATACACATACAATAATTAAATATTTTGTAAGCTTAACAGATTTCTGAAAAGTCTTGTAAAATGTAAATCTTGCCAAAATTCATAGTTGCTACATACAATACTTGCCAAAAATTTATAAAGTAAGAGTAAAATTTGATTAAACTGTTAAGATATTGTTTGAGTTTAATAATTAATGGTTCTGTTCACAAAAAATTATACAGCGCATTCTGGCTATAACAAGACAAAAATTGAAATACTTATATAAATTTTCAGTATTTTTATCATTTTTTATTTACATTCTTTGAAAATGTAGTATTTAATGTAATGGAAAAGTAAAAATAGTTGTCAAATCTCTTGGCAAAATAGACTACTACAAATGAAAGCATTGCAATTAAAATTATACTCGTTGAATAATGCATTCATCAAGGCACAAGGAACTAAATTATATTCTACGGGCACTCGATATTTTGTTATATAATCAGAACTGTATAAGATTAGAAATATCGAAGAATATGTGCAACGTTATACAACAATAAAACAAAGTAGTCATAATTGACAATCGCGTATTGCAGACCAACTATAAGAGACAAATGTAACGAAAGAAATACTAAAAAGACGAGTTCCGTAATGAGCGAACATTTTTGACGAAACAGAACAGGTTCCTAATTCTCTTAATAATGGCAGTTTTTCTCTTACATTGTGATAATATTTTTCTATTAATCGTTCTGTTTGTGCTTGTTTCTACAATTATGAAGCTAAATCTAACTAACAATTAAAGTTATCTAATCAAAACGAAAATTTGCACATATTCTTTTTGTAAGACTATAACTATTTCTTCCAAGAAATTCACTTTTTCAACGTCCGAGTATTTTTTAACCACGTAAAGGATGCACAAAGTAAATTTCACCGAACAAATTGTACATAGCCGAAATTCTTTCTTCTTATATAAGGATGCAATAAATCGATTGTGATCTAACCCGTTAGATACAGAATATTTCTTGGAGTGTATATTTTTCCTTGGAGTGATTTATTTTTTAAAGCTGTAAACAGAGATTCATTATTATTCAAACAGCAATATAATATAACTATGTATATTGCGATCTAACGGGTCATGAACGATATTAATAACATATTTTTTAAGCTTAAATGAATCTAAGATTGTTCTATTATTTGTTGTGAACTGTTTATCGTTGAGCAAGTGGACACTTCCGTCGATACAAGGGAAGGAATAATCAACGGTAGTACGCGATGCTGAAAAATTTAATGAACAATAGTTAATAGTTCAAAATTTTCAAACATTATCCGCTTTGAAATGAAAACGTATTTATATGCAATTAAAATTAAAAATATACGTAACATTCTATGAAAATGTAGGAAATCAGATGACGTAATTTTGTTTTCACAAGTGATTCAATAGGAGAATACAAAGAGATAATAGTATACAAGTAAATGAAAATTACATGTATAATTTTACTAGTAACATTGTGTAGTACGGGAGATTAATTTTTCGTCATCATTCTCTTGTGTATCTTATAAATGAAGGAAATGTGTACTTCAATTAATAATGTCAGCTTGTATGCTGGAATTAAATTTAATGAAGCGCGTACATATGCGCATACGATATTTAAAATTAGATGCGTGCGCAGTTACATAGATTTAAGTTGGAAATATATTCATTTTTCCAACGTAGTTCCATCATCATACATTGTAAAATATGTTTAACAATAGTATGAGGTTAGTTTTATTTAAATGATTTTTGTTTAGTGCAAATACGTGTTAGTTTTTCTGTAATAAGGAAAAACGTAATGCTGGCATGTTTAAAAGAAGTGAAAACGATCAGACTTCTAATTTAAGCTTCGTTTCTGTGAAAGATCTTCGAATAAATGCAACTATATTTACTCTGTGATATGCATACAGACAGCGTACTTGTTTCCTTGAAACACGTCTATACTTAAAATACAATCTATTGTATCGTTGATCGGATTTGGAAAATAAATTCGAATAATAAAATGATGAGAAGCATTTAAAATTACAGTAAAATATTTTTCAACCATTTTTCTTTTGAGGTAACTGAACACTTTTTCTTAAAAGTTTTCGTAATTTTCTTAGTGAATTGTTAAAAAATGTCATCCTAACGTAAAGACAGGCACGTATATATCTTTGGTATTCATCTATGCGTGCATTTGTGAGAGTACACACATGTGCGCGTCATCGCGACATCTAAATTAGTGTTTAAAACTGTATAATCAGTATGTACATTTTCCTCATCTTTTTAATGGATACAATGAATGAATAATATTAAATAACGTGTTCCTATCGTCACAATGTACAAAAATAAATATAATTCTCCGCTAAACAATTAATACAAAGTAGACCTGTGATATTCTTTCATAAATGGAGAGAAAAATTCATTCATCGAATATAAAATAGAGGTTATATAAGAATAAAAATAAAAACAGTACGAATAACGCGTAAAATATAATAGAAATAAAAAGCAATGTAAAATAGTAATAAAATCATTTCAATAAATATAACCTTCTCGCGTGTTTCTTAAAATATATACATATATTATTAAAATCAATTCAATGCCGAATACATGTAACAAAGCTTTATACTTAATAGTGTTTGATATTAACAAACATTTTCGAAAACTTCGAAAGATTTAAAACAATTTGTTGCGAACTACTCGGAATATTAATTATATTAAAATTGTTCCTACGATATAGTCATGTCATACTATTTGCGCAAACATAATTGATTTTACGGTGTTTCTTCAGAAATTTCAATTACGAATTGATTATCAAAACTTGTTATATTATTTATTATTAAATTGCGTTGAGAGAACAATTTTTAATTACAAACATATCGAGCAACAAAACGTCAAAAACATCCTCGGTTTCCGAAGAGGGGAGTTCGAGTCGTAGCTTGATTTCTAAATACATTAAAATGGATGTTTCGAAAAGCGAACAGTTCATCGATACGTATGAGAAAATTTATGGAGACGAATGTCGGATTTGTTTGAAAAGAGCTACCGAAATTTGTGAATTGTTTAGAAATGGGGATTCTATACCTCATAAACTTATGGCCGTTGCTTCCGTACAGGTTAGTTTGTAATTTTTTATTGTGATATATAGTAACATGCACACGTTAAAAAACTATTCCTTTCAACTTTATTCCTTTTCTCTATGTGTTTTAATATTAATATCGTATGCACATCCTTTATGCCCTTCAAAGAACTTTTTCAGATTGCTATGGTCTATATTACCTACAAATAATTGAAGCCAACAAGATTATTAGAAATCAATTTGAAGTTTTAAGAAAATATAATATATTTATATTATTTTATATTTTCAATGAAGTTAATGTTTCGAATCTGGATTTCTTCGGTTGTTTTATCAAAATATTATACATAAAGAAGCTTACTATTATAGTTACAACATTGTTTGTTTTTATTTATTATTATTATAAATTTCAATGCACGTGTACAATACATACCAATATATTGTTACAATACAATAGCTTTAAAAACATTATATAGATACATAAATAATATGTTGCAATTATTTATAATTTTGTGAAATATATTTATTTATTTAACGCCTTTATGGTTGAAAAATAAAAAATATGTAAACTATACTTTGATAGATATTAATTATTGATATTAAATTAATACATTGATATCTTTTTAGGTTGAAGAAGGAGATGGTTTACCACCGGTAATCTGTTTGACTTGCAACCAACGTTTGGATGCATCCTACGACTTCAAATGTCAAATACAGAATTCGGATGAGAAACTTCGTCAAATTTTAAAGTTAAAATCCTCTACTAATGATTCCATTACCAGCGCCAGTATAGTTACAGCAATAATTGCTGACATGATATCTAGTGTAATATCTTCTGAGAAAGAGAATACGGAAAAGCAAGATGTTTGTTCCACGAATTTCTATTCTGACAATTTTTGTTTTGGTAAAGATGATAGCTCGTTTTGTCTCAGTCCAGAGAAAAATTTGTTCTGTTACGAAAAAGAAACCCAAAGTCAATTAAGTAACATAGAAGAAAAAAAAAGCCTAGAAAATGTAAATGTCTACAAAAGTTTGTTAGATGACGATTCTATGAGACAAATAAATTCAATGAAAGAAAGTTTATCTTCGTTGGATGATCATATGGTACAAAATAAAGATGATTTATTAAAAGAAGATGTAAGTAATGAATTATCGGAAAATCATGAAATATTAGATGATACAGTGAAAACGGATAGTATTCAAGATGATGAAGAGAAACCATTAATTTCACGCACAACTAGATTACGCTGTGCACAATGTGTTAAATCCTTTCGTACAAAAGTGGCCTTGCAGAGACATGCTATTGTTCATAAACATAAAACTAAGTTACGTTACGTTTGTTATGTGTGTGACAAACAATATTCAACCCATGCAAAAGTGAAAAAGCATATTGAACTTTGTCACGAAGCTCATGATAGGAAGGAAAACATTCAGGATAAGAGAATTAATTATGAACAACGCAAAGGAATTTCAAATGTACATGATAAAAGGGTTAATAATGTTCAAGTAAGTATATAAACTTAATTTTAAGCAATTGTAATTTTGTTATTACTAAACTAGAATTTTATGTTTAGCACAGATGATACACTAATATTGAAATTTTCAAATTATAACAGGAAAAATATTCTTCGTTACATTTTTATAGATTATCACAAGTATTGTATCATTTATTGTAGTATTAGTTGTATTGTTATGCTTCAGGACAAAAGAATAAAAACCCCCAAAAATGATGACCTTCTTAAAGAACAACGAAAGGGCCTAAAATTGACATGTAAAGTTTGCTCAAAACAATTTACTTATCAGAAATCTTTTATTACACATGTATTGTATCACAAAAATCATCCAGAATACAAAGAATCAGGACATTTGGATGATTCTTCTCAGTGTTCAGTGAAAGAGAGAACTACAGAGACTGTTGAAGAAGATGAAGAAAATGAAGAAGAAGAAGAAGAGGAAGAGGATGAGGAAGACGAAAATCTTCCTGCTGAAAGTTTACAGTGTACACAATGTGGGAAACTGTTTGCAACGAAGAGAAATTTGAAAAGGCACGTTTCGACGCATAGTGGATTAAAGTACACATGTGAGACATGTGGTAAAGGGTTTTCAAGAGTAGACAAATTAAAAGATCATGAACAATCAAAACATAAGACTGAAATGTTTGAGAACTCTGATTTTGATGATAAAGAAGATATAGATAATATAAATAAGGGAGATTGTTTAGAAGGAAGAAAGAAAGTAAGTTATATGAGATTTAATAAATATGTCGCAGTTTCGGAAGAACAGTGATACATCGCAAAAAATGACTATTCAGGCAATTAAAAATCAAGAAGTTGTACTTATAATTGTGAAACAAAAAGAGTTAACGTTATTGGACAAGTAATTCTCTTAGCATATTCTGGTTATTTTCAAGTTATACTAATTGCAAAGGGGAAATTACTCTTGAGTTTATCTAATTTAGGATTTGTACCATTATTGTTCCGAAGCAACTATATTTTCCAATACCTACATGTCTATAATTTTGCTAAACTTTAAGTTAAAAAAATCTCTACCTGTAAATAATTTTATGAGGATCCAATATTATTTTAGGATCGTCACAATAGACCACACAAATGTGCAATTTGCCCCAAATCGTTCGCACAGAGTCAGTCTCTGGCGAATCACATAAAACGTCACAATAGGGTCAAAGAAACGCAGAAAAGATTTCTTTGCGAGGTTTGCAGTAAGTGTTTTGCACAGAGCGGCTCCTTGGTCGCGCATATGCGTACACATACAGGAGTCAAACCGTACGTTTGCAATGTGTGCAGTAGAGCTTTTACGAAAAGCACTTATCTGCAGCTGCATTTGCGCACTCATAGCGGAGAGAAGCCTTATATTTGTCAGTATTGTAGCAGAGCTTTTGCGCGTGCAAATACATTGGCACGACACATAACGATGCATACGGGAGAGGCGAAATATCATTGTCAGATTTGTACAAAATCATTCAGAAGACTGACTTCGTTAAATGAGCACACTTACACACACACAGGACAGAGACCGTACGCATGTAAAATATGTACAAAGAGATATAATAATGCTGGGTCGCTTTACGCGCATAGAAAAAAGTGTAAGGCGCAACAGTTATCCAATACTGGATTCGCAGTTTCCGTGGAGAACTCTGTCCCGCAACAAGATTTAAATGTTCCCCAAGTGTTGATTTACTCTCAGAGGAAATTAATGGAAGATGCAACCGTTGGGCAAGTCACGCCCACGCCACAATACATGATCGCGAATGTACACAACCAGAAGAATCTGGGATCAAATATCATCCAACCATTTACGGTGGAGGATCCAAACGTTTATACGATAAATTCGAAGCAATTTAAAAATCCCTATTACACGATTTATCCAAATATGTAAAATAATAACGAGTGCGGAAGATTGATTAAAGAATGTCTTTTTTTAGAGCTACTTGTGTCTTTTTTGTGGGTTCTTCTTAAGTTCGTAATTATATACGTAAAGATATATGTAATGGGCGATCTAAGGTAAGTGACTGAACAACAGGTAAGTAAATCAATAAAAAATTAAAGTACATATATCTACACTAATATACAGTATGCTCATTTGAAAACTCATTATAGATTATAGATATTAATTGTAGTAATCTTTATGAATTTTTAGTTCACTCGAATTATACCTTGTATCGATTGATTTATGTTTTAGGATAAAATTTTAATAACGTGTGCTATAAGAAAATAGTTTAATTTATATCAAGTTAAACTATGTTTTTACATACAGTTCATTTCCTCCAAGTATAATTGTATATAATATAATAATATTGCAACATACATTTATGTACATTAATTAAATTTTTATGAAATGTACGGTAATTAAGTACGATTGTTTTATAGTGATAAGTAGTTTCATGCTACACATTATCCGTGTCCTATAACAATTACCACTAAGACTATGGATATTTATACATTTGTGTAGTAAATTTAAATATACAAAAATGTCCAAATTAAAAAAGAAATTCATCTTCTAACATATAACGGGTAGAACCTATAGTTAGGTTCCATTTGTTCAGTTATGTTTATAAAAGTATGAATTTTTCTATAAATATCTGTAATTTAATTATCACATATGCAGAATTGTGATTTTAAGACTTATTCTTCTTTGTGCAAGGAATTTATATCATCATGCGACATATCTTTTTTTAATTCTTGCGAACTTTCTCCTAATTTCAAATTTGGCGAACTTCTCGTATAAAACAATTGCTCCTTCACCTCTGGTACATTAGGTGTTCTTTTTTTAACGGACCTAACGAAACGCTTCCATTGAATGCCTTTCTTTTTTCCCGTTACCATCGATCTATGCCTTCTTACCAATAATTTTGGGCTCCTGCTTTTCGTACTTTGGAGCTCTGATTTTAACGGAATTGACAACGTTGTTTCAGGCAGTGTTAAATGATGTATGTTTATGTCATGGAACTGTGACTGATGTGTATCTGAATGAGGATCGTCGTTAGGATTTACGATTAAATCTTCGGTTGGAGTTACGTTTTCTAAGTTGTGCTGTTCCTCTGAGTCTGGAGAATGTTCCAGATCAAGTCCTTCGAATGAAGGTAACTGTATAAGTCTTGAATTATAGTCTTTCCACGGATTCATATCACTAGTGTACACTGTAGGCGTATCAATGAACTGCTTCGTAGGTTCTGATAGAGTGGATGTACTTGAGTGAAGTTGTGTGACCATCTTAGGGCTTTTCGCTAACGTGAAAAATGGCCTTCGAGTTGGATCGATTCGCGACATCGGATGCTTCCCGAAGGCTGAAAGTTTCCTCACAGTTTCCACTACAATTTTTGGTCGTTGCTCCGTTTGGTCGGTTTGAAGCGGTTCTTGAATATCAAATTGAAGAATCGTTTCAGAAGAGGTTGCATCAGTCGTCGTAGGTGTATCAGGGCGCGGGCTGATCTGGCTGAAACAAACGAGTCTAACTTAATAAAACTTCATTTTGCGAATGATCTCTATCTTCTTATATTAATGAAAATTATTGCATTCATTATGTAATCTGTGTTCCTTTTGCTTTTCAGAGTAATAGTTTTAACAAAACATTAACTTTATTTATTTATAAAGTACTGAAAAGGACTACATAGGATTGAGTATAATAATCTTACCGCCTTTCGCACGATGGGCTCTCATTATGAGTACGTATGCTCATCATGGATGAGTGATGTGATGGCCTCACATCCTCTTCATCTTCTTCTATAACATCTGGTAGAAACATCGTTTGTTTTTCTTCAGGAACACTGTAAATATTGATGTATGAATATCTGTTTCCAAATTACTTCTGTAATTGCTTGAGATAACACATTTTAGTGATTTTTTCCAATTTTTAGTATTCGACTACCGTTTTCTTAACGCTTTACTTTGTTGCAAAAAAAAAAAAAATAAATTAGGGAAGAGATTTTTTTTGTTTTTTTTTTTGTCGGAGTCATGATTCGGAATAACTTTTTTCTCTACATGTAACCGTTGAACTTTTTAGTTTTCAACGTGCTCGTAAAAAGAGATCGCTATTACATATGTGCAGTGAATCTATTTTGCGACTGCAGCAGTGCATGCATCCACGGATCCTTCAGATGAAAGCCTTGTGCACAATTGCGTGTACGATATATAGGGTAATCCCTGTGCGGTGGGGATCAGAATACACCCACAGTATCCCCTGCTTGTCGTAAGAGGCGACTAAAAGGGGGAAGAAAGGATTAATGAAGATGTAGAAACAAGTAACGAATTGAAGAAAAGAATATGCAAAGATATTAAGTGCGAAAAGTGAGCAAAGAAAAAATATGCATAGGAAAAGGATTGTTTAAAATGGTGTTCCGTTTTGCAGCACATGTGCCGTCGTAGACACACAATTTTAACGTTGAAATAATTGTTGTAGCAGCGATGTTTTTCTGTGAACATCTCGAAAATTGAAAGAGTCTGACGGTTACACGAATAGGAAAAAATTGTCGAGGAGTATATCGTTCTAAATAATTAACCACGCTCCCAAAAAAGGAGATGAATGTACTATATTACTTTCCCTTTTGCAGTAACAAAATAAAGCGTTAAAAAAGAACGCAAGTGAAATGCTAAACATTTGGAAAAATCACTGAAAAGCAGAAAGCAGAATGTTACTTAAAGCAGTCATAAGAATACTAACGTCATATTCGCCACGCTACCGCGATACGTTTTCTTTTTATAAGCGGCTGCTGCTTCTGTGTATGGCAGAATTAGATTTTCAGCATCGAAGTAAATGTCTTTGACCAATGGTGGACATCGATTCATGAGAGTGTCAACTCCAAGGTATGAAACCTATAATATACATATATGACGAAAGGAAATACACACATACACAATAATTTTTTCATATTATAGTATAAAAAATATTTAATATGAGGATCGTCTCAAAAGTAAGCTACACTACTTTTTAAAACAATCGAGAAACATTCAAAAATTAAAAAAAATAATAACAGTTTCTTTAATCCAGTGTCAAACCACTCTCCCACCAAACTATCTAGCCATCTTTCCACTTCTTTTTCTTCTCCACTCTCTGCTCTTTATGTTGCTCTGAAAGCAGACGTGGAACTCATCTCGCATACACTTCTGATAGACGCAGATCCTCAGAAATGATTCTGCACGGCTTATTTCAATATTCGGAGGAAGCTGAGAAAGAATTTCATCAAGCGTAAGGCGCCGATCAGTGTCCTCAACCTTTCGGACCTCGTCGACAACATTCGCAAGACCGGAAGTGAAGGGTCAGCCGCCTCGTTCTTTATCGTGCAACGTTATTCTCCCTTCAATGAATGATTGACGTCAACGAGAAACCATTGACCTTGACATAGCGTCTTTACCGTACACACTGCACAACTCGCGATGAATTTCAGTTGCACTTTTGCCGTAAAAAGACGAATAATAGCAAGAACTTCGCAATCGGCGCAAGTAGATAGGATAGGAGCAAGTGGAGTCTCCATGGTTGCTGGCGCGTGACTGCCAGAGCGGTAAAGATAGATTCGTAGTAATTTTACAGTGCTGCGAGAACACCCAGATAAAAGTTCTCTGCGACTCCCGGTCTTTTCCCGTCTACTGCGCGGATTTTAAAAAATAGTGTAACTTTTGAGACGACCCTCGTGCATACTCGCGCAGTTTTTGTTAAATATTTCTAACAGTGTCTGAAGGAGGAAGCTTTACGTACTTTCGTATGGCGATCAATTATCCAATTTAATTCAAAATCTTCGTCATCGTCGCCAAAGGGATTAATTAATTGTTCTGCTACCTATTAACATGTAATTATTATTCTGAACATTGAATCAGTTCTATTACTTTTCGAATACTGTTAAAATTGTAGATACCTTCAACAAACCCATAAAAAAGAAGAATTGCAAGATCGTGAAAATAGGTACGTAAACATCGATCTGCAGCTGGAATTGCTTTTCTTTGCCATCGATGTATTGGCGAGCTATTAAGGCCACCGCAAAGAAACTGTACGTCGCGAGTGTCACCACTTGGGTGTAGACTAACGGAATCGATATCCAATCATAACTCCATAAGAGGCCACATTTTGTACGAAACTCACTAAATTCCTGCAATAATTACAAATTCGGTAATGTAATCTGGTTCATCAAAGCGAACAAAGTAAATAAATGAAATAGACTGTAGAATTTCTTTTTGTGGCACGAATAATGAACCTCCATAATTAATTTCAATCCCTGAGGATCAGGAATCCTGTGATTTTGTCGTGCTTCTTTTAGAAGATTAATAAACCACGTGCAAGGGATCCAATAAGTGTTGAATTCTATGCTAGGTACTGCCAAAAACAAATCCAGTTCGAGTGCTGTCATGAAACCTGCAAAATCATACGTATATAGAATCGGTGTGATATATTTAACACTTTGGAACCTATGGGCGTCATACGACGCCTTGCGTAATTTTGTACAGCGTCCTGTGAGCGTCATATGACATCATGTAGATTTGAAATTGCCCCAAAAATAAAAATTAAACGATATGAAATGAAAAACAACAAAAAAAAAATACAAAAATAATAAAATTTATTAAAATGACCAGGCGTCAAAGTGTTAATGGTTAGCAGTAACGATAAAATTGATCAGAATTTATATGTAACAAAAAGTAACGAAAAATTCTATCTTCTAAGTATATTTAATTTAAAGAGATTCACCTTTATCAAAATAAGATTTTTAGTTTTGCTCGTAAGGATATTCTGTTACTGATTCCATCATTTCATCGTAAATCTTGCCTTGTTAGTCTTTCTTCGGTGTAAGTGTGTATAAACTTTTGCAGATGTGTATGCTATGGGTTAAAATTAGTATACTCGTGTTAAAAGGTAACATTACCAGAATCGACAACGTGATCGAGTGTCGGAAACCGTTTTTTCACCGCTGAACTGATCGAACGTAAAACAAGTATCAACGAGAGATTCAAGTAGCGCATCAGTCCTCTTCGAAGCATACGGGCGTATTCGTCGTTTCCAGTAACATATAACGCAATTAAATGCATCACCCTATTAATAATGATTATTAACAAATATACTTTACTGCTCTATCAAACAGTTATCCTCGAAACTTACTTATCAGGCCACGGTATTGCTTGATATTGTTGCCACCATCTTTGGGCGACATAAGATACGTAAAATCCAAGAACGAAACTTAATGGAATTAAATTAATGAAATTATCGCAGTAAATAACAATCTGTTCGAAATCTCTGAAAGCGGAATACATACTTAATTACATATAACTAATTTACTACATGACATTAATAATAGAAGTAATCTTTCTCTCTTCGAAAAGCAATCCCTTCAACTTTTCCTTTGCTTTGTTAAATTTCATTTTTCTCTTTTAAAATATTCGATTTTTGAGCATATTTCAAACATGGTTTATCTCAACGGAATTTTCTACATATATTCTGAAGGGTTGCGATTGTAATGGTAACGAAAAAGTAATTAGGCTTACAAAAGCGTAGACGTATTATCGCGCTATTCAATTTTGGCGATACGAGCCAAGTTTCTACTTTTTCGAATGATGCAAACGGTTCAACAAGAATTGTTGTGCGGACCTTTTCTGTGAGGAAGTAAGTAGGTGGCGATAAATGGTGGAGAGTACAGCGAAGAGAATTAAAAATAAGAGTAATTCTCTGTAGATGAGTTTGTAAAGGGAACCCCTCCACATAAAAAGAAGTCTGGTGAATCCACCTCTGGTAGAGTTCGCGACTTGGTATTGGTACGAGACCGTCATTTTTCCTTCGTTAAGTACTCATTAGTTTCGTAACGAAAGTAACTTTGTAGTAGCAATAATAATTTCTTCCTTTTCATCGTTACCGTAAGCTTCACCTCTTAGTATCTGGAATTATATGTCAATGAAAATTATTCGACAACTTACACAATTCTCGTGTTACCAGGCGTACAGTAAAAAAAAAAGAGAAAAATACAATACCTCAGGTGCGACGGAATGAATGTACGATGGAATAGAACATCTTGACTTCATACAACAATTTCAATCGATGACCTGTTGACTTTTTGTCGACGAAAGAATTACCAATTTCGCATCCATCGTGAACCTCTAAAAACAGACGCAAAAGTTGTAACAGATTTTACTTAACATTGCGAGCTTGATAACAGCTTCAAATCTTAAGATTCAAGACAAATATTTAGGTTTGAAGTTGACTAAATGTTTCTAAGCTACCTCGATTTTTAATCGTGCGAAGCGAATAACTTTCAAAAAGCAGATTCGATATCGCATGAAGATGTTAGTGCAAGAAAGTGGACCAGCTATTACGCTGTAAACAGTACGTCACTGTTAATCATTCACGGGAAGTATCCCTACGATTTTTTGGTCCGTGCACCGTAAATAATGCCGAGTAATTTCGGGAATCATGCCAATATGCAGCGACGCCGTTAAATATAACTTTGAACATCGGAATAACTGTCGCCTGAGTAAACGCACGATTTATGCGAGGTTTCGTAGTATGCCACAATCGCAGGTCTAGACTAAAGTACACACTACTGGCAAACCCGTTGGTTCACAAAAGTCGTTCTTGAATCAAGTTTACAAGTTGCCATCAAGCTCTCACGGTATCTTCAGCAAAGATTCTATTACATGCATGATTATAGATACATAAAATGGATCGCAGATAACAAAAATCATGTTTGAAACACATTGTTTCAGATTTCAACGACAGAATTGGGAACAATACACTTTGAGAACTCTAGTTGCTACATTCAGCATTAAAATCACCGAGGTATTCGCTGTACGATAGAATTCTATTATTAACTACTCCAATTTCTTATAAATAACCCTTATACAATCTATTTAAAAGTATTTTTTCTTCAAACAAAAATTCTACAAAGTTTACAATATATCTTTAGTTGGTTTAATCTTTCAGTTCTAAATAACGCATTGAACTTGAATTTTTATTTTATTTTACTGAATTCGAAAGCTAGATCATTTATGGTAAACATTAGTATAATCGTTTTTCATTATTTTTCTTCACTATTAAAGTTGCGCTCGCACATACACATACGTATGTATATAATTATATTACTGTACAACCCCTATGCATCTCTTACAATGGTACGATAACAAAAGATTGGTACCATTTTTTTATTTGTTTGTAACCGAAATATTTCGATCGTGAGTCATTTATGCCGTAATCAAAGTATCATTTCGTCTGCAAGATCTATACTGTATTTAATGACACGTGCGAGAAGCATCATCATTGTGTCTAACAGATCGTCTGACGGCCGCTCGGTGCTTCTCGAGGGAGCGGTCTAAAAATATGTGCGTTGGAAAAAGGCACGCGACATTGGCCGAACTACATACGAAACGCTTCCGTTCAAAATTTAATATAATGATATAGACTATCCGAGTCAGTTGAAACTAACTCGAAGCGGTTTATTCTTTGCTAACAGTCTATTCGGGTGGTCCGTATAAGGTTGTAAAGGTACGTGTAATTAATAAAACACATCGAACCAGAACGCACCAACATGTACGTATGTGATGAAAGAAACAAAAAACAAATGAACTGAGCGTAGAAAGCAGCTAGGAAATTTTCGGATTTGTAGATGCGTCAATCCATAATTTTGTAACGGCATATTTTATCTAGCTATAGTAATGCAAATTTGCATGAAATTTTTATAAATAATTATCGATGAAGTAATTATTGTTTTGGCACTTTCTTGGGAAAATACCTGTAGTAATTAAAATAGAAATCCTTGTGTAAAATGTGGTACAATGGTTTTCAAAACTACGACTCTATGCGCTAGAAATTAGTTTGAGGCTTTCGTAGCTTAGATTTCGAATAGCTGCAGTGAAAGAAGTAAATAAAAATAAATTAGTGGTAAAGTAGTTTTATATTGATCTAATTCAATATTTGAAACAAATTAATCTCACCTTGCAGGGCTCCATTTCAATTTACGTAAGTCATACGTTTTGTTAATCAACAAATCGAAATCTGTCACGCATTATGCTCCAAATGTTTTTTAGATTCATCAAAAGAAACAGATTGTTCACTTCGATTGTGACAGTTACCATTAAAACCTTAATCCACTTTATTACCACCAAAAATAATCAGTTTCTCGAACACATAGAAACTAATTCCAACTTATTCGGTTATTTGAAAGTAATCACTTTATGGATTTAAATTTCCCATGTTTCATATAAAACAAAATGTTTTAAACCAGCACTTTTGTGAAAACTACGTAAAGATTTCAAACATGCGTTTACATTTTTTCAAGTTCAATTTTAAATATCATGCCTTTTGTTGGAGGATGAGTGCACTTTTTAATCATATTTGATGAACGCCTATTAATGTTCATCCACATGTGTTTCACCGATTTGCCGATCGCACGTAAGCTTTTAAAAACACTTCAGGTGTTAAATTATTAATTTCACGCACAAAGAATTTTTAACATCGCACAAACAGATATAATAATGCGTCATTTTATGAATATATTGTACAATATGACTGAACATCGTGTTATAGTTTTCATAAAATTTCTTTCCATTAGAAAGACGCCCCTAATATGAACATTTGATTGGTTGTAAGCTCAGGTATGCACTCGAAGCTAGTTAGCGGTAAACTGCTTCGCTAAGAAAACCCGCATCGTCATTGCGAATGTTAACATTGAAGCTGGTCAATTCTGATCCGATGGCAGATGCCCAAATCTAAAAGGGGTCGAATGTCAAGCTCGTGTTAGGTGTCGCAATTTCGCACCTGTTTTCGATAGGTTTATGGCCATTCAATTGCCTACGGCTTTTAAGAAACAGTAATTTTCTAAATTATATTAGAACAAAATATTGTACTAAATATTGTCAGGCATTAATAGATCTTATTTTTATAAGAATTAATGTCACACTCAAAATAATTAACATTTTATACATTCATGTAAATCAGACAAAATAAAAAAGCAAGATAAGATTTTCTTTTTCTTTGTGCGTAAAAATACATCACAATTTTGCATTGCATTCAAGTATAATTTAAATCCAGATTAATAAGTAAGTCTAATGAAAATTAATATTTTCATCACTATGTAGTTTTCATGTAAACACTTTCATTGAAATTCATAGTTTGTCATCACTTACGTTCATATTCTTGAGACGCAGAGATATCAATATTTATGTAACTCTCTAATAAAAATATACAAAAGTAAACACTTAAAATTCCTATCAACATTAGTTAATTCAAAGATTTTCCGATACGCAGCACTAGTGTTGAAAAACATACGTATTTTGAAATTTCCTAAAATTGTCCTGCACTAAAGTAACTGAACTTAGTTTTTTGTGAATATAACTTGCAATATTAAAGCTTTCAGCGTAAAAATTACTAAAGTAAAGAAATAATTTTCATCGACACAAATACATTGAGAAAATTTTCTACGAGTGACAAAATATAATTTTTCTGCAATGAATCTTATAACTTTTGACCAGGGGCGGCTCGCGTATAGGTACTGTGGAACTGCAGCACCCAGTATTTCCATTTGATATTATCAATAACATTTAATATAATAAGTCCTTTTCTTCTTTAGTTCTTTCTTTATACTTGTACAATATATAATTCTTAAGCTGAGTGCTAGTAGTCATCCTCCAGTTTATGAAAAAGATATAAAAATCTTTGTACCGAACTGTGCGTTTCATATTTCCAGCGGCGTGGCGTCTGGCTGTTGTGCGCATGCGCATATAGTAAGCTGCATGTGAAGCTGCGAGGGAAGGAGAACACTGCTGTGCTACCGCTTTTGACAGTTTGATATTCATGTTAATACAAAGTTTATTTATTGAATAACTGTACTATTGGATAACTTTTGATAATTATTTGATAAATTTTAGTCCAAGAGTGTATAAATTGTGACAATCATAGTTTATTTACGTTTCTCTAGAAGTTGTGCGACATAACCTATATTCGTAATTTGTTTTCACTCGTCACCGAAAATATATCCATATAGAATGGATAAATCAATTTTAGTGCAAAAGCAAGTGAAGGATAATGCAGACGATTTACAGAAGGAATTTCTTGATATGAAAAATTGGGAAAAACAAATGAAACTTAAAGATGATGAATTGAAAAAGGAAGCAAATAATCAGGTATGTATTGCCATTGATATTTTATTTGTAAAAATGTTCGAATTTACGAGGATACTGGTTTTCCCAGGTCTCTTTACCACCAGTTAGAAGCAAACATAAAGGTAAAGTAAATAACGGTTCTGTAAAACAAAATGGAAACGATATTAAATCGAAAAGAATTAGAGCACATGATTACTCTGCCTGGGATAAGTTTGATGTGGTAAGCTTCGTTGTTTAGGGAAAGCCGAATTAAGTATATCGTTGCACGAGGTTTAACAAAATTTAAAAATAGCAATATTACTTGTAATGTTGTATAAAAGGATAAAGCATGCGAAGAAATAGATAAAAACAAACAGTCGGATGATTCTGAAGGTGAACCTATGTCCAAAGAAGAATTAGAAAGAGCACATCAGGAAGCTACGAAACATAAAAATGAGGGAAATATTTTGGTACAACAACAGAAATGGTCTAAAGCAGTTGGTTGCTACAACGAAGCTATAAAATTATTTCCATATGATGCAATATTTTATGCAAATCGTGCACTCTGCCAGTTAAAACTAGACAAGTATATATCATAGGTGTACAAGACAAATATGCTATGTCCATAAAGCAGGAGAAATAAATGTTTATCTTGTACAAGAGAGGAATGTGAAATATTAATTATTTTTTATTTTGAAAGGTATAACATTTACAAAGAAAGTTATTTCAATATATTCTTTAAATTAATCAGTTAAAGATGGACTTAGTGCATTTTTCTTGTATGCCCATAACATTATCATATTTCCATATGTCAATTTGCAAAACAAACTGTTTTCGGTTAAGGTGCAACATTAGTATGTAATATTTGTTTTGATTCGAGTGGCAAAATTTCTAAACCAAACCAATAGATATGTTTGTGTTTTGACATAAAATATTAAAATATGTTATAAATTCTTCTTGCACAGCTTCTATTCTGCCGAATCAGATTGTTCTGCAGCAATACAATTGGATGGAACTTATGTAAAAGCATATCATAGAAGAGCAACTGCGAGAATGAATTTAAAACAATATAAGGAAGCTAGGAAAGATTTGGAAAAAGTTTTAAAATTAGAACCTTCTAACAAGGAAGCTAAATTACTCCTTAATCAGATTGAAAACAAAATTAAAATCTCAGAGGTAACTTATAATAGAAAATTTAATACTTGGTTGAAATAATTTATGTATGCTGTTTAATAATACTGTTTTATACAGACAAGTACTGTAGTGGAAGAAGACACAAAGAATTTGTCTAAAAAACCAATTGAAAAAAAAATTGCTGAAAGAATATGGGGTAATACTACATCAAATATACAAACAACAAATACTAAAGATATTAAGGACACCAAAAGTACCAAGGAAAATAAAGATGATAAAAAAAGCAATGTAGTAGATGTTATTACAGATGGTAAAAGGGATTCACGTATTCCAGATTGGTTACCAGAAAAAGATAATGTAACCATAATAGAACCAATTAAAAAACCTCCTCACTTGCGCTCGAAGAAATCGTTGACAAAAATACCTGTTCAAGAAGTAGACTTTAATACCATTTATTATAATCATGATGATAACATACTAAGCAGCAAAAGTGAACAGCCCAAGGAGAAAGAAAAAGCTAGTGAGAACAGTAACATGAAAGATAACAGTTGTACCAAAGTTTCTGAATCCCTAGAAAATATTAGTATTATTGTACCACCAATTCCTAAAACAGCTGTGCAGTTTGTAATGAATTGGAAAAATAAATCATCAGAATTCAGATATAAATATTTAAAGGTAAAAGTAATTCTTAAAAATACAATAAATACGAAATCTTATTTTATATAGAAACATTTAAACATTTATTATTTGCATAATTTTACTTAGAAAAGTATATTACTCGCAGTCAATGACATAAAAGTATAAATTCGTTAATAGTGAAGGTAGATATTTTAATGCAAGTAATGAATAAAATTTCAGCAATTACCCGCGAATAGCTTACCCACAATATTTCAAGATTCAATGGACTCTGACATTTTTAGTGAAATATTGGAGGTTTTGAGGATAGAATTTCTAAAAAATAAAGACGTCATATTTCGATACTTGAAAGATCTCAGTCAAGTTAAGCGGTTTAAAACCCTTATCATGTTTATTAGCAAGAATGATAAAGAAAGTAAGTATTATTCTGCAATTTAAAATATTGCAAACAATTAGTAATAGTATTTTTTAAATTGATTTTTTATTAATTTATAGGTTTAAAAATACTTTTTAAATATTGCAAAACAGTTGAAAATATTCCTGAAGTTGAAGTTTCAGTTTTACAAGATAAATACGAAATTTAGAAATAAGTTAATGATAGTTTGCTGCAACAAAAATAATTTCTTCAATTCTATGATAAGAGTAAGTTATATATTTTTTTTGTACAAATGTTCCTATTTGAATAAGTATGACAATTAGGAAATTATTTCTTAGATATTTATATTATATTACACTTTGTGCTATATATCTCATTGTTTTACATATGTACAATATTTAGAAATACAAAGTTGAACAAAGTTCTACATTCATATCAATGATACTAAAAACTATCAAAAAATATAATTGTAGTAAAACGTATTTTAAACACGACCATTTAATAACGTTTGTATTCTATGATCATTTTTCATAATCTGCAATTTTGTTTGACATATTTTATCCAATTGTATTTTCATATTATAATCGATTTCCTTTAGGGTCTCCTTCATAGGTTCTATTAATTCTTGAGTTTTCCTGCAAAGAAATATACTACATATTACATTTCAAATCTTAAATAACGGCAAACCAATTCAAATATTCTTACATTTTCTCCATTTCTAATTGTTCATTTACTTGTTGATACTGATTTCTCCATTCTAGTAATTCTTTTTGCATAATCTCTACATCCTCCTATTAAAAATATATTTTATCTTACAAATGTGGTAACGTGTAATCTCCTAACTTAATAAACAATACCTGAAAATAGTCCAGTAACTTTCCAAGTGGATTTGTTGCACGAGTTAAAGTTTGTATCGTGTTTCGTAGCTTGTCAATTTCCTTTACCACTACATCACGTTTTGAGCTTGTATCCCAAGACTAATGATAAATTTATATTTCGTTTAATCAATGATGGTATAATGAATAAAATATAATAAAGTAAAAAGTGATCAAATTGGCCTTACAATATTGGTTTTTTTAGGTATCACATCTACATTATCATTATTAACTAATTCCTTTTGTGTTTCTAATATTTGAGCAACAAGATGTCCATGTTCTTGGGTTAATTGTTCATCGATCTTGTAAGTACCAATGTCCTCCAAAGAATCACTTCCACCACCTCTAGTTTCCATAACTACCATGTCTTCAGCATCATCGTCTTTAAGATCAGAATTTTCTACAATGACACTAATATTTCCCATAGGTGTTCTAGAAAAATAAAACTGATAACTATTTATATTTTACGCACACAAAGTCAGATAAGAATAATTTTAAAATGATTCTAACATTATCTCTTCGTTAATCATTAATTCTGCTTTGCCTCGTATTCTAGGTGCTGCAGGTCTAGCACTAACTGGTCTTGCACTAGGTGGACGTAAAGAAGTTCTTGGTCTATCATTTGACTGTGAAATACTGCAAGTTTCATTCAAGTGTCATATTTTACGAAGTTATTACTATTACAGTAACTAGTACAATTATGAATTTTGTATTAGTTATATAATATATAATGTTACCTAGCATCGTTATTTTCTGACTGGAATTTTTGAATATCTGACATTGATTGATCAGATTTTTCTATATTCTGCACAGGAGCTGCATTATTTGTTATGCTATTGTTTTTATACTCTACTTTTTCTGTACTTTCATTTATTGTATTATTTGATACATTTAGATTCGGAGCAAATTTAGATTCTGAAATCATGGTATCTGTCGTATGAAACATTTGATTTTGTGATTCACCACTTTCAGCATGTGCTATACGTTTCGACTTATTTTCAGAATCTTTTTGTCTTTTGCTTTCATCTGCTTTCTTGTCTACTTGCAATGAAGTTGTTTCAGGTAGAGCCACGGGGGATGTGTTCTGCTTAGGTTTAGCAGAGGAAGATTTTCTCCTGTGATGCGCAGATGATGATACTTTCTCCTGAGATGGCTGAAAAATACAAAGATAAGCATTGTCTTTTTTTATCTTTATAACTTCAGTACAAAGTGTATTAAATTACTTCAACTTGTTGATCTTCCGTAATCTTAGCATTTTTTTTAATTTCTTGATTTTCATTTTTATGTGTTCCTTCATGTGCTGGTGCATTTTCATTAGAAACTCTTCTTTTGGGTTCTGTAGATTTTTCTCTAGCTGTTGCAACTTTTTTTTGGGATGTTTCTTTTGATAATGCTTTCTTTTCATTTTTTACCACAGATAATTTACTGCTTGAAGTAGATTTGCCTTTTACAGTGCCTTTTTTGTATTGTTCGATAGCTTCTGTACTGTTTATCTATTCAACAAGCAAAGTATTTTTAATTATTTTACATTATTTTTTTTCTGATATTTAAAGGGAAAAAAGAATGAGAGCTTATCATATGGTTCTTGGGACCATACTCTACTACTATTAGCTGAGAGGTAAAGCGTGCTAAATAATATTAATTCCTTAAAGTTGAGTTTGAAAGGTACGAGAGAAGATATAAGATCATTTTTTCACCTAATCATTCATTTGTAATTAATTTCTTGACTTTACCTTCTTATCTAAAGCTTTACCAATTGCTTGCAACAACTCATTTGTTTTTGTTGGTTCCTGGCCTGATATTATCTTACTGGCTCTTACAGTTAAGTTAATCCCAGTGGCCAATTCTAAAATTATTGTACAATATATTGAAGTATATTTGAAAACTTTTACATCTGTAATAATAAGAGAAAGACTTGTAACTTACTAACTACATCAATCAATTTCGTTAAATAGGCAAGCTTCGCCTCTTTGTTTTTTATATTTTCCGAGTTTAGTTCTTCATCTGTATATAAACCCTCTAGGAAACCAGTATTATTTATGATCTACATAATTCATATATTAGTTTAAAAAGTGTTAATTGTGTTCGTATTTTATTTGCAACAAGATGAGCGAGCAAAGATACGTTACTGCTGACACGATGTCATGAAGAAATCGAAACGGTGGTTTCCTCAATAATTTTTCGGTGAGAGGTGGTTTCTTGAAGTACTTTCCAAGTAAATCTTGAGTCTTCTTAATCACCTCTGGTTTCACGTCATCTGCCATTATTATTCACGTGTAGAACATCTCATCAACTCTAACGCACGTTTCATAGGATTTTGGTCTCCTTTTTGTAGCATTAAAGTGGTCGCTTGGCAACCAATATACGATCAACACATGTAGTTGATAGCTACATATAGAGACGCGTATAGATAGCTACATATACGCACACACATAGAGTAAAATACTTTTCTGAATAGCGATACTTATATCGAATGAGTACAGTAATTGTGAACAGGAGACTGTAAAACTAAAATGGTGGAAGATAGAGATAAATTGTATGAAATAAAATTAAATGTTGTCTGTTAAATTTTGGAACACCCTGTTCATATGTATAAAATATATATACATATCGTAGGAATCGTGGTTTTAAACGAATTAACTTAATCTTTATTTCTCAATTACAATCAGTTTTCACGCTCGCTCATCAACTCTCCAGTGTTTCTCTTTTACGCTTGTCATTCATTTCCAAATCACTCATGAAACCACTCGCATCACACACTTACTCATCCATTCCCATTCCCACAATATTTTGCAATGATATTAATTTACCTTTTACTAATATTAGCCCTTTGCACTCGGATGTCTCCTCTGAGGGGACATCAGTATTGATTAGTGATTAAACCTATTCCACCGCAGCTTTTTGAGGATTGCATATTTCCCTCAAGTTTTCCACTGAAGTAAAAACTTTCTATTGCTGGAAGACGTTAGCAATAAACACTATTGCTAAATATTGCTAAAATATTGCTATTTTAAAAATATTTCTAGCTTCTATTGCCAACGTCCAGGAAGGAGCAGAGTGCAAGCGGCTAAAAATCTCGGGTTCAACACTATTGCTAGATATTGCTAAAATATTGCTATTTTAGAAATATTTCTCCAGCTACTATTGCCAACGTCCAGGAAGGAGCAGAGTACAGAGGGTTAAAAATCACGGGTTCAATATCCCGATTTTTGTTCGTCGCTGGTATCAACAAGTCGTTGACGAGGATTCGATCAGAAATAACGTCCCCAAACTTCGGGGCCCTCGTGTGTTCGCAGAACCCGGTGGAAACCTGATGAATCGGCGGACATCCAGGCGTTAAATTTTTATAGTGCATTAATTAGTCCGCGATGAGGAGGTGGATAAAAAGTTTTATAACGTTGTAAATGGTAAAGGGGGAAAGGCTCGCGCTCGCGGGACGTGGTTCCCATTTAATTCCACTTTCCTTTTACGCAGGCTATCTCCCGTGGACGTCGTATTTTACGCGATATACACGCGGCGTGTCCGCGTATGACACTCTTGGGCTAAATCGTTTATGGCTTTACTACATCCTTGCGCCTCGGCTGTGCTTTATTACCGTCGCTTTATTAGGCTGTCGTTTTTAATTGCACAGCTATATCGACCGAGCTTGTCATACTTTTGTACAGGGTTATCGTTAATCTCGCATACTAACGAGCTTGGCCCTTGTTTTAATGCATTTTCTCAACTTTTTTCAGTATCGTAGTCGCTTGTGCGACGTAGTATTTTGAGAGTACAATATTCTTTTTGCTTTTCAATTAGGTTGATGAAATTTCCGCTAATCCCTGTGCGGTGGGGATCAGAATACACCCACAGTATCCCCTGCTTGTCGTAAGAGGCGACTAAAAGGGGGAAGAAAGGGTTGACGAAGATGTAGAAAATAGTAATGAATTTTAGCTAAGAAGAGGAATGATGTATGCAAAGATATTTAACGCAAAAAGTGTGCAAAGAGAATGTATGGAGTGAGTGTGTAATAAGAAAAGTATGAGAGAGGAAAGAGAAAATATACATAGGAAAAGGATTATTTAAAATAGTATGAGAAGAGAAAGTTCTCCTATGGGCAAAATAAGAGCATTGTGTTCTTCCAAACGATATCTACTGGCATTAAAAAATCCAGTAGAAAATATTAAACCGTAAATTTCCGTTATTAGAGTTTGTGGTTGATTTAATACGGTATTTATAATAATAGCGAGGATAAAGAAGTCACTTTGCTGGTTGAAATATATAAAATAATATATAAGACAATATATATTTAAATAAAAATAAAAGAACAGACACTTTTGTCAAGGTTATTAGCCATTTCACTTTATTAGAATACGTCAAAGTTTCTTCGACTAAATTAAAATTAAATATCGTACATGATAATATGGCATCGTCTCGTTTGTAAAACGAAATCGTTCAGCACACATATTACACGGCAAAAAGTAATCATCTACTCAAAGGTCACAAAACTGATCCTTGCTGAAAAATCATCAATACTCTTAAAACACCTACATCGATACGTTTTATCGTACAGTTTATCGCGCGTGTTATTCTTATGTTTTGAAAAAATAAACCACCGGTGGTGTTCGGACGTGGGATAAAATGGGTGAAAATAATTTAATTATAAATTAGCTTAACAGGCTTACGTTTAACCTACGATATTGCATTCAATAATACATGATCGACGATTCATACTATTAAATGTTACATACAATTAATGCTTTCCTTTCTGTTGGTAGTACAACGACGATTGCTTTAAGTTTCGAGATTTTCGAACATCCACAAAGCTGTTTCAGTTATATTTCCCGCTTTTCATTCTTTTACAAAGTTCAATCCTTTAAGTACTGAGCCTCGGTACGTTCATTTTTTTGGTAAATTATGTTACATTTTCATTTTGGGAAGTAGGAATGTGGCTTATATAGATCTTGTTTTAGATGTGTATTTACCGAGTACACTTTAATCCTTTTAAAGTCTAATAATTAAATTTTACATTATAATTGACTAAATAATAAAAAAAGAAAGTACTATCTTTTTTACAAAATTTAAATAACTGTTTTGGAAAAGAATATTTTGTTAATTATGGTACTTTGAACTTACACGTTTGTCTATTTCGTCTATCGTAGTTCAATTGTATTCTTGAGAAGAAATATTTATCATATACTTCGATAGATTTGCAAATATATTATATTATGTAAATACATTTTTTATATACGCACATAGAAATCTATAATTAGTCTTGAAGTTAAAGGATTAAAGATGTACAGTGTACGAATGTTTTCCAGTATTTAAAAATACTGTTCATCGATCGTTTTCCGCAAATAAATAAGTCTGACCACTGAGTTTATATTTGATATACAGTTGGCTACAAAAAGATCCAAATATTTTCATGACTGGTTCCATTTGGCGGAACCATATTTCCTTCCATTGATATTTGTTTTATGACAACCATATCGTCCATAATTTTTTTGTTATCTCCAGAAATTCTATTTCTCTCTCCCTGTTTCTTACATAAAATATAAATATAAATAATTGCGCAACTAGAAAAGACATTTACATTTACTGCGACTTACTTTAATGTTCAAACATTGAGGAAATTGTATTGCAAATAAATATCAAAGCCATAAATATTTTTGCTGAAATCAAATATTTTCCTAAAATTCGTAATTGCATCTACGAAGGATGTAACTAAACGACAGATAGAAAGTGCCATATTTGGTATTCGCAGTAAATGGTAGAAAATTATCAATAACAAACGCAGGAAAGTTTTAGTTTTCTACATATCAATAAATTAAAAATACGGAGCCACAGGTATCAAATATACACACATATTTCACATCCACCAAATCATTTCTCTAGAACTATCAACCGTTCGACATTTTCAATTATACAGCAATTATCTTAACTTTTGTCCCTTGTTTCCAAAAAACAATATCATCTTCTTTACCCTTTACACGTCCAGTGCATCGACTTTATACGTGTAGCATCGAAAATTCTCCCAAATCCAGACGACCATTCTAGTCTCAATCGCCAGATCGTGAACTTTTCTCCTGTTTCTTCGTCGTAAAATCGCCCATCGACCTAGCCATTCAGATTTCCTTGGTCAGGATAATTCCGCAAGGTTGAACCACGCCGATGTTGCTCAATTTCGGTCTGTTCGGGGTACTTTTGCCCTCGTCCTTCTTCAGAAGCTCCTCTATTGAGTAAGGGTTCTTCTTTCTCTGGGGTTGCGCCGGTCTTCCTTCGACCGACGCTTCTTTGGCCATGGTGCTCTGCTCATTTGCCGTTTCCACGATCCGCGGGGACGGTATCTTTCGTTTGTCGCCTGTGGCTGGTGCTGGACTCTGTCGATTCTCGAGGCCTCCCGTGCATCCTGTCATACTGTGTCTTACGAACGCGCTGCGATCGCTGCCAATCTTCTGACCGAGTTCCATAATGATCGGGGAATTCTGGAACGTTTTGTAGTGATCCTGCGATTCCGTGTTCTCGTCCAGATCGCTCTTGTCGAGGGAATCGTCGCTGCCCGCCATTGAGCTCGAGCTGGATTTTAGGTCGACCTGGTTCGTTGGTCCACTCTGTTCCGATAGACGTTCCACGTCTAATGATCTAGAATAGGTATTTTAAATTAGTTTTACTCAAACGCTTTATTCGGTTAAATAAAGTAACCGTTGCTTTATGGTAGTAAATTTTTTGACATGATTTCTTTGACTTTTCTTCTTTTAAAGATCCGTTGCGATGTTAATGAACTGGAACGAGGATGTCCTGTTTTTCATTTTTATTTTGTTGTGTGCATCGACAATTTTTATTTAATCGAATGAAGGGAACACAGAGGATGCAAAAAGTGTGTTATTGTAATTCATTCTTCTTTTTCGAGAATATTGTTTTTTTTAAATCAACGTAAAACTTACGTGAATGATTGCATTCCGTGATGCAAGTGCAGCGTGGTTGCTTGGTAAAGGGATGAGTAAAAACTCGGATTCCAAGATGGTGCGCTGGTATTTCCGGAAGTTGTGGAAATGTGCAGTGGCCCCAGAGTTCCTGGATAAAATAGTTGGTAATCCGTTCTCATGAGCGCATCTAAGAGTGAAAACAGAATATTTAAATGCATATTTAACTAACAATTGAACACAATAGGTAATATTATATTCATTTTTCAAAACATACAAAATTATTTATTCCAACCAGAAAATAAAAAATTTTCTTTCGTTCTCTGAAGAGTAGTAGTCAATTTCAAGTAATCTAATCTTGCTTCATCAAATATCTTTTTATTTCCAAAGGATCTCAATGCCACGATGCAATTAAATTTAGTGGTATCGAAAAACAAAATGTTTTCAGTGTAGAAAAATACAGCCGGTATTAAAATGAAAAAGAACGCAACTCGTGCAGCTTGACGAACGTCCCACGGCTGACTGACACAAATTCCGTGACACAACCTCCTCTCGGGTAGCGAAAAAAGGAGCGCAGCGTTATAGACAATTTGCGGAATAAACGAGGTAAATTGTGAGGCAAATTTCGAGTTTCTTTAAGGGGTTGCGTGTCGATGATCTGGCCGCAGATCGCTGACGAGTCAATCGGCCACAGGGTATTTTGCGAACTCCTTTTCTTTTTTCCTCCAACAATATCCCCCCAAGCCCCTTCCTCCTCCTCCCTTCTTTTCCTTCGGTTCACTTCTCTCTGATCGCTGCAACGTTCCTCCTTCCTTTTCTTTACGCCGCGGAGAACCGAGCCATAAAAAGGGACAGAAATAATGCAAAAGATTCCGACAGTGATTCCGAGATACAGACAGATGTTTAGGGGATCATTAGCCGGTAATGGCGTACTCGCAACGCAGCTTTCCTCCGCATAATGAGCCGAGTTTGACATGCAGGGACGCGAATCGATTTCGGCGGTGGATGGCGGCCGTTCGAGGCTGCACGATCGGCTGACACTTCGACGCGATTACGTATTTTGTACAATTGCGAACTGCTTTCCATGCGTTTGCGCTCTGCGATTACAAGAGTCAACGCTTGAACCGGTTCGAGGCTTCTTTGCTTGTTGGGCTTTTGAGAAACGACGCGACGATACGGTGAGGCTTTCTTCAGGATCGTTTCAAAGTGTTTCGACTTTGGATAATGGTTGGAAGTTGGATCGTGTGTCTTTCTGCGTACATTATGTAATATCATTTTTAATACTAATTTTTAAAGAATTAAAAAACTATATAGACGAAGTATTTCATCTAAATTATAAATATTTGAAATATTCTATTTTATGGATCATTGGAAGAAGAATTAGAAGGCTTGGTTCGAAATAGGATTTTATAGTTGATAAAAAGTCTTGTGCAGAAGTCTTATAGAATTTTGTGAGTTTAGAATCAAACACACATACTGGACATTTTTAAGTAAAATGATAGTGTTATGTTATAACAAGCTCGCTTATGCTACGAAGTAACAGTATAATGTTTACTCTCACCTCTATTGGCGACGTTTGAGGAAACTTGCGACGCGTACGTGCTCGAGGAACCATTCTCGATCCCAGTGTGATCAGTGTGAAGCCCACCGCCTCGAAGAATCCGATTTACCGAGGAAACAGAGGGTAGGCTTTGAGGGTCGCAAGCTCCTTGACGAGCTAGCTGTTCTCGAATCTCCCAAGCGAACATCGTCGGCTGTTCTTGCTTCATTCGTAGAATCTTTTTCACCACTGTGGGGGTGGCTACTTGCTGCAAAAGTAAAAGTAGATATAATGTAAACTAAATTGGAAGAACTCTTCACATTTCGATCCGCAGAAGTGTCTTCTGCATATGCACAACTAGGCGTCTTTAAATCAAATTCTTAAAAAAAAGGAAAAATTGTTCGCGTGTTAATAATTTAGTTAATCAATATTTTTTACACGTACACGTTTAAATAAAGCTATAGAATAAATATTTTTTCAGTTTTACGATTAGGTGCAGGTTTTACAATTAGACGCCTCAAATTAATCACTGCACGTGTATACGTGTTACGCAATGCTTTCACGGAGATAATTAACTCGCTAAACGACCATAAATAAAGTTTAAAGATGTATTAGCGTAGTAATTGCCAATTAAGAGAGATAAAGTTGGGAATTCAACAGAAAATAAAGGAACAAGTACGTGGAAGATGTAACGTTGCAGTGTAGCACCTGATATTTCAAAAAGGGGTGATCTATATCGCGGTTACTTTTAAAACTCGAATACGGCTGCGATGCTTGTGGAAGTACAACGCGATCTTACCGATTCGATATCGATTCTACCCCTTTATAATCGCTTTTTTTTGGTATCCTTTAGCTCGACTGCTAAATACTTTTACCGATGATAGGTTGACGATAAACAGTCTTGCGGTTAAATATAGTGGTGTGTTTGATTTCTTCCTCGCAAGTGAAGAACGGTTTCCGAAAGAAAAATGTAACACCTGCGAGATCGTACAAAGCATAAAGATACTTATTACCGTTTTTTACAAGCATACTTTCCACTCCCATCGCTTTTTTTTTTAGTCAGCATGTATCTTTATGTCTCCACCGATTCAGAGGTGTAAATCTTCACGGTGTAAAAGCGGTGTCCATTATTTCTTTTATGGCAGTGAACTTATTTTTATCGTTAAGATACGGATTTACGAAAAAGTATTTTTCACCATTATCTGGAGCATTGATAAAATGTATTGCAATATTCATCAATTTAATCCTAATATCGAGCGGAAAAGCATAGTAAACCCACCTATAACGCGGTTAGTATCGATCGTGCCACCGACACGGTCACATCAATAAATAATCGCGATCGATGCGCAAAGGGTACCATTCTAAATAATTCCCAAGTTATGAGATCTTTAACATTAATTTCCAAGAGGAAGGTCAAGTCAGGGACCAATGATTTGTACTTAAGTAATAAGAAAAGTACTGTTACTTACAGTAAAGTACCATTACTTAGTACTTAAGCAATAAGAAAAGTACTATTACTTAGTAAACGAGTCACTAATCGACCATTTCCGATAAAATCGAGGAGCTCGAATTCAGAACTACGAAATCAAATCGAAGCACCGAAATCCACGGCCGTTTGGCACCCCCGAGGGACCGTTTCGCGGCGCAACGGTTCCGTGGTCATGACCGTTGTCGATCATTAGCCCGGTCATTTTTCCTTCCGGTCGGGAGTTAGTGCTATCTCATCGACAAATTAACGCGAAAGTGGTCACACTGTCGTCGAAAGGGGCAACAGGGGCGGCCATATGTCGTTCACAGGTGAAGCTCGTCGGTGCGCCGTTGAATCAGATAACGGGGAAGGTTCGAAAAGGTAGGTGGGTAATGCGCATAGCACTTTATTACAGTTTAGCCCCGGTTTACAGAGGAGGCGGGCTCATCTGCTCCTCGCAGACGCGTCCCGTTTCTTTTTGGCGGTCTTTCTGAATGGCTACGAGCCGGGGTCTCAGTGGTGCTCAATCTGGCCCTGGGTTCATTTGACTTGCTAATGAAGCTACGCCTGGGCCCCGGATAATTTTATGCTAACGGGATGGAAATGTTATTCGTACACAGATTTCCGAGATCACCGATTCCTGTAGGGTTTGCCGCGCCACCGACACGGAAAGAACGATACGCGGTGGAAGGGGTGCGGGCCCTTTTCTGCGCAGGGGGCGATCTCTCGAAACTTTTTGTTTCGTCAAATTTTCGCGATATCGAAACGATTAGGAGATTCTTTTATATGCTTCAAGCGATTTCAATCAAGCGAGGATTCAAGTGATATTCTTCATATGCTTCAAGTGATTTTGAAGAAAGTGGGAGATTTTAAATTTTCTGCTGAAACTTGAAATTGAAATTAATAAAATTAAATTATATGGAAACCGTGCTACATGAAACTCAGGAATAAATAAAATATAAATCAGTTTGATTCACTCTGCGTTAGATGAAAATTGCATTCCCAGACCAACCAAGTTATGATGCCCTCGCTTATAAAATAAAATTTTCTAAGTACCAAAGACAAGATGCAGCTTAATACGTATATAAAATTAAAAGGGCTGTCTTCGCGTTATATAAAAACCATGTAACAGGAGTACCGCGTTACAGAAGGGTTGACTGTACCCAAAATTTCCAAAAAATGAAGGAAGCCAAATTAACAAATACGAAGCACAAAATAATTACCTATACAGCAAAGAAAAAAGGATCATCGTGTGCCAACGTATCCCAAATCTTCGCTACAAACTCGATCCATCGCGCGATATCAACAGCGTATGTCCCACGTTCACCACAGTAGCCATTGAGTCCCCATTCATCGAATGGCACCGATATGCGAGCACCACTGGCGGGTAGAACGTTTAAGGGGGCAGCCGTCGGGGCCGGCCGCCTAATAGTTTCAGGGGTTAGGACAAGCATCGCGTGCTCCCGGGAGCATCTCAGATTCTAATCTGACACTTCCGTCGTCATTGCCACAATTACCCTCTGGGCCACGATATACGTGTCCTAATGCCTACCCTCTCGCGTCGTGCCGCGTCCGACCCTTCAGCGCGACACGTACACACGCGTTCCCGCTCGAACGACGCGTCGCTGGTTTTCCTGTGCGTGCCCACACCGTCGAGGAAATTGACCGCCCGTACGTACATCTGGCGTTAAACGTTAGATAACGCAAACTATCAAACAGGTTGACCAACTCGGTAATTACCGCTCGAACGGGTGCGCGACGTCGCTTCTGTTGCCCGCCGCTTCAATTGTCCCTGATGATAAGACGAGGCGCACAAGGACCCACGGGTAATAACGTCTTTTCGGGGCCTCCTCTCACCGTTTTCGCCTCTGGTCGTGTTTCGGGTGGTTAACGCACCCCGACTTCCTCCTTGCCAGACGGCTGCCACTTTCGTTTCAACGAATTTGTCGCTGAGGTTGTTCGTCATCAGGAGGTTGATGTTATCGGGAGGTGTACACGGAGTGGTATTATTTTTTCGAACGGTGTTGTACTTTTTTGGTGTGCTAAGAGTTGGGCTCGAAGGGTTGGGTGAGTTAATCGGTTAAAAAATTTAAGTAGATAAGAATTGGAGAAGGTTACTTAAATTTTGGGGCGCATGTTGTCCGCAAAGAACATTAACGATTAGGGCGTTAGGTTGGTCTATGGGATTTGGAAAAGGCAGTTAGAGAAAATACAGTTTCTGCTTGAGAGTTGTCCTTCTTCCAATGCTCTTCTGACAGTTTTCCTTCTTACATTTTTACATTCAAGCCTGCCTCTTCGCGCATTCCTCTTCCCAATCAGGGTGTTTTCACCCTGCGACGGGATTTTCCCTGTTTTCGCTATGGCGACAAAGTTTATGGCGATCGTCTCACTTAAATTGAGTTTCTCGGTCGTTTGACGGTAGTCATCGTCCAAATCGACGCGGCTGTCGAATAAATGGGCCCTGAAACCCCGAAATCCTTTTCGTCCACATATCAAATGTCTATTTCATTAAATTCGATCAAAATTTGTCAATCAAGTTAAACAAGCTGCACAAATATTTGCAATTGCGATCGTTCTGCCTCTTGATTCTCATTTTATTCTAATTGAAAGGAAATTCCAGACGTGCATACACGCTACGTTAATTAGCGGCTTGATGTAGAAACAAGATGAGCGGGAGAGCGCGTGCAATTGTTCGCTATTTGTTTTCGTTGCCTCGTGACGTTTTATCGGCTATTACTAAATCATGCATCGGGAAATAAATACCCATCCGTCAGAAAGCACGGTCACGACTCATCGCCGCGGTCGCGCAAGATCTTAATTACTAGATAAACGGAAAAGCTTTTGATCGATGAGCGGGGATCGCCAAGAGAAAACGAGTGTCCGCATGCGAGAATATTTATGACGCATTCTTCGAGGGAAGTCTTTTGAGTGTATTCAGTGATTTTACGGAATTCAGCGCACGATTATTGTAGAAAAAACGTGTTGAAAGCAAGCCGTTCGATATTGAAGGCATATATGGGATGCTTTGGACACTGGAATATGAATGTCAAAGGTAAAACGTGGATTATAACTCTAAAACAGAAATAAATTTCAATCTTTAATATTTGTATCATGTATAGTAAAAATATCTATTTTTATTTTTTAAATATTGACAGAGATTAATTAAAATTATGAGCATTAAATTTCTGCTTCGATCGATTATTAAAATATGCATATTTGCTATCTCAGGAACTGAACGATTCTCTCAAAATATTTCAATTTACATACTCTGGTACCCACAAAGAATAGAAGAAAATAAAATGAGGAAAACTTGAAAAGTAAAAGAAAAATACTCGCGATACAAATATTTCTAGATCTCTAAAATGCCCCGATTTATATCAAATTTTGTGAAAAACAGCTCGATGCGAAAGTGTTGAAAGCATTACACCTCGATTCCCAACCCCCCAATTCTCCAATACTTTACAAATACATCATTCAACGATCTTTATTACACCTCATAGTATATTTCCGAATGAAAGAGTCTCGCGCGTCTCGCGCAGGTTGGCAAATTAATTCCCGCGATGCGTATCTTCGACGGGGAACCGCGTGCTCGTAATTCCACGGAAGAGTAGCACAGTTTTCTTCCTCTAAATGAATGGTAATCAAAAATTTCGACACACTCGTGGCCCATGCGTTATAAACAAGCGCAGAGAAAGGGAAAGAAAAAGAAAGAGGAAAGAAGGGATCGTCAGAACTGGGAGATCGCGAGCGGCGATTTTCTTCGCGTTCCTCGACGTTCCACTTTATTATCGGAACTTTCGACGGGGCGTACATTTTTCATGAGACAATTTCCTCTGCCGTGATGCGACGCTATTATCTGACGCGTATCGCGCCGCTTCGAGCGCGTATACACCAGTTGGAGATAACGAACACGAGGACGAAAGTACTTACCCGGGACACGGTACTCGAAAACGGCGTACACTCCCGCTTACTTGCCCAGGAACACGTGTAGATCGACGGATAGTTCGACAATTAATTCGCGAATTAACCGGTCGATCGGAAAATAATCGGCCCCGACTAACAACCGTGACGGATTTCTTGGAACTCATTGCTGCGACCATCGTCGGTGGATTTAATCGAGGTATATACTTGGCTGGCGTGTAATTTTTCCTCGTAATTCATAATTCGTATAGTTAATTCATAATTCGCAGGTTCGTCGATCATTTTCCCTTTTAACGTTTTATCGTTGACAATAGATTTGGTTCAGCGTAGAGATTTATTAAAGTTTTGTTTTCTTGTCGCGCGAATTTTCTTTGGGACTCGCTTCTTTTCTTCTTTCTCTCCGTTAATTAGAATAAAATTAAGAATTTTATCTGGTTAGGTCCAGTGAAGATTTACGTTTGTGTTATGGTTAAAGCATGGAGTTTGTTAAAAATGTAGGATTTGTAATATATTGAATTTTCTGAATATTTAGTTCTTGCTATGTGAAAATATATGTATTGATTTATGATTTGAAATGTTAAGGAAAAATTAGTTAAGGACTGTAAGATGTGTATCTCGAAAGAGAATGCTTTCTTTGATTCTCAATAACCATATTCTTGTTCCGAATATCATACAACAATAATTGATCAATTTTGTCTTGCTTCAACAAAATGTTATTATTCGATTAGCTTAAATTATGTAAAATTTCGTTGCCAAATTGTAGACAGTCATATTCATTCGGTTCTCATGTTTGAATGTTAAATAAAAATGTTCATTGAATGCTGTTTACGTTCGACGCGAAGCTTAACGCGAGACATGTCTGACATATCAACGACTCGAACTACTTCGTGCGGCCAGATTAAATCTGCCGGACGATTCTCCTTAAGGGACCGTGCATTCGAAAAGGGCGTCCGCGACTTTTAATCGACGGACTACACTTATTTTTCGTTACTTCGCAAAAATGTTCGACAACTTTTAATGGACGTTCGCCGTAGGCAGAGTTAAAAGTAGCTTTCGGGAGAGAGCAATCAGATTAAAGCTACCGTGTAATTAAGAGTTCCCCAGCTCGTATTCATTACGATCAATTACGAACATCGTTTTTTATCCTATAATTAAAAGTTTCAGGGGAATTCACTGGGACAAGACTTTTAATAAGCGTACTTAATATTCAATGAAGATTTTCCGATACCCTTGAGTTTTTCACTTTCCCATAATACATATATACATACATAAAATAGCAACAAAACGTTATTGTATGTCCATGTTATTCTATAAACTTTGAAAAATTCAGGTATTTCAAAGTTTGCTTATTTATATTTCTCAATTTAAAATCTATTTCACTAATTTCCAGCGTGTTCTTCAGCGTCAACGAGTCTACTCGTCCTGTGACTGCTTCAAAAACTGGTCATGTTCTAACTTAACCGAATTAGAATACAGTTAAAATTTGCTAAACTTTATTAGCAACATCTTTCTTATGAGCTAAACTTTTTTAGCATATAAAAGAAATGGATTGTGTTAACACTGTTTTTACAGGCATTGAAATCACCAAAAACACAGAACTCCTTCCCGTCCGAAAAGGAGTTAACCGGGTACCCCTGAATCGGTTTCTTCAGCATATTTAATAAGAACAACTCGTCCAACGTATTCTCTGCATTACTACCGAGGAAGTGACTCGCCGGGAAGCCGAGGGTTGCGATGGAAACTGCAGAAACGCAATATCCGGCGGCTCGACTATTTTGGCGTCGCCGCGGTACCAAAACGAACACGCCACGATAATGGCCGCTGATGACGATCGTTTACATGCGCTCGTAATCGTCCTCGGGCACAGTCAGAATTTAAATATCCTCTTCAGGTTTCTACGCGAGGCGGCGCAAGGCGGAGAGGCAGAAGAAGCGGCGCAATTCCCCGCGAGGAGGTCGATGCACGGCCAGGCCTGGCCGTTATTAAAATAAATTCATTAAGCTGAAACGCGCGGGGATTGCGCGAGTTCCCGCACGGGCGCATCGTATGAACGTTCACCGCGTTGGTAGCGTGCAATTATATTGTCATTAGTGACGTCACGCGTGTAATACAACGCGGATCCTGTCTTTTTTGTCGCTCCTCGTCCTTTTTTTTTCGCGAGTGCCCGGCGGCGGGCTCAATCGCGTTCGCACGGGTTACCATCGCGAACGATCCATCTGGACGGCGATAACCCGCCACCCACCCCTCGCAGTCTCTGTTCATCGAACGCGTCGCATCGGAAATCGTTATCCCGTCGTTTTCATTTTTCTATCGCTTCGCTCATGTCGAAACCATCGTTTATTAATTCTCTCTATTTTATGTACTGATATCAAGTGACGGAGAATAATGGTAGGCCTTTGGTTCCTGTGTAAACCATCTTTTATACCATCTTCCTCAAACCGGGAATTTGCGCTTTTAGCAACGATTGTGGGTCTCAGAAAAGTTTGAACGCATATCAGAACATCACGTGGTTATTCTGATTATTATAAATTCTGTTCGCATTTACAAAGAGAGAAATGAGAGGGAGAGAGTTGGTGACTGAATGAAATTCAATGGATTGTATCAATTCGTCAAATTTCTATCTACACCTAAAAAAAGTGATTCGCTCGATTATTATAATATGAGACTCTTATGGTCGCGACCTGGGAGGTCAATAACGAACAAAGACTACTATTTTGGACCATAGAATAGTGGAGATTGGCATATCAAATCACCCTAATTGTCTGTTTAAGTACCAGCGCTTTAAGCTTAATTGAGATATACATTTAAAGAGGTTCTGCGCTTTACAAATATGATAATTTATTACCGATAAATGCAGGTATTACAGTGCTACATTCTAAAAATTGCAAATACTTGCTCAAAAGTCGAAATCTAAAAACGCGATGTTTTCCTTCTCCGCATGCTAAATTCACGTGCAACAGCCCACAGATGCTGGTTGCACCGCGATGATAAAAACGAGCGGGTACGCGTGTACCTATACGCACGGAAAGTCATTAGCGAAATTCCGTCATTAAGACATCCGTCTGCTCGGGAGGTACTCATCGGAATATAAACGCTCGTTCCCGTGTCACCGATTCCATTATAATCGATCGATTTTGCCCGAGGATAGCTCGTTAATATCGCGAATCGAGCGAGTCCCGGTCGTAAACAATGAATTTAAAATTTAAATTCGACGCGCGTCGAGCGGCTGGACGCGGTGGAGGGCGCGCGAGGGCGCTCGCGGGACCGGCGGGAATTCAATTTTCGCGGTTAAAAACGGAGCCTTAAAAGGGTCGCTAAGTGCGTCTAATTCGACTCGTTTTTCGTCGAAAACGATCGGGTTTACGATCGTCCCGCGGTTCCTCGAGCGCTCTCCGAATGATTACTGGCGGAGGTGTCCTGTACGCGCGCACCGTGTACCGATAATTCCGAGGCGACACGCGGGCCTCAACGGGTTGTGGCGCGAGCGCAAGAAGAGCGACCGTGCAAACCCATGAAATTATGCAAATGCGCGCCGCTGCAAGGTGTTTGGATAATTGCGAGCACTGTCGGCTGGACGCAGCCCTTACTTAAAATCACATCAGCGCCGTGCTCCCGGCCGACGACTCTTGCGCCCGCGTCTCTCGCCTCCTCTCATCAGTGTCACCGCCCCATAACGCACACATCCTCCGTTTATTACGCTTTTTCTGTCCCCTCGCTCTCTTTCTTCCTTTCTCGTTTACGCGGTGGTATCGTGTAATTGCGCGGTAAAGCCCTCTTTGCCGCGCGGCAGGAAAGGGGTTGAAACGAACCGTGAATATTTGTATTCCGATGGAATTTTTATCTTTATCATCGACGACCGATCGCGGTGTCCCGGTATTGCTTGGTACCACGCGAGCTTTTTCGAGAGATTAGATTTTGATCGAGGCTGCGTAATTGGAGGCGGCGGTAGTTGTTCGCACTGGTTTCGCGTTAGGCGCGGGGTTGGTCATTTTTAGGGGTAACTGCAGGGGTAATTAAGTATCGAGTATAATTCAGATATTGTTAAATATAATAGATTATATTGATATTAGTATTGATTGAAATATATCTATGGTCGGTCGCGAAAATATTCGGACATCGATATAATTTTCATTTCCAACTTTTGTTTATTTTATTATTTGATTACCGATTGACCGCGTTAAAAGTAATAAAACGGATGCAACTCACTTTCGTTTTGCTTCCTCCGATGCTTCCGGGTCGAATGCTTCCTGTTTCGTAGAATCTCGTGAGGATTTTTGAGACGCACCCATGGGAGACGAGGAGTTGTCGTGAAATGTCGCAAGGCCTCACGCCGACTAAAGCGAGCTGCACGATTCTTTGTCGTACACAGTCGGGCAATGGCCTTCCGTTAACAAATACACCACCCAATTGATTAACCCCCGCTTGACCTGAAAATAATTAAACGTTTTCATTTAATGCCGCACAGCTGAGGTGTCTGTTTTTCTTACGCGTACGCGCGACGAGTTTTCACATAGTTACAGTCAGTCCTTCTACAACGCGGTACTCTTATGGCACGGTTTCCATGTAACGTGGAGTTAAAATTTTATATGATAAAACTACTTAAACTATATTGTGCCTTTGTATTTATAAAATTTGATTTGTATGCATCATAACTTGGTGCTCTGAGAATGCAACTTTCGTACGATCATTAGCTACTGATACCAATGCTAATCACCGTCGCGCAAATCACGCCGCACGTATAAAACGACGGCGTTTACACCTTTTTACCACGAGCGATGGTATCCGAGGAATTAACGAAAGGAATCCACGCTGGTATCGATCGAATTAAACCATTAGCCGTCAACGGAACGGAAAGATTGAAGGTATTTCGGAAGACGCAGGTGTGCGCGGTCGAATTTTTGCCTTCCGAAAGCACGTGGAACAGCAATAATCTGCTAATAGCGCGTACACGAGTTTGGGTGGAGCATCGGGCAGATGCTCTTTCCCTGGCCCTCTAATAATATTGGCATGTCGGATGTCCACGACAAACACAGAGGTAGGATAAAAAAAAAAAAAAAAAGACCGGGAAAGAGGAGGAGAATCGTCATTCCGGCATTCTTACGTGCGTCTGAAAAGGCCAGACGGAGACGCGTATAATTATCCTCCTGTTCCGCCGGCGGATGTCCAGCAAGAAGAAGGCAAGAGGCAGAAAAAGGAACGCCGATCGAAATTGTTTTCCGCTAATTTTCAAACCGTCCCCTCGATCGGTCCCCTCGAATTACTGTTCTTAACGATTTTTCACGCGTTCAACGCGAAATAAAATTACTGCACGGGGATACCGCGCCCCCTCCTCGCCCCTTTACTGCTAACGCGTCCCGTCGTTGCTTTATAAACGCACACCGTTCATTTTCCACTGTTTCGCGGTTACTAACTACTCGATGCCCGACGAGATAACGCGCGCTGGATTTTCGATACCATTAATATCCACCAAAGGCGTGGTGTAATTGTTGCTCTCGCGCTCGGGACTCTGATCGTTTTAATTGCCACAAAGTAGGCTTTCCTCGACCGGTCAGGGTTTTCTCGGGATATTTTCTTATTTAATTGCGGGGAACGGAAGACGCTTCCTGCGAAGTTTATCTCGCGCGATGGGCCTTTCTTCGACCTCACGCGCGTAAAGTGAATACGAACGTCGGATGAGCTATTCCGCGCGATTCTAACTTGTTTCTGCATTACGACGGGACGAATTTTACTTGTGAACCTTTATAGTGTACAACGATTTTTTATTTTCTCCACACGATTACTTAAATTGCCGTAAAAATACGAAATTACAGCTACTTTTGACCTTTTGTATTATTGACCTCAGAATTTTGTACAAAATGGGTAGCAAAAATAATATTTCTGAAAATTGTTAAGTAAAGAACGTGGACTAATAGTTCATCTTGAAAATATTGGGAAAGTATTGCGCGCGGAGGGTTGCAACGAGCAAATTGCTAGGAGAAAGCCTCCATCGTTTCCATTACAAGATGGTTGAAATTCAAATTTACTGCAAAACATAAAGCGAACCCATTGACGATTAAAGCTTACACATTCTAGTCGAATAAAGAATAAGAATCCCAAGCACATCCATGGCGAATCGGTCCGCGATGCATCTGCATATGGTATAAATTATTACGAAATAAGAGGCTGCTTTAAAACAGCATCATTTAGGACGGGAAGTAAAGCAGTTACCAATAATGGTTAGCAAGAAACGGACGGATCTTGACGACTTTTAATGCGAGCAGAGATGATAGGCGGATCGATGAGCTCTCATTGACGGGAATTTTAAAGATTGCTTAATCTCCGACGCTTTTTATTCCCACGAAGCGTTTTATAGGCCACTGTGTTGTTTCGCAGCCAAGTGTCAAGAGTGAAAAACGAGGCAATCTAGCGGGCGATAAAATTGTCGCCCTTTAGAGGGAATTATCATAATTTGTTTCGCGGCTGAAATGGAATTCGGCAGAGGACACTATTTAAGATTCCACGTCGGGCAGCTGCTTAAACTTTCGATACGCGGCGAATAAAACCTATTCGACCTATTCGACGTTCGGAGAAACTGTTTCGCATGATCCTTCGCTACTCGTAGCTTTTATCTTTACAGCCGCAACGCAGGTTCGGAGTAAAGATTGTCGCGCGCGAAGATTTGAATAATTGAAGCTAAGCGGAGACGTAATTGCGTTATCGCGGATGGTCGAGTCGTTTCTCTTGGCTTTAAGAGTTTTATTACGAAAGTAGGAATTGGAGGATATAATGTCTGGACATTTTCTTACAGTCATCAGATATTGCAGATTTATCGTTGGAATATTAAAATCGGACAAGCATTAACATATATGCATTTTTCATAGATTAATTGAATAACGTTACAATTATTCTCGTTGCAAAGGTCTGTAATACAAATTATCAAATTTTCTGGTCCTCTTCAGCATTTAAACTTTGAACACTAATTCGAGTAAACTTCGATAATAATCCGATATGGCTGATTCTCTTGACGCTTTCACCACGAAAATACGGAATGGAGCATGGCAAAATCGCGACGAACAACGCAACTGTTTTCGTTGGGCGATCATAAAATAGATCGTAAAATCGCGATGATCGAAATAAAAGTGTCAATCGATCATCAATTTTATATCACGAATGGACCGTGGCCGGCATCCGTGAAGCCGCAAGCGGAATAAAGTTCCTTTTATCTTTCTCTTTTTTTCTGAAACGCGCAAACGAAGGAAAAGGCCAAGCAGTTTCGCGATATTAAAGTCCCTGTAAATTTGTCGTCAGAGCTCCCTAATTCTCCGACTATTTTCGGTAGCCGACGATGGCTTAACGGCATAATTGTCAGCGGAGCCTGAAATTTTGTGCAGATTTCGATAATCGATCCTCGAATGAACTAATTATGTGCTGTGCTCTGTTGACTCCTCTGATAAACGTAAAGTACACGCGTGATACTTTGAACGCTACAGATAACCCAACTCACGCAGCTGTTTTATTCAAAATTTAGTCCTCTTTTCAATAATTTGAAAACAATATTTAATAGTCATAACTGGGAAATGAATGGGTTGAGAAAAAATTGAATAGTAATTAGGGAATGTTACTTGTTTAATTTCTATTTTAATATAACTAAATAATTCGTATGATTGTGAGTTATTGTCTGGCAAACGTTAATTGCCAATAATTCGACAAATTAAGGTTTCAATTTGAACGGGAATATTTTTCTAAACTTATCCGTTGCTTAAAACGAAATGTAATTGCTCGATGGAAATAAATAATTCGGTCTGTTTAAGAAAATCAACGTTACGCAGCGTTGACAATTATTAATAGCAACCGATAAACGTCGCGTAATAAATTATAGCCATAGGAACAAATTATAACCGGTGCTTTATACCAATCAATTCCCACGAGAAAAAGGAACGACGAGAGAGGATCGCCCGTTCAAAGCGTCGTCCTTTACAGTTACGTAAATTACACGTTCGTCGACGTCCCCGTCCAATGATCCGGATCGGTAATTACGAAAAAGAAAAACGTCCAAAAATCGGCCCGATAGTAATAAGAGAAACACGCGTGTCGAAGGAGCTCTCCTTGGAGGATGATTTAAGATGGCCCCTTTAACACCGGCGACAAACTTTTCGGCACGTTATTACGAAGAAATTACAGTAAAAAAAGTGAGGCGAGAGGGGCGGGGGAGAAATTCTCGCGTGTCGATGCTTCGTTATTCATCGACGGTATCCGACAGTTCGGGTTAACGATTTATTTTGCCTTATCGGCAATTATTATTTCACCTCCTTAAAAACCATGTCGCATGTAGGACCCCGCCGCCCCTCCTCGCCACCCTGTACACCCTTTTCGCCTTTTTCTCGCGCGCATTCCCCGCGCGTCCTCTTCTTTCCTTTCGTTTTCTGCCCCTCTTTTTTTTTTGTTTTTTTGTTTTTTTTTCTCGCCCCTCTTTAATTTCGGCGCTACGTGATATAAAAAGATAAAAGGATCGTCGCTTCCTGTTCCACGCAGCGAGGATCGGGCAGAAATTACCGCGCGGGGACCAGAAGCAGCGACAAACCGACACGACCGACTGCCGGCCAAATTATTATTACGGCAAAAACCGAGCAGGAAGTTGTTCTCGTTATCTTTATAAAAATCTCGGGGCGAAACGCGAAATTGCGCGAATAAATGTCGGATTCCCGCGGCTCGCTCGCGTCCCCAGCGCTGGGGAAGGTGCAAATTTATCGAGCGTGAAGATCGTCCAACAGAGCTACGCTCGATCCGGGCGCAAAAAAAGGGGGGTTGCAAAAAGAGGCGTAACATTCAATATTCGAACAGTTATCGCGGTTCTTCTCTACGATTCTTCTTGTACGGAACAAAAAAGTCTGCTGTAATTTAATTACGATTTTTTGTGCGGCTGGTTCTTTTACTCGGATGGAGTTGTGGGGTAGTTGGAACTTTGATGTGAAATTAAAACTGTGTCAGAGGTATGTTTGATAATAACTGGTTCAATTTCTTATTTTTCGTAAAATGGGATACCTTATATAGATCACATTTTTGTTCTTATTATTATTATTATTACTGTTAGTATGCATATTATTCACTAATTATTAATAGTAATTGGTACATACCATACATATTACAAATTAAATTTCAACTCTGTACCGTCCAAAAAAAGTGTAAAACATACAAATATTAATAGCAGTATCAGAATCAAAAGCGACACTTGGAGCATCATTCCTCACGCGGAGCAACAAAACACAAGTCTTATCTGCTTCATGTTACAAAAAAATCCAAGAAGAACGCATGAACGCGAATCTTGATAACCGTGAATCATTAGTATATAACGTTAATTACTTGTATGCTACACTAAGGGCGAAATTCTCAGATGTGAGACTGAATGTGATATATAAGACTAATTGTGAGAGGAAGAGGAGCGGAAGGAAGATGAAGAAAAAATGAAATATCCAAAATCTTGTCTGTGCGGATCAACACGTGATCCTGGAAACTAGCGCATTTAATAAGAAACCCTGTAAACTGGAGTAAGAAAATATTTGTTCAACGGCTCCTGTGCGAGAAAGCTGAGGGGTTGTGTCTTTGGATATAGAATAATGGTTGGCTTGGAATTAGCGAGCTAATGCGGGCGTATCTTTGGATATAGAATAATGGTTAGCTTGGAATTAGCGAACTAATGCGGTCTAGCGTCCGATCGCTATCACGCTTGCCATTTAGGCCTTAACCAAACTATACACCTGCCTACCTGTAATCACGATCTATCCACGCTAACAGATTTTTTTTCTCTCTTCCTCTTCCTCTCCTCGTCGCATACGAGGGACACGCGATGCGATTCTGTCCGAAGCGGATTCTAGATCCTACGTCGCGGATATTTTAATTGAAACGTACGCGCGATGTCTACCGGTTTTTGGCGTGGCTCTCCTCAGAGCTGTGGAGCTGTTCACCTCGTTAACAAATAAGGTAATTGACTTGGTAACGTGCGTGGATGTTTGGGGATTGAACGAGAATGCTTGTCGATGGTTGGATATGATCGATTTGCACCTGTGTTAAGGAAGGTGATAGGTGAGACATTCATTTTGGGGATGAATTAGGGCTACGAGAGAAACAACAGCTTAACATATAATAAAGTGACCAGATATGTTTTGTAATGGAGTGTGGAATCGCAAAAAAAGCAATTTTTGTGTATTTGTTTGTCTTGAAGTTAGGAAATTTCTTAAAGTTGCTTGCACGCATACACGTGTCTTCTATCCGAAAGTTTGGCTAATTACTGCTCTGTACACACTCTTCCTTCTCTCCAAATAAAAATTCACTTAGCGATCAAATTTCAAACAAATCTCAAATCATCCGAAGGTCTTAACCCGAATACCTCGATGACCCACTTAAAGATTCTAACAAGCCAATCTACTTAAACGGTTCGCCAACGAAACTGAGAGCTCCGCCATCGACGCAGAGACGTCCAGAGGGACCAACAGACCCGGACATCGCGATGAAATCGAAGTCGTTTAATAACAGGCCCATAGATCTCGACTCTCGATTCGCCGTATAAAATTCTTCGTTAATTACTGTCGAACTGGCTTCCAAATCGTAATTCAGCCGATGTCTGGAGCCAGCGATCGTTCCCGCGGAGAACCTCGAGTCGCTGATCGAAAGAGGGGAAACGAAAGCGAGAAACAGAAGAAGCGAACGGGGAAATGGCGCGCGGATTGACGGAAGAGAGGGAGGGATTTTAATTTTTTGACCAACGATCATCCAGGACGAATCGTCTTCTGATCTCGCCGACGGTAGCTGACCTCGTGCCAAATGTCCGAGAAACGATAACGACGAGAGGCTGACAGCGTCGTTGCATAAACCAGAGAGAGAGCTTGGTGTCTATGTGTGTAAGCAGAGTTGTATCAGCGCCGCTAATATGTCAGGCTGCTAATACTCTCCGCTCGACTCGTTTCTTGTTTGCCGTGGATTTTGAATTTTAATGAGACCGTAAGAGACGCTTTTCGGTCGTGGAAGATGACTTTTGTTAATGTCACGTTCGGATAACCAGGAAGCGTTCTCGAGTGGTTGATGGGAAGGACGCGTGATCGTGACCCCTTCGCGAGTTCATCTTGCTTGGAGTAGATTCTTACGGACGTGGAGTTTTGAAATTGATTATTGAGTAACGTTCGACGATTTTGGCTCTCTTGGTAGATAATAGGATTTAGTTTATGGAAGACTTTGAGATTGAGAAAGAAGGTATTATGGCTAATATAGCAATCTTTGAGCAATATTTTAGCAGTAGCTTCTATTGCTAACGTCTCCCAGCAATAGATAATTTCCATTTTAATAGAAAACTTAAGGGAAACATGCATTTCTCAAAAGGCTGCGGTGGAATAAGTTTACCCTTTGAATAATCATTACTCAATCACTAATCAATGCTGATGTCCCCTAAGAGGGGACATCCGAGCGCAAAGGGTTAAAACAAACGAAATTTACGCGTTCAACTTTGAAAACTGTGGAATTATCGACACACGTGCAAAAGGGACAGAAATGGCCATTGTCGCACTCACCTGTATGCGGCATATTGATCCAGGGATTTTCGTGATAATCTGCAACAGAAAGGAGAGCGGTTCATTAAAGAATGTAGATCATTGCAATCATCGATCGATTCTTTACGGCACGCAATTAAATAGCGGGCAGGTTGGTCCGTTTTACAGCACAACGATGTTACCTGTACATTTTTTCGTACATACACTCTGCGCTCGCATGTGTTGGCCGCAGTTTACGGGAACATAGCCTTTACTGTTAATGAATTTAAATGTATTCAAAGGGCGCGCTTGACGCTTGACATGGCAACCCTTAAATATGCAACCGTACCACGCGGCGAAATATTATCGCTAGCGGGCCGTGACTCTCATTCCATGAAAATAACGTAATCGAGGTTGAAATTGAACCCCCTCCCCCCCCCGCCCCCCGAAACTCTCGATAATTCGCAATCGGTGCACGTATCGACGATTTTGTGCGACGACAGCCCCGCGAAGTCTCATGAAATTCGATACGAAAGTCATTAAAGAATTTCTAAGTGAATCTTGTAACGTTTATAATAAATTCATGGAATACAGTTCAGGTTGACGTTGAGCTGGATATTAATAGAAGTTGCTTCAACTTTTTGGTTCGACTGAAAGTTCAATTACAGATTTTTAGTTGTTGAATTGTGAATGTGAATGGTTTGGAATGAAAGTTTCTGATACGTATTTAAAGATCGATTGGGGTAAAGCTTCCATTTGTAAAACCATATTAAAACATTTATTAAATGTTTAATTAGTAATCTTGCTTATTAATTTGTGTCGGAAAGCAATGAAACTTACAGAATCTATTATGTCGTAATTTCCATCTTTGGAACTTTTCTCCCTCTCTTCACCATTAGCCGTATACTTCAAAAATTCTTCTAAAATAATACCATTCGAAAAAGTATGAAAGATATTTAACGATCTAGCTTATTATAATGCTGAAATTAATTTAGCGTTTATTGCTGCCTTTAATCGAACAATCCATCCACAATCTGTCATTTGGATATTCCATAAATCATAAACATTCTACACATTATCGATGCATTTTACGTTAATTGAATTAATTATGATCCAACATATGTATAATAATGTATTCTGTAAGGTTCAAACATTTTATTTATACAATGACAGGCTTCTTTATTTGCTGAACAACAAGTATCGAAGCATCGAGTAGTTAACGCTAATCGGAGAAGTAGCTCTTAACCCATTCGAGACCACTCATTTTTTGGAGACCCTTGGAGCTCCAGAAGCTAAAATTTGTAAAAATTTGTACACACTTCTACTTTTTCGATGCCTACTTTTTCCGCACTGCCTCGTGATTTCAATTCGATATCATTGCACGGTTGAGTTCTCAAAGCGCGCGCAGTGCGGGTTAGAAAAAGGATATTTCACCCGGAAGAGGGCTTGGGAAGAGGAAATCCTCGGCGATTTCGAGCGGAGAGCAAACGCGTGGGTGTGACGATCGCTGTTCGGTCGCGGCGACGGTTTGAGAACTCTAAAGAGACCGAGTGGTAGCGGAAAACTACGTGGAATGCGTGCGTAGCGTAGCGGGTGGCGTGTACTTTGTGATGCAAATTAATGCGCGATTACCAAACCACCCCGTACCCCCGCCGGTTCCGTCCTTCTCCCCCGTCGCTTTCTCGTCGTTACCCTCGCCTTGTTCGTGTCGAGGTCCCCGTCGTGGCAGCGGAGCAAATGGCCAGGTAACTGTGTCTGTGAACGCCGCGCAACAATTTCAGGTGTATTCGCGGCTACGTGCAACGAACACCAGCCTCACCCCGACCAACCACTCGATGCCTACCCACGCATTAAGCCTGCTTACACGCTCGCTCCGGCTACCCTAATCTGATGTAACTATTACACGTTACGCGGCTGCACGGTCGCGCTATCGACGGATTTATTCCTCTTGCTCTGTTATGGAACTTTTCTTGCGGAAAGTCGCCAAAATAGACGCCACGAACCGCTGCGCCGTTTCCTGGTGTCATTGGTTGGCTGTCTGAACAGCTCGATGCAGGGTTTCTTTGGAAAGATGACGCGTTCGTGTGCAATTGTTGGGATAAAATGTCTGTATGGACAGTTTTGTTATTTATCGATTAGGAAATTGAAGTACTGATGTAGAGGGAATTGAAATTGTGTCAGAAATTGGGCCAGTTATGTTAATGGCATGTGCGGATTTATTGAGTTGTCTGCGAACACGTGTTGACATAGATTTATGGGTCCGTGGGTAATGCGTGAGCTTTTTAAACGGTGCAAGTAGTCTTTTCGTTTTCATTTATCAATGGACAAGACTGTCTTACTGTGGTTTTATAGAAGAAACTGATTTTGACTTGTCGCGAAATTTGCTGTGAGATTGCTTTCGAAGGACATCGAAGAGTCAATCGTTTCAGGGTCGATGTAGGCGTCGTGTCGCTGCTTCACGTGTCAGCTTGATACACGAACTTTGAGAACGTAATCGATTACTGTCGACTGTCGATGCCGTTAATGAATTTTATATGCCATGGAGTTATGTTCTTGATCTCTCTTTCTTCTCTTCAGGATATACATATCAGTTCAGTTGTTCGTTCTTTCTCAATGAGTCTTGTTAAGGAGTCGAGTTGTGCCCTCGATTTCTTCCTTTCGTGTCTTGTTTCTTTCTGAAGTTTTTCTTCTTGTTTTCTTCTTCTTCTTCTTCCCGTTTCCTTTGTTTTTTCTACTACATTTCTTTGTCTAAAGATAGACGAAAGAGAAGAGAAGAGAGAGAAGAGATACGATCATTAGACTATATTTTCCAAAATTAATCTTTTATATACTTATTCGTGTTATAGAAGGATTTACGACACGTCATCAAATCATGCACACTTCGACAATTCGCAACAACGTAACAACTAAAAACATTCAAACGAACATTTTGCGCTATCTTCGAACATTTTCATAATTTCACCGTTTCTTTCTCGAATCTAAATTATGGTACATACATACATGTACATGTCTGTATAGAAGAAAAATGCACGCGAAACCTGTATCGCGTAAGTATCGGCGAAAATTCGAGATCGGCAAGAAATCAGGAATGTCGTATACGGGCTGCCGTTCCGCGAAAAAACGGGCTGGGCATTTTTGTCCCGCGTCCACGCAAAGACCTGGAAAATTGACGGTACAAAGTTATTACGGCGTCGACGATCGCCGTCGAAAAACCCGATCCTACGTATATGGTGTTTGTAAAGTTCGCGGGTACTAAATTCCATCACGGAGAGATTTCAAGGTGTCAAGCGGTACTCGTTAAAGCAGTAGTCGCGGTTCGCGGTGCAGACGAAACAACGGGCCTTTTTATTTCCCCTGGGGACGTCCGTAAAGGACGGCGCAAAACGATACGTATTAATTTAATTAGACCGACTTTCTTGCGAAATTCTTTTCGAAAGCCACGACACTCTTTTCATTTCAATTTTCGCTGCGGTGACACCTTCCATTTACTAACAGAATTTTCAATCCCTCGAAACGAGTAACTCTTCTACAGTGATTTCTACGCCCCATTGAAAGTAGTTTTCGTATTCGCGTTGGACGATCGCGAAATCGAATCAGAAATGTTTCTTAATTTAAGCGTAATTATAGTTTTGGGTATCCGTGTAATATTTCATTCAGTGTCTGCAACTTTGTCAAGTTTTTGTTGCTTTTGCGCCACAAGAACAACCCTTTGCACTCGGATGTCTCCTCTGAGTGGACATTAGAAATGATTAGCGATTATGGAGGTGAAACTCATTCCATCGCACTCTTCCAGAAATTTTCTATTCAATCTTGGCTACAGAAACTATTATTTTAGTAATAGTTTCTATCGCTAACGCCCGCAAAGGCCCCGAATTGCAAAGTATTAAAATTTCCCTCCACTGCAACATACAAACGCCTCCGTTCCTCGAAATTCCAACGAACATCTCGATTAAAATTCCACTGGTCACCCGTTTAATTTCATCGTTTCCCAAACTTTTGCACGCGCGCAGCCCCGTTTCCGTCGGTTGCCCCTTTCGTTTTTTTTGCGGAGGCGTCCAGCAAGCCTTTTGGGCGCACGAGTTTCGGGCAGGGCAGCGTAATTGAAACATCGCTGATCATAGCGCGGCTGAAAGAAGTTCACCGCGGCCCCCTTCGCGAGGGGGAGAAAAATTCAGCGTGTCGGAGAAGTCCGCGGCGTTCGGTTCGTACGTCACTTTTGCACGTACCGCGGCGCGGACGCGGAGAAGGACAGCCAAGGGGCGAAAGAAATAAAGTCAGGAGGCGGGACACGTGTTCACGGAGAGGGTAACACCGGCAAAACACGTGGCGCGCGAGAAATGCGGCGAACGATCCGCGTCGCCGGCCCTGTTTGATTTATAATAATCGTTCAATCCTCATTACGGGGATATTTTATTGTGCCCGGGCTGCCGTTCGATGAGAAACTCGCCGCGAGGAATTTTCGATCATTTTTTCGTGAACGAGCCCGGTCCCTTTCGCGCGCAGCGCGAAAAAAATGTCCGGTCGTTTCTTTCTGGATGGAATGGGAGAGGCGTGTTATGTAACGTATGTTTCATGTCAACGATTGTTTATGATATCGATGTGGTCAGCTCTGTTTGCTAGTGTTAACGTGAAATGTTGTGAATATTAACCCTTTGCACTCGGATGTCCCCTCTGGACTGGGGCATCGGCGTTGATTGGCGATTGCGGAGGATGAACTTATTCCACCGCAACTTTTTGAGAAACGCGTGCTTCCCTCAAATTTTCTATCGAAATTGCAATTTTCTATTGCTAACGTCTGGGAATTGCTGGGCACTATTAATTGTAATTAAGTGTCCATTAATTTGGAATTATATGTTAACTATTTTCTGTATCTACATTGCTGCAAAGTTTGTATTCTTTTGTAATTTTTTTATACCTATTTGTGTGTGCAAACGGTATATCGAACGATAACTAAACATTCAACGAAATTGATACACGAAATAACAGGTTGCAACGATTTGAAAACATAGGAATAGCAAATGGCTGCGGTGACATTAACGCCAGCAGAAGACAGTGTTCAGCTTCCATGAAAGTGTAATTTAAAATGAACGATAAATTAAAAGTAGTACAATTTAATTAAAAATTTTGAAGGATGGCTCAGGGAAAGTAAAATAAGAAGTTCACGTTAGCATAGAATTTTCAAGCTATTTAAATTCCTTTGATTCAAAGTCCGGTAATCCGATTACCGCAAGGACAAATGTTGGGACTCGAACGGATATTTCAATTGAAATAAATAAATTCACACCGACAACGTCGTTTCAAATCACTCGAACTGAAGCGACTTGAATTCAAACAGCTTCACTAATCTGAACGAGGCTCTAACATCCACGAATCGAATCATATAGCTGCTCGCGTCGATTCGACCAGCTTCAAAGCAACGCCGCCAGCGTCTCAAAATAATATAAATGGAGTGACGCGAACACTCCTCTTACTTCTGGGCCATCCAGTTAGCCAACTTTTCAGTTCGCCACGGTACGAGTACGCAGACCTACGCTTTTCCATTCTAAACGAATTAATTGCAAATTAAACGCTTCGAGAATAGACTACAACAGTTATCTCGCTTTGCGCCTTTTTTTCTCTAGTTTCTGGGCTTCTGGCTTCTGAGCCTCCAGCTTTCGGGTCATCCAGTTAGCCGACTTTTCAGTTCATCGCAATGCGAGTACGCAAACCCACGCTGTTTCCATTCCAAACGCATTAACCACAAATGAAACGCTTCGAGAACAAACTACGACAGTCATCTCGCTTTGCGCCTTTTCTTTTCTCTAGTTTCTCTAGCTGCGGAAAAGGCTCGATTTGAGAACCACAGCGGCAAATCGACGGTAAGGTCACGCTTTTACGTGTAAGCCCTAAGCGAAATCTAGTTTTTGTTTATTCATTAGGTTACCCCGCGCTTTAAGTGGCACGTGCATGTGTGTGTGTGTTTGTGTTTGTGGCGTAGGCTTGCCTCGGCATGGCCAACGCTATGCCGTGGCCAGGGTGGGAGAGGGGTTGACAGGGGTACGGGGGTGGACCGCCGTATCTCCGATATGCCACCAGCCATAAAAATCTGAATATATTAGACCTACATGCACACGACATCTCGCTCGGATCGTGAACACGTTACCCACGATAATCTATGCTCGTTTCTAGCACACTTTAACACGTTTCTGCGTACCCACCGGCTAATGGCTACCGCGGTTACTTGCTGGCTGGCTTCTTCCTTTGTCCAGCTCTCGCGAATTTCCTTCTCTCCTCTTTCGCGCGTCGAGGATAACACCGGATCCGATCGTGAACGAGGGCAGAAAAATCGAGGACACTGATATTGTACAAATGACGCGCGATGAACGTTTCGTTTTTTAGAGGGTGCGAACAATTGGCGGCGATATTATTCGCGCGCTCGAGAGTAGCGAGTTCAAGAAGCGAGAACTAGAATTTCGTTTCCTAGAACAACGATCAACTTCCTGAGTTTAACCCAAATAGTGCCACTGGAGTGTAATGTGGTATCTCAAAGGCAGATCAATTTAAGTTTTGCATTGCGCAAAACTGTACTTCGCCATGCATAATATATTTATAAACGATACCGTTTATTTTATGCAACGTTATCTTCTGTGAAATATAAAATTGCACGATCGTCAGAAACGTAGCAGGATGAAGAAATAGCCGCGAGATCAGTGTGCAGGGAAAAAATAAATTTATGTTCGGTCTAGTTCTAAGATACAGAACGGCGCAGCGAGAGAGGCAGCTGAAAAACAGGAATTAAAGCCTGTGCACAAATCCACGTAGCTGGGTATAACTTCGGATCAGATAACGTTCTGAGGGGTTAAACGTGCGCGCATTAAAAATGCACACGATGCGATCTCTCGCTATCAAAAGAATCCGTATCGCTGGCTGACATTTGCCGGACGCGGCCGTCTAATATCGAGTGCGCGAGGAACATTTTCGGGGCCACGCTGCCTCAAGGTTACCTGGAGCGACCGACTCGATTGTCGCCTTTATCGACAACGCCGTGGCCAGCCACGGATTTAGCGGAATCTCGATTTTTCTCTCCCCGCGACGTACATATATATATATATATATATATATATAGGAAGCGTGTGTGCGAGCTTTCGAGAGCGCGGCGAAGCAACGAGCAAAAAGGGCGGACAGGGCACTGGAGGGGGGTAATTAGAATAATTCGGGCCGCTGTGGTTCACGCCACACGGACGAATTTGCATTTTAAATGAAGCAATGGCGTGTCAGAGGCCCCCGGTGCGCCGGCCAACCGGAGCGGCAGAACTTTGTGTTTTATAAGGAACTTTAATATTTATCGCGTATATCCGAACCGAATGAACGTGTTTTCGTATATATTTATATATGTGTGGATATATATATACGCACGTGTGAATATCTGTACGCACACGTGGATTTAGTCATAGACAAACAGACAGATCTGATGAAAAGGGTGTGACCACGTATAAGTAATATGTAGATATGTATATATATATATATATATTGTATATATATATATATGTATAAAGTTATTCATGACTTCCTTCTTTGGACGGTAGTCACACGAGCAGCGTTCGATCGTTCATGCTGGCCGTTCTTCCTTTCTTCTTTCGCTGACGGAAAGAACCGGCGCGGCTGCTACTCTCCGCCATGCTGAGACCCCTAACGGTGGATCGTTATCGCGTAATTAGCGCCGCTGATTTTCGTGTTATGTCATTGACACGCATACGGGCGCACGATGATACCCTTCATTTTGGGTTATCGAGTGCCGCCGCGGTGGGAAGAGGCGGCTCTCTGCAGGAGGAACCGCAGGGACGTACATATTTTGCGGCTGCACGCGTTTTCCCTTCCCCTTTTCTCGTCAGGATTATTCCTGGGTATCGAGCGATAGTAGAATATCGTTTGTCTACAATCGCACTTTTTAAAAAAAGGAGGAAGAGTCGCATGTGAATCGGGCATAGTGTTCTCGTATTTCGTAGTATTCATTGTTGATGCAATTGTCTTTTTCTTAAGAATTTTAACTACTAATTACGAACGTAAACTCTACCACAATACTTTACCACAATTCAAAGGTGGTAAGTTAAATAACCACATTTCTTCAAGTATTGCAATCGTACTCCAAAAAGCTAAGAGCCTTAATGAAAGGATTATCAATGATTTCCTTGTCAATTTTTGAAATGACAACATTTGTAAGTAAATGTAGTAAAAGTCACATGAAAACGTACGATCGTCCCAATATTTTGTGAAACCACTCAAGGAAAGGAATATAAAGTAATAAAACTGTCTATAAACCAGATAGTAGAAAGACTAGAGTCTCTAAAACTTAGTTAACTCAAATAACGTAATTAAAATGCAGTCTGAACTGCATGGTTAACAATCTCTATAACAATGTGCGTAAAAAAAAATATCAAATACCAAATATCATTTACAGCTTTCAAGCATCGAATCACACCCAATTCAACGAAACAACAAAGTCAAGATTCAATATTATGTGATATACAAATCATAAAAAGAATTTCCGTTTTATATAAATAAGAAAAATATAATAACCAACAATCGAAACGCATACAGAAACACGTACCTGTTGATTTTTCTCAGCAAGAACCACCTTTTCGGCTTCTTATTCGGGAGACGTCGAATCTTCCGATGGCCTCTCCTTTCTGGGGCGGCGGGATCGCTGTTCCGGAAGCGGTCTAATCCTCTATTCCTTCGTTCCGGAGTGACACCATAATTCTCGCCCGTCCAGACACCGATCTCCCGTGACACTTATCGTCGTAGGAAGCTATTCCGCTTTCACGACGTTGGGATGCGCCGTGCGCCAGGAACAAGGTGAAACCCGACTCTATAATGATACACCTACGACGTGTGACGACCACGAGGAGTTTCACTCGGATCCTGTGTGTGTGCGCGCGCGCGTCGCCAAAGGCTGACACGTCGATTGTCTCGTTAATGACTCGCAATCAACGCGATCCGTCCGTAGGACGCGCGCTAAATGTCATCCCCGAACAGGTACTCATTTGGGACATCATCAGGACGCTTCCTTCCTGTTCCCGCTGGCGGTCGTCATTCCTCGTTTCTAAACGGAATACCCGAAGACTGTGCTCACTTCGAAGTCTCTCTCTTTGCGTTCCGTTCGATTACGTTCACTCAGAAATCTCTGGTTGCGTCTTGGTCGTCTACGAAGCTATTTGAAATGGAATCGACGGACGACACAAACATCGAGGATAGTACGTTCACCAAGAGGAACCACTGTCTGCGAGCCTAATCTCCCCGTCTGACGTACACTGTTCCCTTGCGTAAACGTCTCTGGTGTCAGTTCCAATCCCTCTTCTTCATCTGATTCTTAATCAGATCGCTCGGTCAATTAACGAATTCACACTGCATGCATCTCGCGTACCCTTCGACTCGACTGTCAACTTTGTTTGACGTTCCCGCCAACCAAACGATCTCCGTGGAACGGCTCTCCGCGGAACCAGTCAGTTCACCATCGGCTCATGATCTCGTGCGACTCGACGCTGATAGCCTGTCCGCGAGGGAGATGGAGCGTGGAACCCCCTCGATCGACGAGATGCGAAACGATCACTTCACACGGTCGCCGGTCACCGGCGCTCCGAATGGTACCGGTGTGTTCTCCGGCGTCTTCCTGGACCTCCTCCAGGCACTTGGGCACCTCGTGCGCGCGTGCACCTACTCCTGGTAGCCGTCGGAGTGGCAGGTCCGCCGCGACGAGGGCAAACGCGGCGCTGGACGACTGCGGTTGGCCGGTTGAGCGTGCGGCGAGAAGGACGGCCTGAAAGGAGGGAGCAGGAGGGAAACGCGTACCGTAGGGAAGACGCGAGACGAAGGCGGGACCGAGGCAGAGGGAACGAGACGGAGAGACTTGGACGTGCACGGGGTGGGACAGGACGGGGAGGGAGGGGATGGTGGGCACGACGAAGAGGGGAACACGGGAGGAACTTTTTGGCGAGAGAAGACAGGCAGAACGTGGTATCGGAGACGAGGGACCAAGACGCGAGCGTTCTCCAAGAGCGACGAGGACGGAGGAGACGTTAGATAGAGGCGGATGGGCCAGGAATGATGCGGACCACGCGGTGGACAGGACGTGTCTGAAGTGGTCTCGGCCCGCGAACGGGGGTTACGGGCTTTGCTTTCGATTTGGTCCCCCGTGCCTTCCGCGCCACGAGCGGTCCACGCTCGGGTCGTGGCGGCTGTTCACGCAGAAACGCAGACGCGTATGCGTGGACGCGTTCGAAGAAGGGAGCTGGGTGAAGGGTTTTCACGCGGATGGAAGAAGAGGGCGGAAAGTATAGAGGGGAGAACGGTGGCGGTAGCGTGTCGTCGCGTGCTGAACACGTTTCGGCTGCCCTTATGGCCCGTGGCCCGGCTTGCCCACGGTTTTGGTCCCAGCGGGCTGAAAGTTCGTGCCTCTCTGTTCCCCGACCGCTGCTTTCTTTCGCTCCCTCTCTCTCCCTCTCTCTCTCTCTCTCTTGCTCTCCCTTTTTCTCTCTAATCGACACCCACTCCGTATCGCGAGCGTTACCGTTTCCACGCGAGCCATTCAGTCGATGCCTCGACGGAAGAGGGAAGATCGAACGGAGACGGAGATACGAGGGTGGGCGGTCTGAGTGACTCTTCTGCACAGTTGCCTTCCCTCCTCCACGAGTAAGCCGGCGATCCTCCACTCCTACTTCTTGGTACACGCTACTTGCTAGCTCGCGCTGCGATTCACTAGAGATGACGTTTGGGGTGGTGGAAGTGGAACGAGGTGAGTCAGGATTGATCTCGCGCGCCGCGGTTCGACGTCTCGATGTCTGTTGATGGAAACGACGGGGTGGAATGCTAGTTAACGCATTCGCGACCAGCAAATTTGTTACGTTTCTATACCGAGTACCTTTGGAAACTAATGAAATTCTGAAGGTGGTTGCTGCAAACTTGTATCGTTAAGGCGAGGATAAAAATGGTAAAATTTGTCTTATCAGTGTTGTAAATATGTGTTGCTATTATTGTGTTAGAATTTGAAGTGCTAGTGTAGACATTTTTCGTTGACTAAAAACTAATTTACACGACTTAGAAAGGTAGTTACTCGGTAAATTTGATAATTTTTAGGTAAATTTTCTCTACACCGTAGCGAAAACGCGGTTGCATAAAAAATTCGTCATATTTTTTTTTCTCGTTACGTACCATTTCGCTATAATTGACCGAACTCGAGGGTCCAATTTAGTCAAAGTTTGTTTGAAGTTCTGCCTCGCAGTTGCGGGTAATTGCGCTCCAAGCAGAACGAGAATTTTCCTAGGTGCTCCGCGCAATTTACCACTATCTGATGATCAATTAATTTCTTCGCCTCATACGAGGATAATTACCTTCGCATTTTCGTCCGCTAATCCGATCCGAATCATTGTTTCTTACTTTTCAACGGTGCTTTTCGTACATCCATCGGTAGATTTTCGTGCGTGACAATCGCACACGTCTCCTCCTAGCCAGTCGTGTATCGCGGCATGTCGAAAGTTTTTTAACGCCTGAAAACTTTTCTTGACGCTCACGCGATTCTCTTTTGCGCTCTTCTACCCGTGCTCAACGAGACAGTAAACTCTGCCGCGTTATGTCGACGCAGCCTACTCTCATTGAAATCGATTCTACGTTCCCTGGAGTTTTACTGTGTAGCATAAGAAACTTTATGCGCACGTCTTTTATGATAGTTAAAAAGAGTAAATACGTTGACAGATTTACTGGCGGGTATTAAAGAGATTTTGCTCGATTCAGCTAAGCGATTTCTTCCAGAGTTTGAGATATTTACATAGAAATGTATACTGTGTTTAATATATCATATTTTAATGTCAATTAACCCTTTAACTGCGGAACTCCTTCATCGCTAATCAATGCTGATGTCCCTTCAGAGGGGACATCCCAGTGCAAAGGGTTAATCGACTTAAATTGAAAACTACCTTTCGTACCATAGATAATTCCTCGTTCCTTAAAAAAGTTGTCTCAAATTTTTCGTACGAGCCAAAATACATACGCCAGCGTGATTGAACGAGAGAGAAAGAAGCAGAACAAAGGAAGGGTTGAACGAAGCGTGCAAAAAACCGGCCATCTAACGTTCACGCGTGCGACCAGAGAAAATGACCGCTCGACCGCGTCCCGATGACTGATGGATTCCATCTTTTCGGATCGCGGCGACCTTCGTGATCGGGCACGAACCGACGATTCGCGGACACGCGCGGGCCCCGTTTAACCCGCCGTTTTAATCCGACGTCTGGCCTGGGCAGAAAAACGCCAGTTCCAGGTCCCTATATAATTGTCGAGCAAAAGATACTGTTCGTTGGGCTCTTTGTTGCGCAAGAATTCAAGCGAAAACAAGCGGGCCGAAGGACCGCTACGAGGATGGCTCGCGATCGGGATTCTTCGATTTTCCTGGAACGCACCGGAGGATCTTCTTTGGTGGAGCGTTTCTGAGGTACTCGCGTGCCACGGGTGGAACCATTATTACATCTTTCTCAAAGAGGAAGAGCCAGCTTATTACGCAACGAGTCAAATTTCTACTTTCGGTTGGTCTCGATTGCTCTGCTCTGCTCTCTCTCTCCCGTTTTGTCTGTCTTTATCCGCGCAAATTACGCTTTGTAACGCGATCGCGAGTTTAGCGCCATTGCGTAAGAGCGATTCGGCAGAGTCGATTCTGGGCTTTTGTTCTTCTGCACGGTGAAACAGTCTGATAGCATTACTTATTTATTGCAAGCTAATTGAGAAGCGAATTTTTCATATAGTGATACTCATATAATAGTTTATATTCCTGGTATTCTATCAGAAGATAGTCGATTTCAATCTGCCTTAAATCGTTTAAACCAACTGTAAATTTGTGTACGATGCGTTTTGTGAATGTTTTGCAAAGTTCGTAACAGAATGCAATATCGTACTAAACTCATGTTTCAACCCTCGTACCTAAATCATATACTTTGCGCTCGAATCTGAAGAACATTTCACTAAAACCAAGTTCCTATAATGATACTATTCTCCGTTTCGCATTTTTTTATTTTCTCACGCCAGAAAAATTGCAAGAAACGCAGAAAGCTCTGGTCCGTTCGCCCAAGTTAATTCGAAACCAGCGTACTGAACCGGTAGGTGAAGCGCGCCGAATAAGACGTCAAAGTCCGAATGGCTGGACGTGAAATGGCGCTGGCGCGGAGCCGCGGGGCACGGTTCCAAGAGCAAGCAGGGGACATCGCAAAGAAATTTACAACCGGCGGTAATTAAACCTGTTCGATGAGTTCGATAAAAAAGGCGACAGCGTCCGTTCTATGCGGCGTGCGCGCGTGTATGTATAATAAGTCACCAGGGCTGAAAACGGTGTAGCTAGGCCGCCCAATTCGAGCAGCGTCGCTACCGTTTTCAGCGGACGGGTCGGCCCGTTGCCTCGGAGGGACGATTTAGGAGATAAAAATCGAGGCTGCTCGCCTCCTTTGCCCTAGCCACTCTATCTGGCTGGTTATCGCGACAACTTCTCGTCCTCCTCTGCCCCTCCGTGTTTCGAATCGATCTTGAACGAGCTTTCACGAAAGCGTGCCCGCTCCTAAATTATTATTCTATTGCGAACAGGTGCGCGGCGGTCGGAAGAAGAGGAGCCGGTGACATTTTTAACTCTCTGATAATGCCCACGGGTTGTTATTGAGGAGCGCGAGTGGAAGGGAAACTGGGCGTTGCGGTTATCTGCGTTATCGCGATAGAAATTTCGGATCGTACCTTTTCCGTGATACTCAAATCATTGGAATACGTATTTCTGATAAATCTAGACATTTTTTTAATCGAATTACTTGGTTAAAATTTGAATTGTAACTGAGTTTCTATCTTTTCAAATATTTGGATTCATTTCATTTTAGTTGGGTTTATGTGAGAAGGTAAAATCTGCAATTAGAGAGGAGAGGTATTGAATTTGAAACAATTGTTGCTGTTAAAGTGAGTAACGGATCCAAAAGTTAGGTTCAAGTATTAAAAAATTCTTTCATTTATTACCACACTCGTACAATAAATCATCGATTACTGTTCGTTATCCAAAATCGTTCCTTAACCAAAGTTTTCATCCAACTTTCTTATCGATTTCCATTACAAACGTAGAATTTACAAATCGATTACACCCCATCAAAGGAGATCAAGAGGTCCAATGGCGTTCGCCACTTCATCTTCACGTATGGTCTTGTTTAATGGATCGGTGGCTCGATGACAAATAAACAGAAGGACGAGCAGAGAGCACCCTTGGCGCCTGTAACGACCCCCCGTAGGGTAACTGTCGAACTCTCGACTTTCGAGCGCTGCGCGACCGCAAAAGTTGTCCCTTCTCGCCACTCTCTGCCCCTCTCGTCCGCTTTTGTCTGTTTGTCGACGCAGGTTGCGCTCGTTCACGGATCATCGCCGATTAACCGGTGCTTCGAACGCGTTGCGGTTTCTCCAAATGGTATGCTGCTCGTGGTTCGACTCCGAACGCGATGTTGAAATTTGGGGTTCGAATGTTTAGCATCTGGCGCAGAGGCGGAAGATAAGTAGGCTTCGCTCGGGAAGAAGCTTGTTGGTAGACCGACGACCCGATCTGATGCGACTTCTTCTTTATGGTGTTTCCCGTGTTTCAAGTTCGTCGTGCTTAGATCGAGGCCCGTAGATTAACCCGTTGATGCCTACGGAGGAGCTGACGAATAAAAATTGTGTAATTAAACGTGAAATAGATATGTATCGTGCATTTATAAGGCATTAAAATGTGGCGACTAAGACAGATTAGAGCAACACACCACTTCGCTTGTAATCTGTCTTGTCAAATTTGAGTCGTTGGGAGATAGGGACGTTGGAGTTAACCTTTTACTTTCAAAGGGACGTAAATCAAATTTCAGATTTTTAATCAGAGAAAATTGTCTACTTTAGTGCGAAAGCCTTATACGTGTTAAAAGAAATTAGAGGAATTACATATATTTAATTCAAAAGTGAAGTGATTCTTCTAATTTCTATGATTAATATAACGTGGTTCTTATGGTAATATTACAAAATAAGCGTTCTGTTTAACAATAATATATGATATATAACGCCTAGCTGACAGCAAAGCGTACCAACTGCCTATTACGTATTTGTCATTGATAATCGTGCATCGATTAATCCCCCCGATTCGTCGAATCATCCTCCGAATTCGACCAACATTTCCCACGTGTACACGTAAATACAGCGCCGTCGAAACTAGGGTAAAAATTGCGTGGCGTCTTCTTATCAGATCGTGCGCAATGCCAGCCAGAGGGTTGGGCTTGTAATAGCAACGGAACAACCCCTAACGAGGAGAGGATCAGATGGTTCGAATAGATTAATCTATGCCCTGTGCGAGCCGGGGGAACACCAGCAAGATTACGATAGAATGCCTGTGTGTTCTGCCCTTTTTCACCGTGTCTCATCGCGGAAATAAGGACAGGTGAACGATTTCGAACGATCATCCTCCGCGGCACGCCTCTGGAATTTGTGTTCGACTCTCCGTTATTGTCGTCCGTCGTTATCTTTTTGGACGGAAATATAGCCGGAATTTCGGACGACTGTCGGGAAGAAAAATGTCAAATATCTTTTTCATCCTCTCTTTTTATTACCGATCAATTATTAACGAATGTCCTTCTTGGCGATATTAGTTTCACGTAGTAGTAATTTAGAACGAAACGTGCCACAAGACAAAGTGCAAGTTAAGAACCGATTAATTTCAAACAACCGTTCCGCTAATTCGTCCAGTAGTTAAATTAATCTCGAAACAGCAAGCAACAAGAAAGCTCGACTTTACTTTTACCTAGTCGGGAGACGCGTCCAGCCAAGTCGGGTGGAGGTCCAATTTGCAAGCGATTCGTTCTATGCGGAGAGGCGTGAAAAAGTATTCCGACCAGGGATGCGTCGAAAAAAGGGCAACAGCGGAACGGAGAAGAGGATTCGACGTGCAAATAAAACCGGTTGGAACTATTAACTACCCGCGAAAAGGGGATCGGAAGAGGAGGAGGGCGGATAGAAATGGAACGCTAGGTTGTTCGAACGGAGGGAGCAAGAGAAGAGCAAACGAAGAGAGAAAGAAAGAGAGAGAGAGAGAGGAGGGATAGTCTTGCGAGAAAGACTCCTATTTCCCCGATGCAATTTCATCGACGGCAATTTTGTCGGAGGCATGCAGCTGCTGCTGCTGCTGCTGCTGCTCTTCGAGTAACCACCGACGATATTAGGAGCTGGGGGTTTCCTATTATTTTTTAGGCTTAGGAATTGGCGCGCTTCTTTTTCTGCCCGTCAGGACTTCACGGGCCGCCGTGATCAAACATTAATTTTGCAAACGAACCCCGACCGCCCTGCTGAGATAGAACAGGAGGAGACCTGTATTGGCGCGGAGGACGGCGAATTGGTGGCGTGCACCATGGCAATTGGAGCAAAAAAGGAGAGCTAGTCGCGCAAGGTGTTCACACGAGTTTGATGAAATAATCAGGCCGGTGCGATTACCATACACAAGTCGGTCGAATGATCCCGAAAAGGCTGGGCTGCGACTTAATCAACTCGCGTTTATCGCGTGATACAACGTTATTTTCGTTCGGTGATTTTAGAATTCTGTTTGATAGGTAAAGGGAAGCTAGTAAAGATTACTTTCACTGAAGAACTCGTAAAAATAGAGAACAATTCACCAACTATGATTGAAATAAGGCTCCTAAGAATAAAAAATATTACAGTTAAAGCAATGCAGTTCTTGGCAGAAGGCGTCACAAATCAAACTGCTGCGTCGGATACTTAACGATATTCTACAAACTAGTATAACTGAATTACCCTAAAAACAAACGTCGTTCGAATACCAATGCTTCCAATGCTTAATACTTTCGAATAGGATTGCGTGCTGCCAGCACTCAAATGCAAATACGGAACCAACACCAGCGAACCTCCTATGCTTATCCCAAGGTGAGCTTTTCACTCCCGAAAAGCTTAATACAATTAATTATCGCCTCGTATCGTTCCTTCCATTCTTCCTTTCCGCTCTCCAGGAATATCCATCGGAAGTGGCTCGCTGCAGCCTCCGCAGCGGCGATCGATACAATTTTCCGAGCTTAAACGGTCTATCGACAGCCGTCCGCAAATCCGGCTGAAACTGCGCGAAAGGATTAGCCCCCGAGCGGACGGATACGGGAAGCAGGATTAAATCGTTACTTCAGGCTCGCGCTTTTCCGCGTGCTTACCCCGTCAGCCAGCCGGAAGCTCACCGTCCCACGTCGATGGCTCGAAGGCGGCGTTGATGCCCAGAGCCGAGCGTAGGATTGATGACCGCGGCTAGCTTCCGTCCTCTCTTCCACCGTTCGTTCGCGAAAACGATAGTATCGCGTAGCCCAACTGGCCGATGACACCCTCGCTGATAGGGCCGCGCGTCCCCATTGGCTGGGCGGACGGGTGGTTGATATCGGTGAGTTTCACCGATTGGCGGCTGTTTGGAACGCCCAGGAAGGATGCGCAGCTGCCAGGACATGCGTAATCCGACGGCTGATCGACGTTCAGACCTTTCGACTGGCCGACGAGCAACGACCATTTCCGCGTCGCCTCCATCGTTTCCCTTCTATGCCGTTGCACCGACGCGGACGCCCCGACCCGCGCTCGACGCCCATGATCACCGTTTTCCGCCCTTTACGGTTACGCGCGCTCTGCAGGCGTCGACGGACCGGCCAAGACGAAGGTAATTAGAACCGCGAGAGGAAGGAGCGTTTCGACGGACAGTTTTATGGTTTTATTCGGAATATTTGGGATAAGTAATAGTTATTTTAACCCTTTGCACTCGAAAGAGAAAGTAACAGTTTTTGAAGAGTGAAGTTATTACGACTCCTTTTTGCGCTTATGTTGCGAGCTGAAAATTATTTGCATTCTCCCCATTGAGGAGCCTTCCTATTTGAAGAGAAATTTTAAATGGCTCCGCTGCGGAGACCTCGAGTTCAAAGGGTTGAAATAGACGCCAGCATTGAATTTGTTTCTGGATTAAGAACTTGAGAATGGTTTTATTCGAAATTCAAAGGTACTGGAATGCTGTAATACTTGTTTTAAGTTGAAATACTTCAAAAAGATGCCAGCATTTATGCCTTGATTATGTTATATAAGATTAAAGAATCGCGTTGAAGTAGATAGATGAAAGGAATTTTGAAACTTCCATGGCAAGAATAAACATGTTACTGTTTTAAATTTTTAAAGGTTCGAGGGTTTTTCTTGCATTTCGAGGGATTTGTAGAGCTGTCAATCAAGATTATTATTATTTCGATATTAATAATTCGTAGAATTTCTATTCTGCACGATTTCATTCCAAATTCCAATAAAAATGCTCTAACAGACAGAGAAAAGTATCGTCCATGAAAGACACAGCGCATAATTTATAATATTTTGCATGCAGATGTTCCGATCTTCAAAAGACTTTAAAAAATGACCAAGATAATCTTTCCTCTTTTACATGATCATAATTACACCCGATCAGAGACAGCAGTGTACATATTTAGTACTCACAAAAAATAGTAACACATTTCTCACATTGTAGATAGCATAAATGCCACACGATGACTACTTCCACGAAGTCTTTATCTGCATCATATTTTCCCTCTTTTTATAAAAATATATATCCTCGATCATGGTCGCCATTCGTTCTCATTCTCGGTCATTAATTCAAATACCACCAATTTAAATTGATACGTTATGAAATTTTTTCGTTACACACACGAGATACCACTTCGAATTAACATGCATATAATTTACAGTTCGCAAAGTTATATTTCGAAAAGTTCTTCCTCGAATACGTGATTACACGGATTGCATTTCCTTGGCAGCTATTCGAATTTCTTTGCGCTTTCAAACTTTTTTGCCACCTCTTCCCTGAATTCACTCAGCCTCGTTGAAGGTAATTAGGGTTCGTAATTCTGGTTGGTCGCGATAGAAATTACCATGAACGACCCCGATATTGGGAAAATCACGATGGCTCGAGTCTGGGAATCGAAAGAATCGATGGATCGCGTTCACGTACGCCTGGCTTTCCTGGTCTACACGCGGTTCCAAGACAAATGTCAGCGTGACATGCCAACCGACTATAAACCACCCCACGAATTAACGCTCATTATCGTGTAGCTTAATTGAGGCGAGCATCGAGATTGAAACACGACGCACGTTGAAGTTTGCGCGACGGAATTCCATTAGTTTCGAACACCCGTGGAATTTCTTCGCGATCGTGTCCATCCGCGACTGTTTGAAGATGGCGTCTAAAGGAGAATGCAACAAATACGTGCAATTTCTTACTTAACGTTATTTTAAATTGATATCAGGGAGAATCTTTTTTAAATTATTTACAGTATTGTATTTATAAGATTACTATTGTATCTGTCATTGGGGTGTCTCAGGATTCAACAGACAACATTTTAAAGGGTGGCTCTTGAAGTCATTCGAAGCAATTTTTTCCTCTGCCAAAATTTCTGATTTGGCTCCTTTTCTTCAATCATTAACGAAAATACCCAATTCGAGAGCATATAGAATTATAGGTTTCATTCATTTTTATATCTACATATATATTGACTTTCGATGATCTCGCGACAAATACCAAATGACAAAAGCAAACAATCATAACACTATCAAAGCAATCACAACGCTATCTATTTGTGAAGACCAAAAAATATTTTCTTGCCAACCTAATAATTATAATTTACATTAGAATGAGGAATAATTCTGTTATGTATGCATCCGTACAAATTGTTTAGTATTGTCGTGACTTTACATAATGACACACCGTTAATACTTCGTCTCAGAAGTGTAACGTAATTTACATTATAAATCGTTCCGAATTGTGCTATACATTTCCAGTTCATTTTTCTCGTCCTCTCTCTCGTAATTAAAAATACATTAACACTTTTTGCTGGTTAACGTTAAGATTTATCGATACGCTCCCCGCGTGTAATGCGCATTCATTTCTTGGGCACATTACCATTTGCCGCATACTGTAATTTCTTCCGAACGGTAACGTGGATTTATAATTGTTATTTATAAAGAACATTGTTAAATGGGAATTAGTAAACTCGCCAAGTTTACCGAAAGCGAGCATCTCGTTACAGTCGGAATGCAAAAATGTAATTACGAACCCACCAAACTTAAGCAGGTACGTGATTTCGATAAGCGCACGTGTACGTAATTAAAGACATTTTTCTTTGTACTTAAAATCGTGTTTTTTGTAAAAAAATAAGATAGGAAATCGGGAGATAACTCTTTGTGATTAGAATATTTGTTTGGTAAAGGTTGATGAACAACTGACTCGATATTTAAAAGAATTCTCTTGTAAAACACAGTGATTCTACACATTTGAACATGAATTGTTAACCAAGAGCTGCGAGAGTAATTAACGTATCCTGAAAAATTATTTAAAATGTTTACCATTTCCAGAATATTATTGTATAGTTTGGATTAATCGTTCTATTACATTTAAGATTTGAGATATGAATTATTGATTAAGAGATGCGAGGAGAATTAACTTACTCTTCAAAATTATTTAAAATATTTATCGTTTCCATAATATTATTACATAATTTGAATGAATCGTCCTATTACATGCAAAATAAACGCGTAAACGAGCAGAGGAAGGGTTTAGTTTCTGAGAGCTTGCGTTCGAGGAAAGCCTTGCTCCGAACGCGATGGCGCAAACCGTGAATTTCGATAATCGCCAGCAATTGCTTTATTATCTCGAGCAGGTGCCAATAATGGGCGGTGCCTCGAACTCCTGATGCTTTACAGCTTCGTTATACAAACATTTGAAATAATTTTTTAAGGCATCCTTCCCTCCTTCTCCGCAAATTGTCGGGCGTAAACCTCGTAACCCTGCAGTCAGCTGTATTCGTAAAAAAAAAACAGATTTCTACCACGAACACGCCAATGACTAAATTTTTACGCGATTAACCTTTGCAACAATACGATAATACGAATAAATTTATCTCTGCTCAATGAAATTGTTAATTCATTCGTTTCACGAGACAATCAATAATGTTGATTCTGATAATGTTAAAGAGTTACTCAAAAACTGATCGAGATGAGGAATTTTAATATTCTAATTATATTCAATTAATAATACTGCAAATAATAAATATTTTATTTGAGGCAAAGTAGTGTTTATTAGGAAGTTGATTTTTTGTTAATAATCTGTGAGTGGGGTAGAGAAACTGTTCTCAAAGTGTCGATTATATTCTAACATTACTAATCGTTACTGTTTATAAATAATTAAACAGTTATTCTCAAGCGTAGAATATAACAAATATTTCCAAGTAAAAGAAGTTCGTTATCATTTATATATAGTACAAATTTGTTTTCTTCAATTCCTTGAAAGAAGAGATAAAAAAAGAAAAAAGAATTTGACAAGAGAGAAGTTTTAAAGAGAGGCCTGAGTTGAATGTAAAGAATTCCTTACTCGAATCGAAAGAAATCCGTAGAAAATCCGCAGAACCACAGGTTTGAAGCTTTATACCAATTTGGGGGAAGCGTCTGAACGATGAAGAACATTTGCGCCCTTTTTTCCGTCGTGTCCCGAGGCGAGACACGGTCTGCTCGTGCATTTTGACACCCTGGCGGTTTGCAGCGCGGTAACAACGATATAATTTCGCGCGATAAACGCGTTTCGTTCGACCTTTCAACAATTTCGATGGGAGCCTTAACGAGGGTATCCGGTCGAGCTTAGTCGCGAGAGGAAGGTCGCGCGATGCTTTTTACAGGCGTTTTCTGGCATACGGTCGATAATTGACCGCTAGGATCATCTCCTTCGTTTCTTCCACCATTTTGGTCCCAAAGTCGAGACGTGTCGTTGTATCTGGGTTCCTCAAATTCCACAGACGGGAAAGGAACCTCAGCGATTTATACGTATACGTCGATTTTTAAGTAACTTTGCACAAGTATTTATCAAACCTGTTTAAGAATTTATCTTTTTTACTTTAAGGGAGAAATCAACCCTTTTATCTAAGTGCTTGCAGATCATAAGCGACAAAAGGTATAGACAAATAATTGAAATAAGAATTATACCGTTTTTTGAAAGCTATAAATGCGAAGAATTATGCGGAGTACGCATCGTAACTTGGTGCTCTGAGAATGCGATTTTCATACAACGCGAAGCGAATCAAACTGATTTATATTTTACTTACGCTGTACGAATTAATCGCGTTATAGAAGGGTTGACAGTATTTTCATAAAATTCTTGTTACACTCTCTTACGAGTCACAGAACAAACGCGACAGCGGCCACGCTGCTAAAAAAATAAAAGAAAGAAGATAAATAAGAAACGAGGACTTTTCGAGCGGCCTAATAATTTATCTGTCCTACATCTCTTTTGTTTTGGTCGTGCGACGCGCAAATCTGTCTTTCTTCGGAAACGAGACCAAAAAGGGCAACGATCCATAAGTCGTTTTTGTTGGCCGTATCTAATGATAGGTAATTTAGCATCTTTTCGGCAATCACCGGCAGAGTTCTTAATGACTTTGACCGGGCTGCAATAATTTTTCAGGGTGTACAGGTTGACAGATCGCGACAGAAGTATCTTTTCTGGGCAGCTGCGCTCTCCTGCATATTGGGAGATATTATTATTCAGGTCTCAGTCAACGAAAAATAAATGTCGTTTAGAAAAGTTTCCACCCCATATGGGTGCACCATCCCTTATCTCTAAACCATGATCGTTTATGCAAATTAATATTTTTGTCAATAAAATTAAAACATGATATACGAACAAAAGCTTCTCTCTTTATATTTTTTTATATATTTGTATATTATTAACTATTAGTTGAAATTTTTCATAAATGCATAAATATCCATTGTTTATTTATTACCTTGAAGATCGAGAGTCAATTGCATGTAATTGGTAGATAAAGCCTGAAACGTGTGACATTATTTATGCAACGAAATAATAAAATTATGAGATGATTAAAGTAAATTCAATTCTACAGAAACTCCGTGCAAAAACAGCAATCCGGCGATTTGCAACTAATACTGGGCAAAAAATTCGGCAAAAAGAAATCGAAATTAATTAGAAATAACCATAAAAACTACCACGAAAATTACATACTCGCACGGGGAAAAACAAAAGCGGGGAATGCAATCCACCACGTGCACAACCGCCACGGTATCGCTTGGCAGGCTGAATTAATGAGTACCAAGCGGTACTCGAGCAAAACTGAAGTTACATAGTCGAGTAATAATGATTAATGTCCTCTAAAAACTAATTACGAAGGTGCAACAGGAACAGGACGACGCGTTTCGTACGTGCTCAGGGGTCGTTTCGTTTCCGAATGCTAACGCGCATTGTTTCAGCGTGGATTCCCTAAAAGGAACGAGGGACAGAGAGACGGAGAGAAAGAGGAGAGGAAAGCAGAGAAAAAAGGGAGGCTCGTAAGTGACAAGTGGCCCGTTGTCACTCGAAAAGCGTTCGCTGAAACCCGTGGCCCGTCCCGCGGCGACGAATCATCAGATTCTACGATAAAAGTAAAAATGGGAGCAGCAAATGAAATTTCTGCCAACCCTGGGCGTGCCGCGGCGAATCGAGTCCTCCTGGACATGCCTCGACTCGATCTACCCCAATTATCTATCTGACCGCATTATCTCGACCGCTCTTCGTCCGCGCAGAAATTCATTAAAGAGTCGCTCGCCGCGCGGAGGGCCGTTTTACGAATCTCGACTGGAAGTTACGAGACTGGAGAGGCGGAAAAAGGTTTTACCATGCACGAAAAACTTATTCAGCCAAAAATTCTGAACTTATGAAAGACGAAAAGGTTCAAATTGAACTTTGAAATCTGATTTCCCGCATTTTTGCGAATCTCGACTGGGAGTTGCGAAACTGGAGAGGCGGAAAAAGATTTCACCGTGCACGAAAAACTTATTCAGCCAAAAATTCTGAACTTAGGAAAGATTAAAAGATTCAAATTGAACTTTGAAATCTGATTTTGCCAAATTCCGTCATTTATCATCATTTTAATAGTTTCCATAAGTAAAACTTGTGGAAGAAAAATAAGAAAACGTTTACAGTCCACGTCTCTTAACACTTTGAGCTCTGGTCACCTGAATACAGTCGACAGTATTGTACAAAATTATGCAAAGCGTCATAAGACGTTCCAAAGCGTTAAATTCACACGAAAAAGGAGCCGTTCAACTCAGCTCTTCAGAATTAGTAAAATGAGTCGCGAGAGATCCCGCTTTATTATCGACAGCCTGAAATTCCGTAATGGAACACCTCGTACACCAAAGAAAGGATATGCGAGCGAGATAAGGGAAGGGCATCTGCGTTCGACAACGAAGGCTCGCGAAAGCTACGTCGAAGAACGGTCCGCGAGGAAACGAACGAGTGCCGATCCGCGTTTTATCGTTTTATTGCTTTGGGAGACTGGGAGTCGCGGCGCCTTCGTAATTGACACGTTAATGCCATAACCGCGTGGCACTCGTTTGTGATTTAAAGACGAATTACGGTCACGCGGGACCCTTAAGTGTTATCAAGCGTGCCGCTTTACTGCGTCCTTCCGCTCGAGCCGATAAATGTTCTAACACGGCACAGTCGTAAAGCCGCGTCTACACTGCGGCGATAAACCGCGAGAAATTCGCGTTCCTCCTAGCTGCGAGTGCAGCGGCTGACTCGGTTGTCAGAGGACATTTTCAGAAGAATTGCGATGAAATCGTAGAGGAATTACGAAAAGTTCTGAAAGATGATACAAAAGAATTAGAAAATTGCGACATTGTAGAGGAATTACGAAAAATTCTGAAGGATGATGCAAAAATATGGATAACAGAGAGTATTAACGTCCGAGAAGGAACTGAGTGCAAAGGGTTAATAACCATTAACATTCAATGAACGACTGAGTACCTTTGGAAAATAATGAAATTCTGAAGCTGGTTGCCATAAACTTGTATCGTCAAGACGAGGATAAAAATGATCAAATTTGATAATGTTGCCGCATTTAGAAGCAGATACTACAGGACATGAATTCACGTCAGTGGCAACCAAGAATAGAATGTTAAATGACGCGAATTCACGTCAGCGGTCGACATAAAAATAGTTGAAATTTGTTTTCGTTCGTACAAAATCTAGAGCTGCTAAAGAAATCATCTACAATAGAGACTTCTCTGTATAAACTTTTCATAAATCACATTCTATCGTTACCCTTTAACAAACTGACGAAAACGTAGTGGTATGTGGGTCGTACACGTTCATAAACAAGCGCAATTCATTCTTTCCCTCGCGCTCGAATTAAACACCCCATTCATTGCTTGCATTACCACACCTTGCGCAACACCTTGTATCGGCAAGATAATCCGGGTAATCGGTACAAATTAATGCGCGACTGTAATACGTTCCTCGAGGCAAATGCCCCTCTGCGCGTGCTTGCATTCTTTTTCGACAGTAAAATTAATTATTGAACTTTTTTTTCCACGCACGCACACGCGCCAGCCGAAAAGCCCATCAGCGGCTTTAGACGCAATATTGTTGATAATCATCGGTAGATAATTGTTTGGAATTGCGTCGTTTAGCGGATATTTATCTGGCTGCTTCCAGGTGATGGTGTCATTAACAAGATATACGTAAACAAGCGAAATCATGCGAGGCCTCGCGATCCGATCTGACTTCCCCGCCGTGACACGCCCATACTTATCTGCGATTTTGCTATTCGCGGCACTCGTTTGCTTAAACGGCTCGAAGTTCATAACTACGAGCCGTGTACTCGCGTATTCTGAAATTAAATTATTTATTTTCGATTAAATTGGGCTGGAAATAAAAAATCGATAGAAACTTTCGTTATTTTCTTTCTGCATAAATTAAGATTACGAGATTAATTAAACGTGTTAGAGATTAAAGAAGTTATGAGAATATTGTAAATTTCCGAGTTTCTTCGGGTTATTTTAATTTATTTTTATTCGAGAATAGAGGACGAGACTGTAAAATCCTTTAGGAAGAAGATCGAAAAATGAATACATCGTATAAAAAAGCCACATAAATTATTGTAATAAATCATTACACACCAGTGCACATTTGAAGTATCTTGTATATGTTTGTAATTACTTGAAATAGCATGAAAACATTAGGCATGCCAATTTTGTATATTCTTCAATCATACGCTATTCTACAAGTAACATTCTACGACTAAAAATAAGACGACAGTTTCTAAAAACTAATTACGTTTATAAATCATTAATATTATCAATATTAAGAGTTCATAAGCCGGTGTGAAACGAGCCTCCACGCAGCCGCACAAGATTTCGTCACGCGTCTCGCCGACTTACGGACTTTTACCACTACCGTATCGTTTTTCTCAGAAACGAAGCCAATTTTACAATTCTCGATTTTCATCTTATTTTGTCTTTTATAATTATCTATTAAAATTTCTTCCACGTCTGGAATGTCTCGCATGAATTAAAGGAGACTACAGTCCCCTCGAAAACCATGGTGTTTTCAGTATCCTCGTTTACTGTGCTTCCATACGTTTCACGTTTTTTTTGTTTTTTCTTTTTTTTTTTTTGATTTACAGAGGGTGCTCGTATCACCAGATGAGATCTGTAATCGCGACGCTCCATGCGCGAGGCGTGCGCTTTCAATTACCATTCGGTTGGTGTCCCGAGATTGTGCTGGACAATAATTCTGCTTAATATGTGGATACAGCCAGTTCTGTCATTATCGCCACTTAATTGGGTCCCGTGACGCTCCTTTTTGTCCAGTTTCATTACTCACGTCCCTCCGCCGTGGCCAATTTCGCTCGCGTCCAAACTGTCCCGCATTGCGAAATCCTCGAGCATCTGGAATGGCCCCCTCCGCGTTATTATGCAGCGTTTAAATCGATCATCGTGTCGCGCGCACGTTGATCGCGTATTGGCCAGGAATTATCGCCCAAGTTGATCGATGGAAAAGAGTAATCCAGTTGACCAGCTGTGGCAGACTGGTGTGCGGTTGCGAGGTGAAAGTTTGAAAATTGGCGCGATTCTAATTGCTCGCGAGCAATCACGGATCTTTTCGAGAAACGATTTCGCGGAGGTTTCGAAGCGTTTAACGTGGACACGTGTCGAAGTAATTGCGAATGTTTTATTCAGTTTGTCGAATCGAATTGTATAGATCTTCGAATCTTGATTATACGCTATACGTACAAGTAAAACTTTTGATTTGGTGTCGCAAGTATGTTTGGAACTTAATTCTTAACACAGTGCATGCGCGAGACGCTTAAACGCGTTGTACAGTAAAAATTAGGCACCACCGATAGGCGTAGCAATGTGTTAAAAATTGCTTGAAAAATTGTCATTTTACTTTAATTAAAAATCGCATCGCAACATTGGTCGAACGTTAACCCTTTGCGCTGGAGAGGTGACTCTCAGTCGCCACGAAGTTCCATACGGCAACTCCAGTTCTTCATCGACTAATTTCAAGTTTTGAAGCCCTACAAAAATGAATTTGGGAGGCGAAATTAGCTCGAGTGTAGATGAAATTGATTTTCAACTGTTGAAGAACAAGATCGATTGCGTGCATGTAGAAATTAGCGACGGAGAAAATGATGTGCCATCGAAAAAGTCGTCGAGCGCAAAGGGTTAATAATTAACCACGCGCGGCAATCTGCTCTCGAAATCCACCGCGTATTACGTCGAAAAGCCCGCTGAATAAATCGAGCGGGTACAAAGTATAGAGCTATCGGGGTCCTCGAATCTCTAACACGAGCAGCCGTCGCGATAAATAATCGAAGCGGACGCGGTGGCTGGGCAACGCCTTCTAAACCGAATCTGCAAGTTAATTGACACGTACTAAATTCAATGCAGGCGGTGATCGGCTCTCAATAACGCGGCCCAAGGCAAATAAGCCGGGGGTTATCGGAGGTAAGGGTAGGTAAAAGACACACACGCCCCGTGGATCTTCGTTAGACTCGCGCGTACCGCGCGCGCACCTTGTAATCTTGGCTCTCAATTGGTGTAGAAGGCGTTTGCCTCTTTCTTAATACATTTTTGCCAGGCTGGTCGCGGGCTGGTTGCACCTGTTGCTCCCGAAGGACGAAAGGAGCCGGCTAATTATGGAGCAATCAATTACGAAAAGCCCGCACACGGGACGAGCTGCCGAACGCTTCGTCCTCGTACGCGTCCTCGTCCGACACCGTTCGATCTCCGATTGTCGGTTAATTTCTTAATTGCGGGAATCATTTAAGCGGCGTCGTTCGACGAAAGGATTTTCCCTCTGCGATATTGAATCCTATCGCTGATCTTGAATACTTAACGAGTGCGAGACGACGTTTGAGACGTTTCGTGACTTTGGTGAGATGGTTTTGAGCGAACTGTTGCATTCGACGGGGCAATATTTTGTGTTCCGCGTTTTGGATTCTATATTGATCGTTTTAGATTATTTACGCACATCTGTGCCTCATTTACCATGTATTAAATTTTACTGAACGGAAAGCTCAGCATGATATCTTAGAAGCTATTAAAAGTTTAGAACTAAAATTTTAGATCTGTAATCCACCCTCGTTTCCCTCTGCACGTCTGGAATTTTACGTCAACCAGCCAGTGGTCTCTTTCAGAAAAACATTCCTTATTCGCCTCAAAGAACGATACATTCTGCCGTTTTAATCCATATTTCGAAACCAGATCACCAGATGTTCCGAAGTTACAAATATATCCTGCACATTAACGCGGGACACCTAAAAGTGGTGTCGGTAGAAAAAACAAGAGCTGCAAACTGGGAACGTCCAAAAGTAGGGAGACGAGGCCAGCCGTCGAAATCGCCGGTCTGAAATCGACCATTCACTGAGATAGCAGTCTGCTGCATTTATGCGCTATTTTTTTAATTATTTTCGTGTATTTTATTATTGAACCTTCTTAATTATATCTAAGTCTGCTGCGTTCAGTCAAGGTTTCCCATTCTTGATGATTAATTTCTGAATCAATCACCAAATCAACACATTCGTGACTTGCAAATTTCTTACGTTTCTATTTCCTATTTTCTTATCATCCATTTTGTAGGAAATTATGATAACACATGCACGTGATGAGCTGTCGCTCAGAGAGTCGCAAGAAGAGCACAAATTCGACTCTCGACCTCCAGATCTTTGCTCACACAAGTTCTCTATCCTGAAGTGCATCATCAACGATCTCTATCAGGAAAATGAAGAATACTTTCGCGCACCAGATCGCGTTCGCGCGAACCCTACAAAGGGGCACAAATCTTCCACGCCGTTCTCACAGCGAACCCAATCATCCACGGCGAATCGAAGAGGTTTCTAAATTTTAGTCTCTGCCAAGCGTAGCCCGTTTAACGCGGGACTTCCACGGCTCCCTATTTGGCGAGCGTCGCCACGTGGTTGACTGGACGCGACAGCGTGCAGAATTTCCAGCGATTGGTTTTCGGCGACAGGGAAGGACACCGTCGCTGCCAGATAGCCGTGTGCCCTCTGCTGCATTCGCCTGTTAAAAGGAACCGCCGTCGCGGCGCAATATCTCATTACATTTTTGCCACGCCGCGTAATAGCCTCTCGATTTCCACTCACCGGCACCGAGGTGCATTTCTCGCGCCTGCTTCGACGCCCGTTTGTTGGCAGCCAGCCGGAGAGGCTCGCGAACGAACGTGGACGCTCGTCCACGCGGAGCGCTAACCAGTAACCAGTCACTTCCACAGTAATTACGGGGCTGGCGCGCATTCGCGTTTTATAGGCGAATCCTCGACGACCGAGACGAGGCCGGACGAGACGACTCACTCGCTCGATTATTGCATTACCCATGCATAGCCTCAGTCGATACCAGCCCCAGGAGCTCTGCCCGTCTGTACGCGATCCGACTTTTCTGCGCTCTTGTTTCCTGGCCCTTTTATTATTCGCGCTCTGCTCGTTCGACTATTGTCGATCGCGTGTATGAAACGTAAGGTCTGACGTTGGCAAGATTAACGTATGCGCATGGCTGTCTGCTGAATGGTGAACCCGTGATGCGAACGCATCAAAGAAAACCATTTGGTGTGCACGAGACAGAGAGTGTGCTTGGGTCAGTCGAGATACGCTAGGGGTATTGCAATTTGCGTTTCGCAGCAGAACGTTCGATGTCGTTTGGATGACGTGTTTTTTGGAGGATTGGTAGAATATTTGTATTGTAAGATACACGTTTTTCGTAGTGTTCGTCTGATTTTTATACCAATATCTTGAAAGAAAGTTTGGAGTAGTCTGAGCATTGTGAAACGTTGATTGTTCGAATCGATTGGAACTTGAGGTGTTTGGGAAAGTCAAATTATTCAGATAACGAAACGTGCATGTAACTAATTCGTTTGTAACAGTAAGAATTGAGTTTAAAATTTCTTGTTAAATGCAAGAGTGTTTTGGTATAGTAAAATTTGTGGTGGTCCATTTACACCCACTACTAGAGAGAGACAGCAGCATTCACAATTTCTGGCAAACACTCATTTCCACCTCCATTTCTACACATAGAATTTTCTGATTTATAGAATTTTCTTTAACATTTAAGACAAAGCGTTTAAGACAAAGTCTGCTAGGTAGCCTCACTGATGAGTTCACTAGCAGACCCAGGACGAAACGTACTTCCCTTTCTCTTCCTCCTATCTCTTCTCTAGCCACACTCACAGTGACCTGAAGCAACGCGTTTCAAACTAATACATTAATTATATTTAAAAGCAATATGAACCACGTTTAAGCTGAAATAACGTATTATAGTTGAGCGCTCATTGCCTCTAATAGATTGCGTCAAGCGTACATAATACTCACGACAGGTTAGTCACGCTTTTCGATCAATCAATTTCTGTCGTCATTTATCATATCGACTTGCATAATTTACTTCACTCTCCCCAAAATTATCCTCTTTCACAACGTATTGAAGGATAATGAAATTATTCTGTTGTCAATTAATCAATAATTTATCATTGATTAATAGAATATTCTAGAATGCCAGCGAGAGCGAACGTGCGGAATGAATGATTTTTCAAGTGAATTACGAGTCAGTTAATTATCATCCGTCTTCAGAATCACATCTCGGTTGTAAAGAACTATCTATCGATTTTTTTTATTTTTTGTCATTGTCTTGGCGATGAGAAATAGTTTTTAACAATTCTTACCTGTTCCCAAAAACATGTTGCGTCCAACATTCAGAATATTCCACGTTCAGAACATTGTACAGCGCACATACGCATTATATGGTATTTACGTTACACTCACTATGTTTAACATATTTTCACGATGGGCCACAGCACGCGATCCTAGACGATATTACCGTATAGAGACGAGAAGTTGACTAGCGGAAAGAACGTGGGTCTACCTGATTATAGCCCCTAGATGCCTTCTCCAATACGACTGTTGTTAGAAACCAAATTGTTGAAATTTATAAAGGTTAATTGTTTGATTTCTGCGAGGTTTAACATCAGTCGTAACGCGAAGCCACGAATTCGCTTCTTGAACGAGGAAGAAGCGGAATGCGAATGTCCTTTTGCACCTAACTTCGTGGGATAATGTTAAGCTGAAAACAGAGATTGATACTTTTTCGTACGAATTTTAATTTCTGAAAAAATCGATGCTGAAGATTTAATTTATTCGAAAATGAAACCTTGCACGAAAATGCGAGCAAGAGCGATCTTGAAAGCAAGATCTGACGCTTGACGAAGACAACAT